>CM050518.1:17430011-18648136 GCA_027563665.1 Antrozous pallidus | reverse complement strand
ATGTAGCTAGTACCAGAGTCAAGACATAAAATAATTCTGTCAGAAATGTGCCCCATGATCTTCATAGTCCCTATCCTCAGTTCTTGGCCACCACTGACTTGTTTGTTTTCTGTCCCCATAGTTTTGCCTTTCCCAGCTTCACTGTGTTTTTAATGAGAATTGCAGGCAGGTGATAGGGACATTTAAGACAAGGGAATGGGTGACTGAGAAATTCTCAGGCATTCAAGAACTTGCTACTCAGAGTCGGGCTGCAGTGGTGACAGCTTTCTTGGCCTTTTGGGGGGTGCTGGTTCTTTCTGCACCCTTCCTGAGGACCTGCTGGGATCAGACCATGAGGCTGCCCTTAGCCTTGAGCCATGAGCACTCTCCCAAGACACCAAAGCACTGGAACCCAGGGCCCTATATGAATGCCTGGATCACACACAAGGGAACCCAACCCTAGTGCAGACACAAATATCACTGTTTAGCAAGAAATTGGAAAACTGGAGGGGGTGTCCAGACCTGCTCACTGTTCAGACTTGGAGTTGAGAGGAAATGTGCCTGTGGGCCACCATCCTACCATGTGGACATGGCTGTCACATGAAAGAAAGAACATGCCTGGCTTCGAGGTGGCCACTGTCCAGGTCATAGGAGTGTGGGGCTGTCTACTCAGGATTTCTGTCTGAACGTCATCATTCCCACGGCCAGATTTTCCTGAACTTTGGCCCAAGGAGGGAGTAGGGCAGTTTCTCTTCTCCAGGGTTAGGGGCTGACTTGCTGGAGCCAGGAGAGAAACTGAGTGGGCTTTTGGCAGGAGCATGATAGGAGTGCACAACTCTGGCTTCCCTTGGGAGCAGGATGGAGCAAGCTAACTCTCCCTTCCCATTGATGGGAGGTAGCAGGGTGGAACGAGAGAGGAAATGGAGAAGGGAGCGTCAGGTTGCAACTTGGCTCTGGAGGCTGCAAGACGAGGCCCTTCTTCCTGCAGCATTCCTGGAAAGTTTGCCTCTGGCCCTGCGTACCATGCATTCCCTGGCTTTCTGGCTGCTGAGCCTGCTGGGGATATGGTGACTCCGATTACCAGCCTGGTGGATAGCAAGGCCTTCAAAATGGCAGCGGACTCCATAGATGCCAAGCCAGACTGTGGACAGTTGGGGTGTGCAAATATGGGACTGAGGAAAACAGGAGTCTTAACCTTTTGATTCTTAGTGACTCTATCTGGAGAATGGGATGGGGCACATGGAGGATCAGAGGAATTAACATGTGCCAGGGGCCTGGAGCCCACCAAAGGTACTCAGAAGTGCAACTTACTATCATCATCATCATTAAGGTTCCCTCTCCTTAGACAGAACTCTGTTTTTTTATCCTGTTATATTCACATCTGCACCTCCCACACCTACTGCAGCAATTGGCTCAACTAACTTCAACAAATTTTCATTTTTTAAATGTTCAATTAAAAGCATCTTAGTAAAATTCACCAATGAACATTCAAGAATCCTTATAAAGTAAAATGATGTCATTCTAAGCAACTATGCTGCTCTTTAGGATGATGTCAAATAGCAGTTTTAAATGTCCATAAAATCCTGGTTTCTCTTTTCAACAACTGGACCGTGACTCAAAGTAAAAAAGCCCAAACTCTGATGCTTGGCTATGTTTTATGACTGTATTCAGCTTTTATTTAATTTCTTTTTAAAAATATGTTTTCTTTGGTCAAGATGAAGTTGGGCTTTGTTTTATGGAACTGTAAACAGAGGCCAGGGGTTTTCTTGGAGATGTCCCAGAACTCGAAGGGTGGACACTGGTTCTCATCCATTCCAGGCTGGAGAGCCTCCAAGCCACTCCGAGAGGTGGGCACTTAACATGACTTCAAATCTCCAGGCTTCACTGTTGGGAGGGTGGGCCAATCTGTGGTCATATGGTCTTTCTTTTTCTTTGTTTGCCCTCACAAAGGATATTTTTTCCATTGATTTTCAGACAAGTGAAAGGGAGAGAGGAGGGGGCAGGGAGAGAAAGAGAGAGGCCAGTGTTCTAACCACTGAGCAGAATCGGCCAGGATGGTCATACGGTCTTGGGTGCCCCTCTCTCCATGTGCTCTTTGCTTCTCATCATAGTGTGATTAAAATGGGGGGAAAATAAATAAAACATTGTGGGGGGAAGTAGTTAGAAAACTAAGAATGGCATAGACTAGGAATCCTGAAATCTTTATTTTACCTGTGTTTTTCAACCTCATTGACTCTTCAGAAGGGAAAGATGGGTGAGTTTTATGCCTTCTGCTCCACCCACAGGGCCGTGCCTCCAGCAGGAAAAAGGAATTGACACAATTCCAGTGCTCTCACATTGAACTCACTTATTTCCATTTGCAGGATGGGGCAGGGCCTACTATGTGCCTTCAAAGATGCAGAAACTGAAGCCCAGGTTTCGTGGGTTCTCACGCAGAAGCAAATTGGTGCTAAGATGCCCTTTAGCTACTAGTCCCATGTGGAGTGGCTCTAAATCTAAGGAGATATTTTCCCCCAAAGGGAAATGTCTAAAGATGGTTATGAGTGTCACAATTCAGGGAAATGGGTGTCTGCTCTTGGCATCTAGTTGGTGGAGGCCAGGGACACTGCACAGCACACCCCTCCAACACACACTTACCAATATATCAACAGTGTCAATGGCTAGAAACCTTTGCTAGAATAATTGAGAAAGTAGCGGAGTGAACAGCATCTCTAACACCGTGTGTGTTTGTGTGTGTGTGTGTGTGTGTGTGTGTGTGTGTGTGTGTACAGGAGAGAAATATGAGCTCAGAGGCCAAAAGGAGCATCAGAGATATGCTAGGCTATAGATACTCAAAATGTTGTCCTTGGACAACTATCATCCAGGAGTGTTAGAAATGCAGGCTTTCAGGTCCCACCCAGACTTACTGAGTCAGAACCTACCTTTTAACAAGATTCCAGGTGATTCATGGGCTCATGATTCTTGAAGCGGAGGACAGGCTCTGGTTTATCCCAGATCAGACAGCCTCCAACCTTGCCCCAAGGGATGGACATTTAACTTGGTCTTTACATATCACCAAGGGCCTGCCCCCCAAATCCCCATCGCCCACTTGGGGTTTCGGGGACTGCCAGTCTCCCTCAAAAATGACCTGCCCTTCCTTTGATTTTCACGTGGGCCCTCATGCTGGGAGAGGAAGACCACATCTGATCAATTTCATTGTAACCGTTCCCATTTTCCTCCTTGCCCCATCCCCTCTCCACAGGCCTACACCCTCCTGGGACAGTTTCTTCTGATGCACAAGAACGAAATGGAGTTTCAGAGGTGGCTCATTTGTTGCTGTGGTGCCACAGAGAGTGAGGCCCGGGAGTGCACTAACTGCCTGAAGGAGTGGTGCTCCTGCTTCCTATGAACACACGCCCTGGCTCAGCCACCTGCGTAATGACACGTTCTGTACCTAGGCCCAGGCTCAGACTCGTTATTTTTGTTTTTAACTTTAATAATTCATGCTTGTTACAAAAAGTGGTTCTTGAATATAAAAAAGGACAAACACAAGAAAATGACCCAAAAATCACAACCTAGAAGTAACTATCATTCCCTTTACATCCTGACAAATATCTCAGCATATATTTTATGTGAAAGAATGAGCAATTTTGCTTAAAAATGGGAATTACATTTTGTCAGTGTAGTAGTTATCTATTGCTGCATAACAAAAAAACCCTAAACATAGTAGCTTAAATAATAAGTTTATCTCACATAGTTCCTGAGACTCAGGAATTAGCCAACAGGTTGATTTCTCTCTCATGCTACATGTTTAGTACATGTCATCATGTGAGTGCTGTCTATTGTAGTAACTCTAAGATTTAAATTGATGGAGATTCTCTCTCAGTATGTGTTTGCATGAGTACCATTCCATGGGAGGGAGCCATGGTGAATTACATACTGTCTTTTAAAGCCTCTGCCCAAAATGATCCCTTCACTTACATTTTTATTTCATTGACCAAGTCACATGGTCATACCTAACTCCAAATGGGCAAGGATTCTTCTGAACTCAGAAAAAGTGGAAATATATCATGACACCAATACTCAATTAAGGTCATTATTTTTTCCCTGAATGCCTCATGACTGTTACATTTCCTAAGTTTATAATATGACTGGGATATTTCTATTAGGATCTTTTTTTTATTTTATTGATTTTTTACAGAGAGGAAGGGAGAGGGGATAGAAAGTCAGAAACATCGATGGGAGAGAAACATCAATCAGCTGCCTCTTGCACACCCCCTTCTGAGATTGTGCCCGCAGCCAAGGTACATGCCCTTTACCGGAATCGAACCTGGGACCTTCCAGGCCGCAGGCTGATGCTCTATCCACTGAGCCAAACCGGTCTTGGCTCTATTAGGGTCTTTTTAACTCTCTAGTTTAGCTTCTCTAGCTCCCCCCCAAAAAGAGGCCAAAGAGAAAGATTCCAGGTGAGCCAAGTCGTTGGCCCAAAGATTTGAATAGCTCTATCTACTGAGAGCTCAGGTTCTGACCATCTAGAGCCTTTTAGCTGCTCCCTCCTGCAGAGAGTAATTCTCCACTAAAATAGTCATGGGATTGGAAGTCACTCCATTTCTAAGACAGACTGGTTGGCTGTAGGGAAAGGAGATAGGGAAGTAGTTTTGTCCCTCACTCTATTTTCACATACCTGGCTCCCCAAAATCTCCCTCACAAACACTGGGAATGTTTCCTATCAGCTATTCACTCCCTTGTGTCAATTTTTGTCTTTCTCATAGATAAAGTTATTGCTCCAATTCTTCAATTCTTCCTGTATGTCCCACCTTTGTCGTAAGATTTTGCAGTTCCTCCCACTAGCGACAGAGTAACTCCCAGTCCCCAGATGTAGACTTGGCCAGTGTTACAAGCCTGAAATGACAGTGTGCCAGTTCTGAGGCACATTTCCCCTTGCTCTATTGTACCTCTGTTAATTGAGAAGTGCTACAGCCAATGCCTCGTTATCCTGGGTGAGCTACTCAACATTGCTTAGCTTCGGTTTCGGGGTGCAATAAGGCAATTACCCTGCCTTGCAAAGTGAATGAATTGAAATAGAATCTGTTAGGACTATGATGCATAGCAGGAACACTGTCCCTGTTCTTCAAAACTCCTTGAGCCGGCCTCCTCAGAGCTTGGTCATCATGTGGCACTCAGGAGAGAATTCACAGCTGCGAGTTGGAAGAGAGCCCAGCTATCAGCTTCTCCAATCTAGTTCTGTTCTGTCCCACGTGCAAGTACTGAACACTGTCTGACTAGTACGAACACACTCTTTTGTTAAAAATATATGTTTTTAATTGATTTCAGAGAGGAATGGAGAGAGAAAGACAGAAACATTAATGATGAGAATCATTGATCGGCTGCTTCTTGCATGCCCCTTACTGGAGATCAAGCCTACAACCTGGGCATATGCCCTTGACTGGAATCGAACCCAGGACCTTTCAGTCTGCAGGCTGACGCTCTATCCACTGAGTCAAATCAGCTAGGGCAAGGGACACACTCTTTAATGGGTGAGTAGAAAAGGACAACTAATTAAAATCAGACTATTTCAGATTTTTATTGGGATCTTGCTTGGGAGCCCCAAAAGCATTTTCAAGGACACTCAGGAGGAGTGGGCTTGCATTGTGTTCTCCACTCAGTCTAAAGCTCATCTTCTATTGGCAGGGCAGCTGTTTGAATTATTTGGGAAAGAGTTGGTGCTTGAGAATATTTAAATTGTCCCGGATTTGACCAACATCATAAACAGGAGCTGAACTGTCTGCAAGGAAGGGGGACCAGATGTTGACTCTTGGTTCAATATCTGTAGTCTGGAAATATTCACGAATCAATAAATGATTTTGATTTGAATTTATGGGATGTCTTAAGGTTCTGAGTAGGGCTATGGAAAAAGCAAGAAAAGTATGAGTTCATCTAGCTTCAAGGAGCTTACAACTTAATAAAAGGCGATTGAAAAAAGAGAGGGCAAAAAGCCAAAGTTTTAGGAGGTGTATCTTAGTTTGAGCCTCCCACCCTGAAGCAGACCCTGAGACATGATCTGAGGGATCATAGCTTATTCAGGAGTGTTCCCAGGAAATGCTGGTAGGGGAGGGAGGAATAACTGGGAAGGCAAAGCAGCCAATAAAAGTGTGTCATCACTATTATTACTGTGGGCAATTGGACCTCAGTGCTGCCGGAACTCCAGGAGCCAGTGTAGACAGGCATTTAGTTAACCCCCCGCCCGGGGTGGGGGGGGATCTAAACACCACTCTTATCAGTCATTTGTTGAGCGCTGCTTCCATAGGAAGTTAATCCTTCAGCTCTTGAGTCTGCCACGTGGGTAAAATGAAACTCATTGAGAAAGCAGTCAGGCAGAGAAATCAGGCACTGGCAGCTGGAAGCCAGGCCAGCGACATGCATTGAAGTGGAAAGAGTGAGGGCATATAGCGAGCAGGGTGCCCACAGCTTCTGCCCTGCTGGGTTTTGGAATAGGACAAGCTTGGCTTGGAAAACAGATCCACCCCTTACCACCAATTCTAAAACCTTTCGAAAGTCACCCTGTTGGCCCAGCTGCCCAGCTGTAAAATGATAATGATAAGAGTATCTACTCATGCATTAGGAAGATTAAAATTCTTGGCACCTGCTAAAAGCTTCATACAAGGGTAGCTCTAAAAACCTAGGTATTAAAATGTATGGCACAGATTGTGTATTGGTATGTCAATAAAGGAGAGCTGGAGTGAGAGTGGTCAGGGAACGCTCCTAGAAAGAGGTGATATTTCAGCTTGGAGTTAAAGGGGGGAAGTCAGGGTTGAATAAGCCAAGGGTGGAGAAGTAGGAGAGGAAGAAGAAGGGAGATAGGCAGGGAGGAGAGAAGGAGCTTCAGAGGAAAAGACAAACGTAATTGGCCCAGAAAGAGCGAGTTGTAGGACCCTGTAGGAACAGGTAAGGGTTAGGGCTTGAGTCAGTAAAGTAAGAGGACTCCTCCCATTTCCCCAGATAGAAGCTGAGTGTGAGCTGGTAGCTGGTTCCCTTTGAGAAGCCAGTCACTGCAGGGTCTCCAGCCTGAGGAAGGTTAGCACTCTGCAGCAGTCAGTGGTAGCTGGCACTCCCCACCAATGTTGATAATCCAGAATAAGTTAGCTCTGTTCACCAAACTTTAGAAAGACCCTTTAGCAAATGGTTTTTAAAATACAACCACAGTGGGGGGGAGGTAAGGGCAGAGGGTGGGATGGGTACTGGGTGGAGGGAAGCTATGGGGAGGGGGGGAGGAACATTGTAATTAATAATCTGAACAATAAAGATTTATTAAATTTTAAAACAAAACAAAAAAATACCCACAACCCTGTACTCTGCCTCATATCCACACCCTTCACATGACTCTACAGCTCCTCCTGCCAAGAGATGGAGTTGATCTCTGTTCCTCTTGAGTCTGGACTATCCTTGTGACTTTCTTTGACCAAAATAATATGCAGATGTGACATTTGCCAGCCTAGGCTTCTCTTGCTCTCCTGACCACCATGTGAACAAACCTGGGCTCCCTTCCAGGAAGATGAGAGGCACATGACCCAGTTGTTCCCATTGCTTCGGCCAATAGCCAGCCAACCTCCATACATGTTAGTGAGGCCTTCCTGGACCAGCCAACCCATCAGGTGACCTCAGATCTGTGAGTCCAGCTGAGATCAGCCATAACTGGCCCAGACCAGAAAAACCACCCAACTGACCCACAGACCCATATAAATAAGTCTTATTTTTCTAAGATACTATATTTTGGGGAACAGTTGTCATGCAGCTATAGCTAACTGATAGAATTCCCATGTGAGAACTGAGTGTGGACTATCTCCATGTGTATAATGAGAACCTCCTACTTTTTTGCTTTTTAGAAATCACCCTGAGTGACATTTTTGTATATGGTAATAATGAGAGGGATCACCATGGCTCATATATGAAAATCAAGCAACTGTCGTGGGGGACCAAGTGGGGAGAACAGTGCAACTTAAGCTTTGAACAGAGCATTTTTTTTTTAAAGTGTGACTCAGGGTGGAAGAAGGTGGGACAAAACTATGACAATCTCAGAAGGCAAGACAAGAGATATCAATTGTGTGACCAGTTGTGGGTGGCCTGGGTGATTTATTCTTAGAAACCTCTAAAAGAAAGCTGACTCATGCAGATAAACCTAGCAAGTGTTTTTGGAAATATACATATAATTTTTAAACATAGATACAATTTTTAAATGTTTGCTGCTCTAAATCTTTACAAACAGAAATATGAGCAGTTGATTCAGCACATACTACACCAGGAACTTTGCCAGTCCTCAAATCCTCCAGATGTCTTACAGATGAGAAAACCGAGGACCAAAGAGGTTAAGTAGCATTGTCACAATCATTTGGAAAGTTGTTTCAATCTAGGCTGCCTGACATTAAATCTGTACCCATTGCCAGCAGAGCCACCTTGGAGTGGCTATAGAGGGTATATTTGGTGATTTAACGATATTCTCAGAGACTCAAAACTCATACCACCAAGGACAAACAGGTGGTATGGGATAAGAGAGACCAAGTAGAAGGGATAAGAGAGACCAATTCAAATGGTCATGAAAAGATGACTCTGGTACATTAAAGAGGAAAGTAGGTTATTTAAAAAGAATCATCCAGCAAATGTTTATTGAGCACCTAATATGTTCCAGGTACAGTTCTAGGGGTGTAGATAATATAGCAGACAAAACCATCTTCCCTCAGAAGATGGCATTTTAATTGGGATAGGCAAAAAACAAAGGTTAATAATTGAAATACATATTAATTTGGATGATCTGAAATTGCCTTTTGGGGGGCAAAAGTTACTGAATATAAACAATTTCATATGGTTTAACTTTATATGTTAGTTTTAGAATGATTGCTATAAAGAAAATAAAGTAAGAAAAAAAGGGGGTCAAAAGAAGTGAGGAATAGCTAAGATTTGGAAACAGCCTAAGTGCCCATCAGCAGGTGAGTGGATTAAAAAACTGTGGTACATCTACACAATGGAATACTATGCTGTGGTAAAAAAAAAAAAAAAGAAGGAACTTTTACCATTTGCAACAGCATGGATGGACCTAGAGAGCATTTTGCTAAGCAAAATAAGCCAGTCAGAGAAAGGTAAATATCACATGATCTCACTCATTTGTGGAATATAATGAACAACATAAACTGATAAACAAAAACAGATCCAGAGACAGAGAAACATTGATCAGAACCTCAAACCTCAGGGAAGGTAGAGGAGGGTGGGAGTAAGGGGAATAGATCAACCAAAGGACTTCTATACATGCATATAAGCCTAACCAATGAACACAGACACCAGGGGGGTGAGGGCATGAGTGGGGGGGGGGGGGTAGCAATGGGGAGATAAGCACACATATGTAATACCTTAATCAATAAAGAAAAATCCTCTGGTGAGGATTAACATGAATGCATGAATGAATAATGAATAGATAGATAGATAGATAGATAGATAGATAGATAGATAAGTAGATAAATAAATAATAAAGGAGAGGGGAAATTTTAAATAGGGTAGCTAGGGGAGGCCTCATTACAGAGGCTAGGTAAAGTCCAGAAAGAGATGAGGCTGAGAGTCATGGTAAGATTGGGAGAAGACTGACCATTCTGGGCAGAGGCAGCAGCCAGTGCAAAAGCCCTGAAGGAGGTTGTGCCTGATGAGTTCAGGAGTAACGTGAGCCAGGCAGAGGGCAGCAGGAAATGAGACCGGAGAGAAAACGATGGGGGTCGAAAAAGGGTGTAGGGCCTTATGGGACATCAGCAGGACTCTGGCTTTTCCTCAGGAAAATCATTAGAGAATCACGTGATCGGACATACATTTGGGAAGCATCACTGCTGTGTTTAGTGGAGTCTCAAGAGGCAAGGGTGAGACCAGAGAGGCCAGTTAGGAGCCTAGCAATAATCCGGGTGAGAAATTATGGTGGATCAGACCATGATCTATTTTGAATGTAGAGCCAGTCGGAGTGAGCCCTGAGCACTCCCTGTCTAGATGGCAGAGGGATAGCAAAGAGCTACAGAGACTGGGTGGGGGCACACAGGAGTAGAGAGGAAGCAACTGTATCGATGCTGCTGATAGGACAGCAGCATGACAGGGCACCAGCGGTGAGGACTGGGAATGGATGTTGGACAGTTTTTTTGCAGCCCATTCCAGAGAGAGGGAAACTCTGGTGATAGGGGAGAGAGGGAAGCACTGCAGGCACTGTGCTCCTGGGTAGGTGATAGGATATAGGAGGAAGGACTGGCCTTGGCTAGGAGCACACACAGTTCTCCCATAGTGGACCATTGGAGGGAAACAAGAGCAGGGGACCATTGGACCATAGGAGGGAAACAAGGCTGTCGTGGGGGTGGGAGAGTAGATGATTTACCTTCTGTTGGCCTCTGTTTTCTCAGTGCTATAGGAAACAAGATGGCAGGCTGTGAGCGAGAATGAGGGTGTAGTTATCTAGGACAGTGGAAGAATAGAATGGTTTTATAAAGAGAAGGATTAATTTGTATAAGCAATATAAACAGATAGTAGATTGGATAGATGATAGAGAGAGATAGATGGCAGATAGATATCTAATCTGAATATATCCTGGCTATCCAATAGGTGTATGCATAGGAAAAAGTCTGGACAGAGAGAGAAACATCAAACTGTCAACAGTGGTTATCCTTGGAGTAGTTATCTTTTCATTTTCCCTTTTATACAGTAGTCCATCGTGTGAACCTTTTAGCAGCATTACTTTTATAAATCTGGGGGAAAAAGACATTTACATTTTGGAACAGAAAGAATTAGAACTCTGGAGACAAGTGGATTGAGGCTCTTCAGATAGCGTTCTGTGCAGCCAATTCCCCATCCTCCCTGGCTTCTCCCACAGGGCAGGTCTCACAGCATGATGTCCCTTTGGGCAGAGGGAAAGAGCCTCTGAGATTTTCCCCTTGAGACTTTGGACCTCCTTTCTCACTGTCTCCATGTTCTCATTCTCCCTTTACCTTCTGAAGGCCAAGTACACCTTAGAGAAATGAAAAAGGGTAATTGTCTTTGTAGTCCCATTCCGCACATTTCTACCAGATTCTTCATAGCTGTGCTTTGGTTTCCCCTCCACGGTCAATTCTCTGGCTTGTTCTCAGAAGAAACTTTGCTGCACAAATGATGCTGTTTTATTGCTTGGCCTGTCCGGTCACTGGATCTTTTTGGACCAGACTGAGCAGCCACTGTGGTCAGGACACCGGGCAGAGGGTTAGGAGGCCTGGATGATGCCACTAAGTTGGTCTGGGACCATGGACAAATCATTTGACTTATCTGTGAAATAAGGAAAATACCTGGTTCTCCTTTCTCCCAACTTTGCTTTGAAGATAACTCAAAAATAGAAAGGCATTTTAAATGGAAAAGGAGGTGGAGTGCCCGACAGCAATGTAATGTGTAGTTACTGCCTTATTTTATTTTGGACAGCAGCTACAGATGGCTAATGGCAGCAGCAGCTCCTCAGGTCTCATTGTTTGCACGCATTAGCCTGTACTGGCTAGATTGTGACAAACAACAGCAAAAAACCCTAAGAACTCGGTGACTTAAAGGAACAAAGCATCATATCTCACTCACATCACTGCCCACCCCAGGTCTGCTAGGGATGGGATGATGGAGCAGCCCCCATTTTGACTGTTTGAAAGTTGCTTCAGCAAAAAGAGAGCCCGGGGTGTCTCACACAGGCAATTACATGCTCTGGCTCAGAAGTAACATGTCATTTTTACTAGCAAATCATTGGCCAGAACTAGTTATATAGTCCCACCCAACCCCAAGGGATCAGGCAGTGCTGTCTGCTGGAAGCGGGGAGAGGAGAAAATTGGGGCAAACATCACAAATCACTGCCATGGAGGAGGGGGTGAGACTCACAGAAAGTCCCTGAGAACACTCTGTTCCATATCATACTTGTCACTTTGTCTTTTTGCAAATGTATCACCATCACTGAAATATTGGAGACTATGTAGGAGAAAATAACTGCCCCCCAAAACACTAACATCCAATATTTCATTGTATTTCTTCCCAGTCATTCTTCAGGTATGCATTTGTTAACAGCTTTATTGAAATATATTTCACACATCATAAAATTCACCCTTTAGTGTACAATTCAGTGGTTTTTATTCTATACAGAATTGTGCAACCATCACCACTATTTAATTTCAGAATACTTTCATCTCACCCCCCAAAACCCCATTAGCAATTACTCCCCACCCTAGCCCAGCCCCTGGCAACACTAATCTATGTTCTGTCTCTATGGATTTGCCTATTCTGGACAGTTCATATAAAGGGAATCATACAATATGTGGTCTTTTGTGACTGGCCCCTTTCATTTATCATTATGTGTTCAGGGCTCATTCATATGATAGTGTAACAGGCAGTTAGACAGACAAGAGCAGAGCAAGGAAGGTGGGCCAGGTACAGAAGGTCACAGAATACCTTAGGTGCCTAGCAAGAGGCAAAACTGGAAAAACAAGGACCTCATCCTCAGCTTAACTTTTCCTCCCCTCACATATCGCTGGTCATGCAGTTTAGAGGCTCTGACCTTTCATACCAGTGGTCATGTGGTTTAGACCCACTGATTTTTCATATTGCTGGTCATGCTGTTAGGACCCTCCTCGGCCATTTCCTCCCCTGGCATATTGCTAGTCATATGGTTTAGACGCCCTTAGAAGTAGAATGAACAAAGGGGCCAGAGAATAGCCCTTAAGCCCCCGGGGCAATGAGGTTCTTACTGGTATCAAATACAACTTGGCCTCCGGTGTGTTTCAGCTCCAAGCCCAGAAAAGCAGCAAAACCAGACAAGTGATACCATGGCTGACTCAGGACCAGCAGCATTGACTAATAGTCTCCTTCCCCAACAACCCTCCATCCCCCATTCCCCCACCCCCGCCAATCAGTAGAGACCACAACCCTGAAAGGACACACCTGGAAAGCTGATGAATATTCCATTGGGATCCTCCCCTAAAACCTCCAGATAAATACCCTCAAGGTGGAGGATCCAGTGTGGCTCTCTCTATGGAGCATGCTCCTGCCTTTCCCTATCCCCTACCCCTAGGTACATTTTCCTTGCGCCTCTCTCTCTCCCCTAAGCTCCAAGGGCCCTTCTTTTGGTTTTTTAACTTGTTTCCTGAGCCCATTTCTTCTACAGCTCACTGCTTCTACCTCTGTGACTTTCTAAATAAACTTTCTCCTGTAGTTTGAGTCTTGACGCTAAATTCTTTCTTAACCAGAACTCAAGTACCGAGGTTGCTGAACCGAGGTCTGATGCCGGGTGTGTTTCGCTGCCAACAATAGCATGAACATGCGTACATTTTTAAAAAGCTAATTGAGATCCTATCAAATATTAGTTACCCTGTTTACTTATATGTTTTAAACATTTTTCTCTCCTTATTAAATTGTTGAAAAATAGGTTTAACAATTATAAAAACTCATCAAATTTGTGTGCAATAATGTGTTGAATTGTGCCCCTAGTTTATAGACTTTTAAGTGGTTGCTAGATTCTTTTTCACCATTATAAACAAGTTTTCTATGAACAGCTCTGTACATTTTTTATGGAATGAATGAATGAAGCCTTAAGTATAAATCCTCACAACATTTCTCATTCTTCCCTTAGGAAAGCTGCCTTGAAATGGATTTAACTAGGTGTGCGGGGGGGGGCAATCCACACAGATATTTCTAAGTCTTTTGATTCTTACTACAACTCCTTTCTAGAAAGATTGACCCAATCTGCTGAATGTGGTTTTGAGTTAGTCCAATCACATCTCATTTATCTCAGTAAAACCAAATTTCTCTGGGCCCAAAGAGGCCCTGCATATTCTAGGCCCTTTCCCTCTCTACTCACCTCTTCTCCCTCCTACTCCACCACTCTTCACCCCAGTTAGTCCTTCAACTCACCACACCTGCTCACTAGCAGAGAGGACAGTGGCCTTTGCACTTTCTCAGTGAGGCCCTCACATTAAAAACATCAACCCCAGCATTCCCTACCCCATACCCCAGATTTATTTTTATTTTTCTCCATAGCACATATCACCTTCTAATATACTACATGACTTGTTTATTTTACTTATTACTTTAACCCACTAAAATGAACCATTAGAGCCTGGTCCAGTGCCTGGCCTAGGAAGGCAGACGCTCAATAAATATCTTTTGAATGTAGGAGACAGTACTCAGAGCGCTCTTACAAAATCAAGGGCTCACTTCTGTCTTCCCCCTAGACATCAGTGTCAGATTCTGGTCTTTCCACAGGTCCTAGATGGCTGTTCTTTCTTGGCTCAGCTCAGGTAGCTGCCCTAGAAGAGGCGGCGCCTCTTGTGACTGGGTTTCTAGGAGTGCAAACTTTCCCAGGGCCCCCACAGAGCAGCCCACCAGAGATCCACCCAGCCACTGGACCCTTAGCTGTCCATTGGGTTCCTGTGAACTCGCCAGGAGCATCCAGGCAGCAGGCTCCCATACCCAAACATGGACAGCAGCCCAACGTCCCTGCTGAGCAGGCGGTTTCCTGCACAGACAAGGGGCGGGAGAGGAAGAAACTATGGGAAGCTGGGAAACCCCTTCTCGGGCCAAGATGGAAAAGCAGCAGGGAGTCCCTCAGGAGCCTCCCATTGTGGGACATTTCCTGCCATGCTCCTGGAGTTCAGGCGGAGGATCAACATTCAGCAATGTTTTTAAATAGTTCAGAAGGGAATTGTCAAATAATGTCCCATAATTAATGTTTACAGGATTGGGTCCTCAGCAAAAAAAGCAATTTCAGAGAATTCCCAACTCCTGAGCCACTCCTAGGTCACCTCTACCAGCAAGAGGGCCCAACTTGAGGGCCCATGGACTTTCCTTTCTGATTTGCCCCGTAAATTTACTGCCCATCTGGGCCCCTGGGAACAGGGCCACTGTGAGGGACCATTCAATCCTGGCTCAGACATTTCTGGAATTTCTCCTTCAGAATGGCCACTAACGCCCAAAATGTTCTTGTAAATGTTATCAACATTGCAAATCTCTGTCTTCTGATAGTCCATTTGAATTTTGGGAAGAATGAAATTATTTAGAACAAAGTCTTATGAATATGATGGAACATGTTCTCTAATAAATTTTTTGTTTGTTTTGAAGGGTAATGTACACACAGAAAGGTGAACCAATAGTAAATAAATTTTTTGGAAGTTTTCAGAAATGAAATGCTTCCAGGCAATCATCACCCAAAGCAAGAATAGAATATTACCAGCAGCCGGAAGGTCCCTTAAATCCCTCAGTCTTACCTCCCCAAGGGTATTTGCTGTCCTGACATCCAGCAGCAGAGATTGCTTAGCCTGTTGAACTTGATACAATGCCATATGTACACTTCTGTGCCTGGCTCTTACCACATTACATTTGTGAGATTCGTGTATGACATTGCAGGCAGCAATTCATCCTTTCTCGTAGCTGCATTCTATTCCATTGCATGAATTGACTAACTGGTTGGTTGACTATTACAGACAGTGTTGTTGAGAACATTCCTGTATGTGTCTTTAGGTGGATATATTATCATTTATCTTGGGAATTGCTGGCTAATAAGGGTGAAGATACATTTAACTTTCCCAGGTACTGCCAAACACATTCCAAGTGGGCTACAGTAATTCAGGGGCTGCTCAAGGATTTGGGGACATGAGTGCCTCGTTTGGTGGCATTTTAGAATCCCTATAAATAATTCCTCAAACTCTCCATGTCACCCTTAACTCCAGATTCCTGAGTGCCTGTCAAGGGAAGCCTGGCTTCTGATTTAAAAAATTTGTCTGACAAATTGGCAATAACAAAATAGTCATGGGAATGTAAAATACAGTATAGGAGATATAGTCAATAACATTGTAATAACAACATGGTGCCAGGTTGGTACTAGACCTATTGGGGGGATCACTTTGTAATTTATATAAATGTCTAATCACTATACTATATACTTGAAACTAATATAATATTCAACTGTAATTGGGAAAAAATTTTTCATTAAAAAAAACAACAATGTCTGATGGGGAGGCTCTCTCAGGAGGGTTGTGAAGCCTGTTCCAATATCCCGGGGAGGGTGACAAGTGACAGCCATTTGGGGACATTGCCAATGGCTTAGCATAGGAGCTATTACATCTTCTGGACCCCAAAGGTACAGTCTCTGCTCCCCTCAATAAGCAAGATAGGCAAAGTCTAGTCCTGTGTAAAGTTAACACTCCTTCTGAGGACAACAGATAATGTAAATAAACAAACACTCAGGCAGTGACTTGATTTTGAAACATAAAAACAGAGAATGTAATAGTGACTACCAGGCTAGCTTGGGAGATGGTAGGGTTGGAAGATCTATCTCAGGAGATGATGTTTGGCCTGAAACCTGAATGATAACAGAAAGATGAGGAGAACAACAAGGACAAAGACACTAAGGATGCTGGAGAAACCAACAGCAGCCAGTGAGATGGAAAATGGTGAGGAAGGGTATAAGTGGAGGAGATGAGGCCAAAGAGGCAGGCAAAATCTTGCGGGGCATTGTGGAACAAGGCAAGAAGGCTAGACTGTATTCTAAAAGCAAGGGCAGTAATGTGGTTTGTACATTATAAAGATGGCCCTGGTTGCTGTGTAGGGAATGAATTGCAAAAGAACAAGGAGGAAGCAGAGATACCAGTGAGGAACCTTGGGTGGTATTCCAGGCCAGAGATGGTGGTGGCTGGGACAAGGAGGTCATAGTGGAGACATCCAGAAGCAGATAGAATGAGGCAATGTTCTTGCCGAGACCGGTTTGGCTCAGTGGATAGAGCTTCGGACTGCGGACTGAAGGGTCCTGGGTTCGATTCCGGCAAAAGCATGTACCTTGGCTGCGGGCACATCCCCAGTAGGGGGCGTGCAAGAGGCAGTTGATTGATGTCTCTCTCTCATAGATGTTTCTGACTTTCTATCCCTCTCCCTTCCAGTCTGTAAAAAATCAATAAAATATATTAAAAAACAAAAAAAAAAGAATGAGGCAATGTTCTTGAGGTCAGGTTGGCAATTCCTATGAACGGATTGATTGTAGAAAGTGAGACACAGGGAAGAATCAAGGATCATTCCTAGGTTTCTCTATGTCAAATGATTTTGGATTGTATTCTAGGCATTGTAAATGCTGTTTTGTAGAGACTCCAGATTCTATTATAGTCCTCTGAAGAGTGTTGATGCTTGTTTGTGTTTTGTTTACTTGTTCTATAAAGCAATGAACTACCTAGACTAAATTTTCCAGCTGGCTTTTAGACAGCAGTTTAAATCTCAGTTCATTTCTCTTAGCCTTGGCTGGGCTGTTGTAAGTTGTCTCACACATGCCAGGTTCAGCAGTCAGCTCAATATCCACAACAGAGTATGGTAGGGTAGAAGCTTACAAAGGACTAGACTTTGCCTATCTTGCTTATTGATTATCTACAGTGCTTGGAATAGCACTTAATGCATAGCAAGTTCCCAGCTATCTACTGCTCATGATCTTCCCAAATCTAGAGACATAAAACAACAACCATTTTATTATGCCAACAGATTTGGAGAAGAAATAGCTTGTTTCTGTTTCATGATGTCTGGGACCTCAGCAGGGAAGACTGGAGTGATTGGAGTGACTCAAAGTGCTGGGCTGGAACTGAAGTATCCACTTCCAAAAGGTCTTCCTCTTTCCCAGGTTCTGAGTTTGATCCCAGTTAGGGTGCATCTGGGAGGCAACAGATGGATATTTCTCATTTATATCAATGTTTCTCTGTCTCTCTGTCTCTCTCTCCCCCTTCTTCTCTCTCTAAAATCAATAAAAACATCTTTAGGTGAGGATTTTAAAAAAAGATCAACTTTACCCAATAGTTTAAAAAAAAACAAATTGGCAAGTTATGGTCTGTAGGACAACTGCCTGCTTTTATAAACTAGGTTTTATTGAAACCAGGACTGGAGGTAAGTGCAGGGTTGGATCCTTCCTCCATCTAAGATTTTGATGTTTTGTTCAGCATAGATTTTTTTACATTACTTTTGATTCTTAAATACTACGTTTATCCTAATTAGTGAGTCTCTTGGTGCCCCATTAAATATTGCATTGAAGGCAAGCACCTCATTACTTTACCTTAATCTCAGCCCTGATTTGGCCTTCCTGTCTGAAGAGTCTGACAGTTAGAAACTCGCCCAGCCCTAAGTGAGACTGGTGCAGAGAGAAGAGGAGGAAGCTCTAACAGCTATGTGCTAGAAAAAAACTCTACAGTCTCTTCCCTTAAGCCCCAGGGACCTGCAGAACTAGAAGGCTTCCATTGTCCTAGGAACATGCCTTGGGCAGGTGGTGAAAGGTTCTAGTTAGCTCCCAGGAGGCCTTGCTTCTCCTGTCAAGGTTTCTGCTGCTTCCAAAGTTGACTCACTTATCTCATTTCCCTGGAGTCATTTTGAGTTGAGACTTATGACCCTTTCAAATTGAAGCCTCACTTCACAACAATTTGATGTTAAAACACAATTGTCACCTATTTGAAGCTATAGATTTCCCCTCAGATCTATTTGGTTTTACTCCACAGCCCCCACTGTTTCATTCATTTTTGCTTAATCTCTATCTTCAGTCTCTTTCTCTCCCTCATTCCTACCCCCCTCTCCCAACCCAACCCACACCCTCCTCTTCTTCCTATCATGGTGATCACACCTCCATCCCTCTGCCCTTGGGGGCAGGTCCTGCCCCTGAGCTGTGTAGGAAGGAAGAAGGAATGTGGCCTTACAGGATATGGGCTCTGGAAGTTTCTTTGGAGGTCATAATGCAGGAAGATGCAGCAGCTTCTTTGAAAATGAAAATGTAAAAGGGGACATAAGTAATACCATCAACAATAAAGATTAAAATAATAATAAATTTTTAAAAATAAAATGAAAATGTTCCTCAGTTGTAAGAAACTTGCCTCTGATTTATCTTCATAGGAAAGAAACAGCATGTAGCCATAGCAGGCGGCTACTGAATTTCTCCAGGGCAAATAGGATGTGGGATTCAGGAGAGAGTATGAGCTATACACATGGCCAATAGCACCTGTCCTAGGAAGATTCCCCTAGACAAAGAGAGGTGGAGGCAACTAGAAAAGGCCTCAGTCATTTTTTTAAAAAATAACCTAATGGGAGATAGTAAGACCTAGGCCACCTATTAGGAAATAGGTGACCAAATAGCACTCAGCCAATGAGGAACCGGAGGAGGGTCTAAATAAATAGGCTATGTCCCCTGCTCCATGTGTGTTCCTGTACAATGGATGCCCATTCTCCAGAGTGCTATTAAAAGTCTCATTTTTGCCATGCTTCTGTTTCCTAGCCCATCATTTGAAACTTGGACCATTGATATGAGGTGAGCCATTTCTCATATCAACCAAGTCAGGCAACTTGTGCCAGACATAGAAAGGTTCAAAAGCCTTAGAAACCACACAGGCCTCCTCCCCCAAGAAACAAACCATGTTCTATGAATTAATGGCAGTTGACACACACTTTCACTCCATGGTTCTACAGCTCCCTCCCTGATGTTGGCTGAAGGGGAAAGCAAGAGACATTGGCATCAGTCACAGTCACCTCAAACTGGAAACTACCCAAATGTCCATCAACAGTAAAATAGATAAATGAATTGAATAAAGATTAATCAAGAATCCTATCTAATAAAAGAGTAATATGAAAATTTTACTGTATTTTTGCCACACCCACAGCCATGCCCACCAACCAATCAGGAGCAGATTATGCAAATAAACCCCAACCAAGATGGCTGCCGCCACTGAGAGCAGGTGGAAGGCTTGGGTTTCCCCAGAAACAGAGGAAGCCAAGCTTTCTGCCTCCCTAGGCCTCCACTCAATGTTACAAAGTTTCAATCATAAAAGATACAGAAATGGCTACAGCCACTGAGCTGGAGAGAACAGAGGCTTGGGTTTCCCTGGCAACGGAGGAAGCCAAGCTTTCAGTCTGCCATTGCTGGCCTAGGCTTCCACTCTAGGCTATAATGTTTCAAACAGAAATGGCTGCGGCCCCAGAGAGAGCAGAAGGCTTGGCTCTGCTCCAGGCTACAAAGTTTCAATTGTAGACATAGATTAATCCCAGATCCCAGGGCCTCCGTTTGGGTCGCTGGGGTCATGGCTGGCCTGCAAACCTCCACAGGCTTCCCCTCACCCCAAGAGAACCCCCACCCTGATCTGGGACACTCTTCAGGGCAAACCAGCTGGACCCCACCCATGCACCAAGCCTCTATCCTATCTAATAAAAGAGTAATTTGCAGATTGACCATCACTCCAACACACAAGAGGGCTGCCCCCATGTGGTCAAAGATCCTGCCCCCATGTGGACATAAGATGGCCACCACAAGATGGCCAGCAGGGGAGGACTATTGGAGGTTCCAGGCCCCCAAGGGAGGGCAGTTGTGGGTGATCAAGCCTGCAGGGGAGGGCAGTTATGGGTGCGAGGATGGCAGAGGAGGGAAGTTGGGGGCAAATAGGCTGGTAGGGGAGCAGTTAGACATCAATTAGGCTGGCAGAGTAGTGGTTAGCAGGTGATCGGGTTGGCAAGCAGAAGCAGTTAGGGGCAATCAGGGAGGCAGGCAGGTGAGTAGTTTGGAGCCAGCAGTCCTGGATTGTGAGAAGGATGTCCAATTGTCCGTTTAGGCCTGATCCTACCAGGATCTGGCCTAGACTGGCAGCCGAACATACCTTGAGTGGTCCCAAATTGGAGAGGGTGCAGGCTGGGCTAAGAGACATCCCTCATTCCCCGTGCACGAATTTCGTGCACTGGGCCTCTAGTAATCATAATAAATAAATAAATGCCATCCAGTGGAATATTCTAAAACAAGCATGTCAAACTCAAAAGCTAACATGGGCCAAATAAATAAGGTTTAAGTTTATGTGGGCTGAAAAAAAAAAAAAAGCTTGAATTTTCATAGAAACTTAAGTTTATTTTGATACAGATATGCTGAATACAAAGGGCTGAAATAAATGAGTAATCATTAGCATAAAATAATAGAACATTGTAATAAAAATTAATATATTTTCTTAAACATTAACTTACCAGACCTGAATAACTGCACAAATTAATAAGCGTAACACAAATAAACCTATTTTTCTTGTTCTCCGAAAGCAAAATATTTCCTATTGCACACAATCAAACAAGTCAGTCCCAAACTAATGACATGGCAATCTGCTGCTAAAATATTTGCTGCTATTATTAGTGGCGAGAAATGGTGTACCTGCATGTAAGGCATGTAAGAGAAATGAATGCAACATGATTATAGTAATCAGTTATTAGCAAATGTTGTAGTTCGTTATTAATAACTAGAGGCCCAGTACACAAACTCATGCATGGGTGGAGTCTGGTTGCCTGGCCCCAATCGTTGGATGGGGCTGTGCCTGTCTAGAGGAGGAGACAGCAGGAGTTTGGCTGGCAAGTCCACCAGATCAGGGCCCAATCAGGGCCAAGCCAGCTGGGGGGAGGGGCTATGGGTGGTGGGTTGGCTGGCCCCACCCACAAGTGAGCCAAGGGAGGGGTTGGGGGAGGTTGGCCCTGCTCTCATAGCCCCAGGCCCTGGAAGCCCTGGCTTTGACCAGGTCATCTGGAAGGTCCTCATGATGGTTGTTCTCCTGTTCCACTGTTCTGTCAATTTGCATATTATGCTTTTATTATATACTAGGGGCCCAGTGCATGAAATTCATGCACTGGGGGCAGGGAGGTGTCCCTCAGCCCAGCCTGCACCCTCTCCAACCTGGGACCCCTTGAAGGATGTCCAACTGCCCATTTAGGCCCGATCCAAATAGAATTGGGCCTAAATGGGCAGTCGGACATCCCTCTCACAATCCAGGACTGCTGGCTCCAAATGCTTGCCTGCCTGCCTCCCTGATTGCCCCTAACCGCTTCTGCCTGCCAGCCTGATCACCCGCTAACCACTACCCTGTCAGCCTAATTGATGTCTAACTGCCCCCTTGCCAGCCTATTTGCCCCCAACTTCCCTCCTCTGCCATCCTGGTCACCCCTAACTGCCTTCCCCTGCAGGCCTGATTGCCCCCAACTGCCCTCCCTTGAGGCTTTGTCCCTCCCACTGCCCTACCCTGCTGGCCATCTGTGGTGGCCATCTTGTGTCCATATGGGGGCAGGATCTTTGACCACATGGAGGCAGCCATCTTGTGTGTTGGCGTCATGGTCAATATGCATACTACACTTTTATTATATAGGATGCATATAGTCATAACTGATGAACACAGACAATAATAGGGTGAGGGCCTCAGGAGAGAATGGGAATGAGGAGGGAGTCAATGAAGTGGGGGTGGGGGGGAGGACATCTGTAACACTTTAAACAATAAAGATTTTTTTTTAATTTTAAAGAATACTCCAATTTTTTTTTCCCATTGCCATACATTTCAAGTATAAGGATCTTGGTTCTAGTTCAGATAAATTCATTAGAGTTTTTTTAAGTGGAGACTAAGATGGACAGACAGATGGATAACTGCAAATAATCTGAGGAGCCAGGAGAAAACCACGGGCCACTCAGGGCTCAGTGGTATTTCGGGGCCCGTGGATTGGGAGGTCTCCTGGCCAGGACATATAGGAGGCAGCCACTTGGAGAGTGGCAGACAGTGGGGACTTGCCCTCGTCCAGCCTTGCTGACACCTGGAGGTGCACAAA
The DNA here is from genome assembly GCA_027563665.1 of Antrozous pallidus. NCBI lineage: Eukaryota > Metazoa > Chordata > Mammalia > Chiroptera > Vespertilionidae > Antrozous > Antrozous pallidus. Next base: position 18,625,555 of record CM050518.1, on the reverse strand, counting down.
TTGCATCCCAGGTGTTCAACTTGTGTTGTTTGTCTCTCGTAGCACTTAGAAAGTATGGAGATTGTTTGCTAACATTTCTCAATTGGGAGGTTTTGCATAAAAATCCCTCGGGGCCAACCCAATAGCTTCTCTCCTCAGCCACAGATTCATTGATGGCTGGCTGAGAACCCAGCTCCCATTCCCTCCTGAGTAAACTTCAGGCAGTGACGTATCCTTGCTGGTGGAATAAATAACTCCACCTTCCTTGCCCTCAGGTGGGTGACTCTGCAGGAGGCTCTGGGCAGGCTACCAAGACTCCAGTAACTGCTCATTTACACTCTGCCTGGGCCTCCCTCCCATTCCTCTCTCCCTTCCCTATCCCCTCCTTGTGTTTCCAGGAACTGTCTCCCAAACCATCTAATAGCACTCTATCCTTATCTGTTCCTGGAAGAATTCAACTCAAGAAGTTCCACCAACTCTCAGCCCAGTCCTCCCAGTTGTCAGCCTCTAGCCCCCCTAAGCAAGTTCCTCCAGATCCCTGCTGTGAACCAGTCATCATGCTGGGAGGCTGGCCGCAGAGATCAAAGAGGCCTCTGCATTTGGGAAAATATTGGGTCAAATAGCATGTCATTTCAGAAAAGCTCCCAAGTACAGCATTTCCTGAGCCCTGCAATTACAGCCTCTTTCTATGCTAGCTTTAAATGTCCCTGCAAGCAACTATTTACCCTCTGGCCTGGAGCACCACTAAAGGATTCATTCTAAATATATCCGGACAAACTCACACTCCTCAGGCTGCCCAGATGCACATTTGTGAGAGTCTCCCAGCATGTGGTTCAGTATCACCTTGTAAAATCCAATTGCAGTGTGAGGTTCAAATTGGAGTTTCATATTTATCTATCTATCTATCTATCTATCTATCTATTTATTTATTTTAATATGTTTTTATTGATTTTAGAAAGGAAGGGAGAGAGAGAAGCGTCAATGATGAGAGAGAATCATTGATCTGCTGGCTCCTGCACGCCCCACACTGGGATCAAGCCTGCAATGCAAGCACGTGCCCTGACAGGGAATCCAACCTCCTGGTTCATAGGTTGACGCTCAACCACTGAGGCATGCCAACTGGGCTGGAGTTTCCTCTTGACTTTCCTCTCCTCTGCACCCTACCTGAGAATCCCTGAGAAATTTCTACTAGAAAGAAAAAGAAAAAATGGCAGGGTGTTGAGATTCATTGTTAGACTAGCTCCAAGGGCAAAAGTTTCACAGACTGACAACATGCCTGGCACTTAAAATACACACCAATAAACATTTGTCAAATAAATTCTGAAGCCACATGGTTGAATTGCCCTTCCTAACTCCTAACCTCTCTCTCTCTCTCTCTCTCTCTCTCTCTCTCTCTCTCTCTCTCTCTCTCTCTCTCTCTCTCTCTCTCTCTCTCTTCTCCTCTCTCCTCTCCTCTCCTCTCCTCTCCTTTCCTCTCCCTACCCCCATTCTCTCTCTCCACAAACTATACACATGGTGCCATAGCTTGTGATGGGTCAAAAACTGGACTGGACCTTGGTGCCCATGGGTATGGGAGGGTTAATTCCATTGTGCTCTCTCCACCTAATAAAGTACTCGGTGGCCTTTCCAGAGGGAAGTGCTCTAGGCTGGAAGCACGTCCAAGACCTATTAAGTGAAAGAAGAGCATGCTGAAGAGTGCATCGTGTGCTTATAAATGCATCAAATATCCCTGGAAGTACAAACAAAAAACTATCGTCAGGTGTTGCCTACTGGGAGAAGTAGAACACAGAGGGTCAAGGTGAGAAACTTCACTTTGTACAATACACACACACACACACACACACACACACACACACGCACACACACACTTTTCATGCAATATTAATAAAAACAAAAAAGGGGCTCTGTTTTCTGGTCTGAATCACTAACCATGATGTGCAGCCTCATGATGGGCTTCAGATCCTATATCAGCTCCCCTCCCAGGACCTGACTCAGAGCAAATAACAAATAGGTCTCTGGTGAATAAAGCAAATGTGGCCCTCCCACCTCTCTACATCAGATGGGTCTTGCCAACATAGTCTCCTCTAGGCAGAAACAACAAAATCAGAAGAAATAGTTCTAATGAGAACACAGCAGATGCTCCTTCACTTCAGGACCTATTTACAGAGTACCTACTGTGTGCCAGGCAGAATCATAGTCTCAGGGGACACAGAGGAATAAGCCAGATAAAAATCCCTGTTCTCGTGGGGTTTGCAGTCTAGTTGGGGAGAAGGAGGGTAAACAATGGGCAGATTAGATAACAGAGCCCTGTGGTAAGTAGTGGCGAGACCTAAGGAGGGGAACAGCAGGAAGTGGGGGTGGCAATTTTAAGGTGTTCAGGAATCTCACTGAGAAGGTCAAGGCCTGAGAGGGGAGAGAGTGGGCTCTCAGATATGTGGGGGGAAAGCCAGAAAAACTGGCCCATGAGGCTCCAGAGGAGAGAAACTCCTCATTTGTGTAGGGGTCTGTGTGCCCTGGAGCTCCTCAGAACTCCCCAGAGGCCTGGTTCCATCCTCCTCTGATTTAGGCAAAATTGGACAAGTCAACCCAGTGCTCAGAGCTGGATGGAGCCAAAAGCAAGAGTGAATGGGCACTGCGGTGCTCACCCTGGCAGTTACAAGAGAGATGCCTTGCTGGGCCCAACCTCTGCCTCAGGCTCAGATTTGGAGAAAAACAGGCCCCAGGGACCAAAACAAAAATAAATGTTCTATGAATACTTCATCCTAAATATCCTTCTACACAGACTTTTTCAGTGTGGGGTCTTCAGAGCTTTCATCCTACAAAATGATTAACTGAGAGAAAAGGGGTATAAGTGACTCTTGGATAGTCACTAAAATAAGAAAGCCTGCCTCATTTTGTTCAACTGGGGAGCATCTGGGCTCATTGGACAGACAAGTGTCAGGACACTACCTATCTATGGGAATGCATTCAGTGTAAGGAAGTCCTGTTATCGATGGAGTGTCCCACTGGGGGAAGTGGGCTTTTAGATTGCCATGGGAATAAGAATTTCCTGAGGCCCCCACAGAAGGATGAGAGATGGTGGAAAACATTCCATTTTGTCTTCAGTACAGCTAGGATTGAATCCAGTGCCCAGTTTCTATCCCATGTTGAAGCACAGTGCAGTCCAACATCTGGCTAGCTTAGCTTGTGATCCATTGCGTGTAGGATCTGCATGGCCATTGTCCTGTGGTGCTAGAAGCCTCATGGCAGGCTAATGTGAGTCACGGAACAAGCAAGTGTAAGGAAGCAAGAGCAAAGCAAGAAGAACAAGAGAGCGAGAATTATTTGTTTGGGGATTTTAACTAGTAGCTTATCTAATGAATCCTTAAGGATTTCTCATGCTTGCAGTAGCTCCACCTCTTCTGATCAATTATCTTTTTCCAAAGTTAGGCTGACAGAAAAATACCTTTCCCCCACATCACCCTGATTTCACTGCATGAGTCAATTTCCCCTTTTGTTGGACCCCTTCCCGCAGTGATCTGCAGGGAATGGACCAGTGGCTCTCTATGAAACTGCAGTTTCCTGATGAAGCTGCCTAGATGAACACACTTATAATGTCTGGCCTTCCCTTTACTTTCTTCCTATTATTGATATTAGTTACCTAGTCCCAACTCCCATTGCCCCTCAAATCTTTCCTTTTATAGAAGGACAGGGAAAGGTGGAAGAGAAGTTCCTAAAAATGAAACCTGGAATCTCTTCTTGGAAGTGTGCCCAATGGAAATGAGTGCTTATGTTGCATGTGAGCATCTAAGACATGTGCAAGAATATTCCCAGCAGTACTATTCACAATAGCCCCAAATTGGAGCAACCCAGATACCATCAACAGGAGAGCATTTAAATAATGTACGTATCTTCACACAACTCAACACAACAAAGTAAGAAAATAATAAACTACCCTGGTAGGTCATGGGTGCTAGTTCTCACCTACCAAGAACAGTGCTCTTCCCAGGGTACCATCCACAGATGTGTGGATGAACTTCAGAGATGTAATGAGGAGCAGAGAAAGCACATACTACACAATTCCATTCCTTGCAGGCCAAAGATAGGCAAAACTAATCTCTGATAGAGGTCAGAATGATGGCTAATCAGGAGGTGGGGCGGTGGGGTGGGCAGGGTTAGGGAACTGACTTGAAGGGACCATGAAGGACACTGCTGGTAGCTAGAAATGCCTCATGTCTCCTGGGCCATACAGCCATGCCCACATGTACTAGTAAACATCTAGCAGGCTGCCACTTACAATTCCTGTACTTTACAGTCTAAAGTTATATGTCAATAAAGAATTTAGCAGCAAAATAAAAAGTAAAACCATTAAAAAAAAAAAAGGCATGGAAAGAGGAAGAGGTGGACCAGAGTTGCCTGAGTTTCCTGCCCCATTAGGGATTCCCTAAAAGCCATCAAAAGGCATGGGGCACAGCCAGCATGGCTTAGTGTTGAATGTTGACCAATGACCCTGCAGGTAATAGTTTGATTCCTGGTCAGGGCATGTGCCTGAGTTGTGGGTTCAGTCTGTCCCCAGTGTGGGGTGTATGGGAGCCAGCTGATCAAAGATTTTCTCTCATCACTGATGTTTCTTCTTTCTCTCCCTCTCCCTTCTTCTCTGAAATCAATAAAAATATATTTAAAAACAAAGGCAGATGTTTTTCATATCTCTCTCTCTCTCTTTTTGGTTAAGCCTCACCGGAGGATATTTTTCCATTGATTTTTAGAGAGAGTAGAAGGAATGGGGAGAGACAGAGAAACATTGATGTGAGAGATATATATCTATTGGTTGTTCCTGCATGAGCCCCAAACAGGGCCGGGGATTGAGCCTACAACTGAGGTATGTGCCCTTGATCAGAATCCAACCCTGGACCTTTAGTCCTTGGGCCGATGCTCTATCCACTGAGCAAAACTGGCTATGGCAACAGGGGTCATTTTCCCTCCACCCAAACAACGTCCTAGTTCATGCCACTGTCACCTCCATCCCCTACTGGATCCTCCCAATGTCCCTATTACACCCAGCCCACATATAAACCCCATTTACACAGCCATCAAAGAGAGCACCCGTGACCTACTTAGGGACCTGAAATGGGTTCTGTGAGGGAGAGGGAGATGAGGTGGAAGGGTAATGGGGTGTTTTTCAAAACCACAAAGCTGGTCCAGTCACTCTCATGGTTGACTCTCTTCAATGCCTTGCTTCTGTCCTCTAAGTATGGTTTACAGGGCTTTTCTAGATTTGACCACAGCCTCACCTCTCACCACAGCCCCTTCCTCCTTCCCCATCTCTCTCTGCCCTACAGAATCCACTTCAGTTCCCTAAGTAGGTCATGGGTGTTAGTTTTGACCTACCAACCACCCTCAGCAAGGGCCCCATCTCTCCCCCCACCCCAGCTCACCCTCCACTCTCAACCATCATGGAGGAGTCTTCCCTGGCCTCTCCTGGGATCATGGCCTTCAGTCCTCATAGATTTGTTGCATGACCTGAAGTTGTCTATTTAAGTATCTTTATTTGCAGATGAAGCTCCAAGAAGGCAAGGACTTACCTTGAATGTTTTTGTGAGGATTACGCTACATGACGTGGAGAATGCCTAGTGAGTGCCAAGCACTTGGTAAATGTTAATTTCCCTTCTCTGGCTGTGGGGAAAGAAAGGCTGAGGGTGCAGGGGAATCCCAAAAGGACCTTGGAGGTGGAAGCAGGGTTGGGTGGGCTCTCACAATGGGCTGAAACTCTCACCTCTGGGTTCTCCACTTGGTCTCTTCTCCTTTTCTGGGGGTCAGGGGGGGGGGGGGCGGGGGGGCGGGGGGGAGGGGTGGACGAGAGACCTAGGATGAATCTGAGCTGAACTTTGGAAGAAGTCCCCATTATTTTCCTTCACTGCTATGCTTGAAGTTCCCACAAGACCTTTTAAGTGGCAGCCACTGACCTTCAGCCTGTCCCCCTCTCTTTCACCAATATATCAAATGCTGGTTCTGCTTCCTACTTGGGAATTATAAAAGGGGGGGAATTGCTGTAGTTATTCAGTTATTCCAATAGATTTAGCAAAAGATTATTTGCTGGATGAGATTCAGAAACTCTCATTTTTTGGCATGCTGGAGTGAGAGGTGCTGGTCAGTGACCTCTAAGTCACTGGGTCACAGAACCCACCCACTCACCTGGCCTCCCTTCCCTCCGGTCCTCCCATTGCCAAACAAGACACGAGGGAGGAAGTAAGGGAAAAGGCAGCTGGGGAGCGACTTTAGGGGAAGAATTCTGTGAAACTCACTGCTCCACCCCTCTGTGCCTTCCCTTTTGTATCTATTGTCTTCACTCCTCCCCCTTCAGTATCTCCTCTCCCTGCCTTGGTTTTTAGATTTTCTTCCAAAACACAGAGCTAAGTTGATCTGCTTTGAGCCCCAACTCCAAGAAAAATGTGTTGAAGGAGGTGGAAAAGACTCTCAAGGTGATTGAGACTTCAAGTTGCTTGAGTCCACCTAAAAGGTAAAGTCCCCCAAACGGGCGTCTCCTGCATGTTGGTCAAGACAACAGATGGGGCTGAGATGAAGCTGGGCTGTGAGAACTGATCCTTGATGTAGCTGTCCGAGGAGACTGTCTGGTCCGTCTCCACAGTCATGGTCTCAGTCCTGCCAACCAGCTGGCAAATGTGCAGCTGGAAGGTCAGCACCCTCCCCCTGGCCCCCAACACCCCTCCCACCCTTCCTGATCCCCCATGACTCATTCCCCTTCCCTTTACTTGTTCGACATTTATGCCCAGCCACCAGCACTTGGTCTGGCACAGTAGACAGCCAACAATACATGATGAATGGATGGATGTTCAGATCTGTCTGCAGAAGGGGTGGAGGCTGCGTATTCTTTGAGCATTACCAATTCCACTTGCCAGTGTTTCCTCAAAGACTTTGTCTGAAACCTCAGAAGGCTGCTCTACCAATGGGTAGGCTTGGCTGGAAGGTCCAGGGAAGTTAACTCCACATTAGCTGATGAGAATTGGTGCACAAACACCCTCTTTCTTCCTCCAGTATGGTCTGGATCTTCCTGAAGAGTGGGCACTACACGGCCTCCCATAGCAGTAGCCTACTCCATAACACACCTGCACTGGCTCTTTTGCTTCCCTATCCCAGTCCCCCAGTCACCTCCCAATAAATGACTTACTCTTCAGTCCCTGTTTCCAGCCCCCAAAGCAGGACTTCCCTAATTGGCATCCCATGCTGCACAAAGCTAAATTTCAGCTTCTGGCCCCTGTGCCCTTGTTTGGACATCCATAAAGCACACACATGGGGTGGCTGTCAGGGAGGACAGCGGACAGTGAAGATTCAGAAACAGGAGGGCTGTGACTGCTACACTGAAAGCAGCAGCCATGTTCCAGGGATAAAGGAAAATATGAGGCCATAGGAATGCAGGAGAGTAGTAGAAGCAGAAGTTAAGGCTGGGGATGAGCTGCCTTCTACAGAACTGGGCTAGATGCCTGGAGGGGCTGGGTTCTCCCTTGTGGTCTGAATTTCTAGGAAGACTTGAAGCTAAAACTTATTAAATGCGGCAGAAGCCCATTTGTCATACCCTGTCCCCACCCAGGAAGATAGAGCCTGCACGGCGCCGGAACTCTGTTTTACTTGGCAGAGTTGTCAAGGGATAAAGGGGACCCTGAATGCATGTTTTCAGATGCCCTGTAGGAGGGTCCATGCCTCTGACTGCCTGGGGGCTACAACCTTGATTTGAGCACAGAACTAAAGTCTCTTGGTGATCTTGAACTTGATCATCTGGGATTCCAAACTATAGATGGCTCCCTGGGTGTGTAAGGTTGATAAAGATGATATGTGGGCCAGTGGGAGTCAGGAAGGGAAGCTGGGTGTCTGGAGAGCATCCACCCTAATGAGAGATAATAAATTTCTGTTGTGAGCTCAGCATGCTGTCCCAACATCAATGGCCAACTGGATTCGGGGTAAAGTAGGCCCAAGAAAGCCCAAGGGTTTGTGCTCACCCCTGCTCTTTGAGTCATAAGTCTGTCCATCCTTCAGCTGGGCTTCAGATATGTTTTTTTAAACACTAACTTCAGGTTACATCTACTAATAATTGGCAGGATATTTACACTGCTCCGGACACAAAAATTAATGACTGGGCAGGAGAGGGTTCAGAAAAACTGCTGTGGAGAGCAATATAGGGGTGCCTAGAGTGCAAGATATGAAACCTCTTTTGTGAGTTTTCTTCTTGGGCTGCTATTAAATGGACATGAGTTTGTACTTAATGCATGGCTGTATTAACTCCATCCATACCTGCTAGACACCCGTGAAGATCATGCATTGGAAATGCAGCTAATCCAATAGACAGGTACTGCCAAGCATAGAGCACACATTAATTTAAGACTTGGACGAAAAAAGAATAAAGTATCTCATTAACACCCAATATATTATATATTGGATTAAATAGAATATTTTATTAAAATTAATCTCACTTTATTATGGGTCGAATTGTGCTTCCAAAAATATATGTTGGAATTCTACCCCCTAGTACCTCAGAATGTGAACTTATTTGGAAACAGGATTGTCTCAGATGCAATTAAGATGAGGTCATATTGGAGCAGGGTGGGCCCCTAATCCAATATGATTGATGTCCTTCTAAGCAGAGGAGACAGACATACACAATGAAAACACAGCCATGTGACATTGGAGGCAGAGATTGGAGCTATGTGTCTACAAGACAAGGAATGCCAAGAATTGCTGACAAGCATCAAAAGCTGAAAGGGGGAAGGAAGAATCCTCCCCTAAAAAAGCATGGCTGCTCACACCTTGAGTTTGGACCTCCACTCCCTAGAACTGTGAGACAATAAATTTCTGTTATTTTTCAAGCCATCCAGATGTGGTACTTTGTTACGGCAGCCCTAGGAAACTAACACATCTCTGTGTCTTTTATTTATTTTAATATGTCTATTAGAGTCTTGTGAAGTTGGCACACTTTTATTTTCCAGATGAGAAAACTGAGGCTCAGCGAGGCCAAATGGTATGCGCAAAGTTGACAAAGCTGCTAAGCCACGGACACAGACTCCAGACACCTGTCTTCAGCTCTCAGTGCTCTCTCCATTACTGATCATTATTCATCCAGCGCTATTTATTGAGCACCTATGATTTGTCAAATACTGTTCTAGGCACTTGAGATAGATTAAGTAACAAAATAATTCCTGCCTTGTAGAGCTTACATTATTTAATGGAAAGCAGACATTAAGTAATAAACATGAATAAGTAAATTATGTAGTGTGTTAGAAAGAGTTCAATGGTGTGAGAAAATAAGTAGAACAGGGTAAGGTATTGGGAGTGCAGGAGTGGAGGAAAGTCAGACTGTGGTATTAAATAGAGGATTAAGGTCAGCTGCATGAGTACGTGAGGTTTCAGCAAAGATGTGAAGGAACTGAGGGCATGAACCCTGTTGATATCTGGGGGAAGAGTATCCCAGCCTTAGGGAATAACCGTGCAAAAATGGTAGCATGAAGACCTAAGATATAATCAAGGAAAACTGAAGCAGCCTTCCAGATGTGTTTCTTGTAGGGATAAAATTGCTGCTTGTGTTGCTCTTTTTTGATGTTTCATTCAAGCCTTTTCTCCTTCCTGGAGAAGAGCCCCACTGGCTCACCTGGGGTGGTTTTGCTCAGGTACACATCTCAACCACAATGGCAAACTCTCTCCTGTGCAGAGGTTCTGAGGCCACACCAAGTCGGGCTTCCTGGGTGAGAACCAAGCCTGATATATGAGGAGGTCAGGTGTCCATCCACCAAGGAATGTCTAGGGCAGCATGGTCCCTCTGGACAGCCAGGGTAGACAGGTAGAAGACCCAACCACTGCTGAATGGAATTAAACTGCCTGCCATGCTTGAGTCTGGAGCCAGCATAGGGGTAGGAGCCAGGAGAGAGGGAGACCATTTTACTTACCTGAATGACCTAAAAATATAATGACAATTGTGTTACTGTCAGTAGTGGGGTTAAAATAGGTAAAATTTTGTTTAAGGTGGTCCTATCTCCAAATATATCCAGGTTGGTGTCAGGAGTATTTTTGGAAGATATTTCAAGAAGAAAAGTCTGAAATCAAGTTAAATATCCCTTCTCTCAGAATAGGATGTGAATCTAATAGTTCTTGGGCTTTTGAGAATATGATACTCCAGGATGTTAAATTGTACAGTGTCATTATTAATTATTACTCCAGTGAGTATACCACCACTTTTATGAGAGGCTGACGTGGTGTTTAACCACAATTCCCTGGCCAAGTCAAAAAAACAGAAAGCCAGCAGTGAGTGCTGGACACTGGGCAGTGTTACCCCAGCGTCCACAGCATCATCCGAGTGCTGGGGTGTCAGTCACATGAAAGAATTGATTCCTGGGGCTCAAGTTGTCTGGCCAGGGCCAAGGGGCAGTTTCTTTTCTAGGTAGAGAAGGCATAAACAGACTCCTCCCACCCTACAGGCCACACCCTCCATGCCTTTTGTTCCTCATGTCTGTCTTCCCATCTACCCAGCCTTGCTCAACAGGATGGTGGTTCTGTAGGGGGGCCTCTTCTTGGCTGGGGACAGAGGAAAGGGAATGGAAGCATGGGAGCCTTCGTGTTCCCCACGTGTGTCTATTTTCACTTAATCCCCATTTGGCAGATGGAAAACAGAGACCCAGAAAAGGGCTAGAAACTTATTAAGGTCTCGCCTCGATCACGACAAACTTCTGTTCCCCTATTGTCACACAATCCCTCTCTCACTGAGATCCATCTCCTTGGAATGTTGGAAAACAACTTTCAGAAAAACAAAGCCAGAAGAGATTTCAAAATTTGAGAGAAGGCGTAGAACAGACAGGTTCAGTCACAATTACTAGAGCAGGAGCCCTCACACTGTGTTCTAAGGAAGCCCCTGGATTCTTTCCCCCACCACCCATGACCACATCAGAAGATCTCAGTTCTCATTGGTTCTGTATTTTAAGTGCCCACATTGGAGTTTCTTATCTGAAAAGGCTCAGCACAGATAAACAAATGGTAGTTCAGCTGCTTGCGGGACCACTATTCAGTATCACAGAGGAATGAAGTGATGAGACATGTAGCAACATGGTTGGATCCCAAAGGCATTATGCTGAATGAAAGGAACCAGGCTCAAAAAGGCACATTTGATTCCTAGAAACGATAAACCTATGGGAACAAAAAACAGATCAGTGCTTGTCAGGAGCCGGAGAAGGAAGCGTTGAAAGTGAAGGGTCACAGGGGTTTTGGGTTTGTGAGAACATTCTGTATGTGCTCATGGTGGTGGGTAGATCACTGCGTGCAATGTCAGAACTCACAGGCCTGTACACTAACAAGGGTGATTTCTATTGTAATAAATTACACCTCAATAAACGTGGCTTTAAAAAAAAAAAAAAGCTTGGCAATCACTGTCCTAGAAATCTTTCATTCCATGGTCTTCATGAGCAATTTAAAAATGAAGCACAATGGTAACAGCCTCTGAGCAAAAGGGCAAGAAAGAGGGATAACCATCCACTGAGGCCCTCTGCATGTGAAGGCAATCAGCTAGTGGTTTTAGCTCATTTTCTAAAATTCACATTTTCATCAATAGAGTCCTCACAATAATGCTGTGAAGAAGATGAAATTCAAGAGACTTCTTGTGTCAGGCAGTATTTCTCAGAACAGCTAATAATAATGTAAAAAAATAAATAATAGCCCAGTCTGTATGCTTTAGTGATAGAGTGTCTACCTATGAACCAAGAGATCATGGTTTGATTCCTGGTCAGGGCACATGCTGCCCTGGTAGGGGATGTGCAGGAGGCAGCTGGTCAATGATTGTTTCTCATCATTGATGTTTCTCTCTCTCTCTCTCTCTCCCTTTCTCTCTAAAATCAATAAAAATCATATTTAAATAAACAAATAAGTAAATAATAAAAGGCTGTGTTTCAAGCCACTTGGTTGAGGGTGATTTGCTGCACAGTAACAGATCATTGGAATCCCAGGTAGCCAGCTAAGCCAGTCTGTGTTCTCTGCATCCTAAATCTGCCACCTTTCTGTTCTGCCATGTTCCTAAGTAAGGCAGTGTGGGTCCAAGTCTCCAGACAGCCACCAAAAGAAACTCTAAATGCACCACTTTCTAGAGCAGCAGACCCAGCTCCTCTCTGACAGTCAGGTGCCAAAGAGCCATCTGGTACATAGTAGGAGTTCAACAAACATATGGCAAATAAAGGAATAGATTCTAGACTCATTTTAAGAGTGGACATAGTAGTGAAAAAGGTGTAGTTTGGATCACATAGGGAGGAGATAGCAGCAAGAGAATTTTGGGCACTAAATGCCGTGAAGAAAATGAATAGCGTTGTGTGATAGAGGGACTGGATGTAGTATGGAAGTGTATTCCTGAGACAGGAAATAGCCAACCGAAACGTTATTCAGCCTTTCCCTCTCTTCATGGCTCTCTCCCTTCCTTTCCTCTTTTCTTTCCAAACCCAAGGCCTTCCTTGACTTGGACTTGGACTTGGACTTGGACATTGGGGAGGAGTAAACCAGCCCCCTTAACCCATAAGTGCATGCCTGCCTGACTTGGGCTCAGAACAGGGTTTGCTCTTGGGGTGGTGTCCAGACCTGGTCAGCAGACATGTTCCCACCTTCACATAACTCAGCAGCTGCTTGGCTTCTTGCAAGTGGCCCCACAGATGCTGTCAGTACCCATGGGTTATTTTCCTGCAAACAGAAAGAAACAAGAACTTCCTCTCCTTCCTTTGCTGGAAGCGTGTGGTCTCAGCTCATTACAATGGGGCTGGATCTAGGAGATCTGTTTTCTGTGTCCCAGACTGGAGGCTGCCACGCTTCCTGTCTGACCTTGGATAGATGGCTATGTTTTGTCTGTACCTCTTTTTCTGCCATCAGCTGCCATTTATCTCACTGCTGGGGACAGCTGGGTGGAGGGTGGATGTGTAAGGCAGCCTCAAAAAGCTGACAACAATAGTTCCAAACACAAAGCTGGGTACATGGGCTACCATTCCACACCACTGAGAAAAGGGGCAGAAACCCCAACTCCATGAATATCAGATTCTGGGGTGATAGAACATTCATCATGGAAAATTCCAGAAAAAAAAAATTTCCAAAGCAATGCCATCCCCCAAAGGAGATCAGAAAAACTCTGGTGGGAAGGAGGCAGAGTGCAATGGGAATTGGAGTGGGAAACAGGGAAAGATATAGCTGAATTTTGTTTTGTTTTGAATATATTTCATTGATTTTTCACAGAGAGGAAGGGAGAGGAATAGAAAGTCAGAAACATCGATGGGAGAGAAACATCGATCAGCTGCCTCTTGCACACCTCCAACTGGGAATGTGCCCGCAGCCAAGGTACATGCCCTTGGCCGGAATCGAACCTGGGACCTTTCAGTCCGCAGTCCGATGCTCTATCCACTGAGCCAAACTGGTTCGGCGATACAGCTGAGTTTTGAAGGATGCTCTCTTTCCTTCTTCTCTAAACTTCTCAAGCAGCGCTAGCTGTCTCCACCTCCTGGTCTGCATTCATTCCTCAGGCCTCGGGACTGCCTCCCCCACCACATCCAGCAAGGATGACAGTAGTCTCCTCACTGCTAGATTCAGAACTTACCTCACCACCCACTTAATTCCCTTGGGAACTATTCTTTTATCTCTTTTACTTAAAACTCACTACTCTCCTGTCTTAGTTTGGATTCATCAAAAGCAAAACCCAAACAAGGATGACGTGGTCCCAGGGCACAGGAGTGAAATGCAGACGAGAAACTAGGGCAGTATTGGGCTACTACTGTAGGCACTTGGGACTCATTCCCTCCCGGACCCTCAGAGGAACTTGTAGAATCCACCTTGGAATTACTTCTGTGAAGAACAAAAGGCAGGAATATTTAGCTGAACTCTTGGTCCCACTGGTGGAGGGTCACATCTCAGGTGTGTGAATTCCTTGAGGCAGAAAAAAAAAGGAGCCATTGTGTGTTTGACACTTCCACATGCACAGGAAGTGTCCATGCTGCAGCTGTGGTCAGTGGTGAACAGAGGGATGATACAGGAGACATCAATATGTCTCCAAGACTTGGTTTCCATGACAGTTCACTCCTGTGATTCTCCTCCCATCTGTAACCACATCTCCCCATCTGTTTCTATGTTTCTTTTCACTCTGTCCCATCCCCTTGCAGGCTCCTTAATCCACCATGCTCCTTACTGACATCCACCCAATTGCTTATCCCTTTCCAATCCAAAGCCCTTAGCTTGTCTCCATCACTTTACTAAGTGCATTGTGTTAACACTTTCTGTTATGTTTTTTATATCCCAAGAGACTTTTTAAATGCAGGAACAAGACATTTTCTGGCATTGGGCACATAGCAGGAGCTTAAAAACATATAGCTACTCTCCGCTTTGCCATAAAAAGCCTATTAACGGTAATGTCATGAAATCAGTTTTCTGGGTCCTTACGACCCAATGTGAAGGTTGTTTCTAGATTCTATTTTCCCAGTTTCTGGGGAAAGCAGGACTGTTGAGTGGTGGGAGTTGTCAACTTCTCTCTCAGGGATGCCAGCCTGGCTAGTGGGATGCTGCCCTCTGAAAAGCACTCACTCCAAAACTTCCCCATCCGTGCTCTCTCTTCCCTGTTTTACAAAACCTAATGGACATAAAATTCTTTGTGCCTTCCAGGCAAGATAGGCTTGTGATAAAGAAATAATACTGAGCCTTCAACTAACCAGTAGATGATCAGCCATTTCATGCACAAGACCCTGCAGGACAGTAGGCTGCAGGAAGGAGGAAGAGGAGAGGAAGGAAGAAGGGTGGAAGCAGAGGGAACCTCTGAATTTAAGGAGTTTATAATCTAGGTGGTGGAGGTGAGACTAATAGCATGGAATCCACTGTTGAGAATTGATTGTATTGGCACAATCACAGAGGAAAGGACAGGCTGTTTAGTAAATGATGCTGGGAAAATGGCTCAGTAGATGAAGAAAAATGAAATTGGATTCCCATCTAGCACCTCACACAAAGGTGGACTACAGGTGAACTAAAGACCTACTCTGAGACACTAGCTGTCAAGTTAAAGAAGATACTTTGTGGCCAAAGAATAGAGAAGGATTTGTTAAACACACTTTCAAACACACAAACAATAAGGCAAAATATTGGTTAATTTGGTTTCATCAAAACTGACTTTGTGCCGAGACCGGTTTGGCTCAGTGGATAGAGCATCGGACTGCAGACTGAAAGGTCCCAGGTTCGATTCAGGCAAGGGCATGTACCTTGGCTGCGGGCACATCCCCGGTAGGGGGCGTG
This sequence comes from Antrozous pallidus, assembly GCA_027563665.1. Lineage (NCBI taxonomy): Eukaryota > Metazoa > Chordata > Mammalia > Chiroptera > Vespertilionidae > Antrozous > Antrozous pallidus. The sequence goes on along the minus strand of CM050518.1, from coordinate 18,610,309 downwards.
CAAGAGGCAGCTGATCGATGTTTCTCTCTCATCGATGTTTCTGACTTTCTATCCCTCTTCCTTCCACTCTGTAAAAAATCAATAAAATATAAAAAAAACAAAAAACTGACTTTGTTCAACAAAGTTCACAGGCAGATTTTAAAAAAAAAGGAGAGAAAATATTTGCAATGTCTAAAACTGAAAATAAATTTATATTTAAAATATTTGCAGAATACGGGGGAGAAACCAAGATGGCAGCATAGGTAAATACCTATCTTGCTGCCATACACAGCAATTTCAAAATTACAACTTAACAAAAGAACAAACACCATCCAGAATCACTGGAAAGCTGGCTGATTGAAAATTCCACAAACAAACTGTGACTCAGAGGAGCGGTGGAGGACAGCATTGAAGATACACATGCAGAGAGGTTTGGAGCAGTGCGCGCACCAGCGGATAGGGCGGACGGCTCAAAACCCAGCCGGTTTTCTCGAACGGGGGAGACAAAGATGTCCCACTGCACTGATTCCCCAGCTCCAGGCGAAGTCCAGGGAACCCACGATCATATGGGGTAAAAACTGGACATGGGAAGCCACACCAAAACTCGGGCACTGCAAGGGTCTGCAAGCTTGTGGACAGGGCAAGCTTGTGCAGAGTGCGCATGAACTTGGGAACAGCACACCTGCGTGACCACACAGAGAGCACTCGTGACTTACTCTCTCGTTCGGGAAACCACCAGACTGCATTGTTTTATGACCCTGGGTGAGACATTGAGTGTGCAGACTCATTTGGGGAGAGGCTGAATTCTCTGGCAGTGGGTGGAGCTCAGCAGCAGCTCTCTCTTAGAGGTGCTGGTGGCCATTGCCACCCGGCACAGAATCCCTGGGGATGCATAGGGTGGAGCTGACGCTGCCTGCTCGGCCTGGAGACTCTGCCCATCCAACCTGAGCACAGCTGAACCTCATAGCCAATTGGCCTGGAGGTCAAACCCTCCTAGTGCTGGAAACAATAATCTAGGCTTAACTTCAACAAGACTGTGCAACCCATATCCACCTCAGGTTAACTGGGGAGACTGAGCCACTGTCCCTTAGAGGACATCTACCACACAAAGCTAATCGACCAACTCAGGAAAGCAGCCACCATGCAGAGAAATGGAAAGAAATCACATGTGAAAGAAATGGAGGGAAAAAATGACTGGACATAGAATTCAAAACCAAAGTTATAAGGCTTTTCAAAAGGCTCCTAGAAAAGACCGAGACCTACAAGGAAATAAACAAGACCTATAAGAAAATGAACAAGACCTACGAGGAAATGAATGAGACCTATGAGGATATGAACGAGACCCTCAAGGATATGAAAAAGGACCAACCAGAAATTAAGCATACACTGACTGAAATAAAAAATATTATACAAAGACCTAAAAGTACTCTAGAGGACCACAAGAACCTAATTAAAGATTTGAAATACCAAGAGGTAAAATCCACTCAGCTGGAAAAGCAAGAAACCAAAAGAATCCAAAAAATTGAAGATAGTGTAAGGGGCTTCAGGGACAACCTCAAGCATACCAACATCCGAATTATAGGGGTGCCAAAAAAAGAGAGAGAGCAAGACAATGAAAACCTATTTGAAGAAATAGTGACAGAAAACTTCCCACACCTGGTGAAAGAAATTGACTTAGGGGTCCAAGAAGTGCACCGAACCCCAATATATAGGAACCCTAAGAAGACCACACCAAGGCACACCATAATTAAAATGCCAAGAGCAAAAGACAAAGAGAGAATATTAAAAGCAGAAAGAGAAAAACAGTTAGTTACCTATAAGGGAGCACCCATACAATTGTCAGCAGATTTTTCAACAGAAACGATACAGGCCAGACGGGAGTGGCAAGAAATATTCAAAGTGATGAATAGCAAGAATCTACAACCAAGATTACTCTATCCAGCAAAGCTATTATTCAGAATTGAAGGTCAGATAAAGTGCTTTGCAGATAAGAAAAAGCTAAAGGAGTTCATCACCACCAAACCAATATTATATGAAATGCTGAAAGATATTCTTCAAGAAGAGGAAGAAGAAAAAGACAAAAATATAAATTATGAACAACAAATACACATCTATCAACAAATGAATCTAAAAATCAAGTGAATTAATAATCTGATGAACAGGATAAACTGGTGAATATAAGAGAATCATGGGCATAGAGAGGGAATGGACTGACAATTCTTGGGGAGAAAAGGGGTGTGGGAGGTGCAGCAAGAGACTGGACAAAAATCATGCACCTATGGGAGAGGACAGTGGGGGGAGGTGAGGATGGAGGGTGTGATGGGTACTGGGTGGTAGGGAACTATAAGGGGAAAAAAGGGGGAACAATGTAATTAATAAACTGAACAATAAAGATTAAAAAATAAAAAATAATAAATAAAACTATTTGCAGACCTCCTGCAATCAACAAGAAAAAAAAAAAAACCACAGCAAATATCATAGGAAAATGGGCAAAAATCATAAACAGGCTATTGGCAAAAGTGGACACCCAAAAACTAACAACTATTTAAAGAAATGCTTAAAATTACTAGTTATAGAAATTGAGAATTAAAACAACAATGAAATAATGATTTATACTTAATGGAATAGAAGGACCTTCTATCCTGCTGGTGTGCCAACTCGCACAGCCAACACTATCCTTACTCGCAAAAGGAGTCATTCATCCTGGGACCCAGAAATTCTCCCTCCCTCCCCCTCCCCTATAAATCCCTAGAGAAATACTCTCAAAAACCCAGAATTAGTCGAGAATGGAACTGTGCCTATTTGGTGGTGGTGACAGAAGCTGGGAGCAGTGAAAAAAGAAACTGTACAAACCACACATAGCTGGTCTAGGCAGCAGTTTGAAGTAACAAACCAGCTATCCACATACATGTATGAAGGGTTCTAGAAAAACATAGTGCTGAGTGTGTGTGTGTCGAGGGGAAGGGAGAGGGCCAGCAGAATAAGATTCATGACACAAAAGCACTTATGTGAACTTAAATACATGTACCCAAAATAACAAAACATACTTCAAGAGCATGTATAAGTCAAAGGAATAGACAGAATGGTGCTGTTCCCATTACTATAGCTATGTGAGATTACCTCAAAATTTAGTGGCTTAAAACAATCCTATCTAATAAAAGAGTGATATGCAATTGACCGTACCTATAATACACCCACAAGCCAGGCCCACAAGCCACACCCACCAGCCAATCAAGAGCAAATAAACCCCAACCAAGATGGCTGTGACCACTGAAAGCAGGACGGAGGCTTGGGTTTCCCCGGAGATGGAGGAAGACAAGCTTTTCGCCTGCTCTTGCTGGCCTAGGCCTCTACTCAATGCTACCAAGTTTCAATTATAGAAGATACATAATCCCAACAGAAATGATGGCAGCCACAGAGCTGGAGAGAGCAGAGGCTAGGGTTGCCCGGGCAATGGAGGAAGCCAAGCTTCTATAGCCCTAGCACCTAGGCCTCCACTCTAGGCTACAAAGTTTCAATTACAGAATTTAAATAAACCCAAACAAAAATGGCTGTCACCACCACGGAGCCAGTAGAAGGCTTGGCTCCGCTCCAGGCTACAAAGTTTCAGTTGTAGAACATAAATTAATCCCAGATCCCAGGGCCTCCGCTTGGGTCACTGGGGGATGTGGCCAGCCTGCAAACCACCACAGGCCCCATGCCCAGGCTGCCCCACACCCCAAGGGAAACCCCACCCTGATCCAGGACACCCTTCAGGGCAAACCAGCTGGCCCCTACCCATACACCAGGCCTCTATCCTATCTAATATAAGAGTAATATGCAAATTGATCATCACTCCAACACACAAGAAGGCTGCCCCTATGTGGTCAAAGATCCTGCCCCCATGTGGACACAAGATGGCCACCACAAGATGGCCAGAAGGGGAGGGCCATTGGGAGGTTCCAGGCCTCCAAGGGAGGGCAGTTGGGAGCAATCAAGCCTACAGGGGAGGGCAGTTAGGGGTGACCAGGCCAGCAGAGGAGGGAAGTTGAGGGCAAACAGGCTGGCAGGGGAGCAGTTAGACATCAATTAGGCTGTTAGGGTAGTGGTTAGGGGGTGATCAGGCTGGCAGACAGAAGTGGTTAGGGGCAATCAGGGAGGCAGGCAGGCAAGCAGTTTGGAGCCAGCAGTCCTGGATTGTGAGAAGGATGTCCAACTGCCCGTTTAGGTTCTATCCTACTGGGTTCGGGCCTAAATGGGAAGTTGGACATCCCTCGAGGGGTGCCCAATTGGAGAGGGTGCAGGCTGGGCTGAGGGACACCCCTCGCCCCCTCCCCCATGCATGAATTTCATGTACCGGGCCTCTAGTCGTTCTATAATATCACACATATTCTGTAGGTCAGGACCTCTGGCAGGGCCACTGGGAGATGCTTCAACATGGCATTGACAGAGGTTATTAGGTAATGTCTGTGTGAGGGTGAGCTGTGTGTAGAACTCAAAGTGGCTTGCTGCCCTGTCATGTTTTGCAAGGTTCAGCGGGGGCTGTCAGCCAGAGCACCACTAGGAAGCTTCTGCAGCATGGTGGTCTCAGGGTGGCTGGATTTACAAAGATCTGTGAGATCATAAATTTGAGGCAATTTGTCACAGCAGCTCTGGAAATCTGATACATACTGTGACATAATGTGACAGGATTACTAAAGGGGCTCTTTCATTTTGACTGAGGCCCAAAGGCCAAGACTGACCAAATAGGTGGAAAGATCCCAGTACACCAAAGAGCCAAACAGTCCAGGCCAGATTTGCAAAGAAGATACCCAGAAATTAGGTGTGAGACACTCCAAGGTTACAAAGTGCTGAATCTGAAGTGGCCAGTGGGGTGGGAAGTTCTCTGAAGAAAGTGGTCAGTGAGTGTGAGGCCCACCCCCTGGGGAAAGGAATAAAGATGCTAATGCATATGCTAATGCCTCACTTCACACCTCAAGCAAAGGGCTGCTGGGAGACTTGCAGATTGGGGGCCTATGAATCTGAAGGCAGGAGTCTGTGGCCATAGGCCTGAGGAAGCAGGTGAGGATGATGTACAAATGGAATTATACAATAGCTGACCTTTTGTGTCTAGCTTCTTTCACTTAACATAATATTTGTGGGGTTTATTCATGGTATAGCATGTATCAGTAGTTCATTTCTTTTTATAACTAAATACTATTTTATTGTATGGATAGACCACAATTTGCCCATTTATCCATTAGTGGATGTTTGGGTTGTTTTCACTTTTTGCCTATTACGAATAGTGCTGTTATGAACATGAGTACAGGAATCAGTTTGAGAACCAGTTTTCAGTTCTTAGAGTCACTGGATCATATGCCAAGTCTATGTTTGCCTTCTTGAGGAACCACCGAATTGTTTTCCATTGAGGCTGAACTGTTTTACATTCTTACAAGCAAGGTACATAGAGTACAAACTCTCTACATTATCCCTACCATGTTATTTTGTTTTTTATTATATCCATCCTGGTGGGTGTGAAGTGGTATCTCATAGTGTTTTTGATTTGCATTTCCCTAATGACAAATGATGATAAGCATCTTTCTACGTGCTTGTTGGCCATCTGTATATCTTTTTTGGTGAAATGTCTATTCAAGTTCTTTGCCCAAGTCCTTTCTTTATTTTATTTTATTATTATTTCTTTTTATTGATTTCAGACAGGAAGAGAGAGGGAGAGAGAGATAGAAACATCAATGATGAGAGAGAATCATTGATTGGCTGCCTCCTGCACACCCCACGCTGGGGATCAAGCCCAAAACCCAGGCATATGCCCTGACAGGGAATTGAACCATGACCTCCAGGTTCATATGTCAACGTTCAATCACTGAGCCACATCAGCTGGGCCCAAGTCCTTTTTTTTAATTAGGCTGTCTATCTCTTTGTTGATGAGTAGTAAGAGTGCTTTATATATTCTGGATACTAGATACTTCCATATGATTTACCAATACTTTTGAAAGGGCAGAGCAGGACTGCAAGGACAGCTGCCATTCTGGATTATATGGCCCGGCAGTCACCATGTGGGCTGTGGGATGTGTGGACTTGCCTGGGGGCTGCCATCTTGAAATCACAAAGAGCAACCCCTCCCCTTGAGTTAGCCAATCACGAAAGACTGTGCACTTGAGCTCCAATCAAGAGCAAAGGACAGGACAGGTCACATGCATTAGGGATTATTTGTGTCACTAGCCCCAGCCCTCACCCAACCAATTGGAATCGGCCAACTCAGTGGTTCGCGTCTGGCCCCACCTCCTTATAAAATCACCATGTTGTTGGATATCCCACTCTCTCTTGCTTCCTGCCTCGGCGACAGTGGAGGCGGAGAGCCAAGCCCGGGCTTGGATGAAGGCTCTTTTGCTCTTGCATCAGTGTTGGCTCCCTGGTGGTCTCTGGGGATCTTGAAATCTGGGCATAACACTTTCTCCCATTCTGTCTGCTATCTTCTTACTGTCTTAATATCCTTTGATTCACAAAAGTTTTTAATTTTGATAAAGTCCAATTTATTTGATTTTTCTTTAGTTGCTTATGTTTTTGGTGTCATATCTAAGAATCTGTTGCTAATCCCAAGGTCACAAAGACCTACCCCTATGTTTTCTTCTAAGTCATGTGGTTGATCCATTTTGAATGAATATTTTGTATATGGTGTGAGGTAGGGGATCCAATTAATTCTTTTGCACATAGCTATCCAGTTGTCTGTGTACTCTTTGACTCCTAAAGATGTCCTTGTCCTAATTCATGGAATCTGTTAATATGCTACTTTATATGGCCAGAAGGTGTTTGCAGATGGGATTAAGTTAAGGATTTTGAGACAAGGAGATTATCCTGGGTTATCTGGGTGGGCACAATATAACCACAGGGATCCTTGTAAGAGAGGGAGAGATGTGATGATGGAGGTCCCTTGGTATGATGTGACTGCTGGCCAGGGCCTCAACTTGAAGAACACAGGTGGCCTCTAGAAGCTGAAAAAGGCAAAGAGAATGATTTTCCCTAGAGCCCTGGGAAGGAAGGCAGCCTGGCAGCACCTTAATTTTATCCCAGAGAAACCCATTGCAGACCTCTGGCCTTCAGACTGTAAGATAACAAATTCGTGTTGTGCAGGCCACCAAGTTTGTGATCATTTGTTAGAGCAGCCACAGGAGCACTGGCAGAGTGCCTTCATCTTCCCAGGGCAGAAGAGGGTGGGAGGCCCATGAGGAGGCTCTCACTCACCTCTGTATCTCCCCAGGGTGCTGTCCTGAAGCAGTTTCTGGTCACCTCCAGGGATCTGATGAGGGATGGGGGCATTGTACCAGTCACCTGGCTCTCGTGTTGGTGTTGTCCTCTTCAGAATGTTCACTGGTTGAATCAGTCAGGGCTTGATGTGGGCCTGTCCTATACTGCATGAGCTTGACAGAGTCCCAATCTCAGCCTCGCCTGCAGAGCACTGGGGCAGGAATTACACCTGGAGGAGGCAGCAGAGGTAAGCTTTGCTCCAGTCACTGGCTAGGGGCTGCCTGCAGGGTGACTAGGACTCCCAGGCACTGAGGTTCTCCTTGTGAGCAGCCACCCCAGTGCCCAAGGGCAGGTCCCAGAAGGCTGCAGGTGAGCCACTAACAGCAAAGTGCACAGTTGTTGGAAAAGGGTCCCAAGAAACCCAGGAGGGAGAGAATACACGAGAGTAGAGTTTGTTATGCACACCAGAATCACACACTCACTGCAGCAGTCATGGCAGGGCAAAAAATTTGGCCCCCCGCGCTGAAAATACATATGGTAGCCCGTGCTACACAGCCATGGGAGCATCACCCAGGGCCCTGCTCTTGGGATGCTATCAAGGGTGTGATTTAAGACTCCTGCCCACATCCAGGTGGGCAGCGGAAGTTGTCCACAGACCAGAAAAAAGTGGTAGTTTCCTGATGGAAACAGCACAAGGGCCCACCTCTGCCCTTTTCATACCAAACTACTCCTGGAAGGCGGTGGGCAACCTGCTTAGAAAGTGGCTGGACCTGGATGCCAGGCCATGCTGGCCAGGGTGGCCCTTTAGTGACAGCACTGGAATCTTTACTTTTGCTTTTACCCCAGCTCCCAACTGCCCCTGTCCACCCACCATCATAAGGTTCCTATTTCCTGAATTCTCCCACTGGCTTGTCTCCTCCTTTCCTTCTGACTTAGGGATGCAAAGGCCCTCAGGCACTTGGAATGTCCTGGACCACACAGGGCCCTCAGGGACAAAGAGAAGTTTCCTTTATGGGCTGAAAGGAAATATTGAAGGGGAAAGGGGAGGTTTAGATCAGAGGGGGGCAGCCCTTACTGTACAGCAAGCATGTCAAACTCAAAGGCTAACATGGGCCAAATAAACAAGATTTAAGTTTATGTGGGCTGCAAAAAAAAAAAAGCTTCAATAATCATAGAAACGTAGGTTTATTTCGATACAGACATGCTGAATAGAAAGGGCTGAAATAAATGAGTAATCATTAACATAAAACAATAGAACGTTTTAATATATTTTCTTGAACATTAACTTACCAGACACTGAATAACTGCACAAATTAATAAGCATAACGCAAATAAACCTATTTTTCTCGTTCTCCGAAAGCGAAATATTTCCTGTTGCGCACACCAAACAAGTCAGTCCAAGAGTAATGGCGTGGCAATCTGCTGCTAAAATATTCGCTGCTAGCATTAGTGAAGAGAAATGGTGTGCCTATATGTAAGGTGTGTAAGGGAAATGAATGCAACATGATTATAGTAGTCAGTCATTAGCAAATGTTGTAGTTCGTTATTAATAATTATGTATAATAGGATTTTGTAAAAATTAAGTTACAAAATATTTATTAAAATGTTTCTTACATACAATTATATTGGGCTGCATGCGGGCACAAGTTTGACATGTTTGCTCAATAGGACCTCAAAGGAAATATTAGAGGTTTTGCAGGCCATACAGGCTCTATCACAACCACCCATCTTTGCTATTATTACACAAAAGCAGCCATAAACAAAACACAAACAAGTGAGCCTGGCTGTGCTCTAATAAAACTTTTATCATACCACAGGCAGCGGGCAGGATTTGGTGTGGGTGGTGTACTCTGCAGGCATAGTTTTCTGATGCCTGGTTTACATGTTCACAAAGTCCAAGATCAAATTAGAAGGAACCTTAGAGATCATCCAGTCCAGGAATGGCAAATACTAAGTTTCAATCCACCTGCCAGCTCTGGTTGCTCAATATGACTCTCTGGCTCATTGTGTTGAAAAGGATTTGAGGCCAAAACCCAGCTCAGAGTAGGCTCTCCTTAACTGCTCTCCTCTGCTGGCCTAAATAGCACCCTATGCCACAGGCAGGAAGGGGGCAGTGGCAGCAAATCAGTGCCCAATACTAACCACTTGATTAACCAAATTCCCTCATTTTATATATGAACGATAGGCCCGGTACACAAAATTTGTGCACGGGGATGGAGAGGGGTGTCCCTCAGCCTGGCCTGCACCCTCTCCAATCTGGAACATCTCTCACAATCTGGGACCACTGACTCCTAAATTCTCACCTGCCTGCCTGCCTGCCTGCCTAACCACTCTGCCTGCTTAACTGCTCCCCTGTCTGCCTGATCACCCCTAACCACCTGTTTGCCATCATGGTCACCCTAATTGCTCTCCCCTGCCAGCCTGATTGCCCCTAACTGCCTTCCCCTGCCAGCCTGATTGCCCCTAACTGCCTTCCCCTGCCAGCCTGATTGCCCCTAACTGCCTCTGCCTTAGCCACACCACCATGGCTTTGTCCAGAAGGATGTCCAGAAGGTCATCTGGAAGATGTCTGGTATAATTAGCATATTATCCTTTTATTAGTATAGATAACTAGATCTCAGAGAGGTTACTTTTCCCAGAGCCACACAGCTTTGCCCAGGGAGTTGCTTGTCAACTGGCTTCTTCTGCAGCAAAATGGAAAGTGACAGTTCTTTTATGTCTCATCACCACATCTAAACCAAAGAATTCCTTGAGGACCCTTTTTGCCAAGTTTCCTGGCCTGGCCCCTAAAGAGGAAAGTGACAAGCCCAAGACCTCAGCTTGTCCTTGATTTGTGAGAATTGATATTTTAGGGGCTTTTACATCCAGGAAAACATATCATATTTGTGATGTCTAAAAAATTAGGAGGCTGGCTCCCAGGGGGTACTGCCTGTCTGATCCTTGTTCGTGGTGGGGCGTGAAGTGGCACTGGTTTCCCATTCTGGCCTGAAATCCTTTGCAAGCGCCATAGACCACCATCTCATGGAGCTAATGCCCATCTCGAGTCCACATCAACATTCTGAAGCATCATATTCTGGTATTTCTCACTCATGGGTATATTTCCTAAGATTCTAAACAGTTGTGACTATCAGATAACTGCCAGGGCCTTTATTAATTCCAATTAATAAGCAACTGTAATAACAAACTCTCAAAAAATGATGGAGGAAGAACCTTTTAAAACCCTGAATTCTATAAACTGTCACTTTATTTTTTAAAAGTCAGATTCCCCACTGTTAGAGTATACCCGGTATTAGAGCTTTGAAATTGTTTGGACCTCCGTGTGCTTGGCTGTTAAATGGAGTAATGGGTAATCCCCTGGTATGTTGCAATGGTCAAGAAGTAACAGACTATGCTCTGGGCTGTGATGTGATAAAAGCAACAGTGGCTCAGTTGGTTGGAGCATCATCCTGTGCACAAAAAATGTTGTGTGTTTGATTCCCAGTCAAGGCACATACCTAAGTTGTGGATTAGATCCCTAGTTGGGACAAGTACAAGAGGCAACCAATCAATATTTCTCTCTAACACTAACGTTTTGTTTTGTTTTCTCTCTCTCTCCTTTCCTGTCTCTCTAAAATCAATAAACACATCCTCGGAAAGATGGCTGCGCCCGCATGAGCAGAATGAAGGTTGCGGTGAGCCTTAGGGCCAAGGAAGGCAGGGAGAGCATAAGGTTCAAGATGGAAAATCGTGAATCAGATGATCCTTTCAAGGAAGAACACGTTTTGGACATCATAAACAGAAAAATTAACCAACTTCCAGAAGCAGAAAGGAATCTACTTGAACATGGATCAACATATATTGAACTTAATGCTGCTCTCTGTGGCCTAATAGCAAACAGTCTTTTTCGACGCGTCCTAAATGTGACAGGCTCGTATAGCTGCTAGTTTACCAATGGCAGTGATCCCATTTTTGACAGCTGACATATCTTACAAAACCGTTGTAAGTTTACCACTGAATACAGGTGATTTGCATTGTGAAATCTGTACCTTAATACGAAGTGGATTGGTTGGAGTTGTTTTTGGTGGTCTGTACCCTGTTTTCTTGGTTATTCCTGCGAATGGTGGCCTAACCGCCAGGTATGTATCAGCCCTGCTACCAGAGAGAGGAAACATCTTAACCTACTGGATCAGAATTTCTCAACCTATTTTTAGAAAGATGTTATTTCCTATTTTGCTCCAGACTGGGTTTTTAACATACCTTAGTTCTAGACAATGTAAACTACTTATAAAGGCTCTTCAATAACTTGAACCTTGCCTAAACATTGAATGATTGTTAAGCAAATGTGTACACAAAATTAAAACTGTAAGAATAAAAAAAGAATAAACACATCCTCAGATGAAGGTTTTGGGTTTTTTTGTGGGTGGGTGTGTGTGTGTATGTGTGTGTGTGTGTGTGTGTGTGTGTGTGTGTGTGTGTGTGTTTTAAAGAAGAAGTAACAGATTTCAGCAGAAGCCCATATTCCCCAGACCCACTCCAGGTCACTCAGCCTCGGTGGACAGTTCTGGGCCATGCCACGGGCTTCCTCCCTTGAGAAACTGTGGCTCTTTGCCCCTTCTCCTACTTTACCCCAGTGTGTACAGGCCAGAAGAGCAGGGAGCAACCGCTTCCAGGAGCAGCCCCTAAGTGATAAAGAAGGGTGGGAAATGGTGGAAAGGACCCAAATGTCCTCATTCCTCTGTGTATAATTCTGAGAAATTATTTGGTGAGATAAACCTTTATACAGTCTCTCAGAAGATCCCAAGGTCAAGGGTGCTTGACCTCTATTTCCTTCTCATTCTTCATTAGTTTTCTTCTCTTCCTTGGCTCACTTATGCACTTTCTTCCAGTGAATCCTGGGGTTAGCTCTCAGATAAACTATCTATACCCAAGTCCTTGTTTCAGGCAGCCCAACTGAGAGACATTTATACTTAGACTGGCATGAGAATATGTGTGCCCCCAGCAGCAGCCACAGGGGATATCTGATAGCACACTGTAGGAGCTGTCGCCATCAATGAGGAGCAGAAAGCTGGAGTGGCCCAGAGAAGCAGCATGTTTTCCTGACATGGTCCGGAGGGACAGTCTGAAACAGAAGGAACAAGATTAGCTTCCTCTCCTGCTGCTTTCCAGGATCTCTCCAGCACCTCCAATTGGCTGACCTTAAGCAGAAACCTACTGGCAAGAGAGCCTGGGAAATGCCACTTGCAGAGTCCCAGCCCCTTTGACATGGAACAAAGAACAGGAATGAAGCAAGAGTGAGTGAGTGGCTTATGAAGCAGAATGGAAGTCGTAGAAAGAATGTGTGGATGGATATAAGGAAGGTCTATCTTAAGCCAGAACTGAACAAAGGAGAGAGAAAGAAATCAAGCCCTCTTTTCTGCACTGCTTCAGGTGTAGTATAACAGGGGTGCTAATGCCTCACAGGTCATTGAACAAGATGTCTCATAAGGTCCCTTCAATGCCTGAAAGTCTCAGATTCCAGTTATGTATTGTCCACATTCACATTTGCATGTTGGTCTTCAATTGCATGGTTTTATGCATTTCACAGGCATGTTGATTATGTGATTCTCATTAGACATCCATCTCCCTGGGAACTGGGTTCACAGCAAACCTCTCATCCTATAGGTGCAGCATTCATTAATGTTATCACTAGGCTGGCAGGCTTTTCTATATGGGGGGTTCATTTAAAACTCCACTCTGCTCTTGAACATGCCCAGGATCTTAAATATATATATATATATATATATATGTATGTATATATATATATATATATATATATATATATATATATATCCCTTCCAGAAAATAGACAGATACCAAAATAAATTATCCAGAAAAATAAAACCTCTTTGTTACAAAAGAAATTTAAGAGCTCATTAGCCTTAGGAATAAATAGTATTTTCTAATATATGAGGCCAGTAGGCAGAATCATGAATATTCATGAGCATACTTCCTGCCCCTCCACCCATAAATGAAGCTCTTTGAAACCATCCATTGCCTATTTTGGGGAAAGGTATATTAACTATTGGTAGGCTGGTTGGCCCAAAATGCTCTAAAAATGGGATTTCTAATATTTTTGTTGGAATTTGCATCATGTTCAGACACTACTTAATTTCTAGAGAAGGCAATTTCTAGAGAAGGCAAGTTGGCCAAATTACCAATTTCAGATAAAAAGTCTGGGTTCAGCCCTAGCGGGTTTGGCTCAGTGAATAGAGCCTCGGCCTATGGACTGAAGGGTCCCGGATTCAATTCCAGTCAAGGGCACATGCTCTGGTTGTGGGTTCAATCCCCAGGAGGCAGCTGATCAATGATTCTTTTTCATCATTGATGTTACTAGCTCTTATCTCCCTTCCCTTCCTCTCTGAAATCAATAAAAATATATATTTTTAAAAGTCGGGGATCAAGGAAACTTTCACACAGTTTTATAAATTCTACTAGCCCCACCCACACTTAATAATAACTCTTTGCACCTTGGTTTTGCACCATGCTTCCATGCTGTTCTAGTCCCTCCCCTCACCCTTCCCCATCCCCCCTTACCCACCCCCCACCCTCATCCATGTGCTAACTACATGCAGAAAATCCCTTGGGAACTAAACCAACCTGGGCAGTGGGAAGAAAAAGCCTCAGTGACATCTGAGTAGGAACCTCCTGAGTCTCATGGGCCAAGCCTTGGGTTCTTTGCCTTTCTACTTTTTTTTTGTAGGGAAATGGGGGGCGGTAAAGCCAATTTATTTTCAGGCTTGGCTATCCATTAGAATCACCTTGGGCCTTTTTAAGTATCATGACACCCACACTGCAGACTATCATCACAGCAGTCTCTGAGGATGCACTCAGGCATCAGTGTGAAATCACCCGAATGATGTCAACATCCAAGGTTGCTGTGGTAGCTGGTTTCTAAGATGCTGCCAACAATTCCCACCCTCCACATAGAGAGGGGGAGTCTGTCCTCCCACCCTCTGACCCTGAGCCAAAATGAGCATGCCATTTCCAGTCTAGCTTATAGAGAAGTGACAGTTTCTGCTCTCTTCCTCTTGAAACATTTGCTCTTGGGGCGTTCCCAGTCAGAACCTAGCTGCCATGGGGTGAGAAGCCCAAGCCACATGGAGAGAACACATGAAGGGGGTCAGGGCAACAACCTGGCTGGAACAGCTGAAAATCATGGGATCAAGGGAAACCATCCACCGGTAGACATTCTCCTAAGGTACCTACTGTCCCCAGGGCATGAGGATAGGGGTCTGTATCAACAGAGCCCCAGCTCCACCCACACTCTGAGTCCTGCCTCATTCCCACCCCAGCTGTACCCTTGTGAGAAGCATGAGAGTCTAGTAGGGCCAGAGGAACAGCAATGGGAACAAAGGGGAATCACTTCTATCTAGAGAGAAGCTAGCCATCAGGTGATTCCTTCTAGTTAAAGAGGTATTTGCTCTATTTTTAATTTACTACAAATACTATCATTTTTTGTATAGCGTGTTATAATTCATAGAGTTCCTGGTCCCACTGAGTCCCTTTCAAAAATGCTGGAAGGCAAATATGATCAACAGTCTAATTTGCATAAGAGAAAACCAGAAACTCAGAGAGCTCATGTGACTTTGCCCAGATGGCATAGCCAGTAACTAGAGGAATGGAGAATTGAGTCTAGGTGCTTTGAGTCCACAACAGGGCTTTTTTTTCTGCTACACAACACTGCTTCTTTGTCTTGGAAAAAAATAAAATTGGAAGGTGTGGTAGAAAATGTTGTTTGCCACTCAATATCTATTCTCCCTTTCTGGCTTGATAGCAGAACCTGGATTTTACTCAGGGAAGGAATGTATCCAGCTAAACCCTTATTTCCTAGTCTCTCTTATACTGAAATGTGGACATGTGATTAAGTGAGATGCAAACCTTAGTGTTGGTGGGGCTTCCAGAAACCTGCTTCAAAGACACCTGTCTCAATTGAGGAAAATGCCCCGATTGCTCTTCTTCCTTCTTCCAGTATGCAGTTCACACAATGGCTGGAGCTCCAGTAGCCATGTGGGACTAGGAGGACCCTTTGAGGGGAAAAGCTATTTACTGCAGACAATGGAGGAAAAAGATGTAACAAGAATGGGTCCTGTGTACCTCTAAACCTCTTATGAAGTAAAAAAAGAAACACTTGAGAATTTAACTTGCTGTTTTTTAGGACTCTATTACAGCCAACTGCAATTTCAAATTCACAAAATTTACATAACTGATTATTCTGATGTTACAATTTGATGATACAGCTAGTCCTTAGGACACCAAAAACCTATTTCCTATGCTTGGGGACAGTAGTTTTAAAGTATGGCCTTGATTTCAGCAGGCATGTGTACTCAGAAGGGAATGGCAGGTCTGCCATAGAGCAGATGTATAGTGGCTATTTGTTGGATAGACAAAGACTTTTGTAGACATCAAGTGTACCCATTACTGGTTACCACACCTTTCTAGCTACGTTTTCCAGAGAAGAGCAGCCCCAGCCACCAGTCCCCAGAGGTCTTATCTGCTGTCATCTCTAGTGGCCTTGAGTTTACCTATGCACTTGACATGATACTAGAGGAGGTTTTAAAGACGCTGTGTGATTGCACTTCTGTGATTTTTCCATGACAGGAGCCTGTATTAGATAGTTACTGCCCTTATATTTGGGCTCCAGAATGAAGTCAAATGGAGCGTCCTGACCCCAACTAAAAGCCCAGCCAAGCTCACTCAAGATAACCAACTGCAGTCAACCTATGGTCTCATGAGTAGAAAATTAAAAGTTTGTCCATGTAAACCACTAAGATTATGGGGTTGTTTGTTATGCAGCAACATCCCAGATCTAATACACCATCCATTTATATATATATAGTATATAGCCATGCTAAAAACCTGAATGTCACCCTTTGCCCCTGCCTCTCCTTAGTGCCTCACATCTAATCCCCAAGCCTTAAATCTTCCTCAGTGCTCTCCATCCTCTCCAACCCCTCTGGATCCGCCCCAGTTCAGGCATCATCCTTCTGGATTAGAGTTTGCTTTCCAGTGGCCTTCTGGCCTTTAAACTAGCCCCCTCAGGTCCATTTTCTCTAGATGAGGGTGAGTTTTCTGAAGTATTAATCAGATCACAACCATCCCTCACTTACGATGTTTTTATGGGTGTTAGAACAGGGCATGTCCAGGGACTTCCACATGCTCATGCCTTTCTCTTTTCCTCTAAGAATATAATCCACCCTGAACCTAACTCAGCTCCAGTTCCTATTGTATGAAGCTGGTGATGTCCCCAACTCCCCACAACCAGGCTCAGTGTCTTGCTGGGTTACTCTCCTACCTAGCACCCTATCCTGACCCCAGGTTACCCTTTAGGACAATATTAAAATTGTCTGTGATTTGTTCAACTCTCCCATAAATGGTGAGCTCTCTGAGGGCAGGGCCTGAATCCATTTTCCTGGAATAAACTCTGGGTACATGTCCAACCCAAAGGCCTAAGCACTGTTAGCAAAGTAGCCAATCCAATGTCATCTCATTCTGGAGAAGGGGCCAGCTCTCTGAGGCAGGTGACTACATAGAAGCAGTGGATCTGACTACAAAACTGAAGAGGGGCAGGGGAGTGAGAAGAATCTGGAAATAAGAAAAAGCAGGGTAACACAAGTGAAAGGAGAGGGGCTGTGGGGCAAGAAGGAAGAGTCAGAGGGCAGAGCTAAGGCTAATGGGCCAGAGAGGTAAGGAACAATGGGAAAGGAGCTGGAAGTATAAAGATGGGGTCATGAGAAAACTCACGAAGAGAGAAGAGATGGGGGAGGGAAAGGCCTGCTTCATGGTCACATTCCCTTCCATCTCCCTCCTCTTGGCTCCCCCATAGAACTGGCTCAGGCTATGTGTGCAGTTGGCTCAGGAGTTAGTGCCAGGAGCATAAACCTGAGGTTAGGAGAAGCGTGGGGCCCAAATGAAGTGAGCTGGGCTGCCCAGTGCATTGGACAAAGAACCACCACATTCCTTTCCAGCTGCCCCAGAGGCAGGCCAAGAATTCTAGACACCCAAGACCAGGGAGAGGCAGAGGAGGCCCCAGCTGGGGTGACACCAGGGGAGCCTGTGGTGGGAGAAGGAGGGAAGCCATGGTATAGAGACCTGAGCTATGGCAGTAGGGGCTCTGGGCCAGGACCTGGCCACAGCTTGTGTATCCCAGCAGTGTGCTCAGTGAGGGCTCGACCTGCCAGGAATTTGCCTGTGGAGCCCACATTTGGAGAAACTCAGGATAAAAGAGGTTTTGTCCCAGAGGAGGTCTGAGCAGAGCAGCAGGACCCATCCTAGGGACTCAGACTGTGGGCTTCCAGAAGTACATTTCCTGGGGCCCACCTGACCAGTGCTCCCAGAGCCACTGACCATCAGAATCTGATGGCAGGGTGAAGATGGGAGGGTTTCAAAATATAGAGTCCCAAGCCCCACCCTGGAGACTGATTCCACAGGACCCGGGGAGGGCAGGGGCGGGGCTGGCAAGCTGTATATATTTTTTAAGTTCCCAGGTGATTCTGAGAAGCAGCAAATTCAGGAACCCTACGTTATCTAGAGCGAGGATGTGGCGGGGTGGGGGGGGGGGGGTTGTCACAAAACTTTTCTGTAAAATGCCAGATTGTAAATATTTTAGGCTTCACAGTCAACCCAACTTTTAACTACTCAATCCTGCAAAAGCAGCCATAGACAATGCATTCCTGGAAGAGTGTGGCTGTGTTTCAGTAAAACTTTACAGTTGTTTTGGACTGTGGCTGACTGTGAGTAACTGAAACTGCAGAAAGCAAAATCTCAGATGAAATGGGCTACAGTATTTGTGGACCCTGAAATTTGAATTTCATAGAGTTTTACGTCATAAAATACTATTCTTTTTATTCCTCACACACACACACAACCATTTAAAAAGTAAAAATCATCATTATCTCAGACGAAGTGGTGGGTGAGACTTGGCCCAAGGGCCCTAGTTTGCAGACCCCCGCTCTAGATCAGTGCTACTACAAAGAAATAAGGGTAGATGTTGACAGTAGGAATTTAGGAACTTTCAGGGCACTTAGACATTGCTGTGGCACCCAGGCACGTGTACAGTGCACTCACCTACCCTGGGGAGTGACTATAAGTTGCATTTTGAGTAGCAGGTGAGGATGTGCTGCATCCTTGTTTCGTGGGAGGATGGATCCTTTGACCCAAACGTTTTGAAAAGCAATAATTTAAACTATTCTTTTAACTCCAGGAAGGATCTGAATCCAACCCTCATACTCTATAATCTCCCTAAAATCTGTAGTCATAACCAACACAAACAAAACAAATAGTGCATGGGGAAAACATCGAAAAAGAATAAACAATGGTTAGTGAGGATTCTTTGAGTAGAGTGACAATTCATACTGTTTGCTTGTTTTATCTGTTTTCTAAGTTTTCTGGAAGGAAATTTTCTAAGAAGTGGCATCAAAGAATAATTTCTCCATTGGAGAACTCTTCCCCGTGTCTCTCAATCCTTCAATCAGGACATTTATCATTGTTTTGTTTTTTTAATATTTGATCCACACCAGGGATCAGGGACGAGAAAGAAGAAAATGAAAAACCTATAATGTCCCTTTGGCTATAGAGACCTGGTACTTGTCATTCTTTGTTATTTTCAACATGAGGCTCATTGGTCAGGGTGGGGTGGGTCAAGGCAGGAGATGTTGCCAGCAGTCATGAGGCCACCACTATGAGACCTGAGTGCACAGAGAGTTTCCTACGTCAATAGTCACAACCCTGATGCTCCTGGCTCACCTGGCTAGCAGGATGACCTGCAGGATGAATCCAGCTATTTCTCAAACCTTCTCCTGTGGGCCTTTTGGAAACTTCATTTCTAATTGTAATGTCGGATATAGTTTGTTCCTCCTCCAAGACATGAACAGCTGTTGGCATCCTCGTGCTTTGCCACTTCTGTGAACTCCAGCTGACCCCAGATGCCATAATCTTTTTGTCTGAGCAACATCTATGGCTTTCAGATACCACTTCACCCACACACAGGTTTGACCATCGAAAGTGTCAACAGGGGGAATAACTCTGAGGCTCTGTCCCAGAGACCCCCTCATGCCTGAATCTCAGCTGCCCACAGTGGTCACTTGAAACCCCATCTCCTCTACGGCCTCCTTCCTGTCCCTGCGTCCTTCCCCACATCCCTACCAGCATTTCCTGGGATTGTCTCCCAAATATTACTCAAAATGCTTGTTTCAGGGTCTGCTACTGGAAGAACCCAATCTAAGACAGAGACTAAATCCTCAAATGATTTAAAAGCAGCACAAGAAGGTTCTAGAATCAAGTGAGAAATCAAGTTATTAAGATGTGGAAGGGAATTATCTTTCAAAATCCACATAGTTCTGAGTGATTTTTCAGTGATTGTCTGTGGGATTTGGAGCTCACCATCCAGGGATCTCCATGGCTCAAAGGGATCCCTGAGATTCAAATACATAGTTCTAGACACTAAGACTAATAATCATGTCATGGGACCTGACCATGTTTTATCCGAATAACAGTCAGGGGTGGGGACACAGAAAGGAGTAAGAAAGGGGCACTTGCTTCTCCCTGAAGATCAGTTTAGACATCCTCCCCCAAGGTAGCCCAGATCCCTTGCAGAGGCCCCACCCACCAGAGCCCAGGCCTCATCAGGAGAGTCACCTCAAGAGCCTCCATGAGCACCCAGAGCTCACGGGAAAACCAGATGGGTCAGGTGTGGTCCCGAGTTGGAGGGGAATGGAGTAATAGGAAGGGAAGAGGGCCACATCCTGCCTTTCATCCCTGAGCAGGAGGGGTCAGCAGCCTGTGTTGCCTTGTCTCCTCTCCCCCTTGCTGCCTTCTCCCCCTGCCCAGTGGGCTGACACCTTCCCTGGGCTCAGCAGAGCCCCCACTCCCCATTCCAGCACCCATAGGGCACACCAGGCTGGTGACTCACAGAAAGGCCACAGTGCCTGACACATCCGAGCTCCAGGAGCAGACATCATCTGACAGAAAAGTGAGAACTTAATAATGTCCTCTTTGGCTGGGTTTTGGTGCTTCTGGAAAAGCATTCACAACCAACCCATTCTCAGATCAGTGGACCCAGTGTTTCTTCTTGTTGCAGAACCGAATTCATATGTCTGATCCCTGGTGGACTTTTCCAGAAGGCTTATATCACTTCTTCCAGAGTGCCCTACTGGAGGCAGCTGTGTCAATGGCACCAACAGCTTATTGGGCTGTTTGGATTTTTAACTTTTAATTTTGAACTAATTTTAGACTTAGAGAAAAGTTGCAAAAATAACAATACAGAGAGTCTTATATTTCTCATCCCACTGTCCCTCATGGTAACGTTTTACACAACCACAGCACAATCATTAAGAACAGAAAAGTACTACTGGTGTATCTAAGTTAATATTTGGGAACTAAACTGCAGACCTCAGTCAAATTTCACCAATTTTGCTGTTGCAGAATTTTATCCATGATTCCACATTGTATTCAGTGATTATTCCATCTTAGTTTCTTCTGGCTTGTGATACTTCTGTAGTCTTCTGGTTTCTAATTACCCCAATACTTTTGAAGTGAACTGATCAATTATTTCGTAAAATGTCTCTCAGTTTGGGTTTGTTCAATGTTTTCTCCTAACTGGAATGAGGCAATGCATTTTTGGCAAGAATTCCATTAGAATGATGCTGTGTCCTCATCATATCAAAGGTTTCATGATGTCAGTATGTCTTCTTACTAGTGATGCTTACCTTGATCACCTGGCTAACTTAGTGCCTAGCAGGTTTCTCCATTATAAACAGCATTATATAACATATACTCTTTGGTCTTGGCTTTTTGAAATTCGATATGAAGTTTTTGAGATTCACGGATATTATTGTAGTATTATTTGTTCCTTTTCATTGTCATAGAACAGTGGTCGGCAAACTCATTAGTCAACAGAGCCAAATATCAACAGTTCAACGATTGAAATTTCTTTTGAGAGCCAAATTTTTTAAACTTAAACTTCTTCTAATGCCACTTCTTCAAAATAGACTCACCCAGGCCATGGTATTTTGTGGAAGAGCCACACTCAAGGGGCCAAAGAGCCGCATGTGGCTGGCTCACCAGCCACAGTTTGCCAACCACTGTCATAGAGTATTCCATTGTGTAAGCATACCACCACCTCCCTCTGCCTCTAGGAGATGTGGGAAACATCAGCTGTCTCCCTCTCTTTTGCCTGTAGCAGTATTTGTGCTGGCGTTATTGAGTACAGTTGTACAACATACAACCTGGAATACAAATACTATCTGAATCATAATCGAGGGTCTCAGATTTCTTTACCACAGGAGATTTTGTTGCATGCTCCCATTTGGGAACTCAGAGTGAAGTCAACTGTAACGTATATCCTACTTCCAAGTAGTTGTTGTGCACACCATACATCCCAACCCCCTAATAGACTAAGGTTGGAATTCCCAGGCCACATTCCCCTGAGTGGGCTTCAAACCACCTATAGGAAAAAGGACGCCAAACCCCACAGCATTCCTACGCAATTGCAGTGGAATGAAGATCTGTTTCTGTTGTTCCGCCCAAGCCTAATGGAAGGCAAGTGCTGTCTGCAAGAAACAGGGCTTTCCCACTAGTGGCTTTTCCCCAGATGCCTGGCCTGCC
Source organism: Antrozous pallidus (assembly GCA_027563665.1). Classification (NCBI taxonomy): domain Eukaryota; kingdom Metazoa; phylum Chordata; class Mammalia; order Chiroptera; family Vespertilionidae; genus Antrozous; species Antrozous pallidus. The sequence goes on along the minus strand of CM050518.1, from coordinate 18,588,490 downwards.
TTTGTTGGTTTGAGTCCCACAGAGGCTTCTCTTCAAGACTGAGAAACAGAAAGCAGGGAATTCTCTCGAGATGCTCTTTGATTCTACCAACCACCAGGTCTCCCCACTATCCCATCCAGTGTCTGCCTCCCAGAGAACAAATTAGGGTCTCCACAGCTTAGCCAAGATGGAACTGGTCTTCCATGTGCTCATTCAGATGTAGACATCCCCAGTCTCCTTGTCAGACTGAGCATTCGGAGTGTCCAGAAAATCAAGAAGTAACTTGTGAATGCCTCATTCTCTACTCTGTGAAGAAGTCCTGTCCGTGAACAACTGTGCAAGCCAAGGCTCCGCCCCAAACATCCCTGGAGGAGACAAACCCTGGCAACTCCACTCCACACATTCCTTCTCTCCCAGACACGGTTTACCTCATGCACTCAGAATTTCCTATTAAACGAGGAAAAAATGATCTTGAGTCAGTCTCAGGAAACATTGTCTCTGCCAGAAAGAAGCAACAGTCTGGAGGACAAGACTCACTTCCCAGAGGCTGGAAGAATTTAGGGACTCCAAATTCATACTGCCTTCCCCACAAAAGTGATGTTGAAAAGAATTTCCTACCACCAGAATTTCTCTCTTTGATTCTTTCTTTTAATCATAACCTAATATCCTTTGAATTTGTCCTTTGGCCCAACAAGCACCTATCAATACCAACCATGCTAGCCTGTGCTCCAGCCCCTGACATTCAGGTCCCTCTGGTCAGTCAGCAAAGAGGCAAACAGACCCCCTAAGTATGGTGTTGAAGCTGCAGCTGGCAGCATGAGATAATGGTTCTTGTGTTGAAGGCCAGGAATGAGCCCTCAGACAAAGCGGGCTCCTCTCCCTCTCTGTAGCACCTAGCAAGCCACTAGGCTCAGCCCCACCATTAACTTCTTGTTGAGGAGTCAGGTCGGGCCCTGAAGGCTCTTCCTTTTCCTCGTAAATGATCTCATCACCTGCCTCACAAGCAATTGGATTCCCTAGATCCAGCCTCTTAGAGGTTTGCCTGGCTCTCCAGCCACTTGCATTAGTCCATGCTGAGAATGAGTTTGAGATTATCCAATGCTGTTTGCAGAGATCCTAAAAGCACTAAAGGTTTGCTTCTTTTCTTAGCCTATCCCCGGCTCAACTCTCCTGTGGGCAATACACTCTGAGGAATACCGCATGGTGGTCCTGGTTTCAGCAGCCCTGCGCTTGCCCTATCTCGCACTTGCAGACCTGAGTCATGGGGCCAAATGGAAGCTCACATACCATTTGTCTAAATATCTAAATGTTATAAATCAAGCAAATGAGCTGTTCATTAAAATATGTTTCATGCTCCTAATTTGCCTATAGACTTTCATAAAATGTGGGAAGCCACGTTTGAATTTGGAATTCTAGGGCTCCAGAGTTCCACTCCAGAATGTGGAGACCTGACCCAGAACAAGGCCTGGCCCCTTGCCTGACCCCATCAACTCCATCAGACACTGCAAATGCCTTTTATATGCACACAACAGTCATCCAGTCCAAAATCTAAGTTCTACCTACAATTCTAGGAAGAGCTTGGCCACGCCTCCACCTGCATGTTCTAGTCATAAGTCACCTTTAGGGATGCACCTAGGAAAAAGACCCACACAGGTCCTGAGAGACAGCTCTCTGCCATTTGGACAGAAAATCCAGGATCCTAAGTATATGGGACTTGGTTAGAAAGAATCTCACAGGCTCTGAGTAGGCATGTCCATTGTTCCTGACCTGTGGGGAGGAGCATAGCCAGAGAAGTGTCAGAGCCGAACCCTCTAAAGTACAGGGTCCAAGGCAAGGCCTCCCTCTTGCTGGGACCTAAGGCAGTACTGGTGTGACCTTGGAACACTTTCTCAAACCCTCTATGCCTCAGTTGCCTCATCTGTAAAAATCTATAATAATAAAAGTGTAATATGCTAATTAGACCAGACCACCTTCCAGAAAGAATCTCACAGGCTCTGAGTAGGCATGTCCATTGTTCCTGACCTGTGGGGAGGAGCATAGCCAGAGAAGTGTCAGAGCCGAACCCTCTAAAGTACAGGGTCCAAGGCAAGGCCTCCCTCTTGCTGGGACCTAAGGCAGTACTGGTGTGACCTTGGAACACTTTCTCAAACCCTCTATGCCTCAGTTGCCTCATCTGTAAAAATCTATAATAATAAAAGTGTAATATGCTAATTAGACCAGACCACCTTCCAGACGACTATGCTCTGACACTCACTGGTGCCAGGCCAGCCAAGGCAAGTGCGATGCGATTGGTCAGAGGCCTGGCCAATGATCACCCTGAAGAGGGAGGCCCAGGCCACAGGCAAGTGGGCTGTGATGGGTGGGCAGGGCCTCCTTCTGCAAGGGAAGCCCAGGTTCTGGGTGCCAGCAACTAGAGGAGAGCCTGGGTCCCAGGTGCCAGAAGGAAGCAGGAGCTGGCAGCCAGGGAAAGAAAGGCCTATACTTGCGCGAATTTCATGCATTGGGCCTCTAGTGAAATAATAATTAGGCTTAATTGATCATGGAGGCATGTGAACATTAACTGGGAGAAAGCAAGTAAAATTCCCAGCACTATGTTTGGAACATAGTAATTAAGTAAGCACTGCTGTATAACAAGTGACTCCAAAGTTTAGTGACCCCCAAATAACACCATTCTATTACTTCTTATGATTTTGTGCATTAGGAGTTTAGGCAGGGATAGGCTGAATGATTCTTCTACTCCTTGTGGTGTCTATGGCAGTGACTCAGTGTCCAGCTGAATTGGTGCTTTGGTAGAGACAGCTTGAAGGCTGATCACAGCTGGAACTGTGATTAGAGAGCTTACATGCGGCCTCTTTAGCAGGATGAGCTCAGAGATGTCAAATTTCTTTGGGGGCTCTAGAGCAGGTATCCCAACACAGGAAGTAGAAGCTGCCAGACACTTAAGCCTAAGTCTGGAAACTAGTACAGCAGCACTTCCACCATTTCCTACTGGTGAAGTGACCATAGAGTGTGACCTGATTCAAAGAGAAGGTACATAGACTCCATGACTCAATGGGAAAAATAGTAAAAAAATAATAATAATAAAAATTGTGGCCATCTTTATTCTATCACAGATGGAAAATTATAACATAATTTTTCAAACAAAGGTGGTAAGAATGGGAGGCCACAAGATGGTGGGGCCATTTCTGGTCTATGACATCTTGAAGTAATGTTGTTTTGGAAACCTTAATATTCAGTAATAGCCAGCTAGCATGGCTTAGTGGTTGAGCCTCGACCTATGAACCAAGAGATCACGGTTTGATGCCCAGTCAGGCCACATGCCCAGGTTACAGGCTCCACCCCCAGTAGGAGGCATTCAGGAGGGAACCAACCAATGATTCTCTCTCATCATTGATGTTTCTATCTCTCTCTTCCTCTCCCTTCCTTTCTGAAATCAATAAAAATATATTAGAAATATATTTTTTAAATATTCAGTACTACTCTAATGCTCTGTCCCTCTATTGACCCCACTACCTCACCCACCCTATGTCCCATTCAGTAGATCCTGGCCTCCCACGAGACAGTCCACTCACCCAAGCAGAAATTCCTAGTGAGTGCGGTGTGTGTCAGGAGATGCTCACCGGAAAATAAATGGGCTTGCAGAGATTCTCTCCCTTCCCTAATGCAGCTCACAATCTACTGAAAGGAATGTGTAGGTAAGCCAGCTCTCTGAGTGGGTGGGAGCCCTGATTTGTTGTGCTTGCCGATTTTCCTGGCATAAATACTCCCACCATGGTTGAGTACAAACTACCAACATGATTTCACTTAATCTGGAGTTGGGAAGAGATGCACAAAATTGGCTCATGTGAGCTGGTATGCACTGCCTTTGGCATCCACTGATGGTTTCCAAAAAATGAAAATAAGATGGGATATGGTCAATGCCAAGAACAAGCTGCAGGAGAGACCATGTCTGCTTGGAGGTGGATTGAGGGGGTGGTATCTCCTGAAGAAGATGACATTTAGGATGAGTTTTGAAGGATGGGTAGAGATGAGTGAAGGAAGACATTCTGGGTAGGAGGAACAGCTTGGAAAAAGGCCCAGGAATGGAAAAGTCCAAGGTATAGTGAAGAACAGTGAGAGGCAGGAGGCAGGGAGAACGGTTAAGATCTGATTGAAAAAGATAAGACTAACCCAAAGACAGAGGGACTAGAAAGCAGAGCTGAGGAGTTAATTCATCAGGTAATGGGAAGCCATGGAAGGCTTTTGAACAGGCAGCAGGGTTGAGGGTGAACTAGAAGCAGGGAGGCACAGGAGATGGGACTGCAGGAAGAAGAGAGTACAGTCCAAACTACACAGATAGGCTCTGAGATGAGGGCCACGGAAACTGCTCCAAGGCTACAAGCTGGGGACTGATGTGATTTATTAGTTTGCTCTGAGGAGATATTTTATCAGAGAAATTTGAAATGTCAATGGTCAATTCTTGAAAATGCTGCCATCTTCCAGACAAAGATTGAGGAGTTATCTCCTGGCAGCTTGCAGGGGAGAATTTGGGGACAGGGGACTTCTCCAAAGTCTTTTTTTCTCCAGTAAGGAGTCTTCCTATATAGGGCCCAGCAACCTTTGTGGAGCCTCTGAGGTCTCAGATGATTTCCACAGTGACAAGGGGAAGCAAGAATAGGGCAAGCTGAGAGTGTGTTTTGAACTTGAGATACTTGGGCTGTGAGGTTAGTGGTTTATCCCTCAGCCCTGTAGTGCCCAGTCAATCCTGTATCACTTTAAGTGAGAGTGGGATATAAAGAGTCACCAAAGATGCCATGTTCGACATCCCATCAAGTGCCTTCAGAAGCAATATCCCGATTGCCTGAGAGTCGGTGTCTATAGCCCCATTTTACAGGTAGAGAAGCTGAGGCACAAAGAGATGAGGAACTTCAACAAGTGTTATGTCATACAGAACTGTTGGTTCCTGGCCAATACTTTTGCGTTGGAATGTCCAGCCTACTGGGGAACACAAAATTGCACTCATGAAATATTCAGAAGGAAATAAAATGAAGCTCTTTCTGAGTCTACTTCAGCTCAACAACCCTGATGACCCTGGGTCTGAAGAAGTCCTTAGGGAACTCTGTCAGGACAACTTGTTTGTTACACAAAAGCAACCCTTATAGCTGACCCAAATGAACTCACCTCCATTCATATGTGACCAAAATATAACTGGGCCATCTCAGGGCCAGCCTGAACACAGTTAAATTCAAATGAAACACAGTCCTCTCCCAAAGCCTTAGTTGCTATTGTTGTTTTTTTACCTCTAGAATCTCTTAAAGATGCAAATGTAAGAAGAGAGGAAGGAATGAAGTTTGGGGAACCTAGTCCAAACTCATGGCCCACTACAAACTCTCTAAAAATCCTTTACACATCTTCCCCAGGTTCTACATTTCAGGGCGGGTGCTCACCCAAACTTTCTTTTCTCGCCCTCAAACTCTGCAGCCCCTGCTAACTTTCTCTCACTCACTTCCCTCCTCCTTCATCCTGCTCTCTTACATGCCCTCTCCAAGAGAGTTTCCTGCTAAGATTGTTCTCTTTCAAAAATCAATTTGGCCTCTCTAGCCTCTAGCACCTTCTGGTTGCCTTTCTACCCCTTACTTCAATTAACACAGCAAAGGGCTGGTTAGGAAAGCATGCAAAGTCCCAGGGGAAAGGCTGTGAATAAAAACATAGTTGTGACTGTCAGTTAGTCTACAATGGGAAAGATCCTGAGCTACACTAGGGGTTCTCAGATACCATCTTAGCTCTGTCATTAAGTGTGAGACCTTGAGTGGGTTATTTAACTCTTGGACCTTGACATAAGACTGAAAACTGGGTTTAATGGCTCCTCCCTGTGCAATGACAGTTGCTGTGAACTTTGTATCTACTAGGTCTGAAGATGGAGAGTGATTGACAAGACCATATTCTAGAATGAAGGCACAACCTGAATATCATCATGAGAAAATAGACAGACCCAAACTTAAGAGCATTTCCCAAAGCAATTGGTCTATAGTTCTCAAAAATAACATCATAAATGACTGTTAAAAAAGAAATAACAGGTCCAAAATGGAGTCAATTGTTCTAAGCCCCAGGTCATAAACCAAGACTTAATTGCAGTTTCAATCTCTCCTGGGATGTGACCAGTCAATCTGAAATTTCCTTATCAACACTAATCTACACTAATAAAAGAGAAAGATGCAAATTGACCATACCTTCATGACACCCAGGAGCCAATTAGCAGTGAGTGTGCAAATTAGCGAGACTAAGATGGCAGCAGCCATAGAGCCAACCAGAGCGAATTGGAGGCTTTAGGTCGCCCCTGGAAACAGAGGAAGTCAAGCTTCAGAAAGAGGGGCCTGTAAGCAGAGGACATGGAGCCGGCCTGGGTGTGCGAGAGGCTTAGGTCACCATCACCTGGACCAGCCACCAAGGGAGGGGCCTGCAAAAGACCCTCACTCCCTTACCCAGGCTGGCCACATCCCCATGAGGTAAGGGTCCCCGCTGGGGAGCCTGGCCAGCCTGCAAACAGCCATCAGCTCCTCACCCAGGCTGGCCAGGCACCCCAGCAGGGACCCCAACCCCATGGGGGTGTGACTGGCCTGAAAACTGTCCCAGCCCCTTGCCCAGGCCAGCATGGTCCCCAGTGGGGACCCAATAGGGGTGTGGCCAGACTGCAAACCACCACAGGCCCCTTGCTGAGGTCGCCCCTCCCCCCAAGGGAACTCCCACCCTGATCTGGGACACCCTTCAGAGCAAACCAGTCAGCCACCACCAGTGCACCAGGCCTCTATCTATACTAATAAAAGGGTAATATGTTAATTAGACTGAGAGACCTTCCAGGTGTTCATCTGGACAAAGTCATGGGAGCGGGGCGGAGGTAGAGGCAGTTAGCGGCCAAGAGGAGTGGGCAGTGGGGAGTGGTCAGGCCAGCCAGGGGAGGGGGAGCAGTTGGGAGCAAGCAGGCAGCCAGCCAGAGTGGTTAGGGGCAATCAGGCAGGCAGGCAGGTGAGTGTTAGGAGCCAGCAGTCCCGGCTTGCCAGAGAGATGTCCCAGATTGGAGAGGGTGCAGGCCGGGCTGAGGGACACCCCCCTCTTCATGCATGAATTTCGTGCACCAGGCCACTAGTGAGATAATTTGCCTGATAGATCTCCCATTCTTCCCTCAAATGAAGGCAACCTTGTCTGAAACAAAACGTTTTTCTTTCTTTTTTTTTTGGCTACTAACTTTCTTGTTTCACCCTCTTCCTGATTATAAAAATCTTCTGTTTTGTACAGCTCTTCAGATCTCCTCTCCATTTGCTAGATGGGATGCTGCCCAATTCATGAATCATTGATAAAGCCAATTTGACCTTTAAATTTATTCAGTCAAATTGGTGCTATTTAATAGGACAGAGATAGGAGACTATGGAGGTAAGCCATATAAGAGGCAAGATATAGTTATCATTGTAAGCTTTTCTGATATAGCTGAGTTGTTGTGTATATATATATATATATATATATATATATATATATATATAATCTTTGATAACTATAAACATTTTTAAACCCTTGCTTTATTAAAATCTGCCCTTATCTCAATCCTCCAAGGTCCCAGAAACAGTTCAATCCATGTATCCTTCCAGTAGATTGGCCCACTCCCACCTACAGAGCAGAAATGGCCCTGCTATAGCCACCTATTTCTGTGTCACAAAAAACCTTAAATACTGATGATTCAAAATAATAACAAGATATTATTTCTCACAAATCTGTGGGTTGACCAGATGGTTCTTCTGTCTCGTGTGGTATATATCTGGAACTGTGGAATGGCTAAAAAGTACAGAATGGTGTTACTAGTGTGGATCAGCTGGACTGGTTGCAAGCTCTGTATGGCTTCTCCATTTACCTACTTGAGCTTCCTCACAAAATGGCAGTAAGGTTCCAGAAGGCAGCAAGTCAAGAGGCAAAAGCATACGCTACAAAAATCTGAAGCCTCAATACTTACATAGCATCACTTGTGCTGCATTCTATTCATTAAAAGATGTCAAAGACCAACCCAGATTCAAGAGCAGGGAATTAAATCCCATCTCTACAGGAAAGAAAATGGTAAATAATTGTGGTCATCCTAACAAGCAGAGACAAAAAAGCTTCATGGCAAAGGCTAAAGACCCCACGTTGCCCAAACAGTGACACATCTTAATTAACTATCTGTGGGTGACTTCCAACCTGGATTTTTGCTTCTGCATAGATTCCAGCCCTTTCAGGCTTATCCTTTTAGTTCTCTGTGTGCAGTGCAATCTATGGTTCCAGACTGACATAGTCACCTGGGCTCTTGATTTTTATTGGTATCTTGGTGTTGAGATTTTAAACTCCCAGATGACACAAACTAAGTCTTCCAAAATGCTCCACACATTTTAATGAAAGTCACTTTGCTACCTATCCACCTCCACTGGAGGGTTTCAATTAATAAATGCAATCAATGTTTAAATTATGTATCCATGAATATGTAAATTATCTATCCATATCTGCAAGTGGACAGTATTCATATTTCCACTTTGCACAATTCCAGAGAGGCATCCTTCACACTACACACTGTGTAAATGCTGTTCCCTAGAGTTATGCAGTGCACAGCTCATACAACTAAACATGGCCTTCCTGGACATGAATCAATAACAGTATGTCTTTCATTCAACCTCTCTAGTACATATCCCTTTTAGGGCACTGGCTCTCAACCTAGCTGTACATTATCATCACCCAGGCAGTCCACAACTCCAATCAATTAAATCAGAATTGCTTTTGGGTTACACCCAGGCATCAGTATTTTTAAAACTCCTTATGTGATTCCAACATCCAGTCAAGATTTAGAACCAGTGTTCTCACGGAATGTGTACTGAACCTTTGAAAAGATTTTTTTTTTGTCATTTAAGTATGAAATAGTTGGCATTCATTATAAAAAAAAATTTGAAATAGTTGGCATTCATTATAAAAAATGTTGAAAGTGGCAGAAAAAAACCTAAAAAACAAACCAAACCCACCTTCATGCACTATTACTCTTTTGGAGTTTTTCAGGGACTGTATTTCCCCATGGAGTCATCCAGGGCATTAAAGTGTGTTAGACTCCATCCTGCCTTTCTCTTCAACAGTGGGAGGGAGAAAGGGGTGCTGTCTGTGAACTTTATTTTTCCCTCTGGTCTCAGGCTAAGAGTGGGAAAGCTCTTTGTCTGCAAAGATTATTCAGCTCCTCCTTTAAAAATAAAAATAAAAACTTTATTATTTAGAGTATTACAGATGTCCCCCTTCCCTGTCCCCATTATCCCCCTTCCTCACCCCAGGCCTTCACCACTCTATTGTCTGTGTCCATAGGTAATGGATATATTCATATAAGTCTTTGGTTCATCTCTTCTGCCCCCCTCCCTTCCCTCTGAGACTCATCAGTCTATTCCATGTTTCCATGCCTCTGGTTCTATTTTATCCATCAATTTATTTTGTTCATTCAACTCCTTGTTTGTCTATTTGATTTTTAGATTCCATTGTTAGTAGATATGTATTTATGGCCATAATATTGTTCATATTTTCTTCTTCTTCTTCCTCTTCTTCTTCCCCTCTTCCTCCTCCACCTCCTCTTTCTCCTCTTTTTCTTAAAAAAATACCCTTCAACATTACATGTAATACTGGTTTATTGGTGATGAACTCTTAACTTTTTCTATCTGTGAAGCTCTTTATCTGGCCTTCAAATCTAAATGATAGCTTTGCTGGATAGAGTAATCTTGGTTGTAGGTCCTTGCTATTTATCACTGAATATTTCTTGCCACTCCCTTCTGGCCTGCAAAGTTTCTGTTGAGAAATCCGCTGAAAGTCATATGGGCACTTCTCTTGCTGTTTTTAAGATTCTCTTTGTCTTTAACCTTTGGCATTTTAATAATGATGTGTCTTGGTGTGAGCCTTTTTGGGTTCCTCTTGTTTAAAACTCTCTGCTCTTCCTGGAATTATAAGTCTATTTCTTTTACCAGGTAGGGGGAATTTTTTGTCATTATTTTTTCAAATAGGTTTTCAATTTCTTGCTCCCTCTCTTCTCCTTCTGGCACTCCCATAATGGTACTCTTGAAGTTGTCCCAAAGGCTCCTTACACTATTTTCATAGTTTTGTATTCTTTTTTTTTTCTTTTTGCTCTTCTGATTGGGTATTTTTTTCTTATTCCAAACGATTATTTGACTCTTGGTGTCCTCTACTCTACTGTTTATTCCTATAACTTATTCTTCATTTCAGTTAGTATACCCTCCATTTCTGTCTGGCTCTTTTTTATGTCATTGGTGTTCTCACTAAGTTCCTTGAAGTTATCATTAAGTCCCCTGATCATCCTTATAACCATTTATTTTGAACTCTATATTTGGTAGTTTTCTTGCTTCTATATTATTTAGTTACTAGTGGCCTGGTGCACAAAATTTGTGCACATTAAAAGAGGATTAATTAGAGGAAATAATTTAATATTGCTATTTGCCCTCTCCCTATAATAGAAATGTCAGAGATGAAAGAAAATTAGTAAAGTGTATATGAAAACCTTCCTGAAGAGTCTGGGGTGCACCACGGGACCCAAAGTCAAGTACCCGCCCACCCACATGTGCTTCAAAATTGCATGAGACCCAGACCCAGCTCCCCCACTGGGCTAGATTCAGACCCAGCCAGTTACACTCTTGTCAAGCCCCGCTAGGCAGGGGGCATAGCCTCAGGTCCCCTGGCCCAGCGCCAGGATGGGGGGGTGTGGCCTGAGGTCCCCCAACCCAGACTAGAGTGTGGGGCATGCCTTGAGGTCCCCTATCAAGCCCTGTTGGGTGGGTGGCATGGCCCGACATCTCCCATCAAGCCCTGCCAGGCGAGGGCAGGGGGAATACAGCCTCAGGTCCTCCGTCAAGCCCCGCTGGGTTGGGGACGTGATCTGAGTTCCCCCGACCCAGCACCTTGAGGTCCCCTGTCAAGCCCCACTGGGTGAGGGGGATGGCCTGCGGTCCCCCATCAAGCCCCACTGGGGGAGAGTGTAGTCTGAAGTCCCTAGGCCTAGTGCTGGGGTTATGGGTGCAGCTGAAGTTCCTTGTAAAACCCCACCTGGTGGGGGGCCTGGCCTGAGCTCCTCCAACCCAGCACCGGGGGTGCACCTTGAGGTCCCCTGCCAAGCCCTGCTGGGTGGGGGGCACAGCCTGGGGTGCTCTGTCAAGCCCAGGCAGGCAGGGAGGGCACAGCAATAAGGTCCCCTGGCCCAGTGTTAGGGCAGGAGGCATGGTCTGAGGTCTCCTATCAAGCCCCACCAGGAGGGTGGTGCAGTCTGGGGTCCTCTGTACTGGTGCCAGGGTAGGGGGTGCAGCCTGAACTCTCCTGTCAAGCCCCACCTTGTTGGGGAAGTGGCCTGAGATCCTCCAGCCTGGCACTGAGGCAGGGGGAGCATCCTGAGGTCCCCTAGCCCAGCACTAGGATGGTAAGAGCACCTTGAGGTCCCCTGTCAAGCCCCGTCAGGCAGGGGGCATGGCCTCAGGTGCCCTGGCCTGGTGGTAGGGCAGGGGGCACAACCTGAGTTCCCTCAGACTGATGCCAGGGCAGGGAGCATGGCCTGGGGTCCCCTGTCAAGCCCTGCCAGGTGGGGGGCACAGCCTGAGGTCCCCTGTCAAGCCCTGCCAGGTGGGGGATGCAGCCTAAGGTCCCCTGTCAAGCCCCATAGGGGCAGGAAAGGGCATAGCCTTAGGTCCCTGCTGATTGCTCATTAAGGCTCCTTATGGGAACTTGGCCTAAGCTGTGGTGCAGCCATCTTTGTGATGGAGTGATGGTCAATTAGCATATTTCCTCTTTATTAGATAGGATTTTTCTGAAGATTTGTTCTGTTCTTACATTTGTAACACGTTTTTTTGTCTCCACATTTTGACTGCTTCCCTGTATTTGTTTCATGGAATTGGTAGCGTGGCCTTGTGTGGTAGGTGTATATGTCTCCTGGAATTGGTATGTGTACTGTAGGGCCCATTGGCTAAGCCTCTCCACTCATCTGAGTTGGACACTATAATTGGACCCCTGTGTGGGCTGTGTGCACTGTCCCGTTGTAGTTGAGCCTTGATTGCTATTGGCCTCTCTGTGAGGGATTGATGCCCAGCCCAATGGGCTGTGAGGACCAGCTGCAGCTACAGTGGAAGAGCTGCTGTGCAGGTAATTTCCCTATGGAGCAGGACTTGCTTTAGTAGGGCTTTGGTGCTCACCAAGTCCACCCTTGTGTATGTTGCTTGTGAATGTGATAGGGTTGTAATCTGATGTGGTCTGAAACTGACCACTGGGTGCACTAGCTCTGGGGATTCCCAGAAGATTCAAAATTAACTATTGCTTATGCCCTGCCTGGGGCCATCAGGTACAAGCTACAGAGTGATCTGCAGATGGTTGTTACTTATGTTGGGCTTAAAGTGCTCAGAAGAGGCCAGCCTGTGAATTTTGACAGGCTGCTGCTAGTGCCAGGCCTGGAGCCACTCATTGAGAGATATGTAGCAAGCACAGACCAGCTGCTGCTTGCTTGAGAGATTTTAGGAAAGTCTGAAGCCTGAGCCAGGACAGACCATTCATATGAAGGAGCCACTGCAAACAACTTGGGTGAGGCTTCAAATTGGGTGGGTGAAGTCTCAGGAAATCACCAAGATGGAGTGAACAGTGTGAGCCAGGAGACTCAGATAAGGGACCTGTTTGTTGGCTCTGTGGCAGAGAGGTTTCAGCAAAGAAACAATGACCTCTGCCAGTACTTTTGTTTGGGAGAAAGCTGCCCACCCACACACAGAGTTCTTACCCTGATGACAGACAATTTAGTTCCTCTCCATATGTCCCTGGATCCTTTCAAGCTGCTGACCCAGTACTGGAGCTCAGAGGGAGCGAGTCTGCATAAGTCTGTGCACTTGCCTTTTATGAAGAACTGCCTGGGAATCTTAGCAGCCTTCCATCTCCCTCTGCCTCAATCCCCGCTGGTTTTTACAGCCTGAAGTTATGAGGATTTCTCTTCTCAGCACTAGAATCCTGGGCTGAGGGGTTTGGTATGGGGCGGGGACCCCTTGCTCCTCTTAGGGGACCTCTACAGCCAAGATATCTCTCCCAATTGAAAAACACCACATGTGGGTGTCAGATCAGCCTGTTCTTGCCTCCTCCCCTTCTAACAGTCTTAATGTAGCTTTTTCTTTAATTCTCTAGTTGTAGGGCTCCCATTCAGCCAGACTTTAGGTGGTTCTGAATGAAGGTTGCTCTGTAGTTTAGTTGTAATTTTGATGTGGTTATGGGAAGAGGTGAATACCACATTTATCTATGCCACCATCTTGACCCTCCTCCTGATCAGCTCCTCCTTTAACCTTACCTAGCTTAGGGGACACTACAGAACTCAAGGGTCAAAGGTCACAGTCAATGCCTTCCTACTTAGACATTGAAGGAAGACTTATTATCCTTCATATTCCCTAAACCTTTATAATCTACTTAATAATCCTTCAGAACACTCAGCCATTCTCAAGTCCCAGGCTCTCTGGCAGCCTCAGGCCCTCAAATCTACCTCCCTATTTGTCTGGGTCCCTGGTTGGTTCTCCTAGGAACTTGCTTGCTCCTCTGGAAACTGAGCCTCAGGCATGGTGGAATGGAGCAGATACCTGCTTGAACACATCTAGTTGACTCTATTGCTGTTTACTATCCATTGTTGATATATACATCTTCTTTATCTTAACCCTAGGTTGCTGCTGGATCAACATAGAGAACCTTCCTGCCTTAATAATGAAGAATTCTCAGACACATACAGTTTCAACCCTGTCTTCTAATTCTCTGATTCAATCCTCATCTTCCCCTAATCTTCTGTGTATTCCTTCCAATGTGGTCTTTATTTATGTTATGTCATTCTTTATTTCTGACTGTTCTTTTTTCATAGTTACTTTATCATATTTCATGTGTTGAGCATCTTTACCATCATTATTCATAACTTTATTTCAGATAAATTTCTCTCTTTTTAAATATATTTTTTTGATTTTTTTACAGAGAGAAAGGGAGAGAAATAGAGAGTTAGAAACATTGATGAGAGAGAAACATCAATCAGCTGCCCCCTGGATACCACCTACTGGGGATGTGCCCCCAACCAAGGTACATGCCTTTGACCAGATTCAAACCCGGGACACTTTAGTCCGCAGGCCGATCTTTCTATTCACTGAGCCAAACCAGTCAGGGCCAGATAAATTTATTATCTCTGCTTCATTTATCTCTTCTTCTAGAGAATTCTCTCTTCTTTCATGGGGGTTGTTTCTTCATCTTCTCATTTTGGCTGTCTGTTTGAATTTGTGACTATGTATTAGGTAGATCCTCTGGGCTTTTCGATCTCTAGTGCAGGACTGTGTCAAACCCTGTTTCTGACTAATTAGATCAGGCAAAGACTCAAAGCTTTCAGAAATCGCTTCTGGCCTATAAACTGATAGGATTCTGACTTGAATGGCCCCAGGCAATCATCCTCAGATGTGGTGAGAGGTATTCCCATCCACCCACCCACCCCCCGGGATTTTATTTATATTTTGTTTAATTTAATAAATCTTTATTGTTCAGATTATTACAATGTTCCTCTTTTTTCCCTCCCATAGCTCCCCTCCACCCAGTTCCCACCCCACCCTCTGCCCTTATCTCCCCCCACCACAGTCCTCATCCATAGGTGTATGATTTTTGTCCAGTCTCTTCCTGCACCTCCCACACCCTTTCTCCCTAAATATTGTTAGTCCATTCCCTTTTTATGTCCCTGATTCTATTATATTCACCAGTTTATTCTGTTCATCAGATTTCTTATTCACTTGGTTTTTAGATTCACTTGTTGATAGACATGTATTTGTTGTTCATAAATTTTATCTTTACCTTTTCATCTTCTTCCTCTTCTATAATACTGGTTTGGTGGTGATGAACTCCTTTAGCTTCTTCTTATCTGTGAAGCTCTTTATCTGACCTTCAATTCTGATTGATAGCTTTGCTAGGTAAAGTAATCTTGGTTGTAGGTTCTTGTTCTTCATCACTTTGAATATTTCTTGCCATTCCTGTCTGGCCTGCATAGATTCTGTTGAGAAATCCACTGACAATTGTATGGGTGCTCCCTTGTAGGTAACTGTTTTTCTCACACTGCTTTTAATATTCTCTCTTTGCCTTTTGCTCTTGGCATTTTAATTATGATGTGTCTTGGTGTGGTCCTCTTTGGATTCCTTTTGTTTGGAGTTCCTGGATTTTTAAGTCAATTTCTTTCACCATGTGAGGGAAGTTTTTGGTCACTATTTCTTCAAACATTTTTCAGTATCTTGCTCTCTCTCTTTTTCTGGCACCCCCATAATTTGGATGGTGATATGCTATCTTCAATTTTTTTTAATTCTTCTTGCTTTTTGCTTTTCCAGCTGAGTGGTTTTTGCTTCTTTGTATTTCAAATCTTTTACTTGATTCTTGCAGTCCTCTAGTCTGCTTTTAGGTCTCTATATAATATTTTTTATTTCAGTCAGTGTATGCTTAATTTCTAGTTGGTCCTTTCTCATATCCTTGAGGGTCTTGTTAAATTTATCAGCCTTTTCTAGGAAATTCTGAAAAGACCTTATAACCATGGTTTTGAACTTTATGTCTAGTTGTTTGTTTTCCTCCAGTTCTTTCAACTGTGATATGTTTCCTTGTCTCCACATTTTCACTGTTTCCCTGAGTTGGTCAAGTAGCTTTGTGTGGAAGGTGTCCTCTATGGGACAGTGGCTCAGCCTCCCCAGTTACCTGAGGTGGACACTCTTGGTGCACCCCTTTTTGGGCAGCACTGTCTAGTTGTAGTTAAGCCTAGATTGTTGTTGGTATCACTGGGAGGGGTTGACCTCCAGGCCAATTGGCTGTGAGGATCAGGGTGTCTACGCTGAGAGAGCCTCTGTGCTAAACTTGGATGGGGTGGAGTCTCAGGGCTGAGCAGTCAGCCTTGGTTTCCCGTTAGCCCCACCCTAAATGGCACATGGGTCTTCATGCTCCACGGCAACAGCTGCATGCACCTCTGAGAGAAAGCTGCCCCTGAGCTCTGCCCACTGCAGACAATCCAGCCTCTCCCCAAATGGGTCTGGACACCCAAAGTATCACCTGGAACTGGAATACAGTGCAGTCCAGAGGTTTCGTTCCTCCCAAATGAAAGAGCCAGCCACACACCCCTTCTGAGAGCAAGCGCACTTCTGCAGCTCCTGAGTCCCAGTGCACTTCCTCCTGACAGTCCAGCCTCACTCCGTATGAGTCTGGGTTCCCTAAGACTAGCCTGGAACTGGGGATCAGTGCAGTAGGATGCCTTTGGCTCCTTCCTCATTCGAGAAAACCAGCCGGATATTCAGCTGCCCACTCTTTCCGCTCGCGTGCATCTCTAGGTCTCCCCACCTCTATCTCTGCACATCTCTGCAACTCTGCCCTCTGCACTTCCACTGAGTCTCAGTGTCCTTCTCTCTTTCCTTCTAGTTGTAGAATTTCCACTCAGCCAATTTCTGGTGGTTCTGGATGATGTCCGTTTTGTGTTTTAGTGTAGTTTTTTGAAATTGTTGTACAGGGCAGCAGTATAGATGTTTACCTATGCCGCCATCTTGGTTCCTCCCTTGAGAGGTTTTTTGTTTGTTTGTTTTTTTGTCAAGAGGGTGGGGCAGTTGCTTCTGCCTAGAGGCTAATTGTTATTTTTAGTCTCTTAAGTGGCTTCAAAGCAAGCTGTTTTCCAATAGGGTAGGTCAACTGTCTTCTCCCCAGACAAAGCAAATGTCTGTGTGGGAGAGATGTCCTCCACTGCATGAGGGAATGACTCAGTACAGAACTTGGGGGTGTCTGCCTTCTGATCTCTAACTCCTAAGTTCCCAATCCTGGCTTGTGCTCACACAGCTCCACTCCACTCTGCCCTCCCTCTGCTGGAGCACAGGGTGAGTGGCTCCATAGGGAATTTTGTGTTTGGCCCTTTAAGAGGGTGTCTGAATTTCCAGTTGTTGCTCCCTGGCAGAAAGCAACCCTGCTACTTTTCATAGCCAGATGTTATGTGGGTACCCTTCTAAGTTCTGGTACTCTCTGCTGGGTGGGAGGGGGGGGGGCGGCCAGCTTGGGAATTAGATCCCAGAGTCCTCAGTGGCAACCTCCCACAGCTGAGATATCTCTCCAGAACTTCAATTGCTATCTGTGGGCACCCAGCCAGCCCTTTCACGCCTCTGCCCCATCCTACCAGTCTCTATGTGATCTCCACTTTAGGTCCTCAGGTATCAAGGTTCTCTCCTGCAAATCTCCAGTTAATTATTCCTGAAGTTTTTCTTATTTTAGTTGTAATTCCAATCTGTTCCTGGGAGCATGTCTATGCAGCATGCACTTACTCTGCCACCATTTTTAATCCAATCTCGGGTACATACAGTCTCCACAAATATTTACTGAAAGCCTATCATTTACCAGGCAGTTCGTTAAAACCAGTTCCTTCCTCCTGGAGCAAGAAGAAGAAGCAGGTTTTCCTAAGAGGGCCTAACAAGATGAACTTTGTAATTTTCTTCCTACCATTCTAAGTTTTTTTTTTTAAAGCACTTACTTTTATTGGAATTTCAAATCAGAACATGGAAATAATAGGCTCCATCCCAAATGAGGTCAGAGATGGCATACCCCATTCTAAGTTCGTGCTGGACTAGTAATCAAATTAACATGAGACAGTTTAACAGGAGATAATTTATTATGTATGTACATGCAGGCATTCCATAAGAATATGGGGCCCAAGGACAGATGAGGAAGTTAGGACTTATATGCCATCATGAGCTAAGGAGAAAGAGTTGTGGTTTTTGGGCTTCAAAAAGCAGTGAGGTAATTCACTTGGAGAGAGAAAGGCAAATGTTTAGTAAGCAAATGTTTGCTGGGTCATCTTTAACAATGGGACACAGAGAGGACTTTAAACAAAGGTCCCTTGCTAGGTTCCTCCCTGTCAATCAACTAGTTCATATTAAACTATAGTTAATAGTAATGATATAATGATATATTCCTTCCAGGAGAAGGTTCTACCTAAATTCTTTTAGGCAGTTAGGGAGAAGGTCAAAGGTTTTGGCTGAGTCTTTTGTTTCTTAAAAATAAACAGCTGAAAATCATGAATATCCCAAAAGGCATATTTTGGGGTGACAAACTCTGCCTCCTCTCATAACCCTGCCTGAGATTTGGGAATGGTTTCCTGAAGGGAGGGGCTCGTAGTGCTACATGCAGGAAGATAAGAAGCTAGTTAGGTGTAAGGGGAACAGCATGTGGAAGGGTCTGTGGCAAAAAGGAGACAAGAAGGGAAGCCATTGTGATGGGTCTCCTCCAGGGGATGAGTGGAGTGATTTGGTAAGCTGAGAGGGGCTCAGGCCAGAACACCAGATTCTGTGGCCTTCTAAGGTTCCTAAGCAAGTGAGGAACACAATCAGACAGACACGTACCTATACAATGAACTACCCAATTAGAGGCAGGGGGCGGGGGAGGGGGGGGGCATTATTAGACATTCCCCTTGTGTTATATCTGAAAGAAAGATAATTTGCCTCCCAGGAAGGAAACTGCATTGCTGTGGACAGGAAGGAGACTCTGCAGAATAAATAGATGATAGATGAAAGATAGATAGATGATAGATAGATAGATAGATAGATAGATAGATAGATAGATAGATGATAGATAGATTTATTTCATGTGAGTACAACAGATATTCAAAAATTAAAATAAATCCTGCTTCCCCTCCTCCTCCAAACATATACTTAAATCTGAATCTCTTCTTGAGGAGCAACCAGTCAAATCTAAATTGAGAAACATTTTACCCAACAAATGGCCTAAACTCTATCAGAGTCGAAAAAATAGACAGGCTGGATGAAGGTTCCAGGTGAGAGGAGCTTGAAGAGACCCAGCAGCAGAAGGGGATGGGCCATGGTTGGGTCCTGGATGGAAGGGGGAAATGACATAACAGGGATAATTAGCGAAATTTGAATATGGGTTAGCCACATAAAGAGACTAGATTTGTATCTGCGTTAAATTCATGGGATGTGATCATGGCTTTTTTTCTTATGAAGGAGAAGATTTATGATCTTAGAAGATATAAGCAGAAATATATGGGTAAAATGTCAGGATGTCTATAACTTATTCTCAAATATTTCAGAAAAAACAACAACAAGAAGGATAAAAAGGGAAGGAAAAAAGGAAGGAAAGAAGGAGGGGAGAGGAAATATTATTGATGTTTTGGATCAATGTATATGTTTCTATGTTGAGAAAGAGATAAAGTAAATGCTGCAAAATGTTAACTGTTGGTGAACTTAGTAGTTATTCTTCCCGTTTTTCTATGCTTTAAATTTTTTCAAATGAAGAGTCAGGGTAAATTAAGCTTAACCTACAATAAAAAATACCTTTTAAAAATTGCTTGTAAAAGGGGGAAAAAATTAGTACTGGCAAATTCTAGAATGAGTGTTATAATGTTCAGATTTTAAGCAAAAATGAATCCCTCCCAGTTGTGTGGGACCCCTGACCTACCACCATTCCTCTGAATGACACAAACAAAATGCTCCTGCTTCCAGATGCCCTTTAAAAACCCTTATGTTTGATGCTACAAAATGGATGAAACACCTTGCTGTGAAGGGCCTAGGGAAGCTACATATTCAGAAAAATCGCAGGTCTTTTCAAGCATGTAAACATCGCCAACCATCCAATGTCCTGACCTTTTCACATGCCAAGCCAAAGTCAGTTTTCTTTGAATAAACTCAGATTTAGAAGAGAGGGAAAAAAAAAAACAACTATCCAGGGGGCCTTTAAAGAGTAAGCATTAGGATGGGAATTCCCAGGACTGTGCCTGCAGGAGCAGGCAGGGAGACAGCTGGTGACCTGGGTCAAATGGACCCCAGAGATGCCCCTCCCCTTACTGAGTGAGCAGTTTCACCAGTGAATCCAGAGCTTGGATTGGCCACTATGTTGCCTGTACTATAAAAACCCATTACCAGGAGGAACCAAGATGGCGGTATAGGTAAACACCTATCTTGCTGCCATACACAACAATTTCAAAACTACAACTTAACGAAAGAACAAACATCATCCAGAATCACTGGAAAGCTGGCTGAGTGAAAATTCCACAAATAAAAGTGAAGATAGGACACTGTGACTCAGAGGAGCGGTGGAGGACAGCATTGAAGATACGTGTGGTGTTGGAGGTTTGGAGCTGTGTGCATGCAAGCGGATAGGGCTGGCAGCTGCAAACTTGACGGGTTTTCTCAAACGGGGAAAACAAAGATGTCCTACTGCACTGATTCCCCAGCTCTGGGCGAAGTCCGGGGAACCCACAATCATACGGAGTAAAACTGGACAGTGGGGAGGCACGCTGGAACTCGGGTGCTGCAAGGGTCTGCAAGCTTGTGGAGAGGGCAAGCTTGTGCAAAGTGCGCATAAACTTGGGAACAGCACAGCTGCATGACTGCGCAGAGAGGACTCGTGACTTACTTTCTTGTTTGGGAAACCACCAGACTGCATTGTTTTATGACCCTGGGTGAGACGTTGGGTGTGCAGACTCATTTGGGGAGAGGCTGAATCGTCCGGCAGCAGGTGGAGCTCGGTGGCAGCTCTCTCTCAGAGGTGCTTGCAGCCATTGCCACCTGGTACAGAGTTCCAGGTACCGCATAGGGTGGAGCTGACGCTGCCTGCTCGGCCCAGAGACTCTGCCCATCCAACCTGAGCACAGCTGAAACTCACAGCCAATTGGCCTGGAGGTCAAACCCTCCTAGTGCTGGAAACAATAATCTAGGCTTAACTTCAACAAGACTGTGCAAACAATATCCACCTCAGGTTAACTGGGGAGACTGAGCCACTGTCCCTTAGAGGACATCTACCACACAAAGCTAATTGACCAACTCAGAAAAGCAGCCACCATGCAGAGAAATGGAAAGAAATCACATGTGAAAGAAATAGAGGGGGAAAAAATGACTGGACATAGAGTTCAAAACCACGGTTATAAGGCTTTTCAAGAGGCTCCTAGAAAAGGCTGAGGCCTACAAGGAAATGAACAAGACCTACGAGGAAATGAATAAGACCTACAAGGATATGAAAAAGGACCAACTAGAAATTAGGCATACACTGACTGAAATAAAAAATATTATACAAAGACCTAAAAGTACTCTAGAGGACCACAAAAACCAAGTTAAAGATTTGAAATAAAAAGAGTTAAAATCCACTCAGCTAGAAAAGCAAGAAGCCAAAAGAATCTAAAAAAGTGAAGATAGTGTAAGGGGCCTCTGGGACAACCTCAAGCATACCAACATGCGAATTATAGGGGTGCCAGAAAAAGAGAGAGAGCAAGACAATGAAAACCTATCTGAAGAAATAGTGACCAAAAACTTCCCACACCTGGTGAAAGAAATTGACTTAGGGGTCCAAGAATTGCACCGAACCCCAATATATAGGAACCCTAAGAGGACCACACCAAGGCACATCATAATTAAAATGCCAAGAGCAAAAGACAAAGAGAGAATATTAAAAGCAGCAAGAGAAAAACAGTTAGTTACCTATAAGGAAGCACCCATACGATTGTCAGTGGATTTCTCAACAGAAACTATGCAGGCCAGACGGGAGTGGCAAGAAATATTCAAAGTGATGAATAGCAAGAATCTACAACCAAGATTACTCTACCCAGCAAAGCTATCACTCAGAATTGAATGGCAGATAAAGTGCTTTGCAGCTAAGAAAAAGCTAAAGGAATTCATTACCACCAAACCAATATTATATGAAATGCTGAAAGATATTCTTTAAGAAGAGGAAGAAGAAAAAGGTAAAAATAAAAATTATGAACAACAAATACACATCTACCAACAAATGAATCTAAAAATCAAGTGAATTAAAAATCTGATGAACAGGATAAACTGGTGAATATAATAGAATCATGGGCATAGAGAGGGAATGGACTGACAATTCTTGGGGAGAAAAGGGGTGTGGGAGGTGCAGCAAGAGACTGGACAAAAATCATGCACCTATGGGAGAGGACAGTGGGGGGAGGTGAGGATGGAGGGTGGGATGGGTACTGGGTGGCAGGGAACTACAAGGGGAAAAAAGGAGAACAATGTAATTAATAAACTGAACAATAAAGATTACAATGTTTTTAAAAAATAAAAACCCATTACCATCATAGCTGCCCAGCAGTGATGGCTCTGATAGCAGGGGTCCCTAGAGAAGAGAGTTCTTGCTGGCTGGGCCAGGCCTGCAGTGGGGAACCTGAGATGCAGCATGGTGTGGCGAACTGAGGATGTTAAAGACAATACTCTTGAGCTCTACCCCACTCTCTCAGGGCCACTGGCCCTCCTTTCCCTTGGTGCAGCCGGAGCATCTCTGGGGCCTGCAGGTCACAGCTTTCTGATGAAGCATCCTAGGTAGTGAAGAGTTGAGGCTCTGGAATTAGCTGGGTTCAAATCCTGCACTTGCTATCCACAGTGGCTTAATCTCTCCATGTCTCGTTTTCCTCAACCCTAAAAGAGGATAGGTGGGTATCCATGACAAAGTGTGTTCTGATGATGACATAAGATGAAACCTCTCAGGCCCCCAGGATAGATGAACACAAAGTGGGCGCCCACAGAGCTCATGTCAGAATGGGACAACCTGGAGGTTTGGAGAGACAGAGAGAAGCACATTCCCACAGCCCTTCCAGAGGCTGTGGAGGGAAGGAAGCATGGGGGACGGTGGGAAGGAGCACTGGGTGATACTGTGGAGCAGTGATGGGCATCACAAAGCTGCATGACATGCAAAGAGGCCTCATGAATAGCAGGGCTGCTGCTTCCCTGAGTGGAATTTGCAGGCTTGGATCCTGAACTGAACTATTTGGGAAACCAAGCTGAGATTAAGGCAGCGTCAGCATCCCACCTCCTCTTAGCCTCCCTGCTAAATAGATGCCAGTAGAGTTTTGTAATTTATATCTGAGGAAGAAAAATGAATTATTCAAAAGATCCCAATCCCTGAGTTGACAGAGGTCCCTGTCAGGCTAGACTGAGTTAAGGAATTCCAGGGAACAGACACCTCCTGCACCACGCCCACCAAACGGACCTTCCACCAGACCTGTGGTCAAGTTGGGCTCAGAAATCTGCACTCGGTAAACTCACCAGTTTCTCTGCGCCCGGGTTTTCTCTTCTGTGTCTCAGTTGTGTTCCTTTTGGAAATTTTCGGTTCTTTTTGGAACAGAAAGGAATTTTTCCAGGACTTAGTCAAAGATGTTGGTCATTTGGGTTGAGAGGGGAATGTGATTTCGAGGAGAAGCACTAAGAGGCTGCTGTGTCTGGGGTGTTGGGTGGAGGTCAGACCCCAGGAAGCGGAGTTGGGCTCCTCCTGACCAAGCCATCCCTTACAGGCACTGAGTCTGGTTTGCCTGCTGACCAGCTCTCTAGTCTTAACTCTTCTCCTAACCATCTCACTACCTCTCAATTCTCCTTTCCCACCAGTCACATGCACATTAAATGCTCAAATGCCCCTGTAGAACTGAGTGGACAGGCGTTAGGTTCATCTGCTGTGGGCTCTGATGTCTCCCCTCCATTTCCCTCACCTTGTCTCCACTTCTCTCCAGCTATACCAGAAAGAAAAAGCATTGGGAAAATAAACTTTGAGATCCACCCCTGCTGACGTTGTTGAGGGACACTCTGAGAAGACCCAGAAAATTCCACAGAGGGGATGCCCTGCCTGGACTTTGGGTGTTGCTTGCCTCTTGGGGTCTTCAAAGCTTGTGTTCATTCTTTGTTTGGAGCCCTCATCACAGACCTCTGCGCAGAATCTGCTTTCTCCACGCTGTCTTTTCCACCCGCTGCCTGTTGGTTTCCTGCCAAACCATTTCCCTCCTGGCTCCAAACTTTTGTCGGGAAAGAAATGAAATCAGCACTTGGAGAGCTGGAAGGGGAAAAACAGCTGCTTTTAACAAAATGAGATTGGGGGGAGAGTAGAAGAGCAGCTGGATCTTGGTGGAAAAACAAGGCTGATGGGCACCCACTTCATAGCAAAAGGGGCAAACTCCTGCCCAGGGGCCCAGCAGGTACCACGGAGACTTCCTCATGGTGTCTTAGATTGTATTCTTCTGGTACCCACACTATCCCTCCTTGGACTGTTTATTTTCCTCCACTTTAGAGACATGGGTACAAAAACCATTTCTCTTTCCTCTTAGCTCTCCTACAAGAACAATAATAGCACAATAAAGAATGATGGGGACTGTGGCATTAGGGTCATGAGGTGAAATTGCTTAGATTGGACAGACTCCATGGCATCCACCAACTGTAGCCCTGTGGGGATGTGGGCCTGTGATAACCAATCTGACCTAGAGATCTGGAATTCTGTGTGAAAATCGTCTGAGATTTAGGTGTTGGCAATTAATTCAGATGCTTTAAGTTACTGGCAAGTCAGTAAAATAAGGGCTAAGCAAAATGCATCTGTGGCTGGAGCTGGACCTGCAGGTCAGACTTGAAGCATCTGGTTTATGGGTGAGAGACCATGCGGGGGCCTTCCCTGAATGGGCCCTGGCTGAATGGGCCTTGGCAGCGTGGGGTGGGCAATGTCAGTGCTGCACCGGTCCTCAGATCACTTTTTACCATCTTGTGTCCCAGATCTCTCCCGGCTCTGATGTGCTTTTGCTTCCCCAAAGGTGCACCTGGTGCTCTTCTTCAGAGACCTTTCCTCTGGCTATGGAGGCAGAGACCTAAAATTTTATATTCTTCTGCCATGCCTGCCATGCTTGGTCAAGGACTAATGGAAGCAGGACTATGGAAGTCCAGCCCTCTTGAGTCAAAATCCCTCACACTCAGAGCTCCCCAGAGCTTCAGGCTGAAGCCACCACCCTCTGTGGGACGTGGTCTGATATTGCCCCAGCTTGGCCACCTCCCTACCTTGGCCTGCTTCCTTCATTCTCTTTGAAGTTTCTCCTGGGAGAACTTCCTTAATAAATTGCAGGCACATGAACCCTTGTCCCAGGATCTGTCTTATAGAGCCTCCCCTTAGACACAGCCAAGGCCTCCTGTAGTAGAGAAAGAATTACTTTGCCAGGGGTAGTAAAATAGTTAGAGAGCCTCCGGAAACTCGGCTATAAAAGACATTGCTTGTCTAAGAATCAACTGAGGATGCTTGGGCCTCTCCTATAGCCTCTCTGCTCTCCCTTCCTTCACACTTGGGATTGCTCTAAAATATCCTTCCTTCCCCTTCCCCTACCCTACCAGCAAATGGCAAACACAAGTTGTGTGTCTGACTCTGTCCCAAGCCTAGTGCGGGACTTGGCTGTTGAGGAAGGCGTATAAGAGGTTTAATAGGTCTTACCCACTTGCGTAGTGATTGATACAAAAACCCAGACTAAAGTCATTTAGCAAAAGGAATCCCCATGGAATGCCACAGGGAATGGTGCAGAGGTCATCCAGTTATCTTGAAGTTGCAAATTCTGGAACAGAGATAGAATCTAGAGAGTGTGCAGGCTTAAAATATGAGGGAAGCTAGCTCAGAGAATAAAGATGATTTACAAAGAAGGGCAGCTGGGAGAACTGAAGGGAAAGGAAGCCAATCCAAACCTGGTTTCCATTGCTTGCAGCCAAAGCATCCTGCCACTTCCTGGAAAGTGAAGGGAGCCAATACAGGGGGGTTATGGAGCCGGTTACTGCTGTGGGCAACTGGGCAACCAAGGATAGAGATGGCCAACGTGTCTCAGAGTTATCTCAACCAAGGGGAAGAAGCTGGAGTATTTACCCATCAGCTCACATCAGCCATTCACTGCTCTGGTTCCTTGGGTCTCAAACTAGAATCATCTGAGGAGCTGTCTTTTAAATCACACTGCCTGGGCCACACCTCCAGAAATCCTGAGTCAGTGAGCCTGGGCACAGGGTCTGGTACAGCCCCTTAGGGGATACATGCACACAGCACCATTTCGAAGCCCTGTTCTAGCTGATTTCTCAGATCCCTTTGAGTTTAGGGCCTCCCTGAACAAGTTCAGCTGAGGATGAAAACCCTGAGAAAGTTGCCAGTGCAGCTGGAGATAAATCACTCTGACTGGGGCTGCAGTTAGGGGCGCCTGAGAAATGACTGTTTTGGCCTCAACTACACTGTTTGTGCTCCCGTGACCATAAAGGAGCCTTACCCGCAGACTTTCCTTTTAGAAAGAAAAAAGGAATGTCAAGCATGTTTTCCGAGGTTTAATTTCCTTCCAGTGTCCTGAAGAAACCTTCCTGAAAACTCATGCTGCATCAACCCCAGTCTCTGCTAATAACATCAAAGACTTTGAAATTGAGACCCAGTGTGACTTTGCTAAGTAAATAAAACCCAGGGGAGGAGGGATATTAAAAAGAGCACAAATCTAGAAGCCAAACCTCCACCAAGAAGGGGAAAGAGGGAAGCTGATTGAGGATGGGGGTGCAGAATTCTGAGTTTAAAATTCAGGAAAATACACTAGGGTTGCCAGATTTAACAAATTAAAACCCAGATCCCTAGTTCAATTTGAATTTCAGATGAACTATGAATATTTTTTTAGTGTATAAACGTGTCCCATGCAATATTTAGGGCATACTTATATTAAATATTGCATGGGACATATTTATAAAAAATGGTATTCATTGCCTATCTGAAATTCAAATTGAACTGGGCATCCTGGATTTTATGAAGCAACCCTAAAACATCAGACAAATAGGACACCTTTAAGTGTTTCTGATCTTCTCAGACCGTCCTTGGCCTCCAATTTGTTTATGGGGTGAAAATAGATGAAAGGGGGAGGAGACAGCGAAGGAAGGGGGTCCCCTCCGGGACGGTGAGGGGCCCAGCATACCCCACCTGTTTTCCCTCTTCACCCCCAGAAGCCTTCCATCCCCAGTGCTGGCAAGAAAGTGCCTTTCTCTCGGGAACGTCTTCAAAAATCAGGGGAGCTGCTGAGCTCAACCATTCAGAGATGGGAAAGGGGGCTGAAAGCTGAACCACTCCCAACACTCCGCCCACCCAGGGCCATCTCTTCCCCATCTCCCCGCTTCCCAGTGCCCTACATCTTTCTCCCAGTACTGCCGCCACCCATCCTCCCTCCCTCCCCACCTCCTGTCCCTCCAAATAAGGAAGCCAGAGGCAGTGGAGTGCTCAGACCAGGAAGCCTGTGGGACAGCCCCCCTCCCCCAGGCTGAATCCAGCTGCCAGCGAGGCGCGGGGGCGGAGCGGAACGCAGCTGGAAGCAGCCGGCGGAGCGCGGCGGTGCCGGACGCGCCCCGCGAGTGGCCGCTCAGCTCCTCGGGCTCCGCCTGCTCCCGTGCGGGCCAAGGTCAGAGGCGGAGGCAGCGGCGCGGGCGAGAGAGCGCCACGTCAAGGTGAGAAGAGGCCTGCGGAGCTGCCCAGAGCTGGGTCCACTCCGGGGCCGGCCGAGCTGGGAGGGGGAAGATGACGTGGCAGCCCTAAGAAGCGCCACATTTCGGGATTCAGACTTTCGGCTCCCAGGAATTGACCCAAAGAAAATAATCCAGACCAAGAAAGAGAGATGTGCCCGGCAATATTCACATCAGCACAAGGGAAATGATTTAATCAATCTTGGTACATCACAATAGAATGGTTTTTTGGGTGGTTGTTTTTTGGGGCGTTTTTTTTTTTTAATTGTTTTTTCTGGCGTTCAGTAAGTGCCCACTTGCTGACAGTCACCGTTCCAGCTACTATGTACACAGAGGTGGCTATAAGCCAGTTTCCTTGACCCGGAGAAGGGGAGGTGGGGGTGGGGATCACAAGCAAAAATGAAGGCAGTTAAAGCACGGACTGCAGAGCCAGGTAGCCGTCTGTCTCATCTGTGAGATGGAGACACCTCGGAGGGAAGGGGTGAGGACTAGGCGCGGCAATGCACCTGAGGCACCTGGCAGTGTCTGGCATGTAGGTGAGGCTCGCCACAGTTCCCAGCTATCGTTATTGCCATTACTATTACTGCAGGGATGGGATAGGGCCATAGTAGCAGGATGTACAGATATAACCCAAGCACAGAGGAGAGGATGTGGGAAGTGCCACGACTGGGGAGTGTACCCGCTCTGAGAGCACAGGGAATGAAGTGTTCAGTTCTGCCTAGGGATGTCACCAAAGGCCCAAAGGCCATAGCTTAGCTGGGTCTTCAAGGGTGTGTAGAAGTTTCCTGGATAGGAACGGAAATGAAAAGGCATTTCAGGTAGAAGCAAGTATGTTGCCAAGAAAGGAGAAGGGGAGGGGCAGGGTGAATTCCAAGAACAACTTCTAAGTGTCTAGTGGAGAAGCCGCACATTAGCCTCCAGCGTTGTCACTTCTGTGCATCTGTCCTCAGTCACAGGTGTACCACGCTGGCCCTCCTGCTGTGACAATCTAGACCAGTGGTTACCAACCTTTTTTTGGCCATGCCCCACCTAAGCATCTCTAAAATCCTGATATCCCCCTGTGACATATAATTCTTATTATTCAAAAACTGAATGCCTAGTCACTTGGAGGAAGCCTAAAAGGCCATTAACTTGGTCTACAAGCTTCTGAAGAACGTGGCATCCATGAAAGAGAAAAATAAAAGAACAAAAGGACAATTGAAGTACTAAGGAGAAATCACTAAGAAATTGTTTTTAAAAAATAATAATATGAAGTGATATGAAAAAAAGCAAATAAAGTTTCAAAACATATAATAGAGAACTGAAATATATAAATATGTCACAATATATATTTATATACTATATTTGTGGCCTTGTGCATGGATTCATGCACATTAAAAGGAAATTAATTAGAATATTTTAATATCACTATTCGCCCTTTCTCTATAATAGAAGTGTCAGCCAAATTCACAATCAATAATGACAGATCAAAACACATGTGTTTGATTAGCACCAGCAAGAACTTTATATGTATCACACAATGTTTATTTTTAAATTGCCAGTGTGTATCATATGTACTGGCTGGTTGGTTGGACAGATGATGGACGGTTGGTCTTTTATATAGGGAGACTAGTGGATCAGAACATGGATTCGTGCACATTGAAAGGAAATTAATTATAAGAAATGTCTTAATGTCATTATTCATCCTTTCTCTATAATACAAGTGTCAGAGATGAAAGAAAATTAGTAAAATGTGTATGAAAATAATATATAAATTTATTAATAAGTAAACTAACAGCATGACATAACAACAGACATGTTATAAAAACAATAAGAACATGATATAAAAACAACATTGATAAAAGCAATGACTGATAAATTTATTAAACTTATTTTAATATCTCCCTGTATACCACATTAAAAATAAAAGCATTTTCAGAGTGCTTGACTAATTTCCTTTGTGATGAAGTATTTACAACTTTAACTTTAATGTCATGTGCTCTTTGAACTTGAGAGAAAGCAACATATAACTTACTATGTCTGAAAACAGGTTCAAGTAGGAATATTCCTACTCTGTCTAAAGTTTGTCCTTGTGATTTATTAATAGTCATTGCAAATGCTGGCATCACGGGAAACTGTCTTCAAATTAATTTAAATGGGAGGTCAGTGTCAAACGGGGACAAATCAATTCTTGGAATCAGAACCTCTCCTTCCACAGATCCTATTAATACTTCAGCTTTGATTATGTTAGGTCACAATCTTGATAATAAATCTAGTACCATTACAAAGACCCCATTTACTATTAAGATTTCTCAGTAGCATGATGATTGCACCCACTTTCAATTTTAATTTATGACATAAATTTATGTTCATAAAAAAGAGTAATACTATTAAGAAATTCAGTGGGGCCGAGACTGGTTTGGCTCAGTGGATAGAGCGTCGAACTGCGGACTGAAGGTTCCCAGGTTCAATTCCGGCAAGGGCATGTACCTTGGCTGTGGGCACATTCCCAGTAGGGGGTGTGCAAGAGGCAGCTGATTGATGTCTCTCTCTCATCGATGTTTCTGACTTTCTATCCCTCTCCCTTCCGCTCTGTAAAAAATCAATAAAATATATTTAAAAAGAAAAAGAAAAGAAAAGAAATTCGGTGGGAAATTTTCCCTTTCCGTAATCATCCATTGAATTGTTGGAATCATCACTCAAATAGGTGTAAAAAATGAATATGCTCATTTTTTGGACAAAGAATCACACATTTAAATATATGTTTAATGTTACGTATGGGTATACTACTTCCAAAGGTAGCTTCAATAATAGATCTGTTACAAATCATTTCACAGGGGATTTCAATAATAATCATTCCTAAATGAAAACTGCTATCATGTTTGCCATCTCCCAAGTTTTACTAGCCATCCGCTATAAGCAGAATCTTCTGATCTCATATTTGTTCTAAGAGATAACTGTCTGAAACATCCCCAAACACTACAGTACTTTAAACCTGTTTGCACTATGGCCAGTCACATAGCATGGGGCACAATACTGTGAGATTGTTGAAAATCCCCTCTGAGAACTTTCCCACCAAATGCAACATTCAAATTGGCTCCAGCAAGAGCTTTATATGTATCATGCATGTGCAAATCAACATTTATTTTTAAATTGCCAGTGCCCATTATATGTACAGGCCAGCTGGCCAGCCGGTTAGATGGTCAGTCAGTTGGACAGACAGATAGATGGCCACTTAGCCTTTTATATATGTAGATATGAGGCCCCTAGGACCATAAGAAATGCAAAAAAATTCACTGTTAATAACTCATTCTCAAATTGCCCCCCCCTTAAAAATCAAATTGCCCCCCTGTGGGAACCACTGGTCTAGACCTTGGCTCTGCACACTCAGACCCCACCAGCACAACCCTCCATCATGACGAGGTCTTCCTTCTTTGATAACCACCTCAACCCATTCAAAATGCTTTGAGATAAACATCCAAAGGGAAGGTTATGGATCTTTATCCTATCTTCCCAAAATGATTCTTGGCCCCTGTGCATATTTTCCCATCCCTTGCCCAGCAACCTTTATTTTTTCAATAGATAGTGGAGGGAACAAGGATGAGTCATGTGTAGGTTCATTGACCCAAATCAATTGAAAAGATCCCAAATTCTTGAAAGAAGGGACTGTGGTGAAAATCCTATCTAATAAAAGAATAATATGCAAATTAACCATCACTCCAACACACAAGATGGCCACCACATGTGGTCAAATATGGCCACCCACATGTGGACACAAGATGGCTGCTACAAGATGGCCAGCAGGGGAGGGCAGTTGGGGGGACCAGGATTGCAGAGGAGGCAGTTGGGGGAGACCCAGGCCTGCAGAGGACGGCAGTTGGTGGTGACCAGGCCTGCAGGAGAGGGCAGTTGGGGTGGGGGGACCAGACCAAAGGGAAGGCAGTTAGGGGTGACTGGGCTTACAGGGGAGGGCAGTTGAGGGGGACCAGGCCAGCAGGAGAGGGCAGTTAGGGGCAATCGGGCTGGCAGGGGAGCAGTTAGGTGTCAATCAGGCTGGCAGGGAAGTAGTTAGGGGTTGATCAGGCTGGCAGGCAGAAGCAGTTAGGAGCAATCAGGCAGGCAGGCAAGTGGTTGGGAGCCAGCAGTCCTGGATTGTGAGAGGGATGTTTGACTGCCCTTTTAGACATCCCTTTGAGGAGTCCCAGATTGGAGAGGGTGCAGCCTGTTGAGGCCAACCCACCACCACCCTGTGCACAAATTTTGTGCACCGGGCCTCTAGTATTAGTCATAATAGTTAAACATGGTAACTTCCTCTCCATCAAGCATTTTGTTTCAATCAAGCATTATACATATACTATCGCTATGAATCACTGTTCGTATCTCCTGGTTTTAGGAAACACATCTGAGTTTAAGTGATGTGCTCAAGATCACCCAACAAGTGATGGTGAATCTGAGATTCAAACCCAGGGCTGTCTTACTCCAGAGCCCATTCTCTTACCACTGGGCCATCCTATTAAAAACTAAGTGGCCTAGCTAGGGCTTTGATCAAGAGTAGGGTAGAAATATGGTTTCTGACCTCTTCCCTTGAGAGAGGGGTAAACCAGTGAGGTTGTCACAAGCCCATAAGCGGCCACAGCCACAGACCTGAGTGCCACACATTGAATGTTTTCTATACACCAGACACTACCCTGTATGTCCTGTCTGTGTCAGGTGTGTTCCCAGCACGAAACCAAAACCACACAAGGTCTTTCAACTGAGGAAATTTAACACAAGAGATTTGTATTGCAGCTTTCTGAGGAGTCAAAGGGGATAGTGAGGTGATCCAGAGTTTAGTAACAATAGGAAGTCATTGCTGCCATGACTAAGGTCAGGACAAAAAGGGACAAAGGGAGAAAGTGGGTTACCAGCAACCATGATTTGGGGCCACCCAACCAGACCTGGAGGCTCAGCAGAGATGCAGCCACTGTCAGGGACACCCCCAGAAGCAGGCAGGAGGGGCAGCAGAGAGATTTCTAACCCTGACAAATACCGTTCCAGGTAGTTATTTTTATCCCATTTTAGAGATGAGGAAACAGACCTGGAGATGTTAAGTGACTGACCCAACCATGAAGAAACAACTTTTAGGCCAGAGAAGCTTTGATTTAAACCCAGGCCAGTGAGTCGGTCTTCAGGGACTATGTACCATGAAGAATTCAATAACGCCGAAACCAGTTTGGCTCAGTGGATAGAGCGTCGGCCTGCGGACTGAAAGGTTCGATTCCTGTCAAGGGCATGTACCTTGGTTGTGGGCACATCCCCAGTAGAGGGTGTGCAGGGGACAACTGAAAGATGCTTTTCTCTCATCCATGTTTCTAACTCTCCAGACTGCCGTGCCTGCAGTTCGCTGAATCCACATTTGCCTGAAGAAAGCCTGTGAGGCCAGACTACCTAGGCCCACAGAAAGGTCCTTGGAGCCAGAACACTTGGGCAACCCCCCACCTCCTTCGTGGGAGGGGCCTCTCAGCTCTGAAGACCCAGCACAGCATGTCTCTTGGTTGCTGCATGAAGGGCTTATAGCTTGTGCTGCAGTCTGAGCCTCCTGACTTAACAGGCAGCTGGAGAGGAATTGAATTCAGAGGAAGAAGTGCACCCAAAATCCTTAACCACCATTATTTATCCCTAGGCTCCCACAGCCACTGCCACTCTAAATATATATGTCACTCACTCCAGCAGAGAGCCCTGGTGGCCCAAGGGTGAGGCAAGGCAGGAGAAACCCCAATCGGTGCATTCAATGCCTTCCTCCCCCCACAGGTTAACCACAGCCCTGTGGTTTACCAAAAACATCTTCCTACATTTCCTGGCTGACCCTTTGAGCAACAAAGGGTGTTGGTTGGGAGGGAACAGGTGGGAGCTGAGGGCCTCTAGGGACTCTAGAACAGGAAGGGTGTGGCAGGCACTGTACCTGCAGGTGTGAGGACAAGGCCACACGGACAATTCACAGGCCTGTGGCTTTTGAGTACTAAAGTGGTAGATCCACTCAAGGTGGGCTAAGATTCCTCTCTGTGGGAAGTAACCTTCCAAAGGGGATGTCCCAGCAGAGACTGAGTTTAGGTTTTTTGCTTCTTTCGAGAAAGACTTTGTGCCTTATACCACAGGATGAGGGAAGACAGGAAATCAGTTTGAAATGACTTGAACTTGGCAAAGGGGAATGAGAGAGGGGAATGAGTTCCCAGAACTCCAAGGAGTGAAAAGTGTCCCACTGAGAAGGTGGTAACATCCAGGGTCCCCAGCAGTAATGCTGCCCTTTGACCCTGGATATTGGGCCCTGCAGAGCCCCATTCTGGCTCTTCTGGGCTCTGTTCCTCCCTACAGAATCAGGAGTTGGTTGGACCAAGGCTACACATCTAGCTGAATGAAGGTCCAGAGGGGTGGCCCAAGGGCCGATGCCCTGCATTCTGCAAGATGTCTACTGCAGCAGTCAGGGTCCCACTAGAAAAACAGAGCCCAAGCCAAGTATCTCAACAGTGAATTAATATAAGGAGTTACAAAGGTGAGAGAAGAGCTGAAAACCTAATCAGGGGAGGGTGAAGCAAACCAGAGATCAGAAGCAGCAAGAAACTGTACCTCCCGCCAAAACCAGTTTGGCTCAGTGGATGGAGTGTAGGCCTGAGGACCGAAAGGTTCCAGGTTAGATTCCGGTCAAGGGCATGTACCTTGGTTGCAGACATATCCCCAGTAGTGAGTGTGCAAGAGTCAGCTGATCGATGTTTCTCTCTCACTGATGTTTCTGACTTTCCCTCTCCCTTCCTCTCTGTAAAAAAATCAATTTAAAAAAATTTTTTAAAAGAAAGAAACTGTACTTCCCTAGGACTAGAGGGACAAAGCAATAGAGAGTATTACCAGGAGATGGAACTATGGAGGAGTCAGAGTCATTTCTGGAAACATCACTTGAAGCAGAGAGGGAGGGATGGAGCATCACCCACTTCTCACTTCTTCCCAGGTGCCAGTCTCCCATCAGGACCTCTCATTGGTTGAACCTACAGAAAACCAGAGTACAAGGGAGCTTTGGAAATGTAGTCCACAGGGCCAGGCCCTGGAGCACAGAGCAGAGTTAAGGAAGGGGGATGGATTGATGAAAAATAGGAAAAGGACAGGCTCCACTACCTTAGCTATAGGATGGGGTGAAAAGGTTTCCTGAGGGCAGAATGGCCTCAGCTGACATCTCTGAGTCTTTTCTGACCCATTTAGCAACAGAGGGGGTGAGCAGTTACTCTGGGGGGGATAGTTTTTCTGTCCCCATCAGGAGGGAGAGTAGAATGGCCTTAGGTGGCACCTCAGATCACTTAACCTGCAGTCTGGAGAGGCAACATGAATTGATTCTCAATATTTCACTTGCCCTGCACAGTGGTTCTTGAGGGTCCCTGCCAGTCAGAGCTGGCATCTAACTCCTGGTTAGCAGAAGCAGGTGGCCAGCATTCTGGAGAAATAATAATAAGAGCACCAATGGTTGATGGAAGTGCCTAGTAGTCTAGGCACTAAACTTCATGCCTGTGATGGGCTATTTATTTCATCTGTTTAGCTAACCTCTAAGATAAGCACTAAAGGTGTCCTTGGGCGGGCGGGGGGGAGAACTACAGAAAAAAATTATTACAGTGAAAAATAAAGTGTGTCCCAGGTGTCCACAAATAACTGAATAAAGTCAAAATCCTGAAACTGAAAATGAGAACAGCTCAGAAGGTCTGAGTATGTAGCGTGGCTGCTTGAGATGAAATTAGACTTTCGAGTAAGCATAATTTTCTACTAAGTGAATAGGAAAAAATTAACTTCTGTGTATGTCCTAAGTAATAAAACATGTATCATCACCACAGATGTTTTCATTCAATATTTATTGACTCCATGTTGTAAAAGTTTCATATGACATCATTTTTCACAGGAAAAAATGGAAGGTTAGAAAGGAGGGATAATCTGCCAAGGGTCACACAGCTGATTAATGAGAAGACACTGTGCCACTCGTGATGGAGTGACTGCATATTGCCCTCACACACTATTGACACTTCCCGGCCTTCAGTCAGGTTGAAGGCTTCTGGCCCCAGAGCCAAGGTGGGCAGGGAATGGGGTGAGGGGTGAGCTTGAATATGTATATTCCGACAGCATCTCAAGGCCAAATACAAACTGGGGGAGACACCAGAGCACTGAGCAGCCTCTGCATCATGTCAGCACAATGAGTATAGTGTGTATTCCCATAGAGTGGAGAGTCAACATTCAATGGTCTCTCTGGCTCCCTCTGGCTTTTCCCTTTGACCAATGAAAAGGGACTGTGGAGCTCTCTAGTTTCCTTTGTCATTTGCAGGCCCAGAGGGGTTAGATGACTTGTCCGAGGTCACACAGCTGTGAGAGAGGAACCACACACAGTCCCACCTGCAGCTGAACATCTGTTTCATGGCCTACTTCCTCTCACATTCTCTGGAATGCCCCTTTGCTACTACAGAGTTTCGACATTTCAAATCTAGAGGGAGGAATGGCCTGGGTTGGGTTTTTTACACACTTCTTCACATAGTAAGGCAAGATTTACTCTTGAACTGAAAGTAGAAATTCATTATGTTTGCTTTAAAACATAGCTCTCTCCCTCCTCCCACCCTAAATTTGGGACCCTCTATTCCCACATTCACACAAAATTATTCTACAGGGCAGTCACGAGGAATTTGTGAGTTTTCCCATTCCTAACGGCTATTAAATATTTATTGATCAGTCCCAGGCTTGTGGTTCATGGGACAGTCAAAGTCAAAGGAGGGCTCACTACCGCGTTTGACTAGGCAAAAAACAAAAAAGTCAGAGGGGAGAGATCATTTTAGCTCAAGTCTGTGTCCACACAATCCAGGCCTCTTGTCCAATTCTTCTATCAGGGAGCCAGTATGTCCACATCTTCTAGTTTCTCTGGGCTGGATTTAGGGGAGGATTCATACTCTGCCATGACTGGTGTGCTGCAGGGGTCAGCAGTACTGATGCCTGGAGCTTCTACTCATGGCTGAGTAGCTGCAGGGAGCAGGAGGCTATTTCTACCTCCCTCAGATATTAACAATCCAGTCAAAAGCTAAGCTACCTCTGAATGCAAGGATGTTCTTTTATCAGCTTTTGCTGCATAACAAACCACCAAACAACTTAATGGTTTAAAACGACCACCATTTATTTAGCTCATAATTACACAGGTGAGCGGTTTGGACTGGGCGAGTCTTTTGGTCCACGCTGGGCCCACTTCCACATCTTTGACCAGCTGCTGAGTATGTAGGACCTGGCTGATCAGGGATGGGTCAGCTGAGGTACCATGCCTCTGCTCCACATGACCTCTCATTTTCAGCAGGGTAGCCTGGGATTCACATACCTGGCAGGCCCCCAAGACAAGAGCAGAAATACTTGAGGCTTCTGGAGGCTCAGACTTTGAATGGTCATAAAGTCACTTCCACCATAACCCAACAGCTAAGTCAAGTCACAAGGCCAGGCCTGATTCATGGACTGGGAAAGTGGGCCTAGAACTTGATGGGGAAAGCTGCAAAGTCACATTGTGAAAAAGGGAATGGGAAAAAGGGAGAAAGGGACTGTCACCATGTTCACAAATGCTCTTCCCCAGATGTCCATTCCAAAATCTTTTAGAAACAAAGTAGGGGCTCCAGAAGAAAAAAATTGAATCCAATAATCCATTCAAACAAGGAGTCAGAGTCACCAGCCAAGTGCAAAACTTAAGCACAATCTTAAGCTGTTATGCCCAGATTTCATGATCCCCAAAGACCACCAGGGAGCCAATCTGATGCAATAGCATAGAACCTTCATTACAGGCCCGGGCTTGGCCCTGTGGCCCTGCCGCCACAGCTGCAGGAAGCCAAAGAGAGCGAATTTCCCACACATGGTGATTTTATTGGGAGGTGGGGCCAGACGCGAACCAATTAGTTGGCTGATTCCAATTGGTTGGGTGATGGCTGGGGCTAGTGACCTAAATAATCCCTCATGCATGTGACCTGTCCTGTCCTTTGCTCTTGATTGGAGCTCAAGCACACAATCTTTCCCAATTGGCTAATTCAAAGGGAGGGGTTGGTCTTCATGATTTTAAGATGGCAGCCCCCAGGTAAGTTTCACGTGGCCAACATGGTGGCTGCCAAGTCACACAGTCCAAAATGGTCTTTGCAGTCCCGCTCTGCCCTTTCAAAGCAAACCTTAAGCTTACAGTGGTCAGACTGTAAATTGTAGTGAATACTGGTTCACAAGAGGTAACTGTTAAATATTTAGGAAGTTTTTGAACCTGTTGTTAAGCCACCATAGCTTGAAATTGGTCATACTAAGTATTTATACCATGGGAATTGGCAAGTGATACACATCAGAGCACTTTGTCTTCCAGAGAGCTGGCTTACAGCATGCATTGCCCTTAGTACAAAACAAACACATTTTCTTTCCATCTTAAGAGGCCAACAGCCCTAGCCAGTGTTTCTCAGTGGTCACAAAATCAATGGGGAAAAAATATCCTTGGGTGAGGAATAACAAAACACAAAAAAAGAGTAAGGTGAACAGATGCAGAGGGAAAGCTATAACCCACCAATGAGAAACATGATGAGAAAAGTGAACGATGTGAACTCAGACTGGAAACTTAGAAAGAAAGGAACTGATAGCTCCTATGGAGGTGGAGATTGGGTAAGAAATCATGGATAAGATGGCCTTCTAGCTGAGCCTTGAAAGATAAATAAAGACTGCAATGGCCAGAGGTAAGGCTGCAACCTAAGCATAGAAGACAGACAAACGCAGGGTGGGGCTGAGGCCACAAGTGCATTGATTGGTATCAGGCTTCCAGAGACAAAAAACAAACAAACAAACAAAAAAAAACAGTAGAAGTTTAATTCTCTCCTCATCATGATCTTGGAAAGGCATAGGTACCCAGCTCTGCCCTCTCCCCAGCCCTTCACCTCACTTCATATTCTAAAATCTCAGGGAACAGTTGTAGGACCTTCACCCTCTCTCTCCCCTTCTTTGGAGCAGAAAGTCATCCAATGGTCATTGATTTGACACCCACTCACTGGCTGTGTGTGCTTGCACAAGTTGCTTCATCTTTCTGAATCCTGGTTTTCAATTCAATAAAATGGAACAGGAGTAAATCACAGCTTCACAAGCATTCAGGGGGCAAAGCCTGTGCAGAATTTAGCATGATGGAGAAGTGGAGTGTGTATAAAAGAGAGAGACAGAGTTAGTTCTTTCCTTCTTCCCAGGCCTGGCCCAACCCCCCTCTTGGCCTCCCTCTCCTTCCTGGGCTCGGTGGGCGGACAGCTGTTAGAGGGAGAAAGGCCTTGGAGGCCTGGCCTTGTGGAGTCTGGTTTTACGTGGGCAGCTGTGCTGAACCTTGACCACATCAGGCTAGTTCCGCTGAGGTAGCCACTTCAAACAAAGAGTCTATGGGACTGCCAGGCCTATCTCCCAGCCTATCCACCTTCACCTGTGGCCCACATCCCCAGCCACACCTGCCTGGAGAGGCCTCTTTGGGAAAGGGTCAAGGGTCCAGCTGCCCAGTTTTCGCAGGCCTGTGTACAGGCGTGGAGGGGTAAAGGCAGGAAGTCCTCTGGGTCAGTGATCCAAGCAAATATTTGGCAGATCAGTGTTCAAGGTTGACCTTGACAGTTCATCACCTGGGTCATCATGAATTGGCTTCCGGTGGCTCTGCCCTATACCTCCCCTCACTGCATCCTTCATGAATTGTCATTTCTGGCTGCAGTCAGCAACCCACTCAGCCTCTTAAGGCCTTGTCCTAGAGCTCCTTGCCCTGTCCCCCTAATTCCAAGTGGTCCCAGGACAAATCATTTTCTCCCTCAGAGTGAGTGCCTAGAGGAGGCAAGCATCAACACTGTGCAGTATCCCTCCTGCTGAAAGGCCAGATTGCTCGCTCTCCACAACCTCCCAGGCACACATCCCAGCCCCCACCAGCTGGCAAGGATGATCCTCTCCCCAGCCCCGTGGGAGGGAGCCTCAGAGAGAGGAGAGGCTGGACAAACATCTTGGCTGCTGCTGAAGAGGGAGTCCTGTACTTTCTCAAAGCTGCTGAGCATCACCCTGAGCCAAGAGCCTAGAGCACAGCCCTGCCTCTCAGAGGGCTTTGTTCCACTTACTGAAGGCCTAAAAATACACTGGCACTGCCAAAGGCAGTCTTCACGAGCCCAGGGGAGCCAGTGGTGGGGAATAGTTATCCTAGCACCTGGCACAATTAAAAGGAGAAACGCAGAATTAGCCAACCTCCACGCCCCCCCCCCCCCCCCCCCGCCACTTTGTCTTCAGGACACTCACTCTATTTCTTTTTCTTGAATGTGTGGGCTTCCCTGAATCCCTGCTCTGCCCTTGTCTCCTTTCTCTCTCCCCAGCCCAGACCACTTTCATCTCTGGGTGGAGCTTGGGGCTGCCTACATAACCTTGCTTTTACATGTGTCCAAATAGCAGCTCTCCTGTAAAATGCCCAGGAAGCATCAAATCCCTCTAGCAAAGCCACAATTAGCAACAAAGCTTAAAGTGAAAATCCCCTTAGTGGGCAATAACCCAGTAGCTTAAACTCAAGAAACATGTATTGATACCCTGCCTCAATCAATCTTAATCTTTTTAGAATCTCAAGCCTATTGAAAATCTGGGGAAGGCTAAGGACCCAGAAAAAAATTGCTCATAAGCAGTATTCCCTGAATAATCTTAGGGGATTTGTGAGTAGTATGAACTGCATCACTGACCCCCATGCACCCCCTCAATTGAGGAACCCTTGATGTGCTGGGAGTCAGGCACTGAGCTAGATCCTGAGACAGACAGATGAATCAGACAGATGAATCAGACAGAGGACCTGCAGGCAAATACCAGCCAGCATATGAGTGTGGAGCTGAGGAGTGGCAGAGGAGCCAACATTGAACCATTGTGGAGGAGAAGAGGATTTGAACGGGAGTTTGCAGACAAACACGATTTTACCAGAGAGAAAATAAAGGGTTAGGGAATTTATGTACAGAATTTGTGTTCATAGCGGGGCATGAAAAACAAAACTGGTTTGGAGCAGGGACAGCCTGAGGACTTGTACAGCATATAAAGGGCAGGTGTGTTGTTTTTCTATTGCTGTGTGACAAACGACCACCAATCCAAAGGCTTGAACCAGCAGCACACACTAATTATCCCTCAGTTTCTGTGGGTCAGGACTGCGCACAGCTCTGCTTGGTTCTCAGCCCACTAGGTGCAAACAGTATTGACTGGGGCTGACATCCTGAGGCTTAACGAGGGGAAACTGTTTCCCAGTTCATTCAGGTGGTTGGTGGAGTTCATTTCCTTGTGACTCCATAACTAAGCCCCAAATTCCTACAGGAAGTTGGAGGCTACCTTGGGCTTTCAGAGGTCCCCACTGTCCCCCAGGCTATCTGCCTCTTTATCCCTCAGCAGGCAGTTTACAGCATGGCTGTTGGCTTTTTTGAGGCCAGCAGGAGACTCTCTCTCCATAAAGTCAGCTAAGACAGACTCTTACGGAACAGAACATTTGCCATATCCCATTGGCTAGTAGCCAGTAACCACACTTAAGCAGAGGGATTACACAGGAGGTGGCAATAAAGGATGAAGATCATGGGTCATCTGACCATTCTGCCCACCATAGTAAGACTTAGCGGGAAAGAGCAATTGTGAAGGCCCTTGTAGGCCAGAGTTAGGACTTTTTTCTCTGAGAGACAGGAAGCCACTGAAAGAGGATGGAGAGAGAAGGATGAGAGTGGAAGCAAAGAAGTCATTGCCATTTTGAATGTGATTGCCATGGTTTGGGGAGGGGGGTGGATTTAGAGGCTTTCCATGGAGATGGAGAAGAAAGACCCAATATCCACATGGCTGACCCCTTCTTGTATATATTGTCACCAAATCAGTAAGGCTCTCCCAGTTTACCTGATGAAAAACAATCACCTGTCTCCTCTCCCAAATCCTCACCCAGCCTTATTGTATCATAGAACTTACCACCATTTGTTGTACTCTGTGTTTGCCTAGTTATCTGCTTGTTGTCTTTCTCCCCCTCATAGAATGTAAAAACTCTGGTTTACTGCTGTATTTTCAGTGCCTGTGGTATATGCCCAATAATATTTGCTAACTAAAAGAGTGAAAAGTGAATGAGTGAAGAAGTGAAGGGTTAAAAAGATATTCTGGCAGTAGACTTGCTAGAACTGCATACTATTAAAATGTGGCAGTGGAATAAGGATGCATCAGTGATGCTCTAAGGTTTCTGTCTTGGTAGATTACATGGTGATGCTCAGTGCCATGGGAAGGAATAGAGCAAAATGGGAAGTAGAGACTAAGTTTAATTTTACTCTAGTAGAACCAAGATGGTCGGAAATCAGCCATTTTGAGAAATCTAGTGGAAATTTGGAAATTTGAGATTCAGAGCTCATGAAATAAGTAAGAAACAGGGATTAGATTCTGTAGTCAGAGGACAGATGAATTCATGGGGTCAATGAGAGGAGAGAACCCAGGATGCGTCCTGGAAGAAGTAGGAGCTAGTCTGAGAGGTAGGAGAAGATGTGAGGTGCTAAGGAAAGAGTTCCAGAAGGCAGGCAGATCATGATCAAGGCCACAGAGAGGCCGAGAAAACAAGATGAGAACTAATAGGGTTTGGTGATAAAGGGTTCCTAGTCACCATGTGAGAGCAATCTCAGAGGAGTGGAGGTTTCCAGGTCAAAGAAAAATTAAAAGCCACTCCTTGAAGAAGCAATATGGGATAATGCTGAAAAGAGATTTGATAGTGTGGAAAGGAGGAGGGGAAAGGAGATGAATCCAAGAATAGGTGAAAGGGATTTGGGAATGGACAAAAGTTACTGGCCTAAAAGCACAGACTTAGTAAACTCCCCAGAATATTCCTTCCCTGCTTTGCCCCAACCCTCCCATCAGGGAAACATAATACAGGCTCAAGAGGACATGAAGAAAGAAGGAACTTGGGCAGAGAACACATCTGGGTCCGTGGGATCTGTGTCTGATCTTGGCTTGCCCTTGCTATTGAGAGAAGCTTAACGGAACAGTCAGTGGAAGCTAGTAGAGCTCTGAGGCTCCTGGATTTTACATGTAAAAGCCTGGATCTCACCTTTTTCTCCAGAATTGGATTCCATTACAAGCCTGTGGCAGATGGCATTTTCCAAAAATGACCACAACAGTATCTCCTATCCCGTGTGCTCTTCTACAATGTGGCCTTGACACTCCCATCAAGAGGTCCATTCACCTTGAACCTACTGGGTTTTTGTGACTACCTCAACTAGTAGTGTGGCATAAACCATTTTGGATGACCTCATCTTCATAGTTGGACCTCACGGTTGGACAGGACAATGAAACTCCTCCAGGTCCTCTCTCTTGAGACATGTATCTTTGAAGCCCTGCACCACTGTGTAGTAAGTTTTCCTAAAGTCACCACAAAGGGAGACCCAGAGCCCAGCCTCAGCTGAGTCCTAGCCAATATATCCAGCCACACTGCTCACCATGTTCGGTGACTATAATCTACCTTATTCCCTGGGAGGCTTCATGAGGCCCTGCCTCCTTTGCCCACACTCTGCACTCCCTATACATTCCTATATACACCCTACCCAGACTCCAGAGTAAGTGATAAACAAGCTGGCCCTGGTGAAGTGTCTATTCTGAGAAGGTCCTGATGCCTTGGGCACAGGTCACCTGCCCAGTTCCCAGATCCCCACCCACTTCACTCCAGGAAATATGGAAAATCCACAGACCATCCCAGGCCCAGCTGCAGTCCAGGAAGAAACTGGGCAGGCTTCCCAGAATTACACAAAATGGACTTTGAGTTGATTGCCCAAGCTGAACTAATACCCTCACCTTCTTAGGAAGGGTGCTCTTTCCAGAATCAAGGCCACAGCTTATCAGGAAAGCCAGATGTTGGCAGAGCAGGATAGCTGGAATGGGAGGGGCCTCTGGGGGGGAAGAGGAGGCCCATCCATGACAACTCTCTCAGCCTGACAAGAGAGGGGAAGGAGGCCCTCTCATGCAGGGGGACTGTCATCCTTATTGCAGCCCAGCTGCTTCTGAGGATGGACCCCTGAGACATCTGGAACATGTCCCCTCATCCGAGTCTTTAGCAGTGAGATGAATAGAGCTGGGGAAGCATAAAGAGATGGTATTCCTTAAAGCAAAACTGATAAAGTAAAAATTAGAAAAAAATTGTTTCATATCCTGTATTTGCATTAAGATATATGTAACTTGTACTCCTGAGACCTTTAAGATAAAATTGTTTTGGTTGTTTAAATTACTTAATTCTCAGTTATTCATTCTTTGAATATATGATCATTGAGTATCTACCATGTGCCAAACACCATAAGAAAAAGACATATTTTCATTAATACAGATATGTTAGCATATACAAAGGATGTCTCTAGAACAGTGGTTCTCAACCAGAGCCCCCAGGAACATTTATCAATATCTGGAGACATTTTTGAAATCTAGTGGATGGAGGCCAGGGATGCTGCTAAGTACCCTAAAATACATAGGACAGCCCCATGATATAGAATTATTTGATTTAAAGTGTCATTTGATTTTGTGCTGAAATTGAGAAATCCTGGTCTAGAAAGATATACAAAAAATAGGTGAATGGTAGTTACCTGTAGAGAAGGGGGAGGAAGACCAGGATACATATATGTGCAAGATAATCAATATACATCATGTGTCCTTTTGAAGCATTTTGTATTAAACTTTTTAATGAATGCATGTATTACTTTATTTTTTAAGAATGACTGTGTCGCCCAGCCAGCCTTGCTCAGTGGTTGAGCATCAATCTATGACTTAAAGATCACAGTTCAATTCCAACTTAATTCCTGGTCAGGGCACATGCCTGGGTTGTGGGCTTGATTCTCAGTGGGGAGCATACAAGAGGCAGCCAATCAATGATTCTCCCTCATCATTAATGTTTCTATTTCTCTCTCCCTTCCTCTCTGAAATTAATAAAAATAATAATAAATAATAATAAAGAAAAGAATAATTGTGTCAACCTGGCCTGTGTTGCTCAGTTGGTTGAGCGAGCATGATCCCATGCACCAGGAGGTCATCAGTTTGATTCCCAGTCAGGGCAAATGCCTGCGTTTCGGGTTCTATCCCCAGTAGGGGGCATGCAGGAGGCAACTGCTTGATTGATGATGTTTCTCTCTCATTGATGTTCCTCTCCCTTCCTATCTTTCTAAAAATCAATAAGAACATATATATTTTAAAAAATAACTGTGTCTTGAGCTAGCCATAATTATTTTTTGGTGGTTTCCTGATTGTTGGGAGAAAGGAGTTTGAAGAGGAGGGAAAATCAGGGACTGCACAGTACCTGGTATCTACTGTGAATCCATTTAGCATCCTTTAGGCCAGGGTTTTTCAATCATGGCACCACTGACATTGCAGACAGATCATTTCTTTTGGAGCTGTTTAGCAGCAGATGTTTAGCAGCATCCCTAGCTTCTATTCATTTGATTCCAGTAGCACCCTTCCCTGAATCATAAAATATTTCCAGATATTTCAAATGTCCTAAGGGGGCAAGATCATCCCTGGTTGGGAACCACTGTGCTAGACCTACTCTGTGCAAATCCAAATATAAATAAGTTTTTATTCACTGGCCT
This sequence comes from Antrozous pallidus, assembly GCA_027563665.1. Taxonomy (NCBI): domain Eukaryota; kingdom Metazoa; phylum Chordata; class Mammalia; order Chiroptera; family Vespertilionidae; genus Antrozous; species Antrozous pallidus. Next base: position 18,543,660 of record CM050518.1, on the reverse strand, counting down.
CTCATACTTTCAGTCCAGCTGAATCCTCAACTAGACATGTAAGCATGCAAATGAGCCCAAGTACGTGGAAAAAGAAGACAGCGCATAGAGCAAGGGGTGGAGGAGTCTAAGTTGCCTGCGGGAAGTGTTGCTCATAGATCCCTGAGTGCACAGAGGGACCTTGGGGCTCTTTTGAACAATCCACCCATTTCACAGAGGAGGAAATAGAGCAGAGGGGTGGTGTGGCCAAAGTCACACAGTGAATGGTGGCTGGGTAGACCTGGGATGACTGTATTCCTTGTACCATCCCTAGCTGTCCCTTGGAGATCTTCCTTGTTCTCCATCCACTTCCTGGCTCCAGTGTCCCCTGGTCTTCCCAGGAGAGCCCTTCCCCCAAAAGTGGATCACCAACGGTGGCACATGATTAGAATCATATTGTTTTCTGCATCACTCTGTCTTTCTAGATAAGCAATCACTGTTCCCTTACACAGCAGTGGGCTCCAGTGAAAACTGGCTTGTGTGTGGACACAGAGGTGTCTCGTGCAGGCTGGAGGACCACGCCAGCAGCTGGGCACAGCACATCCAGAAAATGTCCAAATCACTGTGGCTGTGCCCCTTCTGCAGCTGCAAGAACCCAGTTTACAAAACTCTCTGATGCCTCCACAAAAGAGAGCAACAAGGAGAAATGGCATGAAAATCAAACCCACCTTGTTCCCGCTCCTTGGGAAAGGCAAGTCAGGATAAGCCCAGCCTTAACCAATAAAATCAACCAAGCCAGTCTGTCCCTTCTGTCCTTCTGATGTGAAAAACAGGTTGCTCTTCCCATGGTTAAAACCCCATGCTCTGAAGCCACAATACCTGGATTTGTAACCCAATTCTGCTACTTTCTGGTTGTAGGATCTCAGACAAGTTATTTAACCTCTCTCAGCCTGAATCACTGCACCCATAAAATAGAGATAATAACAGTGACCTCTTCATAGTATCATTACATCAGCTGAGATAAAACATGTGCTGTCCTTAGCATGTGGTAACTACAAGTTTCATGATTTGTGCTGTCATTATTTTATTATTAATCATATGTAAATATAACAGCAAATACCTTACAACAAATTTCACAAATGAATGAGATTGGAAAATGAATGAGAAATTTTTGGTCATGTGTATAACAACCCCCTCTCATGCCATATTGGAAAATGAAAGAAGCTTCTAAAAACACATTCGAATGGTGTTTTAGCTCATCTGAACAGCTAAGACACGATTGCCCTATTGGTTTCGGCTGCTTTCCAGCTCTGGTGTTTTCCTCATTGATCGAGAGAAATCCCCAAGGCCTGGAAAAGGAAGCTTTTCATTGCTTTGGATGGACCGATTTTTGGCTTAGCTGCTCAAGCATATGAGAGAGAGAGAGAGAGAGAGAGAGAGAGAGAGAGAGAGAGAGAATGAATCACTTTGAGATTGCTTTGAGATAAATATATGGTCAGACCTCCCGCTTCCTGAGCAGGCCTAAAAGATCTCTGGCTGGGCTCCCACAAGGCAAGAAGAGCACAAAGCTGGAACTGCCTTTTCCTGATCTTTATCAAAATAATAACAGTGACATCACAACCGCTATCCTTTATCAGATGTGCTTACTATAAAGGTCGGGTTTCCCAAAATGCAGACCCTGAGGCAGACATTCTAGCCAATCTACTTTATGTGCAGAGGACCCTTGATGCACCAAAGTCCAGTGGGAAATTGATACAGAAAATGCAAGTCAGCCAACAAAGGGTGTGCTATTGAGCAGGTTAAACCTGGGGCACCTGGAGCTTACCCCTCCTGGGAACTGTGGAATCCAGTGCAAAATACACTTCAGCATCATCTCCTTTAAGGGATGAGGAATGAGAGAGCCAGAGAATTTATACTCCAACACCATCAGTCACTGGGTGAATGTTGTTGCTGAGCTATTAATGCCCTGGCATTTGCAGCCAACTCCTCATGCAGGCAGCCAGAGGAAGCCCTGGGTCAGAATCACAAGAGGTAGCTGTCAGGAGCAGGGCCTTCTGGAAATGGGAAAGGGGGGCACCAACAGCACCCAAATAAAAAAATTCAAAAATATGAGTCTTCGTTACCCTATGCGAAAGATACAAGGATGTGTGGCCTAATTGAATATACAATTTTTGCTAAAGTCGATGACATATTTAAATATCAATTTCTAACGATTAACTTATTACCTACCTGCATGCTTACAATCACATATTACATGGACTGACGTATCAATGTAGAAAAGTTGCTTTCTTCACCCTCATTTCAGAACTCAATTTCATGCAGCTGCTTCCAACTCATCTTTGCACTCAGGGTCTTTGCCATCATCGAAGCCATCTTTCGAGTCATCAGAGGTTTCTGAGCTCAGCTGCTTCCCTGCCCCCGCCACCCACCCAAATCTGGGTTCTTGGTGATACAGCACTTTTGGAATCTGGAGAATGCTTTCGATGGAATTTTTATCCCAAGCCTGGAGCACCTATTTGCATAACATTAGGGCAGCTGGTTGCTCATTCATCCCAGAGGTGTCGATGTGAAGAAGCGTGGTATCCATAATATAACCACTGACTAGGGCTTTCTTAAGTGTCCTTAAAAAACTTGCTCACACTCACTTTGCAAAGTTAGGACACCACACCAGCAGGAATCAGCTCCAAATCTGGCTACACTTCCTAGCCCCCTTTTAGCAATTCCTGCAAATGAACTTAGTAAATGGCTAAAGGACCACCAATGGAAGTCATTTCAGGTAGCACATCTCATTCACACAAGCACCTGATCCTTCAAGATAAAGTAACTGAGAGCACCCCAGGACATGAATGACTGTGTGAGGTCTTTCTTGAAATAAAGAACCTCTATTCCAGGCATCATCTGGGGAGAGGGAAATATCACTGTGTATTAAAACATAATGGTTCTGGGAGGAACCAAGATGGTGGCATAGGTAAACACCTATCTTGCTGCCCCACACAACAATTCCAAAAGTACAACTTAACGACAGAACGAACATCATCCAGAATCACTGGAAAGCTGACTGAGTGAAAATTCCACAAATAAAAGTAAAGATAGGACACTGTGACTCAGAGGGGCTGCAGAGGGCAGCATTGAAGATACGCGTGGAGTCAGAGGTTCGGAGCCGTGCACGCGCACCAGCAGATAGGGCAGGAGGCTGCAAACCCAGCTAGTTTTCTCCAATGGGGAGGGCAAAGGCATCCCACTGCACTGATTCCCCAGTTCCAGGTGAGGTCCAGGGAACCCATACTCATACGGGGTGAAACGGGACAGTGGGAAAGCACGCTGAAGCACAGGCACAGCAGAGGTCTGCGAGCTTGTGGGGAGTGCGTGTAAACTTGGGAACAGAAGCGTGTGACTGCACAGAGAGAACCCCTTTCCCCAGTGTCTCAACCAACAACTCTTTGGACACTTACTGGGTGCCATACATAGTAGGAAATTAAAAGATGAGAGACAAATGAAGTTATTCACCACCTAATCCATCTGGAAAGAAAAACTAAAACAACAATAATAATAGGTCTACGTGCACTTATTGTCATCACCATCCTATATAATAAAAGTCTAATAAGCAAATTGTCCCCTTGGGTAATCATTCAACTGGAAGTTCAACCACTTGCTATGATGTGCGCTGACACCAAGGGGCAGCGCAGAACATGGTGGCCATAGGCAACACAGTGCTAGCAGCAGTAGAGGCAGGGCAGTGGTGGGATGGCGGAGCAGGTGAGTGGGCGGCATCCCAATGTGAGCAGGGGTCCCAATCACCCCATCAATCGCCCCACAGTTGGCATCCAGCAGTGGAGGCAGGGGACCCAGCCCTGACCCATAACCCCATAGGCAGGATGGTGGAGCAGGTGATGGGGAGGCACCAGGCCAAGGTAGGATACCAGGTGGGGCTGCAAGGCTGGAGGTTTGAGCTGGGGCCTGATCTCCGCAGGCCACCCTGAGGGACTCCACCCATGCATGAAATCATGTACCGGGTCTCTAGTTTTACATATAAGGAAACCAAGTCTCTAAGATGTGAAGGAAATTGCCCAAGGTCTCACAATAAGAAGCAGTGGGGTGATTTGAACCAGATCAGACTAGAAATAGAGGAGAGAAGGGCTGCCAAGGGGCCACAATGAGCAGACTGGGTCTCTTTGGAACTGGGCAGGGTGCCTGTGTGGAGAAGAGAAAGCCACCCCACAGAGGCAGAGAGTTGGGCACATAGCTTCCTGCCCTCCTCTGGCAGGGCACCTCCGTTAAACCTCAAGGGCCTCCCTCTGGGGAACAGATGACATGCCTGTCTGCCAGTACCCCTTTCCCTACTGGGGACTCCCCAGTCCAGGCCTAATGCCCCCAGCCGTACGCAGGACCACCCTTGTCTTCCAAGCTGGGTTGTTGGGCAAGCCCAGTGGTCACACTTGCACTCCTGGTCTAAGGTGGAGTGTCCGGCCTTCTGGAAACTGGGATGTGAATGAAAGAAGAGAAGAGGAAGAAGCAGGAGAGGGAGGACAGAGCCTCAGCAAAGAGAAGAAAGCACTAAAGAAAACCACTTCCCCCCCCCCCCAAAAAAAAGGCCTGGGAGAGGGGCACAGTAAGCCGTGGCTGCTGAGTTCCCAGGGTCGGGGGACCCGGGGGCCTTGCTGGAAGGCTGCCCTTGACCTTTAGCTCACATCTCTTCACAGCTGGGATGTGCAGAGTTTCAAGAGCAGGGTTTCCTTTTGCAAGCAGATCCTCAGAAAAATGTGCCTCTAACCATGTCAGCAAAACATACCATGAAGAGAGGTCTGCTGCCAACGAAGCTGGGCAGCAGCCCAGGAGCCAAACACTACTCAGGATGCTGTTTTAAATCAGCTGCCGGCTGTTCCCTCCCATTGTGATAATCACCAGATTTGGGGGTGAGCTGGAGTGCCCCATGTCATGAACATCTGACAGACAATCCCTAAAGCATTCTGTGAGATTGGGCCCATCTTACAGGCCACACAGAACCACAGAGCATGCAGCCCAGTGACCTCAAGAGGAAAATGAGAGGACTTGCTAGCGCTGGCCTCTGGGACCCACCCAGCGTAGACATTCTCTCATTCCATATTTAGCATATTTAACTCATAATGTTTCCACAAGTCTTTGTGGACTGGGCCCTCACTGTCTAAACAAGGAACATGTGTACTTTGTGGTGACAGTACTTACAGAGGCACAAATTGAGTCTCAAAGACAGTTGTCACTTTGGGGCAGCCCTTTCCCTATTTGGGGGAGTGTGCTCCCTGAAGGCCAGGATAAGGGCGTTGGCCTTGACCCAGACAGTTAGATCCCCCTGCCTAGGACTTCAAATGTTGATTAAGAAGTGAAAACACTTGGAGACCCATTAGCATGCAGCGAGCAGTGGCTAAGGCAGTGGCTAGAGGTCACCAGCAGCGATATCCAGCAGTCACAGTGTCCAAGGTGGATTCCAAGTCAGTCCATCCTGTGCTTGTGCCTATAGTCTTGCCACCAGACCACCCACGGCTTTAGTCTATTTTCTGAGCCCACAACTTTGGGCTCTCTGTAATTCTACAAGCCATGATCTTGCCTTTTTTGCTTAAAATTAGCTACAGTTAATTTCTGTTGCTTGCTCCTCAAAACATTGTGCCAAACCATTCTCTTTTTTTTTTTTTTCATTCAGAAGTTAAATAATGTTATTTTGGGGGAAACAATAAATTTATGACTCATCAAAGTATATAGATTTTACTTAACTCATTCATTAATGAGGGAACCAGTTGAGGTATTCTAAGTGGTTCAACAGAGAATTCCAAAGAACCAAATATATACGGATGGTCAGAATACTGAAGTGACTTACACCTGGATGGGAAGAAGTCTATCCAAAGGATAACAGTATTCTCAACAGGACACTCAGTGATCTTTTTATTTTTCTTGTCCATTTGTGGGTCTTTCAATAATTTTTCCCTGACAATAATATAGGCGATGACCAAATGGATGGAAGAAACAATAAAGACTACACTCAGAAGATCTTGATCACTGCGGGCTGGAATCAAGTAGAAGATTGATGGAGGAGACGGAAATTGAGCTGGATTTTTTAAAAAACAAAAATCTTATTGATTTTAGAGAAAGGAGAGGAGAGATTGGTTGGCTATCTCCTGCATGCCCCTTACTGGGGACTGAGTCCACAGCCGAGCATGTGCCCTGACCAGGAATGGAACCGTGACCTCTTGGTGCATGGGACAATGCTCAACCAACTGAGCCACACAAGTTAGGTGAAATTGAGTTGGATTTTAAGGACTGAGTTGGAGAGAAGGACATTCTGGATGACCCAGAAAGTGTGAGCAGAGTTAAGGGGCAGTAAGGAGCCTGGCATGTTCCATTGGTAGAGTGGAACCGTCTGCCTAGAAGAGCAGGCTTGTAAAGAAAACTGGCAGGAGACAACGTTGGAAATATAAATCGGGACTCCTTGTGGCTTATTACTGTGGCTATCAGAGCTTATTAACAGTCTTGGGAAAAGAAAGGTTAGATGATAAAATAAAAATAGTGTAGAAATAGACATCTGAAAGGGTGCCTTCTTACTGGCTCTATATTTCCTAGACGTGTCTCCCCTCCTTACTCAGATTAAAACAGCAGACAACCAGGTTTGAAATAGATTACCCCATCCTGGTGGGGGTTAAAATTTGAACTCGGGAAGACCCAACCACAGTCAGGTGATGCTGACCCTGGAATAAATTTGGGTTGTTACATGGTAACCCAGACTCTGTCACACATTGAGTTTGGGGGAGGAGAAGCACAAAGCCTCAGGGACATAGTCAGTCTGCAGGGAGAGGGGATCAGGCTGGCAGAGAAGTGGCCACAGCTCCAGGTTGCCCGGCAACCACTGGTCCATGAAGCTTCGAGGCTCGTCCTACAAGCCAGGTTCCTACAGGGAATCCCTCCTTCCTTGAGTTTACTTAAATGGCTCTCTGTTCCTTGCTCCCAAATGGGGTTTAAGGCGTATGACAAACCCAGAGCCATTTCTTTCCTAACACTCACTCTCCCTGCCATTTTGGACAAAGTTTGCAGGAAAATTGTTGAAGATTGAATGACTGACTGAATGAACAATGAATGATACAAAATTCCACCATTTAAATTCTTACAGGGAAACCCAGGGCATTCCACTTCACCTCCCAATTGTTTGCTAATTAACCATCAATGGCTACCTTCAGTGCATACTCACCATGTGTCAGGCACTGTACTAAGCTCTACACTTTTTTTATTGTTTAAAATATTACATATAGTAGTAAATATGTCTCCTTCCTCCCCCCCTCCCCCTCCCCCCCATTGACCTGCACTTTTTAGAGTGGTGATTAGTTCAGATCTGAGCCCTGAGCCAACTGCCTGAGTTTAATGCCTGGTTCTGACTCTTATCAGCTGTGTAACCTTGAGAAAATTACTTAACCTCTCTGCATGGCAGTTTCCTCACTCATAAAATGGGCACAATAACTTATCTGCCTCAGGTTGTTGTGGGGATTCAATAAGTGAAGACAGGCAAACACTTAAAATGATGCCTGACACAAAGTACTCAATAAATACTAAGCCTAATCTTCAAAACACCCTTCGTAAGGTAAATACTCTTACTATCTCCAGTTCAGAGATAGAAAAACTAACACTTAGAGGAGAAACCAAGATGGCAGCATAGGTAAACACCTATACTGCGGCCTCGCACAACAATTTTACTTTTTTAATATATTTTTATTGATTTTTCATAGAGAAGAAGGGAGAGGGATAGAAAGTCAGAAACATTCATGAGAGAGAAACATCGATCAGCTGCCTCTTGCATTCCCCCTACTGGAATGTGCCCACAGCCAAAGTACATGCCCTTGACTAGAATTGAACCTGGGACCTTTCAGTCTGGAGGCCAATGCTCTATCCACTGAGCCAAACCAGTTTTGGCTCATACAACAATTTTAAAACTACAACTAAAAGACAAAATGGACATCATCCAGAACCATGGGAAAGCTGGCTGAGTGGAAATTCTACAACTAGAAGAAAACATAAAAGGACACTGAGACTCAGAGGCGGTGCAGAGGGCAGAGGTACGGGGACACGCATGAGTGGAAAAGGTGGGCAGCTGAATATGCAGCTGATTTTCTCAAAAGGGGAAGGAGACAAAGGCTCCCCACTGCACTGACCTCCAGTTCTGGGTGAGTCTCAGGGAACCCAGACTCATATGGGGTGAAACTGGACTGTCAGGAGGAAGCACACTGAGAATTAGGAGAACTGCAAAAGCTCACAAGCTCACAGTAAGGGCATGCAGCTGAGCATGTGGCTGGCTGTCTCGTTTGGGAGGAAAACAAAACCCCCCGACTGCTCTGTACTCCAGTTTCAGGTGAGGCTTTGGGTGTCCAGACTCATTCAGGGAGAAACCAGACTGTCTGGCAGCGGGCAAAATTCAAGGGTAGCTTTCTCTCAGAGGTGCATGCAGCCATTGCCATGGGACATGGAGACCCAGGCGCCACTTAGGGCACAGCTGACGGGAAAACAAGGCTGACTGCTCAGCCCTGAGACTCTGCTCCATGCTAGCTGAGCATAGAAGCTAGCGGAGACATAGCTGATCCTCCCAGCCAATTGGCCTGGAAGTCAACCCCTCCCAGTGATACCAACAACAATCTAGGCTTAACTACAACAAGACAGTGCACCCCATAATGGGGTGCACCAAGAGTATCCACCTCAGGTAACTGGGGAGGCTGAGCCACTGTCCCCTAGAGGACACCTACCACACAAACCTACTCAACCAACTCAGGGAAGCAGCGAAAATGTGAAGACAAGGAAACAGATCACAACTGAAAGAAATGGAGGAAAACAAATGACTGGACATAAAGTTCAAAACCACAGTTATAAGGTTTTTCAAGAATTTCCTAGAAAAGGCCGATAAATTTAATGAGACCCTCAAGGATATGAGAAAGGACCAACTAGAAATTAAGCATACACTGATTGAAATAAAAAATATTATACAGAGACCTAAAAGCAGACTAGAGGACCGCAAGAATCAAGTCAAAGATTTGAAATACAAAGAAGCAAAAACACTCAGCCGGAAAAGCAAGAAGCAAAAAGAATCCAAAAAATTGAAGATAGTATAAGGAGCCTCTGGGACAACCTGAAGCATACCAACATCCGAATTATGGGGGTGCCAAAAAAAGTGACCGAAAACTTCCCCCACCTGGTACAAGAAATAGACTTACAAGTCCAGGAAGTGCACACAACCCTCCTCCCCCCTCCCCCGAAAAAAAAAGGAATTCAAAGAGGACCACACCAATACACATCATAATTGAAATGCCAAGAGCAAAAGACAAAGAGAGAATATTAAAAGCAGCAAGAGAAAAACAGTTAGTTACCCACAAGGGAGCACCCATACGATTGTCAGCTAATTTCTCAATAGAAACTATGCAGGCCATATGGAAATGGCAAGAAATATTCAAAGTGATGAATAGCAAGAACCTACAATCAAGATTAATCTATCCAGCAAAGCTATTATTCAGAATTGAAGGGCAGATAAAGTGCTTCACAGATAAGAAAAAGCTAAAGGAGTTCATCACCACCAAACCAGTATTATATGCAATACTGAAAGATATTCTTTAAGAAGAGGAAGAAGAAGAAAAAGGTAAAGATGAATATTATGAACAATAAATACATGTCTATCAACAAGTGAATCTAAAAATCAAGTGAATTAAAAATCTGGTGAACAGAATAAACTGGAGAATATAATAGAATCAAGGGCATAGAAAGGGAGTGGACTGGCAATTCTCGGGGGGAAAGGTGTGTGGGAGGTACAGGAAGAGACTGGACAAAAATCATACATCTATGGATGAGGACAGTGCGGGGGAGGTAAGGGCAGAGGGTGTAGTGGGTCCTGGATGGGGGGGAGAGGAACAATTGTAATAATCTGAACAATAAATATTTATTAAATTTTTAAAAAATGATTAATAGGTGAAAAAAAGAAAAGAAAAGAAAAACTAAAGCTTAGAGAAGTTAAGCACTCTCCCAGACTAGGCTGAGATCCAAACCATGGCTGATCTCAGAACCTGTTTGCAGAGGTATTATCTTAGGTAGGTTAAATGTTTGTTATGCATCTACTAGGTACACAGGGCAGGGTGCTGGGGATGGGGATCCAGCTGTCACCAAGACACGCCCAGACTCCAAGCTAATGGAGCCTGCCACCCCTGCCTTAGGCCCTCTCTGAAGGCAAACCCAGCTGTCCCCTTGCTGAAGCCCGCTGCATCCTTGCTCCCTGGGGGATGCCTCGGGGGACTCGGGCCTGTGGACTGAACAGTTCACAAGTCCAAAAAGGAAAGGGAGACCCATCACAAAAGGAACATTCTCTTGTGGGTGGTCTCCATCGGCACTCTCTGCATTATTCACTGAAGCGGGCAATGTTCAAATCCATCTTTTAATAAAATAAGGTCTGAGCTGAAATAAAACCAGAGGGAGACTGCGGTCCAGCTGTGAAGCCCTGCCCTGCTCTCAGAGGGTTGACAGCAAGCTCAGGGCAAGCTGCAGAACGCCACGTAGCAGAGTCAGCCTTCCGGCCTCGGGCTCTAGCCTGTCCCAGTCCTCAATCTGCTTCTCATTAGCAGCACAAGTGAAACCTGGCAGGGTGCCTGACTGGGAGGGAGGGCTTGGCAGGGCACATTCACCAAGCCCCACCTCCCTAGCCTGAGTTCTGTGTACTCAGCCCTGTCCATCAGCTCCTCTCTCCACCTCCTCAGGTCCTCCCTCTCCTGTGCAACAACCTCTTCCCTGCACTTACACACACACACACACACACACACACACACAAACACACACACACACAAACACTGCACACACACACACACACAAACACACACACACACAAACACTGCACACACACACACAAACACTGCACACACACACACAAACACTGCACACAAACACACACACACAGACACACACAAACACACACACACACACACACACACACACACTGCACACGCACTTCTTACTCCACACCCAGCCCCTCCAAACTTTCTTCTTTATCTCTTTAGAGCCCTCATAACCCTCAGACAGTGTAATCCAGAGGTTCAAGGGCATACACTCTAGCGTTAGAGCAGCTTGGGTTCAAATTCCTTATGTACAGCTTGCTAGCTATGTGATTTTCGCAAGTTATTTAATTTCTTTTGGGCCTTAGCTTCTCCAGCTGTAAAGTGGAGATGATAGGGTTACTGTGAGAATTAAAATAAAATAACACAAATAAAGGACGTGGCTTAAAAATCAGTGCAGGTCTCCCTTAGGCATAAAAAGGGCTACTCAGAATTGCCAAGAAGACTTGCAAATGGCCAAAAGAGGGTCCTGTTTTCAGGGACAGAAACTGACAGTCATTTTGGACTAGGCACTGAGGAGTAGGAAGCTGAAGGGACCTCTCTGTGTTCTAGACACCTCAAAGGCGGTCTCATGTCACAGTCTGTATTTGTTTATTGAGCACCATCCATGTGCCAGGCATTGTGCAGGGAATCACAGCCTCCTGCAGACCGAGGAGCTCAGATGCAGTGGCAAAGACGAAATGTAAAAATAAATAGTCACCAAGCACATATTGGTGAAGACAATAATAGTGGTACAGACACAGGAGAGAAACCAGCTTCAAGTCCATAAGGGCCATTAGGAAACCTTCTTGGGTGACTGGGATCTGATCTCAAAGGGAGACCGCACACCTGAACAGAAGGCTCTTCCCTGTCTGGAGGCATGGAGACAGATCTTGACCCTTCTAGCTCTCAACTGTGCAGGGGTCCCATTTGCTCTGCAAAGAAAGCAGGCCGAGTTCCTTAGCCCCATTTAACTGATGATAGAATGGAGGCACTGAGAGTGAGTAACATCTCCCTCATTAGCAGACTTTTAGTAAAAGGATGTCTTCCCGGATCCCAAATGGCCAGTTTTTTTCTGCTTCCAGGTGTTTGCCAGGAAGAAAAGATGAGGGGGAGGAGCAAGGTTGGAAAGATAAGCAGGGCTGGCTGGCCTCGGGCCTGGTGTGGGGCCTGGACTTTGTCCCTTGTGGGTCGCGGAGCCTACACAGGAGTGTCCACACCCCCACATTGCTCCACCAGTTGCAAGGCCAGACTTTGTCCTTGCAATTCCCAGAACTGCCCTTAAACAGGACTCCTCACTGCATGGTTTAAGCACAACAATTTCACAAGAAGCCTACTCAAGGAGAGAGGCATTCCCCTTTGGAGCATTATCTCCTCCCCTTTAGGGCCCTTGCTGTGTCTATGCAGGGAGCAGGCTTGAGGAGGTCCGAGGGGACACTACCATTTGTTGGCCACTGAGTGAATCAGGCCCCCCTCATAAATATCAGTCTCCTCCGCCTTAAAATCAGAACTCGAGGCAGCTTCACCGGCACCACTTGCAATGGAAACATCTGTGTCTCAGTGGCCTGGAATGAGAGGGCAGAAACCCAACTGCGGCTGAGCTGCGCCCACATCTCATGGGCTGTGGAGGATCCAACTTCCCCTCAATGTTACAGGAAGGGTATGCTGGAGGGCAGCCTGGGGATGCTGGGGCTCTCCTAGTTTACTCTGAGTCCACACGGGCCAGGTAGCCAGGACAGATACCTTCCTGGCAGGGTGAGGTCAGACTGAATGGGGACAGACTTACCAAATAAAACTACAAAATGCTCATTTACATTTGATTTTAGATAATCCAGAAAAAATATCCTATATAATAATCCTATATAATTAAAGGCTAATATGCAAATGGAATCCGAGTGACTGGTCGCTATTATGTGCACAGACCACCAGGGGGCAGATGCTCAACGCAGGAGCTGCCCTCTGGTAGTCACTGTGCCCCAAGCCTGGCTGAGGGCTGGTGAGTGGAGCGGAGGTGGCAGAAGCCTCTCCCCCCTCAGCAGCAGCACTAAGGATATCTGATTGAGGTTTAGGCCCACGCCCCATTAGAAGTGGGCCTAAACTGTCACTTGGACATCCATCAAGGGCTCCTGGACTATGAAAGGGCACAGGCTTGGTTGAGGGTCCCCCTCCCCTAGAGTGCACAAAATTTGTGCACCAGGCCTCTAGTTTAGTATATATTCCCCAGACTAGAGCCATGGATAACATTTTAAGATCTTTTTTATTTTACTTTATATTTATTGTTGAAAGTATTACAGGTGCCCCCCTTTTCCCCCATTGACCCCCCCCCCACCCGTTTTAAGATGTTTTTATTAATTTTTAGAGAGAGAGAAACATCGATGTGAGAGTGTGACATTGATTGGCTGCCTCCTGCATGCCCTCTACTGGGGATTGAGTCCGAAAACCCAAGCATGTGCTCTGACCAGGAATCCAATCAGTGATTTTTTTGGTGCATGGGAAGATGCTCAAACAATTGAGCCACACTGGCCAGGGCAAAGGGGACAGATTTAAGATTTGATTTGGAGATAGACTCTATGGGGATTGGTGATGAGTTGGATGTAGATGAGGATGTGGGAGAAATCAAGTATGCCCCAAGGCTCCAGGCTTGGGGAACTGTGTGGTTAGAAAGGGAGATGGAGCAGGATCAGATTAGAAAGGGGAATCATGGGTTCTTTTTCTGCTAATGTTAAACTGGGGTTCTGGGCGCGGTCACCTGGGAGTGAGAGCATAGAGAGCAGACATAACACTCCAGAACCAGGCCTTGAAAACCATCAGCACTTGCAAGTCACTCAGAGGAGGAGAGCAGTCAAGGAAATTGAGTCAGAGCAGCTGGAGAGGCAGCAGGAACATTCACAGGGGTGGGGAACAGGAGCGAATGTCCAGAAGACAAGGGGCTGACCATGTTGGAGGCTTCAAGGAGGTCTCATAAAAAACCAAAGCCACCCTGCAGTTGCTTGAAGGGAGAATTAGAGAATTAGAGAGGAGATAGCAAAAGAGCCACATCCATCGAGAAATCCTGAAGTTTGGGAGGGACTAAGGGCAGGGGGAGCAGCGGCAGTTTAAGGGTGGTGGAGTAAGGGCAGGAATCCATGGTAACGTTTGGGGCACTTTCCTGCCAGGAGACAAACCTTGACCCTCCTCCAACCAGCAGTGGGGCCTTTGAGAAATCCAGTCAAGTAGAAATTGTAAACGACCTTTCAAAGTGCATTAAGAGCTATAGATGAATGTGAGGGTTGAACACACCGTGGTATACACATAATGGAATTGATGATACATGTGGATGGATTTCAAAACCATTATAAGGAGTGAAAGAAGCCAGACTCAAAAAGAGCACCTCTAGTATGAGTCCATTTATTCAAGTTTTCTATATGTTTGAAATTGTTTAGAATAAATGTTGAGGAGAAATAAAAAGGATGTGAGAATCTTTTTTCATCCAATCCTAAAATATATGTCAAGCATGTGCTCTATGTCAGGTGTTGCAAGAAGTTCTAGCGCAGGCAAAACTAACCAATGATTAAATAAAAATCAGAACAGTGGCTGTCTCAGGGTGGTGGTGGATTGACTGAGCAGGGGCATGAGGTGATGGTGATGGGTTTAATTCATGCAAGTGTATGCATTTGTCAAAACTCAGCAAATGGTACACCTGAGATGTGAACATTTCATTACATGTAAATTTTACCTTAAAAATGAATTATAATTATTCAACTCTACTTAATGACATACATGATGAAGTACTCAGGGGATGAAATATGCTGAAATTTGCAACTTCCTTGAAAGTCTCCTATATAATAAATGCCTAATATGCAAATTGTCCCCTCGGGCAGTCCTTCAACAGGAAGTTTGATGGGGATACCGGCAGTTCGATCGCTCGCTATGATATGTGCTGATCCGTGGGGGCAGCGTGGAACATGGCAGGCTGGCAGCCAGTGGCAGTGGAGGTACTGCCAGCCCCAATGGGCCCCAAAAGAGAGGACCACGGCAGAATGGTAGAGCAGGTGACCAGGCGATGCCAGGCCAAGGTGTATAGGAGTGGGGGCCTGATTGCCCCTCTGATCACCCCACAGATGGCAACCACCAATGGCAGTGGGTGGCAAGGCCGCTGCCCTGCTCTCAGGCACTGAGGGAGCTGGGCAGGGGCCCAGCCCTGATATATCATCCCACAGATGGGATGGTGGAGCAAGTGAGGGGGCAGAACCAGGCCAAGACAAGGTGCCAGGTGGGGCTGCAAGGCTGGGTGCGTGAGCTGGAGCCTGATCTCCACAGGCCATCCCAATGGATCCCACCCATGCACAAATTTGTGCACCGGGCCTCTAGTAAAAAATAAGATGGATTAATAGGTAGATGGAGAGATGGATAGATATATGATGAAGCAAAATGTTATTATCTATGTGGTGGGTATGTGAGTATTCATTCAATAATTTATTCAAGTTTTCTATATATTTGAAATTATTTATAATAAATGTCGAGGAGAAATAAAAAGGATGAGAATACTTTCATTCCAATTCTAAAATATATGCCAAACATATGATGCTGTATGTCATATGTTGCAAGACAGAAAGTGTTGCTGAGGGAGATGCTCAGTGCTGTGGCATGAGGCACCTTGAGAGAAGACCAACCAACCGGCCCTTAGACAGAAAACTATCACTGTCCCTTCTCATGGAGAACACCCAGGGCAGAGGTCAAGTGGGAAAAGAAAATCACACCTGCATCTCTGCCAGGAACTGATTTAAAGAAACAAGTTTTAAGCTGATGGGGAAGGTCAGGACCCAAGGATTGAGATTGGGATAGTCAACACATTCCTGAAGAGTTAAGTCCCACAGTTTCAAATATGTCCCCATATAACTTGCTCACTGGGTCTTAAGTAATAGTCTAGCTCCTTTCTCTATACAACAAACCTCCCTCTCCCCTCACCCCAGTGTAGCCTTGGGGATTTTCATCACAGTGCTGTTTTAAGAGTAAAAACTTAGCAACAATTGAAGTGTATGCTGAGAGGGGTGCTGGTTAAGTCATTCATGATGGCTTAAAAATGCAATGAGATTCTATGCACTATTAAAAATGACTGAGGTAAATCTACATGTCCTGGACTTTGAGCAGCCCAAAATTTAATGTAATATATAATACACACACACACACACACACACACACACACTAAGTGAACAGCTGACTGGCCAATCAGCCAACCAGCCAGTAGCTATGACACACACTGACCACCAGGTGGCAGACACTCAACACAGGAGCTGCAGAGCAACAGTAATTTTGCAGAGTGCCCTCTCGCACTCTGGGACCCCTCGGAGGATGTCGGACTGCCAGTTTGGGCCTGATCCCCACAGGCCAGGCCAAGGGACCCCATTGATGCATGAACTTTGGGCCATAGGAACCTTCTCTGGGACCTCCCTTACCCAGCCTGCCATCTTCCCACCCTGTCTCTGTGGGGCCCTCACCCCACACACGACAGTGGGGCTGCTCCATGGAAAACCTGTTCCCTTGCTTCCAGCCACTATCCCGCCCCCAGCCAAGGCCTTAGCCCCACAAAGAGAGCCTGTGTTGGGCCTAGCACCGAGCAAGCAGACAGACCACACAGCCCCTGTGCCCCTCAGCACAAAGGCTGGTCTGTGTGCCCTGCCAGAGGGCCACCACCTCCCTTCCTCTGCCAAGCACTACAACCTAGTCATTGGAATCTCCCCTGAGGCTGCCACTTGGAGTCTGTAGCCCAGGCAGCAGGGGCACCCTCCACTGAAGCACCTCAGATGACTCCAGCACGTCCAGCAAGCAGTGGCTGGTTTCAAGCTCGCTGGCTCAATGTGGGCAGCATCAGTCTCTCTGAGGCCCCTTGTCCCCTTGAGGGTTAGTCCAGCTAATGGCTGAAGAGCTCCCATCTAGCTCTCCCCTAATCAGGTCCCTGCTTTTGGCCCTCCCACAACCTTCAACTCACCTTGAAAAAGACACAAGAACCCAGCTGGTGTGGGTCAGTGGTTGAGCATCGACCTATGAACCAGGAGGTCACGGTTTGATTCCCAGTCAGGGCACATGTCCGGGATGCAGGCTTGATCCCCAGTGTGGGACATGTAGGAGGCAGCCGATCAATGATTCTCTCTCATCATTGATATTTCCATCTCTTTCTTCCTCTTCCTTCCTCTCTAAAATAAATAAAAATATGTATTAAAAGACAAAAGACACCAGTGATAGGCACAAAGACCTGTGGTGGACCATGCCCACTGCTGTCCACCAGGCCCACTTTCCTGCCAAGGCTCTTCTTGCCTCATCAGCTGCCCCTGGGGCACCAGTTCCTTTGCCTTCACGCCCTTGGATGCCTATCCTCCAGCTGAACGAGAGCACCCTCAGGGTCCTATTCTCCATTCAAACCCATCTCCTTCAGTCTCCTCCATTCCGCTCCCTGCAAGGAACATACCTTCCACAGAATTTTACTGAGAGTCAGGCATGGTCTGTGCATCTCTACGTCAGCACCTCCAGGCCCTGACAAGCTTAGTGACTATCACTGGTGTTAGGGCCCATGCCCCTGACCTGTTAGCCTTGGTGCACACAGCAGGTGCTCTGGGCCACATGTGAAGAGACTGTTTCTCCTTCATGGGTCCTCCTCTGAGCTCCTTAGGTGGACAGTTTTTGAGAACAAACACAGCTCCCACCTCAAGCACCCACCTGGCTTTGCTTCTCCAGCTGAATTGAAGGCTTTCTCACTGCTCAGCCTGTGCTCAGAATAGCACAGAAGTGGTGGGAACACCATGCCACCAGGAGCCACCCTCCACCCACAAGGGTCAGTTGGGGGATAAATGCTGCAGCTTCCCCTTCCTGAGGGCACAATTCAGAGTGCATCCTACCTGGTTCCTTAGACTGATCCCAGTTAAGTGGGTACCAGGTGCTCACACTGATAACCACCAACATACTACCAGCCTCCCCTTCCTGTCTCCCTCTCCCTACTCCCTCCCTGCCTCACATTCACAACAAGCATTTGTCACGTGCCTGTCATGGATCAGCCTGTGGGGATATGAGACAAGGAGAAACTTCCTGTGCGCTCCCTGCCCCCTGGTCCCTGTTTCCTGTGGGCCTTGAGGTGGGGCATGACTCTTTAGAGGAAAACTTGGGGAATTCCTCCCTTGGGTCACCCCCTACTCTGGCAACTCTCGTGGCTTTTCCAGAAAACCTCTCTGTCCACATCTGGCCCATTGTGGTCCTTCAGGCCCAGGCAATTCAGGACTCAGCTGGACTCTGCATTGCTGATCATTCCTGCCCTGCCTGCACCCTGAAGAGCTGAGTCAAGGGTCTGTGTTGCCTGGGCCCCTAGTCCTCCACTTCCATTGGAGTCAGCCAACAGGAGACACTGGTAGGAGAAGGGGGGCCTGAGAGAGAGAGGGCAGAGTGTCCTCCCCTCCACTCCTCTCCCCCTCAATGTGGTTGATGGCAGGGCCTCCTGTCATGTGGCCCTTCTCTCGCCAGTGACTGAAAACACTCTTTCTCCCGGCCTCTTCACCACTACTGCCAGTGGTGCCTCAACCACTTAATGATGGTTCCCTCCACTCTGCCCACCATTAAGAAAATGTCCTTAGGCCCAACTGACATGGCTCAGTGGTTGAACATTGACCTATGAACCAGGAAGTCATGGTTCAATTCCCGGTCAGGGCACAAGCCCGGGTTTTGGCTCGATTCTCAGTGTGGGACATGCAGGAAGCAGCCAACCAATGATTCTCTCTCATCGTTGATGTTTCTATCTCTCTCTTCCTTTCCCTTCCTCTCTAAAATTAATAAAAATATTTTTTAAAGAAAATGCCCTTAGTGACCCCTGCTGAGTTGCTGCTTGGCTCCTGTTGCCCTGACCCACAGATCTATCTGGACAGCACCCAGCTCCAGCAAAGCAGCAAGTCTTCAGCATTGGACTCAGAGGAATGAGGTTCAAATCTCAATGCCACCATTTACCTTCAAGTTCCTTGGTCTTTCTCAGTCTTCATTTCCACGTCTAGAAAATGGATATGATAATAGCAATGCTAACCATCTCGATATTCCCAACGCAGCAAATATTCCCCCTCTTAAGACCAACTCAGGAGGAGAAAGGGGAATTATGGAAGGACACTGGGAATCCTGAAGAAAATGAGGAACTAGACTCAGGTTTTCATTCCCTTTGTCTCTTCATATCTGTCTCTCTTCTTCTTCCCATCTCTCTGATACACTCACATGTAGCCAAAATGGTTCTCCTCCGGCTCATTGTATACTCTGAATAAATATAGAATTTATTCCACAGAAATAAGCTCACAGTTGCATTCTGGGCTACAACCTGCTTTTGCCCACTTATCACCAGGAACTTCTCCTGTATCACTGACTATTCTCCTACAACACAGATAGACAGCACCACGTCCAGCAGTCACCTAACCTTCCACTGGATGTTCTACCAATATTTTATTTCATTGACTTGTCCCTTAGCCTAGGATGTTTTCATAGAAACTATCACTGGCATTTGGGACACATGCCCCTTCTGCAGAGCCAGCTCCCAGGACCGCTTTTGAAGCAGACAACCCACTCACTCTGTCTTGCTTTCTTTCCTCCACCCCCACGCCCTTGATCTGGCTCTCACTGAGGCTCACCACATTGGTGCAGTGGTGGACACAGCATCTCTCTCCAGTCCTGCTTTGATTGTCTCTCAGCTTTTTGGAACTACCCCCTTGGGGATGAAACCATCTTCTGTTTGGTCCGTGTTCCCCAGTGGCCATGACTTTTAAAAAATAGTTCACTCTTATGCTGAAGAGCAAAGAGCAGCTGTTCTCTTTCTCCAAAGGCCTTACTGCTTTTTAAGTTCAAACAATAGCGATTTGGATGAACACACACATCACATCATTCCAGAGGCCTTCAAAAGAAGAAGAGGACACTACAGAGCTTTTAAAAATATTGTACAGAATAAAATTCTGAATATCATGTCAATCACAGTAGCTGGGATATAATGGCACACTCATCTGGGCAATATGAGGTAAGTTTGATAAAAAAAAAAGACTGTTTACAAAGGTGAAAGGAGACTTTAGGAAACCAGTGTAGGGTTATTCAAGATCCTAGGGCCAGAAACATCAGGGGACCATTCCCAAAGGTGAAGGAGCAATTACTAGAATCCCGAGACAATAAGAGTATAGAGATGGCTCTGGGCAAGAGTTGGGGCCTTTAGGAGAATAGATACATCCAACCCATGGGGATCCAGAAAGGAAGAAGCTGGGGAACAAATACCCCGGCCTCACTTTCCTCCTGCTCTCCAACTATCATCTCATCTAAAGACCCCAACTGGAAAACTTGATATCATGGCTGCCTACTGAAGCAGACTTAATGGCCCAATATCCCAAGACACAGGTCAGAGGAGGCAAGGAGCAGGGAGGAGAATCAAATGGTATACTTTTACCAATGCTCTGAAAATACACAACCCAATTCAAAATTATGAACTTAGTGAACAGAAACTAAGTAGTAATTATTGTAAAACTGATTTACTTATTTGCACAAATGATCTTTTGGTCTTATAAACATTTCCAACTAGTTATCTTTAAATAACAAACTTACCCCTATAATTAAAATGTGGTTTTATTTATGGAAAATTCAGCTTACTCAGAGCTGTTCAGGACCCCAGACATTCAGGCCAATACAGGTATGGAGCAAACTTGGGTTGGCTTTGAATTGAGTGCATTTCCTGCAAAGGTCTCCTCTGGGGACCTCCGTGATTATATCCAAAGGGGAGGAAGGCAGGTAGCTCCCCAGAAGGAAATGAGAGGGCTGGTGAAAGGAGAAGCAGCTGCTGGAAGGCCACGGCGTGTCAGCCATTCATTCCACAAAGGCGCAAATTAACTTGCAAAAGGTCACCCCGTTGGTAAGGAGCTAAACCCCAATCGAAATACCAGCCTGTTCTCCACAGCAGTTCAGGAAAATGTTCCAAGCAGCCTTACACATTAAACTATGATCTTTAAGCACCTGCTCAGCAGGGTCTTTCCCAAAAATGTTCTCTCTTGGTGCTCCCATCAAGAATACGGAGGTCTACCACGGGGCCCCCTGCCTTGGGTGACCTGGCAGCCGGCAAGCATTCTCCAAGGAAAGTCCTCATAAGGGAACCTTTCTGTGCTCTCAGTGTCCCAGGTAGGAGACATCATTGCAAAGTTGTGCTTCACCAATAAGTAACATGACACCAATAAGGACAGACCCTGCATCTAACTGGGGGCTCTGCTCAACTCCAAGCTGCCCACAGACCCCCTGGCAACAGATATGTGGCTTCACCCACAGGCCCAACTTCTGGGACATGTCAGCCAGCGCCCTGCTGGACTCGTGATCTCAAAGACAGACGCCATGGAAACAGAATCTCAGCGTGCCTGCAGGACTGTTTTAAGAAAGCATGCTCAAACCCTTTCCTTCTAGTTCCTAATCTCTTCTCACCTTGTGCTAACGGGTAATGATGACTTTATAAACTGGGAAAAGGGATCAGGAAAGCACCACTTTGAACCAAGCAAGGACAAACTGCACTGAGTTTAGAAGACACTGTGTGTTTAAAAAGCTATTTTGAACAACTGACCTTTTCAGACAAATCCCAGCAAAATTCCTCCCTTGGCACCTCCTCTGAGACCGCAGAATGGGGAGGGTGTGAAGGGCAGGGTGCTGCGCTCAGCAACACCTCCTGTGCCCCCTGAAACGCCTATTGTTTCCTGCCATGGTGTCCATGGACTGGCTGGTTTGTTATGTCATATTTCCTCAATGAAGGCCATTGTCTCCTGCCAGCAGCTCCACGGCTCTTGTCTTCACAATGTATCGCCCTCCCGCCCAAGCCCTGCCCTGTGGCTTCAGTAATGTGATCCTGGCAGAGCTCAAAGGAGGCCTTCACCCCCTCCCCACATGTGCAAAGTCCCCTGACAGGATCAAGGAGTGGAAATCTCCGTTCCAAACCAGGGTCGGAACTTGACCAACCTGAGTTGGAACAAATTTCATCGCTCCAGACAGCTCCAGTCTCTTTTAGCCACATCACCCCACCACCCCCCACACACACACACACACACACAGTTCCTGTGGTAACTGGGCTTAAAGACAGATCCCACCTCCTGGCATTCTGACCCTAGTGCAATCCCCTCCCATCATAATACATAGAGCTCACTGCGTAATGGGTCGTGGAAATGGCATAATGTAACTAGGTCAAAGCAGGCATTGTGGCTTCCACCTTCCTCTCTCTGGGATCTCTTCTTCTGGGGAGAGCCAGCTGCTGTGTTGTGAGGACACTCAAGCAGCTCTGTGGAGAAATCCCGAAGATGAAGAATGGAGGCCTCCTGCCAATGGCCAGCATGAACGGATCATCCTTGGGAGTGAGCCCTCTTGGAAACCAGTCCTCCAGCCCCAGTTCAGCCTTCCGATGATGCACCTTGATGCCCAGCTGCACCTTGATGGCAGCCTCACGAGAGACCCTGAGCCAGGGCCACTGGGCTTAGCTGCTCCTGGATTCTGGGATCCACAGAAATTTTGAAGCAGTACATGGTCAGTGTCCCAGGTATACCACTGTGTTTTGTTGCACAAGGTGATTTAGCTCCATATTCTGGGCACTCAAGTCCAAAAAGGTTAGCCTCCAGCAGATCACAGCAGAGGGGGAAAAGGCAGAAAATTAACATGGATGGGCAAATGGTCATTTATTCAGCACGCCTGGATTCCTCATTCTTTACCATCCTGCCTCTCACAGAAAGAAAGAGGGGAAGGAAGGAAGGAAGGAAGGAAGGAAGGAAAGAAGGAAGGAAGGAAGGAAGGGAGGAAGGAAGGAAGGGAGGAAGGAAGGAAGGAAGGGAGGAAGGAAGAAAGGAAGGGAGGGAGGGAGGAAGGGGAGGAGGGAGGGAGGGAAGGAGAGAGGAAGGGAGGGAGGGAGGGAAGGAGGGAGGGAGGGAGAGAGGGAGGAAGGAAGAAAAAGAAGTATTTAAAATAAAATAGTCCTGGCTGAATAGCTCAGTTTTTATTAGAGCATCATTCCAATACACCAAGGTTTTCTGTTCAATTTCCAGGCAGAACATATACAAGAACCAACCAATGAATGCATAAATAAATGGAACAACATACCTTTCTCTCTCTCAAAAACCAAATAAATAAAATCAATAAATAGAAATGAAAATGAATAAGTAAAAATGTAACAAAGTTGTCCAATGCACTCCAACCAGTAAAACCTAGGACTATATCCCCCTCCATAAGCTGGTACTACCCTCCCACAAGGTGCCCCAAATTGTGTTTTTCTATAAAACTACACCACACTATTGATTACTAAAACTCTCTATCAAAATAACTTTCATCTCAATTTTGCTATCTCTTTTCTCCCCCCTGCCCCCAACATTGTGTCACCTGAGCATCTGATGCTGTAGGTTCTTCCCATCCATATCCAAAAAGTTGATTGAAATCATGACCTGGGCAAAGCTGACCTTTATTCAATTCATTCACCAGCACTGTCTACAGAGAAAGCTATCTTATCGTGAGTATTAGTTTCCTGCAGTTGCTATAACAAATTATCACAAGCTTAGTGGTTTAAAACAATGAAAGGTTATTGTCTTACAGTTCTGGAGGTCATATAATGACCTAGATACTGAAGTCAGTATCACTGGACCATAATCAAAGTGCCTGCAGCAATGTGTTCCCTCAGGAAGCTCCAGGGCAGAATCCACTCCTGCCTCTTAATCTTCTGGGACTACAGAATTCCTAGGTCTATGGCCCCATCTTGCTAATTTTCAGGCCTCAAATCCACCACCATATATATATCCTGTCTAATAAAAGAGAAACATGCAAATTGACTATACCTTCGCTACACTACCAGCCAATCAGGAGCAGGGGCAGGTCGAGTGGTGCAACGGGCAGGGCTGAGTGGCTCGAGGGGCAGAGCCGCAGTGCACAGGAGACTGGCGCAGCATGCGGGAGGCCAGCACAGCACGAGGGAGGCTGGCGCGGCGCGGGGCTGGGTGGTCACTGCTGGGGCTAAGGCCTGGACTGGGAGGGTGGGGCTGAGGCATCTGACAAGCATGGAGCCCCTGGGGCTGGGTGGTCACCAGGTGGTTACCAGCAGCCAGTGCTAAGGCCAGGGCTGGGCAGCCGGGACTAAGGCATCCAGGGCAGAGCCAACCACCAACCTCATCGCAGGGTGATGGCTGGGTGCTCAAGGCCTAAAGCTTTGGCCAGGGGTGAGGGGTCAGTAGGACATCCCCTGAGGGCTTCCCAGTATGTGTGAGGGGGCAGGTTGGGCTGAGGGATCACCCACCCCCAGTGCACGAATTTCATGTATATGTAGTGTATATATATATATATATATACATACACTAGGGGCCTGGTATGAGAGAGAGGAAGGGAGAGGGATAGAGAGATAGACACATCGATGAGAAAGAAACATCAGCTGCCTCTTGCACACCCCTACTGGGGATTGAACCCACAACCCAGGCATATGCCCTAAAAGGAATGGAACCATGCCATGACCTCTTGGTTCCTAGATTGATTCTCCACACCAGCTGGGCAAGTCCAGCATCTTTAAACCTTTCTCTGCTCTTCACATCACTTTCTCATCACTTCACAGAGGGAGGCGTGGGTGTCAGGCCTCCCTCTGCCTCTCTTATAAGGACACTTGTGATAGTGCTTAGGGTCCACCCAGATAATTCAGAGTGATCTGTCTCAAAATCCTGAATCACATTTGCAAAGACCCTTTTTACCTTGTAACATTTACAGCTGACAGATTAAGATCTTATATCTCTGGAGGCCCATTATTCAGCCCACTATGGCTTGGAACGGCTCATACACACACACCAAAGCTTTTCTGCCTCAGAGTCATTGCATTCTCTTCTAACGGTTACAAATAAGCCATGCCAGACTCTATCCTTTTCCAAAAGTCAACATCAAAGTTACTCTTTCTACTTTTTGGAATTCACTTGAGATCTATACTTCCCCAGGCCACATCAGTCTAGACATAAAAATTGGGTTGTAATGAACAAAAACAGCATTTCTCGCTTGCTATTATTGCCATTTCTCCAGCCCCCTCCCTAGAAATGTTGGGAATCCCTAAAATGTGTCTCTTAAGTGGAGGCAGCCCAGCAGTTGAGACCATCGTTTCTCAACTCATACTGCCTGGATTTGAATCTTCAGCCCTTCACTGTGGTCAACTGTGTTTTCCAAAGTTGCAAAAATATCTCCCATCCCATAGGCTCTTCTGTAATGTGGACCTGACCCCACCCCTTCCAAGAGCAAGAGCCCTTGAACCTGCGTGAGCCTGTAAGTGCTTTCTCTCAGAGCATATGATGGAAGTGTCCCTGTGCCACTTCCAGGCCACGCCTTTACCTGGGCTAGCAGCTCCCTATCCCTGCCTGTTGGAATGTTTGTTCTTGGGGTGCTCCTCTCTGGAGCCAGCCACAAGCTATAAGGAAGCCCAGGCACATGGAGAGGCCACCTGGGCTGACAGGCCCAGCTAAGCTGCCAGCCACCGACTGCCAGCACAGTTGAGCCTTGGGATGCCTCCAGTCCCATCCACATCTGACTGCAACCAGGTTATACCCCACGTGAAAAGCACTCAGTCGAGCTCAGTCACAACACAGACCATGAGTGATTTGTTGTCTTAAACCATCAAGTTTTAGGTGGTTTATTACCTATAATAATTAAAGTATAGTATGCTAATTAGACCGGATGTCCTTCTGGACATCCTTCCAGATGACCTTCCAGACGAAACTAGGCCTGTGAGGGAAGCCTGGGTCCCGGGGGCCAGAGGGAAGCCAGTGCTGGCAGCCAGGGAAAGGAAGGCCTACTCTTGCACAAATTTTGTGCATCAGGCCTCTAGTACAGCAATAAATGTTCAGACCATCCACTTATTAACTGTGCAATCTGAAGCATGTGACAGGCCTTAGTTGAGGTTCTGGAGAGAAGCAGACCCCGTGACAAAGACATGGTATATGACAGTTATTTGAGGGGTTATTCCAGGAAACACAGGTAGGAGAGCAAGGAGGTGAGAAAGGGAAGAGAAGGTAGCAAATAGAAAGAAAGCATTTGTGACTATGTTACCATAATGAGCAATCCCTCTGGGGACCCTCTGAAAGAATGAGTAAAGTTCAGAATTGTCTCATCAATAAAATGGTGCAGCCATTTGGAAAATAGTATGAATATTCCTCAAAAATTTTAAAATAGAATTATTATATGACCCAGCAATGCCATTTCTAGGTATAGATCCAAAATAATTAAAAATGGAATCTTAAAGAGGTATCTGCACACCCATGTTCGTAGCATTTTTCACAATAGCCAAAAGGTGGAGGCAACCTTTGCTGGATAAAGATGTAGCATATATATACAGTGGAAAACATTTTTCAGCCTAAGAAATAAGGAAATTTTCTCATATACTGCAGCAGAGATGCACCTTGAGGACATTATGTTAAGTGAAATAAGCGAGGCATAAGAGAACAAATATGGCGTGATTCCACTTAAAGCTGTCAGATTCATAGAAACAGAAAGCAGAATGGTGGTTGCCAGGGCTGGCACAGGGAAGAGGGGGAGGAGGGAGGAGAGTGGTTCAGTGGGTATAGGAGTTCAGTTTTGTACGATGAAAAGGTTCTAGATATCTGTTGTACAACACAGCACATGTAGTTAACACTGTGTTAACTACAAATTAGAAACTGATTAAGACAATAAAATCATATGTAAATGTATTTTTAACACAATAAAAATATTTGCCTGACTGGAGTGGCTCAATGGTTGAGCATCAACATGCACCGTTGGATTCCCAATCAGGGCACATGCTGGGTTTGTTGCTTGATCTCTCATGAGGGCTGTGCCGGAGGCAGCCACCCAATGTTTTTCTCTCATCGATGTTTCTATCTCTCTTCCTTCGTATCACTCTAAATATCAATAAAAACATATTTTTAAAATAATTTGTCTCATTAAAGAGCAAACTGAGGGTATTCACCATCAATTCCCTGGTTGAAAGTGACTCTCTTAGGGTGTTAATTCCCCACATTCCAAAGCCAGAGGTCACCCTGTGGGGAGATGCAGGAAGCCATCAGCACATACTGGGACTCTGAGGCGACTGAGGGCACTGGGGAGGCACTGATGGCATCTGCCGCATCATTTCCCTTTGAGTCTCTGTTTTCTTGTCTGTAAAAAGGAATGAGAAACACCCACCTGGACAGACCATTGTGAAGGCTATTTTGGGTACAATATGCTCCCTGCTTGCCCCTCCCTGTGGGCCTCCCCAATCTGAATCAGAAGTGCACACAACCTAGTCTCAAGTTAGGAGTTACCCATCACCACAGAATCTCCTTCCCAGCCCACCCACCTTTTATTTTTACAAATCAGGGAAATACCCTGTTCCCCTGAAAGTAAGACATCCCCCCAAAATAAGACCTACTTCCAGTTTTGCCTCTCACTGTAATATAAGGCATCCCCCGAAAATAAGACCTCCCCGATAATATTTTTATTCTTGAAACTGAAAAAGCCTGGGCCACACAAGCAGTTATAAGGAAGTGGGTCAATTTAATGCTGCTGCTTGTTGTGCGAGAGAGCCAAAGAGGTCTGCTAGTCTGGGATGCAGCCAGCACTCACCGACATGAAGAAATTTCTTCACAAAAGAAAAATAGATCAAATAATGATTCCCGCAGGAATGACGGCCTATCTCGACTCTTGATATTGCAATAAACAAGCCATTCAAGGACAATTTGTGCATGGAAATTAATGACTACATTGAAAATAGAATGGAGAGAAATCAGCGTGGAAACTTTGTGAAACCTAAACTGTAAGAGGTTGTGACTTGGTGTAGAATTCATGGGAGAAAATCACTGACAGTTACATTGCAAATGCACTATGAGCAGGCTACCTTGACAAGAAGTACTCATTTAAGGACAGTGCTATTGCTAAACATGAGAGATTTGGTCCACTGATTCTGAAAGAAATGGAGTCACAGGAAATTCAGGGTTTGGATTGTTATGATTATGTTCCAGAAGGTGATGACATGACTATCATTGAATAAATCTTACTTTGTGTTCATATCAGTAATTATCAGTATCAGTAAATGCACCATAGATTGTTGTACATGGAAATAATGGTAGTAACAAGAAAGTCTTGATACCGTAGGATTCACAGTTTGTCTGGTTATGCTGATTTGTGATGACAGCTACTACCATACCGTATACAGGTAATAAATTTCCTTTTTTTGTGTTCAACAATAAATGTGTACCGTATTCTTCTTCATGGCAAAATAAGACATTCCCTGAAAATAAGACCTAGCGCATCTTTGGGAGCAAAAATTAATATAAGACACTGTCTTATTTTTGGGAAACAGGGTATTTACCCAGCTCCAGTCTTTCGGAACCAGCCTGAGGGTTGGAAGACCAGGGCAGCGCTCTGGGCTCTGGAATACATGCTCTGCCTCCTCCAGGCTTAGCGGTCCCCTGCCCGGGTTACAGATGCCACCCTCACTGAGTGAGTGGGCACACAGGCCACCCTCTCTCACTGGCCTCCCCCGGCGTGACATCACCTTGCCCAGCAGAGAAGACTTAGTTCTTCCTGTGTATGTTTTATGCTCCAGCACTGCCTTCAACGCCCTTTCTGGAAGCTGAGATAGATTGTGCCAAAATATTAGCCATTGTTGCTGGTTGTGGGACTTAGAGCATAGCTATTTTCTTCTTTATCCTTTCTCTATTTTCTACCATAGGCACATTCTATTTTTAATTGACAGAATAACAAATTAGTGTTTTTTAAGTAAGCAATTTAAAAGCACATGTGGTTGCCTTCAGCATTTTTCATAGCCTCAGCTCACCCTGAGCGTCAGTTCTCAGCTCTCCTCTGTTCTCTCCTCTGCCTTCGAATTTTCCTTTGCTGCTGTCCTTCAGGGCTCTGAGCTAATTGCCGGTGTTGGTGCAGACCTCTCCAGTCTCCCGAAGGCTTCTTGATGCTCCTTCACACTGAAAATATTGATCATGCAAATTTATTTTAGCCTCCCAAACCAAAAAATTGACCTCATGATCTCATGATATGATGCACTGAGTTGAACACAATACGCCTTTCGTAGTCTTCTTGCCAAAAATGCACAACCTGAGTCTAATCATGAAGAAATATCAGACAGACCTGATCTGAGACATTCTACAAAATTCCATGGCCCATGCTCTTCAAAAATGCCACTCCTAGAAGACAAAGAAAGCCCAAGGACCGGTTTCAGCCTGGAGGAGAGACAGGATCACTAAATGTAACATATGATCTGAGATGCTGTTTTGCTATAAAGAACATGATGGGGACAGTTGGTGGAAACTGAATCTGAATAAGGTCTGTGGGTTAGCTAATTGTATTGAACTGATACAAGTTTCTGGAGTTGTGTAATTGCACTGTGGTTATATAAAAGAATGTCCTTTATTTTTTTAGGAATTGTACAACTGAACCTTTGGAGGGTAAAGGCCATCATATCTGAAACTTATTCTCACTTTATTCGGAAAAAAAATACACACACACAGAGGAATCTGACGAAGAGTGAAAAAAAATCTGTGTTCTATTCTTGCAAACATAAGCCTGAAATTGTGTTAAATTAAAAGTTAAAAAGGAACAAATATCCCATAAACCTCAGGCTCCACAGGCATCTCAGCCCTCAGAGGGTGCCCTTTCCGCACAGGCACGTTTCACTCTGTGACATCTCCCTCCCACAACTCCAATTCCTGCTGACCCTTCCAATTCCCATCTGGGGTGACCTAAGAACCCCTTTCTCTAATAAAGACAAAAACAGCTTCCAAATCCAGCTCTAAAGTAGGAATTCCCCCTCATTTCGCCCCTCCCTGATCCCCATCATTTAGGCAGTGGTTCTCAACCTCAGGGGACCTTGAAAGCTCCAAAACTTAGAAAACTCCCTAGATCAGAATCCCTGCGGGTGGGACCCAGGCACCAGGGCTTTTTTAAAGCTTTCCAGATAATTCTACTCAGTTGCCAGGACTTTAAAAAGTTGATGCGTGACTGAATGACTGATCATCAACCTATGAACCAAGAGGTCACAGTTTAATTCCCAATCAGTGCACATGCCCGGGTTGTGGGCTTGAACCCCAGTGTGGGGCATGCAGGAAGCAGCTGACCAACAATTCAATCTCATTATTGATGTTTCTATCTCTCTCTCTTTCCCTTCCTCTCCAAAATCAATAATGTGTGTGTGCGCGTGCGCGCATGTGTGTGTGTGTGTGTGTGTGTGTGTGTGTGTGTGTGTGTGTTGCTCTGCTGATTTCTCTGCTTGGGAGCCAGGTGGCAAAAGAGATGAGGTGGAGGGTGCTTATCAGAGCCCTGCATACAAAAGAACTCAATGCATCCCACATTAATCCCCAATCTGGAAATCATCGTGGGCAGAGCAAATAGTCAACAGAGACCTGGCTGTGGTCTCAGAGGAGCTCCTCTGGGAATCTGGGGTCTAGATGCTGGAAAACCTGTGCCATTGATGCATCTTGACTTAAAAGAAATTGAAGCATAGCCCTGATGTTTAGAGATGTGGGTAGCACATCTGCCTGTGAACCGGAGTCCCAGGGTCAATTCCGGCCAAGGGCACGTTCCTCAGTTGCAGGCTCTTCCGCAGCCTCGGGAGGTAACCAATCCATGTTTTTCTCTCATGGATATTTCACTGTCTTTCCCTCTCTTTTCCACTCTCTCTAAAAATCACTATATATATATAGTCTCCCTGGATGGGAGACTTAAAAATATCGATGCCCCAGCTACCTTCCCACCCCATCAAACTTGAAGCTTGAGTTAGGGCCCAAGCAACTGAATTTTTTTTAACTCCCCAGAAAATTACACCTCCATGATTTTGATTTTTAAATATAAAAATAAAGGAATAATCAAAAACATATTTTAAAAATAAAGAAAAACGATCACCTGGAAACAAGTGATTCCAAAGGACCAGCCCAAGTTTGAGAACCAGGAACTTAGAACAATTCCCAAGCATCCCGTGACGGTGAGGTTGGTAACACACAGGCTGCTGGGTCCCACCGAGTCTCTGACTCAGGAAGTCTGGGATGGGTCCTGAGAGTATGTACTTGGAACAAGTAGCAGTTAGGGGATGCTGATGCTGCTGGTCTCGGGACCATACTTTGAGAACCGCTGATTGAGACAATCTTGCTACTTAATGTGGTGCTGGGACAACAACACCAGCGTCACGTGAGAAAATGCAGACTCCCAGCACCGCACCTCCAGGCCTCCTGAGTCAGAATTTGCAAATAACAAGGTTTCCAGGTGGCCTGTGCCCACAGGAGTTTGGGAGACACTGCTTCAAGGGAAAGCCGAACGATCCCAAACACATTCACGTGTTATGGCCTCAAGTGTTTAGGGCTGTGGATGGTGGGATGGGTTCAGGTGAGGAGACCCCTCATTAATATAACGAAAAAAAAAACACCTCTAATAAAAGATGGTTAACGTAACCCAGACAGGTGCAGTCAGCCAATCTGCTGGATCCAGAATGGGAGTTCCAGCGGGTCCGTGTTTTACCAGCATGCATCATGGTCAGGACCTGGAGAAGGAGGTAGAAGCCATGCAGGGGTTAATCATCTAAAGAACACCAGTGAGGGTGAAGACCCCACCTTCCTGGGGCAGAGTTCAATCCCTGGTAAGCTTTTTTGATTTTGACCTCTGGATGAATGAAGTTGAAACAGTAGCCTGACTCCCAGGTGACTCCATTTGCTTGATGTTCTTGACCTTGGACTGTGTCCTCACCCTGTCTTAGTCCCAGGAGAGACACTGAGCAGGAGATCAGCTCAGCTCTGGGTGGTCTGTCCTGCAGTGTCATCACCAACGGGGCCCGCGGCACTGTTTGTTGAACACTGACTGTGTGCTGGTGCTGCCCAGAGGGCTGTATCTCACTCACTCCTTACCATAGTCTTGAGATGGATGTTATTGTCCCCAATTTACAGACTGGGAAAAAAATGATGTTTAGAGAAGTGAACTCACATGCCCAAGACCACAGTGGCTATTAAGTGGCAAGGCCAGAATTGACTCCCAAATCTTCTGGCTCCAGTCTTACATCAACCAACCTGAAGCAGAATCATCAACCGTACATTGGTGAGGAGGGACTTCCTGGCTGCTGCTGAGTCCTTACCTTGCCTTTATTGTTTTTCCTTTGCTGAACTAATAGAAGCAAAAATGATTCTAAAGCTGTACTACTTGATACAATGACCACCGGGCACATATGGCTATTTAAATTTAAGTTAATTAAAATCAAATAAAGTGTAAAATTTAGTTTCTCACTTGCACTAGACACATGCCAAGTGCTCAGTGGTAAAATGTGGTTCTTGGTTACTGGCGTTGGACAACTCAGATGGTCAAAAGTTCTATTAGATGTCATTATTCCAAAAATTTACACATCTTGACTACCAAGGTCACTCTTCATGCAAACTTAATTTTAAAAAAAAAATAATAATAATGCCCTAGCCAGTTTGGCTCAGTGGATGATAGAGCATCGGCTTGCGGACCAAAGGGTCCCAGGTCTGAGTCCAGTCAAGGGCACTTACCTTGGTAGTGGGCTCCTCCCCAGCTCGGAGCCTAGTCAGGGCTCCTGCATGAGGCAACAAATCGATGTGTTTCATTCACATTAATGTTTCCCTCTGTCTTTCCCTCTCTCTTCCACTCTCCCTTTAAAAAATCGATAGAAAAAGGAGATCCTATGTAATACTTTGAACAATAAAGATTTTTAAATAAATAAATAAAACGTCAAATTCACAAAATTTACTTTTACACTGTTACTTGTCACATATAAAACATTTTCAGCCATGGGAGTATATCAGGTGTTAAAAGGGAGACGCCTACTGGCAGCACATAGAATTACAACCTAGCACAATCGTACACTGGAAACTAGCCAGAGACTGGGATCCAACAGCCCTCAGCCGGATGTGGGAGGATTCACAAGTATGGGAGAAATCACACACCAGGAGAGGATCAGGAATGAAGTGTCAGGAGAAGAAACTAAGTCAGAAAAGTCTTTCACCCCAGACTGAAATCGCCGGTATCATATGCCTCACCCAATGCCTGGCACCAAAGTGATACATAATTAACGTTAGCTACTTAAATGATTGATTAATTCTGGGGATTCCAGAACTGCATAACTGAGCATTTTATTCTCTTAACATGTTTTTACTAATTGAACGCATCTTTGATTATGATGTCAATGCAGAAATGGGATGTACTGTTTCAAACAATTTAGTGGCCACAACAATGTTCAATAATCAAGGGATGTTATGATTTGATGAAGTCAACAAGAACAGAAAGAATCTACATTTTTGAGTCTCTGGAAAAACATGAAAATACAGTTTGTTTTTTCTTTTGGCCCAGGAATGAAAGATGGTTTGTCTGAAGGAACCAGAGTCAGACCCTAAATCATTCATTTCTCCATTCAGTTCACAAACACTGATTGCTCTGCTTGGGAGCCAGGTGGCAAAAGAGATGAGGTGGAGGGTGCTTATCAGAGTCCTGCATACAAAAGAACACAATGCATCCCACATTAATCCCCAATCTGGAAATCATCATGGGCAGAGCAAATAGTCAACAAAGACCTGGCTGTGGTCTCAGAGGAATTCCTCTGGGAATCTGGGGTCTAGATGCTAGAAAACCTGTGCCATTGATGCATCTTGACTTAAAAGAAATTGAAGCATAGCCCTGGCTAGTGTGGGTCAGTGGGTAGCACGTCTGCCTGTGAACCAGAGTCCCAGGGTCAATTCCGGCCAAGGGCACGTTCCTCAGTTGCAGGCTTCTCCACAGCCCCAGGAGGTAACCAATCCATGTTTTTCTCTCATGGATATTTCACTGTCTTTCCCTCTCTTTTCCACTCTCTCTAAAAATCAGTGGAAAAAATATCCTTGAGTGAGGATTTTTTTAAAAAAATTTAATTGAAGCATAAACAGTGATGACAATCCCAGGGGATTGTGGAGGACCCCAGTTTCTGGGGAGGGTATTCATGGGACCTAAGCAGGCTAATCAACAAGTCTGAATCAGGACTGGATTAGCTATCTGGTAGTCTAAGGCTGCTTATGAGCCTGTGTCCAGCAATGGTAGGGACCCAAGGTCTGGCGCCGCTTTAGAAGGATGGGAGAGTGCCGGGTGTTATCCTGCGTCTAGAAGGGTTCAGGAATATGGAGAAGGGCTGTGAATAAATTAATAAAGAGACTAGACATGAAATATAAATTTGAAATACATAGGGGAGCCAGATGGAGCCTAGCTTTAGTAACTAAGTTCTCCTGAATCTCCAGACCTGAGTTTTTTTATTCACACATTTTGCCCTAAAGCAAAGCAAACACACATATCAAAGACAAAGTTTGGTAAGCAGTAAAGTATCAGGTTGGGGGAACTGCCTTTGACTGTTGAGCTCTTTGTCCAGTAGCAGGTAATAACATATAGATTTTCAGGTTTGGGGAAATGCCCTCAGCTATCAGGCAGCAGGCAATCATATGTATCCTCAGCCCTGCTGAAGCCTCAAAGTTCACCAACCTTTTGATGAATTTCTTGCATTTATGACCTGCTGGAATTAGCCCCCAGCAAAAGAGTAGAGTGACAGATGTCATTGATTGCAAGGTCCATCACACCCCTCCCACAAAAAAAAATGAAGGATAGTCCCCATATCTGATGAGATTTTACTGGGTTCCAGTCTTGTACTAGTCCCTCTTACAGGTCCTGGAGAAAAAGAGATCAGTAAGTTTCATAGGAACAGACTCAGTAAGAAGAGCCCTTATCCCGTTCATTCTCCTTTTCATAAACCCACTTGAGACCCTCTCAACCCCTCTCAATAAGTAAGCCACTATTTCATAACACTTCTAATTAAAAAGTCTCAGATACCCACTAGAAAATATGGACAAATAACTTGGACAGGCACTTCACATAAAGGAATTTCCAAATGGCCAAGAATCATGATAAGATGCTGAGTACCTATGGTTACAGAAAAATTAAAATTAGAACTACAATGTACTGTGGCTATATACTCTCTAGAATAGCTAAAATCAAAGTTCTGAAAATAGCAATGTTGAGTGAGGCTATGGAGCAACCAGAACCCTCATATACTATTAATAGGAGTGCACACTTGTACAAGTACTTCAGAGAACTGTTTAGCAATTTCTTCTAAAGTTAAATGTAAACAGAGAAACCAAGATGGCGGCATAAGAAAACACCTAAACTGCTGCCTTGCACAACAATTTCAAAACTACAACTAAAAGACAGAACCACAGGAAAGCTGGCTGAGTGGAAATTCTACAACTAGAAGAAAAGAGAGAAGCTCATGGAGAATTAAAGGCGCTACAAAAGCCTGAGGTACAGAGACACATGTACGGAGAGGACAGGCAGCTGATGGGCGGCTGAGTGCCTGGCTGGCTTTCTCTAGCAAGAAGGAGACAAAAGCCCCCAACTGCGCTGAAACCCAGTTCTGAGCAAGAATCTGGGATTCCAGATTCATTGGGGGAGAAACTGGACAGTCTGGCAGCTGGTAAAACTTGAGGGCAGCTCTCTCTCACAGATGCTTGCAGCAATTACCAAGGGACACTGAGACCCAGGGGCCTCTTAGGGCAGGGCTGACAGGAAGCCAAGGATGTCTGCTCAGCCCTGAGACTTCGCCCCATCCAAGCTGAGCACAGAGGGTTTTGCAGTTTTACAAGTCTTGTCCCATAAGGCTCTCTCCTAGTGTAGACACAGGTGATCCTCACAGCCAATTGGCCTGGAGGTCAATTCCTCTCAGGGATACCAACAATAATCAAGACTTAATTACAAGGCTGTACACACAGTCCACAAAGGGGTGCACCAAGAGTGTCCACCTTAGCTAACTGGAGAGGCTAACACACTGGGCCATAAGAACACCTAGCACACAAAGATACCCTCCCAACACAGGGAAGCAGCAAAAATGTGAAGACAAAGAAACAGATCACAAATGAAAGAAATGGAGGAAAACAAACGACTGGATATAGAGTTCAAAACCATGGTTAGAAGGTTTTTCAAAGGTTCCTAGAAAAAAACGATAAATTTAGCAAGAACCTCAAGGATATAAAAAAGGACCAACTAGAAATTAACATACACCGACTGAAATAAAAAATAATATACAGAGTCCCAACAGCAGACTAGATGATTGCAAGAATCAAGTCAAAGTTTTGAAATACAAAGAAGCAAAAAACACTCAACCAGAAAATCAAAAAGAAAAAAGAATCCAAAAATTAAAGAAAGTGTAGGAAGCCTCAAGGACAACTTCAAGCGTAGCAACATCAGAATTATGGGGGTGCCAGAAGAAGAGAGAGAGCAAGATACTGAAAACCTATTTGAAGAAATAATAACTAAAAACTTCTCCCATCTGGTGAAAGAAATAGACTTACAAGTCCAGGAAGTGCACAGAATCCCAAACAAAAGGAATCCAAAGAGAACCACACCAAGACATATCATAATTAAAGAGCAAAAGGCAAAGAGAGAATATTAAAAGCAGTGAGAGAAAAACAGTTAATTACCTACAAGGGAGCACCCATACAATAGTCAACTGATTTCTCAACAGAAACTACGCAGACCAGACTGGAGTGGCAAGAAATATTCAAGGTGATGAATACCAAGAACCTACAACCAACATTACTCTACCCAGCAAGCTATTATTCAGAATTGAAGGTCAGATAAAGAGCTTCACAGATAAGAAAAAGCTAAAGGAGTTCATCACCACCAAACCAGTATTATATGAAATGCTGAAAGGTATTCTTTAAAAAGAAGAGGAAGAAGAAAAAGGTAAAGATAAAAATTATGAACAACAAATACATATCTATCAACAAGAGAATCTAAAAATCAAATAAATTAAAAATACGATAAACAGAATAAACTGGTGAATATAATAGAATCAGGGGCATAAAAAGGAAGTGGACTGACAATTCTCGGGGGGAAAAGGGTGTGGGGGTGCAGGAAAAGACTGGACAAAAATCATACACCTATGGATGAGGACAGTCATGGGGAGGTAAGGGCAGAAGGTGGGGTGGGAACCGGGTGGAAGGGATTTTGGGGGGGGGAGAACAATTGTAATAATCTGAACAATATAGATTTATTAAATTTAAATAAATAAATAAATAAATAAATAAATAAATAAATATAAAGTTAAACCTAAACATATGACTGAACATTTTCACTCCCAGTATATGCTCAAAAAAAAAAAAAAGAGTGTTTCCCTGGCAGTGTGGCACAGTTCATTGAGCATTGTCCCATGCACCAAGAGCTCACCAGTTCAGTTTCTAATGAGGGCACATGCCCAGGTTCCAGTCTTGATCCTCAGTAGGGGACCTAAAGGAGGCAGCCAATTGATGCTTCTCTCTCTTTCTCCTTCTCCCTTACTCTCTCTCTAAAAAACAAAATCAATAAAAACATTTTTAAAAATGAATTTTTTACACAGCAAAGGGCATATACAAAAATGTACACTTCAGCTGAATTGATAATAGCCAAAATCTAAATCCAACTCAAATGTCCATCAGTAGAAGAATGAGTAAATATATTGGGTACAGCACAGAAGGAAAATGAATGAACTGCTCTTATACACAATAATATGGATAAATCTCAAAAACAATGTTAAGAAAAAGAAACCAAACACACACACAAAATGCACCCTATGTGACAATATTCATATGAAGTTCAAGAAGAGGCAAAACTCATCTGTGTCAATACTGATCAACAGTGGGAGGCAAGAACCAACCAAAATAGGACTACAAGGAACTTACTGAATCATGGAAATGTCCTCTATGCTGATCTGCGTGGTGGTGACATGGTGCATACATAGGTAAAAATTCACTGAACTGTCCATTTAGGATGTGTGCATTTTACTGTATGTAGATTATGCCTCAATAAAGAGTAAAAAAGTCTGGGTGACCACACTTGATAGAAGCATGGCTGAATATCAAAGGCTTGCATGTAATACGATGAACAGTCATCATAGAAGAACCTCAAAAACAGTCCCAGTCCCACGGCCCTTGACAATAGTCTTGATACACCCACGAACAGTAAGGACATGGTCCTTTCCAGCCAAGTGAGCTGTGGCCCTGCTCAGAGCTCTCAAAGGACTACCTCCCCTGAGAGGCCCTCTTACACCTCCAACAGCACCTGGGGCCAAGTGCCAATAGCCAGGCCAGCACTGTCCTGCTTAGAGGCACATTCAAGGCTTTGCAGGTCCTTAGTGGAAACCGGCGGGGCCCTGAGCACACTGGAGGTGCAGGACTGAGATGTAAGGAAAACTAAACAAGGGAAACAACCGTTTTTGGAAGGCTCTGTATTTAAAACGCTGTTTACTCCGCTGGAATTGTGTAGCTCTAGCTGTGTTGTACCCTAGCCCATGCACCAGGAGCTCTCAACTCTGGCTGCACATCAGAACCATGAGGAGTTTTTAAAATAACAGGCTGTCAGGCTTCCCTGACCTCAGACCAATAGAATCAGAACCACTAGTACAGCGCTTCTCGAAGTGTGTCCCTAGAGTAGGAACTAGAAATGCAAATTCTCAGGCTCATCCCAGGCTACTGCATTTGGGAGCTGCTCCAGCAATCTCTGCTCTAATTGTTCTCACAGATCCTCCCGGTGATTTGGATGCACACTCAAGTGTGAGACCCATTACTGTAGTAAGAAATTTGCATTCCTAACAGCTGCCCAGGTGATGCAGGCCACACTTTGAGAACCACTACTGTCTATCTAATGGATAAAGCCAAACTTTGGTGCAGAATAGAAAGAGGTGATAATAAAAGTTACCCAGGCCCGCCTGGCGTGGCTCAGTGGTTGAACATTGACCTGTGAACCTGGAGATCACGAGTTTGATTCCCGGTCAGGACACATGCCCAGGTTATGAGCTCAGTCCCCAATGTGGGGCATGCAGAAGGTATGATTCTCTCTCATCGTTGATGTTTCTATCTCTCTCTTCCTGTCTGAAATAAGTGACCTCAATAAAAATTTTAAAAAAAAAACAACAGTGGTGAAACTTCGAGTAATTTTTTTTTTTTTAATTTTAAAGCTCTCCAGGTGAGTGATTCTGATAAGGCCTCCATACACTTTCATTATCTAATCTGGCAGGAGGCGCACACAGGTGAGAATGTTCCAGGAGAAGAAATACAATTTGCTTCTCACATAACCTGTATAAGCCCCTTTCCATCCAATCAAGCTGCAATTTGAGGTTCCTAGTGTAACAGGCTTTATTTCCTAGGTGCCCAGCCATGAGAGTTTTTTCTGGCACTATTGGATCTGGAGAAGTTTCAGGTAGAACACTTTGTATGAAAGCCTCAATTTGGGAAAAGGCCTGATATTACTCTCGTTGGTCCAAGATAAATGAGAAACAGAGCAAATTAAGGAGGAGTAGAGGATGAAAGGTAAGAAATTATGTGCAGGGCATGGAAGAGGAAGAGAGAGAGCTATGAGAGAGAAGGGTAGAAAGATATTTATTTCAAGGATGGTTGTCATTCTCTCTCTCTCTCTCTCTCTCTCTCTCTCTCTCTCTCTCTCTCAATTGAGCATTGAGAAGGATTTTGTAAATGATTGGAGAGAGGAGCTGGACAAGCTGATCTGCAAAGCAGGAAAGAAAGAGACTGAAGTGAGTCAAGGAGGACCTCAGGGGAGTGTGGGCCTGGGAGATCAGCACATCATGGGAAAAAGTCAGACTTTGTCAGGATTAAAATTTCCTGCTTTAAAAAGTCAAACCATGGCAGAAGAGAAACTATTGAAAATACATGTATCTGAAAGAGGACTTTCATTCCAAATAAATAAAGAGCTTGGATAGCTCATTAAGAAAGGCAAAAAACTCGATGAAAAAAAATGGGGAAAAAACCTAGGTAAACGCTCACAACACTGTAGAAATGGCCGACAAGCACATGAAAAGAAGGTCTACATTATAACTGTGGTTTTGAACTCTATATCCAGTTCTTTGATTTCCTCCATTTCTTTCATTTGTGACCTGTTTCTTTGTCTCCACATTGTCGCTGCTTCCCTGAGTTGATAGAATAGCTTTGTGTGCTAGGTGTCCTATAGGGTCCAGTGGCTCAGCCTCCCCAGTTATCTGAGGTGGACACTCTTAATGCACCCCTTTGTGGGCTGTGTGCACATTCTTGTTATAGTTAAGGCTTGATTGTTGTTGGTATCATGGGGTAGGGGGAGGGGAATTGACCTCCAGGCTAATTGGCTGTGAGGATCAGCTGTGTCTACTATGGGAGAACTTCTGTGCTGGAGACATCCTTATGAGACAAGACTTGCTTCAGTTGGGCTTTGGTGCTCACTGAGTCTGCCCCCTGAGTGTGTCTCCTATGGAACTGAGGAGTTGTAATCTGGATGGTCCCACTCTGACCCCTGGGTACACTGGCTTTTGGATCTCCAAGGAGGTATTAATTTAGCCTCTGCCTGAGGCCACCCAGCAGAAGCTATGGAGAGATCTGCAGATTCCTCTTCTTTGTTTGGGTTTTGAAAATGCCCAGATGAGGCCCAGCTATGAAGCAATGCAAGCTGCTGTGGAACCTTGGGCCTTCTTTTGGATGTTCTGGGTCTCACTGACTCAGCTGTAGGTAAATTTAAAATTCAAAGGACCAAGCCATTCATATGCAAAGACCTCTGCACTCAGCTTGGATGAGGCAGAGTCTCATGGCAGAGCAAACAGCTATGACTTCGTGGAGCGGGATCACAGGGCGGGGCAAACAGTGATGGCTTCCCTTCAGTCCTGCCCTATGAGGCCCCTGGTTCTCAGTGTTCCACGGTAATCACTGCAAGCACCTCTGAGAAAAAGCCACCCTCAAGTTTCACCTGCTGCCAGACAGTCCAGTTTCTCCCCGCATGAGTCTGGTCCCCAGAGTCTCGCCCAGAACTGGAGGTCAGAACAGTTGGGAGATGGTGTCTCCTTCCCAATTGGGAAAACCCACTGCATACTCAGTTGCCAGCCCAGCCCTCTCTGCATGCACGCCTGTGCCTCTGCCTTCCACAGCTCCTGTAAGTCTCAGTGTGTTTTTCTCTTTCCTTCTAGTTGTAGAATTTCCACTCGGCCAGCCTTCCTGTGGTTCTGGATGATGTCCATTTTGTCTTTTAGTTGTAGTTTTGAAATTGTTGTGGGAGGCAGCAGTTTAGGTATTTACCTATGCCGCCATCTTGGTTTCTCTTCTCATCATACTTTTTAACAAGACCCATTGAGACTTCTTACTCTAATAAAGCTATTCTGCTTACTTACTGGACAAGACATATTTGCTTCCACTTCTATGCCTTGGCATCTTCCCTACTCTCTGCTAACATTATACTCGAAATCCAAAACTTTTTCCTTCAGAAATTCTTCTTTGACTGACCTAGCGACTTGTAAGCAATTATTGACACAGTACCCCTTAGCTTTTATATCCTATTTATTCCGATGTATACTTATTTGAATTATGTTGCTTCGTAAATATGTTTCATAGTTGTTTTGTGTGTGGAATCTCTTCCCACATAGGATGTAAGCTCCTTGAGAGCAGGGACCACATCAGCCCTGTACTTTGTGAAGCACTGCCTCCACCACTCCTTCACACGGCCTAGTGATGTTTCTGTGATTGTTGAGTTTAACTGACATACTTGAAGACTCAGAATAGGTCTATTTTAGAGTTCAGAGAAAACAAAAGGCCTTGGAGTCATCTCTTTGTAACTCTGTCTCAACCTCTTCCATCTGCTTATCCTGGATTCTATATTGCTCTTCTCCCTCTCCTCTCTTTCCCTTCTTAGCTCTTTGCTTCCATTCCATGCAATATATAGTAAGGCTGCCTGCTCCTAAGCAGTCAAGTAAGTTGGTATTTCTGTAGCCATTCTCCTTTTAAAGAGCATATAATGCTATCCTAGCCAAATTTGCCTTTGCTTCCCTCTTCATGTAGCTTTCTGGGTCAGTTGCTGTATCTTTTTGCCTTGATGCCCCATACTATTCCATAGCACTGAAGGCTCATGAATTTTTCTAATTTTTTCTTTTTTGGTGGTGAATTGCTTCATTATTAAATACTAGCTGCCCGGTGCATGAAATTCATGCATGGAAGGCAGAGGGTGTCCCTCAGCCCAGCCTGCACCCTCTCCAATCTGGGACCCCTTGAGGGATGTCCAACTGCTCATTTAGGCCTGATCCAGGTAGGATTGGGCCTAAACCAGCAGTCGGTCATTCCTCTCACAATCCAGGACTACTGGCTCCAAACTGCTCGCCTGTCTACCTCCCTGATTGCCCCTAACTGCTTCTGTCTGCCAGCCTGATCACTCCCTAACCACTACCCTGCCAGCCTAATTGATGTCTAACTGCTCCCCTGCCAGCATGTTTGCCCTCAACTTCCCTCCTCTGCTGGCCTAGTCACCCCTAACTGCCCTCCCCTGCAGGCTTAATCACCCACAACTGCCCTCTCTTGCAGGCCTGGAACCTCCCAACGGCCCTCCCTTGCTGGCCATCTTGTGGTGGCCATCTTGTGTCTACATGGGGGCAGCCCTCTTGTGTGTTGGAGTGATGCTCAATCTGCAAATTACTCTTTTATTAGATAGAATTGAGGCCTGGTGCATGGGTGGGGGCCAGCTGGTTTGCCATGAAGGGTGTCCCAGATCAGGATGGGGGTTCCCTTGGGGCGTGGCGCAGCCTGGGTGAGGGGTCTGTGGTGTTTTGCAGGCTGGCCACGCCCCCCCAGTGACTCAAGCAGAGGCCTTGGGATCTGGGATTAATTTATGTTCTACAATTGAAACTTTGTAGCCTGGAGTGGAGCCAAGCCTTCTGCTGGCTCTGTGACAGTGACAGCCATTTCTGTTTGGGTTTATTTAAATTCTATAATTGAAACTTTGTAGCCTAGAGTGGAGGCCTAGGCGCTGGGGCTGTAGAAGCTTGGCTTCCTCCATCACCTGGGCAACCCTAGCTTCTGTTCTCTCCAGCTCTGTGGCTGTTGCCATTTCTGTTGCATTTATGTATCTTCTATAATTGAAACTTTGTAGCATTGACTGGAGGCCTAGGCCGGCAAGGGCAGGCAGAAACCCAAGACTCCCTCTTGCTCTCTCTGGCCGCAGCCATCTTGGTTGGGGTTTATTTGCTCCTGATTGGCTGGTGGGCTTGCTTGTGGGCATGGCTTTGTGGGTGTATCAGAGGTATGGTCAATTTGCATATTACTCTTTTATTAGATAGGATATGCATGTATCAAAACAAAACAAAAGATTAGAGCATCATCCTGATACCCTAAGGATTTGGGATTTGATCTCCAGTCAGGGCACATACAAGAATTAACCAATGAATGCATAAATAGGTAGAACAACAAATCAACATTCTTCTCTCTGTCTCTCTCCCTTCTTCTCTGTCTAAACTCAATTTTTTTAAAATCACTGTAGGGAGTAAAACAAGCTAGATACAAAAGAGTGTCTGTCACATGATTCTGTTTCTATAACATGTTTAAATAAGAGAAGCAAATTTACAGTGACAGAAGGCAGTACAGTGGTTGCCTGAAATTGAGGGGGCTGCGAAGAAGGACTAAGGGACTTCCTCCGGTAATGGATGGGTGCTAGCTCTTGTTTAGGTGTATACATTCGTCAAAAGTCATCAAACTGATGCTTAAAATGTATAAATGAAGTTTATTGTATGTAAATTATACCTCAATAAAGTTAATTTTAAAATAGCTAAAGAAATGTTTAAATATTAAAAAAACAAAAATAATAACAAACAACAAAAAAGAATAAGATTTTGTTTTAATACAAAGAAGTCCAGCCGGTGTGGCTCAGTGGTTGAATATCAACCCATAAACCAAAAGGAGCAGTTCAGTTCCCAGTCAGGGTACATGCCTGGGATTTGGGCTTGAGCCCTGTAAGCATGTAGGAGGCAGCTGATCAATGATTCTCTCTCATCATTGGTATTTCTATCTCTCTCTCCCTCTCCCTTCCTCTCTTCTGAGATCTATAAAAACACATTAAAAAAAAAAACCACAATAATGAGGATGCTCTCTATGTACAGATAT
This sequence comes from Antrozous pallidus, assembly GCA_027563665.1. Classification (NCBI taxonomy): domain Eukaryota; kingdom Metazoa; phylum Chordata; class Mammalia; order Chiroptera; family Vespertilionidae; genus Antrozous; species Antrozous pallidus. Next base: position 18,499,946 of record CM050518.1, on the reverse strand, counting down.
TGGAAGGTTTCCAAGATATATTTTCAAGTGAAAAAAAAAAAAAAGCAAGATGCATAACAGTTTTATAGAGTGAAATCATGTGTTTAAACAAATAAATAAATAAACACTGTGTGTTTAAGTAGGGTGAGAAGAATATATTTGCTTGCATATTCATATATATATATATACCCAAAAAAAATATTTGCAAGTGTCAGGGAGGAAAAACTTTCCTCTATCCTCTTAGGTTCGGAAGGTGGAGACATGCAGACTAAACAAAAGACAGATCAGCAAGAAGGAAGTCAGCACCTATTTAAGCATACATGTGGGAGTACTCAGTGATGACTAAATTAAAGCAGTCTTTGGAATCAGGAACTTTTATACTTATACTAGAGGTCCAGTGCACAAAATGTGTGCAAGAGGCTCAGCCCTCCCAGCCGCATGGCTTGCCTCAGCCCTCGCAGCCCTGGCTTCGTCCAGAGGTTGTCTGAAAGGATGACCAGAAGGCCATTCAAATGTCCAGTCTAATTAGCATATTATGCTTTTATTATTATAAGTACTTAGTAGGGGAAAGGGAAAGAGAGGGAAAATGGCTTCTATAGGAAGAACAAAAAGATTTCTTTGGGAAAGACAAATGGGTTTGTAGGAGAACAAACCAGAGATAGGAACGTTTGTAATGATGTTTGTTCATGCAGGTGCTCTCTCTCTGTCCTGGTAGAAGAAGCTGTTCTGAAATTCATAGCAGTCCTCATTTCTCCGAGGTTTCTGATTTGAGTTGGATAAGGGAAACTCCAAGAAGGCTTCTTTCTGTATCTGTTGAATCTCAAACATCTTTAGCTTAAAATAATCTTTGTTCCAATTCTGGAGTTCCAAGTGGGTCCTCATACAAGATACATAAGAAACTGATGATAGTAGTTATCCATTTGCAGGGCAGGGGATGGAGGCGCACAGGAAATGGCAAGTTAGGGACAGGGGTGAGGGGAAACATTTTTTGCTACACTTTTTAATGTTTCAAATTTTAGAAAGATGTGAATGCATTGCTCACTCAAAAAATTAAGTTCTAAGTATGTTTCAGATTTATTTAAGGAGTGGTTTCTCTCTCTATCTCTCTCTCTATCTCTCTCTCTCACACACACACACACACACACACACACACACACACCTCATTTAGGAAAAGATGGATTTTTGCCTCATTAGCAAAGGCATATTGGGATCTAGCCCTGAGGGAGGTGGGCTTTTATTATCATTGGCTACAAATCCTACACAGGAAAGATTATAAAACAGAGTCAAGTCACCTTTTCCACTTTGCTGGGAGAGACACAGCAATGTGTCAACTGTTAGTACCAGGACCCTCTCTCATGCCTCCCCTCCAGTCTCCAGGAATACAGTGGCAGCTACAGAGGTTAAGGGGTGCGCTGAGGAGGAGCCATGGAGAATGGAAACATTCCCCCTTCGAGAAGATTTCAGGATTACTATTTGGGCTTTGCACATGGTGGAGGGTGAAAGGACTGGTGAAACTCTGACCTAACATGCTGACCCTTTGCCAATACAAGAATCAAAGTATTTCCCAGACAGGAGCAGTTCCTAATCTGAAGGAGATTCTAAAATAGGAATTCAAGGTCAAGTGAAGGTTTTTCAGATAGAGTTAATCACCATGTCTTAAATGCTCTGGAATTCAAAAATATGAACCAGAGGGGGGGGGGGGGGATCATGGTTCTGAGTTCTGGGATACGCCTCAGGTCTGGAGCATGCCAAGCACATTCCCACCTGAGGGCAGCTAAACTAGCCGCCTCCTCTACCGACCCCTCTACCTCTACTCCCCATCTCTAAATCTTCTCTGTTGACCCCCGTTTCTCATCCTGAGCTCCATTTTATTGGAGGGAAGAGGTCTTCTCTGGCCACCCAAAAAATAAGTATAGACCCACCCAACCAGTCTATAACATATTCCCTTTTTTAAAAATGTATTCTTTTTATAGCCTCAATGATCATCAAATTCTTTCCTATTTGCTGTCTTTCACAACTGAACTGGCACAGCCATAACGGACTTGTTCTCCACGTCCTCAGTGTTTAGGAAAGCTGCCTAGTACATAGTGGACACTCCATATTTGTTCAATCAACAAACAAATAATTAAAAGTTAAACTTGAAGTATATGCGAAATATTTAAGGACAGATGTGAAGTCATCAAATGTGAAAAACATCCAGGCTGGAGGTGTACATTTGGATATGATTAGAACAAATTCAGTTTTTAACTCCACAGGAATAGACAAACTCACCTGAGGAGAGCTTTAAAGAAGAAAGGCTGGTGCCTGGGGAACCCAAAATTTAGAGGTTGGAGAGAGCAAAGGAGCAAGCAAAGACGGTAAAAAAGAAGAGGCCATTAAGGTAAGGGCAACCAGAAGGTGTCTCTGAGGCTGAGAGACAGGAGTATCTGGAGAACAGGAAGTGAACAGCTGCGTGGAATGCTGGTCTGGGAGTTGCCAGCGTGGAGTTCCATCAGGACCCCAACAAGAGCAGTTTCAGGGCCAGAAGCCTGCAGGAATGGAGTGATGAAGGGAAGTGAGGGCAGAAGCATTGTGTGTGAATGGCTCGATCACTGAGCTGAGAATGGCCCATAAACTGGGAATAGCTACAGACAGATAGGAATCAAGGAAAGATTCTTTTTCTTTTCTGATCAACTTTTTCTTTTGAAAAGTTTCAAACCTGCAGAAAGTTGAAAGAGGAATGCAATGCACTCCTCTTCACCCTTCACCTTTCCTTAGTCCTCGTTTGCTAACACTGCCACACTTATTTCCCCCAGCCACACCTATATATATTCACTGTGGGGTGAATCCCTGAAAAATAAGTTGTAGATATTTCTAAAAACTCATCATGCTTTCCCTAAGAACAAGGCCATTCCCCTACATAAACTCAATGCCATATACCACCTGAAGAAATGTAATATCGAAGCAATAACATTATATCATAAACAGACCGTATTCACATTTCCCCAACGGTCCAGAAACATCCTCTCTAGCTGCTTTCTTTTTTCCTGGTGCTGGAGCCAATTGAGATTCATACATTCCATTTGGTTGTCACGTCTCTGTACTCTCCTTAATCTAAAACAGCCTCTGTGTTTTTATTTTTATTTACTGTTGTCTTTCATGGCACTGACAGCCAGAAGAGTTCGGGCCAGTTGTCACGTAGCATGTCCCACATCCTGAACATGTCTGATTGTTTCCTCATGATTGGATTCAGGTTAAACATTTTTGGCAAGAATATCACATAGATGATGTGAACTTCTTAAGGTTCTTAAGGGAGAGTGTTTTTTTTTTTGTTTTTTTTGTGTGTGTGTGTGTGTGTGTGTGTGTGTGTGTGTGGTTTTTTTTTTTGGCGGGGGGGGTTTGGCTTTTTTTTACATTTATTATTGATGAGAGAGAGAGAGAGAGAGAGAGAGAGAGAGAGAGAGAGAGAGAGAGAGACTGACTAGTGGTTCCACTTATTTATACATTCACTGGTGGATTCTTGTCTGCGCCCTAACTGGGGATGCTCTAACCAACTGAGCTATCTGGCCAGGGCTCAAGGGAGAGTTTTTTTAAAGACAGGAAATACTCAGTCCAGTAAGGGTGATAGGGTGATGGAAAAGGAACTGGAAAAATGAATGAGGTGATGAATCACTGAATTGAGAGTGGGGGTGGAATCAGATGAAGGGATTAGCTGTGACTAGCAGCGGGTATGTCTTTTTGGTTGTAACAAACAGGAAGCAGAATGGGAAGATGGTGAAAATGAAGGAGTGTTGTCTGATGCAAGGAGGATAAGTATGTTTGGATCTGATGGCTTCTACTTTCTCAGTGAAATGAGGCAAAGTCAGTAGCTGAACCTAAAAGTAAAAGTGGAGAAGAGAGGAGGAAGTTTTGAGACAGAAAGATACAGTATGACATCATCATTGGTGAAGGGCCAAAGTAGACTTTCCAGAGAAATATAAAAAGTTTGGCTGCCCTGTTGGTGAGAGTATAAAATTGTGGGAAATACTTAAAATACTATGGAAACAGCATAAAGTTTGCTCAAAGAATTAAACAGAGAATTACCAAATAATATAGAAATTCCACCTCTGAGTATATACCAAAAAGAAATGAAAGCATGATCTTTTTTTTTTAATGCTTATGAAGTATTGATGCTATTTTATTTTATTTTTTTAATATATATTTTATTGATTTTTTACAGAGCAGAAGGGAGAGGGATAGAAAGTCAGAAACATCAATGAGAGAGAAACATCGATCAGCTAGCTGCCTCTTACACGCCCCCTACTGGGGATGTGCCCGCAGCTAAAGTACATGCCCTTGACCGGAATCAAACCCGGGACCTTTCAGTCCGCAGTCCGACGCTCTATCCACTGAGCCAAACCAGCTTCGGCTGAAAGCATGATCTTAAAGTTATTTATACATCCATATTCATAACAATATTATTTACAATAGTCAAAAGTTATCAGCAACAACCAAGTGTTCATAGATGGATAAATGGATAAACAGAATGGGATATATATATAATAAAATATTATTCAGTCTTAAAAAGGAAGGAAATTCTGACACGTCCCACCATGGATGAACTTTGAGAACCATGCTTAGAGAAAGGGAGTTACATTTTATTAAGCCCAGGGCCAGAGAAATATGTGCCTTTCAAATTCTGGGCTTCCCCACATGGAGGAAACCTTTTCTATTTATACCTTTCCTAGCTCTTTTGCCTCCCAAATTTGGAATGAGACTTCCGGGCCTTCTGGGAAAGAAGGCCTACATGCTAGGAAAGGGCCATAAGACCATATCTCAAGGCCTGGTGTCAGCACTGACAACTCTGTCTGGGGCATGGTCCACAGCCTCTCTGGCATGGGAGTAGTCTTATTTTCCTTATTATTTAAGCAAGCAAGCATTTACAGAAGCCAAAATAGCAGAGTTAAAATTTCAAAACAGCAATTTTTACATAAGGTGGATGCTTCAAAGTGAAATACACCAATCACAAAAAGACAAATACAATATAATTTCACCTATATGAGTAGTCAGATTCATAGAAACATAAGGTAGAATGGTAGTTGCCAAGGGCTGGAGGAATGGGGAGTTATTGTTTAATGGGCACAGAGTTTCTATTTTGCAAGATGAAAAAGTTCTGGAGATTGGTTGCACAACAATGGGAATGTACTTAATGCTACTGAACTGTACAGTTAGTAGAAATGGTTAAGGTAATAAGTTTTACATTATGCGTATTTTACCACAATAAGATATTAAATAAATAAATAAATAAATAAATAGGGGAAAGTTTAGACATGGTATGGTTAGTATCTGGTGAGGCTTAAGATAATTCATTTGTGGAGAAATCAGTCAGCTCAGTTGCACAATTTTCCTCCAAACAATATTATGCTGCTCAGGTATATACAGAAAGAAGACAAATACTTGTGTTCATCCAGGATTGATTCTACAAAGGAAGAGGGGCTAGGGAATTGATTGAAGGAGTTGTGGTCGATTTATTATTGTCAAGCAAATATTTGCCTCCCAGGGAATGAAAAACAGTTCCCTGACTCATTGGGCTTGACCATGTGACTTACTCTGACCAACAGGCAGGCAGAACTGACAGTGTGCCAGTTCCAAACTGAGGCCTTAAAAGATATTGCATGTTTTCACTCCCTTCTGCTGTTCCCACTATGTGCCATGGAAAGAACATTCCTGGACAGCCATTCTCCTTCACCTCGTCTTAGAACAAGAGACCCCGGAGCCGAAAGCCCAGGTATGACAAAACAAATCAGTAGAGCTTTTTCACAACAGGTTTGCCACCAGAGCACAGGTGTCATGAAAACTACCCCTAAATCTAAGTCAAAGTAGGAAAGAAAAAGACTCATATCAACATAATCATAGTTGGACATGTAGATTCCAGCAAGTCTACCACTACTGCCCATCTGATCTCCAAATGTGATAAGATCGACAAAAGAACCATTGAAATTTTTGGCAAGGAGTCTGCAAAAATGGGAAGGGCTTTTTCACGTATTTATGCCTGCATCTTGGATAAACTGAAAGCTGACCATGAGGGTGGGAGCTGCATTGAGATCTCTCTGTGAAAATTCGAGGCCAGCAAGTATTATGTGATGATCATTGATGTCCCAGGACACAGAGACTTCATCAAAAACATGGGTACAGGCACAACTTAGGCCGACCGCTGTCCCGATTGCGGCTGCTGATGCTGGTGAACTTAAAGCGGGCCTCTCCAAGAAAGGGCAGACCTGTGAGCATGCCCTTCTGGCTTGCACACTGGGTGTGAAACAACTGATTGTTGGTGTTAACACAATGGATTCCACTGCGCTGCCCTGCAGCCAGAAGAGATACAAGGAGGTTGTTAAAAGAAGTCAGCACCTCCATTAAGAAAATTAGCCACAACTCTAACAGCAGCATTTGTGCCCATTTCTGGTTGGAATGGCGACAACAGGCTGGAACCAAGTGGTAACATGCTTTGGTTCAAGGGGTAGCAAGTCCCCCATAAAGATGGCAATGCCTGTGGAACCAGGCTGCTTGGAGCTCTGGATTGCATCCTGCCACCAGCTCGTCCAAATGACAAGCCCCTGTGTCTGCCCCTCCAGGATGTCTACAAAATTGGAGGCACTGGTACTGTCCCTGTGGGCTGAGCGGAGACTGGTGTTCTCAAACCCCGCATGGTGGTCACCTTGGCTCCAGCCAACGTTACAACTGACTGAAGTCTATTAAAATGCACCGTGAAGCCTTGAGTGAAGCTCTTCCTGGGAACAATGTGGGCGGGCTTCAGTGTCAATAATGTGTCTGTCGCTCTAGCTGGTTTGGCTCACTTGATAGAGCAGCAGCCTGCAGACTGAAGGGTCCCAGGTTCAGTTCCAGTCAAGGGCACATGCTCGAGCTGTGAGCTCAATCCCAAGTAGGGGGCATGCAGGAGGCAGCCAATCAATGATTCCCTCTCATCATTGATGTTTCTATCTCGCTCTCCCTTCCTATCTTAAATCAATAAAAACATATTTTAAAAAAAGAAGAAGAATGTGCCTGTCAAAGATGTTTGTCACAGCAATGTGGTTGGTGACAGCAAAAATGATCCAGAAAGGGAGGCAGCTGGTTTCACAGGTCAGGTGATTAACCTGAACCATCCAAGCCAGATCAGTGCTGGACATGTACCTGTGCTGAACTGTCACACCGCTCACATTGCCCATAAATGTACTGCCTCATTGATACAGTTCCTGGCAAGCCCATGTGTGTTGAGAGTTTCTCTGACTGTCCTCCTCTGGACTGTTTTGCTGTTTGTGACATGAGACAGACACACAGGTGCCATCAAAACAGTGGACAAGGAGGCAGCTGGAGCTGGCAGTCACCAGTCTGCCCAGAAAGCTCAGAAGGCCAAATTAATAGTATCCCCAATACCTGCCACCCCCGTCTTAGTCAGTGATGGAAGGACGATCTCAGAACTGTCTCAAGAGGCCATTGAAGTTTAATAGTAAACAACTGGTTAATGATTACAATGCACTGTAAAACATTCAGAATGAAAGGAGAACGTTTGGTGGATCATCTGGAGTATTTTGTGTGGCAGTTTTTAAGTTAGTTTTTTAAATGAGTACTTTTTAATAAAAACACTTGACCAAAAGCTGTCACAGAACACTAAAACTCATTAAAACAAAGTTCAATGGGGAACCTGTGTGTTCTTTTGGCCAACATTGTAACTTTCTATTATACTATTTAAATAAAAGACTTAAGTAAAGCTGTCCAAAACCTATCTCTGGTGTTGCATCTGCTGAAACTTTAGAATTTAGTATTTCTGCTTAGCATTTCTCTGCGTGAAAACTTTTTTTTCACCATGTTTTAAGGGGAGGAGTCATCTGATTACAAAGAAAAAAGCTATGGAAGGGGGTCTGTTGGTGCCATACTTCATAGATTAGGACAAGTGAGCAAAGAGTAGCTTTGTTTATGTGTTAGTTAATAAAGGCCAAATTCTGTAATATTAAAGTCTATGTGTTGCTTTTTTTTTTAAGCCAGCAAAACTATTGGTAAGAAATAAACTTTGAGAGATCAACCAAAGGACTTGTATGCATGCATGCATAACCAATGGACACAAATACGAGGGGGGTGAGGCATGAGCAGAGTGGAGAGGTGAGGGGCAAGGGGAGGATAGGACACGTATGTAATACCTTAATTAATAAAGAAAACTGGGGTGGGGGAGAAGTAAGCTTTGTTGTGTAAGCCACTGAGATTTATTACTGCAGCAAAGGCTGACTAATACAGGGATTATAATGATAAACCTACTGAGGGAAGGAAGAAAAGTAATGATAGTGAAAAGCTATTAGATATCTTGATGAAGTAATAGGATTCTGGAAATGGGAGAATTTCCAACAAGTGAGGCAGGAGGATAAATAGTTGTCAGAGAAGTAAGATGTTTGAAAACAAGATTTTTTGCACTGATGTGATTTCTAGTGATGATAAATCGTGGGTGGCTGAGATGGACAAAGGATATTCTGACAGGGTTGAAAAGATTTATCTCTTTACCGTGGAGTTTAAATTAAAATAAATGATTGACCACAAGATCTACCCATCAGGAATGAGTCTGTTTTAATTGGTAGGGAGAAAATAGCAGCACTAACTTTCCTGTGAGAGCAATAATGTGTCCAAAGTTAGGACAGATCATCTCATGGTGTTTTTAGAATCATTGGATGCTATACTGCCACTTAAGAGCTGGAGATTCTTTGCTGCTGAAAACGTCCTTATTTTCCAGGACCTGTGATTCAGGCAGTCTCCAGAAACATAACTGAGAAAAAGGAAAGTGAGAGAAGGAAGAGTACATCTCACCCAGGATAGAAAAAAACCTTCATTATAAATGGAGAATAGCCTAGGTATTAACTAAAAAGACTATCTCAAAACAAATCCCACAGGTACAGCTGCTTTTAAATGTGTTAGAAGAACTTGGAGCCTGGTGGCAAATAAATTCTTATTGTGTAGTCCTGAACAAGTTACTCTAGTACTCTGAGTCTCCTTAATTTTTGCATCGTAAAATTGAAATAATGATGTTTGATTTATATGATTGGAGATCAATTATAGAGAGCCAGGCACATGGCAGAAGGTCATAATTATTGTTATTGTCATGGTGTCCCTAACATGAAGGAACAAATGTCCCTTCAATGAAAATACCTGAGGAAGAATAGGCAACTATCAAAACAATCTAATCAAAGAGACTATAAGTCTCTCAAAAATACTATAAGTAGATCAAAATATAATATCCTATATATATATATAATAAAAGCCTAATATGTAAATTGTCCTCTCAACAGGGAGTTCAGGTGTTCAACCAAGAGTTCTACCAGGGGGCGGGGCCATCCGGCCAACCATCCTCAGCCCCTCCTCTAGCCAGCCTGGCCCAATTAACCCCAATCAGGGCTGGCTGGCCGGACCCCACCTGTGAACAAATTTGTGCACCAGGCCTCTAGTCAATAATAATATTAAATGTAAATGGTCTAAATATACTAATTAAAAAACAGAGATTGATAGAGTGAATTAAGAAATATGACCTAGGGCATAGAAAGGGAATAGACTGACAATTCTCAGGGGGAAAGGGGTGTAGGGGGTGTGGGAAGAGACTGGACAAAAATCATACACCTATGAATGAGGACAGTTGGCGGGGGGAGGGCAGAGGGTAGAGTGGGAACTGGGTGGAGGGGAGTTATGTGGGGGGGAAAGAGGAACAATTATAATAATCTGAACAATAAAGATTTATTAAATTTAAAATATATATATATTACCCTGCTATATGATGTATGCAAGAAAGTCACTTCAACTACAATATAGGCAGATTGTAAAAGAGTGGCAACAGATATATCATGCATACCTCAATCAAAGCAAAGCAGGAGTGGCTATATTAATATTAGATAACGATAGAAAAGAACATTATATAATGATAAAAGAGTTAATTCACCAGGAAGACAGCAATCTTAAATGTGCATGCACCAAATAGCCAAGCTAAAAAATAATGTAAAGCAAAACTGACAGAACTTAAAAAATAAATCCACAATTAGAGTTGGCACATTTAACATCCTTCTCACAACAGTTGAAAAATCAACTAAACAGAAAATCACAAGTTATAAAATAACTCAACACCACCATCAAACAACAGAATCTAATTGACATGTATAAAACATTCTACTTGACAACAGCAGAATACACATTCTTTTCAAGCAGACACAGAATATATGCCAAGATAGATCATACAGTGAGCCATAAAACAAACCAAACCAATTAAAGGAATTGAAATCACCAAGTGTGTTCTCTGACTACAATGACATGAGAATGGATTTCAAAAACAGAAAAATAACAGGAAAATCTCCAAATACTTGGAAAATAAATAACACACTTCCAAATAATCTATAAATCAAAGAGGAAGTCCCAAGGGAACCTATATATATAAAAGCCAAGCTACCAGAACTACCAGAATGACTAGAACAACTGGTCACTATGACGTGCACTGCATCTAGCCAACCAGTCAGCCTGGCTCCCAATTTGCCCCTCCCCATCTGGGGTGGGGTCAGCTGGCCAACCTCTCACAGCCCTCCCATGGCCCTTGCCCCTAGCCAGCCTGGCCCCCCTGACTCCCAATTGAAGCGGGCCAGCTGGACCCCACCTGTGCATGAATTTGTGCACCAGGCCTTTAGTTTTAATATATTTGTTGAATTGAATGAAAATAACAATTAATAAGCAAAACTAAAGACTATATACCAATATCCTTCATGAATTCAGATGCAACAACCCTTATCAAAATATCAGTAATGACCAAATAGGGTTTATTTAAATAAAAATTATGTTAATGCAAGGCTACCTAATGCAATAGTTTTTAAAATCTATCAATAGTAACAATATTTAAAAGAAAGTCACATGATCATATCAAGGCAGAAAAAGCATTTGACAAAATTCAATATCTATTCATGATTTTAAAACTGAACTCTCAGAAAAATAGAAGTAGAGGAAAATTTACTTAACTAGATAAGTTGTACCTACCAAAAAATCTTTCAGTTATGTTACACTTCATAGCAAACACTGAATGTTTTCCCGATAAAATTGTTATCAATGGAGAGTTCATAGTGTCCCCATCTTTGCTAGTGGAACGGGGATTTTTGCGATGTCACAAGAGAAGAAATTTTTTTAGATTTGCACAGGAGGATGAGATATTATATAAAGTTTTATTTTTGTGAAATCAAATCCCTTAGTTTCCGAGGTCCCATTTTTTTACATTCTGCCAAGGAAAAAGGCCCATTGCTTTCAGCAGAGGTAGGATAAAAGCCATTTCCCAAAGTTTCTGCTCCATATTTGCACACTTCAGTCCAGCCTCAGACTAGCTTAGTTTGTGTTCTCAGCTATAGTTCATCAGTCCATTGCATATGAGGTCCACATGGCCATGAGCCATGTAGCTTCTACAAAACAAATAGCTATTGAGGGAACACAGGCCAAAATAAGAAAGCAGAAACAAAACCAGAGGAACAGAGAGCCAAAAGCACCAAGAGCAAACTCCTTGTCTGGGGGATTATGTATTTCTACATTTTTGTGAGTTTGCAATGGTTATGCTTTCTTTAGCCAATTATCTTTCTTTTAGGCTGGACTGATGGGCACCTTTTTTACTTTACCCCAACTTCACTCCACATGTGTCCATCTCCCCTTTGGGCTGGTGGCTCCCTGAGGAGGGTAAAGTTGTAGTTTCCTAGTGATGCTGCTCAAATGGCCATGTTTATCATGTCTGGCCTTTTCTTTGCTCCTTTTCTATTATTAATGACTAGCTAATTACAACAAATAACACAATGAGAAAAAAAGACAATTTAAGGTTCTCATGGCTCTTTATTCAAGTTCTAACCAGTGCAATAAGGCAAAAACAATCAAAAAAGGAATAAAAGCATATGACTGGAAAGGACGAAATACAACTGTCTCTATTTGCAGATGACATAATTGTCTATGTAGAAAATCCCAAGGGATCTAAAAAATCTAAAAACTAATAAGTGAGTTCAAAAAGGTCTCAAGATACAAATTAAACATATAAAAATCAATTGTGTTTTTATAATTGGTAATGAACAGGGGACACCAAAATTAAAAATCTGTAGTTACAATTGAATACAAAAAAATAAAGCAGGCATATGTATATCTAACAAAACTGTACAAGATCTATATGCTGAAACTACAAAACACTGATGAAAGAAATCAGAGCAGATCTAAACAAATGTAGAGATATAACATGTTCATGGATTAGAAGATCCCACAGAGTAAAGACGTCAATTCTCCACAAGTTGATATAGAATATATAAAATAATTTTGAGAAAGAGAAAGAGGGGGAAATCAGCTTATCAGATTTCAAAACTTACTATAACACTAGAATATCCAAAGCTTGGTGGTATTGGCGGAGAGATGGATGATTGACCAATGGAACAGAATAGAGAACTCAAAAATAGGTGCACAAAGACTGATTAGACTAATTTTTAAAAATATGTTTTTATTGATTTTAGAGAAAGAGGGAGAGATAGAAATATCAATTGGCTGCCTCCTGCACTTCCCCTACTGAGGATCTAGCCTACAACCCAGGCAGGTATCCTGACTGGGAATCAAACCAGCAACCTCTTGGTACATAGGACAATGCTCAAGCAACTGAGCCACACCAGCTGAGCCAGACTGATATTTTACAATGGTGCCAACGTGATTTAAGAAAGAAAAGAGAGCCTTTTCAAACAAGCGGTACTGGAGAAATTGGATTTTAATAGGAAAAAAAAAAAAAAAAAAAAAATGAACATCAACCTAAACCACACACTTAATATAAAATTTATCTCTAAATACATCATGAACTTAAATGTAAGACTACAAAACGTTAAAAAATAAGTGAAGGGAACTTTGCCATGCTGAAGCTCTCTCTTTGGGATATTGATTTTAAGCTGTTTATTCAGAAACAAGACTCAGAAGAACCTTTGACTCTCCCTACTTTCCTACCCAAGGGACTCAGACAGAAAAACCTGCTTCAGGAAGGAAATTTTAGGATATTCTTCTCCTAATTTGTATTAAGTATGTAAATAAGAGGGCTTCAATCAGAGGTCTGTTAGCTGGATACCCCTGTCTCATTGTTTCTGAGTTGCCTAGCAAGAATTATGTTCCTTTCTTCGTCAACTACCTAAAAATCACTCATTCTCACTTCTGAAATCGAATCACCACTTCTCCTTTGTCCACAAATAACAAATATGCCCAATGTTGCTTCACTGTCTTTGGAATTTCACGCTTCTGTGAACTCTCCATGCGCATGAACTAAAACTTTGATTTTCTCCTGTTAATCTGTCTCTGTAAATTTAATTATTAAACCAGCTAGAAAAATTTAGAAGATAGGAGGAAAAGTATTAATTTTTTAGCCCCCACATAAGCAGAAAAGAAAATCTCTTCGGTCTAGTGTTTATATTTGATACCAAAAGCACTATCCATAAAAGGAGTATCAGTAAACTGCATTCAGCAAAATTAAAAACTTTTGCTCTGTGAAAGGCCCTGTTAAGTGGATGAAAAGATGAGCTGAGAAGAGGGGAGGAACCAAGATAAACACCTATCCTGCTGCCCCACACAATTTCAAAACTACAACTAAAAGACAGAATGGACATCATCCAGAATCACCAGAAATCTGACTGAGTGGAAATTACACAAATAAAAGTAAAGATAGGACACTGTGACTCAGAGGAGCTGCGGAGGGCAGAGTTGTGGATATGCCTGGAGTCAGAGGTTCAGAGCTGTGTGCAAGCGAATAGGTCAGACAGCTGGATACCTGGCTGGTTTGCTCGAACCAGGAGGGAGACAAAGGTGTCCCACTGCACTGATTCTCCAGTTCCGGGCAAGGCCCAGGGAACCCACACTCACACGGGGTGAAACTGGACATAAGGAGGAAGCACACTGAAACTCGGGCGCTGCAGAGGTCCGCGAGCTTGTGGAGAGGGTGTGTAAACTTGGGAATTGCAGAAGTGTGCGAGCACGCAGAGAGGACTTGTGACTTGCTCTCTCGTTCAGGAGAAAAGTAAGAAAGAAAGAAAGAAAGAAAGAAAGAAAGAAAGAAAGAAAGGAAGGAAGGAAGGAAGGAAGGAAGGAAGGAAGGAAGGAAGGAAGGAAGGAAGGAAGGAAACCACTGGACTGCATTGTTTTACAACCCTGGGTGAGACTTTGGGTGTGGAGACTCATTTGGGGAGAGGCTGAATTGTCTGGCAGCAGGTAGAGCTTGGTGGCAGCTTTCTCTCAGAGGTACATGCAACATTACCACCAGGCACAGAGACCCAGGTGCTGCATAGGGCAGAGCTAACAGGAAATCAAGGCTGCCTGCTCAGCCTGGAGACTCTGTCCATCTAACCTGAGCACAGCAGCTCTCACAGTGTAAACACAGCTGATCCTTACAGCCAATTGGCCTGGAGGTCAAATCCTCCTAGTGTTACCAACAATAATCTAGGCTTAACTACAACAAGACAGTGCAACCCATAAAGGGCTGCACCAAGAGTATCCACCTCAGGTAACTGGGGAGGGTGAGCCACTGTCCCCTAGAGGACATCTACCACACAAATTAATTGACCAACTCAGGGAAGCAGCCAAAATGCAGAGACATGGAAAGAAATCACATTTGAAAGAAATGGAGGGGAAAAAACAACTGGACATAGAGTTCAAAACCACGGTTATACGGTTTTTCAAGAGACTCCTAGAAAAGGCCAATGAACTTAATGAGACCTTCGAGGATATGAATGAGACCCTCGAGGATATGAAAAAGGACCAACTAGAAATTAAGCATACACTGACTGAAATAAAAAATAGTATACAAAGTCCTAAAAGCAGTCTAGAGGACCACAAGAATCAAGTCAAAGATTTAAAATACAAAGAAGCAAAATCCACTCAGCCAGAAAAGGAAGAAGCAAAAAGAATCCAAAAAATTGAAGATATTGTAAGGAAGCTCTGGGACAACCTCAAGCATATCAACATCCGAAATATAGGAGTGCCAGAAAAAGAGAGAGAGAAATATAATGAAAAACCTATTTGAAGAAATAGTGACTGAAAACTTCCCCCACCTGGTGAAAGAAATTGACTTAAAAGTCCAGGAAGCACACAGAACCCCAAAGAAAAGGAATCCAAAGAGGACCACACCAAGACACATCATGATTAAAATGCCAAGAGCAAAAGACAAACAGAGAATATTAAAAGCAGCAAGAGAAAAACAGTTAGTTTCCTACAAGGGAGCATCCATACGATTGTCAGTGGATTTCTCATCAGAAACTATGCAGGCCAGACGCGAGTGGCAAGAAATATTCAAAATGATGAATAGCAAGAATCTACAACCACAATTACTCTACCCAGCAAAGCTATCATTCAGAATTGAAGATCAGATAAAGTGCTTCGCAGATAAGAAAAAGCTAAAGGAGTTCATCAACACCAAACCATTATTATATGAAATGCTGAAAGGTATTCTAGAAGAAGAAGAAGGAGGAGAAGAAGAAGAAGAAGAAGAAGAAGAAGAAGAAGAAGAAGAAGAAGAAGAAGAAGAAGAAGAAGAAGAAGAAGGAGGAGGAGGAGGAGGAGGAGGAGGAGGAGGAGGAGGAGAGAGGAGGAGGAGGAGGAGGAGAGGAGGAGGAGGAGGAGAGGAGGAGGAGGAGGAGGAGGAGGAGAAGGAGGAGAAGGAGAAGGAGAAGAAGAAGAGAAGAACAAGAACAAGAACAAGAACAAGAACAAGAACAAGAACAAGAACAAGAACAAGAAGGTAAAAATAAAAATTATGAACAACAAATACACATCTATCAACAAATGAATCTAAAAATCAAGTGAATTAAAAATCTGATGAACAGGATAAACTGGTGAATATAACAGAATCATGGGGATAGAGAGGGAATGGACTGACAATTCTTGGGGAGAAAAGGGGTGTGGGAGGTGCAGCAAGAGTCTGGACAAAAATCATACACCTATGGGAGAGGACAGTGAGGGGGAGGGAAGGGCAGAGGAGGAGATGGGTACTGGGTGGAGGGGAGCTATAGGGAGGAAAAAAGGGGAACATTGTAATTAATAAACTGAATGATAAAGATTAAAATATTTTTAAAAAAGAAAAGATGAGCTGAGAGAACATATTTGCAAACCATTTATCCAATGAAGAACTAGTAGCGAGACTGTATAATGAACCCTCAAAACTCAACAGTTTTGGGACCATGGCTGGTTTGGCTCAGTGGAGAGAGCATCAGCCTGTGGACTGAAGGGTCCCGAGTTTGATTCTAGTCAAGGGCACATGTTCAGGTTTCAGACTCGACCCTCCAATTAGAGGGGCATGCAGGAGGCAGCCAATGATTCTCTCTCATCATTGATGTTTTTATCTCCCTCTTCCTTCTTCTCCAAAATCAATAAAAATATATTTCTTAAAAAAACTCAACAGTAGGAAAATAAACAATCCAATTAGAAAACTGCAAAAGACATAAAGAGACATTCCTGAAGAGGATTTACCAATAGTGTATAATCATATGAAAAGATGTTCAACGTTATTGGTCATCAGGGGAATACAAATACACAAATTGAAACCACTATGAGATGTTTATCAGAATTTCTAAAATACATAACAGTGATAATAACAAATGCTGGCAAGGATCTGGAGACAATGAATAACCTCATACATTGGTTTGGCAAAATCTTAAAAAAAAAAACTAAATGTGCAATTCCTGTATGACCCAGGAATTGCACTCCTGGGCAATTATCTCAGAACTAGACGTCTGGTGGATGAAATTTGTGTGCTCGGGGGGAGGGGGAGTTAGAGAAAGGTACCCCAGCCCAACCTGCACCATCTCCAACCTGGAACCCCTCTGGGGATGTCCAACTGCCTGTTTAGGCTCAATCCCGCATAAACCAGCAGTCAGATATCCCTCTACAATCCAGGACTGCTGGCTCCTAACCACTTGCCAGCCTGATTGCCCCTAACCACTTCTGCCTGCCAGCCTGATCAAACCCTAACTGCTTCCCTGCCAGCCTGATTGACACCTAACTGCTCTCCTGCCAGCCCGATTACCCCCCAACTGCCCTCCCCTGTAGGCCTGGTCCCCCACAACTGCCCTCCCCTGCCTGTCATCTTGTGATGATGCAGGGGAGGCCATCTGTGGTAGCCATCTTGTGACAACATGGGGGCAGCCATCTTGTGACAATGTGGGGCAGGTATCTTGTGATGCAAGGCTGTGAGGGTCGATTTGCATATTACCTCTTTATTATATAGGAGGATATGAGAACTTACATTCAAACTTGCACATGCATGTTTACAGCAGCTTTATTTGTAATAGCCAAAAAACTGGAAACAAACTAAATTTCTGTAAGTGGCAAATACTTAGAGAAATGGTAGTACATCAGTAACATGGAATATACTACTCAGCAATAAACTATTAATACAAGCAAAAACCTGGATGAATCTCAAAGAATTATGCTGAATGAAAAAAAAAGCTAATCACAAAAAGTCACATACTGTGTGATTCCATTTCTGAGTACATTGTTGAAATGACAAAATTATAGAAATAAGTGAGAGGGAACAGCTCAGGAGGCAAGCAAGTATGGCTATGATAGGCCACCATGAAAGATCCCTGTGGTGACCAACGTGTCTATATCTTAACTGCATCCATTTCAATATCCTGACTGTAATATTGTCCTATATTTTTGCAAGATGTTACATCTAGGAAGAGGGTAAAGGGTAAATAGGATATCCCTGTATTGTTTCTTACATGTGCATCTACAAAATTAAATGTTTCATTTTTAAAAATTCAATAGGGCCGAAACCAGTTTGGCTCAATGGATAGAGCATCGGCCTGAGGACTGGAAGGTCCTGGAGTTCGATTCTGGTCAAGGGTATGTGCCTTAGTTGCAGGCACATCTCCAGTGGGGGGTGTGCAGGAGGCAGCTTCTCTCATCATTGATGTTTCTATCTCTTTCCCTCTCCCTTCATCTCTGAAACCAATGAAAATATATGTATTTTAAAAAATAAGAAAAAGAAGAAGCAATTCTCTGGGGTATAAGATATGGGCTTTTTTGTTGTGACAGATAGTGTCAATATTCCCCACCCTATCCCCACTAGTATCTTGTTTGAATACACATGTTCTTGAGTACAGTGAAGTGGAATTTCTTTTTTATATGCTTGCAAACTGTTTTAATGTTTCTTGGAGCCCAGAAAATCAGCCAGGCCCTGGGATGTGACAATCCTTTGGTAATTTCATCTGCTTTAGTGTTCTCTGGGGAGATGACCAGGCAAAGGTAATTTCCTCTTTAAATATTCCATTTCTCAGAGAAACCAAGATGGCAGCATAGGTAAACACCTAAACTGCTGCCTCGCACAACAATTTCAAAACTACAACTAAAAGACAAAATTCTACAACTAGAAGGAAAGAGGAAAGCACACTGAGACTCAGAAGAGCTGCAGGAGGCAAAGGTACTGAGACACACGCACGGAGGGAGACAAAAGCTCCCAACTGCGCTGAACTCCAGTTCGGGGTGAG
Source organism: Antrozous pallidus (assembly GCA_027563665.1). Lineage (NCBI taxonomy): Eukaryota > Metazoa > Chordata > Mammalia > Chiroptera > Vespertilionidae > Antrozous > Antrozous pallidus. Next base: position 18,481,476 of record CM050518.1, on the reverse strand, counting down.
ACACTGGGGACCCAGACTCATATTGTGACACTGGACTGTCAGGAAAGAGAAAAGCACACTGAGACTCAGAGAAACTGCGGAAGGCAAAGGTACCAAGGTGCATGAGCGAATGGAGAGGGTGGGCAACTGAGTACACAGCTGGCGTTCTCAATGGAGAAGGAGACAAAAGCTCCCAACTGCATCAAACTGCAGTTCCAGGCGAGACTCTGGGGACCCAGACTCATTAGGGGAGAAACTGGACTGTCTGGCAGCAGGAGAAACTTGAGGGTGGCTTTTTCTCAGAGGTGCTTGCAGCAATTATCCTGGGACACTGAGATACTGGGGCCTATTAGGGGAGGGATGATGGGAAACCAATGCTGTCTGCTCCACCCTGAGACTCCACTCCACCCAAGCTGAGCACAGAGGCTTTTTCCAGTCTTGTCTCATAAGGGTTCCTCCAGCACAGAAGTTCTCCCATAGTAGACACAGCTGATCCTCACAGCCAATTGGCCTGGAGGTCAATTCCTCCCAGTGATACCAACAACAATCAAGGCTTAATTACAACAAAACTGTGCACACAAAGGGGTGCACCAAAAGTGTCCACCTCAGGTAACTGAGGAGGCTGAGCCACTGGGCCCTATAGGACACCTAGAACACAAAGCCACTCTATCGATTCAGGGAAGCAGCAAAAATGCAGATACAAAGAAACAGATCATAAATGAAAGAAATGGAGGAAAACAAACGACTGGATATAGAGTTCAAAACCATGGTTATAAGGTTTTTCAAGAATTTTCTAGAAAAGACTAATAAATTTAGTGAGACCCTCAAGGATATGAAAAAGGACCAACTAGAAATTAAGCATGCACTGACTGAAAGAAAGAATAATATACAGAGATCCAACAGCAGACTAGAGGATCACAAGAATCAAGTCAAAGATTTGAAATACAAAGAAGGAAAAAACACTCAACTGGAAAAGAAAAAAATAATCCAAAAATTTAAAGAAAGTGTAAGGAGCCTCAGGGACAACCTCAAGTGTACCAACATCAGAATTATGGGAATGCCAGAAGAAGAAAGAGAGCAAGATACTGAAAACCTATTTGAAGAAATATTGACTGAAAACTTCCCCCACCTGCTGCAAGAAATGGACTTACAAGTCCAGGAAGCCTACAGAACCCCAAAGAAAAGGAATACAAAGAGGACCACACCAAGACATGTCATAATTAAAATGCCAAGAGCAAAAGACAAAGAGAGAATTCTTAAAACCAGCAGGAGAAAAACAGTTACCCACAAGGGAGCCCCCATAAGACTGTCAGCTGATTTCTCAACAGAAACTATGCAGGCCAAAAGGGAGTGGCAAGAAATATTCAAAGTGATGAAGAACAAGAACCTACAACCAAAATTACTCTACCCAAAACTATCATTCAGAATTGAAGGTCAGATAAAGAGCTTCACAGATAAAAAAAAAGCTAAATGAGTTTATCAACACCAAACCAGTATTATATGAAATGCTGAAAGGTATTCTTTAAGAAGAGGAAGAAGAAGAAAAAGGTAAAGATAAAAATTATGAACCATAAATATATCTATCTATCAACAAGTGAATCTAAAAATCAAGTGAATAAAAAATCTGATGAACAGAATAAACTGGTGAATATAATAGAATCAGGGGCATAGAAAGGGAGTGGACTGACAATTCTCAGGGTGTGGGGGGTGTGGGAAGAAACTGGACAAATATCGTACACCTATGGATGAGGACAATGTGGGGGGGGGGTAAGGGCTGAGGGTGGATTGGGAACCGGGTGGAGGGGAGCTATGGGGGAAAAAAGAGGTACAATTGTAATAATTCGAACTATAAAGATTTATTAAATTTAAAAAATATTCCATTCCTTCTGTGGGAAACTGAGGCTGGGCCAATAAATCTGTCCCGCACACTTGGTTATTTGTTGGCAGAGCCCAGGTCTCCTGGCACAAAATTTCCCCTTTACACTCCTAAGGATAGCCCATTTCCAAAGGCTAACCAGGAAACAGGCTGGGAGTGTGTGAGGGGTTGTTGTGGGGAGGGGGTCGTCAGAAAAAGAACCAAGAACTAGGTCTGGAAGTTCAGGAGAGGACAGGACCCAGTGAGACACTGGGACACACCAAGTGCAGCCCAGAGGAACCTGGTGTCAAAGATAAACAAATTCTCTGTCAGCCCAACAGTCTAAGCAAACAAGAAGCCAGGGGTTTCTTTCACCTATTTGCCTGAACTTTCAACACTGCTTATTGGTGGGGTTGACATAACTCAAGCCTCCTGAAATAATACAGGGTCTTGGCCCCATCCAACTCAAACAATGAACTTGCAACTACAAGACATGAGACCAAACCATCACTCATTTTGCTGGGGTGTGTCTTGTGCAAATACACTCCCTGCCAAGCCTGCAGGTCATCTTCAGGCCAGCGAGCATGCAATGGAGGAAGAACCTGACATAAGATGCAGAGGCAAAGGGATATTTCAGAGAACCATCTAACACAGTCCTTACTCCAATTCATCGCCTCAAGTACCAGCTCTCAGTACCATTTCTAGACCTCAGGAGAGTCATGTAGCTTCTCTGCGCCTCAGTTTCTTCATCTGTAAAATGCAGGTATGACTTTACCCATATCCTGTAGACCCTTCCTATTTCCAAGCCCCTTGCTCTAGCGGCAGGAGCCAACCCTGTCTGTGTACTTACAATAGCTAGAGAATTAACATGCCCAGGAGCATCCCTCAACCACAAACTAATGGGAGTCGGTACATAGACACCCCAGCTCCTGAGGGGCAGAACTCTTAGGCATATGTTCCACACTATTGCCCAGGCTTCTCCAGCAGGACCGGGCTCCAACTGTACAAAGGAATGATGTGCTTGGTAGTGTAAAACACAATCATGGCTGCCCTCCATCCTCTGTCTCACTTCTCCACTCCCCACTGAGATAACTTGCGCATGTAGACATAAAGTCAGCTTACAAGGTCAAATTAAGAAAGGTCCCAACTTCCTCAGCTTTTGGTAAAATCGGGTAAAGCTTGGGCAAAGGTCAAGGTTATCCTCATGAAATCTTGGCACCCTTCTGTGTGCCAGGCACTTGGAGCTATAGTCCATAGGAATTGGGTATTCTGAAGCTTTAGAACTCGTTGTTCACTGTGGAGACTTTCAGGTGGAAGGGACAGAAGCTGTAAAAGACAGTAGTGTTGGAGCGCTGCTTGGGTCCTATCTGGTTTTACCAGCTCCCAGCACAACAATCACAACTTCCAACTTCCAAATAGTGGGAATTTCACCCAAAGAACCAGCTCTGTCAACACACCAATCAACTAAAGAATATGTTTGGGGCATAATCTGGCATACAGATGATGTGATCTGAGGCCTCAGTAATTCATAATCTATGCAGAACTCAGAAAGGATACCTAACAATTAGCTGGGTGAGGCCAACAGCAAATTCTGGAATTTGTGTGAAATAAGAAAAAGATGGGGGCTTGTTGAAAGAACATAGGAGCCCTCTGGTGGGGCTCAGTGGTTAGAACATTGGCCCCTGAACTGAAGGGTCACCAGTTCTATTCCTGGTCGAGGGCACATACCCGAGTTGCAGGTTTGATCCTCAGCCCCAGTTGGGGTGCATGCAAGAGGCAACAATAGATGTGTCTCTCTCACACCAATGTTTGTCTCCCTCTCCCTCCCTCTCCCCTTCTCACTTTATCTAAAAAAGAAAAGAAAAAAAAAAAAAGCCCTACCCGGTTTGGCTCAGTGGATAGAGCCTCAGCATGCGGACTGAAGGGTCCCAGGTTTGATTCTGGTCAAGGGTATGTACCTTGGTTGTGGGCACATCCCCAGTAGGGGGTATGCAAGAGGCAGCTGATCAACGTTTCTAACTCTCTATCTCTCTCCCTTCTTCTCTGTAAAAAAAAAATCAATAAAATATTTTTTTTTAATTATGGGAAAAAATATCCTCAGGTGAAGACTAACAAAGAAACAAAAAAGAAATAATGAACACGAGTCCTCCTAAGGACCTCGGAATAACCAAGGTTAAAATAATTTGAACAGCCGAGACCGGTTTGGCTCAGTGGATAGAGCGTCGGACTGTGGACTGAAGGGTCCCGGGTTCGATTCCGGCAAGGGCATGTACCTTGGCTGTGGACACATCCCCAGTAGGGGGCGTGTAAGAGGCAGCTGATCGATGTCTCTCTCTCATTGATGTTTCTGACTTTCTATCCCTCTCCCTTCTGCTCTGTAAAAAAATCAATAAAATATATATTTAAAAAAATAAATAATTTGAACAGTAAAATAAATCCTATATAATAAAAGGCTAATATGTAAATTGACTCACTGGTTGCTATGACGTGCACTGGCCACTAGGGGGCAGATGCTCTATACAGGAGCTACCTCCTGGTGGTCAGTATGTTCCCACTGGGAGAGCACCACTCAGCCAGAAGCCCTGAGCCAGCTTATGGCTGGCAAGCACAGGGGTAGTGGCAGGAGCCTCTCCCACTTCCACAGCAGTCAGACATCCCACGAGGGCTCCTGGACTAGAAAAAGACACAGGCTGGGCTGAGGAACTACCACCCCCCTCACCTTCAAGTGCATGAATTTCATGCACCGGGCCTCTAGTTAATAATAGTATTAGATTATAACCTATAGAATAAAATATACATGAGTTCATATTGAACTATACAGTTCATATAGATAGAACTACTTGATTAAATAAATCAATGGAGCAGAAGTAACAGCTCTTTCTTGCAATGGGAATCCAGTCAATAAATATGGAAGGAAGGAGGAAAGGGAAAATCAGCTTTAGGCAAACAGCACAGAGGTGACTGTTGCAGACAGATCTGCTGACAGATGCTAGAATCCATGGAAGGTTTGAGCAGAAAAGGGATTTGCTTACTCTTAAGTTATCTCTCCTAAGATGTTTGTGTGGAGACTAGATATCCACATCTGTGATGTCCTTGCCTGGAATGCACGACTTCCACACGGTCATGAGAAGACCCAGACAGGCCTGAATTGAGGAATGTTCAGCAAAGTCACTGATCAACGCTCTTAATGTGTATCCAGGTCCTAAAAGGCTAGGAATACCCAGGAACTATTGCAGACAGCTGGACACCAGAGCGAGAAAAACAAGTAAATGCGAATGTGGGGATCCTAAATGCCTTCCTGGAGCGGAAGGACATTCCTGGAAAAACACATGAGGTTTTCACGGGGCCTTCAGTTGGCTTACGGGTGTTGTATTGAGGTTAATGCCCTGGCTTTGATCATGGTGCTATGGTTTTGTGAGGTTGGGGAGGTTGGGGAGGTAGGGGAGGGATATAGGGAAACTCTGTACTATTCTTGCAACTTTCCTACTACGCTTACTAATTCTTTTTCCCACTACTTTTCTAACTGTATAGTTCAAACTAAAAAGTTAAAGAAACAGCAGCAAACGGCCAACTTTGTTAGCCGTGTCTTTATTAGGAAAGGAACACTCACCACACTTGCACTGATGTGAGCAATGCTCAAAACTCAGACAACTGATTTCAAAATACTTGGAAATGTGGGAATGGGGAAGTCAGGGCTGAGGCATTCCCTCTCTCTCTGAAAAGTGCTGTTGAGGTTCAAAGGAGGAAAACTGCAAGATCTCATCTGAATAGATTTGGCAGAAAAAAATGTCCAGTAACCTGTCTGAGGCTGATCACATTTACCAAGAGCATTAACAGCTCCCTGTCTGAGTTCGGGTTTCCCAGGCCCATTCTGGTGCATCAGCCAACGCCAGGGTCTGACTTCATTGAGGATGATGTACAGAGGCCATAGAAGGGATAAATGGTGATAGAAAAAGTAAAATAAACTTTTTTAAAAGAAAGAAAATTATGTGCACATCTGTTTCAAACACGACCTTTCACCACAACCTCTTGGTGGCTTATTCAAAATTGGATCAGGAGCCAGTGCTGTAGTCAGGAGTACCTTTGGAACATTCAGAATGTTCTGAGTACCTCGATTCTAGGTCTGTAGGCCAGATACGCCGTGTGCAGAGCCAGAGGACAGGTTCAAGGTGCCTCCGAGGGAAAGTGGAATCAAGAGTGACACGAGAAAGCTCTCAGGCCTTGGACTCTGTGCTGGAACCGGGCAGAGGCAGGGCTGCGGGGTGAGCCCCACTTGCAGAAAACAAGGCAGCCTGTGCAGAAATGCCAGGAAGCAGAGTGCAAAACAAGGAGGCAAAGTCTGCCACGTCTGTTCCTGCCCTTTCAAGCAAATACCAGACTGAGGCCAGGCAAGAAATAAATATTGACAAAAGTGAGGAGTAGCACAAGCCAGGTGGCGGAGGCCACAGGGGGAGCATGGCCTAGAACCGGTTCCAGAGAATCACCCTCTTCAAGGGCCTTGGAGAGACCTCTCTCACAGACCCCGGGGTACTTGGAGTTAAGCCACCAGGATGGTAAGCAATGCCAGAGGCTCAGCACCTTGTGTTTGGCAAAGGTGTGGCCGGAAGGCAGCACCCTCAATCTGACCAGTGCCAGGTTGGGAGGTCCTCGGTTAATTCCTGCTTCGGCAGGTACCCGGTGGATCTCCTGGTTAGACGGCCTGCTGGCATTCTCGGGAGAGCTTCTCAAAGTATGGGTTCAGGGTTCTCATCAGAGGCCCCCGACGTGCTTGGTAAATATGTACATTTCTGGGCCACATGCATCACATATCCCACTTGAGACCATCAGGAAGGAGCCCCAAAAGGTGCATTTTTAGCACCTTCCTGGTGATTCTGACGCTTGTCCCCGTGTGAGGCCCATTAGACAAACGAGAATAAGCTGAGGCCCAGGGAGGGGCGCGATTTTCTTTGGCTACACAGGGAGGGAGATTTCCAGTGTCCTGTCTTCCACTCCGCAGAATGCTGCCGCAGATCTGCCTCTGTCCTGGCTGGGGAAGCTCTTCCCTCCAGATCACCCCCTGGGCCACACATGGAGTCTCAATTCCTTCCTACAGGAAGGCTTCCCTGGTCCCCACCTCCAGTCTGGCCCCTGGGCGGCGCTCTCTCTCTCTCTCTCTCTCTCTCTCTCTCTCTCTCTCTCTCTCTCTCTCTCTCTCCTGGGACTGGCCACACTGGATTGTGACTACCCACTGACCCCTGCGTGCCCCATAGCAACATGGTGCCTGGCACATGGACACAGGTGCTGGAGCAATGCCATCTGGGTTCTCGACAGCACCACGCTTACCCCCTTGCAGCTCTAACAGCCTGGAGTGTGTTCCCAAACCAATGGCCCCAGCAGAAGTCCCTGAAGGAGCCATGTTCCTGCTGCAGGCCTAAGGCCTGGGCGGGAGAAGGCTTTCCTGGGCCAGACCTCAGAGTTCTGGCCATCCACTCCTGAAAGCAGAGGCTAGATCAGCAACCTCAGAAGGGCAGGGCTGGGAAATATCAGGGGTTCTACCCAAAAGAGGAAGAGTAGCTGAGTTGGCAAAACCTAGCACATGCTAACCAGCCCACTCCACCTTACAAGGGGCTCACCCATCCAGAGGGCTGCCAATCCTACTTCCTTGTCTCTCCTTCCCATCACAACCCCACCCTTTGTTGGCCTGAGGGCCCTTAAAGAGTTTGCAGATGGCATTCATATCCCCCACGAACCACTCAAGCTCCACTCCCCTCACGTCAGCACACCCCTGGCCCAGGACTCCCACTCCCTTGGCCCAGAATTTCAGAACCCTGGTAGCCAAAATGCTTTCTAGTGCTTGGCAGGACCAACACCCTCTTAAGAAGCAGGCTTCTCGCCCTAGCTGGTTTGGCTCAATGGATAGACTGCCAGCCTATGAACTGAAGGGTCTCAGGTTCCATTCTAGTCAAAGGCATAGGTCCAGGTTACGGGCTCAATCCCCAACAGGGTGGCAAGCAGGAGGCAGCCAATCAATGACTCTCTCTCATCATTGATGTTTCTACCTTTCCCTTTCCCTTTCCCTTCCTCTCTGAAATCAATAAAAATATATTTAAAAAATAAAAAAGCAGGCTGCTCTCATTGTACACCAGTCCACCTGGGAGAGATGGGTCCATATCACCCAAATGTTCTTGCATAGAGAAGTAGGCCCATTACATTGTTTTCCACTTGGGACATATTGTTCTTAACAATCATGTACTATATGGCTGCAAACCGCCCGTATTCCTGGAGGCTGTATATATCAAGCCTCCTCTGTTTTTTGTTCAGGGATTCACTGTCTTGTTGCTGCCCAAGACTCAACTTCTGTCCAGAAATTTCCCTTTGAACAGAATCAATTCTAATCCTGGAGTTGTCAGCCTCTTCTTTCGGTCTCATGACCCTTTGGACATCGGTTCCGGTACATCTCAGGTAATTTCCCCAACTTATCCCTTGCCAGCCACCTGCCAGCAATGGATACGTTATTTATCACACATGAACCACTCCTCTTTTCAGACCCTCAATAGTTCCCCATTACCTGCCTCAGAATCCTCACTCTGGCCTGTGCCCTGGTCAAGGCTCATGCAGGAGGCAATCAACCGATGTGTTTCTCTCACATTGATATTTCTCATTGTCTTTCCCTCTCTCTTCCACTCTCTCAAAATCAATGGAAAAATATCCACAGGTGAGAATTAAAACATAAAATAAAATATAAAATAAAAATAGGGTTTATTAGCTTAAAAAAAAAAGAGATGGAACCTAGGCCGGCCTTGTAAGGTGTTTTGGCTAACAGAATGTGGCAGATGTGATGGTGTGCCAGTGCCCAGCGTGGACCTGCAGATTCCCTTGCTCCCTTGGATGCTTACCCAGCCACCATAAGCATCATCCTGGTCTAGCCTGCTAGGGGATGAGTGATCACAATCCCAGTTGAGGTTATTCTAAGCCACCAGCCCCAGACAACATGGCAGCTGACCTCAGAGAACTGAGTGAGCCCATCTACCAGAACTGCTCAGCTGGCCCAGCCATCCTATATAATAAAAGGATAATATGCAAATTGTCCCCTCTACCAGGAGTTCCACTGGGAGTTCAACCAGGGGGTGGAGCCAGCCTGCCAACTGCCTGAACCGCATGTGTGCATAAATGTGTGCACTGGGCCTCTAGTTAAAAATAAACAGCTGGCCCAGCTGGCATGGCTTAGTGGTTGAGCATCAACCTATGAACCTGGAGGTCACAGTTCAATTCCCCATCAGGGCACATGTTGGCATTTTGGGCTCCATCCCCAGTGTGGGGCATGCAGGAGACATCCAATCAATGATTTTCTCTTATCATTTGTGTTTCTATCTCTCTCTCCATCTCCCTTCTTCTCTGAAATCAATAAAAAGATAATTAAAAATATATATAATAATAAAAATAAATAAATAGCTGATGCCTCATTGGCATGGCTCAGTGGTTGAACGTTGACCTATGAATCAAGAGGAGGTCATGGTTCAATTCCTGGACACAGGGCACATGCCCAGGTTCTGGGTTCAATCCCCATCCTGGGGCATGCAGGAGGCAGCCAATCATTATTGATGTTTCCATCTCACTCTCATGCTCCCTTCCTCTCCGAAATCAATTAAAATCTATTTTTTAAATAAGCAACTGGTATTTTAACCTACAAAGTGTTGGGGTAGTTTGTTATATAACTAATACACACACTACCTCATGACCTTTGTCCTTGCTCTTTTCTCTGTCTGAAACCTTCTTCCCCCAAAGATCCATATGCCTTTTCCCCTCACTGCTCCCAGGTCTCTGGTCAGTCAGGCCATCCCTGGATGATCTATATAAAAATAACAGCTCCATTCCCATTTTTCTCTTGTGATATACATCTCACCAAAGCACTCGTCACCTTAACTCTTTATGTAACTACTAATTTGTTTATTGTCTCTCCTGTCCCACAGAATAAACTCCAAGAGAGCAAAGATTGCCTATTCTGTCTACTGCTTTCCCGGTGCCTGGCACCTAGAGGGGTTCAGTTGTTTGTGGAATGAATAAATGAGTTCATCTCACACCCTAGTGATCCCTAGCCAGCTGCTCATGGACCACCACTTGGTAGATCATTCCAGGCATCCATCTGCCTGCCTTGCTCTGGGCCCTCACTCCCCTGAATCCTGATGTTCTTACATTTAAATAATCCCTTTAAAGTATAAAAGAGACTTTCACACTTATTTAATCCTCCTTTCCCTGGATCCACCAGTGGGGACACTCCCACCACTATTTTTCAGATGAGAAGTCAGAGGCCGAGTGACTTGCACAGGGAATCAGGAGATGCAGGATGTGGGCAAAAAGGAGCTCCCATCTGCACCTCAACCTCCCTGCTGCCCTCCCTTGGATGAACCGTGGGGAAATTTTTGATAATTTGGGAGGAAAAGCAGAGAGTGCAAGTCTCTGGAGTCCACTGCTGACTGCTCAGTGTTTGCCTTAGTTTAGGCTCCTCCAAGAGCAAGCCAGTTTGAGGATTGGGGCATAAGGGTTTCATTTGGGAGGTGGCCACAGGAAGCCGGAGCAGGGGGTGTGGAAGTGAGATGCGGTCACTAAACAGGGACTGTGTAGAACCCACCTCCATTCATCCCACCAGTTCCTGTCCCTTGCTGGGCAATACCTGAGAGTATTCCTGGGCTGGCAGTGGCCCCTACAGGCAGGCATGCCCTGGGCCAGAGGGGCAGGTCCTGGGGTAGGGTCAGTGTGTGTGTGTTTGGGAAGGAGCTGCAGGTGGCCTTAGTAGCCAGGGCCTTGGGGACAACTGATGAAGCATTGTGTAAATCAAGGAATCCACAGGAAACAAGAGATCAAAGAGTGGCTCTGAGAGGACTTGTGTTGTTGACTCACTTTTAGGCTGGGCACTGAATTTCCCGAGCCCACCTGGCTAAGGGCTGCGGCAAAGGCACCTGTGCAAATGCGGTCTTTTGGAGGACAGCTCCAGGTTCAAGGAGAGCAAGGTCTAGGCTGCTGTAGGATTTGCACACTGCCTTCCCTCTTATGCCATATAAAGCCATAACCTATCACCTCCAGTCACGCTGTAGACACCTGAGATATGAACTCTTTGGCAGAGATGGAAAGCCTAGAATTAGCCAAACCAGTGGAACAAACTTTAAGTTTTTAAAAAATATATTTTATTGATTTTTTTTACAGAGAGGGAGAGGGATAGAGAGCTAGAAACATCAATGAGAAACACCGATCGGCTGCTTCCTGCACACTCCCCCTGGGCATGTGTCCGCAACCAAGGTACACATGTCCTTGTGGGAATGTACCCGCAACCAACGTACATGCCCTTGATCGGAATTGAACCTGGAACCCTTGAGTCCACAGGCCAACACTCTATCCACTGAGCCAAACTGGTTAGGACTGGAACAAACATTTAAGTCTACAGTGTACACAGCCCAGAGGCAGGGACCAATGACATGACACTTTCAGGACTTACTCTGTGGTGAGCATGAAGGCTTTGCATGGACTGCTTCTCTTGGTCCTCACAGGACCAACAAGCAGTCTGAACTCTTCTCATCTTAGGTGGGATTGCTATTCCAAATGCCTCTTAGGTGCCGGCGAGCAAAAACGTCACCAACTGCACCCTCTTTTTGTATTCAGGGTACCACAACTCTATAAATGTGGAAATCTGTGAGCTTCAGGAATCTGTCGTGATAGGAACCAGCATCTGCAAGGCCTGGATTCCAAAACATGGCCTTTCCTATAGGAGCCACAGTCCATGGGGAAACAAGGCCGGAGGAACTTGAACGGACATTAACCCCACACAAGGCAGTGACACTGGAGAGGTTGGACATTGGGCACTCAGGTGTTCTGCGTGCTCCTCCCTTTGTGGTCTGTCCTCTGCCTCTTTACTGTGAAGTTTATAAGTGTCTGAAAAAGTACCTAGTGGCACTTGGTGAAAAGGGCTTGCCTCCTACTCTAAAACATTTGCCAATAGATTTTCCCACCCCTGTAGAGCTCTGCAGAAAAGCTGTTCTCCCTCCCCACCCCCAAGAGAGCTGGCTAGCTGCAGGCAAGCAGCCCCTTTCATTAACCCAGGGAGGGGCCTTCCACTGAAAATGAGCCCCAAGGTCTTGGGAAATTGCTGAGGTGGCAATAAAATTAGAGGGGGGTAAAGGCAGTGAGCAAATTACAGAGGTGACGTGGGCCAGAGAGCTCTCATTAGCCTGATGAGCTATGTATGTATGGTGAGAGGCTCTGGGGACGATGACCCTGGGAGACAGAGGGCCCCTCCCAAAACCCAGGGGGCTCAGCCCCAGGCCTCTGCCTTCTCATCAGACGTTTCCCTCTTGAACACCCAGTTGGGATTTCTTCTGGGACAGGGCGTTTGCTGAGCAGGCCCAAGCAAGCTTCACAGAAGTGGGGCTTCATGTCATTGTTTGCTCAATGGCTCCTCCTCCTCCTCCTCCTCTCATCCAGAGAGTCCTTTTTCTCCCCCCAAATACATGCCAGGCCAGGCTGCCCGCTTCCCAACACGACCTCCTAACAACTGTGGGCTCGTGGTGCAGTATCAACTCCAAGGAACCTGGGTGTTGTGACTGTCATTTGAGCATCATCCAAGAGGTCAGATTTGCGTCAAGGCACAGGCCTGGGTGGTGGGCTCCATCCCCAGAGGAAGAAGTATGGCATGCAGGAGCAGCCAATCGATGTTTTCTCTTTCATAAATGTTTTTAACTCCCCCTCTCGCTCCTCTCCAAAAATCAAACACCTTTTTTAAAAAAAATCAAAACATTAAAAAACAAAACAGCAGAGGCCTGGGAGCTACAGGTGGAGCCAACTGGAGTCTTGAAGGCTGATTCTAACTTAGTTTTAACAACTCAACGGCTTAGCAGATACCTTACTCTCTCGCAGGACAGGGCAATGGGGAGTTGAGGACTTCCATCAACTAGACCAAAAATTTCCATGAACATCAGGCCCAAATCAAGAGTAATTAGTACTAACCTCACCCCCCAGCAGCACGGTTTTTACTAGCTGTTCCCAAATCTTGCCTTGTCTTGTCTTAGGTTGATCTTTGAGGCATGAATAGTCCCCTCCTGTGCTTTGCAGTTTGGAGGCAACATAGCAAAAAAACCGACATATGATCTCCAATTTACACCAAAATGACATGAAAGGTTCTACAACGTGGCAGTTAAGAAAAGGTATTACACGACCTCACTCATTTATTTATAAACTAATGAGCCAACATAGAGCCGGAGGGGAAAAATATTTTAAAAGTAATTATTTGCAGATTCTTAATGTTTCCAACAGCTTTTGTGATCATATTATGTTAATAGTGTTTTGGTAGCATACTTAATTTTTTTCCTTGAAATATTATTGCATGTAAATGTCTAATTATTTTGTATCTACAACCTGGTAATAGTCAATTTGTATATTATAAATAAATTTAGCCAGGACCGGTTTGGTTCAGTGGATAGAGTGACGGACTGCGGACTGAAGGGTCCCAGGTTCAATTCCAGTCAAGGGCATGTACCTTGGCTGCTGGCACATCCCCAGTAGGTGGCATGCAAGAGGCAGCTGATCGATGTCTCTCTCATCGGTTTCTTTCTATCCCTCTTCCTTCTGCTCTGTAAAAAAAAATCAATAAAATATATTTTTAAAAAAATAATAAAAATAAATAAATTTAAAAGCCTCCTGAAAGAACTATGGCAAGTCATTCAAACTAAAGAAGCCTTTGCAGGTGGCCAGATTTGCTGAAGTGAAGACAAGGCGAGGCTGGGAGGCCTCCCGCCTCCTCCAGTCTCCTGCCCTTTCCAGTGGGACGGGCAGTAGAACAAGGTGCAGAAGTGTTCGAGACCATTCCAGAAGCAGACACGCAAGAGCTAAAAACCTCCAGAAATTGGTACCACCCCCAACTCTGGCATCCTGAATGGTTTTCTGTAAAATACACTACACATACGGATAGAAAAAAAATAAACATTTAATAAGTGATTTTATTTTTTCCCTTTAAAAAGTTTTTCTAATAACCGATTTTTATGGAATGTGGTAAGACTTACTTCCTAGCTTATAAATCGGTATTGTTTCATTATTTAAATGTACTGCTTTTATAGTCAGAAATATTTTTTAAAATGTCCTTGAATGACAACCGAATGACAATGAGGGAAAGGTCCTCCCCACATGCCGCATAGCCCTGGTCTGAACACCCAGTACCTGCAGCTATTTAAATGCCAAAAAAGGTTTAAAATTCCCAGAACAGAAAGCGCAGCTACAGCAACACAGGTTATCTTGGGTCACCAGGTATCAGAGGCCCTCAAGAATCCTGGAGAGCTGCTGAAATGGGAAGACACCACCCAGAAAAAAAACTTGTAATCTTAGATCCCGGGACACTTCTGTTACAAGATGATTGTTTGAGCACCTCTGCCAAGAATGCCAAGCTTACCCTCGCCGTTGTTCCTGAAGAGGCCCCATAAGCGAGTGCCTGTAGCTGCCCTTGGTACTTCTGCCACCTATAGGTGGAAGGCAGCAGCAAGGCACTTGTCTGCTGGAAATAGCTCCCAAATGGAAATCACAACTCAGAGAGCTGTGTCTAGGCATTATTTCAAAACTCACAATCTTAAAGGCAAGGCAAATGCTGCCTCACTGCGCAACTGCCACCACTTTCACTTTCCACCAAAGCTTTACAGATAAGGGATGATCTTCCTTTGCTGATCTGCATCCCCTTATCTCCCTTTAGGTGAAATGCCTTACCTAAGAACTGTGGTTCTGTGCTACGATGCACCTTTCATGAGAGCTGTCAAGTCTCTCAAAGCAATCCACTTAATAGCAATCTAAGGTTTAAAACAGGCACCCCTACAAAAGCCTCTCAACGTATCTGAAATGGCCCATATTCACCAACTGGCTTTGAGAAAGCATGTCAAAATGCTCTACCCAAGCCCACCTGTACTCTTGCAAATTTGCCCAGCAGCTTGGCTTCCCTCCTGCTGAGGTCCACAGGGAAGCTGCCTTTTTTCTTCCCCACATCGCCACAGGCTCCGTGGCATGTAGGACAACACAGCTTTGTAGTCCCCAGACTGCCCTCCCTCTGATGGTTTCTCAGGAGGGGGTTCAGGGCTCAACAGATTGCTGTTAACTGGCATTAGTAGGAAAAGGACTACAAACATCCCTAAGAGCCACATAAAATTTCATAATGACCTTCAGACCTACTTACAATAATTTGAAGGACACCTGAAGTATGACAGCTTGCAGGAGCGGGTGGCAGTTTAGCCCACACAATAAGCAGAGCCAGGACACAGAACACAGCATTCCTATTTGATACCCAGCAACACATCTAGAAGCAAAATGCAACAAAGCCTATCAGGCTTTAAGGCAAGGTGGTCCAATAATAAAAGCTCCTTGGACCAGTTGCAACCCACTTAGAGTAACCCAGCCCAACCATACATTTGTACTACTATTGACAGTATGGGGGGGGGGGGGGCGGGGGCGGGAGTGGTGGTGACAGGTAAGCAGACATGTTAGGAACCCAGATCACCATTTAAATTCACTCACTTCCAGCACCATGTTTCCAAAAATATGTAAATTAAGGAGCGACAGACCAGCTCATCCAGTAAATTTCAGCTACCTGTACCTGGCTAGGGAAGTTAAGACTTCAAAGTAGGGGGAAAAAATGCTACCTTCGGTATTCAAATAGCAATGTTTTGGAACCCTACAAAACCAGTTACAACTGATTAATAATAGAGGCTAAAAGTGGTGAGTGGGTATTTTTTACAGTCTCAAAGTATCTTTCCAATAGATAGGTAAGAGGTAAAACCAGGAGCGCTAGCCCATTTGGCTCAGTGCATAGATTCCAGTGAAGGGCACACACCTCAGTTGCAGGCTCTATCCCCAGCTATGGTCAGGGCAACATGGATGTTTCTCCCTTCCACCCATTCTTTACAAATCAACTGGAAAATGTACTAGGGTGAGATTAACAACAAAACTTCAGAGAAAACCTGGAAAGCAGCATCTTTAGGGCTCGGTCACACCAATGAGACGGGCATATCCTTTTCTGAGGACATGGCATCATATAAAGCCTGTCAATACTACAATCCAAAAGCAGGCAAACCCTGATCTGGGGACCTTCTGACACATTAAATCTTCAAAACTATTGACATTAAGATTAGAACGAAGATCATGAGGACTAGACAGACACTGAAGTCCCTCACCACTGCCAAGACTGAGATACAACTGCAATCTTGGGCTTCATTTTCTACAAAAACACTCCATATATCATAGTTTATTATTTTATTATACACTTTATAAAATGAACAAGCATAAACATACACCTGTCCAATTAGGAGGGCGTTCACATCTTTCGTAACAAGAGGATCTGGCCATTTTCTAAAGTAAATCAACTTGAATCTTATATCCTTAAGATACTTCCCTCTCAAATAGTTATATCCCAACTACAAAAATGGTGCTGCAAAGGGTATAGAAAGATAAATGAGGCATTCTTGCTCGTTACAGCACAAACATTTAAGATGACTACTAGGAACTGAGTAAGGGGGAAAGTTATCTAATTAAGGAATGGAATGTTTGTTACCTATAACATGTAGCTGAATCATTGTTTTAATTGGCACCTACCCTAAAATAACTGGTTTACAGGGACACGGGCACATGAAATAATGAGATTACATATGCCAGGCAATTGCTTATACCTGTTTCCAGAAGGCACATATTTCCTGCACCCTTTAATAACTAAAGACAAATTATAGAGAACCCACTTTTAGATTCTGCCCATTTTGAGTTATTAACTGCGCAAAGAAAAGATCAGTTATGTTGAAGAAGCATGTAATAGAAATATTTTTAAACCAACGTGGTTAAGTGTTAAGATTTTTAGAAATCAAAATGTTTATTTATTAACATAATTTTAAAGTAAAGTCAAAGGTAATAAATCTTCTGTGGTAATGATTTAAGTGCAAGTGATGCTGGTTTTCACATTCATATCCTTCATTCAGAGAAAAGGCAGATCAGTTGTTCTTGAACAAGTCAATGCAGCTCTGCAAGAGGGAGACATTGTTCTGGAAGAAAAACAAGTCAAAGTAGATCAATGAGCCAATCGAATCCAAGACTTCCTACATGTCTATAAGAATGAAACTCAAACCCATCAAACTAGCTTTTCACAAGATTTGAAGGCAGTCAAACTTGGTGTTTTTCTTCATTAAATCACAACTTAATCAGCCCTGGCTGGTGTGGCTCAGTTGGCTGAAGCACTGTCTTATACACTAAAAGGCGCTGAGCTCAATTCCCAGTTGAGGTGCATGTGGGAGGCAATTGATCAATACTTTTCTCAGATAAACTACTTTGTCCCTTCCTCTAAAATCAGTTTTTTAAAAAATTAAAAACCACAACTGAATTACAGTCTACATACAACGCTCTTCACCCTGATTTCAAGTTGGTAAATTTCTCTCACTCAGCAGGTCTGGGATTACACACAGCTGAACAGCTATCCACCATCCCAGCCCCAAGTTTGTACCAAACACAGTCATGCTAATTCTGCTTAAGTGAATTAACCTAACTACTACATAAATAAGTTGTTCTTTGAAGATAAAAGCCTTGAGAAGACTAAATAAAAAGTTGCAGCCCTAGCCGGTTTGGCTCAGTGGATAGAGCATAGGCCTGTGGACTAAAGAGTCCCAAGTTTGATTATGGCCAAGGGCACATGTCTGGGTTTCGGGCTCAATCCCCACAGGGGGGCATGCAGGATGCAGCCAATTAATGATTCTCATCACTGATGCTTCTACCTCCCCCTCTCCCCTGTGCTCTGAAATCAGTAAAAGTATTTTTTAAATAAAAAATATATTTTAAAGGCATTCAAAACACACAAATGCTCTAAATCTTCTTGCTTTAACCAATGCTGATGGCTAGTTATAATTCCCTCTCCTCCAATTCCCTACTGACCCAAGAGCTGACCCAGGTGCCCTGGACCAGATAGCACTTTTGGGGGGCCCATCTCAGGTGGACCCCGGAACCACCCAAGAAAACCATACCCAGAAGTTCCGAGTGAATGGGCCTGGGCAGCATAAAGTCTTAAAAATTCCCAATAAATGTGCATCCACCATTGAAAACCTTTGTTCTCCAACTTCTCCATGCAAATTAAGCTAGCCATCAATATATATTTTCCTTCCTTTCTAAACCAAAAAGGAATTATCAAAGGACATTTAGCAAAACTAGATGACTATTTTAAAAATTGTTATCCATGAAAACTCTAGATAATTAAGAGCTGTAAAATGATATGATAGATGTATTCACAAATTATTAAAACAGATTCTTCAAAGTGTGGTCCACAGAACTTTGAGAAGGAGGCAGGGCAGCCACCATCAAGAATGCTCTTTTCATTAAATGCAGTATTTCACCAAAACGTTATGAATTTGTTTTGCAGTAGAATAAACATACTTTAACAACCAGCTCCCACCTACACTACAAGGGATTAAAGCCACAAAGCAAATACCACTTGCTTAATGATACTGGGATAATTAGAAAACAACTTAAAAAGGGACAACCTTAAAAAGTTTTGGCTTAATCTGAATACTTACCTTAGCATGCTTTATTTCCAGTTCAGACATTTCAATTAAATTCTTCCTAAATGCTGCTACTCTCTTTCGTTTAAAATTGCTTAGTTCTACAAAAAGAGGAAGTTTCAAAAAATAAAATTAACAATTTTCATCTTTAACTTCCAAATATTCTTACAAATAAACGATCTCCAAAGCTTTGAAACATTGCCACATTTTCTCCCATTTCTATTATCTCTGCAATTGGCACACACCCCATTCTACGGACACTGTAATATGCTTGTCATTACCTTTAAATAAGCAACACCATCCAATTAAAATTCAGAGAAGGGCTTTTGACTTGGGAGAATCTGAGATGAGCAGCTTTGTTTTTAGACAGAGGGTTGGGGAGGAGGTTAGCCACACATACTTGAACCAGTAACTTTAAGGACTGTTTTAATTCTGAAAACTCTTTCTAGCTCAAGTTGGTGCTATAGGGTACTTAGGAGCAAACTTATCCTGCCATACCATGTCTATATAGCACTTCCAACAGAAATATAATTTCAAGTAGCCACATTAAAAACTAAAAACTCACAAAATTTTTATACTGATGTGTTAATAGCCACAACTTGGAATTTACTAGGCTAAATGGGTCTTCCCAGAGGTTAAGATAAGCTCTCTCCTTCCTCTAAGGCCTCCACACAGAACCAAGACTCTACACGCTAACCCTCTGTCTCCCTCACACCACTGTTTCACTATGCTCATACAACTGACTCAAATCCATTCAATGACAAATCTTACAACTGGGACAAAAGTTAAGGCCATTAATCTCTGAATGGTCTGGAATACTGTACTTCTAAATATCATACACTCAGGTATATATATATATGCCTAAACGACCATTGCAATCAGACAACCAAACAGGCTGCATTGGGCAACCAGATTGGCAGGGGGATGAGGAGAGACCGAACTACTGATCAGCAGGCTGCATGCGGTGACCAGGCCAGCGGGGGTGAGGTTGAGGGCAACCAGACCAGGAGGGGGCACAGTTGGGGCAAACTAGACCAACGGGCAGGTGAGCAGTTAGGAGCCAGTGGTCTTGGATTGTGAGAGGGTGGTCTGACTCCCGTTTAAGGCCCAATCCCTCCCCCGAGGGGTCCCGAATTGAAGAGGGTGCAGGCTGGGCTGAGGGGGAAACACCATCCCCCACGTGCACAAATTTCATGCACCGGGCCTCTAATAATTTGAATAAAGAGGATAAAATCTATAACACAGGAACAACCTTAAGCAATAAGGACAGGCCTAAATTGGCACCATTTAAAAACTTTTTGCTTTTTCTTGAATTCCCTTCTCTAAAACTGAGCCACTGAACTTTGACCTATATAATAATCTAAGACTTCAACTCAATCATTTTAAAGTGTGTTCCTTATAAATTTAAATTAGCTGCAAAAAAGGGCAAGAAGAGCCTTAGCCAGTTTGGCTCAGCAGATAGGGCGTCGGCCTGTGGACTGAAGGGTCCCAGGTTCGATTCCGGTCAAAGGCACATGCCCAGGTTGTGGGCTTGATTTCCAGTGGGGGACTTGCAGGAGACAGCTGATTCATGATTCGCTCATTATGGATGTTTCTTCTTCTCCCTCTTCCCTCCTCTTTGAAATCAATAAAAATACATTTTGGGAGGGGGGGGCGGGGCAAGAAGAATAGGGCAATAAGGAGGAAGTTTGAGGATTCTCTAAAATCAATAAAACTTTTTAAAAGAAGGTTCCTTTGAAAGAATCTAAAAGACAGCCACCTGCATATGTCTGCATGCCATCTGCAGAGATTTTATACAAAAGCTCTGCTCCTTATAGTTAATACATTACAGTCCTGACTGAATACGTATGAGCAAAGACAAAGGAGAACTGTACTGTTCACAGATAGCTATTACCAGGAGGTTTACAAATATGCCTAGATTTTTGAAACCACAGGGAAGGAAAAAAGTTTTGGGAAAACAAAGTCTTGGGTTTTGAGGGGGGTAGAAAGGTGTTCTGATGTTGTGTCAAGTATAGACTCACTATAATTAAGTTTGTTCTAAAAGACACATTCTTTACTTTTTGCTTTGGCATGTCCCATGGCCCCGAAGTACTACAGGGCAGTGGGATCCCTTACGGAAAAGACTACATGGTGCACCATCTCCCCCCAAAGTGAAAATGGGGAAAGGCAAGAGAAGTCCTGTGGACGTAGACTGGAACTACATCATCATCATGGGTTAATGAATTCTGAGGGAGAGAAGCCAAATACATGTTCATGTGTGTACACACATCCCTATTATTTCTTCACTGTCAGCACAAGGGCCCAGAAGCAGAGATTTCCAGAATCAATGAGCATATTTAGCACCAAATCTTGTTACTAATTCCTGAAGTAACAAGAGCTTGGGCTTCTGAAAGAAATGGCAGTTTCCAGGCCTGAAGACAAAAGGATTTAAGATTAACATAGAGCACCTTAACTGTTTAAAAGAATGGGGGGGGGGGGGGGGGAGGACACGCCAGTCAGCGTGGCTCAGTGGTAAAGTGTCAACCGATGAACCAGGAAGTGATAGGGGACACGCAAGAGGCAGCCAATCAACGATTATCTCTCATCATTGGTGTTTCTCTCCCTCTTCCTTCCTCTGCGAAATCAATAAAACTAAAACAAAAAAAAAAGAATGGGGGTATGTCATAAGAACATGTCAGCTTAAAAGCACTTCCTCACTAGCTGACTGAACAATGAGTACCAAAATAGCTAGTATAATAAAATTCAAAATTATTTTAGAATATAGGAGTCCATGACTCTAATGAAGAAATAGGGGAAAAGGGCAGACTTGTGCTTAAATAATTGATGTCAAGTGCTAATTTGGAAAGGGACTGCTAGAATTGGAGGGAGAGGGAAATTGCCTTTCTGCAACCACGAGGGTAAAGGCTGGTTCAGGCAAGAACCAACATAAGCTACATTTAGGGGGAAAGTTTGATGCATAGGAAATATGCAGGGTCTTAAATTGTCTCCCTGTGAGACAATTAGTAATTACTAATTAGTAATTAGGGGCATAAAGAAAAAAAATACACAGTGGAGAAATAACACATGTCCGGGTAATCAAAATTAATACAAAATTTTAAAATGGACAGACACACCCTTAGATACCATGTGCTAAAAAAGCACATTATTTATAGTTTTCTGTTGGAAATGGATAATTGGAATCTAATGAGGAAATAGACCAACCAGAAATAAGCATTCTATTTTTAATAAGAGACTAAGGTCTTCAAAAAGTTAAGTATCTTTTTAAAAAATGCACACCTTTTTTTAGGGAAAAAAAGACCAAAATACATAAAACCTCAAACTCAAATGGTTGAAAAGACAAAAGCACCAATGCAGTTATAAAAACACCCACAAGCGAGCAAGTATGCCAAGCGACAAAGCAGAAAGAACTGTGGACAGGTAGGTGTCTGCAACTAAAGGATGTATGTATGGTGTTTTTTGCAGTATTTGTGCAGCTTCACTCAGTGAGGTTTAAACAATTTACAAATAAAATACGTAAAAGTTAAAGAGTGACCCTGGCTCTACCTTCTTTTGCAGATTCAGAAAGCTGTTCAAATTTCTGGCAGCATTCCTGCTGGTGTGCCTCAGCCAACTTGACGTCTTTGCTTTTTAACCGGGCCTTATCCAATGCTTTGTTTGAGTTCTCATAATCAATGAGGGCTTTGGTACGCCTGTATAAGAGATCCTGAGAAGAAAATTAACAGATAAAAACATGGTAAAATATCCCCAGTACTCTAGTGCCAATGCACTACCATGAAATGTTAGACAGCAAAAATCTAGTCTACCTCTATGACCACTGCTCCATCCCCATTATTTTTTTAATCCCAAAATTAATCTGGGAAGAATTCTTATGGCATTACTAAGAACTTTTTTCAGAACTATTCACGTGGTTCAAAAGAAGAAAAAAAAAAAAAAAGAAACCAACAGTCAAAACTGAAGGATTTCTTTTTCTAGGAAAGTAATTTCAAAAAATCAACCACTGTGTATTGAAAAGCGCAGTTCTGTCCTGCGGACAGAATGCAAGTGGGCAATGAGGTAGTTAGAACATTCTTATAACCCTATCCAGAGAACCTCTGGCAGTCTACCTTGAGCATCTAATCTGAAATATTCTTTGCAATGTCACAGCAAAGTAAAAGTTACCTTAGTATCTAAAATAGAAAGTTATGCCCTAGCTGGTTTGGCTCAGTGGACAGAGCATCAGCTTGCAGACTGAAGGGTCCCAGGTTCAATTCTAGTCAAGGGCACATGCCTGGGTTGCAGGCTCAATTCCCAGTGGTGGGGTGCAGGAGGCAGCCAATCAGTAATTCCCTCTCATCACTGATGTATCTCTCTCCCTCTCCCTCCCTCTCTGAAATCAATAAAAATATATTTAAAAAATAATTATAACAAAATGGAAAGATAAGCATGAGTCATCTGAGATTCAGTTATGTCCACTGTTGTGTATATAAAAAAGAAAAAAACTTGTTCATCATCAGCACTTAAACCCATAAAGTCAAGAATGTGCAAAAAAAAAAAAAATCCAAATAGTGTCATGCCAAGACAAATTAACTAAAATTAAACTAAGGGGGAAATAATGAATGTCGACATCCTGACAGCATTTTCCGGTTATGTATTTTCCCTATCTAATCTTATGTTGCCCGATTCAATATTTCACATAAAAATGACATTTTTGTTCAGGGCTGTGTAGACAGTGGGGAATGCATGTTTCATTCTAAAAAGTCATTCTACTCCCAATTAGTCTTGCTTTTAATAAGTAATGCTTTATGACAACTGTAAGTCAATAAAACTCAAAAATCCTAAAACATTTTGCCTCAGAAATAGCCCTTTCTGAAAGTCTTCAGTTCTCTCTTGCATCAAATAACTATTTGTCTTTTCAGTACAATCCCTACTGAGCTCAAGTAATAAATACAAGGTAAGGATACAATGCCACAAAAAGGTACACCACTGTGGGAAAATTCCAATTTAAAATGAGACTGAAAGACATGACATGAAGAACCTCATGCATGTGCCCACAAAGAACAGAAGAACAGGCTAATTTCCTATAAATGCATGATTTACAGAAGAATCTCCTGACCAATGAACATCTACCCATGAACTTACTGTTTGAACTCTGGACGGACTTCACTTTTTGTACCCTCCTTGCTCATAAATCCATTCCAAATCCTGACCAGACTCACATGTAGCTTGCTACTATTGCATGCCTTTTCTAAACTGCCATTCTTTAATAAACTCAATTTCTGATAACTCAAACTTGTCTTAATTTACATCTCTATTTAGGTTCTCATCACTTACATAAACAATGCTGACCAATTCCAATCTTCCTTCATTTTTAACAAAAAGAATACATCTCCTAACATCACACCTCTTAGAGGTCATGGCAAGCCAGGTGTAAAAAACTTACCTTAGCAGCCTCTATGTTGAGCATATAGTATCGAAGGAGCTCTGTCAGCTTTAAATCTTCATCTGAGGAGACTCGACTCTCTACTTTCTTTTAGAATAAAAAAAAAGATCATCAGAGTAGCTATCAACAGACTTTAAAATATATAATGAAAACCAAAATAAAAATCCTTACCCTAAGTTTTTCAAACAGCTCAGCAACCTTCAACAGGTACCTAAAATATATACAAGATGGATAAATTCAGGAGTATTAGCCCTTGGTACTTTAGAATTAACGTATCCAAGTACTGCTTTCACCACTAGATTTGGCACAATCTAGTAGGTGACAATAAAATTTAACACATTTAGTGCCACAGTCATGGGTTTCAACCTGTTGGTACACTACCCCCTTCTTCAGCCACACTGCCAGGAAGAACCTGTGCTCCAATTTTAATTATTAATATTTTTTTATCATTATTGTGTGTGTGTGTGTGTGTGAGAGAGAGAGAGAGAGAGAGAGAGAGAGAGAGATAGATAGATAGATAGATAGAGATAGATAGATTGGGAAACATCAAATCAGCTGTTTCCCAGGAGTCCTAACCAGGGATCAAACCTACAATCTAGCTATGGGAACAGGAATCAAAGCCACCTTTGGCATACATTATGACACCCCAACCATCTGCGTTACACTGGCCAGGGTATGTCCCCAATTCTTATCCAATGCCAAATCTGTGTTAACCAAAGTCAGGTTCTAATGAATCACCATGTGTGCCCCAAAAGCCATTAACTATAAACTATTTCATCTTGGTTCTGCCATTAGCTGACTTCTACTTTCAAATCAGAAATACTGCTGTTATACCAAGCCCAGGTATTAAATAGGATACTGTAACACACCAAAAATGGCTAGGATAGAGAAACTGAAAAATATAAATTAAAAAAAAAAAAAAAAGCTCAATATCAGACTGGGGTCGATACATTATCCTTATGACCACTTTCATCAAATCTCTTCAAATCAGTCCAAAATACTGAAAGTGGCAAGAACTATGTGGAATAGAACATACAAGGCAAACTCAAAAAAAAAAAAAAAAAAGTAGTAGAGACATGTAATATAGGTTCAATAATCACGTTTGGTACAGAAGTGCCCTATGAGTCCACTATGTCTGTGTGTCTAGAGGGTAAGATTTTAGTTGCTAGAAACTATCTTATCTACCTTTGATAAACTTCTACTCAACAATAGAACTGATATTATGTAGTCATTACTCATTATACTTCCAATCATATCACCTACTAGTTTTTGGTGTTTTTTTGGATTAGAGAATTTAGAGAAAAGCATTTCCAACAAAAACTTACTTTTTGATGACTGTGGGTTCCTCTAAAGCCAGGCTATGAAGACAGGCTGCAGTGTGGATATAGTCATCTGCAACATCTGCAGAAACAAGGACAGCCTTGTTTATGTGAACAGAGCTGGCACATTAGCAAAGATAGGTGGCTAGTGGGTGAATGATATTTACTTTTATGAGATCTGGTCATTTTGTCAGCTTTTGCACATGAATCCTTGATCCTATTATAATAGTTAATGAGGAAATTCTTCTCTTGCTCAAAGAAGTCATCTACCTCCTAAAAGGAGAGGGGGGGGGAAAGTTTAAGAAGCAAAACTATGAATATGTGTTTTGAATTAGATAAAACATTAAGGGAATAATAAGCTCATGCATAAGCTTAACCTCTACAGACCAGGGCAATACAAATTGACAAAATACCATTTCATACTTACCAGCAAAAGTGTTGGCAGGAAATGTCAACAGAGAAAGAACCATTTAACAAAGCCCAGTAACACTCTGGTATCCTAAGATCTAGCAATTCTGCTTAGTGGATTGCTACCTAGCCTTCAGATACTCTGTGTGTGTGTAGAGGACTGAATTTGGTCACTTTCAGACTGAGAGGCAAATACTGGAATCCAGTGGGCACCAGCCAGGGACACTAAACACCCTGCAATACTTGGGTACAGATTAAGTCCCACACACCTTAAGCTGTACCAATGAGATCACCAAAGAGCTTCCAAATTTCTAATAAGGTCCCCGGAACTCAGCACCTATATTCTAGGCTACTTACTCAAGCCCTCAAGTGACAAAGTTAGATACCAAATAGTAGCTACTAAGGTGACACAGTTAAGAGGGGATGAGGAATAAAGGAGTAAATCATATCTATGAGGTTAATGAGAGACTTGTATGAGCCATATGTGCCATTAAAATTTTTCTAGGAACAGGTGAAATTAATTTTAAATATTTTATTTAACTCAATATTATCTACAAAAAAAACTATCAGTGACATATTACATTCTTTTCTTAATATCCAGTCCTTGGAATCCAACATGTAAATAAAATTAAAAATGTCAAGTATCTGGGGCTACCAAAATGGACTGTCTAGTTCTAGAGGCCGCCAAGAACGACTGCCCTTGTGGTAATTCTTTTTTTAAATAATTTCATTCTCTCCTTACAAAAAAGGAGGAAATAAAGACTTAAGTCTGAGAAGGTTCTTATCCCCTCTCCAGAGAGAGAACAGGATATTTTGGAAAAACTTATTTCACAAATATCTTTTCTAAGGAAATAAAAGGTCACCTTCCATGCAAAATCAGGAACAGCTAAAAGCCACTTACCTTAACTCCAGAAAAAAGGACTTCATCAGCACTTTTCACCACACTTTTAAAAAAGCCACCAAACATCTCTTTGGTATTTTTCCGCCTAACACTTAGCTGAAGAAAGAGAATACCAAAAGAAGTTTATGGTAAAATACATTTTTCTGGGTAAGTCCTAAATACTTTCCAAACAACATTGTTTACCAGTATTGGCACACACATAAGATAAAGACAAGATAAATTCCATCTTAACCACCAGATCGAACATATAGCTAAACCTAAATCCAGATCACACTTCTAAAATTTGACTTAATAGGTATTTTGAAAACTATCTGGGCAGCAAGGTGGATTTTTTTCCCCTTACCTTTTTTATTGATTTTTAGAGAAGGAGACAAACATCAATCGGAGGCCTCCCACACGCACCCTGACCTGGGGTAGAACTCTCAGCTGGGTATGTGTCCTGACTGGGAGTTGAACTGTGATCCTATAGCGCAGCAGTTGCCAGCCTTTCAGGCCTCGCGGACACCAGTTGGCGACCGCTGCTTTAGGGTACAGGATGAAGTCACACTAGCTAGGCACCCACTGGCCAGGCACCAAATCCCAGTGGCTTTTAAATTTTTGGTAAAACTTGTTCTATATTTATTAAACTTCACTGGTTAGAAGACAGTGAGGAAATTTTTAAGTTGGGATTTGCTTCATACATATTAACAGAGACATTAAAAAAAGTATTCAAGGCTTTTGTCAACAAAAAGGTAACCAAGAAAATAACGAATTTGGATCCATTTAGTTTTCTTCTAACAATTCCAAACTTAACTGAGAAAACTATTCTTCAGAAAGGGAAAAAGGTCAAAATCTTAAGTAGCCTTTTATAAAAATGTCTTACATAATTGATGTGCCAGAGAGAAAGTGGCATATACTAAATGTTTCCACTGTGTTGGTAAGAAATTTAGAACTTTAAAAGTCAATTTTGGAGAATACGTATCAAGTATTTTTAACAAGTCTATAGTTTGTTTTAAATATGTCTGTATTGACTTTAGAGAGGAAGAGAAGGAGAGAGATAGAAAAGAGAGAAACATCAACCAGATGCCTCCTGCACACCCCCCCCCCTACTTGAGACAGAGCCTGCAATCCGGGCATGTCCCCTAACTGGGAATTCAACTGGCGACCTCTTGGGTCATGGGTAGACATTCCACCACAGAGCAACACCAGCCGGGCATCAGGTGTATCTTTAAAGAATAGTCTTGTACTGAATTATGGAAATGGAATCTTAAGGGGAAAAAAAAGCCTTACATCCTGATCGTATTCCAGGAAAACATGAAAGTTGCGATCTTTATTGAGAACAGGGTGAGAAGAAAGCCGCTGAAGAAAGACTTCATGGGAGGATACAGTCTTCTTAAAGACAGCAAGATATTCACTAAAAGAGAAACATGCAAGATATTTAGTTGGCACCAATCAACTGGCAATTACTACTCAACCCAGTTATTATTGCTCACGCCACTAAGTATCTGAATAAGACCTAAACATTTTGGTGTAACTTTATATCTAACTCAGTAATAAGATAGTTGCCATTTTGAAATGAACAAACAAGAGGGAAAGTGAAATTATAACTGGGGTTGATAGAACAAGTCTACAAAGACTGAAATCTACATGCAAACAGCAGCCAACAGAGCATTGATTTCTTTAAAATCATAAAAAACCTAGCTACATAGATAGCACGGAGACTAAAAAGGCTTCAAATCACAAGAAATTATATAGCACCTAAGGACAGATGAAGTTAAGGAAATAAATCTCATTTTGGTGCATTAGCATAATACAGCTGATAATCATACTATTGAGATCCTCCCCTAACTCCCAGCCTTTAAAAGCCCTCGAGATATGCCTTGACTGTTTTGCTCAGTGGATAGAGCGTCGTCCTGCGAACTGAAGGGTCCCAGGTTCAATTCCGGTCAAGGGCATGTACCTTGGTTGCGGGCACATCCCCAGTGGGGGGTGTGCAGGAGGCAGCTGATGTATGTTTCTATCCCTCTCCCTTCCTCACTATATATGTTATTGATTTTTTTTTAAAGCCCTCGGGATAAAAAAAAACGTTGGCACTGCATATAAGCATAACTAATGGATACAAGACACTGGGGGGTGGGGATAAGGGGAGGGCATGTGCTGGAGGATAGGGGAGGCCAGGGGTAGGTCAATGCGGGGGGGGGGGGGACACATGTACTACTTACTATTTAAATTTAAAATTTTTTTAATAAAACCTGATTGCAGGGCTAAAAAAAACAGCACTCTCCCCTATCTCAACACACCTCCACCCCTTTCTTCCCCCTCAGGCATGCATCTATCTAAAGGTCCCAGAGAGCCCTAGCTTGTGTTGCTCAGTGGTTAGAGCATAAGCCCACACACAGAAGGGTTGCAGGCTGGATCCCTAGCCATGGGTAGGCACCTATGGGAGGCAACCAATTGACATCTTTCCCTGCCCCTCCCTTTCCACTCTCTAAAAAATAAACTAAAATAAAGGTTTCCATGAGACTTGCAACCAGGGGAGCAATTAGCAGTAGCAGCTTATCCAAGGCTGATCCCTTGAACCTGTCTGAACCTGTCTCCAAAGCCCCCTTCTCTCCCGACTTTTCAGTGAGCCAATAGCAGCCCCACCTTGGCTCACTTGTCAATGACGTATTTCTCAGTGAGCCTAAACAGCCCTGCCTCAGCTTATTTCTTTCCCATGACACTTCTGGGGCCGGAGCAGCCCCACCTGGGCTCTGGCTCTCTCCTGTTGTTTCTTCTAAGCCCTTCCTTGCTTCACTGCCCCACAGTGTTTTGTTTTGTTTCTCTAATCCTCACTCAAAGTTATTTATTATTTGGTTTTTTTGTGAGTTTTTTTTGGGGGGGTATGTGTCCCATGACCTTTTAGTGTACAGAACAACTGAACCACACTTGCTAGAGCACTGTCCCTCAGCTTTAATAAACGTACTCTTAAAACCACATACACAAAAAATTACCAAGCAGATCTATCTCAACCTAGACATTAGAGATCACTCTCAACTTTCCAATGGTGGGAACTTGGGTCTGTGTTCAGTGCTTTACCTTCATCAATGGTCACTGAAATGCATGAATAATTCAGGACCTGGAGGTTTAGGACCACTGGCCCTAGACAATATGGACTTAGGGCAGAGCGTTAATGGGACGTGCTAAAATGAGCACCTGAATTCCAATACCCTGATGGTAGAAGAGGGAAGTCAAGATAAAATGCAAGGATGGTTTCACAAGAAACTTTAATGCAAACCTCCAACTATGATGCAGAATAAAAAAATTTCTTTTGTTTAAATTCAATTACAATCAAAGTAAACTAAACTTCCTGTGGACTTCTTCTAAATCTGCATGCAATGTGGTCATCATTCAGAATGCTTCTTTGTAACAGACTCACTGCATCTAGTTTCAACTGTTTCCAATAATCAAACTTCAGAGAAGCACTGCAATCAGCAGTTTAAAAAATTATATATGAAAACTAGAGGCCCAGTACACAAAATTCGTGCAGGGAGGAGGGTTGTTTCTCAACACAGCCTGTATACTCTCCAATCTGGAACATCCCTCTCACAACCCAGGACTGCTGGCTCCCAACTGCTCACCTACCTGCCTTCCTGATTGCCCCTAACCACTTCTGCCTGCCAGCCTGATCACCCCCCAAACCACTCCCTTGTCAGCCTGTTTGCCCCTAACTGCCCTCTGCTGCAGGCCTGGTCCTCCCAACTGCACTTCCCTGCAGGCCATCTCATGACCAAATGGGGACAGCAATCTTGTGCTAAGATGAGTCAATTTGCATATTACTTTCATTAGATAGGATATAAAGGTTTAACTTCACCATGCCAGATCAGCATTCCATAACAATTACGGTCTACACTAGAGGCGTGGTGCATAAAATTCATGCAAGGGGAGTTGGAGGGGGGTATCCTTCAGCCCAGGCTGCACCCTCTGCAATCTGGGACTCTTCAAGGGATGTCTGACTGCCCATTTAGGCCCGATCCCAATAGAATCGGGCTTGAATGGACAGTCAGACATCCTTCTCACAATCCAGGAGTGCTAGCTCCAAACTGCTGGCCTGCCTGCCTCCCTGATTGCCGCTAACTGCTTCTGCCTGCCAGCCTGATCATCCCCTACCACTACCCTGCCAGCCTAATTGATGTCTAACTGCTCCCCTGCCAGCCTGTTTGCCCCCAACTTCCCTCCTCTGCTGGCCTGGTAACTCCTAACTTCCATCCCCTGCAGGCTGGATCACCCCCAACTGCCCTCCCTTGCAGGCCTGGTCCCTCCCAACTGCCCTCCCCTGCTGGCCTGATCGCCCACAACTGCCCTCCCTTGCAGAGACTGGAACATTCCAACGGTCCTCCCCTGCTGGCCATCTTGTGGTGGCCATCTTGTGTCCACATGGGGGAAGAATCTTTGACCACATGGGGGCAGCCCTCTTGTGTGTTGGAGTGATGGTCAATCTGCAAATTATTCTTTTATTAGATAGGATGGAGAAAACTACTCTCCAGTGCTAGTAGCCCAAGGAAGTCCAGGTCTAAAGCTCAAGACTCTGCCCCACCTTCTGCAAAATGCAGTTTTACAGGATAGCACTAGTAACTACTATACTCTTTCCATCAAGATCCACTTACGCTTCCAATTCTTGCTTCATCTTGCCAAATTCTTCTTTGGTCATAGACCCTTCGCCCTCCCCCAGTTTCTGCATCTTCTCTCGAGGGCCATCAAAGTCAGGCTTTGTAGGAGCAGGTGGAATCTGCAGTAGAGGCAGGTTAACTAGTGAGCATTCTTGTCCCAGCAGTGAC
The DNA here is from genome assembly GCA_027563665.1 of Antrozous pallidus. Lineage (NCBI taxonomy): Eukaryota > Metazoa > Chordata > Mammalia > Chiroptera > Vespertilionidae > Antrozous > Antrozous pallidus. Next base: position 18,450,273 of record CM050518.1, on the reverse strand, counting down.
ATTCTAGTTAGGGCCTGTGCACAGGCCATCAGTCCTGTGGGTCAATCTGGTTTTCTCTTAACCTTATTCATTTTGGCCATTTAAAAGTGTCCTCCCCAAAACTGGGCACTCACTTATTCAGTTTATCTATTATGAGTAATTGGTAGGGTACAATAGTGTTTGTTTAAAATTTACATATTACAGTCAGTACTAAAACAGAGCTGACGAGAAAACATCAAGATAATAGTCTATAGACTTCAAAAAGAATTCCAGAGAACAGTAATGATTACCACATATTCTAGTTGGCAGGTGAAATCAGACTTCACAATCCATAATAAAAAGTGGGTAAAAGTCTCTTTAAACAGAATGGAACAACAAAGTAGAAGAAACATGATTCAATAATTATTTCATTTTCCAAAAAGCACTTACAATAAGCCCAGCATAGTCTGCAGTTTCAGAAAGAGTGTCATGTAGCCATACAAAGTCTTCATGTTGCCTTATAACAGAAAACTCTGGGCTCTGAAACGTGGGCAGTGTGGTCTGTAAATAAAAAAAAAAAAAAAAAAAAAAGTTAACTGGGAACTACCATTTATTTTAGATAAAGTGGCTTTAGTTTCCTGAGCTGCACTAAGAGAAAATCCTGAATAAAACATCACAATGAGATCCACTAAAGAACAAAATGTAGCAACACACAATCTCTCCACCACTATAAAAATCCATAGCCAAGATTAAACATGTTCTTTAAGGAATTTTTTTCACAAATTTTCACCTTGTAGGTCAGATATAATTATGTAGTCTTCACACTGCCTTTTAAATAACTGAGTTATGCCAATCATGCCACCAAGGGATTAAGAAGGAAAAAAAAAAGTGGGAAAGGACCTTATAGATATTTATTTGCTTTAAATCAGTTCCTGTTTCCTCCCCTGTATAATGCGGATAATAAAACACAATCATAAGGTTGTTATAAAAAGACAAATCCATGTAAACCCTTTACAACAGCACCTGGGATAAAGGACAAGAAGTCAATACATTTTAACTACTATGAAAGGAAAAAAGAAGGCTGGAAATGCTCCTGAAAGAACTGATACTGCTTTTGTCAAATTAAATATTTGAAAATAAGCCTGGTCAGATGACTCACTTGGAGTCTTTTCCCTTATACTATAAAGGTTTTGATTCCTGGTCTAGGTACATACGTTAGGTTTTGGGTTCAATCCGCAGTTGGGGCCTGTTTGGGAGGCCACCAAATCGTATTTCTCCCTCCCTCTCTGATCCTCTCTCTCTAAAATAAATAAAACGCATATCCTCGGGTGAGGATTTAAAAAAAAAATTGGAGACAGGCCTGGCCTGTCAGCTGGTTGTCCTATATTCCAAAGGCTGTGAGTTTGATCCCTGGTCAGGGCACATAAAAGAAGCAACCAATGAATGTTTAAGTGGAATAAATTAATGTTTCTCTTTCTCCTTTCCCTTTCTCTAAGATCAATTTAAAAAATTAAAACTCATAAAAATTTGGCAGCAAAAAAAATAAAAAGGCTCTTTTGGATCACAAGAAATGAGTGGGGCAAGAACCAAGAACTTGGTAAACATGGGAAAGCACTCTCCACACATGCAAATTAAAAACAAAGGTGGCGTTAGTTGGTTTGGCTCAATGGACAGTCCATCAGCCTGCAGACTGAAGTGTCCCAAGTTCAATTCCGATCAAAGGCACGTGCCCGGGTTTGTGGGCTCGATACCCGGTAGGAGGTGTGCAGGAGGCAGCTGATCAATGATTCTCTCTCATCACTGATGTTTCTATCTCTCCCTCTTCCTCCTTCTCTGAAATCAATAAAGAAATCAAACTAAAAAACAAAGGTGAAAGATTATAGCTGTGTAGGTAGATGGTTTGGCCTACTTCACTTTGCCTGACTTACTTTCCTCATAGAGCAGTGTAAAAGCCACATTTAACATCAGCTATGCCCTAGGATTCCACCATAGTGGAAAACACTGCAGCAAGAACATTTATTTAGAGGCTCACTACAAGATGAGGGAGGCGCTCACTTAGCAGTGGTGCTATATTGCAAATGGCAACCATTTCAGTTCAAGAAATCTCTTCTCAGAGCCACTGTAAATACCAGCACTGCTTGTATTATTGAAGCCATTCCACCACTTACCTTGGTATGTACTGTAAACTTGACCTTATCTCTTTCACTGAGTGCATCAGGTATGTCAATCAGAAGCGAGGGATCCACATTCAAGTCCACAGATACAGATCTCAGCTGAAATACATTTTTTGGTTATTAGCTTCAAATTCATTTGTCCTAAAAAGTATCCTTTCAAAAATGGGGGCTAGTAATTAAAAAGCAGCTTGTACAAGATCATTGAGAACAAAGTCAGGTGAGATAAATCTAAGTTTATTTGACACTGAGGGAAATCTTCTCTTAAATATATGGATGGGTACAAAGTATTTCTGTGATCTGAAAAAGCAACTATAATTTTAATATCTGCACTACTTATTTTATATCAGCATGAAAAATTCTTTTAATCAAGCACCTAAAGAACTGTTATTAAGAAGGCTTGAACTAGACAGGACGACATCATGAACTTCTCACATAAATGCTAAACTACAAGGAATACTCAAGTGGCATTCACCAGATCATTCATATGAAAGAGTCTAGAAAAACAAACAGTTATGTGGTATGGGATCCTAGGTGAAAAGGTAAGAAAAATATGGCTCAAGAGTAGAGCTATTTAACAGGGATTGTTTTATCTAGGCACCAAAAAATGAACTTAAAAAAAAATGAACTCAACTGAAAAACTAACAAGACCCTACCTAACAGAATGCATTGTAGCTACATGTAAAGGACACACTGCCCTGGAAGCCAAGGCAACAGATTTTGTGAGTTAGGAATTCAGAGGAAAGTAACACCCAACTCCATGTTTGTCAGATTAAAAGGAATTTTTGAAAGAAATAGACTGTTGGGGGGAAAAAATTAGTTAAAATGGTGTTTGTCCTGAATTTAAAGTATGATAAATTCCCTAATTCTTAAAGCAAACAAGGTGATTAATGGTCAATGTGAAGGCCTGATACAAAGGCATGAAATAAGCATCTCATGTCTTCCCACCCCTTCCCCTCAGAGATAAAGTAAAGCTGTCATAACACTCCATTACTGCACACATGGAGAATTGCCAAGTGAAGACTGGAGTTAGGAGGATGAGGGAACAGGGAATACTCAGATTTCCCCCTAAATTTCATTTTGAATTCTTCAAAATAAAGTTCAAGACCTAAGACTGATAAAACTTTTGAAAGCAGAAAAACAGGTTCAATCGGTATCAAAAGACTAAATATATCCGCTAAAAAATGCATAACTTCTATTTCTATATATTAGAAACTGTCAGGTACCCCCCTTTTTCCCTTAAGCACTAAGAAAAAAATTTCAATTGCAAAAACCAGAGTTAGTCCTGTAACAATGGCTTTCTAAGAAACAAGCTTCATGCTGAAACCGGTTTTGGCTCAGTGGATAGAGCGTCGGCCTGCGGACTGAAAGGTCCCAGGTTCGATTCCGGTCAAGGGCATGTACCTTGGTTGCGGGCACATACCCAGTACGGGGTGTGCAAGAGGCAGCTAATCAATGTTTCTATCTCATCGATGTTTCTGATTTTCTATCCCTCTCCCTTCCTCTCTGTAAAAAATAAATAAAATATATTTTTAAAAAAAGAAAGAAACAAGCTTCATGTCGGACTGCGGAATGAAAGGTCCCAGGTTCGATTCCAGTCAAGGGCACCCGTATGTTGGTTGCAGGCACATCCCCAGTAGGGGGTGTGCAGGAGGCAGCTGATCGATGTTGCCCTCTCATCAATGTTTCTAACTTTCTATACCTCTCCCTTCCTCTCTGTAAAATAATATATGTATTTTTTTTAAAGAAAAGAAACACGCTTCAAGTTCTGTTACCAGAATTTGATTTAACATCAGGTATTAGTAAGATCACAATATATTTAAGTCCCTGACATTTCAACCTAAGCACTTCTCCCAAATTAATTCCTGATGACTCCTATGAAATATTTGCTTATTTTGACTTAATTTTCCTATGTCCATTTATGAGATCTCTACAAACAAAGATAAGACTCAAGGTCAGGGGTACTTCATCTTGTCAGACTGTGACTCTCCTGACATATTTCTGATAAAAGCTTCCTTCCTTCCCATAACTCACCACTGGGCAAATGCAGAATTCAAAAGACCTCAAATATACACTAAAATTTAACTGCAGAGAATACTGAACACCCACTTATCATGTTTGTATCTGTCAATCAGAACAGGAACAAAGTGGGCAGGTGTAAAAGGGCCAACAGATATTGGTAGAAAGGGGGACAGATTTAAGGTACATTTCCCTGAGCTCAGCAATAACGTGACACTTCCTGATATTCCATTTCCTAAAGAAGTCTCAAATCCTGGTTTCTAGGCATCTCTCAATTTCTAAACATGCTGACAATTCCATTTTAGCTCACTGTAAGACAAACAAACTTAATGAGCCTGTGATCTCACATGGATTAGATTTGGAATTAGGTATTAAAAGACCCAAGGTGAATGTAATAGAGAAATAGTTTATTTGTAAAGCATCAGTCAAAGCTAAAATGAACTTCACCAGGTGCTTTTATCCCACTGAACAATAATCTTCTGGTTTCACCTCTTCCATAACTCTAACCATATAGCTAATAGCCTAGATTATTTTCTATATTGCTATCTTCCTTTCTTGTTGCCATAGGAATATGGTTTTTTTGGTTTGTTTTTGGTATGAGTGTGATGAAGACACACATAACCTATAGTATAGGATATAACCCTCCAGAAAACGAAGAAAATAAATCAATAAAAAATAAAAAGTTGTAAAATGCTTAAAACTTCTAAGTCAGCACAGAATCCTTATTCCGGAAGCATCATGTATGATTAAAAGTTCAGCATTCTTTCTCCTGCTTAGTCAACAAAAACCAAACCCCATAGCCTTCTGCCACAGTACTTGCTTGCTAAATAAATCAGCAAGATGTAGAGTATAAGAACTGAGTTGTACCCCATTCATCCAGCTCTATCCCCTATCCTATATAAGCATCCACAGTACTGCTTTGCACTTGTGGCCAACACCAAATTGGGCTACCGATGTCAACATGCCAAGAATGGCTGTTTAAATCAGTGGAGAAGGGAAGGCTTTAGAACCAAGTCAGGTTACTTTTTCAATTTCCCAGTTCCCTTAGGTCACTTGAGAAACAAATTTAAAACACCTATTTTCAAACAATGGAATGTAAGTTTTAAAAGTGACTTTCTTTTGCATATTTCTGTAGAAACCATTGCATGATATACCCAAAAGTTTTAGATGGAGTTTCAGCCCCCAATGTACTTTCCTATCAGATTAATCCTTATAGTAAGGATTACAATGATCTTGTGACAAGAAAAAGGGGGAGGTGAAAGAGGGGGAGATAAACAGCACTGCTTTATTTAGGAAGCCAAATTTTAACTGTTTTAAAAGCTCTAAATGCTTGGTAAGAGACTGAAAAGGAGAAAAACTGACACAGAATCCCTATGTACTTCCTCGCCCATTCTACCTGGGAACATGATACCGGCCTGCAGGAGAACTCTAAAGATCACTTTTGGTCCAAATCTCACTTTCATGACTCACTCTGGTGCAAGACTTACCACCATCTACAAAGCTCCCTCTTCAAAAGATTTAATGGCTCACAGATGGCAAAGGGCAGCTATGTGATTGGACAACATGGAAGGCTAGATTCTGAAATTCAGAACCTACAAGGGAGAACAGAGAAGATAGATACAGCAGATACATATATTACTGTTGGTGTTTCAACTCACAGGAAACAAGTGCTCTGTAAGAAATTCTAATGCCATACCCTTCTCCAAATCCTTCTTTATGGTTCCAAGCACTGGTACTCTAAACTTTTTGTTACCATTTTCTCCCAAAACCTGTTTATCTGTTCTATCCCAGCTTTTCCTAATGGCACTGGTGCATGAAAACAACTGAACTGACTATATTAAAAGCAATGAGCTCTGCTTTCAAACCTATTTGTTTTCATTTCCTGCACCTTTCCCCAACCTACAATTGGTTCTTTCCTTCATATAACTTGGATCTACCAGTATCAATCATAACAACAGAACCAAAGTCTTGTAGATTTCAGTATACTAATACAGATAAAGGTAATGGAAGTTAGCCATAAGCTTTAAAAAAAAAAAAAAACAACTAGATAAAGGGCCACAGCAAGTGATCAGATTTCTACCACTCATCTTTGTGAGATGGGCCCAAGAGGGACCCATCCCTGCTAACACCAACCATTCTTACAGGGTAGTCCACCAACACACAAGCTGTCCATGGTAGAACACCAGACTGCAGGGCATTTGGAGGCTACTGAACCCTGAGTTCCTAGAACAGGAACCAAGGCTTGGAAGAAGGTCAGTGCAGCGTACTCAGCGAATGGATAAACTCAATCATCATTTCACAAGGCTGCAAAGCCCATGAGCTAGTCAAATCCCTACATGGAACCAGAAAGATTAAGTTGAATTATTGGCTTAAGTAGCATTCATTTCGAGAAATCTAATTACTAGATACCTGGATTATTTTCAAATGAGCTCACAAAATGAAAGGTTTATTAAACTATATGATCTAAGGATCTCCTAGAGCACAGAAATTCTACTGGGAATCAATACAGAGGTGCTACGGAGGAAGCAGTTGAACAAATAAAAAATTTTCTCCCATTCAAAGCTAAAGCTCTTTACCTACTACCCAATTCTATCAAGGCTCCCTCCCCCAAAGTTCCTCGGTATATCAAGTCCACAGACCTCTGCTACAAACCTGACATGTTACATACTACACATGCCAGTGAGAGTATTTAAGAATATCCATTGCCTGACCTTTATGATCAAACCAAGATGAATGGAAATAGGTTTTTAAAAAATATATATTTTATTGATATTTTACAGAGAGGAAGGGAGAGGGATAGAAAGTCAGAAACAGCGATGAGAGAAACAATCAACTGCCTCTTGCACACCCCCTACTGGGAATGTGCCTGCAGTCAAGGTACATGCCCTTGACAGGAATCCAACCCAGGACCCTTCAGTTCACAGGCCAAAGCTCTATCCACTGAGCCAAACCGGTTTCAGCTGGAAATAGGTTTAATGCACAAATTTACCTTCAATCTCCACCAAAGATTATTCAGCAACACAAGAGAGCTGAGCTTAAGCTTATATAAGTTTGAGGCACAAATGGCAGCATGGGGAGAAGAGAAGGCTGCCTGCTTCCTGAGGAGATTCCCTTGCTTGGAGTCAAAGGTACCACACATTTCCCAAGTCATTTAGATGTAAATATCCCAATACCTCATTTCATCACTCGCCAGAGGCTTTGTACTGCTCTTCAAAAGTGAAAGTCCAAGAAGTTGGCTTCTGCATTTATATTCACCATTCACAGTGACTAGTATGAAGTTAGAGGCCTGCCCCTCAAAAACAAGTAAACTATACTCTTCAAGCAGAAAATGCATACCACGGCTATTCTGAGAAAATTACACTTTTCTCTCCAGACCACATAGTAGAGCCTGAAAAAGTTACAAATTTGTAAAAGGGAAGGAAGGAGGGGGAGTCAAGCCAATAATCCCATATCTGAATTGAGGAAGTGCAGTCCTTCCCCTGCGCCTCCAACTGCACTTACCCTCTCCTCCCTCTTAGCTTTTTTTGTCTTTTGGTTATGAAACAGTTGAATTTCATGTCCCTCTTTTAGAAGGGCTATCTCTTAAGAGTAACTCAGTGGCCAATTAGAAAATAAACATTGTTGGAGGTGAGGCTTTTTAGAAAGCTAAATCATGCAGAGAAACTTCCCATTTATACTTGTAAAGTTTGCCACACACGTGAGACAAGATGTCCTCCAGCAGCCATTTCCTTCGCTGCTTCTAAAAGGCAGAACTTATCATGCTGAGCTGTCCTCAAACTGGGTTCAGAAAAAGACTGTTTCCCTGCCTACCACTTAACTTCAATGCATGCACTTTCATCAATGGCTATGGCTAGCTCAAAGGTACTAACATACAGAAATATTTTTGCCTCATTTCCTCAACCAACCAGGCTGACAATAAGAGAGCAAAATGTTTTTAAGATTTTAAACTAAGTTCTACTCTGAAACATGTTTGTTAGTGAACTTCAATTCTAGTCCACATGTTTTGAATGCTATAGCATCCGAGCTTCAGGTTTCCACAAAGTAGGCACTAAATTTCAACATAAACACAGAGCAGCCTCTTTGCAATCCTAAATTGCCCCCAGAGCCCACTGAAGAAAACCTTCTACCATTTTTTGATGAGGTTCCTCACTATTGGGGTAGGGGAAGCTAATTCCCCCAAAGTCAACGATACTGCATGTATTATTTCCTTATAATTTATCAATCACAGATCTGCAAAAAAATTTAAAACCTGGCACACTGAAGATTGGCATCTATAACACAACCTTCACCCACTCATATACATCATTTTTGAAAGTTAAGTTTAAACCAGTGATTCCCACCCAAGGAACACTGAACAATGGCTACATATGTTTTTGACTATCACTACTGGAGGAAAGGGTGCTACTGTCACCCAGAAGCCTGGTATACTGCTATACACCCTACAATGCACGAGACAATTCCCCACGACAAAAGATTATCAAGCCCAAAATGTCAATAATGCTCAGGCTGTGAAACCCTAGTTTAAACTCAAGCTCTACATCAGATGTTGGTTATTTACCAGGCCTCACACCAAATGAGAATTTAGATCCCAAGGACCTAGAAAATTGCGCGATAGTCTCCCTTGGCCATTTCTTCTTACAGCCCCCCAAAATGTGAGATCATAGGCATCTTAAGACACTGTGTACAAGTTACTGATGCAAAACTAAGATTTGGGCAGTTGGGTAAGTCCTACACTTTCAGAGTTTAGAAAAGAAAAACAAAGCCATTAAATTTAAGCAAGTCCACAAAAATTAATAATTTTGAAATTGCCGTAGTTGTAAAGTTTAGTACTTTTCTTACAGTAACAAACTTTAGGACATTTTCCACTCAAGCTGGGAGCCAAGTGTCCCTAGAGACAATTTCTACACGTTAACAAAAACTGCAAACCAGAGCAGCATGAACACTAACTCTGAGGAGACACATCCACCAGGCTGGGAATGGCTACCATCTAGTCCTTGCAAAATTTTTCCTACATGCTATCACTTCTATTAGCAATTTAAGAATCATTTAAAAAAAAGTCTTGGTTGGCAATAAGGATCCATACTCTATTTGCGGTGGATTTGATGGAATAGTGAGATTTATCACCACAGATGGATACACACTGAATCTAGGAGTGGGAACCTAACCATGATGCCAGCTACTTCGGTGGCTTTTTGGCAAACAGAAGGCCTAGAGAACCTGTAAGGTGTAAAGTGACTAGAGACCAGGGTAACTTATTTTATGGGAACGGGGTTCTGCGTAATTTTCCCCCTACCCACTAAAAACTCTTCACCTGAGAATGTCTATGTAGCAGGAACGGAGGCACAGTACTAGTTAACTATAAAGATGGAGCCCAATGGTGTTAGTGCTTTAACTTTTTCAGGAGTGACACTTGGTAAAAATCCTATTTTTCTGAATTTAAAGATCAAAATACAATTATTTTCCATCAATAGAGAACGAGGTGAAAATCATACAATTCTTCCCTTAAACTTTTTGGCCGACTCTCAGTGCGTAGGGAGTCGGCCTGCGGGCTCAAGGGTCCCGGGTTCGATTCCAGTCAAGGGCATGTACCTTGGTTGCGGGGCACATTCCCTGTGGGGGGTGTATAAGAGGCAGCTGATCGATGTTTCTCTCTCATCAATGTTTCAGACTTTCTATCCCTCTCCCTTCCTCTCTGTGGAAAATCAGTAAAATATATTTTTTTTAAAACCTGCTTTTTTGGGAGACAAATCTCAACACCTTCACCAAATTAAAGTGTCAGGCTACCAAATACAGAACAATATTCCTTTCAGCTTTGCTAAAGTAGCGAAGAGTTCCTTTAGGAGTATTCACAATCCTCAAGAATCACTCAGCCAGTGTGCTCAGTGGTTGAGCATCCATGGACCTACGAACCAGGTTCAATTCGATTCCCGGTCAGGGATGTCCGCCATCGGCTTGCCGGGGCCCTAGCTGGACCAAAAGGCCGCTGGTTCCATTCACCAAAGGGAGCGCGCTGGAGGCAGCTGGTAAGTTTCTCCCTTCCTCTCTACTAGTATAAAAAACATCCTTTAAGTTAACAGTAAACACCATCTACAGATACACAACACAGGAAGAAAATTAGATCAGGAAGCAAAATGAAGCCACGTGTTAGGGCAATATTGTAGTAAGTTTTATTATTTCCTTATTTCTTAATAAAAAATAGAAGGGAAATAATTCTACATACATAATCCTTTTCCTGTAGCCACTATGGGGGGCGGAGGATGGGGTGGGGGGAAATAGCCTTCATAATCCTCCAATTTTGCTGGAGGATTAGAATGATGGGCATTTTAAATTCCAGCCACCATATACCATACTAACAAATAGGAAGGCCTGTTGAAGCACTTTTAAACAGCTAATGTTCTAGACTCTAAAACACTCTGGGTCAAGGAAGAAGTATGCATATATCAAATTGCTATCAAATTTCTATTCAGCATCTAAACTTCTAGAAAGAAATCTACCTTTGGAGTGTTCTAATAAGAACCATGTTCCCACTTTCCGTTTTAGTAAAAAGAGCAAGTTTTTTCTTTCAACTTTCAAGTAAAAATACTCCAATGAAGACCTTACTACTCTCATCACAAAGTTGCACTTCAGTAACTAATACAGTAGTGATACCCTCGTTGGAACAATTTGGTACTTAATGAATGATAGTCTCTCCAAAGAGGGCTAAATACAGACGTAACATTTTAAGATGCCTCCCAGGTTAAACCTAAGGGTGCTTTATATTTAAATTTTCCCCCTTTCTAGCAGAAAAACTTTCGTTAACGATTCTGCACATAACGTTGTGGTTCATACCAACGTATACGCATTGTGGACACTAATCCAAATGTAAAAAGGGCCAAGAAAAGAGCAGAGGAGGCTTGTTTCTAAATCTTGACCTGCCTGTGGCAAACTAACTTTACTGCACCAGTTACCTACTAGACCTCAAGATTTAAGCGGCAAAGAGATAATTTACATAAACACCCAAATTTTAAAAATAAAAACCGAGTTCAACTACTATTTGAGGACCTACTGAAAATCGTAGAACTTCCGCAGCGACGCCGTTAGCGTTTACAAAGTTATGAGACATATAAGGCTTCAGATTTCTGACTTGATGAAATTTCCTCAGCATTTAGGCCAAAAAAGAGTTTTACCAAGGGGAGGGGCGCAGTTTGGAGGCAACTAAACCAAACTGTCGTTTGTTGCATGTTAAGTGGATTTCACGTTCACCCTTCCAGTCTTCGTGAAGCCAAGATCAGTTTTTAAAAAACTTTTAACGTAAAAACACATCCTCAGGTCTCCAGAAGCTCGCCGCGCCCGCTCGGCACCGTACCCCGGGCCGCTGGGAACGGTACCGCGTCCGTTCTCAGCCTCGGGAAGAACAAAGGGCGCTCGGGACCGGCAGGTGCGTCCCTCGTGGGCACACGAGCAGCCCCAAAGTCCCTTTGCGACGAGGAAAGAAATGTGGGGCCCCGAGAGGTCGGCGGGCCACCCGCCTGGCCTGAAAGCGTAAGGCCTCACCTTGCTTCGGTCCTCGTCCTGCTGCTGCAGCACCTCGGGAACCGCGGCCATGGCGACGCGGGTCTCGAGCGCGGGCTGCCGGGCTGTGCGAGGAAAGAAGAGGCTGGGCCGCCGCCGCCGGGGCGCCTACAGGGGCGGCCGCAGCCCCGCCTCCGCTAGCCTCCCTGCCCCACGGAGACAGGAGGCCTCGAGACTCCGCCACCATCCCAGAAGCCCCAGGAAAGGCGAGCGGCACGCCACGTGCTCCCCCACAGCTGCCTCCCCCGTCCATCTTGGAGCCGGGCAAAGAAGCTACGCCGAGCCTACCCTCGCTCCGGGCCACGCGGCAGCCGCAGACCACAGGGCAGCGAGAGGGACGCCAAGGCAGAAAGAGTCCCCGTTAGGCGCGTCTTAAGGAAGAGCGTGCTGTCGTGCGGCGAAATTTATTACCGAGCAGGGTCCAAGATGGCCACAAGCTGTGACGTCAACGAGATCTCGTGAGTGCGAAAGGGCGCGATTTGGAGGCGCCCGCGCCTCTGCCGGCGCCCGCCTATCAGCCGGCGAGGAGGGACTCTCCGAGAATCGCGTGTTTGTGGAGTGAACCAAGGGCTAGGGGCGGGGCGTGCGCCGCAGAGCGCAGTGCATGCTGGGACCGCCTTACCTGGGCGGAAGCCTGGTTCGAGACCAGAGCGCGGGAACGGTGAGAATACGCGCGTCCGAAGAGGCTGTTAGCCACGCGGGAGTTAAGCGGAGGGTGGTGGCCGCTGAGGTACCCACCCTTGCCCTGGGCTAACCTTCGACTTAAGCCTTCTCTTCCCCAGTCCCGATTCTCACCTTACGGCCGCTGCATTCTGACCGCCGACATGGTTCTGTTGTAGGCGTCTGTTAGGGCGCCAGCACTCTGACCCATGGGGTCAGACCGACCCTCCTCCAGCAACCTGGGTACTTGGATTCTGGCTAGAAAGAATTCGGAGCCAAGACCCAAGCTGTAAGAGAATTATTTGGTAAATCACAGAGGTCGGGAAAGTAGTTGGTAGAAGAGATTGTCTGAGGGAATTTGTTATGAAGGAAAAAGAGGGGTCTCTGTCCCCAGCCGGTTTTGCTCAGAGGATAGAGCATTGGCCTGCGGTCGTCCGGGTTGGATTCCGGCCAAGGGCAGTACCTAAATTTCAGACTCCTCGACCGAGCCCTGATTGGGGCTTAGGCAGGAGTCAACCAACCTCACGTCGCCTTTCCCTCTCTCTCAAAGTCAGTGGGAAAACATCCTCGGGTGAGGATGAACGAAACAACAAAAAAAAGGAAGGGCCCTTGGAGTTTGGAAGTGAGGGAACTAATGCAAGGTTCTGGGGGGAGGGTGGGAATAAAGGCTTCCGGGAGGGAGAGCACATTGAGTCCTCCTGCTAATAATGGTTTTAAGGTGGAGATTTTAGGGGAAGACCTCAATAGAATATTCTTCAGCTTTCTAGGTGTGTCCTTTCAGGGTTGTGGTCTTCACTGGTTGATTGGCCAGTCCCGGGCCGGGGTCTTTACGCAGTGGAGCTGGTCCTGAGGACAAGGGCTGGGACGGGAGTGGGGTGAGGGGAGTGGTCGCTGGCCTGGTGTTTGCCGCTTTTCTGGACCTGGAGCTGAAATATAATTGAGACATAGATGTTATCTCTAGGGAGGAAAGGTCAGAGAGGTCAAAACCACTTGACTAGCTTTTTGCTAGGCCCCATAGGGGAAGGAAAGTCACCCTGGGGGCGAGTGACAATTCCTTACTATAGGTACCTGGGGTTTTCCACCCTGGTGGCCTACCTGTTCCTGACCAATGGTCTTTGCTCTGTTCATGTCTGTCTTAACTGCCTACTACCTGAGGCTGACTTATGGGGAGCACCTGCCTTGCTTACCAGCTGGGACCTAACATGACCTTCAGAAGCTTGATTTCCACGTCTGTGAAACGGTGGAAGTAGTACCCACCTTACAGGGTGTGAGAGTTGAAGAAGAAATCTCCACACAGAATACTTAGCAAAGAATCTGATATTTAAGGACCCGTGGTTAATTGTTAACTGTGACTCCTGGCTATTACAGGGTAGACTCTAGAGTTGTTTTTTCCTCTGGTCTCACACTCCTCCCTCAGTTCCTAGTCATCACATTTCTTCAGATAGAATATTGGGGACGTCTTGCCCAAGCTGCTACTTTGAATTTAGTAGGTGCTGTCCTGGTATTGATAAAGGCCTTTCTTTGGAAATAGCTGTGTCTGAACATGTTGCAAAAGCTTATTGAATAGGCTTTTAAATGTGCAATATCATACTGATGCCGCTTTCACATTGATAGTTAAAATAATTTAACACATTTGGCAGCTAACACTTTTCTCTTTAATAGGAATGCAGAAACTAAAAAGACCCTCCACACTGCAGGGAGACTAGAGGGAAGTGAAAAGTCTAAAGATGAAGGTATTTCAGACCATCTGCAGGCAGCTGAAAAGCTCAAAGGGATTTTCTATAGAACTATCCCCACATATGGGTTTCTCCACTTCCTCTTATTCGTGTGGTCGGAAGAAAAAAGTGAACCCTTATGAAGAGGTGAACCAAGAAAAGTACTCTGATTTAGTACAGTCTGTCTTGTCATTCAGGGGCCCTGCTCAGACTCCAGAATCATTGTTCGAGGAAGATTCTTTACTCTATGGACCTGTAAGTAAGTGTAAGCCTCCAAAGCAAGATGAGGAAGCAAGAACTCCAGGAAACTGGTTTCCTCTCTTCAATCCAGAGAGAAGCTTAAAGCCAAATGCAACAGGTGGTACGACAATTCCTTTGAAAATCCCTTTGCAAAGGAATAAGATACCAAGTGTGACCCGGGTCCTTCAGCAGACCATGACATCGGAACAGATTTTCTATTTGGAGAGGTGGAAACAGCGGATGATTCTGGAACTGGGAGAGGATGGCTTTGCAGAATATACTTCAAGTAATTTTTTTAATCCTGGTTCTGTATTGTTACTATGTTTTCTAGTGTCATTCTTTTAAGTTTTTTTTTTTAATTTTAACTAGTGAAGAATTTCTTTCAGATAATAATTAGCTTTAAATAGTACTGTGTTTAACTCACTGAATCCTCATGACAACTCTATAAAGCATAGAAACTATTGTCCACATTTCACAAATGAAACAAGCATAAAGATCAAGTATTTGTCTAAATGATAATATGAAATTTATTTCATAAGCTACAAACTTAAGTATTAGAATTGCCTGTTTTCTTTTATTATGGAAGAAAATCACCTGATAATGGAATTCTAGTTGTTTGCTAGGCATTCTATTCAAAATCTGGTAAATATCCTTTGTTCTACTTATCAAGGTAGACTGACAAGCCAGACTAATGAAATTAAAACAGTAAGCCAGACACATCATCTGTATTTAGATGTTGGTAAATTGAGCTAATCAGATGCTCTTGATTAGGAACTGAGAATAAATAAACTTTAGCCTTCAACCCCTAACTTACTAGACAAGTGAAGAGAATAACTGCCTTTAAACAAGATTCCATTCAAAAGCAAGATAAAAAGGAAAGACCACTGCACAGGTGAATGAACTGATCTCATCAGGACTGGGGAGTTGTCTTTTCTTAAGGCTTAGTTTTACATTGATCATTCCTTAGACCCAGCAGTCACCAACCTCTTGGACCTCACTGACCACCAGTGGCCTGCGGACCTCTGGCTGCCGACCACTACCTTAGACTATGCTTCCGAGAGAGCAGTATATCTACCCAAGTGGCGGTACACACTCTCTTTTTTAAGAGTTATGCAGTTAATTTGAGGCATCTTAGGAAAAAAAACATGCACATGTGCATACATGTTAAACAAGTAGTTACATGTGTTTTAAAGAAAATTAAGTAAATCCTGTGTAATTTTTAACTCATCAGTTTCTTAGAGTACTTGTTTTTTAGTACTAGTTTGGTCTCTTGTTTTGTTTTTCCTTTTTTCTTAATTTTTTTTTTTTTTTTTAGACTTATTTTTACAAGGGAAACAGTTCCATGAAGCTTTGGAAAGCATACTTTCACCCCAGGAGAACTTAAAAGAGGGAGATGAAAATCGTGAGTCTGGCTACATCGAAAGCATCCAGCATATTCTGAAAGATGTCAGTGGAGTTCAAGCTCTTGAAAGTGCTGTTCAACATGAGACCTTAAAGTATGTAGGTCTGCTGGACTGTGTGGCTGAGTATCAGTAAGTATTAGATTGTGGGTTTTTTTGCTTTTTGTGTGTGTGTGTGTGTGTGTGTTTGTTTTTTTACAGAGAGGAAGGGAGAGGGACAGAGAGTTAGAACATTGATGAGAGAGACACCGATTCAGCTGCCTTCTGCTGGGTATATGCCCACAACCAAAGTACATGCCCTTGACCAGAACTGAACCTGGGACCTTTTCAGTCCGCAGGCCAACGTTCTATCCACTGAGCCAAACCAGTTCGGGGAGTATTAGATTGTTTTTTATGAAAGTATGTAGGTGAATTAATGCAGGATGGGACAGATGGTGCCTACTTTTTCCTCTTAACTCCTACTTCAAGTTACAGCCTCTGTTAAGTTAAAACCTGTGTGCTAGGTAAAAGAATTGGGTAAGGATGGATACTGAGGGAAGAGCCACATAATCCTTGTAAATCTGTTTTCCAAAATCAAAATGTTTGGTGGAGAAAAGATAACTTTTTTTCTCTTTTTTTTTTTTTTTTTTTTTGAAGGTAACTTTTTAATATCTGCAGGATGGCCTGTGTTCCAGCATGTTCTCCTCCCTATCCCCAAGCCAGGCACCAGCCGTGAGATCGAATTTGATTCCTGGATTATCTTTCCTGTTCCCCTAAAACTAGCATCTTGATCTATTAGCCACGCCAGCTGAGCTAAAAAAAAAAAAAAGTGGCAGGATTTTTTAAAAATATATTTTTATTGATTTCAGAGAGAAAGGGAGTGAAGAGAGATAAAAAACATCAATAATGAGAGAGAATCATTTATTGGCTGCCTCCTGCACTCCCCTACTGGGGATGAAACCCAGGCCTTTGCCCTTGACTGGAATTGAACCAAGGACCCTTCAGTCCGCAGGCTGACGCTCTATCCACTGAGCCAAATCAACTAGGACAGGACTTTTTATTTTCTTTTGTTTTTTATTTCAGAGAGGAAGGGAGAGATAGAAACATCTATGATGATGAGAATCATTGATTGGCTGCCTCCTGCAGGCCCCTACGGGGGTGGGGGGGTTATTGAACCCATAACCCGGGCATATGCCCTTGGTTGGAATTGAACCTGGGACCTTTTGGTCTACAGGCCGATGCTCTATCTATCCACTGAGCCAAACTAACTAGGACCAGGATTTTTTTTTTTTTTTTTTTTTTTTTTTTTTTTTTTTTTTTTTTACTGTTAATGGATTTGAACCCCAGCCTTGGTTTTTGAGCAAGAGAATTTCTAAAGCTCCAGGATGTTTAGTCTTTTATGATGAGGACTTTGGTACTGGTCTGTGGTGGTTCATTCTGATAGACATTTGAAGCAAGATCAACTAAGTAATAATAGGGGTAGCTTCAATTCTCCTGTCTCTTGTTAAAGGAAAGGAGGCCTTGGAGGTTCCAAGGCATTTCGAGAGGGCATAGAAACTTGAACTGTGGAAAAGTTGTTTCCCAGCACTCCCACGTGGGCCTGCACCTGTAGATCTCATCGGTGCAAGTTAGGAAACATTTTCATCAAACCCTGACAGGCTCATTTACTGAATAGAGGGCTCAAAGCAAAGAGAATGTACGATCTTTCTGATCCTAAGAGGTAAAGCTCAGCTTTTGGGCAAGTGGAGAATAGAAGCAACAATCATTGGTTGACAGGTAGTAAATTATACGTAAGAGGGTTAACTTAATAGAGTTTTTTGGTCTTAACTATTACCTACAAAGACTTTTCTTTGGTTTCTCTTTAGAGGCAGACTGTGTGTGATTGATTGGAAAACGTCGGAAAAACCAAAACCTCTTATCCGAAATACATTTGACAATCCGCTGCAGGTTGTGGCGTACATGGGTGCCATAAACCATGATGCCAACTATAGCTTTCAGGTCAGGACACAGCCTCTGCTTAAAGCAACACTTGTTTAAAGCTGTTTAACTCATTATGTTCCTTATTCTGTTTGTAGCCCGCTGCTTCCTTTGTTCCTTGTCTATCTGCCACTTTAGAAAGCACTTTTTCCCTTTCTGTGGCTTTTTGCTGTTGTTAATAGTTCTTTAATGACAGTCCATTCTTCAATGTGTTATCTGTCATCTTTGTGTTCTCGTGTGTCCTGGTGCAGTCTTTCATAGGCCCATCTTAGAAATTCAGTTAGCAGGTGTTACTATAGATTCTTTTGTTCTGAGTTTGCCCTGGAGTAAGAAGGGCATTAACCTAAGCTCTCATCCTACTGTGTTTCTTCTAGGTTCAGTGTGGTTTAATTGTGGTGGCCTACAAAGATGGATCCCCTGCCCACCCACATTTCATGGACACAGAGCTGTGTTGCCAGTACTGGGCAAAGTGGCTTCTTCGGCTAGAAGAATATACAAAAAAGGAAAAGAACCAGAATATTCAGAAACCAAATTAGGGGCAGGATGCTACTTGGAAACATTCAGCACTTCCTCACAGTTTGGGAAAATGTATTGCTGTTTACTGTGACCTACGATGGAGGTCCCTCAGGATCTGAGAGCTGCATTAACACAAAGCAGGAGTGTTAATTTGTTAAAATTTATTGCAATAAAAAAGAAAAAGACTGAAAAGCCAGAAGCGGTTAGATATAAAAAACTGGACTTTCGCATACAAAAAAATCAGCCATGCTACCTCTAACTATGATTTACTTGAAAAAAGGTCAAGCAGGATTGGCAGTGTTGGTGGCTCTTGGACCCCATGGGACCTCTCTGTGTCCTGGGCAGGCTGCCCAATCTTTAAACTGAAATTGGAGGGCAATGAGGCTTGGTGTGCCAAGCATTCCCCAGGGTTACAGGAGAAAGGGAATGGGCCGTAGCAGTCCCAGGATGTGTGGAGGAGGAACTCAATCAGCCAACTACTGCCAACACAGTTTCCTAGAACTTGTTTTATATATTGGGGTTCTCTATATGTTTGGGAAAGAAAATTTCCATTTAACATTTTTGAAAAAGAAATATGTGACTCCTTAGCCTCAAATAATGCGCTGGGGAAAGATGGAGCATATTCACCACATCATTGGCATACCACCAAATAACAACGAGAAGTAATTGTAGATATTTTAGTTATATTCTGCTTTGAGTAATTGAATCATGTCCATAGAGGAAATATATCATTTGTGGAATTTTTTTAGCTATGGGAAACAGTATATTTTGGGGGGGTGTTTGATAAATATTAAAAACTATTAGTTGTCACTGGGTTTGGGAAACAAGTAAATCCCCACTAGAGCCTTGGGGGATGGGTCCCTATTTTATAAAGTAGGTTATTTAAGTTACAGTTACACTGTTTTGAAATCATAGGATGCTACAATTAATTTGTTTCATTAGCCATAATTATAAATAAAATACAAGATATAAAATAATGAAGTTTTTTGTTTTGTTTTAGTTTCTTTGTTTATAGATTAATTTCACAAATCTGGAAAATGTTTAGACTTCGTGTTTATATTCAGAATTATACCACTGGCCCAGTAGCTTTGGTATATGTTTTATGTAAATGAATATAAGGAGGCGTCCCGAATCAGTCACCTGTCAAGGAAAGTAAGGTTCAGTTGGGAGAAAGGAGGCTTGTGGGTGACCATTATTGACTCTCTACACATATACATTTTTAAAAATAGCATGTATTCCTGTAACCTGTAATATCTAAAGTCAGGAATCAAGTGAGAAAGTTAAAAATTGTACCAGCAGATTTTTTCCATGCTGCTCTAATAAGTTTCACCCTGGGATTTAGAAAGCCAGATCCGACGAGCCTTCATTTTAATACAGTTCTGTTGGGTTAACATAAATTCACTTTGACCCAAGCTCGTGATGGTATGAAAAGTTCCATAAAGATCCTTAGAATATGGCCAAGAAGACATGGTTGATAGAACAGTGAAGGTACATCTTTGGGTATGTTTTCCTGAAGCACATAAGGGCACCCCAATTTGTCACTACAATCCTGGTAATTTTCAGATCTCACCAGGTAAAGAATTCTCAATCCTTTGAGAAGGAAGTGTTGATAAGGAAAAAAGTCATTTTCACTACTAAGGCGCATAGCATAAGAGGAGAAAGCCAAATATGAGTTTCTAAAAGTCATAACTTTTTTTATGAATTAACATGTATATTACTAGTTTGTGTTTGCTACCTGTTCTAAGAAATTGTGAAATTAAACAGGATTTGAAATGAAAGTCTCCAATTGAGGTCATTAAAATATTTTTTAAAGTATTCTTTCTGAAGGGGTTACCTCACAGAAATACAAAAGGTAACCTTATAGAGTGAGCTTTGAGATAGTCCATTAGATTTAAAGTTGCATTTTGTTCTGCAATTCTACACTTGCTTAATGCATTTA
This sequence comes from Antrozous pallidus, assembly GCA_027563665.1. Lineage (NCBI taxonomy): Eukaryota > Metazoa > Chordata > Mammalia > Chiroptera > Vespertilionidae > Antrozous > Antrozous pallidus. The sequence continues at coordinate 18,430,148 of CM050518.1, read as the reverse complement.
ATAAGACTGCATTTAATGAAGCGGCCAAAGCTCCAAGCTGGTACTAAGAGTCAATATTTTTCAAAAAGTTTTTTTTTTCCAGTCCAGCCAGTGTTGCTCAGTGGTTGAGCATTGACCTATAAACCAGGAGGTCACATTTCAATTCCCAGTTAGGACACATGCCGGGTTACAGGCTCAATCTCCTGTATAGGGCATGGAGGAGGCAAGCAGCCCATGATTCATTGATATTTCTATCTCTGAAAATCAATTAAAATACTTTTTTTCCCCCTCAGACCTGGCCTCTTGCTCAGAGTCATTAATACCTGTTAATCTGAAAACATTAACTTCTTTCTATAAACCCATTATAGTTCTAGGAAAATGATTGAACCTATGACCTATGGTCTTATATTTGTTGGCTCTGGTAAACACAGGAAGAGGGTCTAGCCATAAGTCAATGTGTTTTCAGATAACCAGTTTGCCTACCAGCTCTACTAGTAAAAGGAGTTGGAGAGGGCTAAGCAATTAAACATTTTATTATAACCTACCCTAGCTTCTGTCTCCCAGACACACAAAAAAGTGAAATAGTTGGAACTTTTTTTTTTTTTAATGCTTCAATTGTTTGGAGTTTGTATCCTAAAGAGAAACACTGTCTTAAACCAATCAATTACTAAGTACCCGGCAGAACTGGTTCTCTTACCTCCCTCCCTTTCTTGCAGCCTCTGAGGCCTACAGGTTGAGCAAAGAGATGTGCTACTGCGGGAAGCGGAACCTGTGAACCTATAAAGTTGTACTATAGAAGGGAGCTTGAGAGAATCTCTTTGGGGAGATCTCCCTGATTGAGTATTGCCTTGACAATAACAGTGGCCAGGTTTGAGTAATGCATGTGTGAATTCACTCATGAAATGATATCTGGTTAGAGGTTTCTTTATGATCAAGATTGGGGGGAGGGGTTGGCCCAAGCCAGTTTAGCTCGGTGGATAGAGCATCAGCCTGCGGACTGAAGGGTCCTGGGTTTGATTCCAGTCAAGGGCACATGCCAGGGTTGCTGGCTCAATCCCCAGAGGGGGGCATGCTGGAGGTAGCCAGTCAGTGATTCTCATCATTGTTGTTCCTATCCCTCTCCTCCCTTCCTGTCTGAAACCAATTTTAAAAAATTAAAACGAGTGGAGGAGGGGAGTTTTTAATAGAACATCACAGATAAATCCTTGCCTTTGTTCCCCTAATCCCATTTCTCTCCGCTGTGATAAGCACCATCACACATTTGGAGGGTATCTTTCCAATATATCCTTTTACAGTTTTAGGGTCTGTGCTGGTCTCCATGAAAAATACACGGTTGTACTTTCTGTGTTTTTGGTTTCACCTGCTTTGTCTCCACTTACTTTTGCAATCTCGCCAGGTGACCACTTCCAAATCTATATTTGCTCATGCTTCATTGTCCCTCTCACCAATGGGCTGATAGGCTAACTAACAATGTTTTGTTTCTATAGACAGTGGTGCAGTGAACAACACCCTCCAGTGCGTGTTTCCACAGCAGGCAGGTGCAATGTGGTAGAAGCAGGACGTCGATTGTGGCTCTGCCAGTTAATAGCTCTTTGACCTTATGGCAAGTTATCTGACTGTTTTCCTCATTTGTAAATTGGAGAGGAATACTAGTACCTACTATTATAATAGAGCAGTACAGTGATGTAAGCACTTAGGACTGCGCCTGGCACATCATGGGAACAAAACAAATGTTAACCGCCATTATCAAATGAACACCTGGACGCATCTTTGCTGGCCCGAGAATGTGCACAGCTTAAACGTTATTGCCCAGTTCCCCACCCAAATCATCTTTATGTTCCCACCAGTGATGTCTGAAATTTCCTGCTTTCCCACACATTCATTAACAAGAATTTTAAGCAGAGGCCCGTTTGGCTCAGTGGATAGAGTGTCGGACTGCAGACTGAAGGGTCCCCGGTTCAATTCCAGTCAAGGGCATATACGTTGGCTGCAGGCACATCTCCAGTAGGGAGTGTGCAAGAGGCAGCTGATTGATGTTTCTGACTTTCTAGCCCTCTCCCTTCGCTCTGTAAAAAATCAATAAAATATATTTTTAAAAAAAACAAGAATTTTAAGACTTCTGTTTGCCAACATGATGGGGCGAAAACAGTTTTTACTTTTTGTTTTGAACAGCATTATCGCTTGAATGAAAACGGGATTGCCACCTAGTGGTGGGAGAAGTAGACTGCACATAGCGGGCAGAAGCCAAATAGGGATGGACCTAGGCTAGAGGAACTGGGGCATCTTAGTTCCTAACACAGGTCTGGTTTTATTTAAAGTAACAACTGTGTGTGAGAGATTTTCTCTCCATTTTTAGGCAGCTTGATGATTTCCTTCTCACTGTTTCTAGTATGGCGACATGGAGACCTGTCTGCACAGCCCTGGGAGGCTTCCTAAAGCTAAATGAATCTGGGTCACTGGATCCGAAAAGAGAAGTGAGATAAATTAGGAACAAGGCTATTTACAAACTGGCAGGAGACTGAGGCTCTAAGCGGGGCAGGATTTTCATGGAGAGATGGCCAAATGCACGCATCCGGGCTGCTCCCTCAAACCACCACAGAGGGCTGTCTCAGTTAACTTCTTTCCAAACCAGAGGCTGGTCCTGTCTACAGCAAAGACTCCTAAGTCATAATATAAAAATATTTCAGGGGGCATGAAAATGTTAGATAGTAATCATCAAAGAGATAAATACATTTTATTTTTTTAATATATTTTATTGATTTTTTACAGAGCGGAAGGGAGAGGGATAGAAAGAAACATCGATCAGCTGCCTCTTGCACGCCCCCTACTGGGGATGTGCCCGCAGCCAAGGCACATGCCCTTGACTGGAATCAAACCCGGGACCCTTCAGTCCGCAGTCCGATGCTCTATCCACTGAGCCAAACCAGTCTCAGCAAGAGATAAATACATTTTAAAAGACCTATACAAAAATGTTACATGAAAGCAAGGGTGTAAAAAAAAAAAGTTGCTGAGCCAAGACCGGTTTGGCTCAGTGGTAGAGCCTCGGACTGAGGACTGAAGGGTCCTGGGTTCGATTCCGGTCGAGGGCATGTACCTTGGCTGCGGGCACATCCCCAGTAGGGGGCGTGCAAGAGGCGGCTGATCGATGTTTCTCTCTCATCGATGTTTCTGACTTTCTATCCCTCTCCCTTCTGCTCTGTAAAAAATCAATAAAATATATTTTTTAAAAAAAAAGTTGCTGAGCCCAGCCTGCGTGGCTCAGGGGTTGAGCATCGACCTATGAACCAGGAGGTCAAGGTTTGATTCCCAGTCAGGGCACATGCCGGGTTGTGGGCCTGATCCCCAGTGGGGGGCATGCAGGAGGCGGCCAATCGATGTTCTCTCATCATTGATGTTTCTATCTCTCTCTCCCTTTCCCTTCCTCTCTGTAATCAATAATAAAAAATATGCTTTAAAAAAAGTTTTAAGTTGCTGAACTGTTATATAACATGCCTTTAAATAAGTATAATCACTAAATTAATGGGATATTAGAAGTTAAGAAAAGGAAACAGAGTCCAAACAACAAGCAAAGGTCAGCTGTGATTAGAAATATCCATTCAGACAGATCTCAACTGTCCCACAGAACCAGCCTCATGCCCATTTCTAAGCACTTGTTTGTGATGATACTTTTGCCTAAAATAACTTCCTTTCATCCCTTTGTTCAGCCAAATCTTAATTTTCTTAGTGTTTGGACCTGAACCCTAGTCCTACCTGAGGTCCAGCACAAGTCTTCTAACTCTGCGGGAAAGGAGATGGTGTAGGTGCTGAAAGTAGGAGCCTCAGAATCAGGCAGACAAGGGTTCAAATCCCAGTCCTGCAGCCTTAGGTGAATCACTTTACCTACTTCCTCATCAGTAATGTGGGAATAGCACTGACCCCAGTGTTGTCAGAGCAGGCTCTAGGCCTAGGCAAACACTTGTTCCTTCCTCCTTGGAACTAACTCTAAACAGCACGTGACGACTGCACCCTTCCCTGAGCTCCTAAGGGGCCATTATCTTTACCACTTGCATTGATTCTTGTTTGTATTCTTTTTCAGTCACTTAACCATTCAGATGTGTCTCCCCAGTCATTGGGACACATCAACAGCGCTGGGCCAATGTGCTGGACAAATCCACTACATACATACTGTGTGTTGCACAAACAGTCCTACTTTTCCATTACCGTAATCAGCAGTTACACATAAGGAGTGGGTGTGGGGGTTTTTTAAAACAAGACTTGGGTAATAACTACAGAACATGATTCAGGCTTCAGATGGTCACAGGTTAGGAAACCTGGGTGCATCTTGAATTCAAAATATAAAGTCATAAGTCCGGAAAGTTGAAAGAAGTAGACAAAGGACACACAGAACAGTTTTAAGAGAGATTAAGTGAGGGGACAAACAACAAAAGGAAAGTTCCCTGCCCCACCACAACAGAAAAAGAGCTGGGGACCAGACTGGCCCACCAGAGACATTGTGGTTAGTTCTGGGCAGCCCATTGCTAAGAGGCTGTGGGTTCTGTGAGCTCAGTGATTTGAAAGCAGATCCAGAACTAGAGGAGCCAGACGGTGAAATAAGAGTTGTAAAATGGGGTGTGTGCAGCAGTACAGAGATGGACAGGGTGGGACAAAAAGCATGGGTTGCAAGTTAGAGGTCAATTCATCTCTTCACCCCACAAATCGAGTGTTTGTTTTGTGCCAGCTTGTACAAGACACTGAGGATCAAGACCGACACGGAGTTTATAATTTAGAGGAAGGGCAGGCAATTAACAAGTGAAAAAAGTAGTACGAAAATTACAGATTGAGAGGCATGAAGAATCAGAATCACTGAGCCAGCACGGGGGATGAAAGTTTGGATCGGGTGGTCAGAGAGGGCTCCTCTGAGGGATGACCTAAGATGAAACCTGAAAGATGAAAAGTAGCCAATGTAAAGAGCCACAGTGAGAGTATTCTCAAAGCCTTGAAATAAGAAAGAGAGCTTACAGTCTGGAGGAGGGACATCAGAAGACAGAGGTGGTCAGGAAGCAGAGAAGAAAGGGAAGGAATTGCAGACCAAGGGTGGTGGGCAGCCAGGCGATACCAAATTCAATAGGCCATGAAAGGACATTGGAGTTATTCTAAGGAAGATGGAAAGGCAGGCTAAGCAGGGGAATAAAGTCATCCCATCCCCTTTCAAAAAGATGAATCTTATTTAGGGAGCAGAAAACAGGGGCAGGGGTTGAGTCAGAGACCAGCTGGACAGCTATTGCAATAGCCTTACTCATGAGTCAGGAAACCATGGCCCACGGACTCAATCTAGTCTGCTGCCTACTTTAGCACAGTTCGTGTGCTAAGAATTGTTTTCACATGTCACATGGAATTGACTGAGAGGCCTCCACCCACTTCTGGTGTAGCTTGCTTTGTGAATGCCTGGGATCATTGTCGTGGTTGGGAATTCTAGCTGTCCAACATCAGACGGCAGCTACCACATGAGTGCAGAGACTCTGAACTGTTTTTTGAAAAGTTTTTTTAATTGATTGATTTGAGTCACCAATTTGTTTCACTTATTTATGCATTCATTGGTTGATTCTTATACGTGCTCTGACTGGGGATTGAATCCAAAACCTTGGCATAACAGGACAGTCTAATCAATTGAGCTACCCGGCCAGGGCAAGACTCTGAACTGTTAATGACACATATGTGACCTTCAGCTGGCATCTGGCTCTCAAGACTCAGCTTTTGTTCCCTGTTGTGTGAGGTTCCTGGTCCCTTCAGTGGTGATCTACCTCCCACAGCATTTGACATGAGCCTCTGTGTTAGTGGTCACTTCTACTTGTACATCCATCTTCCCTACTAAACAATGAACAATGATCCATTTTTTGTTTTTTGTTTTTATTATATTTTTTATTGATTTTTTACAGAGAGGAAGGGAGAGGGATAGAAAGTCAGAAACATCGATGAGAGAGAAACATCAATCAGCTGCCTCCTGCGCACGCCCTACTGGGGAAGTGCCCGCAGCCAAGGTACATGCCCTTGACTGGAATCGAACCCGGGACCTTTCAGTCCGAAGGCAGATGCTCTATCCACTGAGCCAAACCGGTTTCGGCTGATCCATTTTTAAAAACAACAACAACAACAATAACACAATTTTTATTTATTTTAATATATTTTATTGATTTTTTATAGAGAGGAAGGGAGAAAGTTAGAAACATTGATGACAGAGAAACATCGACAGTTGCCTCCTGCATACTCCCTACTGGGAATGTGCCTGCAACCAAGGAACATGCCCTTGACTGGAATCAAACCTGGAACCCTTGAGTCCGCAGGCCCACGGTCTAGCCACTGAGCCTAACCGGTTTGGGCAGGATCCGGTTTTTTATTTCCTCTGCACCCAGTGCTAGCACAGGGCGTGACTTGCGGTGAATAGGCCATGCTGGTTCATGTAGCAACACCATCCTGCCCTGTCCATATCCTCTTAGCACTCACTGTTCCACATGATGGTGCAATGAAGTTTGCATCCCCCAAATTCATAGGTTGAAGCCCCAATTCCAATGTGATGGTATTTGGAGGTGGGGCCTTTGGGAGGTGATTAGGTCATGACATTGGAGCCCTTGGGAATGGAATTAGAGCCCTTATGGGAAGAAGCCAGAGACCTTGTGCTCTTTTCACCATGTGGGGAAACAAAGAGAAGTCAGTGGTAGTCTGCAACTCGGAAGAGGGCCCTTGCTAGAACCCAACCATGCTGACTTTCTGATCTCAGTCTTTCAGCTCATTTACAAGCTTCCCAGTCAATGGTACTTTGCTACAGCAGCCCAAGCCAAGACAGATGGTTTCTTATAAAATCCTTAGAACTGCATGAAGCGTTTTGTCTGGCTGCAGAGTAGGCCAAAGTTCCATGGAGTTAATTCCCTTGGAGGCAACCCTTGGCCAATGAAACACAGGAATTAGTGGTTTAATAGCCCAGTTGACTCACCCTCTAGGGCATATTCTATACAGCTGCCCAGAACTACCCATCTGAGGCAACCTGCTGTATTGGCTTTCTTCTCTTCCCTGTTTCACTTCCCCAGGACAATGTCAATAATGAGCCACTGTCTCAGGGTCTACTTCCTGCAGAGTTGATGAGATAGTTCATTGGATATATATGGATAAGGTTGCTTAGCAGCAAAGAAAGAAATGGAAAACAGTTTGTCTGCTATCCCCTAGAATCATGGTCGGCAAACTGTGGCTCTTCCACAAAATACCACAGCCTGGGCGAGTCTGTTTTGAAGAAGTGGCATAGAAGAAGTTTAAGTTTAAAAAACTTGGCTCTCAAAAGAAATTTAAATTGTTATACTACTGATATTTGGCTCTGTTGACTAATGAGTTTGCCGACCACTGCCCTAGATCATGCTGTTGCTTCCCCAGTGAGTCTAGACTATACTGGAGCACGTGCATAGCCAACAGTTCTGACACAGGAAAAAGCACTTCCGAGCTGTCCTCACCATCCTATTTGTCATCCCATCCATCTGCTGTCCCCATGAAACACTCGCCCACGTGAGCTAAAATGGTACACTGGGCTTGGAATTAGTTGAGAAAACGTCAGGCCTAGAGAACAGGAGAGAACCCAAATAGCAACTGTGTAGACCATGGTGGTGGCCATATCAATCTGCCCCTTTACATGGAAAGCAGGACTCTTGGAGCCCAGGAGGCCTCTCTAAAGGAATTATTAGCTAGCCGGGGTGCAGGGCAAGCCTGGGAGTCAGAAGAAGCTGGGCCAGTGCCCTCCATCATATCCTCCCTGGTACTTGGTGCTCTTCACCCCTTCTTGCAGCTGGCTTTGCATCAGCTACTTCTTGCCCCCTCTTTGGGAACACAGGCGATTTCTCCAAACACAGAACTGGATTTGTTTAAAGTTGCCAGTTATTTTTCAAATGTTTATCTGTTAGTTCTCCAATCAGTCTTCCATGTAGCAGGAGTTCAATAAAAGTGTGTGAATGTTGGTGCCTACAGTCAGTTGCAGGATGTTCCTTACAAAAAGAAGGGTGTGTGTCCCTGAGAGCTGGGGATTAGGTAATTTTTCTCAGAAGGAAAGGGTCATCCTATCACCAAAGCTATTCTGATCTTAGAAGAGTAGATATTTACATATTTGCTTATTGAGTGTCTATTAGGCACTGTCCTAAGATCCAGGAATAAAGCAGTGAGCAGAACCAATAAATTTTCTCCTCTCACAGAGATCACAGTCCAGTGGGAGAGATGGACAGTAAGCAAATGAATGTTAAATGCCAGGGAAGTTTAAGGTGTGTGAAGAAAGACAAAACAAAGCAGACAAGAGTCTGTGCTGGGGTGGTCAGGGAAAGCGTTCTGGGGATGTACTGTTGTATGAGAAAACATCTCAAAACTAGTTGATTAAAACAATTGTTTTATTATCTCTCAAATCCCAGCACTGTCTGGGCTCACCGAGGTGGTTCTGCTCTTCACAGCTTTCTGCCGGGCTGCAGGGTCCCGCAGCCTGACTAGGCTGGAGTGTCCGGGATGACTCATTCACATGCCCGGTGTGTGGCGAGGAGGGTGAGGAGGCTGGGCTCCTCTCTCCAAGGGGTCCCGGGACCTTTCCCTCTCCAGGTGGCCTGTCCATGTGGCTTCTCCCATGGCCTTTCCAGCAGAGCAGTCAGACTGAGAGAGGCCAGTAAGCCAGGAAAAGCGGAATCGGGAAACTGAGACCAAATAGTTAAATAGCAGATTGCAGCCAAATAGGGAATCGAGATGCCAAGAAGGTTCAGCCATCTTCCCTAAACCAGGAACACTTAAGAGTAAATGGTTTGCACTTCTCCTCCCCAACCAGAGGGTAAATAGCTTAAATCACCCTATTCAGGGAGACAGCAGAAATCTAATTAGTGCTATTTGCCAACCACACCCAAGGACAGATAAGAGAATAAACCTCATTTAAAAAAAATACATATTTTATTAATTTTTTTTTAAAGAAAGGAAGGGAAAGGGATAGAGAGTTAGAAACAGCGATGAGAGAGAAATATCTATCAGCTGCCTCCTGCACACCCCCTACTGGGGATATGCCCACAACCAAAGTACATGCCCTTGACCGGAATCGAACCTGGGACCCTTCAGTCTGCAGGCCGATGCTCTCTCTATCCACTGAGCCAAACTGTTAGGGCTAACCCTCATTTTGATACATCAGCATAACACTGATGAATATTCTAGTGATATCCTTCCCTAAACGCCTGGCCTTTATTTTATTTACTTTTTTTATTTTTATTAATCCTCATCCGAGGATATTTTTCCATTGATTTTAGAGACAGAGAAAGGGAGGGGTAGAGACAGAGAGAAGGACACATCGATATGAAAGAGACATATTGGCTGGTTGCCTCTTACATGCACCCTGGGACCCTTCAGTTCATGGTCAGAAGCTCTATCCCCTAAGCCAAATTGGCTAGGGCCGTGGTCAGCAAACTGCGGCTCTCTTGAGTGTGGCTCTTCCACAAAATACCACGGCCTGGGCGAGTCTGTTTTGAAGAAGTGGCATTAGAAGAAGTTTAACAAACTTGGCTCTCAAAGAAATTTCAATCGTTGTACTGTTGGCTCTGTTGATTAATGAGTTTGCCGATCACTGGGCTAGGGCAATGCCCAGCCTTTAAAATCCCTCAAAATGAAGGTCAAAGGCATTCTCTCCATCCCATAAGTGCACCTGCCTCCTCCCCGCCTAATGAATCTCCTAAATCTAAGGGACCCCACAATGGGCAGTGATAGTTCATCCAGGCATACCCCTTGAGCCTGTCCCCCAAAACCCCCTTTCCTTTGGTTTCTTAGCTAAAGCAGACCAGCCTAGGCTCATTTCCCCAGCCCTTTCTTGTTTCACCGTCCCCTGCTCTAATAAATGCCCTCTAAGCCAAACCAGCATGGCTCAGTCCCAGAAGGTCACAGTTCAATTCCCAGTCAGGGCACATGCCTGGGTTGTGGGCATTCAGCCCACTGGGGTGCAATCAATGATTCTCTCTCATCATTAATGTTTCTATCTTTCTCTCTCTCTCCCTTCCTCTCTGAAATCAATTTAAAAATTTTTTAAAGAGGATATGCAAAGGCCCTGAGACAGGAATGTGCTTGGGATGTGTGAGGAAAGCAGGGCCCACTGCGGCTGGAGCTGAGGAGTGAGTGATGAGGTCAGGAGGCAGCCAGGGCCACATCCCCCCAGTGCTGCAGGCCACGGAAAGGGGAGGGTTCAGGAGTCATTCTTAGTGTGATGGGCAGCTCTGGATTTGCCAGGATTCACAATAGCCACCTCACCTGGGTGCTGCTGGATCCTGAGCTTTAGCTGGAGACACCCCCTCATGTTCTCATTAAGGCCTCCCAGGATCACCCTGTTTGCAGCTTCCTCTTCTTCAAACTCTCCAATGCACCTTCTCTGCTTGATGATTTCCACAGTTCTTAGCACCACCCACATTCTCATATTTTACTAGTTGTTCTCATCTGTTGTCTACCTTTTCCCTCTAGAAGATGCACTCAAAACTAGCAGGGATTTTTGTCTGTTTTGTCTATAGGCCCCCAACTAATGTTTGTTGTAGGAATGAGCTAATCAGTCACTGTAGCCCCTGCTGGGTCTAATACGATGCTTGGGACACATGGGAGGGTGTGCCTAGTAAATACTGCACGACTGATTAAATTGGCAACAAAATAACTTTTATAGTTCCATATCTCTTACCCAAAGTTACCTTCCAGTAAGCAGTTATGCAGGGAAAATGAAGAGAGAAAGAAACAAGCCTTCACAGCAGTAGTGATTAATGGTCACAGGACAGCCCCTCCCTTCACTTGTCATGCTCATGTACTCGGAAGCCTGGGAAGCCCTGCATTAAAGGAGGAAGGGCTGCGATAAAATAAGAAGGAAAGTGAGTGGAAATTGAAACGCAAACAAAAGGGGCAGAACAGATTGGGCTGCAGGGCACAGGGACAAGCAGGCCTGTGGGCCACCCGGCCTTGCAGAAGCCAGGCCTACAAATGGGTGTGACCACAGGCAATATTGACAATGATGACTAAGTCACTTCGAATAGCAGATGGGGTTTATTGCCCTCTGTTTAACATGAGGAAGTACACATATATAAGAAAGATTTTCATTCACAGATAAGAGCAGGCACCAAAGGGAGGGACAGAAAACACCTCACCTCCATCCCCTACCCCGTACCTCCTTTCCTATGGCAGCTCCTTCTACTCTTTGGGTAGGTCCCAGCCTCCTGGCTTCATGCTTTCTGAGGTTCAGCAACCGCTGGACTTCCCATCTGCACCTCACACCCTGCCCCGCTCCCAGTCAGTGGTCCTTGTGCTCACCAGACACTGGGAAGTCTCTTAATGGACTTGAAAGATTCAAACTGCAACTCCTGATCCCACCCCTCCCCGACCCCAGCTCTTCAGGCAGAGCGACTCTTCCAGTTGCTCAGTCCAAAAGCTTTGGAGCTATTTTTTTTCCTCTTTATTTTATTTATTTATTTTTCTGTTACCATTTATTTTCCCTATATGGAGCCATTCTTGATTCCTCTTTTTTCTCATATCCAGGATGACCATGTCATTCATTATATAAACAGCAACTGTCCCAAACAAATAAGGATGTATGATCTGTCCACAACCCACATCCAGTTCATCAACAAAAAACAGAGATGTTTTTTTAAAAAATATATCCAGCATCTGGCCATTCTTTCAGTTCGAAGTTTGACGCTCTATCCACTGAGCCAAACCGGCTAGGGCTGGCCATTCTTTTTTTTTTTTTTTTTTTAATATATTTTATTGTTTTTTTTTACAGAGTGGAAGGGAGAGGGATAGAAAGTCAGAAATACTGATGAGAGACATCGATCAGCTGCCTCTTGCACGCCCCCTACTGGGGTTGTGCCCGCAGCCAAGGTATATGCCATTGCCGGAATCGAACCCAGGACCCTTCAGTCCGCAGTCCGATGCTCTCTATCCACTGAGCCAAATCGGTTTCGGCGGGCTGGCCATTCTTATCACCTCTTTCATTATCACTCTGGCCCAAATGTTCAGGGTGTCCTGTCTTTATTTTTGCAATGGGTTCCTAGCTGGTCTCCCCAATTCCAACTGTGCCTCTCACCTCCAAATCAGTTCTCACAGCAGCAGCAACAAGTCCATTAAAATGTGAGATCATGTTACTCCTCTGCTCAAAACTCTCAATGGTTTTTCAGTTCATTCAGAAGAATAGCCTGCGCTGGAAACCTGTTCCCCAGGACCTCTGGCCTCATCTACACTCTCCCCTTCTCTTCTCACTCTGCTAAAGCTACGCTGGTCCTCCTGCTCTTAAAACAAGTCCAATATACCCCCACTTCCTGGCCTTTGCCTTTGCTGTTCCCTTTGCCTGGAACACTTCCCCAGACAACCACAGGACTTAGTCCCTCACTTCTTCAAGCCGTACATCCCTGACTCCCTATATAAATGCTAACAATTTCTGCAGACTTCACATATCCCTCCTCATCCCAGCCCTCCTTGGCTTATGTGAAAGATTTTATTTTCTAAAACTGGCCATAGCAGCTTGCCTGGTCCCATTGGTAATACAGCCTACACCTGACTCTCCTAGGACATTCTCCCTTGGAACCCATCACATCAAAGGAAACACAAACTAGCTCACACAGAGAGACCATAAGGGGAGCCCCAAGTGGAGAAGAATCTAGACTCTAGACAACAGCAAGCATTAACCACCAAATGCATGAATGAACAAGCCTTCGGGTGGTTAGAAAGCCCCAGCCTACAATTCTTCTAGCTGAGGCTCCAGACATCACGGAGAAGAGGAAAGCCATCCCCTGTGCCTCTGTGCCGTGACCTGTCCGAATTCCTGACCCACAGAACCCCTGAGCTTTGGCACAAGTTGTTACAGTCACAGTAAGTGGAAAACTGATGTGATTTCTCTCTATAGTAGCTAACATAGTCTATGTTTACCTGTTTATTTCTTGTCTGTCTCTCCCCCAAGAGAATGGGAGTCCCAGAGAGCAGGGACTTGGGTCCGCTTTTTTCCAACCTCATTCAGTATCTGGGAAAGTACATGCCACACAGTGGGCGCTCAGCAGATATTCGTTGAACAAATAAATCTTTGCTAATTAAAGAACACTTTCTCACTGCAATTTACAACACCTGCTGCGGCCCGTGAACTTTTTCTAAAGAAAGCATTCTCTGGTGTTTTTGGACCAGCTTCCCGTTAAAAAATATCTCTTGGCAACCATCTGGAAAATGACAAAGTTGGATCCATACCTCCCACTATATACCAGGAAGTAGTTCAAATGAATCAAAGGTGTATACATGATCAAATGAAACCATTAAAGCTCTAGAAGAAGGCATGAATGAATTCTGACATAACGTTGGAGCAGGAAGACATTTCTAACTGCAACTCAATCTCCAGCAGCCATCAAAGAAAAAATGAATCAATTCAACCCTCATAAAAAAAAAAAAAAAAAAAACTTCTGCTTGGCTAAAACAAACCAGCATGAAGAAAATTGAAAGATAATGATAATCTGGAAGGGGGAGGAAGATAATGATAATCTGGGAACTAATACATGTAATTAAATAAATAAAATCCTCTAAGTTGGGCAGGAAACAAAAAGGCCAACAACCCAGTAGACACATGGGCATTCAGGCAGTTCTCAGAACAGGGAACTATAAATGGCCCTTGATCATAGCAGAAGACATACTACCTCTTTCTCTCACACATCCTATCTAATAAAAGAAACATGCAAATTGACTGTACCTTCGCTAAGTTACCAGCCAATAGGGGCAATATGCAAATTAACCCCAAGCAAGATGGCGGGCAAGACCCCAAGGCGGCCATGGCAGCGATGTAGGCGGCAGGGTCCCCATCGCAGCCCCAGCCCCAGCAGGGGCTCTGACCCGGCCCCCCACCTGCCCACAGCGAGAAGTCCGGCCATAGCAGCGCTTCTCACTGCTGGCGGCCGGGGTCTGGACTGGAGCCCCATGGTGGCACTTCTCAGTGCAGGCGGCCAGGGTCCGGATCGCAGCCCCACCATGGAGGACTGGGAAGGCCAGGTGGGCATCTCAGAAGCGACGATCAGTAACCGGGCAGGCTGAGGAGTGGGTGGTGATAGCACCTGACACCTACCATGGGATCCAGGTCGCCACTGGGGACAGGCAGGGCAGACTGGCTGCGCCTGATGCTGCCCACTGGGTCAAGGCCAAGATCAGTAACAGGGCAGTCAGGGGAGGGTGGGGTGGCTACGCCTGACTCCACCTGCGGGGGCCAGGCCGCCATTGGGAACGTGGGTAGGCAGGGGTGGCCAGCGTCTCTGGGATCACTGTATGCCCCCAGGCTGCCTGTGCACATCGGTGAAGCAGGCCAGGGTTGAACATTTTAATGAAAATGGGATGCCTGTGGCCCCACCCACTGAGCCCAGTCCCTGGGGAGGAGAGGGCAGTGGGCAGTTAGCAGGCACCAGAGTTTGGAAGGGACTGGGAGCAACCTGCAGGCATGCTACCAGGAAGAGGCGCTGAACCATGATGAGGCAGAGAGCTGGCTGATGGAGGTGAGAAAAGGTGCAGATGAGGCGGCTCTCGCTGGCGCTGAGCTTGAAAAGTACATCGACAGCCTGATGGACTAAATCACCTTTCTGAAGAAGGTGCATGAAAAGGAGATCATTGAGCTGCAGGTGCAAATCCAGTAAGCTCAGATCTCCAAATCCGACCTCTCTGCCAGCTCAAGGACGTCTGCGCTCAGTACGAGAAGCTGCCTGCCAAGAACATGCAAAATGCTGAAGAATGGTATAAGAGCCGCTTCACCATGCTGACTGAGAGCTCTGTCAAGAATCTACGGGGTGTGCGAAGCCAAGGAGGAGGTGTCTGAAAGCCACTGCCTACTCAAGGCCAAGACCCTGGAGATGGAAGCATGCCAGGGCATGAACTCTGGGAAAGTAGCTGGGAGAACTGGAGGATAAGCAGAACATGGGTGTTAGTGCTGTGCAGGACACAATCAAAAAATTAGAAAGCGAGTTGAGAACTACAAAGAGTGAAATGGCATGATATTTAAAAGAATACCAGGACTTCCTCATTGTGGCTCTGGACATTGACATTGCAGCTTATAGGAAACTCTTGGAAGGTGAGGAGACTCAGCTCAGTTTCACCAGTGTGGGAAACATAGCCAGCGGCTCCTCCCAAAGTTCCCAGGTCTTTGGTCAATCTGCCTAAGGTGGTTTACAGACCAGCTACTTGATGTCCTCTGGCTCCTTCCCTTGTTAATACACCAGTCATGTCCAGGAGGAGTAGATAGAGGTGAAGACCATGGAGGCTGCAAAACCCAAGGAAGCTAAGGATAAGCCCCCTCTGAAGGAGAAGCTGAAGGAGAGGAAGTGGCTGATAAAGAGGAAGTAGAGGAAGAGGAAGAAAGTGCCAAGGAAGAATTTGAGGATGCAAAGGAGGAAGAAGAAGGAGGTAAAGGTGAAGGTGAAGGTAAAGAAGATGCCCAAGAAGCTGAGGATGAGAAGAAAGATGAAGGTGCTGGGGAGGAGCAAGCAACCAAGAAAAGATTGAGCCCCCCTTTCAAGAGATAAGATATTGCCTGCAGGTTGCTCCCAGTCTCTTCCAAACCCTGGTGCCTGCTAACTGCCCACTGCCCTCTCCTCCCCAGGGACTGGGCTCAGTGGGCGGGGCCAGGTCCACCCCGTCACCAACCAAGCAGTTGAGTTCCCGATACTATATGAATTAAGAAGTCAATATCTTATATAATAAAAGAGTAATATGCAAATTTGACCGTACCTTCGCTACACCCACAGGTCACGCCCAGCAGCCAATCAGGAGCGTGGGAGCGTGTCTGAGGCGGCCCGGGCTGTGGGGGGGGGGGGGCATGGCCGAGGCAGCCCAGGATGTGGGGGGTCGTGGCCGAGGTGGCCCAGGCCTGGGGGAGCCTGGGGGGGCTTGTCTGAGGCGGCCCAGGCCTGGGGGGCATGGCCGAGGCAGCCCGGGCCTGGGCATGGGGACCGAAGCCCATGCTAGCTGGGGCAAGCTAGATGGGGCTAAGGCCCTGGCTGGAGGGGTGTGGGGGCAGGGCTGGGATGGAGCCAGCCATCTGCCCCATTGCAGGGCGATGGCTGGATGCTCAAGGCCTAAAGCCTTGGCCAGAGGGCTCCCAGTATGTGTGAGGGGGCAGGTTGGGCTGAGGAATCACCCACCCCCAGTGCACAAATTTCGTGCACCAGGCCCCTAATGTGTGTGTGTGTGTGTGTGTGTGTGTGTGTGTGTGTGTATAGTTCTCAGGTGACTGAGGTTGGACATTAAGTGTTGTGCAATGACTTTTCTCCTTATGCAGAGTATCTGTTTGCTTTCAGAGTGGCTTCCTCTGCATGGTCCATGCTTATGAGTTCAGGATCTATGACAATGTGAATAATTCAGATGTTTACAATAAAAACACATGAATACATGAATTCACTGATGTTAATGTTAAACTTCATGGAAAAAAAATAGTCTTTTGAATCCTTGGTGGTTAGAAATTAAAGACCTCAAATCATGTACAATAAATAGTAAATAAAGTTACATTAATGACAAAAAAATACATTAGGGGCCAGGAAACATTCAAAGAACTGGGGAACCATTCCCAGATCAGGAAGGTAAGTCACAGGATGTATATTATTGCTATGAATACAGTATTTCCTACTACTTACAACATATACAATGTAATGTATTAGATGCCTTCCTATCTCATGAAGCATGTATTTTCATAGAGTAATACTGGTACATATGTTATAGTTATGGCAGTATATCATATCCTATCTATATTAATAAAAGGGTAATATGCTAATTAGACCATGAGACCTTCCAGAAGTTCTTTCGGACAAAGCCATGGTGGCGGGGCTGAGGCAGAGGCAGTTAGGGGTGATCAGGCCAGGAGGGGAAGGCAGTTGAGGGTGACTAGGCCAGGAGGGGAGGGCAATTGAGGGTGATCAGGCTAGTGAGGGGGACAGTTGGGGCTGAGCAGGCCGGCAGTGGGGACCAGTTGGAGCAATCAGGCCAGCAAGCAGAGTGGTTAGGGGTGATCAAGCAGTCAGGCAGGTGAGTGGTTAGGAGCCAGCAGTCCCGGATTTCGAGGGGGTTGTCTGACTGCCAGTTTAGGCCTGATCCCACAGGGATCTCAGATTGGAGAGGATGCAGACCGGGATGAGAGACAACCCCCTCTACCTCCCCACCTCGTGTGCATGAATTTCATGCACCAGGCCACTAGCAGTATAATAAAACTATACTAAGCTCTGGCCGGTTTGCTCAATGGTTAGAGTGTCAGCCTGTAGATCAAAGGGTCTGGGTTTGATTCCCAATCAAGGGCATGTACCTGGTTGCAAATCCAATAGGGCATGGGATAGGAGGCAACCAATCAATGTTTCTCTCTCACATCGATGATTCTCTCTCTCTCTCTCTGCCTTCCAGTCTCTCTAAATATCAATGTGGGGAAAAAATATCCTTGTGTGAGAATTATGGTAACCAAACAACAACAAAAACCTACCCTGAGGAATGAGTTTTCCCCTATCAGATTGGCCCAAATCCCAAACCATGACAGTATAACATCAACAGAGTGGTAAGGAGAGGAGCACTCTCTCACATTGCCAGTAGGACTGCGAAGTGGTACATTTCTATGCAAAAAAAATTGGGCCAAATCAGTCAACATTGTGGTGGGCATACTCTTAGCCTTCATTGGACTTCTGGGAATTTACCCCATAGATATGTTTGCACATATATGAAATGGCATGTATAAAGTTACTCACTGTAGCATTCTTCATAGTAGCAAAACATTAGAAATAACATAAATATCCATAAGTAGATGACAGATATTCTCAATTATGATATATCCATACAATACCAGATAGCTATAAAGGAGAATGAGAACATTTTTATTTTATTATGAAAAGAACTACTAAATATATATTTTTAAAGGAAAATGCAAGGCTCCAAATAATATGCATAATACTATCTGCTAATTGAAAAACAAGTAGAAAACAAGGACAAATATATTCGTATTTGCTTACATATGGATAAAGAAACTCAAGAAAGTTCTACAAGAAGCTAACAGTTGTAGAGAGGAGGGCTTGGCAGATGAGAAACAGATTTGGAGGGAAGATTTTTTTCTGTATACATTTTAATATTTTTATCTCTCCTACAAATGCGACATAATTTGCAACAAGTGATTCACTCCTTTAGCATCAAAGGAGGTCCTCTATTAATATGTAAATATTCCATGGAGAAGTAGCTACAGCCTATGGGCCTCAATCTTTTTCACCCTTAAGAATCCACTCCCGTGATTTCATTTCTTCACTTTAGTGAAATCAGCCCCTCCAAGTGAATCAGCCCCCAGTTGCTTAGAACATTGGCTGCTAAACAGATTGGTGGTCATGCCTTTCCCCTTCCTACCAGGGGTAACCACAGCTGCCAATGACTTGCCCCTGGCCTCAAGGTGAGATAGTATCTGCGATACCACTCACACTGCAGAGTTTTCCCTAAGATCAGGCCGAGGTTAGAGTGCAATTGAACCCACGCTTTGCCTAGTTTCTTCCTCTATTGTACCTTGTTCCTCTTACCTCCTTATTGGCTTATCCCTACAGCCTCCCCCAATAAATCACTTACCTCAGAATCTGTCTCAGGGACTGCTTGTAGGAACTCAAGACATCAACCAATCCTTCCAGTTAAGATGGCATTGGAGGTAAATGTGGTACTCTCCTCCTGCTACAATCCCCTTAAAAAATACAGAACAATCATCATTCAGAACCACCTGAAATCTGGCTGAATGGAAGTCCTACAACTAGGGATTTAAAGAAGACACATGGAGACTGGAAGGAAGGGCAGAGATGCTGAATGGGCTGGTCCCACACCCACATGCAGCAGATAAAAATTGGGAGGAATATCTCGTCTGCAGAGATCCCCCCTGAGGAGCCAAAGGTCCCAACCCTACACCAGTTCCCCCATCCCAGGGTTACAGTGCCAAGAAGAAAAATACCCATAATTTCTGGCTGTAAAAACCAGTGGGGAATGAGGCTGTGAGATAGAGGATTCCTGGAGTCCAAGGCAGTTCCTCTTAAAGGGCCTGCAGACAATCTCTCTGAGCTCCAGTGCTGGGGTAGCAACTTAAAAGGCACCATAACCCTGGCCAGTGTGCTCAGGTGTAGTTAGAGTAACAGCCTGTGCACCAAAGGGTTTCAAGTTTGATTCCAGGTCAAGGGCAAATATCTGAGTTGCAGGTTTGATCCCCTACCCTCATTCAGGCCATGCAGAAGGCAACCAATCTATGTTTCTCTCACATTGATGTTTCTCTCTACCTTTCCTTAACTTCCTTCCACTCAATGGAAAAAAATGTCCTCGGATGAAGACTAACAAGAAGAAAAGACACCAGAGACATACAGGAAGAACTAAATTATCTGGCATCAGGATGAGAGCTGGGGGGCAGCTTTCTCCCAGATGGAAGTGCAGGCAGAGGCCATTGTTCCTTTGATGAGCCTCCCTTTCTCCAAGCCAGCAGGTGGGCACCATATCTGAGATTCCATCAACTTGACTCACATGGTTCACCCTACCCTGATAATTCCCTGAGGTCCTGCCCTCCCAACTTACAGGCTCACTCAAACCATTTCCAGTAGCTTTTCCTTACAAATGGCTCCTCTTGCCTCATGCTTTGGACTTTCCTAAAATCTCTCAAACAAGCAATATCTGGCCTCAACGTGCCTTGTACTTCTTGCTAAATGGCCCTAGGCCTGACACTAATGTCAGGTTGCCTTCATTCACAGCTTGGTCTTGCCAGGGCATCTCAAAGCCCAGCACAAATACCAGCCATCTGCACATTGCTTTGTAGCTCATTCTGGGTGGCCCTGGGCAGAACACAGACAGCAGCTGACCTTGGCCTGCACCTCCTGGGAGGCCCCAGAGCGAGGGAACCCAGTGGATAACTTGAAACCACATGGGAGCACCATCTCCCAACCACCTCCACAAAAGACACAATCTAGGGGCAGACTCAGCAGACACCAGAGCCCATAAATCCTGCTCTATGTGGTGGGCCCCTGCACAACTGTTCCTTCAAGGTGGTTGGTGGTGGCAGCCAGTCCTTGCAGCTAATCAGCCTGGGGGTAAATCCCTTCCATTGCCAATAGCAATCAAGGCTCAACTATGAAAGAAGGGTGTGCACAGCTCACATGTGGTGGGAGGGAGGTGAGTCACACATCTCCTACATTAGGTCACTCTACCAAGCCTGAGAGATGTAGCAGCTCTACCTAATACATAGAAACAAATGCATGGAAACTGTCAAAATAAGGAAGCAAAGAAACATGTTCTAAATGAAATAATAGGAAAAAACTACAGAGAAATAACTAAACAGAATGGAGATAGGCAATCTACTAGATGCGGAGTTCAAAACACTGGTTATAAGCACGCTCAGTGAACTTAGTGAAAATTTCAACAGCATAAAAAAGGACTAATCAGCTGAGACCGGTTTGGCTCAGTGGATAGAGCGTCGGACTGCAGACTGAAGGGTCCCGGGTTCGATTCCGGCAAGGGCATGTACCTTGGCTGCGGGCACGTCCCCAGTAGGGGGCGTGCAGGAGGCAGCTGATCAATGTCTCTCTCATCGATGTTTCTGACTTTCTGTCCCTCTTCCTTCTGCTCTGTAAAAAATCAATAAAATATTTTTAAAAAAAGGACTAATCAGAAATAAAGGACACACTAAGTGAAATGAATAATTTTTAGCAAATCAACAGTAGAATAGATTAAGTAGAGAATCAAATCAGCAATTTGGAATAAAAAAAAGGAAAAAAAACAATCAAAACAGAAAAGAAAAATTCAAAAAGATGAGGCTAGTGTATGGATCCTCTGGGACAACTACAAATGTAACAACATTCGCATAATGGGGGTATCTGAAGAAGAGAGAAAAAAATTGAAAACCTATTTGAAAAAATAATGACAGAAAACTTCCCTAACTTGGTGAAGGAAATAGACATACAAGTCCAGGAAGCACAGAGTCCCATGCAACATGAACTCAAAGAGGCCCACACTAAGCCACATCATAACAAAAAGGCAAAAGTTCAAAGACAAAGGGAGAATCTTAAAAGCAGCAAGAGATAACACACTTAGATACCTACAAGGGAGCTTCCATAACACTGTGAGCTGATTTCTCAATAAGAAACTTTTCAGGCCAGGAGGGGGTGGCAAGAAATATTCACAATGATGAAATACAAGGACTAACAACCAAAATTACTCTACTTTAGAACTGAAGGATAGAGACAAGAAAAAGCTAAAGGAGTTCAGCACCACTAAAGCATTATTACATAAAATGTTAAAGGGTCTTCTTTAAGAAGGGGGGGGGTAAAAAATATGAATAATAAAATGGCAATAAGTACATATCTATCAAAAATTAAATCTAGCCGAAACTGATTTGGCTCAGTGGATAGAGCATTGGCCTTTGGACTGAAAGGTCCTGGGTTCGATTCTGATCAAGGGCATGTACCTTGGTTGTGGGCACATCCCCAATAGGGGGTGTGCAAGAGGCAGCTGATCGATGTTTCTCTCTCATCGATTTTTCTGACTTTTTATCCCTCTCCCTTCGTCTCTATAAAAAAATCAATAAAATATTTAAAAAATTAAATCTAAAAGACAAAATAAACAAACAAGCAGAACAGAAACAGACTCACAGACGCAGAGAACATTTTGACATTTGCCAGATGGGAGGGTGGAGGGAGATGGGTGAAAAAGTGAAGAGACTAAAAATTAAATTGGTTATTACAGAATAGTCATAGGGATATAAAGTGCAGCACAGGGAATGTAGTCAATAATATTCTAATAACTATGTATGATGTCAAATAGGTGTGAGATTTATCAGGATGATCACTTAGTAAGTTATGTAATGTCTAATCATTGGGTATACATTTGAAACTAATATAATAATGTATGTCAATTGTAATTAGAAAATAAAATAATAATTTAAAAAAAGACATCACCAAATAAGCCACATTGATTGACAACAGACCCCTCTCTCCAAAATGAATCACCAGTAGGCACTTCTAAAAACATGAACAAATTTCCAGTGTTGACCTAATACCAGCCAAAAGCAAAGGTACTGTTGTGTGGACTTTGTACAGATTAATAAATGGTTTCTAATGAGGGATATAAAATATGGACAAGAGCTCATCCATCTACACCCTACCATCTAGAGGCCTATGGTTCCAGAGCTACCAGACTGAGAACTATTGCCCTAAGTCAAGACTCTGCACATGGTAGCTGAATCTGACAACTGACTCAGAACAGGACAAACATACAGGGTTGGGAGGAGGAGAGAGACAAAACTAGGGTGGACGTCATTGATTTGGCTTGCCATAGCAGAGACTGCGAGTTGTCCACCATAATCCATTCCCACATTCCGGCATAAAACAGCATTAAGGCGAGAAGGCTGCATTTTCTTTTCTTTTTTTCAATATATTTTATTGATTTTTTACAGAGAGGAAGTAGAGGGACAGAAAGTCAGAAACATCCATGAGAAACATCCATCAGCTGCCTCCCGCACACCCCCCAATGGGAATGCGCCCACAACCAAGGTACGTGCCCTTGACCAGAATCGCACCTGGGACCCTTCAGTCCGCAGGTCAATGCTCTATCCACTGAGTCAAACTGGTTTTGGCGAGAAGGCTGCATTTTCCTACCCCTCCCCAGTTCCACATACAGGCCAGCAGCTTGAGTGAGTGACCTTTCCACACCTGTACCAGACCGGGTGCCACCCTGCCCAGGTCTCCAGAGCATTTGGTTCTATGTGCTGAAGGTTGCTTATGGCCCACCCATCACGCTGCCCAAGAGCTTTTCCTGCATGCTTGGCCAGTGCACCGGAAAGCTGGAAGGGACAGAAATGAATGTCCCCAATGCCAACACCTCAACTAAATCCTCAAGGATGGGGAGGTAGTAGACAAATGGTTTCCTATGCCTCTCAAGTGGGATAACTCTAAGGCAGGTCTGTACTGTCTCCCAAAAATTCCTGCAGTCATTAAGTTCCAGTTGTCCACAGCAGTAACTTGGCTGTCTTCCCTTCCCTGTCACACTTCCCCACTGCCCTGTAGAAGCTTCCTGGGATCACTCTCCAAAGCAATTGAGTAAAAATTAAAGCCTTGCCTTGGAGGAACTCAAACCAAGACAACTCTCCTACTGGCTGAAACTCACAGAGATCCAGTTCAACCATGCATATGTTGACAACGTCCTAGGGCATGGCAGAGCAATGAAGGAAAGAATTTTGGGTCCCCGAGTGGAGGAGAGCCACCCACCAATCCAGAACTGCTGGGTGAAAAAGAAACAAACTTCTTAAAAAAAAAAGAGAGAGAGAGAGAGAGAGAGAGAGAGAGAGAGAGAGAGAGAGAGAGAGAGCGCTCTTCTTTAAGCCACAGCACTTCTTAGGAATCTGTTACTACAGCTGTGTCTTAGCTAGTACACCTACTCAATATCCATTTCCTTTCTGGTCACAGCACCCTGCTTTTCTGTGGGGCAACCACTCCCAGGCCAGAGGTATAGCTGACCTGCTCTCTCGACCCCTGCTTCAGGGGAGGCAGGGGCATAAGCTCGGGCCTGGGGGAAAAGAGCCCCCATCTCCCCCAGCAGGGTGACTGGCTCAGGGGCAGACCCGAAGAGTCAAACCATGCCAATCAGAGACAAGAAGCATCAGCCCAAGATCGTTGGCTAAAAGACAAACCCTGCTTCCGCGGGGCTGCTACACTGGGATAGAAGTCCAAGGGTGGCTGTCCATCTAACTCCCACTTGAGCCTGCCTGAGAAAGAAGCCACCTAGGGGGAAACTGGATAAAAGAAAGATGAAGGATGATGACTTGATTTAAGCACTTGTACTTACCATCCCTGAAGCAAGAACAACCCTAGACTTAGCTAATAGATTAGCTTTCCTGTCAAAGACCTTTTAAACTGAACTTCTATCACCTGCAACCAAGAGGGTTCTGCTTAGTAAAAATCTGACCCCAAAGAGAAGATCACATCAGCTAGTTCACAATTCCCTGTGCAAAACAGGCCGCAGGCTGCTCTCCCAGCCAAAGTAATTTAGATTTTTTCCTTACGGAAATGTTCGTTTTGGTTTTTTAAATATATTTTTAATTGATGTCAGAGAGGAAGGAAGAGGGAGATAGAAACATCAATGATGAGAGAGAATCACTGATCGGATGCCTCCTGCATACCCCATACTGGGGATCGAGCCTGCAACTTGGGCGTGTGCCCTGACCTGGAATCAAACCATGACCTTCTGGTTCATAGGTTGACACTCAAACACTGAGCCACCGTAGCAGGGCAGGAATGTTCGTTCTGTTGTCTAATGACCCAGGTAACTGAGGAAAGCAAACCAATCAGCTTCTGGCCTCTCCCGCCTCTATATCAAGTGTTAGGAGACACAACACGATGTTAACAATTTGCCCACTGGAGCCAGGATTGAGGTTCAGTGCAGGCTGACCCTGGAGGTTGCTCTTCATCTTGTGGTGCTGCTGTGGGTTCCTTCCAATGGCCACCAGTTGTTGGCCTCTGCTGTCCCCTCATCTGCTCACGGGTACGGAGAGCTGGTCTCCAGGTGTGCTCCGAGGATGGCTCCAGAGAACACGTGCAGCACCACGCAGGTCGCAGGTGCCCTGCAAAAGGGTAAATTTCCTTCCTTCGGAAAGAAAAGTGCTGATTTCAAAGAGCAGTGTCATGGGACATGCTGCTAATACTATCCAGATACTGGCATAATGGCTGGCCCACAGAGTGAAAGAGGAAAAGGGGAGGGAAGGTGGAAGGAAAAGAGGGAGAGGAAAGGGAAGGAAAGAGGGGAGTAAGGGGGACAATGGATGAGGGAGGAAATAAGAAAATGGCCTCATCATCCAAATGTTCCCTCGTCAACAGAGCCAAATATCAACAGTACAATTGGAATTTCTTTTGAGAGCCAATTTTTTTTTTTTAAATATATTTTATTGATTTTTTACAGAGTGGAAGGGAGAGGGATAGAAAGTCAGAAGCATCGATAAGAGAGAGACATCGATTAGCTGCCTCTTGCACGCCCCCTACTAGGGATGTGCCCGCAGCCAAGGTACATGCCCTTGCCGGAATCGAACCCGGGACCCTTCAGTCCGCAGTCCGACGCTCTATCCACTGAGCCAAACCGGTCTTGGCTGAGAGCCAAATTTTTTAAACTTAAACTTGTTCTAACACCACTTCTTCAAAACAGACTGGCCCAGGCTGTGGTATTTTGTGGAAGAGCCACACTCAAAGGGCCAAAGAGCCGGGTGTGGCTCGCGAGCCACAGTTTGCCAACCACTGGCCTAGGCCAAGGAGTGACCTGGTCCCAAGCAAGGTTTTCTTGATCTTCCAGGGTGAAAATGGACCCAAGTGCCCCCCTTTTGCCCCAATATGGCCTTAAGTTGGTTCATTGTTAACCTCCCAGGCCTCCTAGGTGAGTGGATGCGGGGAGCTAAAGGTCACTGCCCTCAGCAGTCACATGCCGCCGCCGCCGCCGCCAGCCCTCCCACAAGTGCCCTGTGCCTGCCAGTGAGCTTCCCTCATACTCCGGCCCTGCCACACGTTGTCCCCAAGGAAGGGAGAGTGCCTTCATCCAACAATCCCAGACCCTGAAAGCCAGAGGCATCTCTGAAGTAACCCCGCAGCCACAAAAAGCAACCAAAGTCAGTCACCTATTGATTTGACCCCAGGCACCTCTGGCCATCAGTAAAGGAGTCAGTGGCTCAATACTCTTAAGATTTACCTCTTCAAACCCACCCACTGACACAAAATGATCAACCCCCAAATAACCCGAAGTTAAATGTCACACAATAAGCCTGCAACGAGCTACATAACTCAACGCTCTCCTGTTTGGTTATTATAAGGAAAGTTTCAAGAGGACATTTCACTTATTAAAATAATTCCTGTAAACTCTTCCAGGGTAATAAAATTCATTTTTCTCACTTAAGTAGCATTTCAAGTGGAAGTACTTTTATTTCAAGGCACCATAATATGATGGTCTCTCTAAGAACACATCTGCTTCCATGTATGAAATTCCTAAAACACTCGCAAAAAGTTCTCCACGGTGATCACAGCCACCTACCGATCAACTTTCGTGAACATCAGTGTGTTCAACAGGGCACGGGTTGTGGGAGACCTGACACAATCATTACAACTGACAGCCTTGGAGCAGATCCCCCTGCCGAGGCCCCAAAAGGACAGAGAGATAAACTGAACACTCGTAATTAGAGAGAACCAGTGGGACCCTCAAAACCTAAAGTCCGTGCAAACGTGTTAGCATTGGCGTCTCCCCTTTCCTCCTCCTCACTTTTCCTCTTCCTCGCTCAGGTTGGCATTCCCCTGGAGTGTGGATGTCAGCTTGTTTTGCAAAAGGGCTGCCAGTTTTTTGGATGTCTTTTTGAGAAACGCGCTGCCCGGGTGGGCACTGTTCACGTGCAGGTACAGGTCCTCCTGGGTGGGGCCTGTGTAGCCACAATCCTCACAGACGTAGAGCTTGTCCCGGCGTTGCTTGTAGGCATACTGCTGCTGCACCCCGTGGATTTTCTTCAGGTGGGACTCCAAGGAGCAGCGCTGGGTGAAGGCTTTGTTGCAGACATCACATTTGTAGGGGCGAATGCCTGCAAGACCAAGGGGCAGAGACATCACCGGTTGGTCATGGCCAAGCCAGAGCCTTCCAACTAAAAGGCCATACAAAAATCATCACGCACATCTCAACAGCAAATGACTTGATTCAAAACCAGGCATAGGAATTGAACAAACATTTTCCAAAAAGGACATACAAATGGCCAACAGCACATGAAAAGGTGCTCAACATCATTAATCACCAGGAAAATGCACATCACAATGGGATATTACCTTATACCTGTTACAATGGCTATTATAAAAAAGACAAGATATAAGAAATATTGGCAAGAATGTGGAGAAAAGGGAACCCTTGTGCACTGTTGGTGGGCTTGTAAATTGGTGCAGCTACTATGGAAAACAGTATAGAAGTTTCTCACAATATTAAAAATAGAACTATCAAAAGATCCAGCAACCCCACTTCTAGGACATATATCCAGAGGAAATGAAAACAGGATCTCAGAGAGATATCTGCCTCCCACATTCATAGTAGCATTAACCACAATAGCAGACAGTCTAAATGTCCATCAAGGAATGAATAGATTTTTAAAAAGCCACAAGAAAAAAGGAAGTCCTTTGTCAAGTTTTTTGACAATATGGATGGATCTTGAGGGCATTATGCTAAGTGAAATAAGCCAGACAGAGAAAGACAAATACAGCATTGGTATCACCTATATGTAGAAATGTTAAACTTACAGAAACACAGTAGAAAAATGGTTGGTAGGGGATGGGGAGCGAGGGTACAGAGAAAAAGAATCATCATGACCAATGATTCAAAAGGAGGAAAATGGTTAGGGCAAGAGACAAAACTTTCCACAAAAGTTTACAACATCCACATTAGCAAATGTAACCAAATGGATGCAAATATAGCAAAAATGTACCACCTGGCTTGAGAGGAGGAGTTTCACTCTTCCTACTTGTACACCATTTTAAAGTTTTGATTTTAGAGTGGGCAAAATAAACACTGTTTTTATCTTAGTTGGAGGCTTCCAGGAAATACACCCTGTGACAAAGATTCCTCGTACAAGTTACTTGGGACGGGATCCCAGGAAGCACCTGTAGGAGAATGAAGAATTGAAACAGGGATACAGGAAGAAGGCCCTACAAGGTGTGGTCATCGAGCCAGCCCTTGCTGTGTCCCTTCAGCTAGGCAAGTTGGGAAACACTGTAAAACATTCACCTCTGAGTCACCTGCACCCTGGGAGCTAGACCTTTACCCACCAGCTCAACAGCAATGTTGAGGGCTGCCCTTGGGTGACTCTGATCTTCCCTCTCTGGTGCTTCTGGCCTGCCTCACATGGGTAGAGTGGGCTCCAGCAACACAAGAACAGGGTGCAGGTGTGGGCAGTTGCTGCAAGGGTGGGTATGCCCAGAAATGGCATGGGCTGGGGGCAAGGCCAAGATGCTTTTGGCAGCTACTACAGTTATGAAAGCATTTCTGAACTAGATCTCCTGCTGGCTTTAGAATTGGGTTAATATTAGTGGGGCTGGCCTTCCAACTGGAGAGTTCACGTGACAAATATACCGTGTAGCTCAGCCTTACCAAAGCACAGTCTCTCCTATTTCCGTCATCAGTACTCAACTCGATCAGATCAAGAAACTTAAGTAAGGTTCCAACTGAGACTCTAAAGTTGGGGATCCTGGTTGTAAAGAAAGCGTAGTGTCACATAAGCATGAAGCCCTGGAAAGGGTGAATATCGTGCTTGGGGTACATGGAGCAGAGAGGAGGGGCTGCCACCACAGTCAGACCATCCCAGAGCCCAGAGGCCAGGAGGGTTACTGCCTGAAGGAATCCTATTAGTCTCAGGCATAAAATTGAATAGTACCCCCAAAGCTCATATTTATAAATCACAATACATAGAAAAAATACAGAATGTTAAGTTATCAAAATTTGTTTTGTTAATTTTTTTTAAAAAAAGATATACTTTTATTGATTTCAGAGAGGAATGGGGAGATAGATAGAGAGCCATCAATGATGAGGAGAATCATTGATTGGCTGTCTCCTGCATGTCCCGCACTGGGGATCAAGTCCACAACCCAGGCATGTGCCCTTGACCAGAATCAAAACAGGGACCATTCAGTCTACAGCCTGACGCTCTATCCACTGAGCCAAACTAGCTAGTTCTGTTTTGTTAGTTTGAATTTTTGTTTGTTTGTTTTATATTCCACATGAATGAATTAACCTAGTTTTATATTTTTTAAGTTATTTCCCCCCATAATGTTTGAGTTGTTGAAAATAGATGTATTAAATGAAAATGAAAATACAACAACCCCAAATCTATGGGATACAGAAAAGCAGTCCTAACAGGGAAATTCATAGCAATACCAGCTTACATCAAGAAACAAGGAAAACCTCAAATAAACAATCTAACCTTACCTAAAGGAACTAGGGAAAGGACAACAAAGCCCAAAATAGGTAGAAGAAGAAAATAATAAAAATTAAAGCAAAAGTAAGTGAAAGAGTCTAAAGTCAGAAATGAAGAAATGACAATTGACACTACAGAAATATAAGGGATTATAAGAAAATATTCCCAATAGTTAAATGCCAACAAATTGGACAATCTGGAATGGAGAGATTCCTAAAAACATACAATCTTCTAAGATCAAATCAAGAAATAGAAAATCTGAACTGACTGATTACTACCAACATCATCAAATCAGTAATAAAAAAAACTCCCAAGAAACAAAAGTCCTAGACAAAGATGGCTTCACAGCTGAATTTTGTCAAACATCCGAAGAATAAACACCTTTCTCAAACTATTCTAAAAAATTCAAAAAAAAAGCGGGGGGAGGGAGTTCCCATGCTCAGAATACTCAAAACAATCTATCAATTCAATTCAATCCTTATCAAAATACCGATGGCATTTTTCACAAAACTAGAATGAATAATCCTAAAATTTATATGGAAGCACAAAAGACCCTGATTAGCCAAAGAAATCTTGAGAAAGAAGAACAAAGTTGGAGGTATCAACTACCTGATAATACAAAGCTACAGTAATCAAAACATCATCCGGCCAGTGAGGCTCAGTGGTTGTGTCCAACCATGGACCGAGAGTTCACTGGTTCGATTCCCAGTCAGGGCACATGCCTGGGTTTCAGGCTCCATCCCCAGTAGGGGGCATGCAGGAGGCAGCCAATGGATGTTTCTATCTTTATCCCTCTTCCTTATTCTCTCTCTAAAATCAATAGAAACATATTTTTTTTTAAAGGGCATTGCAGCCAAAACAGGTTTGGCTCAGTGGATAGAGCGTCGGCCTGCGGACTGAAAGATCCCAGGTTCGATTCCAGTTAAGGGCATATACCTTGGTTGTGGGCACATTTCCCAGTAGGGGGTGTGGAGGAGGCAGATGATCGATGTTTCTCTCTCATTGATGTTTCTAACTCTCTATCCCTATCCCTGCTTCTCTGTAAAAAATTAATAAAATATGTATTTCTTAAAAAAGGACATTGCTACTTCAAAACAACAAACGAATACATAGGTCAATGAAATAGGTTAGAGAGCCCAGAAATAAACCTCACCCCTATATGGTCAATAAATCTATGACAAAGGAGGCAATATGCACCCCTATATTTATTGCAGCATTATTTACAATCCAAAATATAGAAGCAACCTGTGCCCACTGATATATGAATGGATAAAAAGTGGCCCCAGCCTAAGCATTGTCCATGCACTGAAGGTTACTGCCGGTTTGCTTCCTGGACAGGGAAGCCTGGGAGTTCTGCAGAGCAAAGACTAGAAGATTTTGTAGCCCTGTCTCAAATTGAGTGACTGCAGCACATATTGTGTGTGTGTGTTTCCTGGAAGGGGTGGGAATGAGCCTGGCTTGGAGGACAGGTGACTCACAGACACAGAGATGGAAAGGAAACAGTAGGCCCTGAAAACTCTAATTACAGCAATTCTGATTTATAAACCTGCATCCCCTCCCCTCCAATCTCTGTAAATAACACATTCACACCTCACTCATTGGTATAGGCAGACTCCGCCATTCAGCAGCCTCTTGGTGACCCTTTCTGGAGTTGGGAACAAGCCCCTCCCTCCTGAAGCCCCTCAGTCCCCCCATGAATTCAACAGAGGGAGATAAAGGTGGCCAGATAGAAGCCCTGAACAAAGAGGACTGATACCAAGGCCTCACTGACACTGGGGCCCCACCCACTTAGAGCTCACAAGCAAAGGCCAATCCTGTTCATGGTAGTACTGCCTGAAATTTTTTTTTTTTAAATGCTGAAATTGGAAATAACTGTTATTAATTGGGGTAAGGGAAAATGATGGTGCCTCCATATTTGAAAACATGTTATAATTTCATATTTAAGAAATGCTCTGACAATTATAAAAAAGAGTGAGGTGTGTCTACCTGTGCAGATGTGAAACATTCCCAAGATATACAGTACATTAAAAAAGCAATGTGTGGAGAACTAAGATGGCGGCAAAGGTAAAACACCTATCTTGCCGTCATAATCAGCAATTTTAATACTACAATTTAAGGAAAGAACAAACACCTTCCAGAATCACCAGAAAGCTGGCCGAGTGAAAATTCCACAAATAAAAGTGAAGATAAGACACTGTGACTCGGAGGAGTGGCGGCGGACAGCGTTGAAAGATTCGCAGGAGAGAGGTTTGGAGTGCATGCCGCGGAGAGGGCGGGCGGCTAAAAACCGGCCAGTTTTCTCGAACGGGGACACAAAGACGTCCCACTGGACTGATTTTCCAGCTCTGGGCGAAGTCCAGAGAACCCACTATCATACGGGGTGAAAACTGGACAGTGGGAGGGCACGCCGAAGCTCGGGTGCTGCTGGGTCTGTGGCTTGTGGAGAAGGCAGCTTGCGCGCGACAGCTCGGCTGCGTGAAGGCGCAGAGAGCGCTCCGCGACTTGTCTCTCATTCAGAAAACCATCAGTCTGCTTTGTTTTACGACCCTGGGGGAAACATTGCGCATGCAAAGTCATTTGGGGAGAGTCTGAATTCCCCTGAAGCCAGTGGAGCAGCGGCTCTCTCTCAGAGGTGCTGGCGGCCATTGCCCCCGGCACAGAGTCCCCGGGGCCGCATAGGGCGGAGCTGACGCTGTCTGCTTTGCCCGGAGACTCTGCCCATCCAACCTGAGCACAGCTGAGTTTCACAGACAATTGGCCTGGAGGTCAACCCTCCAAGTGCTAACAACGATTAACTGAGCTTAACTTCAGCAAAACTGTGCAGCCCATATCCACCTCAGGTAACCAGGGAGGCTGAGCCACTGTCCCTAGTAGGAAGTCTACCACACAAAGCTAATTGACCAACTCAGGGAAGCAGCCACCATGCAGAGACATGGAAAGAAATCAGATGTGAAAGAAATGGAGGAAAAAAACCGACTGGACATGGAATTCAAAACCACGGTTATAGGGTTTTTCAAGAGGCTCCAACAAAAGGTCGAGGCCTATAAGGAAATAAGCAAGACCACAAAGGAAATGAATGAGTCCTACAAGGAAATGAACAAGACCCTCAAGGATATAAACGAGACCTGCAAGGAAATAATCAAGACCAACGTGGAAATGAATGAGTCCTACAAGGAAATGAAGGAGACTCTCAAGGATATAAAGGAGACTCTCAAGGATATGAAAAAGGACCAACCAGAAATTAAGCATACACTGACTGAAACAAAAACACAAAGACCTAAAAGTGCTCTGGAGCACCCCAAGAACCAAGTTCAAGATGTGAAATACAAAGAGGTAAAATCCACTCAGCTGAAAAAGCAAGAATCCAAAAGAATCCGAAAAATTGAAGATAGTGTAAGGGGCCTCTGGGACAACCTCAAGCATACCAACATCCGAATTACAGGGGTGCCAGAAAAAGAGAGAGGCCAAGACAATGAAAACCTATTTGAAGAAATAGTGACCAAAAACTTCCCACACCTGGTGAAAGAAATTGATTTAGTAGTTCAAGAAGTGCACCGAACCCCAATATATAGGAATCCTAAGAGGACCACACCAAGGCACATCATAATTAAAATACCAAGAGCAAAAGACAAAGAGAGAATAATAAAAGCAGCAAGAGAGAAACAGTTGGTTACCTATAAGGGAGCACCCATACGATTGTCAGTGGATTTCTCAACAGAAACGATGCAGGCCAGACGGGAGTGTCAAGAAATATTCAAAGTGATGAACAGCAAGAATCTACAACCAAGATTACTCTATCCAGCAAAGCTATCATTCAGAATTGAAGATCAGATGAAGTGCTTCGCAGATAAGAAAAAGCTAAAGGAGTTCATCACCACCAAACCAACATTATATGAAATGCTGAAAGTTATCCTTTAAGAAGAGGAAGAAGAAAAAGGTAAAGATGAAAATTATGAACAACAAATACACATCTATCAACAAATGAACATAAAAATCAAGTGAATTGATAGGCTGTTGAACAGGATAGACTGGTGAATATAACAGAGACATGGACATAGAGAGGGAATGGACTGACAATTCTTGGGGAGAAAAGGGTTGTGGGAAGTGCAGCAAGAGACTGGACAAAAATCTTGCAACAATGGGAGAGGACAGTGGGGAGGGGAGGTGAGGGTGGAGGGTGGGTTAGGTACAGGGTGGAGGGGAGTTATAGGGGGATAAAAAGGGGAAACAATGTAATTAATAAACTGAACAATAAAGATTAAAAAAAAAAAAAAGCAATGTGTGAGAAACCAAGATGGCGGCATAGGTAAGCACCTAGGCTTTTGCCCCGCACAACAATTTCAAGAATACAACTAAAGGAAAAAATGGACACTGTCCAGAACCACAGGAAGGCTGGCTGACTGGAAGATCTGAAACTAGAGGGACATAGAGTGCACACGGATAATCAGAGCCTCTGCAAAGCCTAAGTAAGGTAGTACACTCACGCGTGTGCGCGAGAAGACGGGGTGTCTGAACGCCTGGCAGGGGAGCTCTAGCAGAAAGGAGACAAAAACTGCAGGCTGTGCTGAACCCAGGTTTGCACTCAAAACCCAGGGGAACCAGGCCCTTACAGGGACAATCTGGATTGCAGGCAGAATCCCAGGGGAAGAGCAAAAGGCAGAGCTCTGGAGGCGTGTGCACGAGTGCACGCAGAGAGGATGAACGGGGCTGCAGGTAGTGTCTGGCAGGAGCCGGCCAGAGGTAGAGCTCCAGGGGGAGCACGAGTGCTCACGGTGAGGGCGATCTGTTGACTGTGTGGCTGGCGTCTGGCAGAAGGGAAAAGGAGTTCCGACTGCACTGAACCCAGTTGCCAGGCGAAAATCTGAGATTCTGGATTCATTGGGGACTGGACAGTCTGGCAGCAGGCAAAACTCAAGGGCACCTTTCTCACAGAGGTACTTGCAGTGATTGTCTTTGGATGCTCGGACCTGGTGAGCTCGTGGGTGGGGGCTGACTAGAAGCCAAGGCTGTCGGCTCCACCCTGAAACTCTGCCCCACCCAGAAACTCTACCCCATCCAAGCTGAGCACAGAGACTTTGGCAAGTTTGCAAGTCCTGGCGCATAAGGCTATCTCCTAGAGTAGACACAGCTGATCCTCACAGCCAGTTGGCCTGGAGGTCAATTCCTCCCAGTGATACCAACAACAAACAAGACTTATCTGCAACAAGGCTGTACACACAGTCCACAAGGGGTGCACCAAGAGCTTACACCTTAGGTAACAGGGGAGGCCGAGACACCTAGCACACAAAGCTACCCTACCAACTGAGGGAAGCAGTGAAACGGGAAGAGAAAGAAACAGATCGAAAACGAAACAACTGGAGGAAAACAAATGACTGGATATAGAGTTCAAAACCACAGTTATAAGGTATTTCAAGAGGCTCTTAGAAAAGGCCGATAAGCTTAGCAAGAACCTCGAGGATATGAGCGAGACCCTCGTGGATATGACAAAGGACCAACTAGAAACTAAACATGCACTAACTGAAATAAAAAATATTTACAGAAACCCAACAGCAGACTAGAGGAATGCAAGAATCAAGTCAAAGATTTGAAATACCAAGAGGTCAAAAACACTCAACCGGTAAATAAAAAAGAATCCAAAAATTTGAGGGTAGTGTAAGAAGCCTCTGGGACAACTTCAAACATACCAACATCAGAATTATGGGGGTGCCAGAAGAAGAGAGAGAGCAAGATACTGAAAACAGCCGAAACCAGTTTGGCTCAGTGGATAGAGCGTCGGACTGCCGACTGAAGGTTCGATTCTGGTCAAAGGCATGTACCTTGGCTGCGGGCACATCCCCAGTAGGGGGTGTGCAAGAGGCAGCTGATCGATGTTTCTCTCTCATCAATGTTTCTGACTTTCTATCCCCCTCCCTTCCACTCTGTAAAAAAATAAATAAAATATATATATTTTTAAAAAAGATACTGAAAACATATTTGAAGAAATAATGACTGAAAACTCCCCCCACCTGGTGAAAGAAATAGACTTACAGTCTAGGAAGTGCACAGAACCCCAAGCAAAAGGAATCCAAAGAGGACTACACCAAGACACATCATAATTAAAATGCCAAGAGCAAAGGACAAAGAGAGAATATTAAAAGCAGCAAGAGAAAAACACTTAATTACCTACAAGGGAGCACCCATACGCTTGTCAGCTGACTTCTCAACAGAAACTATGCAGGCCAGACTGGAGTGGCAAGAAATTTTCAAAGTGATGAATAGCAAGAACCTACAACCAAGATTACTCTACCCAGCAAAGCTATCATTCAGAATTGAAGGTCAGATAAAAAGCTTCACAAATAAGAAGCTAAAGGAGTTCATCAACACCAAACCAGTATTATATGAAATGCTGAAAG
The DNA here is from genome assembly GCA_027563665.1 of Antrozous pallidus. Taxonomy (NCBI): domain Eukaryota; kingdom Metazoa; phylum Chordata; class Mammalia; order Chiroptera; family Vespertilionidae; genus Antrozous; species Antrozous pallidus. The sequence goes on along the minus strand of CM050518.1, from coordinate 18,394,832 downwards.
GTATTCTTTAAGAAGAAGAAAAAGGAGGAAAATGTGACTGCTTCAAACTAGAGCATGGATGGAACTGGAGAACATTATGCTAAATGAAATAAGCCAGTCAAAGAAAGATAAGTATCACATGAACTTACTCATTTATGGAATATAATGAACAACATAAACTGATGAACAAAAACAGATTCAGAGACAGAAAAGCATTGACTGTCAAACCTCAGAAGGATGGTAGGGGAAGGGGAGGGTAAGGGGGAGAGATCAACCAAAGGACTTTTATGCATGCATATAAGCCTAATCAATGGACACAGACACCAGGGGGGGATTGGAAGGGGTAATGGGTAATGAGGACACATATGCAATACCTTAATCAATAAAGAAATTTAATAAATAAATAAATAAAAAAGCAACATGTACTTAAAATTTCTGACCCGACAGCGTGGCTCAGGGTTGTGCATCGACCTATAAACCAGAAGGTCACAGGTTTGATACCAGTCAGGGCACATGCCCAGGATGTGGACTTGATCCCCAGTGTTGGACTTGCAGAGCCAATCAATGATTCTTTCTCATCATTGATGTTTCTATCCCCTCTCCCTTCCTCTCTGAAATCAATTAAAAAAATTTTTTTTAATTTCTGGGGAAAATTATTTAAAAATTTTTAAAAAATAATCTTAGGAGAATCAAGATGGCGGCATAGTTACCTATCTTGCCGTCATACTCAACAATTTTAATACTACAACTTAACGAAAGAACAAACACCTTCCAGAATTACCAGAAAGCTCGCCGAGTGAAAATTCCACAAATAAAAGTGAAGATAAGACACTGTGACTCGGAGGAGCGGCGGCGGACAGCATTGAAAGATTCCTGTGGAGAGAGGTTTGGAGCGCGCGCCAGCGGAGAGGGCGGGCGGCTGAAAACCGGCCAGTTTTCTCGAACGGGGAGACAAAGACGTCCCACTGGACTGATTCTCCTGCTCTGGGCGAAGTCCAGGGAACCCACTATCATACGGGGTGAAAACTGGACAGTGGGAGGGCACGCCGAAGCTCGGGTGCTGCCGGGTCTCCCGGCTTGTGGAGAAGGCAGCTTGCGCGAACAGCTCGGCTGCGTGACGGTGCAGAAAGCGCTCTGCAACTTGCTTTCTCATTCGGAAAACCGTCAGTCTGCTTTGTTTTATGACCATGGGTGAGACATTGGGAGTGTAGACTCATTTGGGGAGAGTCTGAATTCCCCGGCAGCCAGTGGAGCTCCACAGCGGCTCTCTCTCAGAGGTGCTGGCAGCCATTGCCCCTGGCACAGAGTCCCTGGGGCTGCATAGGGCGGAGCTAACGCTGTCTGCTTGGCCCCGAGACTCCGCCCATCCAACCTGAGCACAGCTGAGCTTCACAGACAATTGGCCTGGAGGTCAACCCCTCCAAGTGCGAACAACGATTAACTGAGCTTAACTTCAGCAAGACTGTGCAGCCCATATCCACCTCAGGTAACTGGGGAGGTTGAGCCACTGTCCCTAGTAGGAAGTCTACCACACAAAGCTAATTGACCAACTCAGGGAAGCAGCCACCATGCAGAGACATGGAAAGAAATCAGATGTGAAAGAAATGGAGGAAAAAAACCGACTGGACATGGAATTCAAAACCACGGTTATAGGGTTTTTCAAGAGGCTCCAACAAAAGGTCGAGGCCTATAAGGAAATAAGCAAGACCACAAAGGAAATGATCAAGACCAACGTGGAAATGAATGAGTCCTACAAGGAAATGAACAAGACCCTCAAGGATATGAACAAGACCTGGAAGGAAATGATCAAGACCAACGTGGAAATGAATGAGTCCTACAAGGCAATGAACAAGACCCTCAAGGATATAAAGGAGACTCTCAAGGATATGAAAAAGGACCAACCAGAAATTAAGCATACACTGACTGAAATAAAAAATATTATACAAAGACCTGAAAGTGCTCTGGAGCACCCCAAGAACCAAGTTCAAGATGTGAAATACAAAGAGGTAAAATCCACTCAGCTGAAAAAGCAAGAATCCAAAAGAATCCGAAAAATTGAAGATAGTGTAAGGGGCCTCTGGGACAACCTCAAGCATACCAACATCCGAATTACAGGGGTGCCAGAAAAAGAGAGAGAGCAAGACAATGAAAACCTATTTGAAGAAATAGTGACCGAAAACTTCCCACACCTGGTGAAAGAAATTGACTTAGGAGTCCAAGAAGCGCACCGAACCCCAATATATAGGAACCCTAAGAGGACCACACCAAGGCACATCATAATTAAAATGCCAAGAGCAAAAGACAAAGAGAGAATATTAAAAGCAGCAAGAGAGAAACAGTTGGTTACCTATAGGGGAGCACCCATACGATTGTCAGTGGATTTCTCAACAGAAACGATGCAGGCCAGGCAGGAGTGGCAAGAAATATTCAAAGTGATGAACAGCAAGAATCTACAACCAAGATTACTCTATCCAGCAAAGCTATCATTCAGAATTGAAGGCCAGATAAAGTGCTTCGCAGATAAGAAAAAGCTAAAGGAGTTCATCACCACCAAACCAATATTATATGAAATGCTGAAAGATATTCTTTAAGAAGAGGAAGAAGAAAAAGATAAAAGTGTAAACTAGGAACAACAAATACACATCTATCAACAAATGAATCTAAAAATCAAGTGAATTAATAAGCTGATGAACAGGATAAACTGGTGAATGTAACAGAATCACGGACATAGAGAGGGAATGGACTGACAACTCTTGGGGAGAAAGGGGGTGTGGGAAGTGCAGCAAGAGACTGGACAAAAATCATGCAACTATGGGAGAGGACAGTGGAGGGGGGTGAGGGCGGAGGGTGGGATGGGTACCAGGTGGAGGGGAACTATAGGGGGGGGGGGAAAGGGAACAATGTAATTAATAAACTGAACAATAAAGATTAAAAAAATAATAAAATAAAATAAAATAAAAAATAAAAAAATAAAAATAAATAAATAAAAGAATTTGGCTCACTGTCTCCAAATTCAAATGTTTTCAGTTTTGTGGGGGGATTTTTTTGTTGCAGTTTTTGTTTTTGTTTTGCAAAATTACTATTTAGTCTTTAAGAAAAATATATTTTGTGTAGATTTAGTCAAAGGTTTATGCTCAGTGTCATAAATCTACACATTAATTTAAAATGATTGTCAAGATACAGAAAACATTTTTTGTTTAATTTTGGAAAAAAATACATTTGATAAAACAATAAAATAAATAAATAAATAAATAATCTTAGAGAGGGAGCAAGGAAGAGAAGAAGAGAGAGAGAGAGAGAGAGAGAGAGAGACCCATGTGAGAGATAAAACAATCATTTGATGCATTCCAACAAAGGATTGAACCTGCAACCTAGGCATGTTCCCTGACTGGGAATAGAATCCATGACTTTCTGGTGCACAAAATTATGTTCCAACCAATTGGGCCATACTGGCCAGGGCTGGGTAAAAGTTTTTTTAATTAAGTGGAGTGGAGCATGAGCATGAGGAGGGAGGCTTACTTTTTTTCTGTCATTATTTTCCCATTCATATTACTTTTTAAGCTAAAAAGTAAGTCAAAATAAAATAGAGGAGAGGCAGTTTAATGAGCACAGGAGACAATCCCACAATACCACTCAACTCACTAGAGGTGGAAGATACTTTATTCTTTTTCTCCATCTGCCCCACTCCAAATTTCTCCCAACCTGCATTTTCCCCAATCCTGTCAATCCTTTCCTTTAGGCTGGCTCCAAAGAAAGACAGCATTGTTTCCTCTCCTTCAATCAAAATGGGATTTGTTTGCCTTCTGTCCCTCTCAATGTGGCCGATGGAAGATAAGGTGGAAGGTATCCCAGGAGGCAGGACAAATACTTCCCTTTGGCCAGTGCCCCCTCCCTGCTTCCCTGACCTCAAATCTGAATTCCTCCACTCCTCTCTATGGAACTCCGAAGCTTCCCCAGGAACAGTAGGCATCTTGGATTCCTCTATTACAGAGTTATAAATTATAACCAACATGGATTATTTCCCCTGGCACCCTGCTCCCCAAAGACTAAGCTGGGGATCACACAGATGTGTGTGCCCTTTTCAACTGTGTATAGTGGCTTACACTTTCTTCTCTATAGCTTTTGTATTGGCTAAAGTTTTTTTACAGAATAAATATTCATTTTACAAAGGAAAAAAAAATAAAACACCTTCTATAAAACTGTACTTGTCTGGTGAGCCTGGCACATCTGATCATAGCCGTAAACAATGTCCAGACCATACCTGACATGTGGCCCTCAACAAATGTGATTCTGTGGTTCTAACATGCTCCCAGATGCTGCTGGTGCTGCTGGGGCACGGACTACAGACACTGGGAGTAGAGAGGCTGTAGACAGAGTGCAGGGTCTGGCACAAGCAAGTGTTGGTAGTGTTATTTTCTACTCAAATTCTCCCCTCACCAAAAGCAAACCATCCCTTCAACGCTTTCTTAGAATGCACCCCAGCTGGTTCAACTTAAAACAAATTCAAACATGTAATCTCTATAGACAGGCCCACTATGTTTTTCATTGGCTATTAACTGAATTTACGTTGATTTTTGTAAAGCTCATTGCCTCCCCTGACCCCGCACCATTTTGATCCAACAGCCATAATTTCCCACGATAGCCTCAGCAATCCTGTCAACTGATATAGAGCAAGTCCCTCTCTTATGTTTACTGGATGCTGTAGGTCTCCATCCAGACCCATATTCAGAGCAGCACATCATCCCCCACCTGTCATGTGTGATGAGCTAACAGTGCCTGGCTGCCTTCTTCTGCAAGGAGTGGACACTAACTAACTGACCTCATTGCCCAGGGAAGAGGCAGCCCTCAGCCAATGCCTGGCCAACGTGGAGTGGAAATGTCCCCCGCTTGCCTGTAGACAGAACAAAGCATGGTGCCAATCCACACTCCGGAACCCCAATGGGATCAGGCTTGGGCTGGACACTAGCTGAGAGCACAGTCCTGCTCAGTTCCATCCTCTACCTTGTCCCACTCCCTCCTCCCTTACAGGTTTCTTTTGGGCGATCTCCCTCACAAAAGATTTTATAAGAATTGCCATCTTAGGATCTGCTTCTAGGGAACCCAATCTAAGACAATTTGAATTGAAAGCAGCTATTTGCTTCTTGAAATATTTTCACAAACTTATGGAGTTTTTTCTGCAGTAGTTTCTCTCTCCCAATCTTGAATCAGATGTCATTTGGCTTGTATCCCAGCTCTCCATCTCACACTCCTCTGATTTACTCTCCTGTTGGAGAAGTTATATCCAAAAAAGACATCTTAATCTTTTCTTTCATCTGCTTAAATATTAAGGTAAGACATTCTCAGGCTCTGGTTTCCCTGGATCTTTCCCAAGATGTTTCCTTGGGTTTTGAGTCTTTCCTTAAATGTCCTGTCCCTCAGTAGTTGCAGGGCACAGGAGGAGGTGGGGGTGGGGTGGGATTAATCCTGAGTCTCTATCCTACTGTCTTCACCCACCTCATCAATGCTGTGACCACAATCTCAGAGGGTCCGGGGTTCCCCCAGAAGTCTTTTCATCAGTCGTGGCCTACCTAAGCACACTATGAGCAAGCATACCCTTCACTCAACTGTCTACTGCATTTGTGTTAACAGTGTTCATATCTTTGCTTCTGGTCTAAATCCAACATTCACTTAATAATTAATAGCAAAAATCCAACATTCATGTCTCAAAGGCAAGACGGAATTCACAGAATTCTGGTGATACTTTTTGGAAACAGGAAGGCTGTTCAATGAACTAAACACACACACACACACACACACACACACACACACCTGAAAATCCCACATTTTTGCTCTTTTTACTGATTATCTGTTTTGCACAGAGCTCAAGAAATGGGGCAGGTCTCTCACACCAGGAGGCAAGCCTGTACCTCTGGCTCCAGGCACAGCGGAAGCCCCCAGCTAACTGGTCAGTAAGCTCTTTCTGGTCTATTATCACTTGAAAGTACATCTCCATTCGATGATAAAGCAGGGCAGGGAAAACAAGTTGAAGACATTCTCACAACTTTATTTGTTTACTACTTTAAGAGTCAAAATTATGATTAAAAATTTTTTACATGATTATCTGTAGATTTCACTGATTTAAATTAGAATGCAAGCCACTTTGTAATTTAAAAATCTCTAGTAGCCTCACTAAAATAAATTTTAAAAAGTCAAATCAATTTTAATTATATATTTCTGTCTAACCTAATATATTCAGACACTACCATTTCAAAATGAAATAAACATTAAAAATATTCTCGTATATCCTTCGTGAGTCTTCCCTGTAGAATCCAGGAGGTTGGTCCCCCAAGCAAGGAGGGATGGGAGTTGATAGGCCAATATCTAGCTTTCTCACCCCAAGAGCATTTCTGGGGTGTATTCTATATATTTCTTCAGGGGACCCCAATGGGATTGAGCGCCAGCTGCCCACAATGGTTACCTGCTCATGTAGTCACTTTTATTGGCTGTTTTCTCTTCACTACGCCTCCTGGGACCATCTCCCAAATAAACTGCTTGCATAGTCAGCTAACTCAGATATGAATTCTTTATTACTCTACCAGTGACTCAACTTGTAAACTCTTGCCTGAGAAGCAGTCAGTCCCTAATATTTCCTGGTTAATTCTCCGTTGATGGCACTGAGGAGCAAACAGCTCCATCAGTTATTTATTCCAAGTGAAAGTACCGGACAGCTAGCAATGCTCCCTTTGTTTTAAAGGGCAGGATCGAGGAAGTGACCACAGAGTCTACCAGGAGAAGAAATAGGCCATGTTCTCAAGGACATCTCAGACAAGAGGAAAAGCTGAGATACTCTCCTGGACAGCCAATGACAAATGAGTGCATGAGCTGTCCCGTTTCTCCAGCCCTTGGGTCAGTTGTCTATGAGCCTAGATTTGCAGTTACTTGATAGGTTCATTGATAACCTTGGGACCTCCCTCCACCCTGATATTCCCTAAGCACTCTCTCCACCTCAACCTAAGGTACCAGCCTGGCCACACAGAGGTCAACCTTTTTCTAATTCACTGGTGCTAGGGACTCAAAAAGAAGCCTTGTACTCAGACATGATAGGATTCCATTTCTATCATGTTTAAAACCAGGCACCAGCAATCTATGCTATTGGAAGTCACAATGTTGGTGCCTCTTGGGAGAAAGGTGATGGTGATTTATTGATTTTTGTTGTCGTGTTGCTCGAGATTGAAAGGGCAGCTGGAGAAGAGCAGTGGGCCCCAGTTATGAGCAAGCATGTACTCTGGAGCCTCTGGAACTGCAGCCTGGACCTCCTCCTGCACCGCGCCCCCACCCCAGGCTTAGAAGATAATGATTTGAAGGGGGCAAAAGAGAGGGGGCAGGAACTTCCAGGCTCTGGAAATACTCTGTTTCTTGGTCTGGGTGCTAGTGATATGGGTCTGTTCACTTTGTAAAGATTCTTAAATTTGGTAAATTATGCACTTACGATTTGTGCACTCTTTTGGATGTATGTTACACTAAAAAAAAAATCCCTTCAGAAAAAGTTTCTAAAAAGAAAAAAAAAAAAAAACCTTTTAGTTCATCAGCTCACCCGCTAAGGTGGAGGACACTCTCCCCAGGCCAGGGAGGAAGCTTATGGCCAGCACTCTAAGAACACAGATGCACGGAACCAAGATGGCGGCATAGGTAAACACTTATACGGCTGCCCTGTACAACAATTTCGAAACTACAACTAAGGAACAGAACAGACAGTATTTAGAACCACCAGGAAGCTGGCTAAATGGAAATTCCACAAATAGAAGGAAAGATAAAGGGACATTGTGACTCAGAGGAGCTGCGGAGGGCAGAGTTGCGGAGACCTGCAGAAAAGGAGGTTTGGAGCTGTGTGCGAGCAGAGGGAGCGCAGAGGGAGCAGGCGGCTGGAAACCCAGTTGGCTTTCGAAAACCTGGAGGGAGACAGAGGCGTCCACTGTACTGACCCCCCCAATTCAGGGCAGTCTCGGGGAACCCAGACTCATACAGGATGAAATTGGACCTTAAGGAGGAAGGACACTGAGATTTGGGAGCTGCAGAGGTGTGTAAGCTTGTGGAGAGGGCGCATACAGCAGAGGTGCATTAGCTCGCAGAGTGTGCTTGTATGGCAGAGATGCGCGAGCTAGCTGAGAGGATGAGGACCCGTGGCTGGTTCTATTGTTCAGGAGGAAAAAAAAACAGAAAAAAAAACACTGGATTGCATTACTTCCAGTTCTGGGTGAGAATTTGGGTGTACAGACTCATTTGGAGAGAAACCGAACTGTCTGAAAGCGGTCAGAGCTCGGGGACAGATTTCTCTCCATAGCCGTGGGGCACAGAGACCCTGGCACCAAAAACTAAGGCTGTCTGCTCAGCCTGGAGACACCGCCCCGTCCAAGCTGAGCAAAGGTACTCTACCAGCATAAACACAGCTGATTCCCACAGCCAATTGGCCTGGAGGTCAACCCCTCCCAGTGAAACCAACAACAATCTAGGCTTAACTACAACAAGACTGTGCAACCCCTAAAGGGGTAAGCCAAGAGTATCCACCTCAGGTAACTAGGGAGGCTGAGCCACTGTCCCCTAGAAGACACCACCACACAAAGCTAAGCAAACAACTTAGGGAAGTAGCCAAAATGCAGAGAAAAGGTAACAAGTCACATTTGAAAGAAATAGAGGGGAAAAAAACGACTGGACATAGAGTTCAAAACCACAGTTATAAGGTTTTTCAAGAAGCTCCTAGAAAAGGCTGATAAAGTTAACAAGACCCTCGAGGATATGAGTGAGACCCTCGAGAATATGAAAAAGGACCAACTAGAAATTAAGCATACACTGACTAAAATAAAAAATATTATACAGAGACCTAAAAGCAGTCTAGAGGACCGCAAGAATCAAGTCAAAGATTTGAAATACAAAGAAGCAAAATCCATTCAGTCAGAAAAGCAAGAAGCAAAAAGAATGCAAAAAATTGAAGATAGTGTAAGAAGCCTCTGGGACAACCTCAAGCATGCCAACATCCGAATTATGGGGGTGGCAGAAAAAGAGAGAGAGCAAGATCCTGAAAACCTATTTGAAGAAATAGTGACCAAAAACTTCCCCCACCTGGTGAAAGAAATTGACTTAAAAGTCCAGGAAGCACACAGAACCACAAACAAAAGGAGTCCAAAGAGGATCACACCAAGACACATCATAATTAAAATGCCAAGAGCAGCCGAAACTGGTTTGGCTCAGTGGATAGAGCGTCAGCCTGCGTTCTGAGGGGTCCCAGGTTCGATTCCGGTCAAGGGTATGTACCTTGGTTACGGGCACGTCCCCTGTGTGGGGTGTGCAGGAGGCAGCTGATCGATGTTTCCCTCTCATCGATGTTTCTGACTTTCTATCCCTTTCCCTTCCTCTCTGCGAAAAATCAATAAAATATATTTTTAAAAAATAAAATAAAATAATAAAATGCCAAGAGCAAAAGACAAAGAGAATATTAAAAGCAGCAAGAGAAAAAACAGTTAGTTACCATATGATTGTCAGCAGATTTCTCAACAGAAACTATGCAGGCCAGACGGGAGTGGCAAGAAATATTCAAAGTGATGAATAGCAAGAATCTACAACCAAGATTACTCTATCCAGCAAAGCTATCATTCAGAATTGAAGGTCAGATAAAGTGCTTTGCAGATAAGAAAAAGCTAAAGGAGTTCATCACCACCAAACCAGCATTATATGAAATGCTGAAAGGTATTATTTAAGAGGAAGAAGAAGAAAAAGGTAAAAATAAGAATTATGAACAACAAATACACATCTATCAACAAATGAATCTAAAAATCAAGTGAATAAAAAATCTGATGAACAGAATAAGCTGGTGAATATAATAGAATCAGGGGCATAGAAAGGGAATGGACTCACAATTTTTGGGGGGAAAGGGGTGTGGGAGGTGCACGAAGAGACTGGACAAAAATCATACACCTATGGGAGAGGACAGCAGGGGGAGGAAAGGGCACCGGGTGGAGGGGAGCTATGGGGGGGGGGGGGGGGAGAGGAACATTGTAATTAATAATCTGAACAATAAAGATTTATTACATTTTAAAAATTTTAAAAAGAACACAGAAGCATAAGGGACATACAGGAAATCTGAATTAGAGGATCTCAGAAGGTCCTACGGGACTGGAAACTCCACCTGGAGGGAAGAGTGGCAATTTTCCCATTCCCACTAAAATGCCAGGGGAAACAAACTCTGAAAGGCCTTCAGAGATCAGGGACGCTATATACAGTGAATTCTGTGAGGCTGTAGGGAGAGTGGGTATAACCAGGATGAGGTTGAATGGGCTGGGATGGGATGGAATTAGGATGGGCTGAGATAGGATTTGAAAATGGGTCCCACATTCTGAGGGGCTTTACATGAAGCCCCTCAAGATGAAAACTTTGGATTTCCTCCTGCTCAAAGTTGGAGACCTTTTTAGCAGGGAAGGAGCATCCTCAGAATTCTCAAGGGAACACTGGCGAAGGTGTGGACCCAAAGGAGAACTTGGGAGGCCAGATGTTTCTAAGATAAAATAAATGAGACTGTCACCAATCAGAAGAGCTTAGAGAGAGGCCTGTGAGCACCCCCAGGATTCTCTGTGTAATGAGCTGGGGAGGACCTAGACTCCCACTCCTGAGAAAGGAAACTGAGGAAGGCCCAAGAGGAGGAAGGAGCTTGCCTGCCAGTCTCAGGTGGGAGGCTCAGTCAGCTCTAAGTGAGCGAGCATTTTCTTCTCTTTTTGAGTTCTTGAGAGGAACAAAGTGCTATTTGAAGACAGGCTCACTTCCCAAGAAAGGAGCATAAAATAGCACCAGTGGGACCACATTCCTGCATTCAGGCCGGACTGAGGGACCAAACTATATCTTACAACATTGCGTTAGGCATCATAATTCTCAGAACATCTTAAGCCAGTGGTTTGTCTTGAGTTATGTTAAAACTTGTATCATTATCCCTATCTTACAGGGGGCAAAAACAGGCTAAGAGAGGAGGCTTGCCTGACCCAAGATGACACAGCTAGAAGTTGGCACAGCCTGGAGGTAAACCCAGATGGGCTGGCCCCAAATGCCCCATCCTGTGGTCTTTTCAGAAATACAATAATGTCCCATCTGCCAACCTGGTTCTTTATTGGGAAGAAAGCAGGAGGAACTCTTGGGCAGAAAAACAAAACTAAAATTAAGCACACGACCCTTCCTCACCTGTATGTGTGCGGACATGCCTCTTTAGGTCAAAGGTGTCATTGAAGCCCTTGCCGCAGAAGGTGCACAGGTGCCTCTTCACCTGGTTGTGGCACTTGAGGTGCCGGTTGAGCATACGCTGCAGGCGGAAGCCCTTGCCACACAGGTCACAGCTGTGAACTGCCGAGTCGCTGCATGTGCCTGTGGTGAACTGGGACAGAGAGAGAAGCCGTGAGGACCACAGTGCAGTTGTGCACAGCTCGCAAGCTCGATAGGAGAGTCCACTTCCGGAAGTCTCTGGGCTTGGCCTGGCTGGGGCTTCTGCCTCCTGAAAACCCCAAGCAGGTTTTGGCTTTCCGGAAGATGGAACAACTGGTAGGTCCTCCCAAGGTTTATTCTCCCCTTCTTCCTGAGCACAGACCTCTGATTTCTAGCAGGACAGTGTCCCCAGCTAAACATCTGCATCCCCCACCAAGTCATGGCTCTGTGACTACCTGACCGATAAAATATACTCTTTCTAAGCGGGGAGAATGTTACTCACTCTCTCTCTCTCTCTCATTTTCTCCTTTCTTGGACCACAAGGGGAAAGCCAGTGATGAGGATGGAAGAGCAGAAAAACAGGAGGAATCTAAGTCCTGACAACATGTCCCTACAGACAGCCACACTCAGTTCCTTCCTCCCTGATCCTGCATGCTGCTGTATCCATCAAGAGACGAAGACTATCTCCTCTCCCCTTGGTCCAACTGGATGCAGAGGTAATGTGTCAGTTCCAGGTATGAAGAAACCATGCAGCTTCTATTATCCTCGCTCTAGGAAAGTCAGCTGCCGCATTAGAAATTTAAGACCACTATGCTGTGAGGAAGCCCAAGCAGCCATGTAGGGAGTGGAAGGCCATGTGGAGGAGCACAGGAGTACCAGGTATGAACAAAAAGCCTCACTGGACCTTCTAGCTCACCCATGGCTGCCACAAGATGAGTGAGAGACCTCAACCAATGCTGCCTAGAATAGAACTACCTAGCTAAGCCATGCCCCAGTTCTTGAAGCACAAAATCATGAACAAATAGAATGATAATTTTGGGAAGTGACTTGGTTGGGAGCCCACAGCTTCATTACCAGCAAACTCACAACTAAATTTCAGACTTAGGCTCCCATTCCAGCATTCTCTCAACTATGCTTGCCATCGCTAAGAAAGAAAACTGAGTCTATTATGGGAGTCCACCTGGATCATTCTTTGGTGGTGAAAACCACCAGATCTAATATATTCATCAAAGGCTTCCTAGTTACCAAATCAGATCCTTTAGAGGAATGATTCAACTGTTCTGCCAAAATTCTACCCATAAAAGAGCCTTAAAAAATTATTTTCAGGGGGGTAAGGGAGGCTAGGGGGAGGATATTGGGGGGGGGGGGGACATATGCACTACTATTAAATTTAAGTTATATTGTAAATAAAAAAAATAATTAAAAAAATTATTTTCAGACCAATATCATTAGCAAGAAAAGTTGGACCTTTCCTGGCTCGAAACCTTCCTAGCCTCAAATACCCTCCTCCTTTCATCCACCCTGGGTGTTACCCTCCACTGAGACCCCGCTCAACTGCTCCTTCTCTGATGTAGCTTCTCTAACGACTACAGCCCTTGCCTGTACTGTTTTCTGACCCATAAGACCAGTCAGTGCCTCTCAAACCCCGAGTGCACACAAATCCCCTGGTTGTCTTACTAAAATGAGGATCTGATTCAGGAGGTCTGATGGGGTCTACACACCGCATTTCTAACCAGCTCTGCATGAGAAGTGAGCTTTGGCCCTTATGCCGTCCAGTAGCTTATTCCATCTCATTCCAGAGGGTTTCATTACCCACAAATGTTTCCTCAGAGCTCATCCAGTGTTCTCAATGAAGTGCCTTGAGTCAGTAAGTGTTTGTGCACATTCCTGCCTCTCCCAACCCCACACCCCAAGTCCAGACTCAGGTCAGTGCACATTCAGAAAGTGTCAATGGGCCAGTGGGTTTCACAGGTGGCAAGATACAAAGAGCCCTGAAGGAGGCCCAAGGCTCCAGACTGGGTTTTCCAGTTAGCCTCCTCTGTACCAGTTCTTTTTCATTTGCTCAGAGCTTAATTCGTCTCAGCTGACAAACTACTGACTGATCTGTAACAGGTCCTGTGCTCAGAGCTGAGGGAGTACAATCGCCTGGACCACCTGTCCCCAAGAAGCTACCAGTCTAGTCGAGGATCGGACTGGTCAATAGGCCACGGACATCTGGGAAGCCCAGATGCAATGGGCATCTCGGAGGAGCACCTACCTCTGCCACGGGGCAAGAGGGAAGGTGCCTTTAGAGGAAGTGAGCTCCTCAGCCAGGTGAAGATGAGGAGAAAGAGAGGAGGAATGGCAAAGAATATTCCCGGAGACGACAATGGGGAACAGACTGTGTGTGGTTTCCACACTGCTAGCCTGAGCTCCAGGAAAGAAGATAATGAAGAGAGCTGTGGTAGCAGAGAATGGCAGGGTCCCCCTTAGGGGTCTACTTTAAGGCAGGGATGTGAGCTTAACTCTGTTCAAAGAGGGTAAAGGGGATGGACATTGGAAGATAAAGGAGGACAGCTAATGGGCTGAGTTTGATGACTCAGATGGATAGCCATCATAGGCCTCCAATTTCCTCATGCCCCACCTCTACCATGTGTTCCCCGAAGGGGTAGGACCTGGCACCCAGCCTGAAGGAGACCCAGCCGTGCCCAAGGCTTTCATATTCCAGTCACCAGGACAGGCCATGGTCTGCTCTTTGTCCAGCAGTCCCCATTCTAGTCTTACCTCCCTTCAAGAGATGTGAAAAAGACTAAATGTGGCGCAGGTCTCGGCAAACTGAGTACTTTGAGCTTCTCAAGGCCAAGGATACTCAGAATAAAAGTCATATGAGAGGTAGTGAGGGGCTAATAAAATAGAACAAAGACAACTGACCCGGTAATTCTAATTGAAAACATGTATAAAGCTAGAACTGTCTTTTGAAAGTCCTATAAAATGTACCTGAGGGCTGTACAACTACATTTCCAACCTGACCTCTTGCTTACTTTAATCATTTTGGTAAATGTCTATTTTTAAAATGCTCAGCATGTAATATAGATACCTTCTAATATAGTCCAGCATGAAAAAAATCTCAAGTCACTGGTATTATTCTGTTTGAAAAGAATAAAATCTTAAAGGGCAGAGGGAAGGGAGATTAGTGACAATTTAAGGGAGTGCAGGGCCAAATGGATCATCTGAGCAACACACAGAAAACTTTTTAACACATGGGAGAAAATGAGAATGGGGAGAGGAGATAGAGACTGAGGGCACCCCATTCCTAGGGAGAACTTCCTTTGGTTTTCTTGGAGCAAAAATAGAAGTTCTCCAAGTATGCTTCAGCAAAGGCAATTTTTCCATTTCTCCATCTTCTAATACATCCCCATTTCACAGTACAAATAACTGAGTCAGCACAAAGTGACTCACTTAGGGAATTCCCCTAAGGTGCAACCACCAATTTATGAAGTGGTACTTGCTATCTACACACATCTATGACCAATCCAGCCACCACACATTAAGTTATACTTGAAGCTTTAAGAGACAGCTTTGTTGAAACAAAATGTAAGATTAATTAAATAGTAAAAAAAAATCATGGCTAATAAAGCCAGCTTCTCCCAGACTAGTTCACATCTCAGAAAGAAAAGGATGTTTGTAGGATAAATTTCTACATGTGAAATTTACCCCAGAGTGAATTCCACATTTTTTGTCTTGAAATGTGGTCTATAACAGCAACAGACTAGAAACTACCTATATGTCTATCAATAGAAACTTGTTTTTAAAAAAAGCATTTCATCAAAGTAACTGGAAAAAGGAAAGCATCAATTGTCAGCCACGTGGGTGACCCCTCTTGGATGTCCAGTCCAGTCAAAAGGCTCAGAAGACTCTAGCCCCACCTGTCATTTGACTGCAGTAGCAAGAGAAGCCCCAGGAAGACCAGCCCAGCAGAGATGAGTCATTCCACAGAACTAGAAGACATAATGACAAATTATTTTAAGGTGCTAAATTTATGGTTATTTGAGAAGCAGCAATAAATTAAGTGGAATAGTAACAAATGCATCGTATTCTCTCCGGAATACCAGATCTGCCACGTTTCTGACTCCCAAGATGGGCTGCATAAGAAGAGACACATCTGATCTCTGGAATGACATCCTGTGAGCCAGAGGACCAGCAATCCCTCCCTGGGTACATGTCTGCTCACTATACCACCCTTGCTATGTTTACAACAGATTTAGACCTTGCACTCTACCTCCTAAAGTTTCAAAATAGGGTTAACCAATTTTACACTGTTATTCTACTCTACAAGTAATAGACCCAAACTAGTTATCCTTTATAGTCATCTTAGTTACAAAATGAGAGTGGAATGTTGGGACAGAAATGCTAAGGATCAAATAAAAACCTAGACCTGGCTAGTTATATGATGTCATGTAATATCCCTGGGTCCACAACTTCCCACATGTAAACATAAAATATGGTATTGGATGAGCTCTATGGCAGAATAAGAAGTTAAGAATGTTTTTTTTTTTCCAACTTCCTAAGTTCAGATCCTGTTCCACCACTTACAGACTGTGGGATGTAGGCAAGTTACTCAAACTCTCTAAGCTTAAATTTTATCACCTGTAAAATGAAGATAATAATGATATTTGCCTCTTAGGAGTACTAAGGAATTAAATAAGAAAACTACTTAATAAGCCCTAACTCTTAGTTAGACCAGCTCCAAAATCCTGTGATCCTAACTAAAAATAAATTCATTAAGCTTTAACTGGTTTGGCTCAGTGGATGGAGTGTTGGCCTATGGACTGAAGAGTCCCAGGTTTGATTCCAGCCAAAGGCATATACCCAGGTTATGGGCTCGATCCCAGGTGTGGGGCCTGCAGGATGCAGCCAATCAATGATTCTCTCTCATCATTGAAGTTTTCTCTCTCTCTCTCTCTCTCTCTCTCTCTCTCTCTCTCTCTCTCTCTCTCTTCTTTCCTCTCTGAAATAAAAAAATATATATATTTTAGCCTAAACTGGTTTGGCTCAGTGGATAGAGCATCGGCCTGTGGACTGAAAAGTCCCAGGTTCGATTCCGGTCAAGGGCATGTACCTCGGCTGCGGGCACATCCCCAGTAGGGGGTGTGCAAGAGGCAGCTGATAGATGTTTCTCTCTCATTGATGTTTCTGATTTTCTATCCCTCTCCCTTCCTCTCTGTGAAAAATCAATACAATATATTTAATATATATATGTGTATGTGTATATATATATTTTTTTTAATCAATTGGTCAAAACCCTTCTTTACTTATTTGGCTTTTGAATTTTTCTCTGATTAAAGAAAAAGGAGATTAACTTTAGTGAGAGCCACAAGTCCCTAGTCCTTCATCCAAAACTGAAATCCAAAAAGCTCTGAAAACTGACATTTTCTCCCATCTTCCTTGATAATAAAATCTGACACAAGCAAGCATGGATCTACACACAGACTTTATCCCTTTGGTATCAATATTCATGTGTTTTGATAGAGAAATTACTAATGTGTTTAATTACAGGGTACTGCTCCAGACCTGCCAGGGGTGGTATTTATACCATGCTACTTTCTGAAAGCTTAATAGTCTCACCTTTAATCCAAAATTAACTTTGAAAAAGGCTTACTAACAAAGCGAGGAAGCTACCATGGAGGGTGGGAAATGACATCAGTGTGGAGATTAATTCAGGACAAGAAAAATGAAGACAGAGAGCAAGCGATTAATTCGTCAATCCCTCGGCTTGGCACTATCTTGCCTGCTGTCCTGTTTTCTGCAAGGTCTCGGCTTTCATTTTAAAAAACATACAAAGTTCCCCTCTAGTTTTTCTAGGAAACAGGCCTCTGCAGCAGAAACAGACCGATCATTGTATCAGTGCTGCTAAAAACTTCAGGAGCATCCGGGGAGGTAGGCCTTCTGACCGACCAACTTCAAAGCTGGCGATGGTCACTCCCTTGTCAACATTCTAAAGTAAAAAAAATTTTAAATTCTTTATTTTCTGCTGATGCTTCCATCAAACAGGTTCATTAAATTAATGGTCCTATTTTCTGTGGCAGGGTACTGTGAGTCCAGGTGGCCATATGAACAAGATTTCCACAGGCACATTTGCTATGCTGGAGTGCTCAAACCATGTTAATCGTATTTCCCCAATTCTTTTGGGATAAAAATTTCCCTCTTAGTCCTAAGTGTCATTCCGTTAGGCTTCACCACTCTGCTATATGACAGTGGAGAAGTTTCTCAAATGCAAAGATGATGAAAGGAATATATACTTATAATCCATAAAATACTGAGGCTCTAAGAGCTATAAAATGCCCACGGCCATATGGCTTTTAGGTGCCAACAATGAGATTTTGAATGTGGTGAGTCTGCCAAACTAGTGTAAGGGAGAGGGAGGGAAGGACCCTGTTGTTTGCCTCACATGGTGAGAAACAGCTTCAAATTCCTTTATGTAAGACCTTCAGCACGATAAAGTGTTAAAGACCTCCCATAATGCAATACAATAACATTGAAAGAATAAGGAGCCTTGAGTTAGGCTTTGTCACTAACCGCTGTGAGGAATTCAACAAAACCTCCTGGTCTTTACCTTTCCCCCCTTCAAAATGAGGAGATTGCCCTAGCTGCTTTGGCTCAGTGGACAGAGCATCAGCCTGTGGACTTGGGTGGGGGGGAGGGTTCTGGGTTCAGTTCCAATCAAGGTCACATGACCAGGTTATGGTCTCCATCCCCAGTAGGGGGCATGCCAGAGGCAGCTGATCAATGATTCTCTCTCATCATTGATGTTTCTATCTTTCTCTCCCTCTCCCTTCCTCTCTGAAATCAGTTAAAAAAAATTTAAAATAAAAAATGAGGAGACTGGACCATGTAAGCTTTAAAAGTCCCTGTAGTGGATCTTATGTATACACAGCCTCCATTCCTACTCCTCTGGTGAGCCTTCCTGTACTGCAGAGGCCAGTAATCTAGAAACTACATTTTCCAGACTCCCTTGCAGCCATGATCTTTAGTTGTAACCCAGTAGGAACTTAGGTTCCACCAATTACTAGGTTAACTGAAGGGAGGAAGGCGTGTGGCAATTGTTTTGCACTCTGCATTAACAGGAGCATTGTGATGCATGATTAAGCAGCCACAGAGGCGCGCGCAGCTGCAGCTCCCTAGGTTGGCCAGTTCTGCAGTGCGTCTCGGAGGAGAGCCTAGGAGCTCAGCCTGGTCTTTCTTTAGTTCATTTAATGCCCTATAATCATCCATTCTCTGCTTAAGCACACTACAGTAGATTGTTTCCTGTAACTAAACCCATGCAGTCTAAAAACCCACTTCAACCCAGTGAGTGTGGCTCAATGGTTCAGTTTTTAACCATGAACAAGGAAGTTGGATTCCTGGTCAGGGAGCACATGCCCAGTTACGGGTTCAATCCCCAATGCAGGAGGCAGCAGATCAATGATTCTCTCTCATCACTGATGTTTCTATCTCTCTTTCCTCTCCCTTCCTCTCCAAAATAAAAATAAGTAAAAACTTATATTCAAATTAAAAGCTGATGCGGTTAACATGTATTGTTCTCTTATGCCTCATTTTTTACTCTTTAAATTAAACTTTTTGAAGCATCCATTCTAAGCATTTTCCCAGATCTCCCTTTTCTTCTTGCTTCCTGTTTCCTTCAAATGCTAACACATCTAGGGACTGCTGACCCCTTCTTCCCTGTCTGTATTTCTGTTCTGTGTTGACTTATGTCCTCCTGTGAGTCAGGCATTGCTGTCCCAGATGCTAAAGATACAAGCCTGCCTTTGGTGTGTCCAGTTCAAGAGGAGTCTGGTCAGCCAAATGTGCAGTCAAGGAGATGATCAGTGAGTTACAATGGAGGCAGGAAGAGGTACATCCAATTATCTTGGGAGAAAGAAGACAATTAGGGACAGCATTTATGGTCCCTTCCAAATATCAAATGGATGTGTTTTTATAAACTACTGTACTTCATTCAACAATTCACAACAATAATACTTAAAAATAAACTAATTGGCCATCACTAAAGAATCCTGGTGAACCAACTGATTATCTTGAAACTGGTAAATAAAAGGAATTCTATTCTGCCTTTCCTACGTGAACTGTCTCACTAGGAGACAGTGAGAAGTATCTCTCCAAAGAATTTCAGCTAATAAAGAAGGGACAGAATTAGAATGTTACTGATCTGCAAACCCTAATAACCTAAAATATTTAGACCTTGAGCATCAATGGCTGCTAGCATCACAAAGAGACAACCAAACTTTATGTAGCTCTTGATGGAAATAGACACCCCTACTGTGACAGATTTTAGCTACAATAAACCTGATCAAGCATCTACAGCAGTGTTGGTGCAATACAACTTTCTGTTATGATAGGAATGTTCTAATCTGCACTGTCCAATATAGTAGGCACTAGTCACACATCACTACTGAGCACTTGAAATATAAGTTGTGCAAGTAAAGAATTTAATTTTTAGTTTTACTTTACTTAATTTAAATGTAGGTAATTATATGTGAATGCAGCTACCATTTTGGACAGTGTAGCTGCAAATCCAACTACCATTTAGAGAAAACATGGGAGTAAGGAGCAAAAACCCAGATTGCTGGACTCTACAAAATAAATTAGCCATCTCTTCAACAATTAACTAAAAAAAAAGAGAAAGGAAAAATATATAAAGTAAAGGACACACCAATGAATTACAATGTGTGAACATTATGTGGACCTGATTCAGTAAACTGAAAAAAAAAAAAAAAAAGAACAAGTTATGAGACAATTAGCAATGTGAACACCATTGTTAATGTGAATATAATCATGTATTTCGTTATTTATCTATTAGAGACACATTTTAAACTATTTATGATGGCTGAGGTTTGTCTCAAAATAGTGTTGGGGGTGGATGGAGGAAGGATGACAGTAGAGCCTTGGGTTCATTGTTGTTAGGACCAGGTGACAAGTGTTCCACCTTTGAAAATTTTCATAATGAAAAATGATGAAATAAGAAAAAGACACACATTCACACATCCAAGAATACTGGATTACGCAGGCTACAGAGCCAGGTAAAAGGACAAGAATACTTTTGAAGGATTTCTAAACTCAATTCCTTTGAAGAATTCTTGGGAGAAACCAAAGATAGAGAGGAAAGAATGGGGTCAGGTAAGAAGACACTCACTTCTGGTCTATACTTGCACATGGGTTCCACCAGCCACTCTGAGTCAAGAATGAATAACATCAGTCAACTAACTGATTTAACTTCTGAGTTACTTTGTTTCTGATAAGCCTTGGGAGGACAGTGGTGATTGGGGTTGGGGGAAGGGGTTATCTCCCACAGCTAAAGACCTGCAAATGGATCCAGCTTTACCAAAGGGACTTAAACCTCTGACATGAATACTTTCCCAGAGGTACACCATATCCCCACCCCAAATCTGTTTTATAAATTATAGAATCCTCAGTAGTAATGAAACAATTTCATAAGGCACATAGTTGAAAGGCAGCTAGGCTGGGAAATAAAACCACTTAACTGGCACTTATGAGTCCTGTCCAGATCCACTGATCAGCACAATCAGGTTAGCAAATCCCTTGTTCCTACTGTAGGTAACAAAATAGCTATCATCCACTGTCAGCTAACTTCCTATTGGGCAGTTTAGCTGCACAAAAAACGTGCTAAACATTTTGCACCCATCATCTCATTTAATCCATGCAACACTTCTGAGAGGATGATTCTATTATTTCTCCATTTTACACATCAGGGATCTGAGGCTCAAACAGGTCACATATCCCCAACCACAGCTGATGATATAGATTCAACTGAGGTTTTCCTTCTCAAAAACCACTCAGAAAAATTAAAAAAACAAAAACAAAAACAAAAACCTTCCAGAGCCCCACCCACAACCACAAGGGAATTTCCACAATTCTTGATAACCACACTTTCAACTTTTTCTGACCCCAATAGTTTCCCATTCTGCAGCCAACATAGCTGAGTTACTGCCTTACTCAAGTTTTGGACTGAGCCCATACCTCTCCTTCTCCGTAAGTTTCAAATCCACACAAGAAACCTTCTCCTGCTCAGAATTTATATCTTTGCTTGTGTTTCTGGGTTAGCATTCACATTCCTATTGTAGTTAATAATTAATATTTGAGTTTCCCCACCAACCCAACTAATTCCAGGTAGAGCTACTGGACACCTACATCTTTCACTCTAAACTCATTTATCCACAACTCTATACCCTTATTATCCCCATTGTAAAAAAAAAAAAAAAAAAAAGAAAGAAAGAAAAAGAAAAAAGCAAGAAAACTAAGGCCCAGAGGGATTGGCAATTTGCCTAAGGTCACACAGCTAAGAAGTAACAAAAGCCAGAGCCCAGAGGCTTAATCATTTCTGTCAAATGATTCTGGAACTCTACTAGGGTGGGAGCATTGTTATCCTGGCTGCTTGGGACACAGCAGGCACTCCATGCTATTGGGTGGGATGTTACTTTTCTCTGCAGATCACACTTGCCCCTCCTCTGGTCCTAATAGCTAACAGCCAAATGTCTTCAGGTCATTGAAACTACGGTCATTACCACAAGAGTCTCATCCTTGACTTTTCACTTCTAGTTAGAAAACCAATTCTTAGAGAGTTTAGCTTGCTTTGCATAGAACTCTAAAATTAAAATGCGCTGAATTTAACCAATCAACTGGGCCAATATCACTACTAATCATTCTGGAGGCTCAAAGCATCTTAAATCCAAGATGTCTCCTATTTGTGGGTGAAAGCTGAGAGGGAGAAGGAACCAACCAGGCTGTCCTCAGTAAACTAACACTTCTCTGGAAACTTTGTTAACAGTTGAGGGGCAAATTCTATGCCCCACTCCAGTCCCTGGGGCTGCACATAGGCAGTGATCATGGAAACAAATTTGGTTTACTCAATTCCCTTAAGCCAGATAGCGCTGTTTGCTTGAGGCAGCAAAGAAAGATCTCCTAAAATGTTGGTAAAGGGACTGGATAGTTTTCCTCCGCCACTTTTTCTCAAGGGTAATCTGGGCATCCAGGGGCAAACTGTCTGCAATCCATTCCAAAACAACGGTTGCAATTGTCCTCCCACCCAGGCGATAAATATGCAAGTGGGACACTGTAGAATTTCCTGGAGGGCAGAGCTACCAGCCTCAGGCAAACTGAGCCCTCCCACTTAACCCCATCGGGCCCACAAAGCCTCAGGCTAGCTGACTTGAACCTCAGCAAAACCTTTAACACTAAGCAGCATGCCCTAGTTGGCAGCACCTTTTAAATATGTCTTTCTTAAATATTTCAGCCCAGGCCTCTAGCCTCAATTCATAACCAAATGCACCCCCAGACCACCTCCTGCCAAACCCTCTGAGCTATGCATCAGAAATATGCATAGGGGCGGGGTGGTCTCTCCCAGGAAAAGTAACGGAGACTTTCCTAATCCACAACAAACGCTAGGGATCTTCTTCTCCAGCTCCCCACCCCCCAGCCAAGCCCCGGGAGCCAGGACTATGCATAGGGGTGAGCCCGCCTCACCCAGGAAAAGTAAGGTAAACTTTCCCAATCTGTAGCAGCCTCTAGGCCTCCTCCTCCTGATCCTCCCTATCCCCTCCTGAGCAGCGGGACTGCGGGAACGCCCAAGAATTATCACCTACAGCGAGGATCTGGAGTCTGAGGGGTCACATTCTGGTCCAACTCCCTGACTCAGGGTGGCTGTGAGTCAGTGGAATAGGATTCCTTAACCTAGGGTAGCGGATACATTTGAGCAGGCAATCCTGTAAGCGCATAAGAGCGTCCAGATAAGATGTAGTCTACCATTCTAGAAGACCGGAGCGGGGCGGGTGGGGGGTTCTGAAGCGCGATGATAAAAGGGGACAAACACTCCAACCCACTGAGGACGCGGCATGATGCAATTTACAGTTGACCTCATTTGTCCATCATTTTAATTCAAGAAAATTTGAAACAGACACATTTAAAGGGCCCAGCAGATCTGGTGTCTAACGGGCACTCCATAATTGGCCCTGGAACTCGCTATTATGAGAGGCCCACTATGTACCAAGCTGCCACCACTGTCTCCAAAACTAAAGAGAGTGTGAAATTTAGAATTCATAGAGCGCTAGGAACTGCGCCCCAGAGGTTGGAGTTCCGGTGCCTAGGTCCCTCCTCTCCGACCACTGGATCCCCGACGATCCGACCATTCGCTGGCCCTAGCACACTGAAGGGGAGGAAAGAAGCTGAACCTGAGCCTTTCAGGGAGTTCCACTGGCCGCCGACGGGCTGTGCCCGCTCGGGGCGCCGGCCTTGGGGGCGCGGCGGCGCAGGCGGCTGGCTCCTCAGCCGACCCGAGGACGCGCGGAGACGCCCTGGCCGCGGCCCAGGGGCAGGTGCAGGAACCGCGCGGCGGACACGCCGAACGCACCGGAGCCGGGCGCGCGGGCGCGCGGGCGGGCGCGGCAGGGAGGAGCGCTGGCCCCGGGAGCCCGACGCCAGGGCGTGGTGTAGGTGGCGGCACAGGCAGAGTCGGCTCCGTACCTTGATTTTCGATCTGGCGACCGGGCGCTGCTTCGCCGCCAGGTGTCCACCGGGGTCCTCGGCATCTCCAGGCTCCAGGGTTTCGCGCTCGGGGGTGCGCGTGGACGAGCTGCTCTCGGTGCCTCCAGGCTCCCCCGCGCTGCTGCTGCCGCCGCCGCTGCTGCTGCCGCCGTCGCTGCGGCAGTCCTCGGGGGGGTCGCAGAGCAGGCGGCCCAGGCCCACTGGGAAGGGAGGGGCCGAGCCTAGACTCACAGACACACGGCGTCAGGCCTGGGCGACCGCGGTAGTTTGACCTGCGGGCGGTGCCGCCGGTGCCGCCGCCGCCGCCCCGCCCCGCCCCGGACCTGGGCACCTCGCCAAGTGGGCAACGCCGAGGGGGGTGGGCTCGCGAGCCCCCGGCTCGGCCTCCTGAGACAGTTCGGCGTTCTGAGGGCCGCTGCTCGGCCCGGGTCCCCGGGTTACGAGGAAGTGCGGGGACCCCGCGCGCCAAGTTTCCTCTACCTGGGATGGGGGTAGAGGGGTCTGATATCTACAAACGCAGCCCCAGAGGGGATCACCGATCCTCGTGCAACCCAGGAAGGCGTGGAATTGGGGGCCCCAGCCCCTACCGGCGTTCAACCCTCCCCCCCCTTTTTGGACCACCTCGGCCCCCGCCGCAGCCAACGGTCCCGCCGCCGGGCAATTAAAGGCGCCCGCGACGGGGAAGGGGAACACGATGCCCAGGGTTCCCCAGCCTCTCGCTCGGTCTTCCCGCACCTCTGAGATTTCCTACTCTCCCCTGGAAGAAGCAGGGGGTGGGGCGTCCACCCTAGCCGACGAGCAAGAGGGAACCCGGTCACCCCCAACCCTCACCCCAAGAGCCCCCGCGCCAGGCCTGGCCCCCGCCCCCGAGCCGTGCTCACCTGGGATGTAGGTATCTGCCCTTTCCTCGTCCGGGAGCTCATCCCAGCTGCGGACCGAGACCCCCGGGCTCCTCCGCTTTACCAGGAAGACTTTGGGCATGGCGAGGCCCCCTCCCGGCCCCCTCGTCCCGGCTGCTCGCCGCTAGGGACGGCAGCGATGTCTGTCTGGGTGCCGGCTTCTGGCGGCCAGAGCCCACCTTCCCGCCGCAGCCGACCCTCTCCCTCCGCCCCCCTGCCGCAGCCGACCCTCTCCCTCCGGCCCTGCCGACGACTGCCAGGCTCCCGGCCCGGCGACACCTATGCCTTAGATCGCGGATGAGACCACGCCGCGGTAAAGTTTCATAAGGTGGAATAGAAAAGGCACCAGGAAACTTGGGAGTGAGCATGCGCCCTGCAACATAACGGTGTCAACAAGCTCGCTACCTGTCCGACCGGTTCCGGCGGCCGGGGCTGCCTGTTCCAGCCCTTCCTCAGGCATGAATGTTTGCAAAAGAATTTAACGTCTGATTCTCACCCCCCCACCCCTACACTCCCCTTTTGAAAAAGGGGAGAACTTTTTTTTTTTTTCAGTCAACCCCCCCCCCCCCCCCCCATTCCCCATCACAGGCACCTCGGGACAAACTGAGGTTAAAACCCTAGGTCCGCTTCCCAGGCCATCCCTCCCGAGACTGAGCGGCTCCTGAGAATCGCTCCCCCCTCCAACCCCCTACACACATACCGCTCTCCCCTCCGCCCCCCAAGAGCTTTTGTCTCCGACCAGAACATGGACTTTGTGAATCTTTCCCGGCGGTGGCTGAAATCTTGGCGGGCGGATGGGCGAGGCTGTGGGGAAGACTCCCCAGGACTGTGATCTGGTATAAAGGGGGGGGGGGGGAATCTGAGGGCCTAAGCTCCCATCAACTACAGCAGTCCCCCCAAGCAAACACGTGGTAATGCCTTTAAGAAGTCAGCATCGTTATAGAACACATTGTGTCGGACCACACCAGGAAAGAAAAACAAGTGGGCTTGTTCCACCTCAAGACCTTGCACCCCAAGAGCCCACCATCGCCAGAAATCGTAACACAATGGAAACAAACGCCCATTGCACTTGAGGCAAACTCGAGCTTCGAAACGGATGCCTTGCCCTCGCCCACTTCCATCATTGCCTCCCCTAAGCGCCTGCTCCCCCAATTCAAGCCAGTAAGACGGCTACATCCCCTTACTGCCTCCACTGGGGAGCTGGCTGGAAAGTTTGTATTTATTTCGGGTTTTGTTTTTCCCCCCCGTCTATCTTTACACCTGGAGGGGGGGGGGAGAAAGATACCACGTTTCTAAGAGCAGTCTCGCCCGCGTTGGGGGAGACGCTCCCCTCCCACGGCCCCTGCTCCGGGGCGCAGGGAAGCACAGCACCGCCTCCACCCCTGTGGTGGGCGCACCTCCCGGGGGAGGTCAAAGGTGCGCCAGCTCCGGGGGCGGCGGGGGCGCGCCTGGCCAGGGGTTCCCTGGCGCCCTCAGCTCGCCCACGGGCCAGACTCACCTGTGTGTAACCTGAGCCGCTGCGCGCCCAGCCCACAGGCCAGGAGAACGCACACAGCGGTTCCCCGACTCTTCCGCCCTGGAATGGCCCTGAGGGATGCGGCCGCCCGGTAACGGATTTCTCCCTCGGCGGGCGCGCTGGGCGGGCGGAACGGAGAGGGGGCGCAGCTCCGGCGACCGCGGAGGGAGGCCACGCGTGAGGCCTCAAGGTCTGCCCTCAAGGGGTCGCCCTCGCTGGGCTCAACCCTGTCTGGACTCCAAATTTTCTGTGAGAACTACCAAGAATGAAAAAAAGAAAGAAAGAAAGAAGACTTTGATCTGTGTAGCCCGAGCGAGGGGCGGGAGGAGGAAGACGTCTGTGCAGCGGCAAAAGAAAACGAGGCTCCCTTCTAAGTCTAGGAGGCTGATGGCGCAGCATCTGGGACTCCGCGAGTGTATTTGTATCTGCCAGCAAACTGGAGGTTTGCTAGAAAGGAGCTGGTTGAATGAAAGTAAGGATAAAGCAAAACGACAAAATCAGATTATTCCTGGTTTAAAAAATATTTAAAACCTCTGCTCAAAATTTCTTACCTCACAAAAACGCCAACGCATTAACAGAATCCCGCCTCCCCCCCCCCCCCCTCCCGCCAAAAGCAAGGAGTGACTGGATCACTTTGTCCATTATTTGAAAAGACTGTAGCCCTGTCTGGTTTGGCTCAGTGGAAAGAGCGTCGGCCTGCGGACTTAAGGGTCCCGAGTTCCATTCTGGTCAAGGGCACATGCTTGGGTTGTGGGTTCGATCCCCAGTAGAGGGTGTGCAGGAGTCAGCTGATCAGTAATTCCCTCTCATCACTGATGTTTCTCTCCCTCCATAATGAAATAGGCTCTTTTTTAATGCAGTTTTTAAAAAATTATCTTTAATTTTTCAATTAGAGTTTACTTTCAGTATTATTTTGTATTGGTTTCAGGGGTACAGCATAGTGATTAGATAATCATATACTTTACAAAGTGTAGCCCTGATATTTTCATTACTCACCCAGCAACCATACATAACTATCACAATATTTTAACCCTATTCCCTATGCTGCATTTTACATCCACATGACTGTTCTGTAACTACCAATTTGTACTTCTTAATCCCTTCACCTCTTTCACCCAATTCCCCAAGCCCCCTCCCCTCTGGCAAACACCAGTCTAGTCTCTAAGTCTGAGTCTGTTTCAGTGATACAGGCTCTTCATGCCAGCCCTTACTAGTCTAGACCAGCACTGTCCAATGGAATGACAATGCAAACCACAAATATAATGTTAAAATTTCTAGTAGCCACCTTAAAAAATAAAATAAAGCCTGAAATTTGATTTAAAATAATATGTTTTCATTGATTTTTTTAGGGAGAGAGGGAGGGAAATGGAGATAGAAACATCAATGAAAGAGAAACATCAATCAGCTGCCTCCTGCATACCACCCACTGGGGATCAAACCCACAGTCTGGGTATGTGCCCTTACTGGGAATTGAACTGGTGATCTAGGGGTGCATAGAACTACACTCAACCAACTGAGGCATAGTGGAGGGCTTGACATTGATTTTAATGACATATTTCGTTTAACCCAATGTATCCAAAGTATTGTTTCACTTTTAACTCAACATCCAACACTATTCATGAATATTTTACAGTCTTTTTATTTTTTTTTTATAGTAAGTCTTCAAAATACTTATAGCACATCTTAGTTGAGACCAGCCCCCTTTCAGGTGTTCAGTAGCCACATATGACCAACTGGTGACTCTCAGTTTGAATAGTGCAGGACTAGAGGCAGATTAGGCATACATTTAGGACACCTGCAAAGGAGGGGCATGAAAAAAGGCTGAAGGAAGAAAGAGATTTTGCTTTGATGTCTAACCAGAATCTTGCAAATTAGTCTAGAAAGAGAAGATCAGACCTAATAAAAGACTAATATGCAAATTGACCATACCTCTGCTACAACCCTAAACCATGCCCACCAGCCAATCAGGAGCAAGTATGCAAATAATCCAACCAAGATGACTGTGGCCACAGAGAGAGGAGAAGGGTTGGGTTTCCCTGGCAATGGAGGAAGCCAAGCTTTCTGCCTGTCCTGGTCTGCCTTGGCCTCCACTTAAGGCTACAAAGTTTCAATTATAGAAGATAAGTAAATCCCAGATACCAGGGCCTCTACTTGGGTTGCCCGGGAGCATGGCCAGCCTGCAAACCACCACAAACCCCGCACCCAGGCCACCCCATACCTCAAGGGAACCCTCACCCTGATCTGAGACACCCTTCAAGACAAACCGGCTGGCCCCCACCCGTACACTAGACCTATATCTTACCTAATCCTTGTATCTGATTAAAGAATAATATGCAAATTGACTGTCACTCCAACACACAAGATGGTTGCCCCCATGTGGTCAAAGATGACTGACCTCATGTGGACACAAGATGGCCACCACAAGATGGCCAGCTGGGGAGGGCAGTTGTGGGTGATCAGGCCAGCAGGAGAGGGTAGTTGGAAGGGACCAGACTTGCAAAGGAGGGCAGTTGGGGGGGACCAGGCCTTCAGGGGAGGGCAGTTAGGGGTGACTAGACCCGCAGGGGAGGACAGTTAGGGGCAAACAAGCTGTCAGGGGAGCAGTTAGGCATCAATCAGGCTGGCAGGGTAGTGCTTAGGGAATGATCAGGCTGGCAGGCAGAAGCAGTTAGGGGCAATCAGAAAGGCAGGCAGGTGAGCAGTTTGGAGCCAGCAGTCCTGGATTGTGAGAGGGATATTCGACTGCACGTTTAGGCCCGATCCCCTAAATGGGCAGTCGGACATCCCTCAAGGGGTCCCAGATTGGAGAGGGTGTAGGCTGGGCTGAGGGACATCCCCCACCCCATGCAGAAATTTTGTGCACTAGGCCTCTAGTTTAAAATAAGCATATATATTTTGTGGTTTAGTACTGTTTTTATTTTGATAAAAGTAGGGTAGGAATGGTGGGACATCAAATCTTATCCTTGATTAAGAGACAATGCCAATTGCAGAATGGATTACCTAATATGTGGCAACAGAACCCACTATAGCTAGAAAAGATTGTGGAATAATGAGATATAAGGCTAGAGACCTCAAAAAATGCAAAATTTGGAGAACTGGGGATGAAAATAACATGGATAACTACATTTCCAGTCAACGATTGTTGGATATGCACCTATATGATATTTGTTGGGTGTTTCTGAGTGAACAGAATTACAATGTGTTATTTTTCAAATTCTTAATCAGACTCGAAAAGGGTTTATCAATATTATTAACATTTTCAAAGGAACCAGTTTTGCCAATGTTGACTTTTATCTGTTTGTAAAGTTAGTTTTCTATATATTATGAGTAGTTCATAGAGCACCCCTAAAAGTGGAATAAGAGCCGTAACTGGTTTGCTCAATGGATAGAGTGTAGGCCTGCAGACTAAAGGGTCCCAGATTCATTTCCAGTCAAAGGCATGTACCTTGGTTTCAGGCACATCCCCAGTAGGGCGTGTGCAGGAGGCGGCTGATCGATGTTTCTCTCTCATCAGTGATTCTGACTCTCTATCCCTCTCCCTTCCTCTCTGTAAAAAAAAATCAATAAAAAATATTTTTTTAAAAAGTAGAATAAGAAATAAACCCAATTTTTAAAGAACATCAAAGCTTGTAACTGGAAGAGAAAGAAGATATGACATCCACATCCCACCCAGTATCGGGGAGAAAAGATGGCCCTGCATATATATTATCCTTGGTAAGTGTGTATTAAGTCCTGTTAGAACATTCCAGTGCTGGGGAGCTCACTTTTTCTCTGCTTAAGCAATGATGTTAGAAAGCTTTTCCTTCTGCTTCATGAAAATCTGTTTGCCTGTATTTTCATCTCCTCTCCCCATTTGCCCTCAGACTATGCCTGGGCCCCTTCTCCCTGGTAGTGCTTCAGATGTGTGAAAGGATCCATTGGTGTTCTCACTTAAGACTTGTTTTCTCCAGTAATGTATAGTCAGGTTGAAAATAGACAGGTGCAGCCCTAACTGCCTGTGGACTGAAGGGTCCCAGGTTTGATTCTGGTCCAAGGACACATGCCAGATTTGCAGGCTTGATCCAAGTGGAAGGCTTACAGGAGGCAGCCAACCAATGATTCTCTCTCATCATTGATGTTTCTCTCTTTCTCTCCCTTCCTCTCTAAAATCAATTATATATATATATATATATATATATATATATATATATATATATACTTTTTTTTTTTAAAAGAAAATAGACAAGTACAAACATGCTCAGTGGCATCCTTAGAGCATACAGTTACAAGAAAAGGTTAGGATTTTGGGAAAATATTCCTAATTTTTTAAAATTTAATTTAGGGCAGAGATGGACTGGAGGGGGTCAATGGAGGAAAAAGGAGGACATATGTAATAGTTTCAACAATAAAGATTTAAAAATAAATAAATAAAATTTTATTTAAATTTTCCATTACCATTTATCCCCTCTATGCCCTCTTCCACCTCAAAGTGCCCCCACATAATCACCACACTGTTGTTCATGTCCATGAGTTCTCTTTTTTTTCCCTCTTTTGCTCAGTTCCACCAACACTCCAATGCACAAAGGCACAAACACCAGAGCTGTCTATGAGTTTGTGTCTATTTTGCTTGGTAGTTCAGTTTGTTCATTAGATTCCGCAATGAGTGAAATCATATGGCACTTGTCTTTCTCTGACTGGCTTATTTCATATTAGCATAATTTTCTCCAGGATTCCTAAAATTTTTAAAACCTTTTATTGAGGTATAACATAGCTTTAGAAAAAAATGCATAAATCATAAGTACACAGCTAGATAAATTTTCACAAACTGAAGTCACCTGTGGAGACAGCACCTCCAAACAAGGCAAAGTTGATCAACCAAAGAACTTGTATGCATGCATAAAAGCCTAACCAATGGACACAGACAAGGAGGGGGAGTGAGGGCATGAGTGGGGGAGAGGGTTGGGAGTAATGGGGGATGAGGACACATATGTAATACCTTAATCACTAAAGAAAGTTTAAAAATAAAAATACCCCTCCCCCCCTCAGAAAAAAAAAGATGAAGTTGTCTGCTCTTATTACTCCTTTCAATGTTAGACTGGCTTCCTTGCAGGTATGATAACATGAAAAAGAAATAAAAATATAAGGATTATAACAGAAAATACAAAAATCTCATTATTTGTATTTCGTTTTACATCTAATGAAAAAATGATGTAAAATTCAAAGTGCTTTGAAATAAAAAATTTTAAATATTGTGCAAGCTCTTTGTGGATTAGATTAGAAAACTTTTTCTATTGGAAGACATAAAAGAAGACACTAATCAATAGAAATTTTACCATATTAATAGATTAAGAGACTGAATGGAAATGAAGTTAACCCCCCCATATTCATCTGTAAATTTAATACAGCTCTTTTTTCTAATCTTTTTAAAAATCTTTATTGTTCAGTTTATTAATTACATTGTTCCCCCCCTTTTTTCCCCCTATAGCTCCCCTCCACCTGGTACCCATCCCACCCTCTGCCCTCACCTCTCCTACACTGTCCTCTCCCATAGTTGCATGATTTTTGTCTTTCAGATTCATTTGTTGATAGATGTGGATTTGTTATTCATAATTTATATTTTTACCTTTTTCTTTTTTATCTTTATTGTTCAGTTTATTAATTACATTGTTGCCCTTTTTTTATCCCCCTATAACTCCCCTCCACCCTGTACCCATCCCACCCTCTGCCCTCCTCTCCCCCTCCCCACTGTCCTCTCCCATTGTTGCAAGATTTTTGTCCAGTCTCTTGCTGCATTTCCCGCACCCCTTTCTCCCCAAGAATTATAAGTCCATTCCTTCTCTATGTCCATGATTCTGTTATATTCACCAGTTTATCCTGTTCATCAGATTATTAATTCACTTGGTTTTTAGGTTCATTTGTCGATAGATGTGTATTTGTTGTTATAATTTATATTTTTACCTTTTTATTCTTCCTCTACATAAAGAGTATCTTTTAGCATTTCATATAATATTGGTTTGGTGGTGATGAACTCCTTTAGCTTTTTCTTATCTGTGAAGCACTTTATCTGACCTTCAATTCTGAATGATAGCTTTGCTGGATAGAGTAATCTTGGTTGTAGATTCTTGCTATTCATCATTTTGAATATCTCTTGCCACTCCCATCTGGCCTGCACAGTTTCTGTTGAGAAATCTGCTGACAATCATATGGTAACTAACTGTTTTTCTCTTGCTGCTTTTAATATTCTCTCTTTGTCTTTTGCTCTTGGCATTTTAATTATGATGTGTTTTGGTGTGGTCCTCTTTAGATTCCTATATTTTGGGGTTCTGTGCACTTCTTGGGCTTTCAAGTCAATTTCTTTCACCAAGTGGGGGAAGTTTTCGGTCACTATTTCTTCAAGTAGGTTTTCATTACCTTGCTCTCTGTCTTTTTCTGGCACCCCCATAATTCGGATGTTGGCATGCTTGAGTTTGTCCCAGAGGCCCCTTACACTATCTTCAATTATCTGGATTCTTTTTGCTTCTTGCTTTTCCGGCCGAGTGGATTTTGCTTCTTTGTATTTCAAATCTTTGACTTGGATCTTGCGGTCCTCTGGGCTGCTTTTAGGACTTTGTGTAATATTTTTTATTCCAGTCAGTGTATGCTTAATTTCTAGTTGGTCCTTTTTCATATCCTCGTAGGTCTTGTTCATTTCCTCATAGGTCTTGTTCATTTCCTCGTAAGTCTTGTTCATTTCCTTGTAGTTCTCATTAAGTTCATCGGCCTTTTCTAGGAGCCTCCTGAAAAACCTTATTACTGTGGTTTTGAACTCTATGTCTAGCCGTCTTTTTTCCTCCATTTTTTTCACATCTGATTTCTTTCCATTTCTCTGCATTGTGGCTGCTTTCCTGAGTTGGTCAATTAACTTATTATGGTAGATGTCCTCTAAGGGACCGTGGCTCAGCCTCCCTAGTTACCTGAGGTGGATACTCTTACTGCAATCCTTTATGGGTTGTACAGTATTGTTGAAGTTAAGCCCAGCTTATTGTTCTTAGCACTAGGAGGGCTGGACCTCCAGGCCAATTGGCTGTGAAGGAAAGCTGTGTTCAGGTTGGATGGGCGGAGTCTCCAAGCTGAGCATGCAGCATCAGCTCTGCCCTATGCAGTGCATGGGTCTCTGTGCCGGGTGGTAACAGCTGTGCACCTCCAAGAGAAAGCCGCCGCAGGTCCCCACCCGTTGCCAGACAACTCTGCCTCTCCCCAAATGAGTCTGCACACCCAAAGTCTCGCCCAGGGTTGTAAAACAAAGCATTCCAGTGGTCTCCCGAACAAGGGAGCAAGTCACGAGTCCTCTCTGTATGGTCACGAAGTTCTGTCCCCAAGTTTACACGCAAACTGCTGTTCCAAGTTTTGCGCACTCTCCTCAAACTCGCAGACCTCTGCCGCGCCTGGCTTTTAGCGTGCCTACCCCGGACCTCGGACTTCGCCTGGAACTGGGGAATCAGTGCAGTGGGACATCTCCGCCCTCCCCATTGGAGAAATCCAGCCGGGCTTGCTGACGCCCGCCCTACAGCTCGCGCACACACACGGCTCCAAACCTCTCTCCGGGCGTATCTTCAAGGCTGCACTCCGCTGCTCCACTGAGTCACAGTGTTTTTACTTGTATTTGTGGAATTTTCACTCAGCCAGCTTTCTGGTGATTCTGGATGATGTTTGTTTTGTTGTTATGTTGTAGTTTTGGACTTGATGTGTGGGACAGCAAAATAGGTGTTTACCTATGCTGCCATCTTGGTTCCTCCCCCCTAATACAACTCTTAAAAATACTTGAAAAAATATATTTTTGTGGGACCTGACAAACTCATTCTAAAGTTTATATGAAAGGACAACCAAACATTCCTGAAGAACAACAGATGTGGAAACTCGCTCTATCAGATATCAATAGCAATGAAACTATTGTGCCATTGGTGCATAGCTAAACCACCAGCACAGAACAGAGAGCCTGAAACAGACTCAGACCTGTGCAGACATTTGGTTTATGAAAAAGGGCATTGCAGAGCAGTGGGGAAAGATGTGTTACTCAATAATGTCAGTATGGAATTGAAACGCTTCGTTATCCATTTGGTGGGGCAGGGAGGAGGGGGAGGAAGGCAACTGAATAATGTGCACACATATCAATTTCTAGTGGATTAAACATTTAAATGGGAGAAGGAAGGAAAGGAAGGAAGGAAGGAAGGAAGGAAGGAAGGAAGGAAGGAAGGAAGGAAGGAAGGAAAGAAGAAAAGAAGGAAGGAAGGAAGGAAGGAAGGAAGGAAGGAAGGAAGGAAGGAAGGAAAGAAGAAAAGAAGGAAGGAAGGAAGGAAGGAAGGAAGGAAGGAAGGGAGGGAGGGAGGGAGGGAGGGAGGGAGGGAGGGAGGAAATATAAGAGTATATTTTTGGGAGTATAGGATAGAGGAGAATTTCTTAAGACACAAAAAAATAAAACAAATCATAAGCCTGGCCAATGTGACTCAGTTGAGTGTTGATCTATGAACCAGGAGGCTGAGGTTTGGACCAATCACCAGTTCTCATTACAAAATGATTACAAGCGTATGTTTAACAGTGCAGGAAGTATATGAGGCAGCCGATCAATGATTCTCTCTCATCATTGATGTTTCTATCTCTCTTATCTCTTCCTTTCTCTCTGAAATCAATCAAAATATTTTTAAATGAAGATTTAATAAAAACAAGAAAATCAAATCAAGCAATCAAATAATTTTAAAATTAAGAATTACAAAAGGGAAACATGCAGGATCCTTGGGCTATGGAACCATTCAGTATCTGTGGTAGGTGATACACAAACCTACAAATGTGTTACAATTGTATAGAACTAAATAAACACACAGCACTGGCCGGTTTTGCTCTGTGGTTACAGCATTGGCCCTTGAACTGGACAGAAGGGTCTCAGGTTCAATTCCCAGTCAAGGGCAAGTACCTCAGTTGCAGGTTTCCCAGCCCTGGAAATGGGGAGTGCGAAATGCAACCTATCAATGTGTCTCTCTCACATTGATGTTTCTCTTTCTTCCTCTTCTTCCTCCCTTCCACTCTTTCTAAAAATCAATGGAAAAAAATATCTTTGGGTGAGGATTAAACAATCAAAATAAATACACACACAATGAGTACAAGTAAAACTGAGTAAATCTGAATAAGGCCTGTGGATTGTCTCAATGCCGACACCCTGGTGGCGATACTGTACTGTAGTTGTGGAAAATTTACCACTGGCAAAACCTGATGAAGAGAATACAACTGCATGTCAATGTGTATGATCTCAAAATAAAAAGTTTAATTAAAACAATTGAAAGTTGCTAAGATCTTAAAAGTTCTAATCACAAGAAAAGAATTGTTTTATGTTAAGATGGATGTTTACATAACGTGTGGTCATCCAGATATCGTTGCTAACATCTACACATAAGGAACTATTTGACATTGAAACTGGGACACTGAAACTGAGACTCAAACATTTTCTGTTCTTATATGTTTATCTCTAGTATGCAGATGCAATATTTTTTAAAGAGAAGAAATGGAGGGAGAACAGATACAGAGGCAAAGAAGCATTGAACAGACTGTCAAACTACAGTGGGAAGGCAGGGGAGGGTGGGGGGCAGGGGCTGTAAGAGATCAACCAAAGGATTTGTATGCAAGCATATAAGCATAACCAATGTATACAAGACATGAGGTGGGGAGGCAGGTGAGGGCATGTGCTGGGGGGTAGGGGAGGCCCAGGGGGAGATTAATGGGGGGGGGGCAGAAAAGGAAACATAGGTACTACTATTTGTAATACTTTTTACAATAATATATATATATATATATATATATATATATATATATATATATATATATAAAACATGTGGTAGCCCTGGCTGGTGTGGCTCAGTTGGTGAGTGTCCTCCTATGCAAGAAAAGATTGACAGCTTGAATCCCAGTTATGGCACATGCCTGGGCTCAATCCCCAGTAGGGGGCTTGCAGGAGGCAGCCCATTGATGTTTTGTTCTCAGATGGATGTTTTCCTCTTTCTCTCTGTCCCTCCTTCCCTCTTCCTTCCTCTCTCCCTAAAAATCAATTTAAAAAAACCTTTTAAAAAATTGGAATTATTTTGTAATGCATACAAACTCATTATGTTAGACACCAAAAATAAATGCAATGTTATAGGTCAATTATATTTCAATTAAAAAAA
The DNA here is from genome assembly GCA_027563665.1 of Antrozous pallidus. Lineage (NCBI taxonomy): Eukaryota > Metazoa > Chordata > Mammalia > Chiroptera > Vespertilionidae > Antrozous > Antrozous pallidus. Next base: position 18,358,524 of record CM050518.1, on the reverse strand, counting down.
CAACAACAACATAAGCAGCCTAGCCAGTTTGACTCAGTGGATAGAGTGATAAACTGTGGGTTGAAGAGTCCTGGGTTTGATTCCAATCAAGGGCACATGCCTGGGTTTGGGGCTCAATCTACAGTAAGGGGCATGCAGGAGGCAGCCGATCAATGATTCTCTCTCATCATTGATGTTTCTATCTCTCTCCTTTCTATCCTGCTCCCTTCCTCTCTAAAATCAATAAAAATATCAATAAAAATATATTTTAAAAAAACGTAGGCAAATCAAGAAAATGATTGATATAGAAGTTAAGATAATGGTGATCACTTGAGAAGAGGAACAGGTGTATAATTAGGGAAGACAAATAGGGGTTTCAAGGTAAGCTGTACATCCTCCCCCTTATCCACAGTTTTACTTTTCATGGTTTCTGCTACCTGTGGTCAACCACAGTTCAAAAATATTAAGTGGAAAGTTCTGGAAATAAACAATTCATAAGTTTTAAATTACTATTCTGAGTAGCGTGATGAAATCTTACTCTGCTGGGGACGTGAATCACCCCTTTGTTTAGTGTCTCCATGTTGTATGAGCTCTCTATCCAGTAATCACTTAGTAGCCAGCTAGGTTATCAGATTCACTGTCGTGGTATCATAGTGCTTGTGTTCAGGTAGCCGTTATTTTACTTAATAATGGCCCCAAATCACAATAGTAATGATGCTGGCAATTTGTATATGCCAAAGAGAAATGATAAAGTGCTTTCTTTATGTGAATATGTGTATAGGAAGGGTATATGTGTATAAAAAAACATTTTATAGCTATACATTTTATATTTATTCTATATAATAAAAGAGAAACATGCAAATTTGACTGTACCTTGGCTCCTGATTGGCTATGCTACTAGCCAATCAGGAGCGAGGGCGGGGCCAAGTGGCACACGCGCTGGCCCCCGGGGGGTGGAGATGAAATGGTGGTGGTGGTGGCAGTGGCAAGCACCCAGCCCCTGGAGCTGTGAGGGGAAGCAGCAGCAGGGAGCACCCAGCCCCCGGGGCCGGATGGTCACAGACAGCCAGGGCTGAGCTGAGCAGGGCGATGGCTTGGGCAGGCTCGGGGTAAGCCATCAGTTGGACATCCCCTGAAGGCTCCCAGTATGTGAGAGGGGGCAGGTTGGGTTGAGGGACCACTCATCCCCAGTGCACGGATTTTGTGCACCGGGCCCCTAGTATATTTATAAAAGCCTGAGTGACCATTCAACCATTTGACCAGTAGCTATGACACACACTGACCACCAGGGGAAAGATGCTCAATGCACAGGCATGGAAACATGGAACAGACTGATGAATCTCAGAGGGAAGCGGGTAGGGGGAGGACAGAAAAAGATTAACCAAAGATCTTATATACATACTAGAGGCCCAGTGCATGAAATTTGTGCACAGGGAGGGAAGGCCAGGAGTGGGGGTATCCCTCAGCCAAGCCTGAACCCTCTCCAATCTGGGACCCCTTGAGGGATGTCTGACTCCCCATTTAGAAATGGGCGATCGGACATCCTTCTCACAATCCAGGACTGCTGGCTCCAAACTGCTCACCTGCCTGCCTCCCTGATTACCCCTAACCACTTCTGCCTGCCAGCCTGATCACTCGCTAACCACTATGCTACCATACTAATTGATGTCTAACTGCTCCCCTGCCAGCCTGTTTGCCCCCAACTTCCCTCCTCAGCCAGCCTAGTCACCCCTAACTGCCCTCCCCTGCAGGCTTGATTGCCTCCAACTGCCCTTCCTTGCAGGCCTGGTCCCTCCCAACTGCCCACCCCTGCTGGCCTGATGGCCCACAACTGCCCTCCCTTGAAGGCCTGGAACCTCCCACTGTCCTCCCCTGCTGGCCATCTTGTGGTGGCCATCTTTGTCCACCAGAGGGCAGGATCTTTGACCACATGGGGACAGCCCTCTTGTATATTTGGGTGATGGTCCATCTGCGTATTACTCTTTTATTAGATAGGATTACAGATCCGGTGCATGGATTCATGCACAGTGGTGTCCCTCAGTTTGGGCTATGGGGATCAGGCCAAAACCAGCAGTCTGACATCTCCTGAGGGCTCCCAGATTGGTTCAGTACTGTCCATGGTGTCTGGCAGCCTCTGAGGGTCTTAGAAAGTATCTCCTGCAGGACTATTGTACTGGTAATGCTGAATTTCTTAACCTGGAGGGTAAGAATAGTATTATTTTATCATGTATACATATTATAGTTACTCTTGTCTATGTTACGTATGTCACATAATTTTTAAATTAAAAAAACAAATCAGTTGGTGTAGTGAATATGGGGCAATGCTTGAGGAAACCCAAAACCCTCTCCACACCTCTATTTTTGAATAATTTCCCCTTATGAGTAAGTCTCTCTTCCTCACAAGGACACAGAAAACTGCTTTCCCAGACTTCCATGCTCTGAATGCAAGCATGTTGCCCAGGTTCTCTACATGTGCAAACTCCAGTTAGGAAGGCTGCAGTGCTGGGGAGAGGGCAGGCCCAGAGCCCCGGCTAGAGAAGCCTGGAACTGCGATTTGGGCATCATTTCAGGAGGCTCCCTTAAGAGACTGGTTCTTTGGTCTCCTGGAGATTCCATGAGCTTCCATTCTATATAATGAAGGCTAATATTTAAATTGTCCCCTCAGCTGGGAGTTCCACCATGGCCCCTCCCCCACTGGGCTGGCCCTGTCCCCAATGCCCCCCCCACCCCAATTTGCCCCAATCAGGGTGGGCCAGCCGGACCTCACCTATGCACAAATTTGTGCACCGGACCTATAGCCCTTTAATAAATCCCTTTTCTGATTAAACTAGCTAGAGTGGGTTCTGTTGCTACATCTTAGGTCACCTATTCTGCAATTGCCATTGTCTCCTAATTAAGGATAAGATTTGGTGCGCCACCATTCTCACCCTACTATAATTCAAAACAAAAGCAATAGTAAACCACAAAATATATGTTTATTTTAAATCTCTTCTTTCTAGACTAATTTGGAAGATTCTGGTTAGACATCAAAGCAAAATCTCTTTCTCCCTTCAGCCCTTCTCTTTCATGCCCCTGCTTTGTAGGTGTCCTAAATGTATGCCTAATCTGCCTCTAGTCCTGCATTGTTCAAAATGAGAATCACCAGATGGTCATATGTGGCTACTGAACACCTGAAAGGGGGCTGGTCTCAACTGAGATGTGCTATAAGTGTAACATATACACCAGATTTTGAAGACTTACTGAAAAAAAAAAAAAAGACTGCAAAATATTCTATGAATAGTGTTGGATGTTGAGTTAAAAGTGAAACAATACTTTGGATTAAACAAAATATGTCACTAAAATCAACTTCAAGCCCTCCAATGTGGCCCAGTTGGTTGAGTGAGAGTAGTTCTATGCACCCATAGGTCACCAGTTCAATTCCCAGTAAGGGCACATACCCAGACTGTGGGTTTGATCCCCAGTGGGTGGTGACCTAAGATGTAGCAACAGAACCCACCCAGCTGCAGGAGGCAGCTGATTGATGTTTCTCTTTCATTGATGTTTCTATCTCCATTTCCCTCCCTCTCCCCCTAAAAAAAAAAAAAAATCAATAATAAAAACATATTATTTTAAACCAATTTCAGGCTTTATTTTATTTTTTAAGGTGGCTACTAGAAATTTTAACATTGTATTTGTGGTTTGCATTGTTATTCCATTGGGCAGTGCTGGTCTAGACTAGTAAGGGCTGGCATGAAGAGCCTGTATCACTGAAACAGACTCAGACTTAGAGACTAGACTGGTGTTTGCCAGAGGGGAGGGGGCTTGGGGAATTGGGTGAAAGAGGTGAAGGGATTAAGAAGTACAAATTGGTAGTTACAGAACAGTCATGTGGATGTAAAATGCAGCATAGGAAATAGGGTTAAAATATTGTGATAGTTATGTATGGTTGCTGGGTGAGTAATGAATATATCAGGGCTACACTTTGTAAAGTATATGATTATCTAATCACTATGCTGTACCCCTGAAACCAATACAAAATAATACTGAAAGTAAACTGTAATTGAAAATTTTAAAAATAATTTTTTAAAAAACTACATAAAAAGAGCATGTCATTCTGGCAGGCTATCCTTAGGCATCCCCACATTTTCTTGGTCAGCATTGTGATTTGGGGTAACAGGCAAGTAGCACTGAGAGGCCAATGATTTGGCTTTGAAACCTGGCTCTGCCACTGACAAGCTCTAGGGCCGTGGTAACATCATTAAAATTCTCTGAGCCTCAGTGTCTTTCTTCCTAAAATAATATCTCATTTATGTGTTTTTTAGCCTCCCTCAGAGAATCAACTGGGATCATGTTTGAGAAGGTGTTTATAGAAAGCATGTTCCTATTGTTCAAATAACAATGACCAATGTTAATCGAATGCTTTCCATGATGTCCATAAGATAGTTTCACAAACAGCCCTTTGTGGAAGAGAACTTCTCCATATCACAAGTGAGTCAACACAGAAAGGTCAAGAATCCCTGTCTCAAACTGCAGCAGGACACCAAGAATGCACGCCATGAGCTCAGCAGAAGCCAGCAGTGTGTCCATCAGTGCCCCTCGTCGACCTCGGATGTGCCATGTGTGGGGTCCCCTTGTCGGAGGGTTACTTAGTCTGTAGACACACTCAGAATTTTCCTAGAACAAGATTCAGTGTCTCCTCCACACCAACAAGCTCTTCCTGCTTCTGGTTGCACCTGTGTCTGGGGAAGGGAAGAGTCTACCTGGCGAGGACACCTGGTGTTTTCACTTGCCCTCCAGTCCCCACCTCCCAGTAACTGAGCTTGAGGTCTGGGCAGGCTGACTCCTCCCCTCCTGCAGGAGGTGGGCGTTTAAAGCCTTCAGTTTGGCCACAGCGATTGCTTCCAGGGCGGACATGAGATCCAAACTGAACCAGCACTGGAGAGGAGCTGTTGTTTAGACTCCCTGTTCCCCCCAAGGCTGAGAGAGGATGAAATACAAGCCCCGGGCAGGTAGCCAACTTTGCCACCAACAGCTGCCCAAGAATGATGCCACCCCAGAGGAAAGCAATGCCAGGAGATGGAGAGAATAAGAGTGAGTACTCATGACAGTACTAGTCCTGCCTGAAGCAAACCTACTGCTGGAGTGGTCAAATAAATTCTCTCCCTTTTTCTTGCTTAAGCCAGTTAGAGTTATGCTTTCTCACTTGCTATCCTCAGTTTCAACTAAATAGCTATTAGGATGGCACTTGCTCACTATTTTGCTCTCCTGCAACTCACGGAAAAGACATGTCCTTTTCCAATGAACTACAAGCTGGTTCTTCAAAAGCCACAAGATCACAATTACTTTTTAGCTTACACACTTATGAGACAGAAGGTATGGTTCTGTAAATTAAGCACATACACACAGAACAATAAACCTCTATTATTTGAATATCATAAAAATGTCAATATAGCTGAAACCAGTTTGGCTCTGTGGATAGAGCATCGGCCTGTGGACTGAAAGGTCCTAGGTTCGATTCTGGTCAAGGGCATGTACCTTGGCTGTGGGCAAATCCCCAGCAGGGAGTGTGCAAGAGGCAGCTGATCGATGTTTCTCTGTCATCAATGTTCCTGACTTTCTATCCCTCTCCTTTCCTCTTTATAAAAAAATCAATAAAATATATTAAAACATATTTTTTTAAAGTCAATGTAAATATGATATACCTATCTAATAAAAGGGTAATATGCAAATTAACTATCACTCTGCCACAAAGATGACGATGCCCATAGCCACAAGGTGGTGGCACCCGGTCCTCTCAGCCCCACCAGAGTCCCCCAGTCCCGGGTTGGGGGTGGGGAGACAGCCACTGAGAATGGGCAGCATGAGCGGTCTGGTGGAATGCTTGCTTCATCACCATGGCGACAAGGAAAGCATTCCACACCTAGCTGCAGATGGGCCTCTGGCCAGACCAGGGCACAGATGGGCCTTTGGGCCACAGAGAGCCTCTGGGCAGCAGATATGGAGTGACCAGGCCCTGCATGGAGCTACTGGCACATGGATTCGTGCTCAGAGCTACCAGTATATATACAAATAGGTAAATTTCAATGTAAAAATTCAATATAAATTAGGAGGTAGTTGATTATCATTCTGAGTTACTGATCTAATAATCTTCTTGAGATGCTTGTACTGTAAGGTTTATATGAATCTGGATCCACAAACTCAGATTATGTGAGGACATCACATAATTTTATTTCCTTTACCCTGGCTTCAAGGTTCCATCCCAATATGGGTTTGCCATGCATCCACTTCCCCTTTTGTTCCTGCCCCCAGCAAAGGGCATGAAGCTTCACTGCCCTCTGAATCTTGAGTCTCCCCAGCTTTGCAACTCCCCTGCTCTCTCTTCATGCTCCTGCATCCACATCTCTATATCCCCCATTCATGAGCTGGTGCTTTCTTTAAAGACTGCCTTAAAAAACATTGCTTCCAGGCCTCCCCAAAGACAAGGGAGTCTGAAGGAATATCTACCTGAGTGATACTGCTAGAGCAAAACACAAATTAATCCTATCTAATAAAAGAGTAATATGCAGATTGAACATCATTCCAACACACAAGATGGCTGCCCCCAGGTAGTCAAAGATCTGCCCCCATGTGGACACAAGATGGCCACCACAAGATGGCCAGCAGGGGAGGGCAGTTTGGGGGTGATCAAGGCTGCAGGGGAAGGCAGTTAGGGGTGACCAGGCTGGCAGAGGAGGGAAGTTGGGGGTGACCCTGCCTGTAGGGAAGGGCAGTTGGGGGTGACCAGGTATGCAGGGGAGAGCAGTTTGGGGGGACCAGGCCTGCAGGGGAGTGCAGTTAGGGGCAAACAGGTTGGCAGGGGAGAAGTTAGGCATCAATCAGCCTGGCAGGGGAGTGGTTAGCGGGTGATCAGGTTGGTAGGCAGAAGTGGTTAATAGCAATCAGGAAGGCAGGCAGGTGAGCAGTTGGGAGCTGGCAGTCCTGGATTGTGGCCTAAATGGGCAGTCGGACATCCTTTGAGGGGTCCCAGATTGGAGAGGGTGCAGGCTGGGCAGAGGGACACCACTGCCCCCCTGCCCAAATTTTGTGCACCAGGCCTCTAGTATCTTAATAATTTCCTACCACAAGGCTTCTCAGCAACGTGTCATCATTGTTGCCTGTCAATCACCTGCAAGGCTCTGAGACTGTTGGAGGCATATTTACTAGTCTATGGTAAATGTTAACATGGAAGTCCCAGGTGAGAAAATTTTCTCTTTTTAATTCTGTTTTTATCCTTCTGATTAGGTCAAGGAGAAAATCCTACCTTGGTGTTAGTAGCTCTTTAACACCTTTTTAACACTCACTAAAGTCCTTTTAATGAGCAATCCAACCTCAGACTTTCATCTTCTGGCAAGCAAAGGATACATGGCTGAAATTTAACATCAGCCATGTTGGTCCATATCTCTATTTTCAGTTTGCCCTCTGTTTATGACAAGTGATATTGGCTTTCTGTTTCTAGCAGTGGTAATAAAATTTCCTTTTAAAATACATTTATTTAATGATGACTTACTTAAAGATGAGTTAGTCTAGATTGTCTAAGAAGCAGATACTAGGAAGAGATTAAACATGCACGACATTAGGGAATATGCCTGAGGGAAAATGGAGAGGAATTTGGGAGGAATTTGGAGAGCTGTCAAACCAGGATAGATGTCTGACCCCCATGAAGGAGAGCAGGGAAGGGAAGGAGGAGGTTTGGTAGAAGTGTCTTCAACAGCTGGGCAGTTTTAAGGAAGGTTCAGCAAGGCTTTCAGGGAGTCCTCAGCCAAAGTCATATGTCAGAGGAGTCCCATGTCTCCTGGGTGGGTCTGCCTCAGTATCCCTGCTGTGCTCAGTCACGGGCTGGAGCAACCCATGGTGGGCATGGCCTCCTCCTCAACTCAATGATGGACTTCAGAGTGCAGTGGCTGAAGCTCAGTCAGTCACACTCCCTACAGTCAGGAAGTTAGAGTCACATGCTCATGGCCACCATATGACAGAATTGGTAATGCATACATAAAGCTAAAATCTTTTAGGTGATGTCAGAAAGAATGACTTTGGGGGTAGTACTGTTCTAAAGGAAGGTGGCCCTTCAAGTGAAAGAGGCTGACAAGCTGATGTCCTCAACTCTTCCTTCCTCTCTCCCACTGAAGTAGGCTGAAAAAATGCCCCCCCCCCAACATATTTATGCCCTAACCTCTGGGACCTGGGAATGTTATATTATTTGGGATAAGGGTCAGTTTGATTAAACTGACAAGTTATCCTGGATTTCCGGGGGGGGGGGGGAGCTTAAATGCCACCACAAGTGTCCCTATAAGAAGGAGACAGAGGGCGATCACATGGACAGAAGAGGAGGCCATGTGACCACAGGTTTGGAGACTGGAGTCTTATGTTATAAAGAATTGTTCTCTTCCTGCAGGCATATCTTAAATACTATAAAAACTATTGGCAATGATAAAATTGTCAATTGTCTTTTTGATGGTGAATGCCTCCTACTTCAGATATCTCTTGCTGTGTAACAAAAAAAAAAAACCCACCAAACTCAGTGATTTAAAACAACATTTCATTTGAACGTGATTTTGTGGGTCAGTAACTTGATCAGAGCACCGTGGGAGTAACTCAGCTCTGTTCTATGATGTCTGGAGCCTCAGCTGGAATGGGTCAAAGAGCCGAGGTCTGGTTGGAACAACTGGGTCATATGCCCAGGCCTCAGTTCTTGCATTCAGCTGGGTTCTTCAGTTCTCCGCTGCATGGTCTCTCCATAACGTTTTCTTGGGCTTCTTCACAGCATGGTAGTCTCAGGAGAGTTGGACTTCTTCCATAGGGTTGGCTTTCCCCAGGGAGCAAAAACAAAAGCTACCAGACCTTCTAAAGCTTAGGCCTGGACTTTGTATCATGCTGCTGCATTTTACTGGGTTAAGGCAAGTCACAAGATCAGCTTAGATTCAAGGGAAGTAGAAATAGACTCTGCCTCTCAGTGGGGAAAAACACAAAGAATTAGTGAATCTTTAACTTACTCCACCTTCCTCCCTCCCTACCTCTTTTTCTCCATTCTCCCTTAGCCTTCTCTGCCACTCTGCTTTCCATAAACATGTGTGGAATCTTAAAGTCACTATGCTAATTATAGGAGGAGAGATAAAGCATAGTCCTTGATCTCAAGAAGCTTAGAATCTAACTGGATAAAAATTAGTAAACTAATAATCACAATAGTGAAAAATGTAATGGTATGTGTATACCCAGAATCTTTAAAAGAGGGGTCAATATGTCATTCATATTTGTAATCCCCACACCTTATTTAGAGGCTGGGTCAGGCCCTCTACAAACACTAACTGAACCAAAGAACTCTTGACTGCCACTGGTTTGGCTCAGTGAATAGAGCCTCCGTCTGTGGACTGACAGCTCCCAGGTTCAATTCCAGTCAAGGGCACATGCCTGGGTTGCAGGTTCAATCCCCAGTACCGGGCATGCAAGAGGCAGCCAATCAATGATTCTCTCTCATCATTGATGTTTCTATTTCTTTCCCTCTCCCTTCCTCTCTGAAATAAATTTAAAAATATTTAAAACAAACAAACAATAAAAACCCTGAGCATGGATGAGTTTATATGATCACTGAAGAGAAATAAGTTTAGTAAAATTAACTGCACAGTTATTAATTTGCCTAATGGTAAAAAAATCTCAGGAATTAAAATTTTATTGTTTTGCATAAAATATTAATTTGTGTGTACAGAGTCTTTGAAGCACCCACGTAACCTAACAATTCTCAATTTTTTGTTTGTTTGTTTTTTTACTGAAAATGACTGGAGGAAGCATTCGGACATCACTGGGAATCATGGGGGGAAAGCAGAAAGGGGGACCAACAGAGGCAGGAGGGTCCTGAATCGTGAGTGGGATAGTCAAGGGTAATTTCATTTATCTCATAGTTCTGCCTGGAAAACTGCCACTTAACTGGCACTTGTCACATTGAGGCAAAAGTTGCTGGAAAAAACACACAGGTCCTTGTTTGTTTAAGCCACTGCTTATCAGGTTATCTGGGAGTTGCTGTCAAACAACTAGTTTTTCTAACAGTATACACAGAAAGTGGGGCCCTTGGGTCGGAGGATGGAGAAATGGATGTTGCAAAGTAGTGTGAGGTCAGGTTCTGTAGCAGCAGAGCCAAAAATGGGAGTTCTTGTCTAATTTCTTTATAGGGGTGGTGCTCACAGGAAAACCTTGTAAGGGAGTGATGGGAGCAGGACCCCACCAGGCAGGAGGAAAAGCCCAACGAGTATGTGGTTTCAGGTAAGGTCACTCTCAGCCTGATCCCTGGGGAGCTCAAAAGTATTAATTGCAACATTGTGAAAGTCTGCCTTGAAGCAGGGGAACTGGGCTTTTGTACCCCATAACAGTCAGTACTGCTCGTGACCATCCCTGTGTGTTTGAGGTTTAGGGGAGGGGGATGAAAACTGTGTGGCAGCTTTAATGGCCCAAGGGCCAGAGCTGGATAAAGTCACAGGTATAAGCCATTAGCAACAGCACCTGCAGCAGCTGTGGGGCAGTAAAAAGGATACCAGGGAATCTGAGCAGGTCACCAATAGCATCTGCTACAAAAGATGGCTAATTCTTCCCATGATTTATGACAAACCTTAAAATTGAACATGCATACACACCTCTCAGACCAAGCAGTTCCCCTCCTCGAAGTATCCCCAATAGTTGTGATAACCATGTGTGGTGCCAATTTGGGGTACTGGAAATATTGAGGGGAACACCATGTAGAGTACATGACTGTCTAACCACTAAGCTGTACATCCAAAAACAATACATAATAATTTTAAAAAGCTAAAGAAAAAAAGTATAGCCAATAGAAGTGAGTACTATGTCTGCCAAAAAACATGTAATAATGTTAACAATAAAAATGAATGGATTATTGATGAATATCAAAGGAATTGAGTGAAAGAAGCCAGCCTCCAATGGTTACTATACTACACAACTCCATCTTTATGACATTCTCAAAAAGACAAAGCTGTAGTAATGGAGACTAGATTGGTGATTGTCAGGGATTAGGGGTGAGGACTAGTAGGGAGTTCTTTGGGGGGACGGACTGTATCTTGATTGTTCTGTGGTAATATATATTTATACACATGTTAAAACTCATAAACGGTGTACCAAAAAGACTATAAATGAATAAAATAGTTTTTTATTTTATTTAACAGCCCTGACCAGTTTTGCTCAGTGGATAGAGCGTTGGCCTGTGGACTGAAGGGTCCCAGGTTCGATTCCGGTCAAGGGCATGTACCTTGGTTGTGGCACATCCCCAGTAGGAAGTATGCAGGAGGCAACTGAATCGGTTTCTCTCTCATTGATGTTTCTAACTCTCTATCCCTCTTCTTTTCCCTTCCTCTCTGTAAAAAATTAATAAAATATATTTAAAAAACATGTGTATAAATGTTCATAGCACCTTATTTATGACAGCCTAAACTGGGAACCTCCCAAGTGTCCATTCAGGAGAATAAGTGTGTAAATTGGGTTATGTCTATGCTAAGAAACCTTGCCCAGCACTGAAACAGAACAAACTAGCCCTAGCAGGTTTGCCTCAGTGAATACAGCGTCGGTCTGCTGACTGAAGAGTCCCAGTTCAATCCTGGTCAAGGGCACATGCCCAGGTTACAGGCTCAATCCCCAGTGGGAGGCATGCAGGAGGCAGGCAATCAATGATTCTCTCTCATCATTGATGTTTCTATACCTCCTTCCCTCTCCTTTCCTCTTTGTATTCAATAAAAATATATTTTTTAAAAAGAACAAACTATTGATAATGTGCAATAGCATGCATAAGTCTCACAGAATATAGGTATTTTTTATTGGTTTCAGAGAGGTAGGGAGAGGAAGAGATAGAAACATCAGTGATGAGAGAGAATCATCAGTGGCTATCTCCTGCATGCCCCATACTGGGGATTGAGCCCATAACCCGGGCATGTGCCCTGACCAAGAATCGATCCATGACCTCCTGGTTCATAGGTTGATGCTCAACCCCTGGGCCACAGTGGCTGGGCATCTTCCAGAATATTAAGTGAAAAAGGCCAGACACAAAAGGACCACATTATATGATCCCATTTATATATTGTTCAAAAACAGGCAAGATGAACCCAAGATGATGCAGGCAGAATCGTGACTGGGATGGGACATAAGGGTACATTGTGAGGTACATAGAAACGTGCTCTATCTTGATCTGGGTGGTGACTTCATGGATGTATTCATTTGTAAAAGTCAATTAAGTTCTGTACTTCAGATGTCTACTTTGACTTGTATAAGTAATACCCCAGTGTTTTAAAATGCTTACAAAATTTAAGGATTTTAATCTGCTTTGTATATGCCTAGGTGATGTACAAAAGTACTGAACTTCAATGTGGACTGTTGGTTCCTTGAGAGCAGGCTCCCTATCTTCACTTGACAAATGGACAGGGCACTGTGCTAGGCTTTGGGGATCCAAGAGAGCAAAGACTTGGTCTCTGCCCTCAATAAATATTTGCTGTTTAAAAAATAATAATAATAAATATTTGCTGTTGCTCACCAGGTGTCTGAAGGTTGGGGGACTAGGTGCCTGCAGAATGGCCTAAAACAGCTCAGACCAGCAGGAAAACCTAATTCTTGGCTTGGAACATATCTATCTCTCTGTAAATGGGGAACCAGTCAACAGTACCTTGAGCTACTCTTTTGGGATGCATATTCACTGGCTGGAGAAATTTGACCCAGTTCCTCAAGCTTCTTTTGCAACATAGCCTGGCCCCGTTAGGAAGTGGGCAATGGAAAGGTTTGGCCATGTAATGATACCATTAACTTTAATTTTACTATCTTACAACTAGACCTGTTACTGGTGAGACTAGGAGACCTCAGTTCATGTCTTCGTGAGGGAAAGATTTCAATCAAGAGACAAAGTGCAGAAAAGCAAGCAGGAATTTATTGAGTGCAGAAAAAAATATATTTAGGACAGTGAAACAAGGAAGGACATAGAAATAACAGGACAGCCTAGACTTGCTTTACAAAGAAGTCTTTCCAAAGCTGCTTTGGCTGACAGGGAAGTCAGCGAAGATAGGCCCTGGAGACAGGTTCAGGGGTTCAGCCTGGGATGACCTGCCACTGTGCATTGCTCCCCAGTTTGCAAGTTTCATGGGTCCTTAAAGGTTAGGAAATTTGTGCTGTGTGGGAAGGAGAGGGTAAAGAGAATGGCATGGGTGTGGTCCCTGGAAGGAGAGCATTCTGGGACCTTCCTTCTCCTGGGTTTTGGGGACTGGGTATTTGGGGAGGTCTTAGAGGAGAATCAATAGAATATTCAGCAGCTTTGTGTTGATGTTCCAAGGTGGGATTTATTCTCTTAATTTGTCTGTCCTTGGGTGTGGTTGGTAAATGTCAATTAATTGGATTTCTGTTGTCTGTCTCCCGGAGTGGGGTCTTCTGAGAGCTATTTGCCCTCTTGTTAGGGAGGATAAGTGCAAACCATTTGCTCTTGAGTGTCTTTGGTTTAGGGAAGATGGAAATTATTAGGTGCCTGCAAACTGCTGGTTAAATACCTATCTTAGTTTTCCTATTCCTGAAAATTTCCTAGCTTCTTACTATGCTATAGCAGACCTGTTTTGCTGTTCCCAAAGGAAGGGGCTGAAGGTTAAGGCCTCTTAGATCAATGTGTCTTCCACAGCCAAACCTTTATGGATCTCAAAAATGACCCTCAGCTATGTACTAAGGTAAACTAGATCTCTCTGTAATACAGAGCCTGAAAGAAAAATATACCCAGATGGAAAGAAACATTCAAAAAACGGATGAATGAATTTGTTAGTCCTTTGCCAACCTCTGCCAAACCTTGACATATTAAAAATGACTGTCCTTGTTTTGCAAATCAAATCTTTACAGAGCCAGAGGTGTGGCTCCACAAAATCAAAGTGGTCTCCTGGCCTCACCAGTAGCAGGTCTAGTTGTAAGATAGTAATCCTTTTACCTCCCCAAAACCTCCACTTGACTCAAAATGCTTATAGATATTTGGCTTTCTGAAATCAATGGCTTTCTAGGAGAAGCTTGCATATCTTTCCCTGTCCCTGGTCTTCAAGAACTCTTCTCTGGGCCATCTGTTTTTACTTATTTTGTTGTTGTTAATCCTCACCTGAGGATATTTTCCATTGATTTTAGAGAGAGTGGAAGGGAGGGAGAGAGACAGTGAGAAAGAAACATCAATGTGAGGCACATTGATTAATTGCCTCCTGCACGCTCCAGGGATCGAGCCTGAAAGGAAAGTATGTGCCCTTGACCGGAATCGAGTCTGGGACTCTTCAGTCTGCAAGCTGATGCTCTATCCACTGAGCCAAACCCACTAGGGTTGGGCCATCTTTTAAAATGAAAGTTTTAGGGAGGTAATCCTTATTGAAAAGAAAAATAAACTTTAGCCATTTGAGCAGATCAATTAACTTATTTCAGCTGTTACACATTGATTGCTAGACATGTCTTAAGTTCACCTATTTTGGGCCTTTTATTACAGAAAAGCTAGCAAATACACTTGAAACTTAGTAACTGTTTTATACTTGATTAGAAACATGTCTCTCAAAAGTGTGAATGTGTTTGCCAATGAAGGAGATTGTTTCTAGAAGTTATAAAATCAGATGAATAAATAAAGCGTGATATATACATACAATATAATATTATTCAATCTTAAAAAAGAATGAAATTCTGATACATGCCAAAATATGGATGAATCCTGAAACATGCTACATGAAAAAAGCCAGATGTAAAAAAATAAAATGTTGTACAACTCTACTTATGTGAAGTTCCTAGAGTAGGCAAATTTATAGAGACAGAAAGTATAATGAAAGTTATATGAGGGAATTTAGTGGGGAAATGATGGGGTATTATTATTTAATGATACAGACTTTTTGTTTGAGATAATAAAAAGATTCTAGAAATAGATGGGATGATAATTACAAAACATTGTGAATGTATTTAATGTCACTCTTATTTACCACAATGAAAAGTAGGGTTGAGAAGTCAATGCCAAATGAAATGTGTCAGAGTATGCACTTTGAGTACTACTCTTAGTATAGAATAGACACTGCTGATAATAAAGCAAGAGACCTAAGGAAGAGACTTAAGTAGACAAAATGTAATTGAAATAACCAGAGTTTAAAAGTATTAGAAAGAAAATTATAGCTGTGAAAAATAGACAGAGAAAAATCCAATCCTATATAATAAAAGGCTAATATGAAAATCCACCAAATGGTAAAACAACTGACCACTATGACATTCACTGACCACCACCAGAGGGCAGACACTCAACACAGGAGAGCTGCCCCCCGGTGGTCAGTGTACTCCCACAGGGGGAGCACTGCTCAGCCAAAAGCCGGGCTCACAGCTGGTGAGCACAGCAGTGGTGGCAGAAGTCTCTCCCACCTCTGCAGCAGAGTTAAGGAGGGTGCAGGCTGTGCTGAGGGACCCCCACCCAGTGCACAAATGTCATGCACCGGCCCTCTTGTTTATATGTAATTGGTGTCCCTAGAAAGAAAACTAAAGACATAGAACAGAAAACATATTTACAGGTTTAATTTAAGAAATGTTTCAGAAATAAAATAAGTATGAATGTACAGAATAAATGGGAACATCACGTCCAAATAAATTTTGACTCAAAAACATATTCAAGTAACTGGATTTAAAAGATAAAGGGTGTATACTTAAAGCAAGCATGCTAAGTAATTAAGTAACTGAAAAGAAAAATTATGCTGCCCTCAAGTCTCCACAGCTATTTAATATTAGAAAATAGATGAGCAAAGTCTACAAAATCCTCACGGAAAGCAAGTGTGACTAAAAAATTTATACCCTGCCAAGACCGGTTTGGCTCAGTGGATAGAGCGTCGGACTGCGGACTGAAGGGTCCCGGGTTCGATTCCAGTCAAGGGCATGTACCTTGGCTGCTGGCACATCCCTAGTAGGGGGCGTGCAGGAGGCAGCCGATCGATGTTCTCTCTCATCGATGTTTCTGACTTTCTATCCCTCTCCCTTCCACTCTGTAAAAAATCAATAAAAAATATATTAAAAAACAAACAAACAAACAAAAAAAAGCTTCAATTAAAAAAAAAATTTATACCCAGCTCAACTGTGCTTTATGTACAAAGCCAACACAAAAATATTTTTGAGTGTGCAAAAATTTAGGAAATACAGTTTCCTTTTAAGCTTTTTTAAAAAAGAGAAATATGTTTCTTAGAAATGTATTTGAGAGAGAGAAGAAGGGAAAGGAACAGAGAGAAAAACATCCTATATGCCCTGAGTCTGCAGCCCTGACTGGGAATTGAACCAGCGACCTCTCAGTGCATGGGACAATGCTCAACCAATTGAGACATACTGGCCAAAGGAGGAAATACAGTTTTATAACCCTTTTATGAATGTGCTGATAACTGATGGAGAAACAACACTGGAAGGACTGTTAATAACCATGAAATGATTAAAATGTGAGACTAAGTTGAAAACAAATGTGGGAATTATGGTTATGGAACAGAATGCAAAGGTTATAAGTTCTGGCAGTGAAAAAGTGATAGAACTAACAAAAGCTGAAAAGAGAGAAGGTGGGAAGTAGAGTACATATATTGATTTCCTCAATGTTTACAGTGGGAGTCAGAAAATATTTAAGTTGATAAATCAAGCACAGAAGTCTCAATATATTTAAAGCTTAAAAGGTAAAGGTTAAAAACAATATTATCTACTACAATTAGGTTATTGGGAGAGTAGATTTATGCCATTTCCATCGTGTTTATAGAAGTGAATAAAAAATACTCTCTGAAAAGATCCCAGGAAAGAATCCAGATTGTGACAAGGAGATCTAATAACTGTATTATAAATATATGAAACAATCTCACTGACAAGAGTAGGGGAAAAGGTATTGACTTACTAACTTTGAAAATTCATGGAATTTGTAAGACTAAAAGCAAAGGAATTGCAAAAAAGCATGGTGTTCTCATTGATAACATGATTCCCCTTGCGCGTACAGGTTAACAATACTGAGACTACGCTACAAGTATACTAAAATGGAATAATTAGCCGAGACTGGTTTGGCTCAGTCGATAGAGCATTGGACTGCGGACTGAAGGGTCCCGGGTTCAATTCCGATCAAGGGCATGTACCTTGGCTACAGGCACATCCCCAGTAGGGGGCGTGCAAGAGGCAGCTGATGGATGTCTCTCTCATCAATGTTTCTGAATTTCTATCCCTCTTCCTTCTGCTCTGTAAAAAAATCAATAAAATGTATTTAAAAAAATAAAATAAAATGGAATACTTAAATAAATGCATGGGAGCCAGGCATATCACTGTTGGAGTGGGAATTTACAGATAAACAAAGGGAGGAGACTAGAATGGTCCATGTAGGGATGATTAGAATTGGAGACATCATGTTTAACTTAATATAGATTCAGATAGTTATATAGAGAGAAATATTTATAGCTATGTGCATATACACAGGTTAGTATATGCACATATATTTATTTGGTCTGTTATCTGACAGGGCCTAAGCAAAACAATACTCCAGTGGCAACAAGCACACATAGGACCCAAATCTTGGTTTTTAGTATCATCCTATATAATAAAAGCCTAATATGCAAATCAACTGGTCGGTGGTGGGTGGGACCTGCAAGCAGGTGGCACCAGGCCAGCCAAGGGGAGTGTTAGCAGACAGAGGAGCAGAGGGAGGGGATGACAATTGGGGGGGGGCGGGGCGGGACAATGGGGGTGGGGCCAGAGCTGCCCCTTGGTTGTCAGTCAGCTCCCACATGGATCTCGGCAGGGAGCGGGCCTAAGCCGTCAATTGGGCACCCCCAGGACACCCCCTGCCCCTGAGGGCTTTGGAACTGCAAGAGGGCACACAAGCTGGGCTGAGGGATCCCTCCCCCCAACTGGGTCTCTAGTTACTCAATAAAAGGAACCAGGGATCCTTGGATAAATGGCTAATTCTAGGACTGGGACTGGAAATATCCAAGATGAGCCTGGAGCATCTTGTGGTGCCAGAAAATAAAGAAGTGTGAAAAAAGAAAAACCGACATTGATTTGGGATATGTCAAAGGGTACAGAAGCCAATGAAAAGACCTTCCAGTGGCCAAAGCTGAGCAATTTGAGCAACAGAATAAAGTAATATTGCATTATAACCCAAAATATAAAATAAGTGTCATGAATCTAAACTGATATCAATAGATGATTAGCCGAAACCGGTTTGGCTCAGTGGATAGAGCGTCGGACTGCGGACTGAAGGGTCCCGGGTTCGATTCCGGTCAAGGGCATGTACCTTGGCTGCGGGCACATCCCCAGTAGGGGGCGTGCGAGAGGCGGCTGATCGATGTTTCTCTCTCATCGATGTTTCTGACTTTCTATCCCTGTCCCTTCTGCTCTGTAAAAAAACTCAATAAAATATATTTTAAAAAAAATAATAAAAATAAATGATTAAATAAATTAATAAATGGGGAAGAGAAGAGACGAATTTCTTATGCAGAATTCCAAATCAATAATGTAGTTCCTCCATTGAATTCAGTTATCAATGCCAGTGCTAGAGGAAAAACTTTGTTGGACTTACCAAGAGAAAGTGTCTCCAACATGTCACCTTTCTAAGGGATTTTCGAGAGAAGTTTTGACTGTGATTTTTTATTTATATGCTGATGACTGACTTTAGAACCTAAGCCTAAAGAAGATGGGACCCCACAGTATTAGCCACCTATAGAGCCCTTCAGGCCCATACACAAGGCAGGACTTTATATTTACTTTTTAAATAGTCATAATGGTGCATTATGGGGTGCCATGTCATGTGCTATTTCAGCAATCAATGGGTGCTGACATTGTAACATTTACACAAAAGTTGGTCACTGCCATTAACTCAGCTGACACTCTCCACCTTATTCCCAAACAAACCACTTCTCCTGGCTTTTTCTTTCTTTCTCAGCCCTGCCCCATACAACTTTCTAATTCCTTGCCCTAGGCCTCTGCCCTCACCTGTTTTAGTTGTGCCACCATCTATTCCACTTAAACCTACCAAGCAATGTGTTCTCATTAATGTCTCCCACTAGAGTCCTGATGATTAATCTTCTCTAAGACAGAGGTGACTGGAAACCAGCTCTTCCATATTAGGCGTGAGGACCTGGCCCTGATTCAAGCCCACATAACACAAGCCAAATTACACACTCAGTAGTGGAGGCATTTTTCAAGTCCCACCCTAATATGAGTGAAGGTGGACAAGCATTATGTGACCATGTTGATCAAACACAGGGAGATGAGGATACTCCCCTCCGCTAGTTTTCATTTCTTGGTTCTTCTCCAAGCCTTCTTTTTGATGTTTCCTCTTCTTTAGACGAGGCTGAAGGGGGGAAGGGCATAGGGCAGAGTGCTATTCTAAAGAGTTTGGGGCTTTATTCTGTAGAAATCAGGAGCCACTGAGAGGTTTTTAAGAAAGTCAGCTTCATATTTTTGTCTTAGAAGGCAAGTTCAATCTGGTGGCAGTGGTTTTGTCTCCTAATGATTTTGCATAAGAATTCTCATGCAAACAATCAATTTTTAAGGGACTTCAAGTTTTTCTTTTAATTTTTTAAAATATATTTTTATTGATTTCAGTGAGGAAAGGAGAGACAGAAACATCAATGATGACAGAGAATCATTGATTGGCTATCTCCTGCACTCACACCCTACATTGGGGGATTGAGCCCCTGCAACCTAGGAATGTGCCCTGACCAGGAATCAAACTGTGACCTCGTGGTTCATAGGTTGATGCTCAACTGCTGAGCCATGCAGGACTTCAATTTTTAAAGATAACTCAGTGAGGGATGGGTATCCTGAAGCTCCCAGGCTTCCAGTACACCTGAGTCTGAGCAGATTTACTTATAATGCTTCCTGTTCTAATGCCACCATTAAGCCCTTCTCCAGCTCCCATCAGAGCTGACATTGAAGGGACCAAAGCTGTTTATGTAGAGCCATCGTCCCCTCCAGGGCAGCAGTGGTCATTCTGGTCACATCTGGGTCAGTCCAAAGCTGAGAGGGATGGGAGCTGATATGATTTCAGGATACTAAGACTCTAGAATAGAATAAAGGCAGATATAGGGTTTAGAAGTTCTGGCCTAAGAGCAAATTATGTTAATTAATCATGCTTCCTAATCTTTGTCCCACCCTGTTAAACATTAAAAACAGGGTATTTGTATAGCTCACTGGGTCAACTTGAGGGAACTTGGATAATTTCAACTGGAGTTTACAGATAATGATTGTTCTTATTTTCTTTATATAATATTCTTATAAACTAAAAAAACTGATATTATAGATTATGAGAAGAAAAATAAAAACAGTATTGGGGCAGATTTAAACATTGAATTTGTATGAAATTTTCTGTAACAAGTCTGTGATTTTTTAATGAAAAACTAGACACAAGGAAAGGAAATAATAGTGCACTTTATAAGCACTGCATTGTAAAGTGGAAAATGCAGTGTCTTAAATAAAACTGTATTTAATTGGCACCATAAGTCAGAAAAACTAGAGCTTATTTCTTTGAGTCTCATCTTTTAATATTATGTTTTATGTTTAAAATGTCTGTACATAGCCTTAGTGGGTTTGGCTCAGTGGATAGATGAGGTTTGATTCTGGTTAAGGGCACGTACCTTGGTTATAGGCTCCATCAGGGGCCCCACTCGGGGCACGGGTTTCTTCCCCTTCCTTCTACTCTCTCTCTAAAAAAATCAGTGGAACAGTGAGGGAACAAAGGGGACATATGTAATACTCTCAATAATAAAGAATTATTTAAAAATAAATGGAAAATATTACTGGGTGAGGATGAACAAAAACATAAAAATAAAATAAAATGTCTATACATAATTCCTGATCAAGATGTTTTAAATGATAATCTCTTCAATTTTTGATAGTCATCATGGAGGAAAAAACCTTTCTTGGTGCAAGAAATAATTATAAAATATAAAACCATTTTTTTCAGTTTATAACTTTATGTAAGATTTTTCTCAGAAGTCAGTCATACATATAGATATGAGCACAAAATGTGTGTGCCACTTGATTTTCACACACAATTAGTACCAGCAAGCAGATTAAGCAACAGAATGATACCAGCATCCCATTTGCCTTCTCCCAGCAAGTACTCTCTCAGCTATTTCAACGAGGTGACCGGTGTGCTGGCTTATGTAAGTGGAATTTGCACAGGTATACTTGCACATGTCTTTTGGTGCTTACATGTATGCAGTTCTGTTGCGCTTGTATCTAGGGGTGAAGTTATGAGTCAGAGGACTTGAACCAGTTCAGCTCCATCAAATACAGGTAAAGTGGTCCAGTGACACTCCCACCAGGATACAGAACATTCAGCTGTTCCATGTCTTTGCCAACATGCGCTATTGTCAGTTAAAGCCATTGTTTTATTTTAACAATGATTTACAAATGTACAGCAGTCGCAAATTATATTGAAAGGATCTAACAGCTCTTTTCTTCTATTAACAATGCTAATGTTGACTCTTTTTTCCTGACAATGTGACTGGGTTTTGAATCTGAAAGAACCAGTCACACCAAGCCTTTGGAAACAATGAAGAAACTCCAGTGCACAAATGTGGCCAAGCACGTTAAGAGGTGAGAATGCTCATGCTGGGTTGCCACCAAAAGGCCCACTTAGCTGCAAGCAAGCAGACTTCTACATTTATGAGGACAAAAATTCAGAGCCATTGCCCCCAGAGGTAGTGACAGGAGCCCTCTCCAGGTAGCACGTCTTGGAGGGGGCTATTAGAGACTCTGGCTGGGATGCTGTGGCATGCATTAACACCACATGCTGATCTGAGTGTAGGCATGGTATTAATTAATCATCTCAACCAGTAAGCCAAGGAGGAATCACACATATCATTGTCCCCTTAGTACAAAGGAGGAAACTGAGGCCCCAAAACCTAAGGGATGAGTGAAGCCACAAGTCCTGCTTTCCACCTCTTTGTTCCAGCAGAGCTTGGCTCAGAGACAACTTCTGAGAACAGTATCCTGAGGGAGGGTGGCAGGGCTCTCCAATTAAAGGGAGGAATGCAAGACCCTAAAACAGATGCAAAAGGCCACTTGAATGGGCATGTCCCTCAGAAGTCCCCCTGAGGCAAATCCTGTTACTGCAGAACCTACTTAGAGTCCCTGTCCATTTTTCTGCTCTCTTCTGTTTATTTCTCTCTCCCATCCATGTGTCTCCTCACATCGCCTTCCCTCTCTTGCCTGTCTCCCCCTCCCATTTTTTAAGTAGCTAAAATATGGAATTGGAAGATTCTAAATTTACACATTATTCTTTAATCTATTGACTAAAGATATATTTTCTCTGTTTAAAATGTTTAAACCAAATTTAATCTGTTATGTCTTTTGAAAACAAAACTAAAAACCAGCCAGGTTGCTCTATAACTTTTGGCCACTGGGCACGTTACCCACTTCTCTGTGCCTCAGTTTCCACACCTGGAATATGGGGATACTAACAACATGTATCTTATATGGTTATTGTGAAGATGAAATTAGTTGAGATATATATATATATATATATAAACACTTCATTTTTCCTTTCTTTAACAGCTTTATTAAAATAATAATGTAGCCCTAACTGGTTTGGCTCAGTGGATAGAACGTCGGCCTGCGGATTGAAAGGTCCCAGATTCTGGTCAAGGGCATGTGCCTTGGTTGCGGGCACATCCCCAGTAGGGGACGTGCAGGAGGCAGCTGATTGATGTTTCTCTCTCAAAAGTGTTTCTAGCTCTCTATCCCTCTCCCTTCTTCACTGTAAAAAATCAATAAAATGTATTAAAAAAATAATAATGTACCATAAGATTTACCCTTTTAAAGTGTACTACTCAATGGTTTTTAGTAGCTTCACAAAGTTGCGTACCCACCATCGTGACCTAATTCCAGAACATTTTCATCAACCCAAAATGAAACCTGTTAACAGTCCCGAATCATTCCCGCCCTCCCCTCTCCCCTCTGGCCCCTGGCAACCAGTGCTCTGCTTTCTGTCTCTGTGGAACTGCCTATTCTATATAATAAAAGAGTAATATGCAAATTTGGCCATACCTTCGCCACACCCACAAGCCATGTTCACAGCCACAACCACCAGCCAATCAGGAGCAGATTATGCAAATAAACCCCAACCAAGATGGCTGCCGCCACTGAAAGCAGGAGGAAGGCTTGGGTTTCCCTGGCAACAGAGGAAGCCAAATCACCTGCTGGTGCCTGCCTAGGTCTCCACTCTAGGCTACAAAGTTTCAAACAGAAATGGCTGTCGCCATGGAGCAAGCAGAAGGCTTGACTCTGCTCCAGGCTACAAAGTTTCAATTGTAGAATATAAATTAATCCCAGATACCAAGGCCTCTGCTTGGGTCGCTGGGGGGGGCATGGCTGGCCTGCAAACCAACACCAGGTCGCCCCAGGCCCTAAGGGGACCCCCACCCTGATCTGGGACACTCTTCAGGGCAAACCAGCTGGCCCCCACCCATGCACCAGGCCTTTATCCTATCTAATAAAAGAAAAATACGCAGATTGACCATCACTCCAACACACAAGATGGCTGCCCCATGTGGTCAAAGATCCTGCCCCCATGTGAACACAAGACGGCTACCACAAAATGGTCAGCAGGGGAGGGCCATTGAGAGGTTCCAGGCTCTGCAAGGGAGGGCAGCTGGGGGCGATCAAGCCTGCAGGGGAGGGCAGTTAGGGGTGAGCAAGCTGGCAGAGGAGGGAAGTTGGGGGCAAACAGGCTGGCAGAAGAGCAGTTAGACATCAATTAGGCTGTCAAGGTAATGGTTAGCGGGTGATCAGGCTGGCAGGCAGAAGTGGTTAGGGGCAATCAGGGAGACAGGCAGGTGAGCAGTTTGGAGCCAGCAGTCCTGGATTGTGAGAAGGATGTCCAATTGCCTGTTTAAGCCCGATCCCAGAAGGATCGGGCCTAAATGGGCAGTCGGATATCCCACTGGGGTTCCAGATTGGAGAGGGTGCAGGCTGGAATAAGGGACATCCTTTGCCCCCATGCACAAATTTTGTGCACCGGGCCTCTAGTTTTAAATAAATGGAATCATATAATACCTGTTCTTTTGTGACTAGCTTCTTTTATTTAGCATAATGTTTTCAAGATACCGTGGTTCATCTGTTATAACATGTATCAGAACTTCATTTTTTCCTCTGAGTGTGTGTGTATGTGTAATGTTTTTTCTTCTTAATGCTTTAAAAATATCTAAATTTTCTTTTGTTTCCAGCTTTATGGAGGCATAATTTACAAAGAAAAATTGTACATATTTAAGGTGTACAATGTGATCATTTGAGATACCTATACATTATGAAATGATGACTATAATCCAGCTATTCACACATACCCATCACTTCACATACTTTTTTTGTGTGAAGTAAGAATGCTTAAGATCTACTCTCCTAGTAAGTTTCAGATATACACACAGTATTAACTACTAGGGGCCCAGTGCACAAATTTGTGCACCATGAAAGGAACTGTGGGCTGCAAGGCTGTGTTGGGCACAGAGGTGGGTCTCAGCCCATCCTCCATGCCCCCACCCAGCTCTTCCCATCATGGCCCCAGACCCCTGTCTGCCTTTAGCCCTGCTCCCCTTTGCAATGTGGTGACAATGTGGGCCCCACTCTCACCCACTGACGATGATGTGGCACCGGGTGCCGGGCAATATGGCAGCATGCGGGAGCAAAGAATTTTCAGTAACCACCAGAGGCTCACCCCAATGACAGCAACTGGTGCCTCACCTTGGTCTGGTGCCCCCACTCACCTGCTCCACCATCCTGCCACGGCCAACTCCCACCATGTTCCACGTTCTGCCACTTGCTGCTGACTCCTGCCATGTTCTGCACATGCCCCCCCCCTGGTGGTCAGCACACATAGTGACTGGTTGTTTGGTTGTTCTACCGTTCCATCTATTTGCATATAAGCCTTTTATTATATAGGATAGTCACCATGGTGTACATTAGATCCTCAGAATTTATAATCTTACTAGAGGCCTGGTGTACAAATTTGTGTACCAGTGGGGTCCCTCAGCCTGGCCTGCAGGATCAGGCTGAAACCAGACCTCTAACATCCCCTGAGTTGGTCACGGATTGCAAGAGGGTACAGGCCAGGCTGAGGGACCCCACCGGTGCACTCAGAGCCAGGGAGGAACATGGGAGGTTGGCCAGCCGGGGAGGGACCATGGCAGGGCTCCAGGGCATGTCCAGCCAGTCTCAGTCCCAATTGGCCGGACCCCAGCGTCTCAGTCCCAATTGGCCGGACCCCAGCAGCAAGCTAACCTTCCAGTCAGAGCATTTGCCCCCTAATGGTCAGCGCACATCATAGTGAGCAGTTGAGCAACCTTAGCATATCATTAGCATATTATGCTTTGATTGGTTGAACAGGTGACCAGACCACCAGACACTTAGCATATTAAACTTTTATTATATAGGATAACTGAAATAGCCAACAGGTATATGAAAAAAATACTCAACATTACTAATCATCAGGGAAATGCAAATTACAAATGCAATGAGATATCACTACACACCTGTTAGAAAGGCTATTATCAAAAAGACAAGGGGTGCATAGGCTGGTTTGATTCAGTTGATAGAGCTTCAACCCATGAACTGAAGGGTCACAGGCTTGAT
Source organism: Antrozous pallidus (assembly GCA_027563665.1). Lineage (NCBI taxonomy): Eukaryota > Metazoa > Chordata > Mammalia > Chiroptera > Vespertilionidae > Antrozous > Antrozous pallidus. Next base: position 18,332,940 of record CM050518.1, on the reverse strand, counting down.
TCCGGTAAGGGCACTTACCTCAATTGCAGGTTCAATCCCTGCCCTAGTCTGGATGCCTGCAGGGGGAAACCAATCCATGTGTCTCTCTCACATTAATGTTTCATCGATATTTCTCTCTGTCTCTTCCCTCCCTTCCATTATCTTTTTTAAAAAATATATTTTATTGATTTTTTTACAGAGTGGAAGAAAGGGATAGAGAAGGAGAACTAAGATGGCGCCAAAGGTGAAACACCTATCTTGCCGTCATAATCAGCAATTTTAATACTACAACTTAACGAAGGAACAAACACCTTCCAGAATCACCAGAACGCTCGCCGAGTGAAAAATCCACAAATAAAAGTAAAGATAAGACACTGTGACCCGGAGAGCGGCGGCCTCCCTTCCACTATCCTTAAAAAAAAAAAAATAGTGGAAAAATGTCATCAGGTGAGGATTAACAACAACTAAAAGACAGGGAGTAAGGATGTGGAGAAAAAGGAACCCCCAATGAGCTATAAGTTGGTACACTGTAAATATAAATTGATATAGTCACTATGAAAAACAGTATGAAAGTTTCTCAAAAAATTAAAAATAGTACTACCTTATGATTCTGCAATCCTTGGGTATATAACCAATGGAAATTAAACTGGGATCTTGAAAAGGTGCCTGCACTTCCATGTTTACTGCAGCATCATTCAGAATAACCAAGATATAGAAATAACCTAAGTGTTCATCAACAGGTGAATGTATAAAGAAGTTGTAGTATATACACACAATGAAATATTTTTCAGCTATAAGGAGAAGGAAATTCTCCCATTTGAAACAACATGGATGAGCCTGGAGGGCATTATGCTAAATGAAATAAGCTAGACACAGAAAAACAAATACCTTTTAAAGGTCTCCATGTTCGGCAAACTGTGGCTCGAGAGGCACATGCGGCTCTTTGGCCCCTTGAGTGTGGCTCTTCCAGAAAATACTACGGCATGGGGAGTCTATTTTGAAGAAGTGGCATTAGAAGCAGTTTAAGTTTAAAATAACTGGCTGTCAAAAGAAATTTCAATCATTGTACTGTTAATATTTGGCTCTGTTGACTCATGAGTTTGCCGACCACTGGTCTAGCTCATAACAGCAGAGTTGAATGGTGGTTGCAGGGGCTGAGGGCTGTAGGAAATGGGGAGATACTAGCCAAAGGATAAACAGCTCCCAAATATGTGCCTGAATGTGCTAATGTTTGCTAATGTTATGAAGTCATGTTTTTTATCCTTCCTGTGGGTGAGTTGGCTTCAAATTTAAGTCTTAGACCTTGTAGTAGAAGTTCCACCTGTACATATATCTGTGATTATTTCAGTAGCACCTCTCACCCAGAGTCTCCAGTGGTTAAGCAGGATTTTTTTTCCCATTTAATCAGCATTAGAGATGGTTTACCACTGAGAGATAAAGAGAGAGAGAAGAATTTAAGAGCACCTGATTCCTGTAGGAGAGTTGCTGGAAGATTCTGACAGAACACTTGGTCTTGAATTTTCTGTGTTGGGTGATACTGACATTAGAGCAGTAGAACTTGGGGGAACAATTCATTGTTGTCTCGGTTGTGGCTGCTAAAACAAAAAATACCATAGACTGAGTGGATTAAACAGAAATGTATTTCTCACAGCTTTGGAGGCTGGAAAGTCAGAGATCAGGTGCTAGCATGATTAGGTTCTAGTGAGGGCCCTCTTCCTGGTTTGCTGATGGCCACCTTCTTGCTGTGTCCTTACATGGTAGAGAGACAGCTCGAGCTCTAGTCTCCTTCTCTTCTTATAGGGACAGTAACCCCATCATGGGCTCTACCCTCATAACCCCATCTAAACCTAATTTCCTATTAAAGGCTTTTCCTCCTGATATCATGCCATTGGAGGTTATGATTTCAACATAAGAATGGAGCGGGGGTGGGGGAGGTAGGGAGAAGACACACAAACATGCAGTCCATAACCATTCCTACTTGTAAAATGCTTTGTAAATTGTGATTATTTGATATGCCAGTCTATCTTTCTTGCAGAAATTAAGCTGCCTGTGGGATGGTTGGTGATGGGGGAACCTTGAATCCACTGCTTCTGACACATTCAGTCAAAATTTGTTGGAAAAAAAATAAGTTAATTAGCAAGTCTGGACTTGTATTCATTACTATAAACTCTTCAAGTTGTCCCAGAAAACTGCTTTTGTTCAAACACACTGCACACACTTAGAAATATACTTAGACTACATGAAAATCATGGTAATGGGAAAAAAGGTGGTTTCATTGTTTAATGGCATGCAGTCATTCTCTCTCAACCTAGTAATTAATGCAACAATAATCATACAATACATTCTGCTCAGGCTTGTAAATATTTAAACAGATAATCCATTGTTTAATTTGACACTGTTGACATTTAAAGTATCTTTCAAAAGTATAATAAAATATTTTAAGAAGACATTGAAAAATTAGGATGAAAGACCATCCAACTCTCTGGGCTACAGATTAAGGGCATGCTGAAGGCTTATTGACTTAGAAGGAAACAATATCTGGAGAAAACAATATAAAAGTAGTCTAATAGGGATTTTTTTTCTTTATAGAAATATGCAAATACACCCTGAATTAAATTGCTTCTAACTTCAAGATCTATTAGGACAAGACTCCTGTTTTCCAATTCAATGGTACATTCCTCCAGCTGGCAAATATGTTGTGAACAAAATGACCTTTGAAAGGATATTTTTAACTTTTTCATTATTTAGTTTTATTGTATTACATTTCTTACGAGCAGTTTCAATCATGCCATTTACACTTGCATAACTTAGGCTGGAATAGCAAAGCACTATAGAAATGAATGTCAAAGAAGCCCTTGGGTGAGGTTAAGATCAAGATCAAACTAATATCATCCAAAGTTGTTTCCATAGGAAAAGTTTTGATAACGAAAAAACCATTGAAACCTGTAAAGAATTTTAGTGAGTTTATTTTGAGCCAAAACTGTCTATCAACATATGTTGGGAAGCAGAACCTCAACGAACTGAGTTAATGCTCTGCAGAATGGCGAGTTACAACTGTATTTAAACATCAAAATCAAAGGAGGAGCATAGGTGGGTTACATGAAATTCATTGGTGATGGATTAAGGAGGAGGAATAAGCAATCCCACTTGGGATTGGACACATATTTCGGTGAATGCAGGAACAATTAACATGATAATGAAGGAATTTGTGGCATCCATCCTGATGCCCACCACATTTGGTTGTACCCCAGGGGCTCTAGAAAAAGGGAAGCTACAAGTTTCCCAGACAATCTCATAGATATGTTATCTTAGAGGCCGAAAGGCAAATGTCAGTACAGATCTAAGTTGAACTCTGTCAGGGAAAATACAGGCCCAGGACATGACTACCCATCATAACCTGTTTGTAGTTATTTAATTTTCAAACCATCTTTTGTGGTTACTTTAAGTCTCTGAGTTTGCAAGACCGCCCCGCAGGCCTCCCCTGAGCTGGCCAGGTCAGCATGTGGCTCCTTTCGTCCACAGTTTGTTCTCTGTGAATTCTAGTAAGAAATAATAATTTAATGACAATAGCTCTTCATTAGAAAGCCAAACGTCTTTCTACACCTTGGACAGTACCTTAAGCTATTCTCAAAGTACTCCTTCACCCCATCATTTACGCTTCTAGTGATGTGGGATCAGGAATCCTGTTTTATAAATGGCGGGAATTGAGGCTAAGGGTGTCAAAGTGATCTCTTAAGGATTACCCGGACAAGGAGGTAACCAGCTCTTTTCTTATCAGGGGGCAAGGAGGTGTCGCTGCCGTCAACAGACTCTTTAGGCAGAAGACTACGATTTCAAGAAAAATCAGACCCCGACAAGCCGCCCCACAGCGTCAAGGTGAAAATGTGGCTGTGTCTACATTTAACTAGCAAAACTCCATCTCCTGGTGGCACCTGCCCCGCCAAAGGGGCAATGAGGGCTGAGTTTGGTGAAGCTGCCATTGAGCAAAGCATCTGGGTCAGCATCATCGTGGGGGTGGGGGGTGATACAATGAAGAGGTACAGGCCTGGAACCCTCCAACTCACCCCGGCGAGGTTCTGGGGGTCTAATTTAGAATTTGAATTGTGAGTGCTTTGACACGGCCGCCTGCAGGGCAGAGAGAGCATCCCTCCATTCCCCAGGCCCCACCCGCAGTCACATTGCCACGGAGCCGCTCGGCTCTTGATTGCTCGCGCCTGGCGGCGGCAGTGTCTGGGATCTGCGCTCGAGGGGTCGGGTCTGGCTCCCACTGGCGGCGACGCATGCTCGGCGGCACCTAGGCCCTCGCGTGGTGGGAGGGGGCGCCCGGTGCGGGGATGTCGAGGAGATCGAAGCTGGTGCTGGGTCTCTCGGTGGTGCTGACGGCGGTCATCGTGGGCGGCGTGCATCTGAACCAGCGGCAGGACCGGCAGGTCGGTGTCACGTGACGGTCTCTTCCGGGCCTGGCGGCGGCGGCCTTGGAGGTCTCCGATCTCTCCTCGCGATTTCCCGCTTGTCCTGGTCGTTCCTTCTCTCCCCTCCTCTCCCCCGCGGCGGCGCGGCCCGGCACCCGCATGCTCACCCACCCTTCGGGGGCTAGGCCCGGGGCGCTGCAGCCCCCCTGGCCGCGTGCGCCCTGGAGGTCCAGGCCACCCTCCGCCTCGGGCGCCGGGGAGCCCGGCCCTCTGCGCTGAAGTTTGGCTCCCGCGAACGGCCGCCCGCGGGGTGGTGAGCGGTCCCGTTTGCTAGCGGCGGCCAGCCTGCAGAGATACGACCTTTCAGAATGTCCCGGGGACCGCAGAAAGTGGAGGAGGGGAAGGCGTTTCCTCGGGCTGCATTTGGCAGGTTATGGCCTCTCTCTACCCCCAGGCCCAAGGTTGGTCCTGCGGTATTTAAATAAGACTTTATCCCACGAAAAAGAAGCATTTCCGCATCCGCCTTCGTGCCTTTGGCCTAGGTAATTTGGTGAGATGCTTGTATGTTGTTTAGTGGTTGTGTGTGTTTTTTTCTTTATTGTTGAAAGCCATACACGTCTCCCTTCTCTTTCCTATTGACCCCTTCTAGCTTGTCCCTGCCCTCCGCTCCCCGCCCCCGGACTTCACCTCACTATTTTATGTGTCCATGTTGAAAAAAAAATATATATATATACACACACACACACAAGTTCTTGGTTGATCTCCATGAAAACTAGATTCTGTGAACGTCAACAATACCACCCTCCAAATTTCCTTTTTCGGGTACTTATATCCCTAGGAATATCCTGACTTACTGATCATTAGCCTGACCGTCCATTCTGTGTTTCTCTGCCCATACATTCTTTCTTATTCAAGTTAGTAAACGCTTAATGACTGATCGCTGTGTGCCAGGAACTTTTGGGAAACATATAAGGAAGCAAAGCCCCTCCTGAGACATACTAACTGATGGAAAACAGCGCTGGATATTGAGTGTGAGAACCAGAACTAGATCACTGATGAACTCTCAGTGGACACCTTGGCGCGGGTATTGGTAGAGCCCAGTTTGCCAGGGATGAAAGCAATGACCTGAATCAATAGTATGGTCATGGCTTGCATTGGACTGTGCTGTGTGCTGGATATTCAGGTATGAAGCTGATGAGGTCTTTGTCCTCGGTGTTCACGACCCACGGAAATCCTTGGAGAGGAAGCCTGTGAAGGTATAAGAATTACGTGGAGGAGGGAATGGGATGATTAGTGATGAACGGGCATGGAAGAGACTAGAGATTTGGGATTCTGAAGGGGTAGCTTTTGTAATAGAGGCAGAAATCTTCCTCCTAAGAAGGAAACAGATGGTGATTCCAAGAAAAATTGAGATGGAGTAGTTGTGTCGGATACAGCTCTGAGGTCAGTGAACAGGAAATTTCGGAGTGTCAGGTAAGGCTAGGCTAGGTTATTAGAGCTTGGTTCTGAAACCTAGCCACACCCCAATGTTCCTGGAAAGTTTACAATACAGCTGAGGCTGGGCCCTACTCCAGGCCTGTTAAATCAGAATCTCTTGGGCATGAGGATTCTGCTTACGTATGTTTTATTTATTGATTTCAGAGAGGAAGGAAGAGGGGGAGAGAGAGAGAGAGAGAAACATCAGTGATGTCATTGGTCAGCTGCCTCCTGCACTCCCCACACCTTGGATGGAGCCGGAAATCCCCAGCAAGTGCCCTGATCTGGATTGAAAGTCGGCCCTCCTGGTTCATAGGTTGAAACTCAGTCACCGAGCCACACCAGCTGGGCTTAAGTCTGTTTTAAAAGCGACCTAGCCCTAGCCAGTTTGGCTCAGTGGATAGAACGGCAGCCTACGGACTGAAGGGCCCTGGGTTTGATTTTGGTCAAGGGCATGTGCAAGGGTTTTGGGCTCAATCCCCAGTAGGGGGCCTGCAAAAGGCAGCCAAACAATGATTCTCATCATTGATGTTTCTCTCTCCTCCCTTTCTATCTGTAATCAATAAAAAAAAAAAAGCTTTTTAAAAATAAAAGCAACCCAGAGGATTCTAGCAGGCAGCCAGGGTTAAGAAACTGGCTAATAAACTTGGCTGCCTGCTAGAGTGGAAGAACAGGTAGATTTAGATATTTGAAGGTAGAGAGGAAGAAAAGATTGACCAGAATAACCTGTGTTTATCTTACATCCAATCATTCATTGTGGGCTTACTTTCTAGCAGTGGGGAAGAATTGGTCAAATGATTGACGTGGTGTATATGTAAGGAGAAGGTTCAAAGAGGCAGGAAATAAATAATGACTATTGTTTCTTGACTGTCTACTACATACGAGGCACTGTACTAAGCATTTTACATACATTACCTTTAACCCACATGGGAATCCTGCAAAACAAGTAGTATTTACGTGCGGAGCCAGAGTTCTAGGTGTTAGAATTGGAATAGTGGAGAAGCTTTAATGGTCAGTAAGTGAGGTGGTTCATAGGTAGTTAAGTGGACCTGACAGGAAAGATGTGGGAGGCAGTCAGCATTGTAACTTAGAGGAAGATAGCAAATGATGGATGCAGAGCAAGGTCCTAAGCATATACTAAAGTCTCTGAAAAGGTTAGGATCTCAGACAGGTGTGGAAGGTGTGGCTTTGGGGGGTTGGGTGGTGTAAGGAGCACAGGATTGGAAGAATTGGGGAGGGAGGAGTGGAATGAGCACTTCCATTTCTGTCTCTGGAGGTCTTGCCAGTGGTTCAGTGGTCAAGAAAGTTGGTTTTCAGTTGAGTCTTAGGATCCTCTACTCCCCATAATAGGGAATGCAGCTCTAGGCCTTGAGGTCCAGCATGTAGGTACTTTGGTAAAAGTGTCTTAAATAGACATCATAATAATAAAAGTTCGGACCCCTGCCCTTATCCCCATTAATTCTGCCTCACAAGTTTATTAGAAACTTATTAGAGCATTTTGTGATCTGTGACTATAAAATGTTAATTATTAATCATGACTGGATTGATGCTTTAAAAAGTCTCATCTTTGGTGCCAGGTCCATGTTCTTTAGTGCTTATCAAAGTAACTACCATTGATAGGCCTTTAATAGTGGCATTCTATTTTTTTTCCCTTCTTTCTTTGTTATGTAATTGATTAGTATTCTGTATAATTTTTTCTTTTTGTATACTAGAAGCTGGGTTTTTTATCTTTTTGCATCTACCTTATAGCTATATTTTAGCAGTCTTTTTTTTTTTTTCTTTGATGTTTATTCAGCTAGGAAAATTGCTAACAGGAAAATAGTTCATAGAGTTAGTGTAGTAATTCTTACCAAATATTATAAGTGTCATATATCAATTAAGATTCAACATAGTGACAGTTTTTCTTTTTTAATTGTTATTTCCGTTTAAATTTTTTATAATGTTCAGGAATTTCTTAAACTATGATCAGTAGACATTTAAGTGATAATGTCATAGCATACTCCCAGATTAATTTGATGGTTTCTTTATTACATTTTACATTTATAGAGAAAATTAAAATATAGTTGGGTATTTGGAGTCTGGAAGTTTTAAGTGTATTTTGGTAATACTGTTATTTGGTTTTGAATGTAACGAGGATGGGAGCCACCTGTTCAGGGTGCTACTGAAATCTGCTTCTTACATTTTTAGAGGCTTCGTGATGGAGTGATCAGAGACATTGAGAGGCAAAATCGGAAAAAAGAAAACATTCGTCTTTTGGGAGAACAGATTATTTTGACTGAGCAACTTGAAGCCGAAAGAGAGAAGATGTTATTGGCAAAGGATCTCAAAAAACATGACTTGAAATGAATGTGAAATGTTGATGTGTATGTGCATGTGAGTGTGTTGATGGAGAATAGCTTAGTAAGATTTTCAACCTTTTTTTTTTTGGCCGCTGTCCTTTTAAACTCAAGGAAAAGGACAATGATACTAAATTATTGCTTTAAAAGTTCATTATTATCTGAGTAGAGAATAGGGCAGACACTCTTCTGAAGAGTTTTTGCTTGTATAATCCTGATAAAAGCCTCTTTAAGCTTGGTCAGAGCTTAGGATTGTTACGACAGCACTACCGACCCTCTGAGAAAGAAGGGATGGATAGTAACATCCATCTAGGTAGTTTGATAAGTCGCCATGATGATGAAGCCACAAGAACCTCAACCTCAGAAGGACTGGAGGAGGGTGAAGTGGAGGGGGAGACTCTCCTGATTGTTGAATCGGAAGACCAGGCATCAGTGGACTTGTCTCACGATCAGAGCGGGGATTCCCTCAACAGTGATGAAGGAGATGTGTCCTGGATGGAGGAGCAGCTGTCCTACTTCTGTGACAAATGCCAAAAATGGATACCAGCCAGTAAGGAGCTTCTCGATTCCTTTGATCTGTCAGTTTCTATGTGTTTGTTTTCCTAACCTGTAAAAAAACAAAAAATCATGAATGTAAATAGACCTAAATAAAAGGACAGTTATTATATTTATTTTTAGTTTAGTTGATTACAAATTTATATAAAACAGACACATTCATACTAATAAAAATTGCTGTTGCTATTTATCACATTGTTAAAATAACGTTTTTGATGGTAACCCAATAAAGACTAGAAAATTGGATATCCTGTGTCACTTAAGAAATTAACCAGATTTTTCTAAAAAGGCTATGTTAAGACTTTGGGGCCCAGTGTAGAATAAAAGTTCAAGTTCATAAAAATTACTCTTAGTATTTAACTCACAGGGAAAATTCCTGCTACTGTAGGCTGATGTAAGGCCAGAATTAGCAGATTAAAATGTTTTGTGCTCTTTTTTCCTAGGATCATTCTTGTTTTCTCTTGTTGGCCTCTGTGATCTGCTGGCAAGAGATACATAGACATACACATGCTCCCCTGATACTTCAGTTTTTCAACTCAGTCTTTTCAGCTGCTAGCTTCCTAGTTCTCAAGGAAGATGTGCTTTGCCAGTCATCATGAGTCTTACCACAACAGGATTTTCCTATTAGGCAGAGACTAGTAAAGATGTACGCACTAGAGGAATTCTTTGTGTAATGGAATTTGTAACTAGGTGATTGTGAAGTGGGTTATTTTCTGGTATGTGGAAATGTTTTTGTTGAAGATTCAACTATTCAGATTAATAGTTACTACTAACACACAACTTTTCACAGAAAACAAATCTGGAATTTATTACAGATTTGTGAGGTGACTCTGCTTATTAATTCAGGATCCTGCCTGAAAATCTCAGTGGCTTTCTCCTTGTCCTGATGGTACACATCTTAACCAGCCCTTTATGATTATGCCCCTGCTAACTTCTTTAGCCTCTCTCTCTAGTATCCTATTGCCTTACACATAAATAGGCCTTGCTGTTAGGATGAGCTTTTAATTCTCTACAAACAAGTCTTTTTTATCCCTGAGACTCAGCACATTTTAATTTTCTTTCTGGAATAGTCATCTCTAGCCTCCATGCCCTCCCCCCATACATACAAGCTTCTCTCTTCCCCTGGCCAATTCTAGTTATCCTGTAGAATCCACTTTTTCTAGCTCTCCTGTTTTCCCAATATGGGTCGTACTCCTTTTATGTGCCGTCACATTGCCTTTATTGCTGCAGTGGTTTTCATGTCTTCAGAGCATGTGTCACTTTAAAAATGTAGAACCATGTTCCCCTTCAGAGATTGATTTATTTCATGTGGGGTAAGCCAAGACATTAAAATGAAATCATTCTGATGTACAGTGCGGATGGAGCACCACTGTGCTGTTGTGATTACCTATTTCCTCATGTTTCCCCTACAGAATTTGTAAACAGAGCAGTTATTATGCCTGTCGTGGGCACAGTATTCCCAGTTTCTAGCTCAGTGCCTGACACTTGGTGGGAGCTCAAGTATTTTTGAAAGAATGTGAGAAGAGACCTGTAGGAGTCTGGAATATTAACAGTTGGAAAATCCAGTGAGCAGTAATAACTGCTTTTTTCAATATCTTCTAAAAGTTAGGGAACCAACGATCTTCATGGGCATACGCTGATGTTGGAAAAATAAAAATCTTTTCTATTCCTTTCCCCGCCTCCTAGCATGAACTGGCTGAAATAAAGGAAAAACAGTATGGGAAACAAAATCTGGTTGCTAAATGAATTAATTAAACTGTTGAGTTATCCCTGTTCTTAGATAAATCTATGATACACTTTTTTGTTTTTCTCCTAGGTCAGCTGAGGGAACAGCTCAGTTACCTTAAGGGTGATAATTTTTTTAGGTTTACTTGTTCCGATTGCTCAGAAGATGGCAAGGAGCAGTATGAAAGGCTGAAGCTAACATGGCAGCAAGTGAGTAAAGGCTCTTCCTGTAGAATTCAGGAGGTTTTTTTCCATAATACCAAACTTTGATTTTAATTGAAAATGAGGTTCAGGTTTTTCTGGCAGCTTTTTAAAAATATATATATATATTTTATTGATTTTTTACAGAGAGGAAGGGAGAGGGATAGAAAGTCAGAAACAACGATGAGAGAGAAACATCGATCAGCTGCCTCTTGCACACCCCCTACTGGGGATGTGCCTGCAACCAAGGTACATGCCCTTGACCGGAATCGAACCCGGGACCCTTCAGTCCGCAGTCCGACGCTCTATCCACTGAGCCAAACCGGTTTCGGCTCTGGCAGCTTTTTTTTGAACAATGAAACCATTTTAAAAATTGTAAAGATGGCCACGTAGGAAATAAATTCGGAAGACATAATGTGGTTGATTGCAGAAACCAACATAATGCCCTTTTCTGTGTTTAAGTGCAAACCTATTTGAATATTTTTTTGTGTCTGCTTTTTAAAACATCCTCACCCTATTAATTTGGAGAGGAAGGGAGACAGAAACATCAGTCTTGTGCCTCCCGTATCTCAACTGGCAACTGAACCCACACATTCGAGGTGTGTGCACTGACTGGGAGTTGAACCCACAATTTTTTGGTGCCCAGGAGAGCACTCCAACCAACCCGGCCAGGGCCCCATGGCTGCTTTTAACCATCTTCAATAGCAAGACCATAACTCAACTCTATCGTCTGAAGGATCTTTGGTTATATTAATTTTTTTGTTTGTTTTTATATTAATACTAGTATATAGTAGGTACAATGTACATACAGTCTTTAAGTTCTAAAAATGAATGAATTATGCATATTCAATTTTGTGTTTATTGATCGATTCAACAAATATTGAGTGCCTGGAAACTACTGTGATGAACAAGACAGCTATAACCCCTGCCCCAGGCGTGACCTTCTAGACATTTATTTTATGTTGTAAGCATAAAATAAATATGAAGGAAATGAACAGGCTAATGAGAAAGATTATACCATCTAGGCCCCTTCAGGTGGTCCTTGTAAATTGTAGTTGCTTTAGCAGCCTTAGATGTCTTAGTTGTCAGAGCTTTATTAGACAGCTCGTTGTGAAATCTGTCAGGGCTGAATGGAGAGAGTGAGTCTTTGACTTGTCTGAAAATGTATCAGTAGAAAATGAAAGGAAGTTTGTATTGAGGATATAGTCTCATGAATATTGTAATTCCAATATTTTTTTCAAAGCATACATGAGACCTGCCTCTAGCCAAGGTCAGGTTAATATTAATAGGTTATTCTGATGTGTGCATATGTAGGCAGATTTGCATTTGGCCTGCAAGTAACTTTTCAAAAGCTGAAATATGGAAGAGCAAATATATGTTTTTTTGTTATTTTTAAGAATGTGAGTTTTCTGTGAAGGTTCTTTTTAAAAGAAAAAGTAGTTTTTTATTACGTTGCTCAGAATATGTAATATTGGCTCAGTTTGCACATTTAGTTAAACTAACATCCCTTGAAAATAATTTTTTACTTCCAAAGACACTTAGGTGGTAGATGATACTGGTCTGATGAAATCATAACTTAAATCAGACACATCTGGTTCTTGGCAAGCTACTGATGAGTGTTTCTGTTGCATCTTAAAAACTCACTCTCGCCCTGACCGGTTTGGCTCAGCGGATAGAACGTTGGCCTGCGGACTGAAAGGTCCCAGATTCGATTCCAGTCAAGGGCATGTACCTTGCTTTCGGACACATCCCAGTGGGGTGTTTGCAGGAGGCAGCTGTTCGGTGTTTCTCTCTCATCGATGTTTCTAACTCTATTTCTCTCTCTTCCTCTCTGTAAAAAAATAAAAATATATTTTTAAAAAACCAAAAACCTCAGTCTCATTAAAGAGCTGAAAGAGACTCAGTTGGTCTTGAGTAGATTCCATTTGATGCCACCAAATACTGGTTATAGATATATTGGAATGTGAATTTTCTGTGTGTTTTTTAAAATCTTAAACTTTGTATTTGTTGATTTATCAAAGTAATAAATAGAAATGCTTGCTTGTATTACAAAATACCAACAGTAAAGAGGTCTGGTCTCCTGATTAAAAGGCCTCTTTCTCCTATGCTCTCTTTCTGTCCTGTCCTTCTCTTTGGTGGCTTATGAACAACAGTTTGAAATGCAGGAGAAATTTTATCCTGTGTTTGGGAAGGTAAGTGTAGTCTTTACATTCTTGTCCTGGACAGTCATCCTTACCTTTCAAGTAAAGAAAGAGGCCCTGGTGGTTTTCAGTGTGCTGTGAAGTGCCTGCGTGGCTGTGCCAGCCCTGAGCTGGGCTCTGGGAGGCACTGGGTCACAGGCTGTCCTGGTCTGAAAGTGGGAGAGCAGAAAACTGAACTGGGATTCATTCTTTTAGATTATAAAGTCCAGGTCATGAGGAAAACTATGTCTTTTTTATATTGAATTTGTAGTTTCCTCAGAAAATATTGTGGTAATAGATAAAAGTTGTTTTCAAGTAAGTATGTGAATTTTAACTTTTTTAAGTCATGAAATGTTTCATATATAAAAAAATAGTATCAGCCCTAACCTGTTTGGCTCAGTGGATAGAGTGTAGGCCTGCGGACTGAAGGGTCCCAGGTTCGATTCCAGTCAAAAGCATGTACCTTGGTTGTGGGCACATCCCCAGTGGGAGGTGTGCAGGAGGCAGCTGATTGATGTTTCTTACTCTATCCCTTGCCTTCTCTGTAAAAAGTCAATGAAATATATTTTAAAAAATTAAAATGAAAAAATAGTATCAGAAATAAGTAAATTTAATAGATACTTAATTATTAGATTAATAGATACTTCTGTATCTACCACTGATATTAACAGTGAATCCTGTTTCTGGATTACTCTAGGAATCTGAGAGTGGGCAGAAGTTTACTTCATTCTTTCCTTAAAGTATTTCTTGAATAGTAACTTTTAAAAATTGAGGTACTATATACATAGTGTAAAAGTTTAAGATTTTAAGCATTTTTAAGTGTATAATTCAGTGGTATGAAGTATATTTACATTTGGCAACCATCACCACTATCCATTTTCAGAATTTTCTTATCTTCCCAAACTGAAATTTTATATCCATTAAGTAGTAACTCCTCATGAACAATTACTGCTTTTTGGTTGATGTGGACCCGATGCAAAAATCAGTGAAAGAATTTGAAAAATTTGTTCATGGGGTTAATTATTTGTTAGGTCCATCTGAAAGTTTTACAAGTTTAAGGTTAGTGAATATTGAAATTCAGTGGAAGCAGCAGAATGGCCTTTAGGCATAAGTCTTCTCGTAGTACCATTGGGAGTTAATGCTGTGAACCCAATTGGTGGGCCGTGAATTGCACTTTATTAGATTCCTTACACCTTCAGGACACTCCTTATGGAAATAATTATTTAAGGATTAAAAAATTTTTTTTAAAATATATATATTCATTATTGATAGTATTACAGATGTCTCCCATTTGTTCCCTCTTTACCCCCGTCCTCCCAGTTCTACCCATTTCTCAGGTCTTCACCATCCTAAAAGAAATATTTTTATTTATTTTAGAGAAGAAGGGAGAGGGAAAGAAAAATGGGAACATCAATAATGAGAGATAATCATTGGTCAGCTGCCTGCTGCACGCTCTCTATGGGGCATTGAGCCCACAACCTGGATATGTGCCCTGACTGGGAGTCTAACGTAACCACCTGGTTGTTAGTTTGATGTTCAACCAGAGCCACACCTGCCAGGCAGGATTTTTTTTTTCTCTTTAGATTCTCTGTGCTAATCATTATTTTTATTAGGTTGAATGCATGATTTTGAATAGCTTGTATAGTTTTGTTCGTTTACATAAAATTACATAATTACAAAATTACATGTAGACACAAAAAGAAATGTCTGAAAGCACAGTCACTAAAAATGTTAAAAGTGATTATTTCTTTTAGTATATTTTTAATTGTTTCAGAGAAAGAGACGGAGAGAGAGATAGAAACAATGATGAGAGAGAATCATTGATTGGCTGCCCCTGGATGCCTCACCATGGGGGTTGAGCCTGCAATCCAAGCATGTGCTGTCCATGGTGACCTCCTGGATGCTAACCACTAAGCAACGCCGGCTGGGCTGATTCTTTCTTTCTTTCTTTTTTTTTTTTTAATATATTTTATTGATTTTTTACAGAGCGGAAGGGAGAGGGATAGAAAGTCAGAAACATCGATGAGGGAGAGACATCGATCAGCTGCCTCTTGCACGCCCCCTACTGGGGATGTGCCCGCAGCCACGGTACATGCCCTTGACCGGAATCGAACCCGGGACCCTTCAGTCTGCAGGCCAACGCTCTATCCACTGAGCCAAACCGGTCTCGGCTGGGCTGATTATTTCTTGATGGTGGAGTTAAAGTGATCTTTACGTACTTCTTTTCTCGTTTTTTCTATTATTAAGTCTTTTACAATGAGCATGTCTTATTTATAGTCCTAGAAAATATTTCCCCATTTGGGGCCATGAATTCATGTATTTATTTATTTATTTATTTTAAAACATTTTATTGATTTTTTTACAGAGAGGAAGGGAGAGGGATAGTTAGAAACATCTGTGAGAGAGAAATCATCTGCCTCCTGCACATCCCACCAGAATGGAACCTGGGACCCTTCAGTGCACGGGCTGACACTCTATCCACTGAGCCAAACCAGTTAGGGCAGGGCCATGAATTTATTATCTGTAAAATAACCAGGTTGTTCTAGATTAGGAGCTTTCAGATTGAACTCTGGGGCGTGAGCCCTTTGAGAAGGGGCAGAGCAGCCAGGCCTTTTCAGGTCTCTGCCCCTTGTTGACTGCTGATTTCATTTGAAGAAAGATTTACACAGCTAAAAATGATTAAATACTGGGTAGAAGGTGTGTCACATTAGTTTTAGCTCTTAAATTCTGAGAGTCATTTGTTTCTGCCCTCTAAAGAGCTTAGAAAAATACACAGAGATGATTTTCAAAATATTCAATAAAGTTAGCACTGTTGGTCAAGATGCTGGCTGGCTGTAGTAGATACCCAGGGGCATCCTGATGGCCAGTAGTTAACACTTTTGTTAGTTCTGCATTGTGTAGGATGGAGGGATACTGGGCTGGAGATTCACCCAGGACATTTATCATAATCAGTCAACCACATAGCAACCCTGAACGTTATAACATGTAAAGAAAGACTGCACATAACTAAATGGATTAGTGAGACTCATCAGAAAGCAAAACAGAAAGTAAAATTTTATACTGAGAATATTCCAAGATATTATCCTTCCTTTCCCCCCCTCTGTTCTCCAGCATTACTATTTAGAATATAAAACAAAAAATTATCTCCCTCAAGATTAACACCCTTAATCATGCTTCTGTCCCAGTCCTTGTTTGGTTTGTTTTTCAGGTTGTCATGTTGGCAATGTACAACTTGTCTCTGGAAGGAAGTGGACGTCAAGGTTATTTCAGGTGGAAAGAGGATATCTGTGCTTTTATTGAGAAACATTGGACTTTCTTACTAGGGAATAGGTAATGTGATTTTTTTGTTTGTTTAAATTTAATAAATCTTCATTGTTCAGATGATTACAATTGTTCCTCTTTTTTTTCCCCCCATAGCTCCCCTTCACCTGGTTCCCACTCCACCCTCTGCCCTTACCCCTTGCCCCCACTGTCCTCATCCATAGGTGTACGATTTTTGTCCAGTTTCTTCTCGCACCCCCCAAACCGCTTTCCCCCCTGAGAATCTCACTCTACTCCCTGATGTCAGTCTATGCCTCTGATTCTATTATATTCACCAGTTTATTCTGTTCATCAGATTTTTTTCACTTGATTTTTAGATTCACTTGTTGATATGTATTTGTTGTTCATAATTTTTATCTTTACCTTTTTCTTCTTCTTTCTCTTCATAAAGAATACCTTTCAGCATTTCATAGAATACTGGTTTGGTGATGATGAACTCCTTTAGCTTTTTCTTATCTGTAAAGCTCTTTATCTGATCTTTAATTCTGAATGATAGCTTTGCTGAGTAGAGTAATCTTGGTTGTAGGTTCTTGCTATTCATCACTTTGAATATTTCTTGCCACTCCTATCTGGTCTGCATAATTTCTGTTGAGAAATCAGCTGACAGTTGTATGGGTGCTCCCTTATAGGTAACTAACTGTTTTTTTCTTGCTGCTTTTAATATTCTCTTTGTCTTTTGCTCTTGGCATTTTGATTATGGTGTGTCTGGGTGTGGTCCTCTTTGGATTTTTGTGTGGGGTTCTGTGCACTTCCTACTTCTTTCACGAGGTGGAGGAAGTTTTCTGTCATTATTTCTTCAAATAGGTTTTCAGTATTTTGCTCTGTCTCTTCTTCTGGCACCCCCATAATTCTGATGTTGGTACGCTTGAGGTCCCAGAGGATCCTTACACTATCTTCATATTTTTGGATTCTTTTTCTTTTTGCTTTTCTGGTTGAGTGTTTTTTGCTTCTTTGTATTTCAGATCTTTGACTTGATTGTTGTGGTCCTCTAGTCTGCTGTTAGGTCTCTGTATAATATTTTTTATTTCAGTCAATGTATGTTTAATTTCTAGTTGGTCCTTTTTCATATCCTCGAGGGTCTCGCTAAATTTATCAACCTTTTCTAGGAACCGCTTGAAAAACCTTATAACCATGGTTTTGAACTGTATATCCAGTCATTTGCTTTCCTCGATTTCTTTCATTTATGATCTGTTTCTTTGTCTCCGCATTTTCACTGCTTCCCTGAGTTGGTAGAGTACATTTGTATGGTAGGTGTCCTAAAGGGCATAGTCGCTCAGCCCCCCAGTTACCTGAGGTAGACACTCTTGGTGCACCCCTTTGTGGATTTTGTGCACAGTCTTGTTGTAGTTAAGCCTTGATTGTTGTTGGTATCACTGGGAGGAATTGACCTCCAGGCCAATTGGCTGTGAGGATCAGCTGTGTCTACGCTGGGAGGACTTCTGTGCTGGAGGCACCCTTATTGGACAAGACTTGCAAAATTGTAAAAGCCTCTGTGCTCAGCTAGGATGGGGTAGAGTCTCAGGGCAGAGCAGACAGCCTTGGCTTCCTGTCAGTCCTGCCCTAAGAGGCCCCTGAGTCTCAGTGTCCCTTAGCACCTCTGAGAGAAAGCCACCCTGGAGTTTCACCCACTGCCATACAGTCCAGTTTCTCCCCAAATGAGTCTGGGTTCCCAGAAACTTACCCAAACTGGAGTTCAGCACAGTCAGAAGCTTCTGTTTCCCTCCCGCTTTAGAAAGCCACCTATGCATTTAGCCATCTGTGTACTGAGCAGTCAGTCCTCTCTGTGTGCGCGTGCCTCTGGACCTCTGCCTTCTGTAGCTCCCAAGTCTTGGTGTGTTTTCTCTTTTCCTGACAGTCTAGATTCCCCCAAATGAGTCTGGTTTCCCAGAATCTCGCCTGGGACTGGAGTTCAGCATAGTTGGGAGCGTCCGTCTCCCTCCTGCTTTAGAAAGGCAGCCGTACACTCAGCCGCCCGTACATTCAGCCGCCCAGCCTCTCCGCACGCCTGTGTCTTCAAACCTCAGCCTTTTGCAGCTCCTCTGAGTCTCAATGTGCTTTCCTCTTCTAGTTGTAGAATTTCCATTCAGCCAGCTTTCCTGTGGTTCTGGATGATGTCCATTTTGTCTTTTGGTTATAATATTGATATTGTTGTGCGAGGCAGCAGTTTAGGTGTTTACCTGTGCCGCCATCTTGGTTTCTCTCAGTAATGTGATTTAAAAAAATTTTAAACTTGAATAAAGATACAAAGAATGAATATAAGATTTGAGCCAGCCTAGTGTAGCCCTCTAGAGCAGCAATTTTCCACCTTTTTTATCTCATGGCACACACAAACTAATTACTGAAATTCTGCAACACACCAAAAAATACATTTTTGCCAGTCTGACAAAAAAAAGAGAAAAGGTATAATTTGGATTTATTCACACTGGACAGCTATTGTTGTGTTGGCTATTGCCATTTTTTTTAAATTTGGCAATCTAAGGAAAAGAAGTCAGTGCCCCTGACTAAATAATCAGGTATTTCATGTTTTAAAAATTAATGTGGCACATATGTAATACTTTCAACAATAAAGAATTATTTTAAAAAATAAAAATGCTTGTAGCACACTGGTTAAAAATCACTGCTCTAGGGAATTAGAGTATGCATTTGCTTGTGGCAATTATGGAGAATTTTGTAATCCAGAAAATGTTACTTTTTTAACTTAAAAAACTTGTTTATGAAAAACCAAAGTGGAAGTATATACTATTAAAAGTGTAGTCTCTCATCCTATTTTGAGAAGTAACTATTGGTTTATACTGAGCAGTAAGAGATTTTGAAGAGATTTGTACAATGTTAAAAAATAGTTGGATTAAATGAGGCTGTTTAATAGTCAGGTAAGTTACTATTTAATTGGAGGAGCATTATTACTATCCATTTAAAATCATTGCCTTATCAGAAGAAGAAAAATAATAGCATTTATTGACTGCACCCATTTATATTGCTATTCATTAATAGAGTTATTGTATTTATTTTTATTAACTTGAAGGGAGAAACAGTTTTATATTTTTTGGTATGGCAGTGCTTAGCAAGATATAGATACATTATTATACATATGGCTTATTCATTCCTCTTTTCATTTTAATGCCTTTTTTTTTCTTTTCTTTTTTTTTCTTTTTTTTCTGCTGGTAAGTGCACTCCTCCTTGGTAGCTGTTTTAGTTCATCAGACTGTCAGTGCACAGATATTGAGACCATACGGTGTTTTTTTGTTTGCTTGTTGTTGTTTTTTTAGAGAAGGAGGAAAGGGGGGGTGGAGAGAGGACTATACATTAATTGGTAATCTGTAGCCTTCTGTATGTGCCCCAACTGGGGATTGAACCTGCAACCCAGTTATGTTCCCAGATTAGGAATTGAACCTACAAGTGCACCGACAGTGCTCCAAACATCTGAGCCACACTGGCCAGGGCTTGAGACCATACGTTTTAACTAAATGTTCATGTGAGTCTACTAAGATTTTAATGCTATTCTATTGCTATTTGGAGATTAATGAGTCTACAACTGGATTGGTCAATTCCGTTTGAGATTCTGGTTGTTAATCTGAAGTCCTGTGTGAGATTCATACATCTTGTGTATAGGGTCAGTGTAGACCAGATAGGTAAAGGCTCTGATCGTAGCAGGTCAGAGCAGGGAGTTTTGTACATGTCCTCACTCTGAACTCACTACGGTCTCTATTTCCTCTGGTGCTGAGAAGTCATAGCTCTGCTAATGCTGCTGGGAAATCAGGGAAGGCATTTAAAAGGAGGGACGACATTCTACAGGCTTGCTGTGAGGAAAAAATAGAATAGATTCAGTACATTTTTACAAAAGAAGTTATTTTTGTTCTTGAGTAATTTTAGTGGTACTAAGAAAAGAATTGACAGTATAACTGGTTCTTTTTCTTAAAGAAAGGAAATCTGTTGTCTTAGTTCAATGATTTAGCACTGTTAGTAGGAGTTAATACAGCCCATTTATAAGGGACAAAAAAGGGAAAAAACGGATAAAATTAGATCTTGGAATGTTTTCATGATCTCAGTGCTGCTCTGTTTTATAGATTGTCTTCTGGAAGAACTTGGATTTAAATTGCCTGTTTTTAAGGATATTGCCGATATTTTAACAGAAGTTGTTCGTGTCATTTGTTCATTTCTAGAGCCTGTTCTTTTTAATACGTTTACCGAAAAGCATTAATTACTTTCCAGCTGCTGTGTAGTTGAACCATTAGACTAGTGGTTTGGGCCATAATAATGTATCACTTGAATTATCATATACTTATTTAAAGCAAGTCACTTAAAAAATACATTCACTTTAAATAGAAACTTCACACCACCTTGGTGAGCAAAGTATATATATAATTTGCCATAAATAAAATGAAACTATAAAAATAAATGCACTAAAAATGAAACAATGCCATTAAGTTGTTACTGGAGCCCATGGCCTATTGAGGCAATCTGAGACCTTTCTTGATCAAAAGGGGTGGGTACATGTGTTAGAATTTCAAGCAACAAACTTTCTCCTTGATCTAACCAAAAGGAGTGAAATAGCAGGAAAAATTACTCTGTAATTCCTTGCCACTCCGTTTTCTGCACAATGCTAACCTTTACTTTGGGAATTCTGCTTTATTTTATTTTGTTTTTGTCTTTTTTTTTCTTTCTGTTGGTTTGTTGTTATTTTTTTGTCTTTTGTTTTGTTGTTGTTGTTACTGTCGTTGGGAACTCTGCTTTAAACATCAGTGATTGGAAAGTCACCTGAAGCTGCTCTCTGATGTGATTACCGTGTGTTCAGATGTCTCTGCATAAGAACATACACAGAGATACTACACCCCAGAGGAACACGCTGCAAAAGAGCACTTACAAGCCAACTTTTTTTATAACTAGTAAAGATTTTAATTCTGCTATCCATAGACCATATTTTAAATTCCTAACAATACTAACCATTTCTCGTTTGCCATAAGCAAATAGCCCTGGCTGTGCGGCTCACTCGGTTGAAGCATTGTCTGGTGTACCGAAAGGTTACAGGTTCGATTCCCAGGCACATACTTAGGTTGCGGGTTTGATCCCTGGCCAGGGCACATGCAGGAGGCAACCAACCAATCGATGTATCTCAATTCGGTCTTTCTCTCTCTCTCAAATCAATCTTTTTTAAAAAGAGCTAAGCGAATAGTATACTGTGTAATGAAGTTCTAAATTTAAATACATTTTTTCCAGGTTTTACATGATTTGCTTTTATGCCTTTAATTTTTATCAAAGTTTAAGTTTGTAAAGGATTATTTGGAGCTAACCTAAATAACTCTATGTACCTATTGTAGAAACAAAAAGTATACAAAAGCTTTATAAATTACTATAGTTTAATTGCCATTATGTGTCATTGTTTAATTTGCTTTTACAATCCTAGCCTTGAGTTCTTCCAGAAGGTATAATTTTGATTATACCTTTGAAGAATAGTTGGAATGCTTTATTCTGTTACCATATTTCATTGATTTTAAGATGCATGTTTCAAATTTTGATTTCTCAGACAGCTGGATATATCTTTTTTTTTTTTTAAATCTTTATTGTTCAGATTATTACAATTGTTCCTCTTTTTCCCCCCATATCTCCCATCCACCCAGTTCCCATTCCACCCTTTGCCCTTACCTCCCTGCCCCCACTATCCTCATCCATAGGTGTACAATTTTTTTCCAGTCTCTTCCCGCACTCCCTACACCCCTTTCCCTCCTCCCCCCAGAGAATTGTCAGTCCACTCCCTTGCTATGCCCCTGATTCTGTTGTATTCACCAATTTATTCTGTTCATCAGACTTTTTATTCACTTGACTTTTAGATTCACTTGTTGATAGATATGTATTTGTTGTTCATAATTTTTATCTTTACCTTTTTCTTCTTCTTTCTCTTCATAAAGAATACTTTTCAGCATTTCATAGAATACTGGTTTGGTAGTGATGAACTTCTTTAGCTTTTTCTTATCTGTAAAGCTCTTTATCTGACCTTCAATTCTGATAGCTTTGCTGGGTAGAGTAATCTTGGTTGTAGGTTCTTGCTATTCATCACTTTGAATATTTCTTGCCACTTCTGTCTGGCCTGCATAATTTCTGTTGAGAAATCAGCTGAGAGTTGTATGGGTGCTCCCTTATAGGTAACTAACTGTTTTTCTGTCTTTTGCTCTTGGCGTTTTAATTATGATGTATCTTGGTGTGGTCCTCTTTGGATTCCTTTTGTTTGGGATTCTCTGCGCTTCCTGGACTTGTAAGTCTATTTCTTTCACCAGGTGGGGCCAATTTTCTGTCATTATTTCTTTAAATAGGCTTTCAGTATCTTGCTCTGTCTCTTCTTCTGGCACCCCCAAAATTCTGATGTTGGTACGCTTGAAGTTGTCCCAGAGGCTCCTTACACTGTCTTCAAATTTTTGGATTCTTTTTCTTTTTGCTTTTCCGGTTGAGTGTTTTTTGCTTCTTTGTATTTCAAATCTTTGACTTGATTGTTGTGGTCCTCTAGTCTGCTGTTAGGTCTCTGTATAATATTTTTTATTTCAGTCAGTGTATGTTTAATTTCTAGTTGGTCCTTGAGGGTCTCGCTAAATTTATCAACCTTTTCTAGGAACCTCTTGAAAAACCTTACAACCATGGTTTTGAACTCTATATCCAGTCATTTTGCTTTCCTTGATTTCTTTCATTTGTGATCTGTTTCTTTGTCTCAACATTTTCACTGCTTCCCTGAGTTGATAGAGTGGCCTTGTGTGGTAGGTGTTCTAAAGGGCATAATCGCTCAGCTTTCCCAGTTACCTGAGGTAGACACTCTTGGTGCACCCCATTGTGGGCTGTACAGTCTTGTTGTAGTTAAGCCTTGATTGTTGTTGGTATCACTGGGAGGAATTGACCTCCATGCCAATTGGCTGTGAGGGTCAGCTGTGTCTGTCTATGCTGTGAGAACTCTGTGCTGGAGACACCCTTATGAGACAAGACTTGCAAAAGTGTCTGTGTTCAGCTTGGATGGGTCAGAGTCTCATTTCAGAGCAGACAGCAATGGCTTCCCGACAGCCCTGCCCTAAGAGGCCCCTGGGTCTCAGTGTCCTGCAGTAATCCCTGTAAGCATCTTGAGAGAAAGCCGCCCTTGAATTTCGCCCACTGCTAGACAATCAAGTTTCTCCCCAAATGAGTCTGGGTCCCCAGAGACTCGCCCAGAATTGGAGTTCAGTGCAGTCAGGAGCTTTTGTCTCCCTCCAGATTGAAAAAGCCAGCCACTTAGTTGCCAACCCTCTCCACATGCATGCCTTGGTACCTTTGCCTTCTGTAGCTCCTCTGAGTCTCAGTGTGCTTTTCTCTTCCCTCCTACTTGTAGAATTTGCACTCAGCCAGCCTTCCTGTGGTTCTGGATGATGTCCATTTTGTCTTTTAGTTGTAGTTTTGAAATTGTTGTGCAAGGCAGTAGTTTAGGTTTTTACCTATGCTGCCATCTTGGTTTCTCCCTCTGGATATATCTTACAAGTAGTGATGACGTGTCAAAATTTGTACATAAAATCAGCAAATCTTATATTTGATGAAATATGAGACAGCACATTCATAGTATTTAAAATTCAAAACAATTATGTGACGATTCTGGGGAGATGGCAAAGTAGGAAGCATCCGAAATCTATCTCCATACTTAGACAACAATTGGAATTATAGAATCTGTCTGCTGTAACTGTTTTGGAATTTTGGAGTCTGCTGAAGACTTGGAACTTCCAGGGGAAGGTTTGTACAGTAAATTGCTGTTTATTTTACTCAATTTCAACTCTTAGCACTGTAGCTTCTGCCTATCCCACACCTTTCAGCCTGCAGCAGGCAACAGTGTGCATGCTCTCAGAGCAGCTTACACACAGCTTATGGGAGCCATGGTATACAAAAAGAACACTCCTTCAAATATTGTGATCTGTGCTTTGATCACTGATTGCTGCTGCTGATCACAAGGTGGAAGACAAAGGTGGGCGCCCATTGTTGTTGCATCTTCCCTATTGTGGCAAGCCCCTTTCCCTCTGGTTGAGCCAGCTTTGGGGATTAACAGGCTGGTGTCTTCTTCTCCCCTTTATTTTTCTCTCTATTCTCCTTTTGGAGCTAGACATTGAAGACTAAGATGTTCAAAAGCAACTATATATATACTGTATATATACAGGGGAAATTAGAAAGTCACTACACGTGCTCAGGAAGGTGCAAGCTCAGAAATGATCCAAGAACACCTTAATTTTATACAACTCATGCTGATATCTGGCACAGGGGGACAGCCTACATAGTAAAAAAAGTAAAAA
Organism: Antrozous pallidus; assembly: GCA_027563665.1. Lineage (NCBI taxonomy): Eukaryota > Metazoa > Chordata > Mammalia > Chiroptera > Vespertilionidae > Antrozous > Antrozous pallidus. The sequence goes on along the minus strand of CM050518.1, from coordinate 18,308,473 downwards.
AATAAAAAACTTTGGGGAATGACAATAACATAATGTCTAGAGTTACTATAATATTAAATTAATTTTTCAATGAAAAATTAGAAAGAATACAAAGAAACAGCAAAAGGCATTGCCCATTCAAAGGAAAAAAGTAAACCAACCATGACTTCCTTAAGAAGACCGAATGGGGCATCTGTGAAGGAAAATCTAAACAGCTGTCTTAAAGATGCTCAAAGAACTAAAAGAAGAAGGGGAGAAAGTTGAGAAAATATTCTATGGAAAAAATAGGACTATCAATAAAGAGATAGAAAACCTAAAAGGAAATTCTGGAATTAGATAGTATAATACTGCAATGAAATACTCATTGAAGGGATTCAAAGGCAGATTTGAGCAAGCAGAGAAAGATTCGGTAAACTTGAGAATGGGTCAATGGGAATTATAAGATCTGAGGAAAAACAAGGAAAAAGATCAAAGAGAAGTGAACAGAACCTACGGGGGCCTGTGGGACACCGCCAACTGGACTCACATACTCATTGTGTAAGAAAGCAAATAGAATGGCTTCTCTCGATCATATTCTTTGGGCAAGAGGAGGGGGCTTGGGAAGTTAGAAAAAGTTGAGTGGAGGAGACCAAAGGATTTAGAGTGCTCTGGGACCAAAACGTTGCCCCATCACAGGCAGTGCTTATGCCTATTAAAGTTTGTGTTGTTTTTTTTCTTCTGTGTGTTCCAGTACATCTTTGTTCCTAAGAATATTTTTTCTTTTACCCCCTAGCAATATTTTGGAATTGTTAGTCTGGCCTTCTCATAGAAGTATTTCTGGTGATTGACTTACGTTTTCAAGGTGAAAATAGAACAGTTGCCTTTGAAAGAATTTTCAACAGGAGGAATCTGAATAGTTGACATTTAACATATTTAACATTTTTTGTTATATACATTCTTGTGTAGTTATTTTGAAATGCTTGCTTTTTTTTTTTTTTCCAAATTTATTCGCCCAAAGTTCAGTTGTTTGTGGAACACACAATATAGTTTTATTCCCACTCTGCTGTGTAAAGGAAAATAGGAACAGACTGAGAGATGCATCTGATATTTGGGTAAAAATGAACTATTTATCATGCTAATGATTCTCCTGCATGCATTCTTGAGAACTGTATTTATTTCACATATAAAAACAACTCGTTTAATTAAAATTAACTTAATAGAACTTGGTAATCATGATGATTGTGATCAGAATTGTTTCATGAGCTTTGTTTGAATTATTTCATTCAATCCCCACAATGACCTAGTGAGGTAAGTTCTATGATCCTAATTTTAAAGTTGAGGAAACTGAGGCAGGTAGAAGGTGGTAGAGGCAGGATTTGAAGCCAGACAGCCCTCAGAGCATCTCTTATGTTCCTTCAAAGTTTTCAGGTTCGGAGCCTATTGTAGGCTAGGAGTCACAGAGTATACATAGAATGTATTTTCTATATAATGATAGAATTTTTTTAAAAATCATTTTTAAATTCTTGGACTCTCCAGGAAAAAAACTTCGACCTGGTGGAGCACAGTAGCAGGTTGCCTCAGCGTGGGAAGTCCTATGTACTTCCGTTCAGGTGCTCAGGAATTCGGAGAACCAGGATGGTGGAAACTTGTTCACAACAAGCCTCCGACAATGAAACCTGAAGGAGAGAAGTTGTCTGCCTCTGCTTTGAAAGTAAAAGGTACTGCTGTGAGAGCAGTGTAGGAGGTGCTAGCCAGCCCAGTGCTGAGCAAGGGTGAGCTCCGGAGACAGTCCCACTTTACCAGGCATCGCTAGCTCATCTGCCTCTGGAGGGAATCTGCTTGGCAGTGTCATTGTAACATATTTTTTGTATCCTGTAAATAAATACTAAATAAAAATAGGATAATTTCCTAATTAAGTTACCAGTTTTAATAAAGTTCCTTTGATATCTGCAAGGTTCTCTATTTTAATCTGCTTTTGTTTTTAAACTTTTTATTATGGAAATTTTCTTTTAAATGTGCAGAGTAATATAATGAATCCCCACTGTATCTTTCACTTCACTTCAACAACTAACTGCTGGCAATCTCATTTTATCTAGAACAGGCGTGGGGAACATCCAGCCCTCAGCTCATATAAGGCCCACTTAGTCAATTAGGCTGGCCCTGCCAAGGCATTAGGAATGAGTTAATTAAATGTTTGACCAAATACAGCAGGCTAATTTTTAAGTTGATACTTTTGTATGGCCCATGAATGATGTTATAAATATCAAAATGGCCCTTGACATAAAATGGTTCCCCATCCCTGATCTAGACCCTGAGTACTTCCCCCTAACCCTCTACCCATCCCACCCTTGGATTCTTTAGGAGCAATCCTAGGCACCAACATAGCATTCTTAAATATTTCAGTATGTATCTTTAAATAGGGTGAACTCTTTCTTTTTTTGTAGCCTAACCATAATATCATTTTCACAATTTTCAGAGAATTAATAGTAATTCTTTACTGTCACACATTGGTCTGATTTTTTTAAAAAAAACTAAAAAGGTTTTAATGAACTTTCACATTTTTAAAAAATATAATTGGGAAGAAAGTCAAGTAGGATTGAAGGATATAAGGTCTGGAAGTTGCTCCTCTGCACCCATCCCTTCCTGCAGTTTCACTTCCCAGAGTAACCACTGTTGACTATTGTGGGTGCATTTAGAAATCGTCTGCACATTTCAGCATTTTCTTCTTTTTTTTTTTTTTTTAAAGAAAAACTGTAAATGGACTCAATATTTATTCTCCATTTTTTCCTCCACTTACCAGTATGCCTTGGATATCTTTCCATAGCAGTACATGCAGATCTGCCATGTTTTCTTTCTCTCTCTCTCTCTCCATTAGTTTCAGAGAGGAGGGGACAGGGAGAGAGAGAGAAACATCAGTGGGGAGAAGGACTCATTGACCGGCTGCCTCCTGCACTGTCCCCAGTGGGAATCAAGCCCACGACCCAGGCGTGTGTCCTGACCAGGAATCGAACAGTGACCTCCTGGTTCATAGGTCGATGCTCAACCACTGAGCCACACTGGCCGGGCTGCCATGTTTTCTTTTATTTCATTGCATTCCATTGAAGGGCTGTATGATAATTCATTAACCCCCTATTGATGGACATTTGGGTTATTTCTAGAACCTTTTATTGTTGTTATTTTAAACAACAACATAGCCCTAGCCAGTTTGGCTTAGTGGATAGTGTCGGCCTGCGGACTGGAGGATCCCAGCTTTGATTCCAGTGAAGGGCATATATCCTTGTTGTGGGCTCAGTCCCCACAGAGGTGTGCAGGAGGTAGCCATCAATGATTCTCTGTCACTGATGTTTCTATCTCTTCTCCCTTCCTCTCTGAAATCAATAAAAATATATTTTAAAAATAGACAACAGTATAATTGTACACATTTGTGTGCCTGTGCAAATTTTTGTGTGATTAATTCCTGGAAGTGTGTTATTGTATTAAATGCATGCTCATTCAAAACTAATCAGTATTGCTAGGCTACCTTCCAAAAAGTTGTAATAAAATTTACGTCGTGGTATGAAAATGTTCATTTCCCCATATACTTGCCGAGCATTATCAAACTTTTAATACCTGTTCCAGTCAGTGAAAAATAGAGTTTAATTGTTTAAATTTTCATTATAGTTTTTTCTTGTTAAGAGATATCTAAGTCCTCATTTAAGGCATTCATTGAATATTTCTCTATTTTGTGTGTTATTTTTTAATATGTTTTTATTGATTTTAGAGTGAGAGGGTGGGAGAGAGAGAAATATCTGTGTGAGAGAGAAACATCGATTGGTTGCCTCTCTTACAGTCCAGGGCTGAACCTGAAATGTGGGCATGTACCCTGACCAGGAATCTAACCAGTGACCTTTCAGTGCATGGGACGACATTCAGCCAACTGAGCCGCACCTACCAGGGCAAACATTTCTCTATTTTGAATGTGGTAGTAAGTTTACAATAATAAATAAGCAAAAGAAACTAAAATTGAATGGTTATTTAAAAATTGAGATAATTATTCTATTCCATCAGCCTCAAAACCAACTTTAGATCCCATCATTACTGTCGAGGGACTTAGAAAACGGGCGAGTCGCAATCCTGTGGAATCAGCCATGGAATTAAAAGAGAAAAGATGTCGTACTCAGGAGGCGAAAGACATTAGAAGAGCCCAGAAGGAAGCTGCTGGCTTTCTTGACAGGAGCACTTCTTCGACCCCTGTAAAGTTCATAAGCCGAGGCCGTAGGCCAGACGTGATTCTAGAAAAAGGAGAAGTGATTGACTTCTCATCCTTGAGCTCCTCTGACCGCACTCCGCTGACGAGCCCATCTCCGTCCCCCTCTCTGGACTTCTCTGCCCCCGGGACCCCTGCCTCTCACTCAGCCACGCCCAGCTTGCTCTCAGAAGCAGATCTGATTCCAGATGTGATGCCACCACAAGCCTTGTTTCACGGTAAGTCTTGCCTTACGTGGGTCTTTTTATGCATGGCCCATGATATACAAGTGTGTGTTTTCATCTTGTGTGCGGTGTCCTCTGTATTTCTTTTGTCCTGTTTTATCCTTTCACAGATGACGATGAGTTGGAGGGTGATGGAGTCATAGACCCAGGGATGGAGTATGTCCCGCCCCCGGCTGGGTCAGCAGCTTCTGGGACAGTGCCTGGGGGCAGGAAGAAGGTCAGAGCACCTGAACATATAAAGCAGGAGGAAGACAGTGAGGAGGAAAAACCTGACAGGATGGACATTGACAGTGAAGACACAGATTCCAACACATCTTTGCAAACAAGGGCTCGAGAAAAGAGGAAGCCACAGCTGGAGAAGGACAGGAAACCCAAAGGGCCCAAGTACACCCCTGTTAGCATCTATGAGGAGAAGCTGCTCCTGAAGAGGCTGGAAGCTTGTCCCAGTGCCGTTGCCATGACACCAGAAGCTCGGAGACTGAAGCGTAAACTTATTGTCAGACAAGCAAAAAGGGATAGGGGATTACCACTTTTTGACTTGGATCAAGTTGTTAATGCTGCTCTCCTGTTAGTTGATGGGATTTATGGAGCCAAAGAAGGAGTTTCTAGGCTTCCAGCTGGCCAAGCCACATACAGAACCACCTGTCAGGACTTCAGAATCCTTGACCGATACCAAGTGAGTTAACACACATGCTGAAACCTTTTTGGGGGGGGAGTGGAGGTGGGGTAGGCAGCACCAGGGAGTGGGCATAATTAGGCAGTGACTATTCAAGTCCTGAGTCATTTTGGGAGAGAGAATAAAACAGCAAGAAAGAAAAATACAAAAATTGCTGGGTTTTATTTTTTTTAATTGTTCAGTATGGATACCTCTTAATACAACTAGGTTATTTTCCTCTTTGGGTATTCAAAGCAGAACCTAGACATTTTCTTTCTCTTTTTTTGAAAGTGTGTATGTATATATATATATTTTTTTAGAGGGAGGGAGGGAGGGAGAGAAATAGAAAGTTAGAAACATAGATGAGAAAGAAATATTGATCAGCTGCTTCCTACCTCCCCCCCTCCCCCACTGGAGATGTGCCACAACCAAGGTACATGCCCTTGATCAGAATTGAACCTGGGACACTTCAGTCCGCAGGCGGATGCTCTATCCACTGAGCCAAACCGGTTAGAGCCCTGGACATTTTCATTGTATCATTTAGTCTCTAAGGGTAGCCGTACCTGGTTTGTGTCATGACTCCGATAGTTTTGTTGAGAACATAAGTGTATCAAACTTTGTGCTGAAAACATGTAAACATCTGTGTAGTTAGACGACAGCATGGAGACATAGCAGCCGGGGCACCAGTGTGGTGTCAGCGTGGCTCAAGGTGACTCAGTGGAACCCAATGAATTCCACACACAGCTGCCAGAACACACCTCCACACAGCGGGGACAAGAGGTCTCAGAGTCCCTGTGTCTATGCTAGCACTGCTCTTAACCAGCCTTCCACTAGTTAGCTAACTGAGAGCTGTAAAGTGACAACTTGTTTTTATTTACTTTTCTTTGATTACAGGTGAGGTTACACCTGTAATCATGTTCCCTCGTTTCTCTGTGAGTTGCCTATTGGTTTCTTTGCACATTTTTCTGTTTTGTTCTTCTTTGGCAACAAAAGTGGGCTCTTCTCTTTGTTACCATTGTTCTGATGTTACTCAGTGTGTACCATGTGTGGATTTTTTTGTTTCATTGTGCTCAGCGTTTGGTGTGTGGGCCCTTTCCATTTGAAAGCCCTTGAGTTCTGGAAAGTGTTCTTAATTTTCTACCTTCTGTTCTCTCTGGAGTGTCTTTTCAGAGCACTGCTGTTAGGACAAGGGTTAGCAGAATTTTTCTGTAAATGGTCAGATAGTAGATAGTTTCTGATTTGCAAGCCACACAGTTTTAGCTGTAACTATTTAACATTGCTGTTGTGATGTGAAAGCAGCACAGGAAGGCCCAGACCGATTGGCTCAGTGGATAGAGCGTCGGACTGCGGACTGAAGGGTCCCGGGTTCGATTCCGGCAAGGGCATGTACCTTGGCTGCGGGCACATCCCCAGTAGGGGGCGCGCAAGAGGCAGCTGATCGATGTCTCTCTCTCATCGATGTTTCTGACTTTGTATCCCTCTCCCTTCCACTCTGTAAAAAATCAATAAAATATATTAAAAAAATAAAAAATAAATAAATAAAAAAAGAAAGCAGCACAGGGAGGACATAACGAATGGGCATGGCTGTGCTCCAATAAAACTTTATTTACCAAAATAGGCTGGATTTGGCATATGGGCTGTAGTTTGCCCATGACCTCTACTCCAGATGGATCCCCTTAATTTTCTTTTTTTTATCCTATTCCTCATCTTTCCTGGAAAGTAATAACCTGCCTGCCTGCATCTTAAGATTCAATTAAGGGAGGCCAGGAGCCGACCTTTCAGCTGGAAAATTTCCATTAAGTGTCCCTGTTTTAGGGCAGTACTTCCACTCTTGGCTGTGCCAGGGCTCCTGTTTCCAGAATCTCTCTCTTTTGAGCTTCTGTAGAGTCTAGACTTCTGTCCATGGAAGGGAAGATCATTTTTTGATATGGGCAGTGGGGGGTTTAACCTCTGAAGTAAAGGACTCTCAGCCTTAATAGGACCTGGCCTTTCCAATCGCTGCCCTTTCCCGAGGCTCTGAGCTGCAAATCCTGCTGCTCCTGGCCTGTCCTTCCTGCTGCCTTAGCTTTTGTCTCTCGAGTCAAAGTCATTTGGCACTTTTTCATACGCTTTTGTTGCCATCATCTGTTCTTTGTTCTCATGAGTTTTTCTTTTTAATATCTCTACTTTATTTTTTTAATTATGAAATGTGTCATTCCTATAGAAGAATGCCCAAGGAAAATGCATAGAACATATGAGTATAGCTTAGAGGGTAATAAAATAAATGCCTGTGCTTCTAACTCCGGGGTTTAGAAACAGCATTACAAACACCTGAGAAGTCTGTATACTGCCTGCTGCCCCCCAAGGGAGTCATTCTCTGACTTCTTGTTAATCGTTCTCCTACTTTTTTAATGACTGTATTTCTAAAGACTAGACTTTTATTTTAAAAAAATGAAGTGGGAAACACTTAGCTGTGGAAGGAAATTGCCTCTCAGGTGAAGGTTTCCAGAAGATAAAGCTAAGTAGTCTGTGGGTGGTGGTTGTAGATAAACTGTCCCACAAAAGGATATATTGAAGTCCTAACTCCTGCTACAGGTGGATGTGACTTACTGAGAATAGGCCCCTTGTACATATAATTAGGTAAGATGAGATCATGCTGGAGCAGGGTGGGGCCTTAATGCAATGTGGCCAGCGTTATAAGAAGAGATGAGGCACAGAGACAGGCACATGGGGGAATGCTATGTGATGACCGAGGCAGAGTGCTGGGTCCACAGCCAAGGGATGCCAGTGATTGCTGGCAACACCAGAAGCCAAGAGAAAGACACGGGACAGACTGTCCCCCAGAGTGTTCAGAGAGCGTGGCTCCGCTGACACCTTGACTTCTGATTTCCAGCCTCCAGAACTGAGAGAATAAATTCCTGTTGTTTTGAGTCACCCAACAGCTCCAGGAAAGTCATACAGTTATGTTCTGACTGTCCCTTCCATGAGCCGGTCCTGGAGAAGTCAGTAGTCAAGGTCACTAGGGAGTTCTGGGTAACAAGGCTCACCACCCCCTGAGCTGCAGTGTATACCAGGGAATGTGACAGAAATCTGGACCATGGCAGTGGGGTCCTCTGCACTTTCTGCCTGGGCTGACATGCTTCCTTCCAACTTATAGGTAGGTCAGCAGTTATCTGTGGGGCAAGTATCCAGGGAGTAGAGTCTGAGAGTACTTGGTGAACAAGTACTTGGTGAACAAGCAGGGCACAGATGCAATTCTGGCTATGACTCCTTGGGGTTAAAAGATGGGTCAGTAGTGGGCAGGGATTCACACACCCTTTGTGTTCTGTCTTCCCTCTCACTTTTTGACGTCTCCCACGTTGGGTCGGGGAAGGGAACCAACAATCCACCTAGCTCCCCGTTTGTTTAGAACCAGAGGTTTGGGGAAGCTTATTTAACATTTTCCAAACTTATTTGACTTTGGGACTTCTCCCCCGCACCTACTCACCATTTTGTAATCCAGCTAACATTGAGTACCTCATACTAGTATGTGCCAATCACTGTTCCAGCGGTCGGCAAACTGCGACTCGTGAGCCGCATGCAGCTCTTTGGCCCCTTGAGTGTGGCTCTTCCACAAAATACCACGTGCGGGTGCGCACGTATAGTATGATTGAAACTTCGTGGCCCATGTGCAGAAGTCGGTTTTCGGCTCTCAAAAGAAATTTCAATTGTTGTACTGTTGATATTTGACTCTGTTGACACATGAGTTTGCCGACCACTGCACTATTCTGTTGGGCAATACTGCGGTGAATTAAGACAGATAAGGTTCCCCACCCTTATGGAGTTGCCACTGGTGAGCATGGAGGTAACAATACTAACTCCCTTAATAAACAGAATCACTTCCCACAAGGTAAGTCTACAGTGGAATGGAGGAGCAGAGGGCAGCAGCCACTTCGGACAGGGTAATTAAGGATGGTCTTTCTGTAGAGCTAATACTTGAACTAAGTTCTGATCCACAAGGAGGAGCTGGGCTGAGGAAGGTTCAAAGCAGAAGACTCAGGCACAGGATCTAAGGTAGGAGTTAGTTTGGTGTCTGAGGCTGAAACATAGTGATGGAGGAGGGGGATGATGGGAGATGAGGCCACAGAGGGTAATAGGGCTAGATCCTGCAGGTCAGGGCAAGGAGTTTGAATTGTATTATGAACTTACAGTGGAAAGCCAGATAGGAGCTTTCCTTGAGGAAGGTGAATTTAGTTTTTAAAAGAAGAATCTGGCTCTGTGTGGAGAATGGATGATATGGGGTAAGAGTGGCAGCAGGGAGACTGATAGAAGGCACTGGTAGTGATCTGGACAGAGGCTGAGGGTGGTTTAGATTTGGGAAAGCAGTAGCAATGGAAAGAAGTTTTGGGGCACTGAAATATCTACACAGAGTTCCACAGAACTCACCTTGAGACATTGAGTGGATAGTATTTCGTGGGCCTGTGATTCATTTGCTGGTGTTTCAGTTGTCTATTGCTGCATTACAAATCATCCCAAACTTAGTGCCTTAAAACAATGCATATTTAATATTTCTTCTGATTCTCTGGGTCAGCTGCGCCCAATTGGGTGGTTCTGTGGCTGTGTTTAGCTGAGAGCTGGGTCAGGACTGGAATGAACACGACAGCTTCTCTTCCTCCGGAGCCTGTCTCTGTGGCCGCTGGTCCATTCAGTGGGCAGCTGGACTCCGGGGGAAAAATGGAAGCTGTCAGTCCCCTTAAGGCCTGGGCTCAAAAGTCCCAGAATGTTACCTCTGCCACTTTCTGATTGGTCAGTCACAGGCCCACCAGATTCATGGGAGGAGAAATTGATTCTGCCTTGTGATATGATGAGCCATATGTAGCCAGAGGTGGGGAAGAACTGTTGGGGCCATATTTGGAAACTGTATCACACAGCCTTCAATTGCACTTTGAAACTTACTTTAAAGTCCTGGAAGAATTTCAAAGTTGGCTTTTGAAAGTTTTGGTGTCCAGTTTGGTAAGATCATAAGAGAAAATTATAAAAGAGGGAATTTTTGCTCTTCTTCCAACAAAGTTATTTTCTAGTCTAAGAGCAAACTGATTCTACAAAAACAGCTCAAGTTTCTAAACTTTATCCATTCCTTGGCAAACCACTTTATAAGTGTGCCTTTTAATCTTCCACTTGCACTCTGTCCTATAAAACCCTAATTGCACATGTTCTGTTACTACATGACTGAGGGCCCTGGAGCGGCTCTCACTGAAGAACGACATCTCTGACCAGACCCCTAGGGCCAGACCTCCCTGTCCCGTTAGGACACCTGCCTGAGGAGCAAAGACAAACACGTCCTCCTTGAACCTCTGGTAGGGCCTCTCCACTACGATGATTTGTTTTCGGGATGGTAATCTGGACAGTCCTGCTTTTGTCAAATTTACTCAATGGGATAGAGACATGTTTTAATAAGTCCATATAGAAGTACTGCAATAATTGGCCCCCATGGCTATTTGGGTAACAAACTATGACTCATAAAACCCGACCCGTGTACCTTCATGTCATTGGTGCTGGTTACTATTTGATGAATGGACTGAAAGTGTAAGATAGATAAACTGAAACCTATAGAAGCTATAAATCCTATGCCCAATCCTGCATTTCACTCACTTAAATGACTTTAAACGTTTTAAAATTACTTTAAAAATTTTTTAATTATTTTTATTTGATTTTTTGTTAATCCTCAGCTGAGGATATTTTTTTCCATTGATTTTAGAGAGTGGAAAGGAGGGGGAGAGACAGAGAGAGAGAAACATTGATGTAAGATAAACTATTGATTGCCTCCCATACATGGGGTCAGGGATCGAGCCAATAACTGAGATATATACCTTTGATCAGAATTGAACCCAGGACCCTTGTGCCCTTGTGCTGATGCTCTATCCACTGAGCCAAACCAGCTAGGGCTAATTATTTTAATTTGAAACTATTATAACAAGGATGAGTTTTCCATATCTTATTTTTTTAAATAAATCTTTATTGTTCAGATTATTACAGTTGTTCCTCTTTTTTCCCCCATAGCTCCCACCCCACCCTCTGCCCTTACCCCCACCACTGTCCTCATCCATAGGTGTACAATTTTTGTCCATTCTCTTCCCGCACCCCCACACCCCTTTCCCCCCGAGAATTGTCAGTCCACTCCCTTTCTATGCCCCTGACTCTATTATATTCACCAGTTTATTCTGTTCATCAGATTTTTAATTCACTTGATTTTTAGATTCACTTATTGATAATGTATTTATTGTTCATAATTTTTATCTTTACCTTTTTCTTCTTCTTTCTCTTCATAAAGAATACCTTTCAGCATTTCATATAATACTGGTTTGGCAGCAATGAACTCCTTTAACTTTTTCTTGTCTGTTAAGCTCTTTATCTGACCTTCAATTCTGAATGGTAGCTTTGCTGGGTAGAGTAATCTTGGTTGTAGGTTCTTGCTATTCATCACTTTGAATATTTCTTGCCACTCCCTCTAGCCTGCATAGTTTCTGTTGAGGTATCAGTTGACAGTTGTATGGATGCTCCCTTGTAGGTAACTAACTGTTTTTCTCTTGCTGCTTTTAATATTCTCTTTGACTTTTGCTCTTGGCATTTTAATTATGTGTCTGGGTGTGGTCCTCTTTGGATTTCTTTTGTTTGGGGTTCTGTACTCTTCCTGGACTTGTAAGTCTATTTCTTTCACCAGGTGGAGGAAGTTTTCTGTTAGTATTTTTTCAAATAGGTTTTCAGTATCTTGCTCTCTCCCTTCTTCTGGCACCCCCATAATTCTGATGTTAGTACTCTTGAGGTTGTCCCAGAGGATCCTTACACTATCTTCATATTTTTGGATTCTTTTTGCTTTTTGTTTTTCTGGTTGGGTGTTTTTGCTTCTTTGTATTTCAAATGTTTGACCTGATTCTTGCGATCCTCTAGTCTGCTATTGGATGTCTGTACATTATTCTTTCAGTCAGTGTATGTTTAATTTCTTGTTGGTCCTTTTTCATATCCTCGAAGGTCTCACTAAATTTATTGACAGTTTCTAGAAGATTCTTGAAAAACGTTATAACCGTGGTTTTGAACCCTGTATCCATTAATTTGCTTTCCTGCATTTCTGTCATTTGTGACCTTTTTCTTTGTCTCTGCGTTTTGGCTGCTTCCCTGAGTTGCTACAGTGACTTTTTGTGCTAGGTGTTCTATAGGACCCAGTGGCTCAGCCTCCCCAATTACCTGAGGTGGACACTCTTGGTGCACCCCTTTGTGGGCAGTGTGCACAGTCTTGTTGTAGTTAAGCCTTGACTGTTATTGGTATCACTGGGAGGAATTGACCTCCAGGTCAGTTGGCTGTGAGGATTAGCTGAGTCTAAGATGGGAGAAGTTCTCTGCTGGAGACACCCTTATTGGTAAGACTTGCTTCAGTGGGGCTTTGGTGCTTCACTGAATCTCCCCCACGAGTGTGTCCCTTATAGATCTGAGGAGTTGTAATTTGTATGGTCCCACTCTGACCACTGGGAGATCCAACGAGGTGCACATTTAGCCTCTGCCTGAGGCCACCCAGCAGGAGCTTAGGAGAGATCTGCAGATTCCTCTTCTTTGTTTGGGATTTGGAGGTGCCCAGATGAGGCCCAGCTGTGAAGCAATGCAAGCTGCTGTGGGGCCTTGGGACTTCTTTTGGCGGGTCTGGGGCTCTCTGACCCAACTGCAGTTTGTTAGGTAATTTTAGGTTGCAAAGGGCCAGGCCATTCATATGTAAAAGCCTCTGCACACAGCTTGGGTGGGGTGGGGTCTCAGGTTGGAGCAAACAGCTATGGCTGATCCTTAGCCCTGCTCTGAGAGGCTCCCATGTCTCAGTGTCCTTCAGTAATTGCTGCAAGCAAGCACCTCTTGAGAGAAAGCCACCTTTGAGTTCTGTCCGAAGCCAGACAGTCCAGTTTCTCCCTGTATGAGTCTAGGTCCCCAGAGTCTCGTCCAGAACTGGAGTTCAGAGCAGTCGGAAGCTTGTTCTCCCTCCCAATTGAAAAAGACAGCTGCATACTCAGTGGCCAGCCCCTGTCTGCACGCATATCTCCATACTGCTGCACTTTACTTCCGCACCTCCTCTGAGTCTCAGTGTTCTGTTCTCTTTCCTTCTGGTTGTAGGATTTCCACTCAGCCAGCTTTCCTGTGGTACTGGATGGTGTCCATTTTGTCTTTTAGTTGTAGTTTTGAAGTGGGTGTGCGAGGCAGCAATTTCAAGTGTTTTCCGATGCCGCCATCTTTGTTTCTTCCTCCATATCTTATTTTATACAATGACTTTTTTTTTTTAATCCTCACCCAAGGATATTTTTCCATTGATTTTTTTTTTTTTTTAGAGAGAGTGGACGAGAGAGGGAAAGACAGAGAAAAATATCGGTGTGAGAGAAACACATCAATTGGTTGCCTCCTGCACATCCTGACCAGGGCCCAAGCCATGGAGGGGCCTGCATCCGAGGTACATGCTCTTGATCAGAATCGAATCCGGGACCCTTTGGTCCATAGGCCAATGTTCTACCCACTGAGCTACCCGTAGGGCACAATGAAATTTTTAAAAATATATATTTTATTGATTTTTTACGGAGAGGAAGGGGGGAGGGATAGAGAGTTAGAAACGTCCATGAGAGAGAAACATCGATCAGCTGCCTCCTGCACACCTACTGGGGATGTGCCCGCAACCAAGGTACATGCCCCTCACCGGAATTGAACCTAGGACCCTTCAGTCCATAGGCCGACGCTCTATCCACTGAACCAAACCGGCCAGGGACAATGAAATTTTTTTTAAATGAGCTTTTCAAATATGTGATGTAAAAAGACCTTTCTGATACATAAAAATGTCATAGTACTAATTATCTGTGGGCATTGAACCAATCTTTTGAATAATTTTGTTTTTATATGACCAGTGTTTCTTTCTCATAGACTGCCTTGCCATCCAGAAAAGGATTTCGGCACCAAACCACCAAGTTTTTGTATCGTTTGGTGGGATCGGAAGATTTGGCTGTGGACCAGAGCATTATCAGCCCTTATACTTCTCGGATCTTGAAACCATACATCAGGTATGAGGAGAAGAATGTGATGTTGAGTGTGTCACGAGAAGTAATATTTGTGGTTTCTGCTCTCCGTGTCTCTGCTGGAGTGAAGAAATACCAAAACCTGTGAGCAGCAGTCATCAAGGGCTGAGTCTGTGCTCTGTGTCTAGACTCAGCTTTGACTTATTTCAACTGTACTTGTTTGCAAAAAGGATGGTCCTTTGGTAAAAACATAAAAGCAAGAGTAAGTTAACGCTGTTAGGTATCATTATGATGATCATATTGACTGTTTCATTTAAAAATTTAAAGTTGTATATATGTAGCAGTCTATGAAATGAAAATAGGAGTGATGTCTCAATTGGACCTATGTCTGGACTGGATGTTGGGACAGTTTGTAATGATGAATCTGTGGCGGGTAAGGAACCTTTTTTCTGCCAAGGGCCATTTGGATATCTGTAACATCATTTGTGGCTCATACAAAATTATCAACCTAAAAGTTAGCCTGCTTTATTTAGTCAAACATTTAATTGACTCACCCCTAATGCATTGGCAGGACCAGACCAAATTATTTTGGGGGCCATGTATGGCCGAGGGGTCCGACATTCCCCACTCCTGGCGAGGCTGTGCCGGAAAGCTGACCTGACGAGAGGCCCCCGTGCAGTCCAGGATGTGGTGACAGAGCACATGGTCTCCGTTGGCCATAGTCGCTCTGCAGCTCGTGGTTACTTGCTGTCTGCATAGCACTGCCTCTCGGGCAGACCCGTGGACAGCTTGTGGAGCCTGCTTTGCTTCCTCTGGCGTCCAGTGGCCCGCAGCTGCCCTGACAAGGCTGGCTCTCCCCTGCCCTGGACTCTGTCTTGGTCAGAGCACTCAGAGGGTTAAATTGGGATGCTTTTTGTTTCCACACTCTGTTCATAACCCTCACCAGCACCAGTAGAGTTCCTGGCGGGTACAGAGGGGTTTTGTCTGACAAATGTTGAAAGAGTAAATTTTAAATTTATACCAAAAAGTCCTGTAGCTGTTGTCAAGCTAGTTGCCATATAAAGTAGTTCAAATTAATTGAAAATTTCAAGCAGATCACAGTTTGCATGAATCAAATGGCTAGGAATAATATTGAGGTTGTGTGTTTTTTTTTTACTTGAATTTGTTTATTTTCTATGGTACTGGAGGCGCGATTATGAAACAAAGCCACCCAAACTGCAGCTCCTGTCACAGATTCGTTACCACCTGCACAGAAATGACCCTCACTGGATGCCAGAGCCCGATGCACCTCTCGATTACTGCTATGTCCGGCCAAATCACATCCCAACCATCAACTCTATGTGTCAGGAGTTTTTCTGGCCTGGTATGTTCCCCCTTCTCGAACTGGGCAGATGGGTTTTCTATAGAGTAAACTTTAATAATTTTTTTAATTAGTGTATGTCATGTAACCCTAGCACTTCAACTTATTATTTTATTCAGTTTGTTTGTACTAATATAGAAATATTAAAATATAAATACCTCTTTCCTAAGATCAAGAGAAAGCCTGCATTTAAATTAGTAAACAGTGTTTTTGTTTGTTTCTCTTCCCTGTTTGCCTCTGCTTCCAGAATAAAAGATTCATCCTGTTTGCTTCTACATATGTTTAGATATTAGGTAATATCTATCAGGAAACACAGACTGGAAGCAAGGGCATATGGACACTTTTGAATTTGCTTAATAATTCTGTATACTGTGCTTACTTAGCTGTTTCTTAGAAAGTATTAGTAGAGCCAAAAGGTGTTTTTAAAAAGGCAAATACCCCAATCATAGGCTTTAACCCAGTACGATTTGTCATTTTACCAGGCTTAATATAATATACTGACTGACTCTAATGACCAGAGCCATCAATTACAAAAGAGCATTATCATTGCTAAATTTAACACACTTTGTATGGATCTGCTTTACCACTGTGCTTTGAAATAAAAAGGGGGAAATACATCTTCCAGATGTTAGATAAGATTCATCGGAATGAGAGCTTTGTCATCTTTATTATCTGGCAATCATGTAGTAGTGCGTGTGGTGGCGGAGCTGTGCTTGCTCCTTCGAGAGTGTATGGGGGCTATGCCGAACCAGTTTAGCTCAGTGGATAGAGCGTCAGCCTGTGGACTGAAAGGTCCCAGGTTCGATTCCGGTCAAGGGCATGTACCTTGGCTGCAGGCACATCCCCAGTTGGAGGTGTGCAAGAGGCAGCTGATCGATGTTTCTCTCCCATCGATGTTTCTGACTTTCTATCCCTCTCCCTTCCTCTCTGTGAAAAATCAATAAAATATATAAAAAAAGAGAGAGAGTGTATGGGGGCTGAAAGGAACATTCTGGGAGCATTTACTATTTCCTGCCTGTACACTAGGTGACTTCCATAGCTATGCAAGGACTCATTTTTTATTTAACCTTTTTATTGTAAAATGTAGTGTTTGTACAAGCAAACATATAATTGAATATGTCTGAGGTAAAGAATACTATGATACGGACACTCTCAAGGGATCTTCCCTCCAACTCTGTGAGGAGGTCTAAGGACTCTCACCTTAAACATTATAGAAACTAAGGCCAAAACATTTAGAGACGTGCCTGCTGATACACGTGGCCAAGGAGCCTGACCTCAAAATAGGTGTGTCCAGTTCTGACCCTATTCACTGTGCTGCCCCCCCATTCTGCCTCTCCTTTTTTAAACATGTGTACTTAGAAAAGATGATGTTAAGTTTGGTATATTCTGAAATTCACTTTCAATTTCTAGTTTTATGATCTGAATGTATGGTATCTGTGGTAGTATCTTTGTCTCATTTTGTTTTGTTTTTATCTTAGCACACAGGTGTAGCTGCAAGAACAGACTAAACAGCCTGGTGTTCATTAGTTTCAAAAGGCGCAGGTTTGAATCTCTGGTTGTTTCTTTTCTTTAGGCATTGACCTTTCTGAGTGCCTGCAGTACCCAGACTTCAGTGTTGTCGTCCTGTATAAAAAAGTTGTCATTGCTTTTGGCTTCATGGTTCCTGACGTGAAGTACAATGAAGCCTACATTTCATTTCTGTTTGTCCATCCTGAATGGAGAAGAGCAGGGATTGCAACTTTCATGATTTATCATCTGATTCAGGTATGTATTCTGTGTTCATCTTCTACCCAGTGGGCTCTTTGGAGAGAGTTAGAGGATGGGTGAATCTGAGCGGGGCCCTCCCAGCACAGCCCAGTGGAATATGAGACCAAGTGACAGGAAGCCAGTCACCATCATTTGTGAGGTTATTAAAACACACAGACAAAAATCTTCACCTCTCTAAAATAAGATTGCTATTTATTTTTTTATTTTTTAATCCTCATCTGAGGATATTTTTTCCATTGAATTTTAGAGAGAGAGGGAGGGAGGGAGGAAGAAGGAGAGACAGAGCAGCAGTGTGAGAGAGAGACATCAGTTGGTTGCCTTCTAGAAACAGTGGGATCGAACCTGCAATCCAGGTACATGCCCTTGACTGGGAATCAATCCTGTGACCTTTAGATACCTAGGCTGACGCTCTAACCACTGAGCAGCACCATCCAGGGCTAAGATTGCTATTTAGACTCAGGTTTTAAAGAAGTGAATATGTGTGTAAATAAAAAGAAAATGCCGAAGGGAAAGAAGCATGAAGCACTTGTACTGTCCATGTTGGTAATGCTGCTGCTCTTAGGATCAGCAGCACCATGACTCCGACGTGGAGGTGGAACTGTGATTTTTAGTTTTAAGCGTTTGAAAATATTTTAGCCAAGCTCTATCAGTCAGTAGTACATAGTCTGTAATTCTTGATTGTTTTCTCATTTTTCCATCACTTTATAACCTTCAAAGACTTGATTCTAATATCAAATTATAATTCATCCTTTGAAATATCCATGTCACCTTTGAAGAAAGTATACCATTTATTTATATAGTAACATCAGAAAAACATGCAAAGATTTTTGTTTTCACCCAGAATTTTTTTGGTAACTTTTATTTAGAAACCAACTAGTATAGATGATTTTGTGTTACTGGTCAAACAAAATTGATTGGATTTTTTATTATTATTGAGGTATAATTGACATACATTATATTAATTTCAGCTGTACAACATAGTGATTTAATTTTTGTATATGTTGCCAAATGATCACTACATTAAGTCTAGTTACCATCCATGACCATACATACTTATAAAATTTTGTTTTTCTTGTGATGAGAACTTTTAAGATTTACTCTCTTAGCAGTTATCAAATATGCAGTGTAGTATTAGCTATAGTTGCCATGCTGAACATTACATCTCATGACTTACCTATGTTATAACTGGGAGTTGGTACCTTTTGATTCCCTTCATCCATTTTGTCCACTCTCGACTTCCTCCCATCTCTGGCAACCACCAGTCTGTTCTGTTTCTATAAGCTTGGTTTTTTAGGATTCCTTTTAAATAGAGGATGGAGTTGATAAAATGTTTATCCAATCCTCCTATTTAATAAAAGAATAATATGCAAATTACTGTCACCCCAACACACAAGATGGCTGCCCCCATGTGGACACAAAATGGCCACCACAAGATGGCCTGCAGGGGAGGGCCATTGGGAGGGACCAGGCCTTCAAGGGTGGGTAATTGAGGGCAATCAAGCCTGCAGGGGAGGGCAGTTAGGGGTGACCAGGCTGGAAGGGGAGTGGTTAGGGGGTGATCAGGCTGGCAGGCAGAAGCAGTTAGGGGAAATCAGGAAGGCAGGCAGGCGAGCAGTTGGGAGCCAGCAGTCCTGGATTCTGAGAGGGGTCCCAGATTGGAGAGGGTGCAGGCTGGGCTGAAGGATACACACCCTCGTGCACAAATTTCATGCACTGGGCCTCTAGTTTTTAATAAAATGTGGTCAGTAATTCCCAAGTGTTGGCCAGAACCTTGAGAACCATCTAGAAATTGCTTTCTTCTCACCTCTCTCAGCAGTTAATATGTGCTGCCTTATATTGTCTTAGACTGAGACCTTCTCAGTTATTTCTGCCACACCCCCTTTTTCTCTGCCCCACTTCACTCACAGAATTGACCTCGACTCTGTGTTCCTCCTTCTATCCTAGCAGACCGCCTGCAGGATTTCTGCCTTTCCCTTCACTGGCAAGGGCTTGGGGGCAGGGCAGGGATGACAGTTTATGTGTGTGCTTGTCACAGGCCTGGCCCAGGCAGTCCCCACAGAGAATTTCCTGGGTTGGAGGAAGAGTGTTCATCTTTGTTTGCAGGTATTTAGTCCACAGCCATACTCCATAGCCCAGGCCCAGACACAGTCTTCCTCAGTCAGTAGCACTCAGTGATGGCCTTGGTCAGACTGTGCATATTTGCAGCGGAAAGAATACTAGCCTTACCTCAGCACACGTTCTTGTCCTTGGTATACTAGATGCAGATGTGAATTCAGCAGAGAATGGAAGGGAGCAGTCTGCCTTTGACAGATTTCTTAATTTGAGGCCTTGGGGGAAACCATGGACTATGACGTCTTAAGGACCCTATCAACTTCAGTATTTCGGTGCCTTCTTCATTAAAAGAAGTTCTTTATTTACATTACTTTTGGGCTGCTTCAATCTGGGTACCTAATTAAAGAATCTAAGGACTTGCCTTGTAATGGTAAAATGATTATTACTCTTTTTCCCTAGGATCGGGCTGTGGTAAGTATAGATATCTCAGTTTTGAAAAGTGAATTCTGTCACTTTGGGAGGGGTGGGAAGTGGACTTTAGGATTTTGAAGGTTTATATAAATTCTTCAGGTTTTTTAATTAAATGAAAGTCCTAATATTTCATATTTGGTCACGTAGTTTAACATCTAGTTGTTAGAAGCA
Source organism: Antrozous pallidus (assembly GCA_027563665.1). Taxonomy (NCBI): domain Eukaryota; kingdom Metazoa; phylum Chordata; class Mammalia; order Chiroptera; family Vespertilionidae; genus Antrozous; species Antrozous pallidus. Next base: position 18,288,576 of record CM050518.1, on the reverse strand, counting down.
GAACTAACCTTGTTCACTATTTCTTTAAAATTTTCATAATTTGGTATAAGTATGTTTGACATTTAAATGTAACTGAATTATAAATAATACAGTTGATAATGAAATATCTCCCTTGGCCCTTTGCTTCAGAGAGAAAAAAGAATACTCAGCTTGCCATCAATTTCCTCAGTGTTGATAAATGCTTCAGGGAATGTTTTGATCAGTGGCAAAGTGTCATTCGGTTTCCAGCTGTTGCCAGGTGTTGCGAAGTCCCTGACATCTCTGGTTTCCAAAACTAACTACCTCCTCTAAGAAGAGTTTCTTCACCTACTCGTTTTCCCTCAGGCTTTCTCCTTTTCATCTTGTATTTTTCCACTCTTTTGGCAGACCTGCATGGGCAAGGATGTAACTCTTCACGTCTCAGCAAGCAACCCAGCAATGCTGCTGTACCAGAAGTTTGGATTCAAGACTGAGGAATATGTTTTAGATTTTTATGATAAGTATTACCCCTTGGAGAGCACAGAGTGTAAACATGCGTTCTTTCTGAGGCTCCGACGCTGATGTGACTTAAACAGAACTCTTCACAGAGAAACATGTATGCTTCTGCAGACAGGTCTTCACGTAGACCTTACTCATTTCACTGTGAGCCTAATCTCTGCGATTAGGCATTCATTGAAACTCTCCACTAAGATGAGAAAAGAGGTGGGCGGTGGAATGAGTAGTGACCAGCCCGTCAGTAAAATCATTGTGTCCAGTCCTTTCTGGAGAGGCCTTCACCCCACACCTTGGGACTCCACCGTTAATTAACACTGAGATACTGCTGTCCTCCTTCCATCGGACAGTTTGTAAGATTGAAAGTATCTAAACTGATACTCTTAGTGAGAGAGAATCCATCTAATTTAAAGAATGAGCAAATGTAATCACTGTTAAAGATTCATACTGAGTCCTGGGATGATGAGAGATTAAGAATGGTTACGTAAAGGGACGCTGACCCTTTCCCCAGACTTGATGTGTTGTCTGTCATTGAACCCGGCAGTGCTTTAAGTCACTGAGGTTCTGTTGTCTCTCTCTGACTTTGGTCACAGTCAAAATAAACTAAATGTCGTGTCTGTACATTACTTAGCCTGTTCTGTTAGCGTCTCCTACCAGAGGTTGGCCTGGGAGTGGAGGGTCGCAGCCTCCCTCTGCCTGTGGATTTGGTTCGGTGTTGGAGTGGCCGAGCAGCCTGGATGGAGGTGTGCAGTGGAGGTGTGCCGGGGCAGACCTGTATGGTCTGCAGGACTAGGCTGTTTGGTGTGTGTGTGGGGGGGTGTTGGAGAAGACGGACTCTTTTTTTTTTTTTTGCAAAGTATTTACTAATAGTTAATACACCCTAGATATTTTGATAGTATTTGGAAGGTTAACATGATAAAAGTGAGTTCTCAGAATACTCTGGCTAAGAGAGAATCATGAAAATGAGGAAATTATAAATGACCCCCTGAAAGTTGGCATGAAATACGTAACTCGTAAAGGCATTGCGCCCAGGGATACATTTGATATGAATTTCCTGGATTACACACAGTTATTTGTTCATTATATTCCACCCATGAGTGTGATACTTGTCTTTCTCTGACTGCTTATTTCACTTAGCATAATACTGTTCAGGTCCCTCATGCTGTCTCAAAGGGTAAGAGAGCCCTCTTTTTCACAGCTGCATAGTATTCCATTATGTACCACATCTTTTTTTATCCACTTACCTGATGGGGACTTGGACTGTTTCTGGAACTTAGCTATTGTAAATAGCGCTGCTATGAACATAGGGGTGCATATATTCTTTCTGATTGGTGTTTTAGGATTCTTAGGATATCTGGGTCAAATGGCAGTTCCATTTTTTAATTTTTTGAGGAAACTATATTGTTCTCCATAGTGGCTGCACCAGTCTGCATTTTCAACAGCAATGTACCATGGTTCCCTTTTCTCCACATCCTCACCAACACTTGTCATTTTTGATTTGTTGATGATAGCCATTCTGGTGTGAGATGATAACTGTCATTTTAATTTGATGATTAGTGACTTTCAGCATTTTTTCATGTCTCTTGGCAATCCATATGTCCTCTTTGGAGAAGTGTCTATTTAGGTCCTTTCTAATTTTTAATTGGATTGTCTTTTTTTTTAAGTTGTATGAGTTCTTTATATATTTTGGAAATTAAGCCCTTATCAGATATATCATTGCCAAATATGTTCTCCCTTACAATGGGATTCCTTTTCATTCTGTTGATGGTTTCTTTTGCTGTTCAGAAGCTTGTTATTTTGATATAGTCTTATTTGTTTATTTTTTCCTTTATTTCCCTTGCCCGAGAACCATGGTCAGCAAATTGCAGCTCACGAGCCACATGCGTCTCTTTGGCCCCTTGAGTGTGGCTCTTCCACAAAATACCACGGCCTGGGCGAGTCTATGTTGAAGAAGTGGTGTTAGAAGAAGTTTAAGTTTAAAAAATTTGGCTCTCAAAAGATATTTCAGTCGTTGTACTGTTGATATTTGGCTCTGTTGACTAATGAGTTTGCCGACCACTGCCCTAGGAGATGTATCAGCAAACATGTTTCTGTGAGAGGTGTTTGAGATTTTACTACCTATGGTTTTTTCTAACGACTTACACTTAAGTCTTTTATCCATTTTGAGTTTATTCTTGTGTATGGTATAAATTGTGATCTAGTTTAATTTTTTTGCATGTAATTATCCAGTTTACCCAACACCATTTATTGAAGATACTGTCTTCACTCCATTGTTTGCTCTTGCAAATGGCTTTCTAGATCTGAAGAGGAAAGCTGTCCAGGCTTTCTGGCGGAAGCTGCTTTTAGAGCTCAGTCAGCAATGCCTGTTCTACACTAAGCACTGAGCTCAAGTAGAGGCTGGTGTGCTAAGCAGGTCTTTTCACATCTTTCACCCTTCAGTAAGATGCTGGCAAGTATTATAGCATTCCCACTGCCACCGCAGGACAGAGCAGCAATGTCATGGGAAAGTGGAGGTACTTCAGTCTGGGGCCAGTTACTCAGTGCCTTATAGGTTGTGCATCTCAACGTTTACCAGAACTATGTGACAACAAAAAGAATAAATGATGTCTTTGCTACTATCGCTACATAAGAAACCACCACAAAATCTAGTGGTTTAACGCCGTACCAGTTTATTATCTCAGAATCTGTGGGTTTTCCGGGCAGTTCTCTTCACGTGGTGCCGGCTGGGTCACTGGGGCAGCTGCCATCCACCTGGGAGCTCAGATGGAGATGCTGGCCAGGGATATTGATTCTCTTCCAGGTGGGTCTCTTGGAATGATGGTTGGGTTTCAGAAAGGAGCATTCTTCCAACATTCCAGGAGAACAAACACCAATTGCAAGTGCTTGTCAAGCCTTTGCTTATAACATGCTTACTACTGACCCATTGGCTGGGCCAATCACCTGCCCAAGCTTCTCATCCATGTGGGAGGGCTTCAAAAGGGACAAACACCAGGATATGTGGTTCATGAGGGGCGCCACCAAAGTACAGTGCAATCAGTAGTAATAATAATAATGCCTGGAGTTGGCGGTTTCTCATCATACATCATTCTAAGAGCCTTGAATGACTCAGAAATATATTTAGGACTCAAAACAGCTTAGTGAGGGAGGTACTATTATGATTCTCATTTTCCCCAGCAAAAAAAAAAAAAAAAAACAGGCACAGAGAAATTTACAGTAAGTTGCCCAAAATCTCAAAGTTAGTAAGTGGCAGAGCCTAACAGTCTGGCTCCAAAACCTTTACTTTAACTACAAAAATATATTTTTTAAATTAATATTTTAACCCATTGCACTTATATCTCCAGTTCCTGCTTTTCTTTTGAATACAGTTTGTGAGGTTCAAGAAGAAATTCCAGAGCAAATTTGGAAAATCACACTTCTTATTTTCAAGATTACTACTATAAAGCTGCAATGATCAAGGCAATATGATGATAGCATAAGGACACATACTACCAAATAGTGCCATCAGAATTGAGCCCAGAAATAAACACTTATATTTATACTACAGGTCCGGTGCACAAAAATTCATGCACTGGAGGGAGTCCCTCAGCCTGGCTTGTGCCCTTTCACAGTCTGGGAGTTCTCAAGGGATGTGCTACTGACAGCTTAGGCCTGCACCCCATGAGGGGCAGGCCTAAGCTGCAGTCTGGCCTTCCTCTCCAGGGGGCCACAGAACAGTGGATGGTGCTGGACCCCCCCCCCCCCCCACTCCATCCCTTCCCGCCTCCATCACCGTTCCATCCCTATGCCTGCTGGCATGCGCCTTGGCTGGCCTGGTGCCGCCTGCTCACCAGCCCCACCCCCTGCCGACTGCTCATTCCACTGTTCTGTCAATTTGCATATTACGCTTTTATTATGTAGGATCAGCTGGTCAATGAAAAAGGAGTCGTCTTTTTAGCAAACAGTAGTTATGGTTTTGATTCATTCATACTGGGTGGCTATTGTATTGGCTGTTGTTATTTTTTTTTTTTTAATTTTTTTATTTCAGCCTTAACCAGCTTGGCTCAGTGGATAGAGTGTTTATCCAAAGGCTGCAGGGTTCTGTTCTGGTCAAGGGCACATACCTCGGTTGCAGGCCTCTCCCCAGTCCAGGCACGTGCAAGAGGCAACCAATCAGTGTGTTTCTTTCACATCGCTGTTTCTCCCTGTCTTTCCCTCTCTCTTCTACTCTCTCTAAAAATAAATGGAAAAATATCCTTGGGTGAGGATTTAAAAAAAAAATGATTTCAGGAAATATAAGAGAGATGGAGAGAGAGATAGAAACATCAATAATGAGAGAGAATCATCGATCAGCTGCCTGCCTCCGGCATAGCCTCTCCTGGGGGTGGAGCCCACAACCCCAGCATGTGCCCTGACCCGGACTCCAACCATGACCTCCTGATTCATGTGTCTTCACCCAACCATTGAGCGACACTGACCAGGCATTGATATTTCTCTCTTAGTCATCGTAGAGTTCCTTCCAGGTCAGAAAGCATAGGTTTAACTTACTTTTAAACAGAGCTGCAGAACATTCCATAGGTGTATAAGTATCACAATTTCTTCAACCACCCCCCTATTGGTGGATAACCCAGCAGTTTCTCATTTGGGGCGACGAAAAACAAGGCATCAAAAACCATCCTTATACATATAGCCCATTGCATTGGTGCTGAATATGAGTCATTTCTGAAATTAGATTTCCAACAGAGTCATGTAGCAACTCAAATTTCTCCAGTCCATTTTGTTCAGAGCTCTCCTGCAGTGGGAGTAAGGCTGGTCTCCAGGGACCATCGGCTCACACCTCACATCCAGCAGCATGCAAGCCTGGCATTTTTCAGAGCAGGACCGAAACATCCTTTCAGGAAGCTGGCCACACCATGTTTCTCTTTCAACACGAACAGACTGTTGAGACCTATCTGCTATCTGGTAGCAGATGCCTCATCTCTATATGGCAAATGAATCCAACATTACCGTCTGTTGGCCGAACTTCACACATCCCTTCTCAGCTAGTTCACGGGTGTCTGCTAATTATATACTTTTAAAAGGTTTTGCTAGAAATTTTAGGCAGAGCCCAGTCTTCTGTAGGTGGGACTACATATGGTCCACAAGCGGCCAGTTGCAGGCTCAGGTGGAGTCAACTTCTCTGCCAAATAATTTGTCTGAGATCATAATTTTGATCTTCACATGGTGCACAGGGCCTTACACCAGGAATAATAGTTGACATTCATGGAGTATTGTTTCAGGTCAGGCACTGAATTAGACACTTTTGCATAGACTGCCTCATTTAATTTCCTCCACACCTCTATTGTATAATCCTGGTCTGTTACCTATTGCCAAAGTAATTCTGCATAAAACTATGCCAGAAATGATGGCATAACATAGCCACCAGTTTTTTGCTTATAATTCTGTGAGTGAATAATTTAGGCTGAGCAGTCCTCTGGTCTCATCTGGGCACCCTCATGGGTCTGTGGTCAGCTGCCTGCAGGTCAGCTAGGGAGCTCAGCTTCTGGTATTTGACTAGCCAATAGTTATATTTTATTTATTTATTTGTTGTCTAAAGTTTTACATATGTCTGCTTTTCCCCGATTGACCCCCATCCCCAGCCATTCCCATCCCAAGCTCCTACTGCTTCAGTGTCTGTGTCCTTTGGTTATGCTAATATGCAAATATATAAGTCCTTTGGTTGCTCTCTACCCACCTCCCCTACTATTTATCTCTGAGTCTATTCTTATTCATCAAATTATGTTTATCATTATATTCCACAAATGAGTGAGATCATGTGATATTTATCTTTCTATGCCTGGCTTATTTCACTTAGCATAATGCTCTCCAACTCATCCATGTTGTTGCAAATGGTAAGAACTCCTTCTTTACCACAGCGTAGTATTCCATTGTGTAAATGTACCTCAGTTTTTTAATGCACTCATCTGCTGATGGGCACTTCGGCTGTTTCCAAATTTTAGCTATGGTAAATTGTGCTGCTATGAACATAGAGGTGCATATATTCTTTCTGATTGGTGTTTCTGGTTTCTTAAGATATATTCCTAGAAGTGGAAAACTTCATACTGTTTTCTACAGTGGCTGTAACAGTCTGCATTCCCACCAGCAGTGCATGAGGATTCCTTTTCTCCACATACTTGCCAGCACTTGTCATTTGTTGATTTGTTGATGATAGCCATTCTGACAGTTACATTTTTAAATGAGACCCATTATTAGAAACTACCAATTATGAAAAAGAAAAAAAAAACTACCAGTGAAGTGAGGAAGGGCAGCTTCCGTCTAAAAGGGTGCAGCCCCACTTCTCCATCTCCTAGCGGAGACCTCGAGTGCACTCACTGCCTTAGTAATGATTCGGTGGCAGTATTGTTAGGTGCCTGCAATATCATTAGAACACTCGTCTAGTTCAACGAGTTGGTCAGCAGGTTATAAGCAGACAGTTAACTGCAACCTGAAGGGCCCACACTCAAGAACTTTCCACCCCAAGTTTTCAACATAATTTCCAAGAGAACAATAAACTCACAACCATCTCACATGGCTTGCTATCTCATCTCTTCATCACCTTTCACAGCTGGGGAAACCAGTTCACCAGATTGGACTGATGGACCAGTCTCCTTCCCAGTAGTGGTAGCATCTGGGTAAAACTGTATAACTTTCTTTCTGCATTAACTTCATGGGTTTGTTTCCATTGGGGCTGTCTTCTCTTATTCATATACTAGAGGCCCGGTACACAAAATTCGTGCGGGGAGGGGGGAGAGTGTCTCTCAGCCCAGCCTGCATCCTCTTCGATCTAGGACCCCTCGAGGGATGTCCGACTGCCCATTTAGGCCTGATCCAGGACTGCTAGCTGCCAACTGTTCGCCTGCCTGCCTTCCTGATTGCCCCTAACCACTACTGCCTGCCAGCCTGATCACCCCCTAACCACTCCCATGCCAGCCTGGTTGATGCCTAACTGCTCCCCTGCCAGCCTGTTTGCCCCTAATTGGCCTCCCCTGCAGGCCTGGTCACTCCTGCCTATCCCTTCAGGCCTGGTCCCTCCCAACTGCTCTCTCCTGCAGGCCTGGGTTCCTCCCCCCCCCCCCAACTGTCCTTCCCTGCAGGCCCAATTGCCCCCAATTTCCCTCCTCTGCTGGCCTAGTCACCCCTAACTGCCCTCCCCTGCAGGCTTGATGGCCCCCAACTGCCCTCCCTTGGAGGCCTGGTCCCTCCCAACTGTCCTCCCCTGCTGGCCATCTTGTGGTGGCCATCTTGTGTCCACATGGGGACAGGATCTTTGACCACATGGGGGCAGCCCTCTTGTGTGTTGGAGTGATGTTCAATCTGCATATTACTCTTTTATTATATAGGATAGAGGCCTGGTGCATGGGTGGGGCCAGCTGATTTACCCTGAAGGGTGTCCCGGATCAGGATGGGGGTTCTCTTGGGGTGTGCGGCGGCCTGGGCGAAGGTCCTGTGGTGGTTTGCAGGCTGGCCATGCCCCCCAGTGACCCAAGCGGAGGCCCTGGTATCTGGGATTTATTTATCTTCTACAATTGAAACTTTGTAGCCTGGAGTGGAGCCAAACCTTATGCTCCCTCCATGGCCACAGACATTTCTGTTGGGGTTTATCTTTTATAATTGAAACTTTGTAGCCTTAAGTAGAGGCCTGGGCCAGCCAGAGTGTGCGGAAAACTTGGCTTCCTCCATCGTCGGGAGCAACCCTAGCCTCCTGCTCTCTCCAGCTCTATGGCTGCTGTCATTTTTTTTGGAATTTATTTATCTTCTATCATTGAAACTTTGTAGCCTTAAGCAGAGGCCTGGGCCAGGGAAACCCAAGCCTCCTTTCTGCTCTCTCTGTGGCTGCACTTGGTTGGGGGTTAATTTGCATGTTCTTTCCTGATTGGGTAGTGGGCATGGCTTGTGGGTATGGCAGAGTGATGGTTAATTTGCATATTACTCTTTTGTTAGATAGAGGATATATATATATATATATATGTATGTGTACATATATACATACAATTTATTGACTTCAGAGAGGAAGAGACCTATGAATCAGAAGGTCAGGAATCAAATCCTGATCTCTTGGTTCATAGGTCAACACTCAACCACTGAGCCACACCAGCTGGACAATTTATGCTAAAAGTGTCATTGGGATTTTGAAAGGGATTGTACTGACTCTATAGATCACTCTGGGTAATATTAACATCTTAACAATATTGTCTTCTAATCCAAGAACATGAAATGTCTTTCCACTTATTTATGTCTTTAATTCCTTTTAGTGATGCTTTGTACTTTTCAGTGTACAAATGTTTCATCTCTGGTTAATTCCTAAGTGTTTTATTCTTTCTGAATCTACTATAAATGGAACTATTCATTTCCTTTTTAGATTGTCCATTGTTAGTATATAGAAATGCGACTGATATTGGTGTGTTTGTTTTGTATAATGCTCTATCTCGCTTTTTAAAATATTTTTTTATTATTATTTCAGAGAGGAAGGGAGAGATAGAAACATCAGTGATGAGAGAGAATCACTGATCGGCTGCCTCCTGCAGGTCCCCTACTGGGGAAAGAGCCCACAATCTGAGCATGTGCCCGTGACTGTAATCGAACCTGGGACCCTTCAGTCCGCAGGCTGGGCTCTGTCTACTAAGCCAAACCGGATAGGGCTCTATCTCTTTAAAAATGTCTACATTGGGACTTTTCCACACAATCAGTATTTAGACATACCTCATCATACCCTGGATAGCATTTCATGGTATGGGTATTCTAGCCTGTTTTTGTACCTGAGCTGAGAATAGTTTTAAAGTAGTACCCATATAGCCCTAGCCAATTTATCTCAGTGTATAGAGTGTCAGCCTGTAGACTTAAGGTCCCAGGTTCGATTCCAGTCAAGGGCACATGCCTGGATTGTGGGTTCTGTCCCCAGCAGGGGGTGTGCAGGAGGCAGCCAATTTTAATAAAAAATTTGTTATAACCCATTCTTAGAACACACTTGGCCAATCTCCTATTGAATGGACAGCTGAATTTTTTCCAACACAATCCTGTTTAATAAAAGAGTAATATGCTAATTGAATGCACCTCCATTACACCCACAAGCCATGCCCACCAGTCAATCAGTGTGAGCATGCAAATTAACCCAACCAAGATGGCAGTTAATTTGCATATCTAGGCACAGAAGATGGAGTAGAAGGAAGCCAAGCACTGCAGAAGGGAGCAAAGCTTCAGAGAAGCAAGCAAGCGGGGCGGGGGAGAAGTGAGGGAGTGAGGCAGAGGAGATGGGAGGGAGCTTTGCTCAGGCTGCAGGAAGCTCTATTCTTACAGGAATCTTCCTGCAACGGCTCTCTAGTGCTATTATAAACAATTAGTGGGTCGGTGCATGAAATTCATGCACAGGGTGGGGGGGGGTTTGTCCCTCAGCCCGGCCTGCACGCTCTCCAATCTGGGACCCCTCAGAGAATGTCCGACTGCTGGTTTAGGCCTGATCTGATCAGCTGGAAACCGTAGTCGGACATCCTCCTCGTAATGCGGGTCCGCTGGCTCCTAACCACTCACCTGCCTGCCAGCCTGCTTGCCCCCACTGTCCCCCCCGCCAGCCCGCTTGCCCCCAACTGCCCCCGCTGCCGGCCTACTTGCCCCCAATTTCCAACCGCCCTCCCCTCTTGGCCTGATCACCCCTAACAACCTCTGCCTCGGCCCCACCACCATGGCTTTGTCTCGAAGGACGTCTGGAAGGTCTCCCAGTCTAATTAGCATATTACCCTCTTATTAGTATAGATGGTTCTCTAACATTCTCTTTACTGATTTGTCCTCAGATATATCGATAGGGTAAATCTCTAGCAGAGGAAGAACTGCTAGATCAAGGAATACATTTTAATTTTTGAGAGTGAACCCCAAGTGGACCTGGAAAACATTAAAGCCAATACCTTTCATCAGGAATGGCTCTTTCCCTACTTGTTTACAATGTGAATTATTGATTTTTTTCTTTATGGTTCCTGGGTTTTATGTCTTACTTAGGTCTCTTCTTGAAGATGATTCTTTTTTAAAATGCTTACATTTTCTTCTACTTTTTTGTTTTTAAAAGTGCTTTCATCCATCTGGAATTGACTTTGGTGTAAGGAGTAAGGTATGGCTCCAGCTGGCACTCAGCTGTCCCAAAGCCATTTATTGAATAATCCATCTTTTTCACTGCTTTGAAATGCCACCTTTCCATATTATTTGAGTCTATTTTGGGGCTCTCTAACTTGTCCCATTGATCTAGCTGTAAATTCATATGCTATTTCAAACTTCTTTAATTAAATATAGTTTTATAATGGTATTTATTACTTTGAAAAAATAGTCTCTTCCAATTAGCCTTCTTTGTAGCATTTTCTAGCTTTTCTTACATATTTTACTTTTCACATGAACTTTAGAATCATCTTGTCTAATTAAAAAGTAGATCTTTTCATTGACTTTGCATTAAGTTCTTAGATAAATTTAAGGAGGAAAAGTATAATATTTTTCCTATTTGAAAATAGGCTATTCATTAAATTAAAAAAATCTTTGCTAATGCTTTATAGTCTTGGTTTATATAAATTCATTTTAATCGAGTTTATACCCAGGTATTCTCTCTTTTTGTGTACTGTAAATGGGATTTTTCTTCTATTATATTATTCTAATAGGTTTTTTGCACATAAAAAATATTTTTTGCATACTAAATTTGCAATTAGCCACATTACTGAAATTTTTTATTTCTATTCATTTTTCAGTTGACTCTCTTGAGTTTCTCAGATATACAGTTGTATTGCCCACAAGTAACAATTTTACTTTATCCTAAAAATTAGTTACATGTTTATTTTTACAGGATTTCATTGCAGGGCCATGTAAGGAGCTCCTAGTTTTGCCCTCCTAGAAGTCTATCTACAGCTAGGATATACCAGCTTCAAATGGCTCTTCTCTCCATTCTGGGTCCCAGTGGCTGATTTCCCACAAGCATAAAGCTTAAAAGAAAGGAGTTTTAAGCAAAGGAATGACAGGATCATATCTGGAGTTAGAAAAACCACTCTGGCCAGAGTGAACAGACTACCTAAGGACCAGCAGAGTCCGCAGAAGACGTGACCAGACCAGCACAGCCCTCATGATGAGAAGACCCAGCAGCTGGGACTTGGGCAGAGGTCAAACCTGAGAGAGATCAAGGAGGTAGAGTTTGTTAAAGTTGTTATTGCATGTCACATATTAGCGCTTGAAGCCCAGCTGTCCTAGGATCATTTCCCATCACAGACGGAGGAACTGGGGCTCAGAGCAGTGAGGTGCCTGGGTCTCCTGGCTGGAGGTGATTTTGCCATATTGGACTTGGCTGTTAAACTCCCTAGTGGCACTAGAGGGCAAGAGAAGGGGCCACTGAGGGCTGGGGGTTTCGGGGGCTGCCATCCAGCAGGAGAGCCGGCAGGAGCATGGGAGATCTGAGGCTAGGGAGGAACATTTCCACTCTGGATATGCTGTGTAGACAGTCTGACAGACAGTGGGGTCTCTGCTGGATACTGGGACACCCTTCCTTTCTGCAGCCCTGAGGGTAGCTAACTAAAGATTAGGTGTCATTCAAGTTCAACAGTAGGAGCTGAACTCCACAACAGGCCATTTTCCCTGCAACATGTCCTGGGTGCTGCTCCATCTGCCACACTGACCTTCCTCATTGCACCCACCTGACCATTCTGCCCCTTGCTAACTGGAAGACTGGCCAAGTTTTTTTAACCTTTCTATGCCTCAGTCTTCTCATCTGTAGAGTGTGCATGCTAATGGTACTTCCCTCAAAAGGTTGTTAGGAGGATTAAATGAAGTAATGCACATGTAAGTGCTATTTAAGTATTTGTTAAGTAAATATATGCAAGGAGAGAATTTTGGATGGGATGTACTATGAGTATTATAGAAGGGCAGTTTTATTTGGGGGTTGGGATGGTGTCAAGAAAGATGATTTTGGGGTGCCTCCTACCTGAACCTCCTTGCGATGGGCCAGGTAGACCCAGAATTCATCTCTCCTTGATAGTCCAGTGTCTATGGGGAAGTAGGCCATTTTATGATTCAAATTTTTTAGTTCCTTCTCCCACTAACAACTATGTCAGGCCTTTTGTAATCATTTGTTTTTTATGTGATATATTTTTTTATCATTAAAAAAAACTTCTGCCAAAACCGGTCTGGCTCAGTGGATAGAGCGTCAGCCTGTGGACTGAAAGGTCCCAGGTTCAATTCCAGTCAAGGGCATGTACCTTGGATGCGGGCACATTCCCGGTGCGGGGTGTGCAAGCTGATCGATGTTTCTCTCTCATCGATGTTTCTGACTCTCTATCCCTCTCCCTTCCTCTCTGTAAAAAACCAATAAAATATATATTTTTAAAAATAATAAAAAAATAAAAACTTCTTATGAGGTATATAAACTCAGAAAAGCATATTGTAAGTGTATAGTGCAATGAATATTCCCAAGTTGAACGTACCCTATCAGCAGATCAAGAACCAGAGCTTGGTCAGCCTCTCTCAGTCACTCCAACCCCAGAGTAACCACTGTCTGAGTGGACATCGGATTGCGCGGTTGTGCTCTGACTGTTATCACACTTGATATAAATGGAATCCCATGGGGTGCACTCTGCCAGCTCTGGCTTTTTGGGCTCCACACCACGTATGTGAGATACATTCATGCTGCTGAGGGTAGCAGGAGTATGTATAATCTCACTGGGTGAATGTTTCTATCACATGTTTTCATTGCTGTAAAAGATTGTTGTGTGAATAAACTACGACTTACTTACCCATCCTTCTGTTGATGGACACTTGAGTTGTTTCTACTTGGAGGATGGTACAAACAAATACAGAGAAAATTCTTTGGCTGGTTCCATGTGCTCATTTTTCTTGCTGATTCAGAGTGTCTGGGTGGAAATGGTGCCAAACAGGTTTCCCAGGTGGTTGTACCAATTTACACCCACCTGGAATTAGTTAACTTTAAGAGGTTGGACATTTCTTTAATAGTTCCTATATTTGAATAATTCAAATGAGTCCTGGGATGGTTTATAGTGATCCCAACTGTCTTCATTTTCAATAGAGGATTGTAAAATGATGCTCAAAGAATATAATTTGCTTTCCATTTACTAACAGTTAAAGAGAGAAGTTAATTTATTTACCCAAAGACCAAGAGAACATTAGAGACTAGCATTCTTAAGTCTCCCTTCACTTTGTTAACTATCAATTAATTAACAGCATGCTGGTCAGGATCTGGGGCTCTGGAGCAAGCCTCTTGGGTGTAGGTGCTGGCTGCCCCACCAGTTTACTGGGCATCCCAGTGCCCCACCAATTTACTGGGCATCCTTTGTGCCTCTGTGTCCCATTGTAAAATGGGTATACAATCATACTTACTTCATAGGATGATTAAATTAGATTTTCTATGTGAGATCCTTAAAATAAGGCATGACATACCATAAATGCTTAATAAACATTAGTGGTTGTTTTGATATCCTCAAAAGTGGATCAATAATTTAAAATAAGAATCAAGGCAAAATGTATTAAAACAATGCTGTTAGCTGCTGTTCTTATTAATACACTGACCTCCTAGCCAGAAGCCAGGTATGCAGAAACACCATCTGAGAGAGCAAACACAGTGGGTTGTGAGAAGCCAAGTCACCACACTAAGGCTCAAGTTCAGGACTGGAGCCTAGCTTCTCACTCACCCCAGTACAGATGGTAGGCCCCAAGGGTAACTGAAACTAAGGCTTGGCTGTCTGCTGCCACAAAAACCAAACTTGTGAAATAGATGCTGGTGAAAAAGGAAAGAGGTTTATTCAAGTGCTGGACACCTGAGAAGATTGGCGACTCTTGTCACAAAGCCCATCTTAACATCTCAGTGTAGACAGAGGTTCGTTTTTGTGTTTTTTGTTTGTTTTTTAATATATCTTTATTGATTTCAGAGAGGAAGAGAGAGAGAAAAATATCAATGATGAGAGGGAATCATTGATTGGCTGCCTCCTGCATGCCCCCTACTGAGACTAAGCCCACAACCTAGACATGTGCCCTTAGTGGGAACCAAACACCGGACCGTTCAGTTCACAGGCTGACGCACTGTCCACTGAGCCAAGCCAGCTATGGTGGCAGAGGTTTTCTTTAATGAGGAAAAGACAAAGCAGAACAAGGAAATACAGGGGTAGGGGAGCAAAAGTTCTCTTTGTGCAGGTCAGCACAGTCGATTCTGATAAGGACCTCAAAACTGGTCAAGTGATGGTCAGATGTGCATCACCCTGGTCTTCATCATCTGGTTCTACATTTTAAGGTCAGCAAATCTGAAACTGGGATGACTGAAGGTCAGAGTCTGCATCTTCTGTAGTTGTAGGATTCTTACACAAACATGCTGTTTATCTACAAGAGCCAGCATTTACAGAAACGATGTCAAAAGAATGGTGGTGTGGCTTACAATTTCCCACTGCTACTCAAGTCTGGTAAGCAGCTTGTGTCAACCAACTGCTGGTTAGGGGAGAAAGAGGGCCGCTGCAGGCAGGTCTGGCCTTCAGGTGTGACTAAAGGATCCCAGGAGCAGAGGCGGAACAGACAAGAAGATTACAAGACCTCAGTGAGCTCAGTATCTGACATTTTATTTTTTTTTTTTTTATTATTTTTTTAAATGTATTTTATTGATTTTTTACAGAGCGGAAGGGAGAGGGATAGAAAGTCAGAAACATCGATGAGAGAGAGACATAGATCAGCTGCCTCTTGCACGCCCCCCACTGGGGTGCCCACAGCCAAGGTACATGCCCTTGCCGGAATCGAACCCGGGACCCTTCAGTCCACAGTCCGACACTCTATCCACTGAGCCAAACCGGTCTCGGCAGTATCTGACATTTTAAATGATAATCCAAAGGCTTCAAGAAAAAGACAAATATTGTCAACTATGATTAAAAATAAATTAAGAAAAGAAAGAAAAAGACAAAACATTCTCTACCTTCTGTCTAGAAAGTAAACAATAGATATATATATATATATATATATATATATATATATATATATATATAAAGAGGATTTAGGATTTTTCAACATTTTAAGAGGGGAAAAAAAGAGTTGTAGGCCAAACTTGAGGGTACTTACAAATCATATCACAATTGCAAAGTGAGGTTCCTATTTGAATCTTGGTTCTCTTTAAAAATCTGCTAAACTGCTAGATGAAATAGCAGAGAAAGGGTTCAAAACAAAAGGAATTTTATCTATTACATAAGAGAGTCTGAATCTGAACAGCTCACTATTTTGGAGTAGGATCTGGGGTTAAAAGATTGGCCAGCGAATAAAATAGAGCAAGCACATGAAATATATGAAGAGCATAGAGTATGAGTTCCTAATTCCCAAGGAGTTTCTCTTTAAATGGCAAGAATGAAAGAAAGAGCATATTACAAGATGTTTCTAGGTCTCCATTTCTACATTGGAAAAAAATGCTCCATCTCCTACAGGCACGAGAAAAGCACCCTGCATGGAAACATGTTAGCAAAGGTAGAATAGCACCACTTATTAGAATACTAATAAGTATTCTAAAATACGAATTAGTGCACCTCAAAAGGAATTGTGGGCCACGAGGCCAGAGGTGGGTCTGGGCCCATCCTCCCCACTCCCGTCCGGCTCCTCCCATGACAATCCTGTATCCCCTGTGTGCCTTCAGCCCTGCTGCCATGGCTGCCAGCAGGTGCGAGCAACGGCTGCTGCCCCGATCCCCCCTCAGGAGCAGGGGGAGGTAGAGAAGCCCTGAGGGGCAATCGGAGCGAGCAGCCACTGCTTGCACCCACTGATGGCGCTGAAAAGTTGGGGCTAGTACCAAGCGCTAGCACTGGGTGTGAGTGGCAGCTCCAGTACTGGCAGTGGGTGCAAGCGGGGGGCAGCACCAGCAACAGGTGCGAGCACTGGGCAGGACCTCGCACATGGGAGCAAAGAATTTTCAGTAACCACCAGAGGCTCGCCCTGATGACAGTGACTGGTGCCCGGCCTTGAGAAGCACACAGAGCAAAGGTGCTCTCGCTTCATGTAGGAAACTAAAAGGGGCAATTTGTATATTACTCTTTTATTAGGCATCCCCGCTCACCTGCTCCACCATCCTGCTGCAGCCAGTGTCCGCCATGTTCCACACTCTGCCATCTGCTGACGACGCCCACCATGGTCTGTGCACGCCCCCTGGTGGTCAGCAAATGTTATAGCAACCGGTTCAGTTGTCTGGTAGTTCCACCCTTTTGTCTATTTGCATATTAAGATTTTATATATATATATATATATATATATATATATATATATATATATAAATACTAGAGATCCATTGCAGGAAGATTCCTGTAAGAATAGGGCTGAGCAAAGCTCCCTCCTGTCTCTGCTGCCTCCCATCTCCTCTGCCTCCCTCCTGTCTCTGCTGCTTTGCTCCTTCCCATCTCCTCTGCCTCCCTCCCTTCTCCCCTGCCTTCCTGCTTCCCTCCCTTCACCCCCAACCCACTTGCTTGCTTCTCCGCAAGCTTTGGTCCCTTCTGCAGTGCTTGACTTCCTTCTATGCCTTCTTCTGTGCCAGGATATGCAAATTAACCACCATCTTGGTTGGGTTCATTTGCATACTCGTTCTGATTGGCTGGTGGGCATGGCTTGTGGGTGTAACGGAGGTGAGATCAATTTGTATATTACTCTTTTATTAGGTAGGATATAGAAGATATGTATATATTTGATATTACATATATAGATATATACATATATACATACAAGCTGTACTATTTCAGACACATGTAGCCTTTCACTTTTCTCATACTTATTTTTCATTATATAAGTACTGAATTCAAATTTTCTATATCCACAGAGACTCTGTTCTACTCCTGAATAAATGTCTTAACAATTCTGCTAGCGCTAGCCAGTGTGGCTCAGTGGCCAGAGCATTGGCCTGTGAACCAGAGGGTCCGGGGATTATTCTGCTCATGGCCAGGTACTTAGGTTGCAGGGTACTCCCTGGTCCGGGCCCTGGTGCATTAGGCAACCAATCGATGTGTTTCTCTCACATCGATGTTTCTCTCTGTCTTTCCCTCTCTTCCACTCTCCCTAAAAATCAGTGGGAAAATATCCTCTTTGGAGGATTAACAATAACGACAAAAAAAGCTGCTCCAGAGTGCTGAATCTCCGAGAGAAGGGGAGTGGGGGGGGGGGTTGGTCAGGTGGGAGGTAATCAACCAAAGACCTTGTATGCATATATGCATAACCCATGGACACAGACAATAGGGTGGTGAAGGCTGGGGGTGAGGGGCCAGGTTGGAGGGGGATAGTGGGGGGAAAAGGAGATATATGTAATACTTTCAACAATAAAGATGAAAAAAAGGTAATACTTAAATAGAGTACAAAGAGGTTGGAAATAATGTAGGATAAGTGGGTGGCATGAACTTATAAAAAGTATAAAAGTAAAAATAAAAAGCTGCTCCAAAAGGAAAAATTTAAAAAATATGTAATGTATTTTTTTTTAATTTCCATCAAAATTGCTTTAAAAAATGAAAAAGAAAAGGAAGAAAGAAGAAAGGAAAAGAAAGTAGAAAAATAGTAATGTATTTTACAAGAATGTTAATTCAAAAATTATTTAGGCCCTAACCAGTTTGGCTCAGTGGATAGAGTGTTGACCTGCGGACTGAAGGGTCCCAGGTTCGATTCCGGTCAAGGGCATGTACCTTGGTTGTGGGCACATGCCCAGTGGGGGGTGTGCAGGAGACAGCTGATCGATGTTTCTAACTCTCTATCCTCCTTTCCTCTCTGTAAAAAATCAATAAAATATATTTTTTAAAATATCATTTAGGAAGTTTTTGCATATGGAGGAGTAGGGGTTGAGGTTGTCAGCAACCTGGAATCTTTGATGAGTTTATTGCTGAGATTGTGGGTAAACACGTGGTGGATCGTCAGGGACCCAGGCAGTCACTGAGGATCGCCCTGCCTGTGCCACACATCTGGGCCACGTTGCTGACCTCCAGGTGCCAGATCAGCACCCACTTCACTGTATTATGAAGAACAAAGAGCATAACGGATGCAGGTGCTCTCGCTTCATGTGGGAAACCAAAAGGGGCAAGGAGACAGATTTTCTTGTGGAATGATGCTCTGGGCGGGCAGGGCAAGCAAATGGCAATTTCATTTGTTTATTTACTTAAATTTTTCAGTCCGTTTAAATTTGATATTATTTTGTATTAGTTTCAGGGTACAAGCATAATGTTTAGACAATCATATACTTTATGAAGTGGTCCCTCTGATATTTCAAGTACCAACCTGGCATCATACATAGTTATTACAATATTATTGACTATATTCCCTATGCTATTTTACATCTCCTATTTTGTGATGACAAATCTGTAGTTCTTAATCTCTTTATCAGCCAACCCCTCAACCCTCCTTCCCTCTGTCAATTCTTTTAGAGAAGCACACAGAACCCTAATATCGTAGTACAATTGTGTCCACTTATCTGCAGGATATATATGTCCTAAGATCCCCAGTGGATGCCTGAAACTGCCTGAAATTGAACCTCATAAGTACTATGTATATGGACCCTTTAAGTATTTCTGGGTTCAGGCCTACATTTGCAAAATAGCAGAACTCTGCCATGGATAGCTTGAGCACCTTGTTGCTAATTGATTTAGACCACACCTAATCAACTTGAGCTAAGAACTTGAATTTCAAAATGGTCAAATAGATCTTTATTAGCGCTTTTATAGTTCCCATCCAAGGTGATGGACCACTGTGACACACACCTCCATTCCCTCCTCTATGAAATGGGTACACATCCTCCAGGTGGTAGGAAGATGACATTCTTGTTAATAGGTAGAGGTCTTTGAGAAGAGAGCCTCGGAAGCTGGACCTGGGTAATTCTCCTTTTTGGGTGTGCCCCAGAAACTTCTGCTCCTGCCTTGCTCTCTGTGAGGGACTGGGTGATTCACCAGGTTAATCTGGGAACAGCACTGAGGGTCCCTCCCATCTTCCCAGACATGCAAGATCCCAGGTACCGTTCTCCAAGTCTTGGTGTCTTCAGCCAAAGTTCCTGGGCTCTGGCTGCAAACCGTGGGAGAGTGGAGCACCCACCGGCTCCTTTCTGTGGGGCATTGTTAGGGCATTAGTCACCTAGGGAAGCCCTCAAGCACTTGTTTAGTTAATGTAGCAACAAGCAATGTTCCATGCTGGCAACTTTGGCATTTCAAACTGTCACTTCCAGAAAGCCTCCTGGAGCCATTGCCATTTACTCAAAAGGACAGTGGCCCTAAAAGCATACTGCCAGAACGTGGGCAGCATGCCTGGCTCTGCTGCTTTGTATGAGCACAGGACAAGATACTCTTTATTTCAAAAGCCCTCCCGAAGTTATTTGGGCTCAGATGTCACTCCCTGGTCACACCTAGATTCTTGACTGATTTATTAAGTTCTATGGGGAAAGGTTTTTCTCTATTATTTGCTTGGCTCCTGTTCAGAGATGGTTACCAGAAGTATGTGAATATGCGGAGGCTCCAGTCACAGAGCTGCTTCAGCAGTTCCACGAAGCCTGCGGGGCTGGGCTGGGCTGGGGTGAGCCATTTACCTAAAGGTTTGGACACATGGGCAAGTTGAGGGCAATGCTGAACATTCCCAGACATCAGGGACCAGGGGAGTGTTAGGGACTGTGGTGAGCTGGAGAATGTTTGCGCCTTCGAGAGCAGCCCATGCCCCTCCATCTAACGCTGCCTTGTGGGAATAAGTGCCCAGCACTGGCAGATCTTTTGATTTGTCACACCCAGACAGCATGGCTCAGTGGTTGAGTGACAACCTATGTATGAGCCAGCAAGTCGAAATTCAGCTCCTGATCAGGACATATGCTTGGGTTGAAGGCTCCATCCCTAGTGAGGGGCGTGCAGGAGGCAGACGATCAATGATTCTCTCTCATCATTGATGTTTCTCTCGCTCCCTCTCTCTTCTCTCTGAAATCAATTAAAAATTTTAAAGAAAGGGTGTTCTAGCACATCTTACAACATAGACAACCTTGAGGACATTATGCTATGAGAAATAAGCTGGTCACAGAAAGAAACACTGGATGGTTCTACTTATATGAGGTACTGTAGTTAGATTTGTCTAATTCTTAGAAATTCTACAGAAAGTATAGTGGTGGCCAGCCACTGGGGGAGCTCGAGTTTAACGGGGAAAGAGCTCGAGTTTAACGGGGAAAGAGTTTCAGTTTGACAAGGTGAAGAGCTCTGGAGGTGGCTGTTCCTCATGGTTGCAGAACATCCTGAGTGTGCTTGCTATCATTGAGCGATATGCTTAAAATGGTTAAGATGGAAATTTTATGTGTATAATACAACATTTAAAAAATCGGGGAAATTTTTAAGTATAGTGCAGACCGAACAAAATTTGTCTTTGGGCTCAGCCGAGCCGCAGGCTGCTAGCGTGTCCCCTCTGCTGTGCGTGATCCATCCACAGCAGCCCGTTCACCGGATCCGCTTCCCTGCCCAGCCAGCTCCGCACAGTCTCGGGCTGGGCACACGTGGGTGTGAATCTGGCTCCGTTTCTTACCAGTCATGAGATGCCAGGTACTTCTATGGGCAGGTTGGGGTTACAAAAGCTTTGTGTGTTCATGTTTGCTTCTTACTGAAGGTTTCTGGAGGCAGTGATCCCAAATGCCTCAGCCCAGATGCCCTGGATTCACTGGTCCAGGTGTGACACTTGTTGCTGATTGAAATACCCCCTGAAGGAAACTAAAGTTAGCTCAGTTCCTCACCACAGGAACTGGTTCCAACACACTGATTTGAAACGGTTCTTTAGAATTACAGACTCTCTTTGAGCCTGTGCTTAACAATTTAAGAGGAGGGCAGCAAAATCTCCAAGGCAGGCTGAAGGCAGATGTTCAAAGAGGCCAAACGCAGCATTGTGAAAAAAAGAGGGAGAGGATGTGTTAGCAAAACAATTTTTAGTTAATTTCCCCTCAAAGTTTTAAGTTGTTTTTTGTTTTTAATTTTAGGGAGTGAGGAAGGGAAAGGAATAAAGAGACAGAAACATTGATGAGAGAGAGACATCAATTGGCTGCCTCCTGCAGGCCCCCTATTAGGGATCAAGGCCGAAATCCAGGCATATGACCTCACTGGGAATTGACCCCAGGACCTCTTGGTCCAGGAGACAATGTTCAATCCACTAAGCTACACACAGTTTTCTTATCAAATTTAAAATTTTCCTCCTTTCTTGACTGTTTCCAACTGACCTTCTTTTTCTGACCGTGTAAAACTTAGTGAAAAGCAAATTAGAAGTTTTTAGGTAAAAGTAAATCTTTGAATTATATTCTTAAAATGCCCACCTCTTCTTGGACAAGCACTGAGGATTTGAAACAAGTCAGTTGTGCAGGGTCCTGGTTCTCAAGAAGATTCTAGAGGAAAGTCTAGAGGAAAGATGGAAAATGAGATGTACATAGGGCTCAGATACCTTAAAAATTTATTTTCATACAGCTGATTTGACAGTTCAGGGTTAGGGTTAGGATTAGGTTTAGGGCTAGGGCTAGGGTTAGGGTTAGGGTTAGGGCTAGGGCTAGGGCTATTAAGAAAGAAAGAAAATGAAATGTAATTGTGTTAGCAAAAGGGTGTGATGAGGGCTACTTAGGATGGGTAAGTGACCTAGCTGAAGGGGAGAGGTCAGGACAGGTATCTGCTGGAGAGACTGCGGGAGCTAACCAGGAGTTAGTCCGGAGAGTCAATGTGAGTGGGGAGATGGAGAAGTGCACAGGGAAGAAACTTGTACCTATGTTATAAGGCCCCCAAATCAGGCCCCAATATTAGGTGCTGCTTTGACATCTGTGAAACTGGGAAAGCCTCCGATGCCCTAACCACACGTTCCCCTCCACACTGCTCCCAGGAAAAAGGGTCTCCTTGCAAAACCACCCTCCTTGTCAAGGGGACCACTCACAGTTCCTACTTAATCTCTGAGCCATGGGTTTCTGCTTTCTGTCAGCCCCTGGAATTGTTCAAACAAGCCAACCACATTCTCCTGCCTGAGCCAGAGGTCACCCCAACTTTTTGATACTGCAAAGTCAACCTCCTCAGGAAACAGTTTGTTCACTCTGTTTTTCCAGTGCAGCCCTGTGTGGCCCTGCATAGCATTGGTATCCTTCTCGCTGGCCTGTCAGTGTATGTGACCAATACACTTACCAATCTCACCTGCCCAGTGCTGTGTTTGTACTTGGCCATGCCCATCCCTGTTACTGGGGAGCTGCCCAAGTCACAGGGGTCCCTCCCCTCCTCGGCTCTGTCACATTCACAAGAAAGAATTTAGATGAGCAGCAGAAAGCAGTGTTGAAGCAAAGCAACTGAATTTATTAAGGAAGCAAAGCAACTGAATTTAGTAGGAATACAGTTGGCATAAAGCACAACCAGGCAACTCAGCTAGTCGGTGGGGGTTCAAGGGTTTTATACTTTCCCCCACTGGATATCTTGGGCAACAGACTAGAGTTCAAAGTCCCCCCTTTACACTGTTGTAGTTTTTCCCAGAATTTATGAGACTATCTGGTGATTTATTGACTGCTGACTTCCTTATCCAGGAGTGAGATAAACTGCCCTCTCCACCCTGCTTCCCTTCCTCCTGCCCTAGCAGCTATCTATCCTGCCTGACAGAACCAGTGGGCAGAATCCCTCCCCCAGCATCAGGATGACAGGAAGTGATGGAAACAATGACCGTAGGGATGTGCACGGAGAGTCACAACTCAACATTGCTAGAGGATCTGGTGGGGCCAGAGCAATGGGGGGGTTGCTAAGGAAATGAGCTAAGTCGATCTCTTGAAAGACCCCGTATCTTTAGGAGCCTCTGGAGGGTGTTGGAACAAGGGTGAAAACTGGCCACATCTGAGTTTTTGTTGTTTTCTTTTTAAATGTTTTTATTGATCAGAGAGGTAGGGAGAAAGGGAGAGGGAGAGAGGAGAGAGAGAGAGGGAAAGAGAGAGAGAGAAACATCAGTGATGAGAGAGAATCATTGATTGGCTGCTTCCTGCAACCTGGGCATGTGTTCTGACTGGGAATTGAACTGACCTCCCGGTTCATAGGTCAACACTCAACAACTGAGCCGCTCCGGCCAGGCTGTTTTAATTAGTTGGCTCTGGCCAATGTGTGGGCTGGGTTTGAAAGGGATGAGCTTAGAGGCAGCAAGTCTGATTAGAGAGCTGCTGTAGACGTCCAGGTAAGAGCCGATGAGTATCTCAATCAGGGCCAGGAGTGTGGGATGGGGAGAAAAAGAGCTACTCAGAAAGTGTTTATGACAGAAAATGTAGTCCACTTGGCCCCATGTAATCAAAAGGCAGCAAATATGTACAAAACCCACTAGTGAATGAAGAAATATTAATCAGTCCCTTGATGGGTCCTGGCAGGCCTGCAGGGTGAGGTTGTGCAGGGTGATACTCCCCGAGGGCAGCCAGCCTGAAAGTGAGTGAAGGCTATGGGCCCACCTAGCACTCCAAGGAGATCCAAGACAATGATACACCCCCCTCCCCACCCCAGGCAGTTTACAACTTCTATTTGTAAACCTGAAAGATGGCTGTGATCACATGCAAACTGCTGATTCAGGCTGGGCATGCAGAGTTTTGAAAAGGCAGAATGCCATCTCTCTGTTTTCTCACATGAGATAAGAGTTGGCTTTTTCTGAACAAAAAAACCAACACCCAACAACTTTCATTTCTTCCCTTTGGGCAAGATTAACCTTCAAACATGTTGACTAAAGTGTGAATCAACCAACCGGTTCAAATTTAGGATTTTCTTTTAGCAGAACTAGGGAGTGTTACCAGGTCCCTCTGGACTGTGATTTCAAGAGAATATTTAGAAAACTCAATGAATGAAATACTAAAAAAAACTTTGTGTCAGTGGTTCTTAGCCTTGCTATTGGAAATATCTGGGGAGCTTTTAAAAATTCTTGAACCCAACTCCATACCCAGAGATTGGCATAGATTAGAGGAGCAAGGCCCCAGCAGCTGCATTTATGTTGTCTTCTGCAGAAGAGCTGCAGGGGAGGTACCTGCAAGGTCATCAGCTCAGGCAGTGATGGAAGAGAAAAGCATATTGTGGAACCAGCAAAGCATATTTTACATCGAAGGACTTTCAAAATCATTAAGTTTGCCCTGGCTGGTCTGGCTCAGCGAACAGAGCTGGGTCCCAGGTTCAGTTCCGACTGCAGGGTCCCAGGTTCAGTTCCAGCTGGCCAAGAGCACATGCCAGGTTGCGGGCGCGATTCCCAGTGTGGAACATGCAGAAGGCAACCAGTCAGTGATTCTCTCTCTTCATTTATGTTTCTACTTCTCTCTCCCTCTCCCTTCCTCTCTGAAATCAATAAAAATATATTTGAAAAGAAAAGATTTAACAAATTGTCCTCCATGATGTTGGCTTTGACTCCCCACAGACCCTTGTGAGCAACTAATATTTTGTGGCCTTCCAGAGAATAGCAATCAATCGACTCACATAAAGCATTCTCACCAGGTCAAGTGACTAAGTTGCTTGGAGTATCATTCCATGCACCAAAGGGTTGAGGATTCGATTCCTGGTCAGGGCACATATTTAGGTTGTGAATTCAAACCTCAGTCAGGGTGTGTGTGGCATGTGTGTGTGCGTGCGTGCGTGCGTGCACGCACGCGTGCGAAGGCAATGGATAGATGTTTCTCTTTCTCTCCCTTTTTTCCTCTTTCTCTAAAACCAATAAAAACATATCCTCGGGTAAGGATTTAAAAAAAGCATTCTCAAGGGCTAGAAGCTTTTGTTTGAGCCAACCCCTACCCCCTTGAATGATCCGGACACACTGTGGGAATTGTGAAACCAATCCAACCAACTGGAAGCCTCAGAATTGCTCAACTGTTGAAGTCAAATCCTCCCACAGTGGAAATGGACAAACAATGTGGCTTCCTCCGCCCAAATATATTTACCTTCTCCTCCACTTCCCAAGACACTGGAAATATGCACTACAGTGGTATAGACTATATCGAAAGTAGATTGCTGGAAACAGGAATGATCACACGGGATACACCAGTGCCTCTGGAGAGAACCAGGTTAAAGATGGTTGTAAGGAAAAATGTATGATTATAACACACCATTCCTACATATTGACTGCCATTCTTAATTCTTTTATCCTTCAACAGGAGGCCTGATGCACGGATTCATGCACAGGTGGGGGTCCCTTGGCCTAGCCTGCGGGGATCAGGCCGAAACTGGCTCTCCAACATTCTCTGAGGGGTCCCAGATTGTGAGAGGGCGGTTCTTGGGTGATGCACCCCAGAATCAGGCTCCCTCCTTTCTGGTTCTGGGTGCATCACCCGAGAACTGCAGCTG
Source organism: Antrozous pallidus (assembly GCA_027563665.1). Classification (NCBI taxonomy): domain Eukaryota; kingdom Metazoa; phylum Chordata; class Mammalia; order Chiroptera; family Vespertilionidae; genus Antrozous; species Antrozous pallidus. The sequence continues at coordinate 18,262,831 of CM050518.1, read as the reverse complement.
CCAAGTCACTGCAGCTCAGCAGCTCCTCTGTTGAGCATCTGCCCTCTGGTGGTCAGTGTGCATCATAGCACATATCTGTCAGATGGTCTAATGGTCAGACAGTTGCTTAGGCTTTTATATATATAGATGTCCTCATAAAAACCCACATTGTGATCTCCTTTAGAAAGCTGCTGGTTATAATGAAACCAAGCAGAGACAAAGTACACTCGAGCAGATTGCATTAAAAACAATGACTGCTATAATTATTGTGGCTCCATAATCATCTTCTTCCAAGAAGCTGAGCTAATAATCATTTGCAGACATGACCTCATTTATCTATATGGCAAAACTATCCAAAGGTGGGGTATTATCATCCCATTACGCCTTTTGCACTTAGGACTGTCTTAAGATCACCTGGGAAATAGGCCATAAAGGTGAGACTGGAAACTGTGTGCTGCAATTTTTCGCTTTCGTTCTGGACCTGTTAGAGCTTGTTGCCACTAGCTGCAAAGAGCAGGAGACATTGGGGAAAATGCGTATGCATGTTGCCATCCAAATGTGAAAACAGCAATACTCAAGAATACTCAAGCCGGGTGCTTGAAACACTCTCCAAAAAAAGGAAACAGAAATGATTCTAACACGTCACTGAAAGAAACTGTAAAATATCTCTGACCAACACACATGTCAAAAGCACGTGGGTCTTCCAAGTGTTACACTATGAAAATAAAAGGGGGAAAAGATATATGAATTTAAAAAAAATCAGAAACATTCCTGTTAACAAAACAGTGCAGATATGGAAGAAAGTTTCCTTCTGGAGCCTCCACTGCCAGAGGTGGTACAATACTCGCGCATGAGAGGGAACCAAATCCAGGGGAAGAAATACATAGAAATTATTTCCTTTTCAGGACATCTAATTTTAATCTCCATTTCACTACAATCCTCTTCCTATTTGATGAGTCATTCCATGACAACCAAGAATCTGAAGACCCTCCGGGCCGTCTCAGTTCATGCATAAACCCTCAACACATGTGATGTACTTATGACTCAGTGTGGTTGAATGAATAACTACCTTGAGCTGAAAATAGCCTGGCCTATTGTTTTTTTAAAAATATATATTTTATTAATTTTTTACAGAGAGGAAGGGAAAGAGAGAGTTAGAAACATCGATGAGAGAGAAACATCGATCAGCTGCCTCCTGCACACCAACTGGGGGTGCAGCCTGCAACCAAGGTACATGCCCTTAACTGGAATCGAACCAGGGACCCTTCAGTCCGCAGGCCAATGCTCTATTCACTGAGCTGACCCGGTTAGGGCTGGTCTATTGTTAATTTGAAGCTATTTCCTAAATCAGAAAAGTTCGTTAACTAGCACTATAATAGAACACGGTTTTAAAATTAAATTGGAAGGATCTCTAATGCATCAAGTTAAAAGTTTGGTTTTCACCTGGCCCAGTGATGGCAAAGCTGTCCTAACCCACCCTTCAAGACTTTAGGACGTCTTGTAGAGTGAGATGGCATACTAGGCCTGGCTCGGGGGGACAGGCACTGAGCATGGCCTGGGTAACCTTGCACAAACCACCATTCCTAAGCCTCAAACTTTCATTGTAAAGAAAAAGGGCCAAAGCAGAAACCCCTTTATTGATCTCACGCCTGCTTATACATGAATCTGCTTGATTAAACTGTACACTTTGTGGGCAGCCTGTGTCCCCCTTTGTGATATGTACCTCAGCATAGCCAGAGAATTATCTGATTGAACTTTGTGCACCAGAAGAATGTCAAAGACCTTCCAACACTCACTACATTTACATGAATATTTCTTTACTTCATCATTTCCCCAGTTTGACAGTGAGCATCTTGGGTGCAGGAGCAGGGTCCCTCCTCTTTGGATCCCAGCAGCCTGGCTAAGCAGGACACAGAAAGCACCCAATACATGGCTGTGAGCTGTCCATATGTTAGAGCATGCTACTGGAAACAGGAATGATCACACGGGATACACCAGTGCCTCTGGAGAGAACCAGGTTAAAGATGGTTGTAAGGAAAAATGTATCATTATAACACACCATCCTACATATTGACTGCCATTCTTAATTCTTTTATCCTTCTACTAGAAGGATAAAATATAGCTAATATAAATGAATATGAGAGGTGATTAATCATTTGTGAAACTAAGAGGATCTATTTGTTTTTTAAATTAACCTACGTAAATATTTATAATATGACCTTTGTGCTTCTTTTCCATAAGTTCTTTAAAATCTTATTTCCAGCCGAACCGGTTTGGCTCAGTGGATAGAGCATCGGCCTGCAGACTGAAAGGTCCCAGGTTCGATTCCGGTCAAGGGCATGTACCTTGGCTGCTGGCACATCCCCAGTAGAGGGTGTGCAGGAGGCAGCTGATCGATGTTTCTCTCCCATCGATGTTTCTGACTTTCTATCCCTCTCCCTTCCTCTCTGTGAAAAATCAATAAAATATTTTAAAAAAATCTTATTTCCAGGCAAAAAGAAAATGAATTTGATATCAATGAATTTAAATAGGCAAGATAACAGGAGCCATTCATATTTTATTTTTAGAGGAATTTTGAACTCCAAGGAATTCAAAATAAATCATAAACAAGACTGAATTAGCTTTTGTAACAATTTTGAGCAATAAATTGAAGAAGCATAGAAAAGGTAACAATTTAATATCTGACCCCTTATTGGAGCTCATAAGTCAATTCCATAATTCTAAATTTTCAATTCAGTGATTTTTTTTCTTGATGTCTGTCTTTCTTAAAGATAATCATCACTTTATAGTCAACAGCACAGATCCTTTTATTCCATTTTGTAAAGCCACAGTCTAACAGAACCCCAGAATGTCAGGTGTACAAAACAGAAAACTCTCTGGCGAAAGTTCTGATTTTTAATCATCTGAGTTTTGCCTGGCTGGTGTGGTTCAGTGGCTGGGTATGGACCTATGAACCAGGAGGCCACAGTTCAATTCCCGGTCAGGGCACATGCCCGGGTTATAGGCTCAATCCCCAACCTGAGGCATGCAGGAGGCAGCCATTCAAAGACTCTCTCTCCTCATTGATGTTTTTTTTAAAATATATTTTATTGATTTTTTACAGAGCGGAAGGGAGAGGCATAGAAAGTCAGAAACATCGATGGGAGAGAAACATCTATCAGCTGCCTCTTGCACGCCCCCTACTGGGGATGTGCCCACAGCCAAGGTACATGCCCTTGACCCGAATCGAACCCGGGACCCTTCAGTCCCCAGTCCGACGCTCTATCCACTGAGCCAAACCGGTCTCGGCTCTCCTCATTGATGTTTGTATCTCTCTCCCTCTTCCTTCCTCTCTCTGTAATCAATACAAATACATTTTTCAAAAATCTGAGTTTCCTCGTTAGCTCAACAACCAGTGGCCTGCCTGGGCAACAACAGTCTCCTCTGTTCCATTCCTAAAGCTCATCAACAGTCTCCCAACAGTCCCCAGAGTCGCCTGCCTATCTCATCCTTCTTATCTTTCCATTTCAAGGTTTCAACCAAGTCTTGCAGATTTGGAGTATCAAGTTCTGAAGACGTAGGGAGATAGAATGACACCAAAGGCAGTGAGGAGCTGCTGGAGGTTTACAAGTAGTTCAGGTGAGTGGTCAGATCTCTGTTAGATACAGGAGCGCAGAAAATTGAAAGTTGAGCAGCCTTCCGAAGGCCAGAACACTGGCTTAGGAACTCTTCCTTACTCCAGGGAGAAAGGATAAGGGACCAAAGCTACTTCCAACTCTGAGGCAGTGGAACACAAGGGAACTGAATTAGAGCAGACAATGGGTGCCTGATAAATGATTTAATGTTGGGGTGAAGGGAAAGGGAGATGTTGTGAAAGACTCTAAAAAAGGTGATTAATCACTTGTGAAACTAAGAAGAGAGTAATGAAATCTATGGATATCAAGGGACTCAGGAGAAAAAAGATTAGGAAGGAAAAGAATGGGATAAGTTTCAGACTTGATAAATTTGAGATACTTGATGGTCAAGCAAAGGTATCCACCTGGCACTGGGGATGAGGTCTGGAATTCCAGAAACTGATATGGGACAGATCTTATACTCTCCCACATATACAAACAGAGTTTGGTTTTGGTTCCGGAGATTGCAGAGTCATTGTAATTCCAAAATGATAGAACAACACTCATTCAGCAGAGGTGATAAAAGCGTGAAAGCTAATCTGGCAGCTGAAAAAGATGGCCCAATGCCAGCCCGAGCTGGGCTGTCTTCTGTGTTTTGTTTTGTTCTGATTGGTTTGGTTTTTGAAGGTGTGTGTGTGTATGTGCAAAATTATTTCCTTGTTGTTTGTTGTGGTCATCTAGATATTAGCTAGCTGCCTAACAAAAATGTACTTAATTGCTGGGAAATGGTAGAGACTTTCTAATCACTGTCCTGTAATTTTGTGTTTGTCTCCAGGTGAGAAGAGTTGTCACTGGGGAAAAGGTAGAAATAAGGCAATTACAAAATTAAGTTATGAAATATGTTACTCTTCTCTCTTCCAGGACTTGATTAGAACTATCAGGAGACCTGTTTTTGTTTTTTTAAATATATTTTTATTGATTTTTTTACAGAGAGGAAGAGAGTGGGATAGAAAGTCAGAAACATTGGTGACAGAGAAACATTGATCAGCTGCCTCTTGCACACCCCCAACTGGTGATGTGCCCGTAACCAAGGTACATGCCCTTGACCGGAATCGAACCTGGGACCCTTCAGTCCACAGGCCAACGCTCTATCCACTGAGCCAAACTGGTTTCAGCTAGCAGGAGACCTGTTTGATATCACTGTGCAGGGTGTGCACTGAACAAAATGAGGGAGTGCAATTCATATATTAAACCTTGTAGAAATGAATATTTATTAGGCAAAATTTCAGGAAGATGGAAGTAAAATGCTTTGAGGAAGGAGCATTTTTCTAATTTGCACAAAGATGCTGTCTGGACTAGTAGAAGCTTTCCTCTCCTGCTGAAGAGAGATGGTTCACTGGTGAGAAATGTAAAAGCAGTAACAATAATGTATATATCCATTTTACCCAAATATTAGAAGACTGAAAGGAAACACTATTCATTTGATAGTTGCTGGAATTATACTGTAATGACCTACCTGGAATCCAGTCTTTAATCAGAACAAACATAATTTATTATACAATCAGACTTAAACTCTTGTTATAGTTAAATGCAATGTTCTTTTACCAAAAGGAAATATGTAGGATCTCTAGCTTCTACTTATATCTTGTGAAAGTGGAGGAGACCAGAAGATATCTTGACATAAGGTTTTTTCTAGGATTCTAGTATCAGTTCCTTAAGCAGAAGATGTTTTCTCACATGAGCACCCATCCTAGTCTGTTTGGGCTGCTATAACAAAAATACCTTAGATTGGGTGGTTTAAACAACAGCTATTTATTTCTCAGAGTCCTAGAGGTTGGGAAGTCCAACCAAGATCAAGATGCTGGCAGATTCTGTGTCTGGTGAAGGCCCACTTGGCCATCTTACTGTGCCCTCACAGAGTAGAAAAGGTAAAGGACTTCCCTGGATTTTTTTTTTTAATGGGCACACGAATCCCATTTATGAGGGCTCTGCCCTCATGACTCAATCACTTCCCAAGGTCCGCCTCCAAATACTGGGGATTAGGTTTCAACATATGAATTTAGGGGGACAAAAGTATTCAGTCTATAGCAACATATTATCAAGAACACCACAAATTATATGTAAATATACATATAAACATATTTTACTCTAGCTATTTTGACTCAGTGAATAGAGTGTCAGTCTGTAGACCAAAGGGTCCCAGGTTCAATTACAGTCAAGGGCATGTACTGCAGTTACAGGCTCCTCCTTGGCTCGAGCCCTGGTCAGGGCTCATGCAGAAGGCAACCAATTAATGTGTTTCTCTCACATCGCTATTTCCGTCTTCCCTCCTCTCTTCTACTCTCTCTAAAAATCAATGGAAAAATATCCTCATGTGAGGATTGAAAAATAAAAATAATAAATAAAACAAAGGCAATAAGTACCCAAAACTCACTACTTTCCTAGTTATTTATTTTATGCACACACACATACACTGAGTGGCCAGATTATTACGATCTCTAAATGCATAATAATCTGGCCACTCATTGTGTATCCTATATAATAAAATGCTAATATGCAAATTGTCCCCTCAACCAAGAGTTTGATCATCAGGCAGGCTGGCCAACTGCCTGTGTCCCCTCCCCTTGGCCAGACTGGCTGGACCCCACCCACGCATGAATTCATGCACCAGGTCTCTAATATATAACACACACACACACATACTGAATGGCCAGATTTTCATGCGTTCAGACATCATAATAATGTGTGTATATACATATATACATATACATATATATATATATATATATATATATATATATATATATAGTTAAATATACTTTATTTATTTTTACAGAGAGGAGGAGAGAGGGACAGAAAGTCAGAAACATCAGGGAGAACCAAGATAGTGGCATAGGTAAAACACCTATCTTGCCGTCATACACAGCAATTTTAAAACTACAACTTAACGAAAGAACAAACACCACCAGAATCACTGGAAAACTGGCTGAGTGAAAATTCCACAAATAAAAGTGGAGATAAGACACTGTGACTCAGAGGAGCGGCTGAGGACAGCGTTGAAGATTCACGTGGAGAGAGGTTTGGAGGAGCGCACGCCAGCGGATAGGGCAGGCAGCTGAAAACCGGCCAGTTTTCTCGAACGGTGAGACAAAGACGTCCCACTGGACTGATTCTCCAGCTCTGGGCGAAGTCATACGAACCCACAATCATACAGGGTAAAAACTGGACAGTGGGAGGGCATGCCAAAGCTCGGGTGCTGCAGGGGTCTGCTGGCTTGTGGAGAAGGCGAGCTTGCGCGTGAACTTGGGAACAGCGCAGCTGCCTGTCTGTGCAGAGAGCGCTCGTGACTTGCTCTTTCATTCGGGAAACCATCAGACTGCTTTGTTTTACAACCCTGGGTGAGACGTTGGGTGTGCACACTCATTTGGGGAGAGTCTGAATTCCCCAGCAGCTGGTGGAGCTCAGCAGCGGCTCTCTATCAGAGGTGCTGGCGGCCATTGCCCCAGGCACAGAGTCCCTGTGGCCATATAGGGCAGAGCTAACGCTGTCTGCTTGGCCCAGAGACTCCGCCCATCCAACCCAAGCACAGCAGAACTTCACAGACAATTGGCCTGGAGGTCAACCCTTCCAAGTGCTTACAACGATTAACCTGAGCTTAACTTCAGCAAGACTGTGCAACCCATATCCACCTCAGGTAACCGGGGAGGCTGAGCCACTATCCCTAGTAGGAAGTCTACCACACACAGCTAATTGACCAACTCAGGGAAGCAGCCACCATGCAGAGACATGGAAAGAAATCAGATGTGAAAGAAATGGAGGGGAAAAAACGACTGGACATGGAATTCAAAACCACAGTTATAGGGCTTTTCAAGAGGCTCCTAGAAAAGGTCGATACCTATAAGGAAATAAGCAAGACCTACAAGGAAATGAACAAGACCCTCAAGGATATGAACGAGACCTGCAAGAAAATGATCAAGACCAACGTGGAAATGAATGAGTCCTACAAGGATATGAACGAGACTCTCAAGGATATGAAAAAGGACCAACCAGAAAGTAAGCATACACTGACTGAAATAAAAAATATTATACAAAGACCTAAAAGTACTCTAGAGCACCCCAAGAACCAAGTTAAAGATTTGAAATACAAAGAGGTAAAATCCACTCAGCTGAAAAAGTAAGAAACCAAAAGAATCCAAAAAATTGAAGATAGTGTAAGGGGCCTCTGGGACAACCTCAAGCATACCAACATCCGAATTACGTGGTGCCAGAAAAAGAGAGAGAGCAAGACAATGAAAACCTATTTGAAGAAATAGTGACCGAAAACTTCCCATACCTGGTGAAAGAAATTGACTTAGGAGTCCAAGAAGCGCACTGAACCCCAATATATAGGAACCCTAAGAGGACCACACCGAGGCACATCATAATTAAAATGCCAAGAGTAAAAGACAAAGAGAGAATATTAAAAGCAGCAAGAGAGAAACAGTTAGTTACACATAAGGGAGCACCCATACGATTGTCAGCGGATTTCTCAACAAAAATGATGCAGGCCAGACAGGAGTGGCAAGAAATATTCAAAGTGATGAATAGCAAGAATCTACAACCAAGATTACTCTATCCAGCAAAGCTATTATTCAGAATTGAAGGTCAGATAAAGTGCTTCACAGATAAGAAAAAGCTAAAGGAGTTCATCACCACCAAACCAATATTATATGAAATGCTGAAAGATATTCTTTAAGAAGAGGAAGAAGAAAAAGATAAAAGTGTAAATTATGAACAACAAATACACATCTATCAACAAATTAATCTAAAAATCAAGTGAATTAATAAGCTGATGAACAGGATAAACTGGTGAATGTAACAGAATCATGGACATAGAGAGGGAATGGACTGACAATTCTTGGGGAGAAAAGGGGTGTGGGAAGTGCAGCAAGAGACTGGACAAAATCATGCAACTATGGGAGAGGACAGTGGAGGGGGGTGAAGGCAGAGGGTGGGATGGGTACCAGGTGGAGGGGAGCTATAGGGGGAAAAAAGGGGAACAATGTAATTAATAAACTGAACAATAAAGATTAAAATAATAATAATAATAATAAAAAGGAAGTCAGAAACATCAATAAGAGAGAAACATCGATCAGCTGCCTCCTGCACACCCACCTCTGGGGAGGTGCCCGCAACCAAGGTACATGCCCCTGACCAGAACTGAACCTGAGACCCTTCAGTCCACAAGCCGATGCTCTATTTACTGAGCCAAATTGATTTTTTTTAATTGATCTCAGAGATGGAGAGGGAAAGAGAGGTACTTTAATGATGAGAGAGAACCCTCAATCGGCTGCCTCCTGCGCACCCCACACTGGGGATGGAGCCTGAAACCCGGGCATATGCCTCGACCAGGTATCATGACCCCCCGGTTCCTGGGTCAGTGCCCAAACACTGAGCTACACCCAGCCCCGCTCACATGTTGTATTTTAACTAGAGGCCCAATGCACAGATTCATTCAAGGGGCTCTGCCCTCCAAACTCCAGCTGCCTTCACCCTCACAGCCTAGCTGCCTTACAGCCCTGCTGCCTCTCAACCCAATGGCCCTGCCTACTGGTCATTCAGCCGTCTGGTCTAATTAGCATATTAGCTCTTTATTATATAGGATGTTAAAATTACTTCCAAAGAAAGATATGCAACTTACATATATCTTCACTTGTTTATTTACTTTTTTAAATAGTGTATTTTATTGATTTTTACAGAGAGGGAGGGAGAGGGATACAGCAGTGATCAGCGAACTTATTAGTCAACAGAACCAAATATCAACAGTACAATGATTGAAATTTCTTTTGAGAGCCAAAATTTTTAAACTTAAACTTCTTATAACACCACTTCTTCAAAATAGACTTGCCCAGGATGTGAGGGCGATCTGGCTGCGACATCTGTCACCCCATTGATCGCCAGGGTTGATTCGGCTGATCTGGCTGGCTAGGCGGGTGTCCCCCTTCTCCCTCACTGATCTGTGTTCGTCCCTCCCGAAGCTGCGTGCTCAGTCGAAGAGGACGACCTACCCCCAGAGGAGAGGACCGGTCTTCGGTCAAGAGTATACGAGTAGCAGCGCTCCCCTGCTAGAACCTCCAAACAAAATAGACTTGCCCAGGCTGTGGTATTTTGTGGAAAAGCCATACTCAAGGGGCCAAAGAGCCTCATGTGGCTCTCGAGCCGTGGTTTGCTGACCATTGAGATAGTTAGAAACATCGATGAGATAGAAACATTGATCAGCTGCCTCCTGCACACTCCTACTGGATGTGCCCACAACCAAGGTACATGCCCTTGACTGGAATTGAACCTGGGACCCTTCAGTCTGCAGGCTGATGCTCTGTCCACTAAGCCAACCTGGTTAGGGCTGTTTATTTACTTTTTAATGTATTTATTACCTGGAACCCCACTCCCCACTCCTGGAAATCATAAGCCCTTGAGAAAGTAGACACTCTGCCTTGTTTATTGCCAAATCCTCAATGCCTAGAACAGTACCAGGCAAATAGTATTTGCTCAATATTTTTATCTTTTTTTTTTTTTTTTTTTGCTAAGAAAATGTATTCAGTTCCGTAAAACTACGATTTAAAATAATTTAGTCAGGATGAAAAGAAATCAGGAACTGGGCCAATTGAAAAGTATAATAATACTCATGCTGATGAGTCTAGTGATATTTATCAAACAATTATTATATGTCAGGCCACTTTTCTAATGGCTTAAATATATGGACCCAGTAAATCCTTACATGACTCACTGAAGGTAGGTTAAAAAATTTCCCCCAAGTCAGCCAGTTGGTGAGTCGCATTCCAACTTGGACAGCCTAATTGAATTCCTCTGAGGCCTTGGCTACCCAAATTGTTTAGGAAGAAGATGGGCCTTTGGACAGTTGAACCATGACTTTTATTTTTAAATATATTTTTATTAACTTCAGAGAGGAAGGGAGAGGGAGATATAGAAACATCAATGATGAGAATCATTGATGAGATGCCTCCTGCATACCCCCTACTGGGGATCAGGCCCACAGCCCAAGCATGTGCCCTTGATTGGAATCGAACCCAGGACCCTTCAGTCCACAGGCCAACACTCTATCCACTGAGCCAAACCGGCTAGGTCTGAATCCTGACATTTGAGAAGTTGACCTCCTCCCATTCTGCATCTGAATGGTCAGAAGGGCCTAAAAGCAGTGGTTCTCAACCTTTCTAATGCTGCGACCCTGTCATACAGCTCCTCATGGTGTGGTGACCCCCAACCATAAAATTATTTTTGTTGCTACTTCATAACTGTAATTTTGCTACTTTTACGAATCGTAATGTAAGTATCTGTGTTTTCTGACGATCTTAGGCAACCCTGCTAGCAGTTCTCAACCTGTGGGCAGTTAGGGGTGACCAGGCCCACAGATTGAGAACCGCTAGCAGGGTTGCCTAAGATCATCAGAAAACACAGATATTTACATTAGTATTCATAACAGTAGCAAAATTACAGTTATGAAGTAACAACGAAAATAATTTTATGGTTGGAGGTCACCACACCATGAGGAACTGTATGACAGGGTCGCGGCATTAGAAAGGTTGAGAACCACTGGCCTAGAGGGAAAAGAATGGATCACTGTGTTTAGAGCGCCCCCTGATGTTCAATGATGTTGAGGCTGCTTGGAAAACAGGGGCAGGGCTTTCAGTGGATGAGTGTATTTGGTCACAGGTCAGGAACCACCTACTGTACTTTCATTCCTAGATATGACCTTAGAAGTGATTAGTTCAAGCTGAAATTAGAAATGGAGAAACTGGCACCCAAAGAAGTCAAATGTTTCATCTATGTCACTTAGCTGGTTAAATCTCAAACAGAAAAGAAGCTGTATTCCCTGACCCACACCTCCCATCAAGGGAAACTGAACTCTTAATTTCAGTCTCTTCACCCTTTTTATATGTTTTTTATTTTATTTTAATGTATATATCCTTATTGCTGACAGTATTACAAATGTCTCCCATTTTCTCCTTTACCCCTACCCCCCAGGTCTTCACCACTATATTGTTCATCTCTATGGGCTGTGCATATTCTATCTAATAAAATAGTAATATGCAAATTGGCCATACCTCCACCACACCCACCAGCCAATCAGGAGCAAGTATGCAAATTAACCAAACCTAGATGGATGCTGCCATGGAGAGAGCAGGAGGCTTGAGTTGCCCCCGGCAATGGAGGAAGCCAAGTTTCCACAGCCCTGGCCTGCCTTGCACTCGCTTACGGCTACAAAGTTTCAATTATAGAAGATAAATAAATCCCAGATACCAGGGCCTCTGCTTGGGTTGTTGGGGAACGTGGCTGGCCTGCAAACCACTACAGGCCTCTTGCCCAGGCTTCCCCATGCCCAAGGGAACTCCCACCCTGATCCAGGACACACTTCAGGGCAAACCAGCCAGCCCCCACCCGTACACCAGGCCTCTATCCTAGCTAATAAGAGTAACATGCAAATTGACTGTCAATTCAACACACAAGATGACTGCCCCCATGTGGTCAAAGATCCTGCCCCTAGGTGGACACAAGATGGTCACCACAAGATGAACCAGGTCTGCAAGGAAGGGCAGTTGGGGGAACCCAGGTCTGCAGGGGAGAGCAGTTGTGGGGGACCAGGCCTGCAGGGCAGGGCAGTTAAAGGCAAACAGGCTGGCAGGGGAGCAGTTAAGCATCAATCAGGCTGGCAGGGGAGTGGTTTGGGGGTAATCAGGCTGGCAGGCAGAATCGGTTAGGGGCAATCAGGAAGGCAGGCAAGCAGTTGAGAGCCAGCAGTCCTGAATTGTGAGAGGGATTTCTGACTGCCTGTTTAGGCCCAAGGAGTCCCAGTTTGGAGAGAGTGTAGGGTGGGCTGAGGGACACACACTCCCGTACACGAATGTTGTGCACTGGGCCTCTAGTAAGTATATAAGTAGGGGTGCATATAATCTTTCTGATTGGTGTCTCAGGGGGGTTAGAATATATTCCAAGAAGTGGGATCACTGGGCCAAATGGCAGTTCCATTTTTAATATTTTGAGGAAACTCCATACTGTTTTCCATAGTAGCTGCACCAATCCGCATTCCCACCAGCAGAGAACCAGTGTTCCCTTTTCTCCATATCCTCACCAGCACTTGTTTTTAGACGATAGCTATTCTGTCAGGTGTGATGATATCTGATTGTGGTTTAAGTTTGCATTACTCTAATGATTAATGACTTTGAGCATTTTTTCATATATCTGTTGGCCATTTGTCCTCTTTGGAGAAGTGTCTATTCAGGTCCTCTGTCCATTTTTTAAATTGGGTTTTCTTACTTTTGTTCTATGGATACTTTATATATTTTGGAGATTAACCCCTTATCAGATGTATCATTGGAAAATATGTTCTCTCATACAATGGATTCCCTTTTCATTTTGATGGTGGTTTCTTTTGCTGTGCAGAAACTTTATTTTGATTTAGTCTCATTTGTTTATTTTTTCCTTTACTTCTCCTGCCCTAGGAGATGTATCGGTAAAATACTTCGTGAGATGTCTGAGATTTTACTGCCTATGTTTTCTTCTAGAATATTTATGGCTTGTGGCTTACGTTTAAGTCCTTTATCCATTTTGAATTTATTCTTGTGTATGTTGTAAGTTGGTGGTCTAGTCTCATCTTTTTGTACGTGTCCAGCTTTCTCAACACCATTTGTTGAAGAGACTGTCTTTACTCCATTGTATGTTCTTGCCTCTTTTGTCAAATAATTGACTGTAATGGTGTGGTCAATATCTAGGGTCCCTGTTCTGTTCCATTGATCTGTGTCTGTTCTTGTGCCAGTACCAGGCTGTTTTGATTATAATGACTTTGTAATATAATTAGATATCTGGCATTGTGACCCCTATTACCCTCACAGAAGAGCAGATAGCCCCTCACCTTGGAAGTCTTCCTTGGTCTCTTATCACCAGGACCCTGTGATCCCTGACTTCCACATACAGGAAGCATCACTGGACACATAAACATGGATGTCCCTGCATTGATATTTCGAACTTCTCTGTGTCAACAGTTAATTTCTAGGTAAATGACTAAGTCACAGGTGGGACTGTGAGAGAGAATTGAGAAGGTTCTAAATAAAAAGGCACTTATCCAGGGCCAGGGCTGAATTGAAATTCACTACCAACCAGGCAACCTGAGGGCAAGAGAAGGGAGTGGATCCATCCTGCAAGAGCTAAGAAGAAATTTTAGAAAATCCTCATCTCTTCCTGGTTCTCTGGGACGGGTAGAAATTTTCTTGGTCTTCCTAGAGACAGACTAAGTTTCGCAAAGCCTGCTATGTAAAGAGAAGTGAGAGGTGTCCAGATGGAAATGCCTTCCCACCAGTGAAGTGGGGCTTGCTCTCCAGCGCCTCAGTTGAGGTGTCCCCAGATGACAGCACAGCCCAGTTCTCAAAGACGAAAGAAGAAAGAAAGGAAGGAAGGAAGGAAGGAAGGAAGGAAGGAAGGAAGGAAGGAAGGAAGGAAGGAAGGGAGGGAGGGAGGGAGGGAGGGAGGGAGGGAGGGAGGGAGGGAGGGAGGGAGGGAGGGAGGGAGGGAGGAAGGAAGGAAGGAAGGAAGGGAAAAGAAAAGAAAGAGAGAAAGGAAGGAAGGAAGGAAGGAAGGAAGGAAGGAAGGAAGGAAGGAAAGAAAGAAAAGAAAGAAGAAAGAAAGGAAAGAAAGGAAAGTAAGAAAGGAAGGAGAGGAAGGAAGGAAAGTAAAGAAAGAAAGGAAGGAAAGAAGAGAGAGAAAGATGAAAGAAAGAAAGAAAGAAAGAAAGAAAGAAAGAAAGAAAGAAAGAAGGAAGGAAGGAAGGAAAGAAAGGAAGGAGGGAAAGAGGAAAGAAGGAAAGAAAGGAAAGGAAGGAAGGAAAGAAGAGAGAGAGAGAGAGAGAGAGAGAGAGAGAGAGAGAGAGAGAGAGAGAGAGAGAGAGAGAAAGGGAAGGAAGGAAAGAAGGAAGGGAGGGAGGGAAGAAAAAGACCCAGAGAGCCCTAGTGGACTCAGTGGACTGACGGGTCAGTGGACTGACAGGTCCCCATTTGATTCTGGTCAAGGACACATGCCCGGTTGTGGGCTGGATCTCCAATAGGGGGTGTGCAGCAAGCAGCTGATCAACTATTATCATGGATGTTTCTCTCTCTCTCTCCATTCCTCTCTGAAATCAATAAAAACATTTTTAAAAAGACCCAGAAAGCCAAGCGGACAAGGCTCAGCCCCGCGCTATAGCCTAAGAGGTCTCTTCCCCAGGAGATAAATAAGTTTGCCTATAATTTCGTGGACTCCAAAGAAGGAGAAAGGTCTCAGGCCACCGACAGTGGAGTGTCTGGGATGAGGACTGGTGATCTGCTGAACCGGGAGAAGGCTGCACCCCTCCCATCTTCTTCTCGCCTGGGGGGTAAATGAAGTTAAAAGGGGCGTGGAGGAGACCGCATCCCTCTGACGTTCACGGAATACCGGAAACAGGTTAACCCGCAGCTGAAGCTGGAAAACTGGACTCCCGAATCCCCTCTGCACCGCATCAACTCCAGAATCGGGAAAAGCAGCCTTCCCTCGCGTCACTTCCGCTCTCCGAGGGCCGGGGCCGGATGCGGAAGGCACTGCGGGCACCACTGGGAAGTGTAGTCTTTGAGGCGAAGGCGTTAGAGAGGGGTCGGGCGCAACGGAGTACTGCGCTCATGGCCCTGTACGTGTTCTGTGAACATGGCTTGAAGAAGAAAAAGTGTAAATCCAGGCGCCACACAGGTTATTCTCCAGGGACCAGAGTAAGTTATTCCGAACTGCTCCCTCGGAGGCCGATGGGAGCGCGGGCCAGCTGCGCGCTCCTGCCAAGTCGAGCATCCTGGGGGGCGTGGTCGCAGCCCCGTGGTGGCTTCTGGGTAGTGTAGTCCGGCCGCGTGGCTAGAGTAGGTCCCCAGCTGGTGGCTGGATTGACCCCTTGTTCTTCGGTGGCGCTGGTGAGTGAGGCTCCCGCGACACTTTGCCTCACCGTGCCCTTCCCTGCTCCGGAAGGTGGGTCTAAAAGGCTTGCTGTGGGCTGGGGCTGAGGGTGGTGCCGTGGGCGGACGAGGAGGTAGTGATGGGGCGTGCTGTCGTGGCTCAGGCCGAGCGCTACCGGATGTCTTATTTGGGGGTGTGGGCGCGCATCTCCGACAAGAGTGAAACTCAACCTTGAAGCCCAGTGATGGTGGGTGCTAAGCTCCGGCCTTTCGTCCTAGGGTTCCTGTGGGTTTGACATGTTTGGCCTTGCCCGAAATAGGGGTATTGGAAGAGGGGGTGGGGGGAGGTGTCTCATGCCACAAGTCCCTGGGTTTCGAGGGGTTAAGTAAGTAGGCTCTGGGGATCCTAGCATTTCCCAGGTGGTGGAGTGGGGGCTGCCACTGAGGTTTTGGTGAGTGGGGTCTGATAGGCTTACTTTGAGCCTCCCTCTCCGCTTTGCTGAGGTGGGGTACAGGGCTGGCAGGCTTGGCCAAAGGTCCCTGGCTTGGACTAGGTGTTGGAATGGCCATTTTTGGCGCGATCTTAGGGTCTCAAATTGGCACGTCACCCCTGGGTTCAGGCCTTGGAAGAAGTGGGGCTGGGGGCCACTGGGCAAGTTTTTCAGAGATCCGGAGGACTGTCACTGATCCCAGGAATCATGAATCCCCCCCATCTCTGGTGTGGCCAGGCTTTGGGACTTTAAGTTTCATTTTAACTTTTTATTACAGAAAGTTTTAAGACAGAAGTAGATAGCACTTCGTAGAACCATCACCCAGATTCAGTGCTTATCGCCTTGTGACCACTCTTGATTTCATCTCAGAACGACACACTGAGAACCCTTATAATCCACAGTGGTTTCATATCACCCACAGCCAGATTTCACCCAGGCTCTGTCACTTGATAGCTGTGTCCCCTTGGGCAAGAGACTGACCTCACTTGTGCCTCAATTTTCTTATCTGTAAAATGAAGATAACAAATCCTTACTACATTGAGTTGGGAAGGTAGAATGAGGTAAAACTTGTACAGTGCCTGAAATAGTCTCTGGTATATACACTTAGTGGCCAGATTATTATGATCTCAAAACACATAGTAATCTGGCCACTCAGTGTGTGTGTGTGTGTGTGTGTGTGTGTGTGTGTATGTGTGTGTGTATTAGAGGCCTGGTGCATGAATTTGTGTATGGGTGGGGTCTGGCAGCCTTGCCAGGGGGAGGGGACATGGGCTGTTGGCTGGCCTGCTTGCTGGTTGAATTCCTGGTCAAGGGGACAATTTGCATATTAGCCTTTATTATATAGGATATACACTGAGTGGCCAGATTATTACACATTCAGCAATCATAATAATCTGGCCACTCATTGTATATGCTAATTGCCTGGTAGCTGTTAACTTTACTTATTAAAGCAAAGGTGAGAGAGGATCAGCTCAGGGTCTGCACCAGTAGCTTGTGTGAGCAGGCAGTGTTCACAGCCCACAGATCAGCTCTTTCCAGCAAGCTGCCCACCATCTTTTCCAATGTGACAGCTCCATTTTTGATGCTTTTAAGGAAGAGGAAGCCCTACCCTGCTGGATCTTGAGTGTTTCCAGTGACTCTCCATAATCTTTTTGTTCTTGGTTCTGCCCCCCTTTGTCTCCTGCCTGCCCAGAGAGGACCTCCTAGTGTGCAAAGGGAGGATCCCGGGCTCTGGCAGCCCAGCTTCAGGTAGGGCCCTACTTGCCTGTTGCGTGCTGAACTCCTGGTGGGTTTCTTTTGCTTACCATTGACATGCAGTGATCAGAGCACCAACAAGGCCTGTGGTAAAAGTGACCGTTTTCTTAGGGACTGCCCTTCAGGCCCTTATTCGTGACCTCTCTCTCAGTCCTTGCCCCAGCATTTCGTTCCTCAGCATTTGTTCAGACTGCTCACTTCAGAGCTTGTCTGCTTGTGAAGTTGTCAATATTTTGGGTTTTTTTTTTCCATCAATACCCTCACTCTTTTTCCCTGCTAGAGTGGTTTGCAGCAAATTGTCATAGCATTTCACCTTAAACACTTCAGTAGGTATCTCTAACACAGAAGGGCTTCTTAATTTAAGGCAACCACAATTTTATTGTTATACCCAACAGAATTAATATTTCTTTCCTCTGGTTGTTTTAATTTTTTTTTTTTTTCTTTGAACAGCTCTTGTCAGGAGTGGAAGAGGAAGACATTTTGGGCATCTAGCATGCTGGTTTTCTCTGTCTCTGCTTCTCTTTCCTCCATTTCTTTCATTGATTTTTTACAGAGCAGAAGGGAGAGGGATAGAAAGTCAGAAACATCGATGGGAGAGAAACATCGATCAGCTGCCTCTTGCACGCCCCCTACTGGGGATGTGCCCACAGCCAAGGTACATGCCCTTGACCGGAATCGAACCCGGGACCCTTAAGTCCGCAGTCCGACGCTCTATCCACTGAGCCAAACCGGTCTTGGCTCTTTCCTCCATTTCTTCTGATCTCGTTGATCTGGGTTAATGGCTGCAGCTGCTACCAGTGGTGCAAGCTGGGTCTCTTGAGCTTTCCTTGCCTTTTCTTTCCAAACCTCCTTCCCTTTTGATTAGCTGTTGTATCCTCTCAATTCTACCTAATCGGTACCCCTTAATTCCTCCCCCTTCCCTTTGTCTCTACTCCTGCACCACTCTAGCTTGCTGTCTCCTCTCCACCTTCTTGCCTATCTCCTCACCCCCTTAAGTTTTGCATCTAAAGTACAAATACAGTCATGCATTGCTTAACGATGGGGATATGTCCTGAGAAGCGTGCAGTCAGGAGAGTGTGTCATTGTGTGAACATTATAGCGTGTACTTACACACACCTAAATGGTATGCTAGTAAGCTTCCATAAGGATGGGAAGTAAAAATGGAAGTTAGCAGGGTTTGAGGGTGAGGAGGGAGTTACTGTTTAATGGTTACAGAGTTTTAGTGTGGGATGATGAACGAATTCTGAAGATGGATATTGGTGATGGTTGTACAAACAATGTGAATATACTTAATCCTACAGAAATG
Organism: Antrozous pallidus; assembly: GCA_027563665.1. Taxonomy (NCBI): domain Eukaryota; kingdom Metazoa; phylum Chordata; class Mammalia; order Chiroptera; family Vespertilionidae; genus Antrozous; species Antrozous pallidus. Next base: position 18,244,269 of record CM050518.1, on the reverse strand, counting down.
TACACATAAAAATAGTGCCCAACATATTTGGGCACTATTGGTTGAGCACTGACCTATGACCCAGGAGATCAAAGTTCAATTCCCGGTCAGGGCACATGCTTGGGCTTGATCCCCAGTCATGGGTGTACAGCAGACAGCCAATCAATGATTCTCTCTTATCATTGATGTTTCTATCTCTCTCTCCCTCTCACTTCCTCTTTGAAATCAGTAAAAATATTTAAAAATTTAAAAATGATAAAAAATAGTAAAATTTTGTTTTGTGTATTTTACGGTAATAATTTTAAGAACCTACAGATGTCACCAAAACCGGTTTGGCTCAGTGGCTGGAGCATTGGCCTACGGACTGAAGGGTCCCAGGTTCAATTCCAGTCAAGGGCATACACCTTGGTTGCGGGTACGTCCCCAGGGAGGGGTGTGCAGGAGGCAGCTGATCGATGTTTCTAGCTCTCTATTCCTCTCCCTTCCTCTCTGTAAAAAAATCAATGAAATACGCTTTTAAAAAAGAAAAAAAAACAACCTACAGATATCTACACTCCACCTATGCTGTGTTTTACCAGTAGGCGCCTTATTCCTCCCAGGTAGTCCTCTTTGTCAATGTTGTGGCCTCCTCTCTCCCTTTGCTCACAGTGTCCTCTTCTCTGCTTCCTTTATCTGGAATTTCTAGCACTTTCCTCATGTTGTGATTCTGGTCCATCCTTCAAGACCAAGTTCTTAGGACTCTCTCATGAAATCTTATTTTTTAAAAATATTTTTTCTTTATTAATTAAGGTATTACATATGTGACCTTATCCCTCCAGGCCCTCCTCACCCTCCCTGATGCCCTCGTCCCCCAAGTGTCTGTGTCCATTGGTTAGGCTTATATGCATGCATACAAGTCCTTTGGTTGACCTCTCCACCCTCCCCTGCCTTCCTTTGGAGGTACTAGTATGAAATCTTTCTTCATGTATATAATCCAGTGTGCCCTCCATTTTGAAAAAATATTAAGGATATGAGAAGAACTGGGCAGGGGAATGAGAATGGAGTGTAGAAATGAATTTGTAGATTGAATGGCCAAGAAGGTCCGCCCTGAGCATCTACAGTGTGGGGCTGTAAGTTTGCTGTTATCCACATTTCACAGGTGAGAAAATTAAGGCACTAATTGACAGCAAAGTTGGGCCCCGAACCCAGGCATTCTGATTTAAGTGCCTGCTCTTCACCATTCCTGCTTGTGCCTCTCAGGCCTGAGAAGGGGATTCAGGGGAAGGACTGAGTTGTAGTTTAGTCTATGCCATTATTGAATTATTAGAGGCCCACTGTATGAAATTCGTGCGTGGGAGGGGGTCCCTCAGCCCGGCCTGCACGCTCTGGGGATGTCCAACTGCCGGTTTAGGCCCGATCTTGCAGGGATCCCTGTAGGATCGGGCCTAAACTGGCAGTAGGATATTCTTCTTGCAATTCAGGACCCCACTGGCCTCTAACCATTCTACTTGCCTGCTTAATCACCCCTAACTGCCTCTGGCCCCTACCACCTCGGCTTTGTCTGGAAGGATGTCCTGAATGATGTCTGGGAAGTCATTCAGCTGTTCAGTCTAATTAGCATATTACGCTTTTATTATTAATATTTTGTTGTTGTTAATCATCACCTGAGGATATTTTTCTATTGATTTTTAGGGAGAACGGAAGGGACGGGGAGAGACACATCAATTGGTTGCCCCCTACACAAGCCCCGACTGGGACCGGGCATTGAGCCTGAAACCAAGGTGCGTGCCCTTGACCAGAATCGAGCCCAGGACCCTTCGGTCTGAGGGCTGATGCTCTGTCTACTGAGCCAGACCAGCTAGGGCCAGATGCTTCAATACTGATTTGGTTATGCTGTTTAATTTTTTAAATTCTTAAAACTCAGAAAGTCTTTTATGTTTTACTCTCACTTAAAAGAAAAAAAAAAACCTACAGATATCTACACTCCACCTATGCTGTGTTTTACCAGTAGGTGCCTTATTCCTCCCAGATAGCTCAATTTTGAAAATGAAATGTATTTTAATAAACACTGCCTTTATACAAAGTGTGTATATACATTTTGGGAGGATACCCTATATTCTCCAAACAGTTCACCCAGAGTCTTGAATGTAGATTCACAAGTGCTGCTTGCTGGATAGCCACAGAGGTTTCAAGGTTTTGGAACACTGGCACCAAGCTCACAGTCAAAGGCAGGATTTCGGTATCTCTCCTGCCTCCCCCAGGGATGCCTTCTCTGTGCCCCTTACTTTGCATCATGGACGAGGCTGGCTCCTTGGTGAGCAGGGCTGTCTTTTCTTTCACAGGCTCACATGGCATTCAGGGATGTGGCTGTGGATTTCACCCAGGAAGAGTGGATGTTGCTGAGCCCTGCTCAGAGGTCCCTGTACAGGGAGGTGATGCTGGAAAACTATAGCAACCTGGTCTCACTGGGTAAGCCTGGCATCTCCTTGGACCCCCATTCAGGCTGCTGGGCATTTTAGGGTATGCTTGAAGCAGCCATCTTGCCTTCTGACTTGGCCCTTGACTCCATAACTTGCAGCCACCTTATTTTCTTTCTCTGTGAGCAGGAATTCCATTTTCTAAACCAAAGCTCATTACCCAGCTGGAGCAAGGGAAGGAAACGTGGAGAGAGGAGAGAAAATGCCCATCAGCCACTTGTCCCGGTGAGTGGGGAGCTGGGCAAATGGACCATAGAGCTGTGTCTGGGCAGCTCAGGGGATGATGGGAAAAAGCATTGCTCAGGTGTAGGGAGAGAAGATTTACTCACCTCCCAGGCTGCTGTTTGCATTGCCTGGCACAGCCACCTCCCTTCCAGACCTTCATCCTTACCCAGGACAGGGCTTTCCTGGGGTGTCTTCCTTCTCTAGAAGCCTTTCTCCCTCCTACTGAGTTTCCCTCTCTACCTCACTCAATTCTCTTCATATTCATAGACTTCTTTCTCGTTACTTTTTTTTTTTTTTTTTTTTTTAAAGATCAAGCAAGAATGTGGAAAAAAATCTGAGTGAGCTAAAGAAATAAAGCAAGCCCAGGGAGAGGAAGGAAGGCTTAAAATTCAACCAAGAAATTGAATTCTTAAAAAACTGTGAGCCAAAAGTAGTTTTTACATTTTTAAATAGTTACATAAGTACATACTATCCTCAATTTTATACTTCTTACCTTCAAAGCTTAAAATTATTTGCTATCTGACGGTTTAAGAAAAAGTTTGCCGACTTATGCTCTAAGGAATTACAATAGAGAGCCCTAACTTTTCCTATCCTACTTATTATGGCTACCACTTTATGTAAAAATGTAAGAACATTGCAATTGCATAGTTCCGTTTACTCCTTTCCCCAGCATTCCTTATTCTATATATAGTGTACGTATTACACTTACATACATTGTAAATTTCCTAATACAATATGTATTTTTTTAATCAAGAAATTATTTTATAAGCATTCAGATAACATACCATTTTCTATACCCCTCATTTTCTTCCTGGAGATCTGAGTTTCCACCTGGTACCCTTTTTCTTTAGCCCGAGTAACTTGTTTAACATCCCTGTGCAGGTGGCACTGTATTTGCTTACATTTAGTTTTTCTGAATGTTGACATCTCCTACTTAAGAAGTATTATAAGAAAATTTTTCTTTTATATTGATTTCTGGGGAAGCCCATTTATATTAATTATCGAAATGATCAGGGATTGAACTGATCAGGAGCTCCAGCAAGGAGCATCTCTTAAGGCTGTTTGTATTGCCCAATTGCTGTCGACCTGTTGCATTATGGCACAAAGAAATCTTCTAATAAACACTCGTTAGTGAGTGGGAAAACTCTTTAGGCATCTCACACACAATCTCTTTAGCCACTTTTTTGTGCTGCTTCTTACACGAGGAGTTCTCCAGTCTAAATGACCGCTCTCTCAGTCTGTCCCTTTGTCTTCATGGGCAAATAGGGAAAGACATGGCATTTCCAATGGGTCCTCTGGCTGGAGATCTCCCGGTTACCAAAAATATGTGTGGACCCAGTTTATATAAATGTGGGTGGTTGTGAGTTAGAAGATGGTTGTAGTGAGTGGGGAGACTGTTGCATTTTGGCCCTGTTTACAGATCTGAAACTGCCTGTAATGCTTTTCAGTCTGATACAGAGAATAGGTTCAGGAATGGATTTTCTGGATTGTAGTGAAAATTGGAAGATGCTGTGATGGGCTGGAAAAGGATCATGTAAAGGAAGGTCTTGTTTGGGTAGCATTTTTGTTTTAAGCATTTTTGAAAAACAGGGAATTGAGTCTCTCCATCAGACTCAGCAGAATTACTTGGGTTGCCCTCCTGAGCCTCATTTCTGCCTCTGACTCTCCTCTCTGCAGGAGAACCAACGCCAGAGCTCCACCTCTGTGCTTTCTGCCCTCCGGGTTTCTCTCGTCAGAAGTTCCAAGTGCAGCACATGCTGTGTAGTCATCCCCCCTGGGTCTTCCCATGCTTGTGTGCAGAAAATCACGTCCAGCCAGGGGATCTGTGCCAGGGGGACCAGAAAAAGCAGCAACAAACCTCTGATCCAAGTTGCTGGAGTGATAAAGCAGAAGGTCAAGAGAGAGAAGGCACCACACCTTCATTTGGAAAGACAAAGAAAAGAGCTTTAATAGCATTATCCAAGCCACCCAAAAGGCCGCCAGTCAGCTCTAGGAATGGCATCGGAGGGGTAGAAACAGAGGCCAACCCTGCTCAGAGGGAGAACCCTGAGCAAACAGACAAATTGCTGAAGAGGATAGAAGTCTTAGGATTTGGAACAGTCAGTTGTGGAGAGTGTGGGCTGGGCTTCAGCAAGATGACAAACCTGCTCAGCCACCAGAGGGTACACTCAGGAGAGAAGCCCTATGTGTGTGGGGTGTGTGAGAAGGGTTTTAGTTTAAAGAAAAGCCTTGCCAGGCACCAGAAGGCACACTCCGGGGAGAAACCTATTGTGTGCGGAGAGTGTGGACGAGGATTTAACCGGAAGTCAACACTCATCATACACGAGAGGACACACTCAGGTGAAAAGCCTTATATGTGCGGTGAATGCGGGCGAGGCTTCAGTCAGAAGTCAAACCTCATCATACACCAGCGGATACACTCGGGGGAGAAGCCCTATGTGTGCCGGGAGTGTGGGAAAGGCTTTAGCCAGAAGTCAGCCGTGGTCAGACACCAGAGGACACACTTGGAGGAGAAGACCATCGTGTGCGGTGATTGCGGACTAGGCTTCAGTGATAGGTCAAACCTCATCTCGCACCAGAGGACGCACTCGGGGGAGAAGCCTTATGCCTGCAAGGAATGTGGGCGATGCTTTAGGCAGAGGACGACCCTCGTCAACCACCAGAGGACACACTCAAAGGAAAAGCCTTATGTGTGTGGAGTGTGTGGGCACAGCTTTAGCCAGAATTCAACCCTCATCTCACACAGGCGGACGCACACCGGGGAGAAGCCTTATGTGTGTGGGGTTTGTGGGCGAGGCTTTAGCCTGAAGTCACACCTCAATAGACACCAGAACATACACTCAGGGGATAAGCCCATCGTGTGCAAGGATTGTGGGCGAGGCTTCAGCCAGCAATCAAATCTCATCAGACACCAGAGGACACACTCAGGGGAAAAACCCATGGTGTGTGAGGAGTGTGGGCGAGGCTTCAGCCAGAAGTCAAACCTCGTTGCACACCAGAGGACACACTCAGGGGAAAAGCCGTATGTGTGCAGAGAGTGTGGGCGAGGCTTTAGTCACCAGGCAGGTCTCATCAGGCACAAGAGGAAACACTCCAGGGAGAAGCCTTACGTATGCAAGCAGTGTGGACTAGGCTTTAGCAATAAGTCAGCTTTAATCACCCATAAATGGGTCCATTCAAAAGAGAAGCCCTGTATATGCAGAGTGTGTGGCCAAGGCTTTACCCAAAAGTCATACCTCGTCTTACATCAGATGACACACCAGGAGGAGAAGCCTTAGGTGTGCAAGACGCGGGCGAGGCTCACCGCAACAGACACAAGAGAATGAAATCTCTCCACCACAAACTGCCATTCCAGACTGATAGACCTATTGGGCAATCAAAATGTCTGGGATGTATTAACTATTAGCAATCTTCTGACCTGTTAGACTATTTAAAAGTGAAAATGCTGGTGAGGACTAAATCAGAATTTTTCACTTTGATGAAATGGGGTAGAAAAATGCATTCCATAAGTGGTCAAAGGACATTTGGCTTCATTTACTTTCTTCACACTAAGTCTTCATGTTTTGTGGCCTTTTATTCTAATAAACTTTGCTTCTTTACAATTCTCTGATCTTAATTGTGCACCTCATTTACTCATCTATAAAAATAAGGAACCGGGAGTGGTACAGATAATCTTGAATTTCTAAGTCCACTATTCTACAAGAATTCAATTCCTTGGAAGACATAAGAACTGAGTCACTAAGTGTATTAGAAAGTCTAGTCCCTAAATGGGAGAAACTTTAGGATCTGTATTCAGATTTCAGGTGAGGGGAGGAAACCTTCCAGGTTTCTTCCAGAGAATATGGCTTCCTCTGGAGCCGCCCTCTCCCCTTGGCTGCTGTGACAGCTCCCCCTCTTGCCTCTCTCCTCTTAGCTCTCATACCTGTTGTCTTTGCTAAACCATCTCCTAACACCTTTCTTGCTTTTTGTCAGGCTTTTGTCCCTACTTCTCCCATTATGGAGCTCCCTTAATAATGCGCAAGGCATGAAGCAGCAACCAGGCCTCTGGAGGAGACGGCAGTGTGTTAAGATGCAGGGAAGGCACGGAGCCACCAACCACTGGACATTCAGCCCCAGGGGCCTGGCCATCCCACCCGGAACCCTGAGGCCTAAGTGGAGACTGCAGGGCGGGGGCTCAAAGGGCAGTGCCCTGCTTCCCTCCTGGCCCCCAGGCGCTGGCTGGCAGGAACTGGTGCAGGTCCAGGGCACGCACAAGGTGCACCACCTCCACGCCCATTTGATGCCCCTTCGAGGCAGGCTGGCTGCCCAGCTGTCAGGAGCAGACCACCGGGCCATTGGCAACTTCAAAGTCTGCCTTCCCTGAGGTCACACCCTTCTTGGGGGTGGGGGAGAGCTCTCACTGGTGGTTGTGCTATAGCTGCCACGGCACAGGGGGCACGTGAGGGCAGTCCCCCTCTCCAGCGCCCCACCCCAGGGGTGGCTGAGGGCTGAGATGCATCATGGGCCTCTTCCTTTGCACAAATCTCCCTTCTTCCTTTCACAAGAGGGATCCCAAATAAACACACATTCTCTTCCATCCAAACAGACTCAGCATCTATTTCCAGAAAGCCTAGCCCACGACAAGCTCCATGGTGAAGGGCACGAGCGTCTCCTGTGGGTGTGTTTGTCCTCACTTATCCCACTTCATGCCCACCTTTCCTTCCCCGCTGGGGCACTGCTGAGCTACAGTGGCCCCCAGCCCCACAACCAGCCTCACTCCCAATTCCTTTAACGAGCTCCTTACACAATATCACATAGTTGTTCTGCTCCCGATACAGTGTCATTAGGGAAAGAAAAATAAAGCTTCATAAAGGACAAGAAATAACATGAAATTGGAAACTGGAAAGGCCCTGCCTGAAAACATGTAATTCAAGATTTATATAATGTTTTTTGTAACCCTGTTGGATTTTTATCAAAATGTTCCTGAATTTGGCCCTAACTGGTTTGACTTAGTGGATAGAGCATCGGCCTGTGGACTGAAAGGTCCCAGCTTCGATTCTGGTCAAGGGCATGTACTTTGGTTGCGGGCACATCCCCAGTGGGGGTTGTGCAGGAGGCAGCTGTTCGATGTTTCTCTCTCATCAATGTTTGTAACTCTCCTTCTCCCTTCCTCTCTGTAAGAAATCAGTAAAATATACTTTTTAAAAAAATGTTCCTGGATTTGAACCTATGTTCTTGCATCTTAAATATTAAGCAACCTGTTCATATTTTAAATGAGGTTTGATTCTGAAGGAGTGAAATTTGAGGGTGGTTTGTGCTGGCTGTGGGTTTTAGAGAAAGGAAAAAGACCTAGTGTGAGGTGTCAGGTGTGTGTTTTGCTGCTAGGGCATAAGGCCGGGACCCTCCACCAGGAAGCAGTAAGATGTAGTCCCTGCACTCAGGAGATGAAAGTTTCCGCCAAGAGCTATGACTGTTTCTGGAACCCTCCCTACTCCCTGAGGTCTGGAGAAAACTCCATGGTCCCCATCGGTGGATTCCAGAGCCTGTGAGGTCTGAGCTGCAGCAGTGTCTGGTGCCCTAACCCAGCTTCCAAGCATGTTGGCCATTGTTTCACTACCACCTTCTAAATCTCGAACCCTGTGCAGTTTACCTTGAAGCCAACCCTGACTGACCCATAATGAAAGAGAACACCGGGAGAGGTGGTCCCAGCTGAGCAAAGTCCATCCCCAGACACCAAACCAGAGGATCACACTCCATGGGTCTCTGCAGACACTGGTTATCCTTGCAGCGTCCTAACAAAGCCTGCCGAGGGAGTGCCGGGGTAGAGAGTGCTGGCACCCCGACTCCACTGGGAGCGTGGATTCCAAGGATGAGGCCTGTCTTCCCTACAGACAGTCACCACTCCCAGGAAATAAAGTGCTAACAACCACTTAACAAAGTCTGTTATTTATTGTGCTAAGTTATTTTATATTAGTGAATATTCTTGTTATATACAGTAAAAGAAACAATTTAGGGACTCCACGATTCAATCACCAAAGACTGAAATAACATTCTGAAAAAAGAAATAAGTCAAAATTGGGCATTCATGCAAGTACTTTATTTAAACCTTATTTGTCACCAAATTACAAGCCATAACAATAGGAATATCCACTAGTGCAACACAAGAAAAACAATTTTAATAAGCCAATCAATCTGAGAAAGACAAATATCACATGATCTCACTTATTTGTGGAATCTAATAAACAAAATGAATTGATCAACAAAATAAGACCCGAAGCATAGAGACATAGAACAGACTGATATACCTCGATGTGGGGTTGCGGCGGGGGGAGGGGGGAATGTGAAGAGATAAACCAAAGAACTTATATACTTATAGGCATAGCCCATGGACACAGGCAATAGGGTAGTGAAGACCTGGGGGTGAGTAGGGAATGGAAGAAGGGAGGCAAAGAAGCGGGGAAATGGGAGTATCTGTAGTACTGTCAACAATAAGAGATATTAAAAAAAGAAAAACATTTTAAAATAAACTCAGTCTTTATATACTAATTTGGAACCACCTATAAGACACATTAAGCAAAAGAACAAGATGGGACACTGTATAGTTCACTATCACCTGTCTCACAGAGGGGAGATATACCTGTTTCACAAGAGGGGAGATACATGTGTGTGTTATCTATATTTGTATTCATGCCTATTCTATATATCTGCACATGCATACACTACACGCACGGCTTATACAATCCTATACTATTTCTGGAAAGACACAGTTGACACTACCACTGGCTACTTCTGAGGAGGGGAAGTGGGTGGCTGAGGGTCAGGGATGGGAAGCAGATTTTTCATTACACAATACTTTATACTTTTTAGCTTTGAAATTTGTGCAATTATTATCTATTGAAAAAGAAATTCTAAAACAAGCAGCAATAAGACATGCATCAAGTTCATCACCATCACATTAGGAAATACCCATGATTACACTGTCATATAATTAAAAGACAAAAACATAAGAGTTCATCTTAACCACAATTACCAAGCCTCAAATACACATTTCAGAAGGAAACGAGCAAAGAACAGCCAGAACTGGACGGTGTCTTTAAGTGAAGCTCCGTGGAGGCCCTGGCGTCTAATAGTCGTCGAGGCCAAGCTTAGCAGCAAAGAGCGAGGTGATGAGGTCATCTCCAGTTGTCAGAGCCAGGTCACGGGGTGTGTGGCCTCTAATATTCTTCTTGCGGATGCTTGCATTGCATCTGGGGAAAGAATGGGGGTGAACTGAAGGATGGAGGCTGGGGCTCAAAGGGCAGTGCCTGAGTGGACCCGAGTACCTGGCTCTTCCCTGACACGGAGGCCAGTCTGGGAGCCTCTTGGCCCCACCTTCCCAATGCTGTCCCCAAGAGGCCACCATGACCCTTAGCCTCAAGGGTGGCTCTTAAAAGGATGAGACCTTTTGAGGGGCCTTCTGATTTCAGACGTTCAATTGCCAATCCTGGCCATTGCATCAAAGTCCTACAACTAAAGGTGTTTAAGAGGTGGGCAGCATTTTAATTGTGTTTAAAAGCTCCTAGTGGCCCAGCTGGTTTGACTCAGTGGATAGAGTGTCAGCCTGCGGACTGAAGGGTCCCGGGTTTGATTCCAGCCAAGGGCACATGCCCAGGTTGCATGCGTGATCCCCAGTAAGGGGCATGCATGAGGCAGCCGATCAATGATTCTCTCCCAGCATTGACGTTTCTTATCTCTCCCTCTCCCTTCCTCTCTGAAATGAATAAAATATATTTTTTAGAAAGCTCCTACTCCCAGAAGCCATGGTGAGTGGTAGCCCCCATTCACTAGACCGACTACATATTCAGGCACCAGGGCCTTCTGATATCACCCCAGGTCAGCAGGTGGCCCTCAGAAGTCTTCCTAAGCGGCCAGGGAACTTACCCCAGTAAAGCAGCAATACACTCCCTTCCTGCCATGCCAAGCAGAGTTGCTTCATGAAGAGCTGTATTTTGGTACCTGTTTGGAGAAAAAAATCACCCCGGCTAAAAAAACTGGAGAGGAAGCACATGACCAAAGGGGCCTTGGTTTCACCCACTGACCTACTTAGCAAACTGGGATAATCTCTTGAGTCTCCCCTCACTGCCGCTTCCCTGGGAGAGATACTGTGATGGTGGCTAAGCTGTGATGTTGGATGGGAAGTGAAATGTCTACGGACACATTCACTTTTTATTATGTATTTTTTAAAATTTATGACACGTTCATATTTTACAGTGAGAAACCCCACAAAAATCTGTTTTTTAGATGATTTAACAAATGCTAATACATACTATTTTAGTAAATTTCCTACCAGAGTTTATGGAACATATTAGACATAGTCTCACCACTGGCATGGACCTCTTGGGCATTGTCTGCATCAGCGGCCGCCAACCAGTGGTCCATGAGGTCTGAAAGGCTGGCGACCACTGGTCTATATAATAATAACCTTTCAGGGCTGAGGCTACTATTCCTCTTTAACATATATATATATATATATATATATATATATATATATATATATATATATAATTGATTTCAGAGAGGAAAGGAGAGGGAGAGAGAGATAGAAACACCAATGATCAGCTGCCTCCTGCACCCCCCCTACTGGGGATCGAGCTGCAACCCGGGCATGTGCCCTGACCGGGAATCGCACCATGACCTCTGGTTCAAAAGTAGACTCAACCACTGAGCCACACAGGTGGGGCGGAAGATCCTATTCTTGTGTAGGAAAATGACTGGCTTCAGTGAGTTGGGTTGTAGGCTATGAAAATAAACACCAACCTTAGAACCCACAGAGCAAGCTCTAGAGGTGAGACAGAGCATATTTTGGTGCACGCCAGACTGTCTCTCCACCTTGCCTGGCCAGGTTTGGCCTGGAGAGAGAGCAGTGGATGCCTGAAATGGAGGATGGGGTGATACATGCATTCTAGAACTCATGGAAGGATCCTGATCAGAGACAGCAGGAGTGATGGTACATGGGAGTCACAATTGGACTAAAAAGGAGATGAACAATAAAAAATTGCATTCTCCCAGACCTGCTCTTTCCCCTGATACCACCACTCCATCCCCTGCACCTGCAAACATACCGCAGTCATCAATTTATCCCAAAGGAAAAATAAATATGGTGTCCTCTTCTCTGAAAAAGATAAATGGTGCCTCCAGAAAAAAATCAGGTAAGGAATTGCCATGCCCAGAGGGAAGTCTTCCACTTGTCTCCATCTGAGAGCAGCTTCATCTACTCCCAAAACTCCCAGTTGACAAACTCCTCTCAAGTACACAGAATCCCATTCATTTAGCATATTCCCCATTTTAATATGGATAGACAACAAAGGATCACAAACATCTGAGAAAAAAACATGCAACATAAATTTTTAAATGACAAAATCTAATTGGTATCCTCAGAATGACTGAAGACAATATCAGACAAAAATATGAAAACAAAACAATCATGAGGCCATGAAGAAGAAACAATAAACACAGGGAGACAGAGGAAAACAACCAGGTGATGACAAAGGAAGAGATTGGAGTGATGCAGCTACAAGCCAAGGAATGCCAGGGTTGCTGGGAACTGCGAGAAGCTAGAAGGCAAGGATAATTCTTCCCTGAAGGCTTCAGAGAAAATATGACCTTCTGACACCTTGATTTCAAACTTCTGGTCCATGGAACTTTAAAAGAATAAATCTGTTGTTTTCGGCAAAAAAAAAAAAAAAAAAAAAAAAAGAGAACAAAAAGTAGCTCTTAGAAAGTAAACATATGGTTGTTGAAATCAAAAATATTAAACAGGAGTGTTAAGAAAATCTCTTAAAAAAAGAGAAAAGGGGAGATGAAAATATAAGATTAACTTAAGAGGTCCACCATCAAACTAACAGGAGTTCTAGAAGAAGAGAACAGAAAAAACGGACATAAAAGAAATCTCCCTTGAGATTAAGAAAAACATGACTTTTTAGACTAAAGGGTCAATTGGGTGAATGAAAAATGGCACATGGAAAAAAAGATACCCTTGTGAAATTTCTGAACATCAAGGATAAATGCTTCTAGAAAGAACAAATAAATAGGTCACAAATAAACAAAAATATGCTGTAATTTTTTTATGGCTTATGTGGGATGCTAGAAAGTAAGAGAGCAAGGCTTTCTAAGACTTGAGGAAATTTTGTTTTGAACACAAATTAATACTAGTCAAAGTATTAATCAAGAGTGAAGACCAAAAAAAAGCCATTTTTAGGCCATTCAAGGACTCAGAAAGTTATTTCTAACACCCTTCAAGAACACAGAAAGTTATTTCTACACACCCTTCTGAAGAAGTTACCTGAAGCCATACTTTATCCTGACAAAGGTCAAAAACAAGAAAGAGGAAAATGTGAACAATAACTACAGGTGAATTCAATAAAATAAAAATCCCACAATGACCATTGTACACCAGGGCTGGAAAGCTATCAGGCAAAGTCCAAATAGGAAATGTCCAAGAAGAATGTCTCTAAGAAGAACAACACTGAAAAAGTAAGAAGTGAGACAGGATTATGAATTTGGTAAAACAATGTTTTTTTTCAAACCTGAAAAAAACAAAGGCAATCATAAATTCAAGGAAAATCAAACATATAAAAGTTACATGTTATTCATAGTGTATGAAAGAAGAAGAAATGCAACAGGATTTTGAATAAATCATGGTGTGTAGAGAGAATCAACTTGGCATTTCTGGTAAGAAAATTTTACTTTGAGTGGCTGAGGGGTCATTATCTCGAATCAACAAAGAAGGAAATGTAATCACAACATACCTCTTAATTCTTCAATGAACAATATTTATATAGCTATTACAATGCAATTGGTCTTTATGTTTCTCAACTATTGAAATCAATGATTGGAATAAATTATAATTAGGGCATCTAATCACAAGAAATAGAAGTCTTAATTATGTGAACACGAGAAAATATAACTGATCAGCCTTGTAAAAATAATAATAGAAATAAAAGAGTAATAGAAATTGTGAGATGGAAAGGGAAGAATAGGTAGAGTTAAAGATAGAAAGCAGTAATATACAGGTACATGCATTTATATACAAGGCAGTCAAGAGATACATTGAAAGATAAAGGTCAAGGTCTTGGCCAGGTAGCTCAGTTGGTTAGAATATCTTCCTGATACGCCAAGGTTGTGGGTTTGATCCCTGGTGAGGGCACATACAAGAATCAACCAATGAATGCATACATGAGTGAGAAAACAAATCTCTCCTCTCTCTCTCTCTCTCTCTCTCTCTCTCTCTCTCTCTCTTTCTCTCTCTCTGCCTCTCTCTCGCTCTCCCTCTTACCCTATCTCTAAAATAATCTAAAAGAGATAGCAATCAAAATATGAGTTTAGGAACATTATTTATAGCAGGAATTAATAAAAGAAACAAAAATAGTAATAGAATGATTAAAATATGAGGATAGAAATAATCAGATGGGGTCAGTGAAACAAATCATCATCTGGCATGGCAAGAATCAGAATCAATAGATACCTAAGCTTGATAAATCAGAAATGATCAATTTAAGCATATTATTTAGTGACAGATGTAGCTGACTCCCAGGAGAATTAAAAAATATTTCATTGTAGCTCTAGCCAGTTTGGTTTGGTGGATAGAGCATAGGCTTGTGGACTTGAAGGGTCCCAGGTTCAATTCCTGTCAGGGGCACATGCCCAGATTGCAGGCTCAATCCCCAATAGGGAGATGCAGGAGGCAGCCAATCAATGATTCTCTCTCATCATTGATGTTTCTCTCTCACCCTCTCCTTTACTCTCTGAAATAAAAGAAATATATATCTAAACAACAACAAAATATTTCAATGTAGTTGTTCTTAGGGACAAGAAATGGGGATTAAGAAGTGAGGACAGGATATTTCATTTACATAATAATTTCCAGGTCCCGCTGAAATAGGTTTGGCTCAGTGGATAGAGCATCGGACTTCGGACTGAGAGTTCCCAGGTTCGTTTCCAGTCAAGGACATATACCATGGCTGTGGGCACATCTCCAGTAGGGGGTGTGCAAGAGGCAGCTGATCAATGTTTCTCTCTCATCGATGTTTCTGACTTTCTATCCCTCTCCCTTCCTCTCTGTGAAAAATCAATAAAAAATATATTTTAAAAAATAATAATCTCCAGGTCCCTCCATGCTGTCTCAAAGAGTAATAGATTATTCTTTTTTTTTTTTTTTACAGCTGCAAGGTATTCCCTTGTGTAAATATACCACAGCTTTCCAGTTAGCGAAAGACAAATATCACATGATTTCACTTATATGTGGAATCTAATGAACAAAATTAACTGATAAACAAAATATAACCTGAGGCATGGAAACATGGAACAAACTCAGAGGGAAGAGGGCAGGGGTCAGGAAAAGCTTAACCCAACAACTTATATGCATAGCTGCATTGCCCGTGAACACAGAAAATAGGGTGGTGAAGGTCTTGGGCAGAATGAGAATTGGGTGAAGGGCACAATGGGGATAAAAGGGAGGACACCTGTAATACTCTCAACAAAAAAGATAAAAAAATAAATTCAGCAAAAACAATTAAAAAAAGAAGTGAGGGCAGAGGACTGCTAATCCCTTCTATAGGATTTGACTTCTATCATGTGCATGTCTTATTTTGATAAAATTAAAAAAATTATTTGGCATGTAAGAATTGTTTTTAATAAACAAATACAAATTTTTTAAATCTTTCTGCCAACCCAGATGGTGTGGCTTAGTGGTTGCACATGGGCCCATAAACTAGGAGGTCGCGGTTCAATTCCAGGTCAGGGCACATGCCCAGGTTGCATACTTGATCCCCAGTAGGGAGTATGCAGGAGGTAGCCAATCGATGATTCTCTCTCATCATTGATGTTTCTCTCTCTTTCTCCCCTTCCCTTCCTCTCTGAAACCAATAAAAACATATTTTAAAAAATCTTTCTCCCAGACTAATCATAAATAAGGAAATCTCACTTTGGAACAACCTCTCCAATAGTCCTCTGCATCTAAAGCAAGTCTGTTCCAGACTAAGTCTGTGTCTCTGGTCCAAGGGGGTAGGTTTGAGTCCTTTCCTAACCACACCCTCGATTCTTCTACCTGGCTTTATTATTTTTGCAGCACTTATTCTCTGAAATTACTTATTCATTTGCATGTTATTGTCTGTCTCCTCCACTAAATTGTAAACTCCACAAAGGAAGAAATTTTGTCTTCATCACTGCTGTATCTCCATTACCTAGACGATAGTACCTCTTCAATAACCACTAGTGAAATTAATACATCCACGAAAAGAATGAACAGACAAATTAAAGGAAGAAACATTGCATTCAAGATTAAAGCCTATATGAGTTGCAAGAATTTCAGGTAAATATAACTATGACCCTCCCCATATAGATGTGGAAGGGTAGTCCTCTGATTTGGACACCAGAATCTGAACTGTCTGTCCACTTAAATAGATGGCTCTCCATTTTCCAAAGTAAATGAAAAACTGAGTACTTCCACTGATTTTCACTGCAACAGCACTCTAAAAGCATCAAACACCCTAATGGTTCTGGATCTTATCTAGTTTTAAATCTTATCATGCATGTGATTTGTTACTTAAATAACTTATTTGGCCAATGCTCCTGGTGTCAAGCAAATCTGTATGGTGTTTTTCCTCCTATTTTCCCAGAGACAATAGATGGAAGCGTCAAAGCAATGTGCCTTATGGCAGAATTTTCAAAGGTCTGCCCATTGGCTCTATATAGTTTCTTCAAGCAACTAAGTTTTGGGAATCAGCCTTCATATTGGTGGTGGTGACGATGATGATATCATCATCGTCGTTGTCATCATCATCGTCATTATTTTTTAAAATCAGGTCAACATAACTGACCTCTCAGGTACAGGGGGGAATCCCCAGTGCCCAATAGCATTATGAGACCATTCCTTTACCAAATGCCGTGGTGGGCTGTCTCTTAAAAGCTCAATTCATATTAACACATTGCGGACGGGTCACGAGAATTCTCATGTTTTCTGTTCTAAGGCTTGTGGCCCTAAAAAGATATTAGCTTATAATAACATGTAATAAATAACTTCAATATGCAATGGGGCCCTAACCGGTTTGGCTTAGTGGATAGAGCATCGGCCTGCGGACTGAAGGGTCCTAGGTTTGATTCCAGTCAAGGGCATGTACCTTGGTTTCGGGCACATCCCCAGTAAGAAGTACGCAGGAGGCAGCTGATCGATGTTTCTCTCTCATTGATGTTTCTACCTCTCTATCCCTCTCCCTTGCTCTCTGTAAAAAATCAATAAAATATATTTTTAAAAGTTGCAATGGTATTTAATTTTAAAGCATGCCTTTAACATTTATGTAAAACATTTTTTGTACTAGTTCAGTAGAGATCTATCTGGCCACTGGGTAAAGCCAGCAATAAAACTACTGGTCCACAATGTGTTAAGAACAGTTTCTATATCCTCACTACTCAAACCATGGTGCCTGGATCAGTGGCAGCCTCCTGGATCAACTGTATATGGATTTTAACAAGATCTTTGGGTGATTCATATGTGCAGTAAATTATGAGAAGCTCTTATCAAGTCCAACTTCTTAGAATTTGATATATTAAAAGACTGAAGTATATATAACATGCCCTTTCTTAATTATGAAAACTCAGGTCTAGGAAGACGTGGTGATATCTATTAAGAGTAACAGAATACAAAACTTTACCTTAAATTGTATTAACCAGTTTTAATACCTTTCACCCTGGGTTTCATCGTGCTGTCCATATTTTCCCTTCAAAACCTGCTACCATTTATTAATGTCCAATTATTAGGCTCTTCATAGAAACTACAAATACATGATCTCATTTCCTCCTCCAACCAATTCTATAGCTAAGTATTATTATCTCTATTTTATGGATACAAAGGCCTAGCCAAAATAACATACTCATTTTTCTACATTTTGCTTTCTTCTGCTCTACCCTGTCCTTTGTCACCACAGAGGAGTCTATGTGCTCTCTCTCCAAGAGCAGAATTTCCAGTGGTCACCTTCTAAGTTTACACTTTTCATGAGGTCTATTGGATTACTTCTGCCTATCAGTCATTCTGGACATTTGTTCATCTACTCAGCACACATTTGAATGCCAGCCTGATGTCCCCATTTGTGCCAGGACCAGGGTCCTCAGTCCGGGAGCTCAGGATACCCGTCATAATTGCAGGCAGAGGGGTACACAGCATGGGATGGGAGCACTGACAAAGGGTGTCTCAGTCACACCAGTGACACCAACCTCTGCCGTATCTTTCAGCTTTCCTTCTCCCTAGCAGCGTATGGCTTAACTGTTTGCCACTTCACCCCTCAAGTTCCTTGGGTCTTTATAAGACACTTACCATTTGGACTTAGATATGCCGATGGAGTTGCCACATTTCCTAAGTAGAGTATGATCGTCTTTCTTCACAACTCTCCCCAGTCTGAGAGCAGAGTGTGTTTGCGATTTACAGTTTAGTTTTGGAACATGATGAATTGTGACTCTGCCAATTCTAATTTTGTATACTGCTCATCAAACAACTTAACTCAAATATGGAAAGTGGTGGGAAGGAGGGAGGAGGTGTAAGAGGGCATAGGGGATAAATGGTGGAAAAAATAAAATAAATATATGGAAGGTGTGCTAGATGGACTACACCTCCTTGTCAGAACCCCATGCTTTAGTAGTTTGAGTTTGTTCCTCTGAATAGTGGAGTCCTCTCATCAGACCTTTTAGAACATGTTTTATACAGTGGTGATACCTTGGTGTTCCTGGAATTTGTATTTTAAATAAATTTTACTCTTAACAAACAAACAACTCAAACTGTTTATTCAAATCTAAGCATCATAGTGGATTAAGGTACACTCTCTTTGTAAATCTTGAATTACCTAACACAGTGGTCAGCAAACTGTGGCTTGCGGCCACTCTATTGACTAAAGAGTTTGCCGCCACTGACCTAACAGAAACTGAACCTCTTCACAACTGAACCTCTAAGAAGTAGACTGCGGGTTGCATTTTCTTCACCTGGAGCAGATCTGAGAGATTAATTGTCTGAAACTCCCATGAAGAAGGGCAACTACTGTCCAAAACAGACAATACTCTTCTGTGTCCTTCTCCCAGTGAGACCTTGAGTGTGTTTCTGAAGTCTATGAAGAGGTATCAGCTTCAGTGAAGGATGAGTACCTAGCCTTTCCCTTCCTGTTGAATATGAGTTTACTCTGATAGAAATGATACAAACATGGTGAACAGAAACACGAGAGAGGCCTCTGCTACCTGCCAACCTCCTTAATGGACGTGACCTCATGTGGAAGCCAACGGCGCTGCTTCTCTCCACTAGCCAAACGTGCCTGGGAGGGAAGGCGCATTTCAGTCCGGGTGTGCTGAGGACAGTTCACTGAGCCTCTTCTCCAGGACAGCCAGGTCTCCGGCTGGCTTATACCTGAACAGCAGTAGGGTGAATGGAAACTTGAGGTCGTGTTCCTGGATCCACAGAGGTCCAGCTGTGGGGCACAGGGCAGACTGACCTAGGCCTAAATACTTCAAACCAAGAAATATAAACCAGACTTGCATAATTTGGCTTCCAGTGGAAAAATCTGCTTTCCTCTACTGGCATAAACTGAAAAGGAAGAGATCTCTCAGCTCTATTTAGGGGGAAGGCATTCAGTCTAGCTGTTCTCCCTCTTCTCCATGTGAGCTAAATTCTGCTAAGAGTACCAGGAGCATGCAGTAAGAACGGCAAAAGGCTATTATACACCCTCAAGACAGATGGCATAACCATAGGCTTAGTAGAAATGCAATGAGATCACATGGATAAATGACATGGTGGGTTTGAATGGTGATAAAACAAAAATAAAAACTGAAGAACACGAAAGAAAACCAGTGAATCTGTTGCCCATCCAGAATAGTTTCATCTTCTTAGCTGGGCTTTTCATAAAGCTAAGACTCATCAGACTTAAGCATCAGCTCAAAATGTGCTCAATATATTTTTGTATTAACCATAATATACTTAAATGCTATAAGAAAAGATTATCTGATTATAAAAACATAAACTATACCTTAACACAAAACAAGGTAGCAGTATTTTTATTGTTAATGATGACTCAGTGTAGGATAAAGAAGTTGACAGAGTATGATGAATGTGAACCCTAAGAAAACTTAAAAAACTAAACTCCAGCCATCAAATGTTTACACCAGTGTGCCAAAGTCCTGCTATAAAATAAAACTAGAAAGGGGGTCATGCCTACTGGTATAGTATAGCTATCTTTTTGGGCAAAGACTGACAAAAATGCATCTCTAAAATTTAAGAGGGATATCTTTTGGAAAAAAAAAAACACTAGAAGAAATTTTGAAACAGAGAAAATCAGAAGCAAAACTACTGAACTTTTGTCCCCTATGCTGGCTTGAATACTCAGCAGTATAATTCACTGACCTGGGCTTCGACCCTGTCTTAATAATAATTCAGAAGGCAGTAATGTTAGACACCTGGGATGTCCCTTGAGATGTCTAGTTCAGCAGCGTGGTCAGCAGGATATGCAGTTAACAGGAAGGACCCATACTCAAGGACTTTTCCACCCCAGGTTTCCTACTATTTGCAAGAGAGCAACAGGAACACAGGCTGGGAAAGTCAAGAGGCAGGACAGCACCAAGACTAGGAAAGTAGGTAACAAAGTCATCACACATAATATATCACTCTGTCCTGCTTCACAGCTGGGGAAACCAAGGCACCAGGAGATTATGTGGTGAACTCAGATGGACCCGTCTCCTCCCCAATGATGTTAACATGTGAGACAACTGTGTATCATTTTCTCTGTGCATTAACTTCATGGGTATATTCCTATGGGGCTCTCTTCTCTGACAATTCGTATCGTAATGAAAACATTGCTTAACACCCTAAGCACTAAGAAACTGCCACGATAGTATAAGTTCATGAATTAACAAAATGTACCATCCTTTATAAAAGCTACTAAAATCTAGGCAATCCAAAGGTCCATTTTGAAGATTTCGTTCTAACCAGATTTAGAAAATACGAGCTATTGAGTCTCTTACTAAGGCCACAAGGGTGCAGATAGTGCCCAAGTAGGTGAAATTGCACAGGGCATGCATGTAGCCGATCCTGCTGCAGCAGAGCTCAAGGTACCAGCTGGCTGCCGCGTGGCGCCAGCACTCTCCTCCATTGTGTCTCACTTACGGTCCCCACGGCCGCTCGAGGTCTGCTCCTCTCTGCACGAGGACTGGGATTGCTTCATGGTGCCTATTGATCACAGCCACGGTAATAACGGGTCGGTCTTCATTGTCACTGCAGTTGGGATCTGCTCCCTGCAGCACACGGAAAAGGACAAGCCTGCCACAAAACCCTGCACTCAGGAGCATCTAATCACCTTCTTAGTCACTAACAAACATCCTTGATGGAACTGAACGGCTTTAATCCACAGAGAAGGGAATCAGGAGCCCCGAGACCCAGCAAAGAACAGAGCTGCCGTGTCAGTTGGTGGTAAAACTTCTGTTTCCACATCGGGAGGAGTAGGCACCCAGACAACCTTGCTTCTTTAGGAAACATGATGGTCCCATGGGATCTCACAGACCAGGGATTCTGTCCACCTTCGTGCACGTTATTTGGGCTCATATGCACGTGTCTGCCTATTTTCTTTGTAATAAAAACTAGCAACAGGTAACAACAATTCATGTAAAGCTTTGGACTCGCCATTTAATCCATTCCCAGCATTAAAAAAATTAACTGGCCCTGTGATAATCACAACATTGAACAGAACTTCCATGTGAAAGAGACAGAGATGAAACACAGGCTGGAACCCCCAGGGAGACTTGCTCTTCGGTTGCACTTACTTCATCAAGCAACTGTTCAATCACAGAGACTCTTCCTTCCCCTGTCGGTCCGACTTCCTTCAGCAGGAGCCTGTTTTCGGGCTGCAGCATTACAGAATGTGGTCATTTCCACCGCCAAAAATATTTTTACTGTCAAGTCCCTCTTAACCAGGCTCATCCCTTGAGGGTTTGAGTTCTGAGCCCCACGAACATGGGAAGATGAGCATGATCGTGTGTGTGTGTGTGTGTGTGTGTGTGTGTGTGTGTGTGTGGTCTCCAACAGCCAGCAGCACTGATAAACACACCTAATGTACATTTTCCAGGTCTTTGAAACACTGCCTTGATGAAGGATACCACACTCACATTGTTTTATATTATTAAGGACAGGAATGCAAGGAGAAATCTCAACAAAACCAAGAAACACCCCACTGATTTTATTATGACTATTTCTAGGAAAAACAACTGGGTGAATCCTAAAATTTACTTTGCATGCTGTTATAAAGTGCTCAAAGTCAGCCTAAGTAAGACAGCTCACAATACATGCTCACCTGAGGCGCGAGTGAACCAATAAAGTGGACCTCTTGCTGGGGGGAAAATAACCTCCCATCTACCTATCAGAAAACTGAAGATTTTATTATCATTATATTTTCAAAATGCAATGAAACTTATCTTTATATCATCTTCCCTTATAGAAAAAGGGTTGCAAACGCTGGTTACTGGAAGACTGAAGGAAGCAGTCTAGAAAGCAGGAGACATTACCTCTAGTAGCTTTCTGCCCCTGGATCCCACCCAGGGGTGACTATGAGGTAGTGCTGGGACCATCATTTGCCTGTTTATAAAGTGGAAGTAATACCACACCTCCATGGCTCCCTGGAAGCCGTGTGGGTGAGGACACTGGCCAAGGCCTCTGAGTCTTTTGGAAGAAGACGCAAGGTTCACCCTGTGTCCTCCTAGTGAGCAACTCAGAACGAGGTGCTCTAATCCATTGGGGGGGGGGGCGGTTGTTTATACTGAATTCCATTCTGTATGAAGAAAATACACTAGAATGTCAACTTCATGAGGTCTGACCTTTCAGGCTTTTGTTTATTTTCAACACCTAGAACTGCACCTAGAATAGATGTGATCAAAAGTAATCACCGAATGAATGAACAGATGGTATAGCTTCTGTCACTTGTCCCCTAAAAGAGAATGAGAAGATAAAGGCACATAACCCTGGAGGATTCAGATCACGTGTAGAATAAGTGGGTAGGATTTCCAAAGTGGTAAAATTGTTATGCAGTTTATAGAATTCTATACTTCTCTCATACTTACTGACAATATTTCAAACTGGGAGAAGGTAGAGTACAAGGAATCATAAGCAATTAAGTTTACAACAATTCTCAGGTATTCTTCCCACATTCGTTAGTGTTTATGACACAAGATGAAGAGCAGAGTCCCTGCCTCCAGAGGAATCACAGTGGAAGCTAGGCGGCGGGTATGTGCGTCCTGAGGACCTGGGGGTCTGGCTTAACTGAGAGCTGGAGGGTAGGACTGACACTGTGTCCATCCCTATTTCCAGCTGGAGACCCAGGCTCTGGGCTTGTTGCCAAGTACTTCTGTTCTCTGCTGCCCCCAGAGGACTGACTACAAGGTGAGGTGGTGGACGGAGCAAGGACACCCACTGTCTCTTTCTGCAAAGTTCCCTCGGAAATCATTTAAACTCTACCAGCTGTGGGAACTCTGAAAGGATGCCATCAGTGGGTCAGAAATGGTGAGGAATCCAGAGACTGAAAGTTGATGGGATCTGATTGACAAGAAAATCTAATCAAAGAAAAAACCTGGGTGAAAACCAGGGTGAATGTGCTTTCTTCAGGGAGCCCTGGAGATGTTCAAAGTTAATCAACAAGGAGGGTAGAGGCTGGGTGCTGGGCCACATCATGTGTGTCATTAGAGGGCTTTCCTGTAAATAGCTGAGATTGCGGCTGTCCTCCTCTTCAATGTAAGGACAGGGGCTTTTGTTCTCTGCTTACACCCTGATAACTACTTTCCAAAGAGTTCAGGATTTGCCTCACAGGCACCTCCTGGGAGCACTGGAGCCCAAGAAGGGCAGAGCCCCAACCTCTATGACAGACATAAGGGAGGGTCTGGAAGACAGCTCACATCAGAGTACTTTGCAGCACCACCCTCACCACCAGAGGAAAGCCGGCTTGTACTTTCTTCTGCCCCTGCCCACAACCCTCCAGGGAAGCCTGCCCCACGCATACCATCAACCCACACAGAGACTCCAGATGCACCCATGCTGGGCACCCACGCCAGGTGCTTGTGAGAATCAAACTAGCTCTTCATTTGGTAATGTGACCAGACAACCAAGGATCATCACATTTGAGACAAACCAAAAACAAGAACGAGAAAGATGGACACACAGAACTGACACCAGAGGAAGAAGAGGTGATTCAGGACACTGATGAGAATTTTTAAATAATTCTAATTAATAATCTTGAGATATTTTAAAGGATTCCAAAAAACCAATACAAACTTTCATGAAAAAAGGAACATAAAATGAAAAAAAAAATTCTTTCATTGAACAAAAAAATCTCAAAATAAAACATTAAGTAGACAGGCCAAAGAAGACATCTGTTAAGGACGAAGGGATACACATACTGTAAGCTGCTCCTTCCTTTCTTGAAATGTTCTGGTCTTAAAAGTCTTTGTCCTCTTGATTTTTTCAGTGGTATCTGAGGTGCTGTGGCAGTAGTCACTCACTGGAACGACAAAGAGTTGCGGACCAAAATGATGCCCCGGCCTCTCCCCACAGGTACAGAACTAGAGCCTAGTGCCATGCCCCTCAAGAGGATAAAACAAATTTTGTAGAAATTTCTGTTTGAATAAATCAGGTAGGAAGGATTCTGGTAGCCATTCATTTCAGTCCAGTACCAGAGAGGAACGGGGGAAGGAGGGGAATAGAAATGACTACAGTTTTTAGGCCCCAAAGAGCATTCCACCTCTGTTTATCTCCCCAAGCCAGTGAAAGACTTCAAAAGTCTCACCCCTGCCTTCAGGGAAGCCAGAGAAATAAAATGGCTGGCACATGAAAGTAAGACATATGGTTGGGCTGGCAAATTTTTTAAAAATATGTTTTATTGGCTTTTTTCTACAGAGAGGAAGGGAGAGGGATAGAGAGTTAGAAACGTCGATGAGAGAGAAACATTGATCAGCTGCCTCCTTCATACCTCCTATTGGGGTGCCCAAAACCAAGGTACATGCCCTTGACTGGAATCGAACCTGGGACCCTTCAGTCCGCAGGCCAATGCTCTATCCACTGAACCAAACCAGTCAGGGCTGGGTTGGCAAATTTTAAGCAATTCTGCCATCCTTGCCAAGTCAGTGTGTTCCTGGTCAATGGCTTTAAAATCAATGGAAGGACCCTAGCTGGTTTGGCTCAGGTGATAGAGCTTTGGCCTGCAGACTGAAGGGCCCCTGGTTTGATTCCAGTCAAGGGCACATGCCTGGGTTGTAGGCTCAATCCCAGCAGGGGTCATGCAGGAGGCAGGCAATTAATGATTCTCTCTCATCACTGATGTTTCTATTTCTCTCTCCCTCTCCCTTCCACTCTGAAATCAATAAAATATATTTACAAATAAATAAATAAATAGTATCTATCATACCAATGTTAATAGTAATGTACTTATAAAAAAATAATAAAATAAAATCAATGGAAGGGCACAACTTACCCAAACTATACCTGCTGCCAAATATCCCATGACCACCCTCGGTGACAGTGCTCAGAAAGTGGTCGCTGAAATTCATCGCCTTACTCAGGTAAAAGTTCTGGCCAATAAAAACATGCAAACACCATGATGATGAGCTGTTGTGTCCTAACACCTCCCTGCCAACCTGCTCCTCTTTCTGTTAATGACAACTCTGTCCACACCTGAACACCCTTCCTACAACTCCCACACACCCAGGATGTTCTGTTCATTCAGCCTCTTAAACAGGTCCTCAGTCTGGCCCCTCCTCTCAGTCATTACAGCCCCACGCCGGGACTATCACAATAGCCTCCCAACAAGTTCCTGCCAGCCCCCTGTCCAAGTGCTTAAAATGCTTCTGTGTCTTGGAATTAGGTGGCACGAGGGTGCTACAGGAGGCTTAAACTGTAGAATTTAAATCCTGGGTCTGTCACTTACTAGATTAGGGACCTTGGAAGAAGCAAGTTGCTTAACTTCTCTGAGCCTTCCAGTTCCCTCGTCCACAAAGTGGAAATGTTAAGACCACCTCAAAGGGATGTTGTGAAAGTAAAAGAGGCGAAACAGATGTTTATGAAATGAGGATAGATAATGCATAGGCCAGACTTGAAATCCTGTATCCACCCTACCCTCACGTGGCGGCTGGCTCCTGCCGTAGGGAACCACCTGCTACTTTCTGAACACAAAGTGCCGGCTAAGAAAAAAACAGTGAACCTGGGCATGTTTACTCCCCTTCTATGTGACGGATAGCATGTTGTAGTTCCCCCTAACTGGTCAGCGGCTGTGTTGGTTACTAACAGCTCACAGCTGACCCCCTTCTCTGGCCAACTGCCATCAGTAGGTAGGTATTGCCTTATCCATCTTCTCAATCCTTTGATTCTTCTTGTATATATTCTGACTAGCCACAATTTACTAGTTCAGTCAATTCCTCAATAAATAACTTCTGAAGGTTTCACTCACCTTGTTGGAGACTTGAACATAATTCAGCCTGATGCTAACTTCATAGCCATCTTCGTGGACAGTAGCAGACAGAAGCTTTTAAAAAAAGTATGAGAGAGGAGTCACAACTGTGGGTTTGGAACTCAGTGCCCTGAGCTACAACAGAGAAATTCCGAGATGTTAAACTGTAAATAAGGCAAAAAGATAAACTGAACAAACAGCAAAGTGGCAGAAACAAATCTAGCCATATTTATAATTTCATAAATCATAAATGAACTAAATAAATACCCCAATTAAAGAGCAGAGATTGTCCTTGCTTGATTTGGTTCAGTGGATAGAGTGTCAGCCTGTGGACTGAAGGATCCCGGGTTCGATTCTAGTCAAGGGCACATGCCTTGGTTGCAGGCTTGGTCCTCATGGCGGGGAGGGGATGTGGGAGGCAGCCGATCGGTGATTCTCTCTCATCAATGATATCTCTCTCTCTCTCTCTCTCCCCCCTTCTCTGAAATCAATAAAAATACATTTAGAAAAAAAAGAGCAGAGACTACCAGAATGGATAAGAAAGCAAAATCCAAATTTATACAAGAGACATGCTTTAAGTTTAAGACATGCTGGATGCTACCACCTTGGAAAAGGTGTCTGGAGGCCAGGTCTTCGCAATCAAAGGTAATCCTATATACTAAAAGCATAATATGCAAATTAACCGAATGGTGGAATGACCAGTCGCTATGACATACACTGACCACTAGGGACAGACGCTCAACGTAGGAGCTGCTGCCCAATGGTCAGTGGGCTCCCAGAAGCCGGGCTCACGGTTGGTGAGCGCAGCAGCTATGGCGGGAACCTCTCGTGCCGCCAGTGCAGGCAGGCGGGCAGGAGCGAGTGGTCTCAGGCTGCGAGAACCCCGGACTGTAAGAGCCAGCCTGCTGGGACATTCCCCGATGAGTCCCAGACTGTGAGAGGGTGCAGGCCAGGCTGAGGGACCCCTCCTCTCCTCAATGCACAGAGCCTCTTGTGTATTGTAGTTGAGCAGCTTTCTCTGTAAGCAGTGGGAGGGATTTAGATCAAACCAGAGATCAGCAAATGCTTTAAGGATCATACAGTAAATGTTTGAGGTTTTGTGGGCCATAGAGTCTTTGTCATGAATAATAAGCATTGCCATTGTAACACAAAAGCAGCTACAGAAAATAAGTAAATGATTAGTATAGCTGCAATCTGATAAAACTTTATTTATAAAATTGGATGGCAGGCTAGAATTGTCCCACAGGCCATAGTTTCCACTCCCCTGGATTAGGCAAAAAAAAACTAATAAACTATCAAAATAGATGATCAAAGGAAACTGAGCAATACTTGACCATGAAATAGTTTCAGTGTTGGCCTTTTAGTGGCAGAGAAGCAGACAGGCTGATTTTCAAAGCTTCCTCTAGTCTCGTGACAGAGGAACAGGTCTTCTTACAAGGCGTCTCTTTACAACAGCAGATAACAGGGTCTGGTGTTTGGGGTCTGACAGACCTGCTTCAAAGCCTGAATCCCCCCGAGACTTAGCAGTGTGGTTCTAGGGAAGTCACCAAACCTCTCTGAGCCGGTGTCCCTGGGTGTCAGGTAAGGTTTGTTCTGATTATCTACCGCGGTGTAAAAAATCACATCAAACAACTCCCATTTTTATGTTCATGGATTCCAATGGGGCCCAGCAGCAATGGCTTGTTTTTGTTCCGTACATCTGCAAAGACTCACATGGCTAGAGGTGGCTTCATGTTTGGGAACTGGAATGACCTAAAGTCTCATTACTCATTGCCTGGCTCCTGAGCTGGGATGACTCTAGGATTGAATTCAGCTGGAGCTGCAGACCAGCGCACCCAAGGTGGCCACACCTTGGACTTGGGTTTCTCATAGCAAGAGGGCTGGGCTCCAAGTTTTGAGATGAGCATGCCAAGCCAGAGGAAGCCACATGCCTACATGACCGCAACTTGGGACTCCCACAGCATCATTTCTCACACACTCTTGTCCGGCAGTCACAAGCCCACCAGACTCAAGGTGAAGAGATGCAGAGTTCATCTTCTATAGGGAAGACTGTCGAAGAATCTGTGGCCATGTTTTAAAAAACTGCCACAGCCGAACCGGTTTGGCTCAGTGGATAGAGCGTCGGCCTGCGAACTGAAAGGTCCCAGGTTCAATTCCGGTCAAGGGCATGTACCGTGGCTGCGGGCACCTCCCCAGTTGGAGGTGTGCAAGAGGCAGCTGATGGATGTTTCTCTCCCATCGATGTTTCTGACTTTCTATCCCTCTCCCTTCCTCTCTGTGAAAAATCAATAAAATATATTTAAAAAATAAAAAAATAAAAAATAAAAAACTACCACAGTGCTAATACTCCTACCTTGCAGGTTTGTTTTGAAGACTAGAGATGATACATATATCGTAATATGGTCAAATCTCATAATTACTATTGATAATAATAGTGTAGAGTTTAAGAAGACAATTTGGCCGGATTAAACTATTCTGGGTCATTTAGCTCTGACCATCAGGAATTCCACAGCATGTGGATGCTCACAATTTACTGTCTTAGGTCAGGTGCCCAGGAGCAGATTCTAGGATAAGACTCATGGGCAGGTGATTTATAAAGGCAGTGCCTGCAGGGGAGGGTAGTAAGGAAATGTAGAAAGCAGGACAGGAAAGGGAAAGGAGCCAAGCAAAGTACAATTTCAGGTGAAGTTGGCTGAGAGTACTTTAGCCTGATCCCATGGGACACTGTGAAGTGGAAGTTCCATTCAAAGTCCGCTCACCTTTCCCATCCTGGGTTCGGCAATCAAGGCCCGGAATTCAGAGTTGTTCTGAGTATAAGCCCTGAGGTGAGCAGAGATGTGATCCAACTGTTTTCTCCAGTATCCTAAAGAAGAAGAGAAACCCATCCACATGGTTAATTCTTCTGAGGCTAAGGGAAAAAAATGCTGATGTGGATTGTGTATTCTCAGAAAGGTTGTTTTTCTTTGCCAAACTTTGTTATGTTTTTTACTTTGTTGAACCTCAGCTATGTACCACAAGTTCCATTTTTGTTTCCAGATTCTTTTTATACACAGTTAATTACAGAATATTCTAGAATCTCAAAAGAATATATTTTGATTTTTGCATATTGGCTCTTTTTCACTTATTCTTCTAAAATTATGTTTAAAGTAACCATATTGAGATATAACATTAGTAAAATGCACCTATTTAAAATGTACAAGTTGAGCCCTGGCCAGGTGGCTCAATTGGTTTGTTTCTATACACGAAAGGGCTGTGGGTTTG
The DNA here is from genome assembly GCA_027563665.1 of Antrozous pallidus. Lineage (NCBI taxonomy): Eukaryota > Metazoa > Chordata > Mammalia > Chiroptera > Vespertilionidae > Antrozous > Antrozous pallidus. The sequence goes on along the minus strand of CM050518.1, from coordinate 18,214,886 downwards.
ATGTCTAGTGAGGGCACATATCTAGGTTTCAGGTTTAATCCCCATTTGGGGTTTGTGCAGAGGACAAGCGATAAATGTTTCTCTCTCTCTCTCAAAACATATCCTGGATGAGTATTAATATATGAGTATTAACCTATATGTTTACATAACCTATATATAAAATTTACAATTTGAGCTTTGGCAAATGTATACATCCCCATCAATAAGTAGAACTCTTGAACATCTCAATTACAAAAGATAAGCAGCCAAATTTAAAAATGGAAAAAGGATCTCAACAGACATTTCTCCAGAGAAAAAATATAATGGCCAAGAAGCACATGAAAAGACACTATCATTAGTCATCAGGGAAATATTAATTAAAAACACAATGAGGTGCCACGTCACACCTATGAGGATGGCGACAATGAAAATATAGTAAGTGTTGCCAAAAATGTGAAAAATCAGAACCCTCATACAGTGCTGGGCAGAATGTAAAATAGTGCAGCCATTTTGGAAAGTAGCATGGAAATGTTAAACATAATCTTATTATTTGGGCCATCAATTGCACTCCTACGTATATATCCAAGAGAAATGAAAACATGTCCAAAGAAAAACTTATATATAAATGTTCACAGCAGAATTATTCATAATAACCAAAAGGTGAACAAAACTCAAATGTCCACCAACTGATAAATGAATCTACAAAATGTCATAAATTCTTATAATAGATTATTATTCAACTATAAAAAAAGAATGAAAAGCTACAACATGCCAAAATATGGATGAACCTTGAAAACACTATACTAGGTGAAAGAAGCCAGCCACAAAAAACCATATATGCTTATATTTATATAAAATATCCAGAAAAGGTAAATCCATAAGCATAGAAATTTGGATTCATAGTTGCCAAACACTTAGGAGAGGAGATGTGGTAAGTGACTACTTAAAGAGAATAGGGTTTACTTTGGCTTGATAAAAAGTTCTGGACATAGAGTGGTGAAGGTTGTATAGTATTGCTAATGTACTAAAGCTTGCTGAATTGTACACTTTAAAATGGTTAAAAGGGTCAATGTTACTACAATAACATAAAGAGATAATAACAAACAGCAATAACAACACAGGTTAACATTTCTGCCACATTAGAAGTCCATGTGTGCTATTTAATTTACAGGCTAGATGAGGGGACTGTGAGTCAAAACATCACAATACTAAGTGTTAAAGGAAGAGTGGTTTAATTCAAATGAAAATTACTTTAGAAAAGTAAAATAAAGGAACTTATTTCCTATATATAAAAATAAATCTAAATAAAGAAAAATTGAGATTTTCTTTCAAAAAGAGTGAGTTCCCTCCTGACAAGAAAGCATATTTTTATCCTCACCTCTTCCTGGGCTGACGGCTGTAAGGAGAGGCTTATGGTCACTCATTTTCTCCTGCCTTTGCTGATGAGAAGCCATTTCCAGTTCTTTTTTTGCTAGTAAGTTGCCAGATGGGTAGAACAGGCCAGTGGTCTGTGTACCTACATTCTTCTTAGTCCCATCATGTTTGGATAAAGGAACATTTAGGGACTGCCAGGCAGATCGGGACTACAAGTGAGGCAGAAACATAAAATATTACAACATAATTTAATTAATCCTTCATATTACCCACAGAAAACAACTGTAATCAAAAGTAAAAGTATCTCAAAAAACAATAACAGTATTTTAACCTCAAAGAGGGTTTTCAGCCCTTGCCTCATCTTCCTTTCTTCTGTTTTCCCAGCAACTCCTAGCCCTATCCCCTTAGCCACTTACTGTCTCAAATTCAGCAAATTAACTGATGTTCCCTGTCCTGCCTGAGGCCTGGAAGATACCTATCTTCTCAGCCCTACACTTCGTTAAAGCTCAGACTTTACTATCCATCCACACCCAATCTCTGGGCACCAATATTTCCTGTGAAATAGGCCCCTGCATCTGGATCTGAGGACATAAGAACCAACATGTAAGGTTATCTAGGTTGTGCACTGCATCCAAAGGGGTACTGTTCACAGAGTGGACATGATATATTTGCATATTTATTAGAATAATTTTTCTGGTGGATAGAAAATGTCTAACAAAATTAGTATATTATAATCAATTTCCAACAGATGGCACTCAAGTGTCTTCAGGAAAGAATACATTTGCACAAAGGTGCCATGTAGACTATTGGCAGTCCCAGAATGTATAACCCAATTTGGATTAAGAAGGCTATGAATTTCCTAAAAATGAACACAAAGTTACTAAGTGCATGTGCATTTGCACTAATAATTATCAATTCTTCTAATGAAGAGATACGAAGAAACCTGAAGTACTCATATATATATATAGCTTACAGAGAAATTCATGAAAGGCTAACACAAAGCTGGTGAATGTTTAAGTCCTTCTGAAAATAACCTTGTGAAATTTTCCTCAAGCCATGTCCAGTGTTTATAAAGGGAAAAAGCAATTTTATATGCCTGATCTAAGTTTCTAAAACATACAAGAGCCTTGGGGAAAGTTCTTGATGTGCTATGTAAGACATTCAAGAGAAGCACTTTCTATCTCATATACATATTTTAAATCCACTTCTCCTAAAAGATATTGTATCTATTGCCTTGCAAATGCAATCAGACTTCAATCTATGGTAAATGAATGATATATATTTGATTTTTGAAGAAATCACTCGAGTGTTTAAAACACAAATTAATTGATTTTATTTCTACGCCTAGTTGAAAAATCCATGTGAAAGGTCTGAATGTTTTGGCTCTTCCCATGGGTTGATTCACAGAGAACACAAATTCACAGACAACCTCTTCTCGGGCACCAGTTCGTACAGGGGAGGCCTCACCTCAGCAAAAGGGCCCGGTTCCCCAGCAGCCAGAGCCCGGCTGTTGTCCATGCTAAGTTTTGCCAAGGACTTCAGGTAAATGCCACAGGAGCCACAGAATCGGGCAGATGGGTGATTGTTGGCCCCACATTTGAGGCAAACAGAGAAGCAGGTAGCAACAACAGGCTAGAGGACAGAAAAAAAATATATTTTTAAAGTATATTTTATTGATTTTTTTACAGAGAGGAAGGGAGAGGGATAGAGAGTTAGAAACATCGATGAGAGAGAAACATCGATCAGCTGCCTCTTGCACACTCCCTACTGGAGATGTGCCCGCAGCCAAGGTACATGCCCTTGACCGGAATCGAACCTGGGACCCTGAGTCCGAAGGCCCACGCTCTATCCACTGAGCCAAACCAGTTAGTGTGAGGACAAAAAATATTTTTATAATTTCATATATATTTGGGTTACACTTTTCCCATATAAATTATTTCCATACCAGTCATCAAAATAATACATGTCCATACCCTCCATCCCTGCAATTCTACCTTTTAGAATACATGTGTATTTTATCCCATGGATGGACAAGTACACAAAGAAGTGTATTCAAGACCATTCCCTGAGGGATTGTGATTTTAGAGAAAATAACTGGAAACTATCTAAACGTCCAGCAAGAGAGTATGGCCTAACTATATCATGGTACATACAAATAGTGACATATTATAAAACTGCTGAAAAGAATGAGGAGGTTACTAACTAGATATATTGCTAAGTGCAATATATCTAAACTACTATATATATTGCTAGTTGCAATAGATCTAAACTACCACCAGTTTACTTATTAATGCATTGAATGGCTGAAAGAACAGCTCACCAACTAGGTAACTGATTGCTTTCTAGGGAGAGGAGCTGTGGGACTGGGATAAGAAGATGAATCCTTCAATAAATCTCCTGTATTATTTACATGAAACACTCAGATAAATAACATTCAGTGTTGCATTAAAAAGATAAGCAGACAATTCACAAAAGGAAAATTATCAACAGTCAACAAATGAGTGAAAAAGTTAAACCTCAAAGAAATACAAATTAAAAGAGCAATGAGAGACCATTTTCAATTTAAGAGAATTAATTATCCTTGTCTCCAGATTCTTAGGTGCTAGGACCCAAATCCCAAGATATGATTTCAGCAAGGCTGTGGAAGAGGGGGCGCCTGGCTCTTTCTAGGGCTGGGGTGAGGGGCTCTGACCAAGAAGCTCAGCGTTAGAATACCCACCGTGGCTCCACACCAGTCACAGAAGAAAGCACCCGGGCGGTTCTGGCGACCGCATTTGGAGCAGGAAATGGTCTCTCCTTTCAGTGTGTGCCCAGGTCCAGCTTTATCTCCACTGCACACGGACTAATGAACACAACGGCATTGACAGGCAGATTAATACTCTATTCTCCAATCCCCCGCCCACAGGAAGAAAAAAAGCACCCAAATTAACACAAGACCTGGAAATAAGGTATTTCCACACAAAAGAGAAAAACTATCATAAGCTTCACCAATTAATAAATTTGTACAGGCCGAACCGGTTTGGCTCAGTGGATAGAGCTTTGGCCTGCGGACTGAAAGGTCCCAGGTTCGATTCCAGTCAAGGGCATGTACCTTGGCTGCAGGCACATCCCCAGTTGGAGGTGTGCAAGAGGCAGCTGATCGATGTTTCTGACTTTCTATCCCTCTCCCTGTCTGAAAAATCAATAAAATATATTAAATAAATAAATAAATAAATTTGTACAAAGAGCATGCATTTCCTCACAGAAAGCTGATGAAACTACTGCCTTACACAACTTAATATTCTTTTGTATCTTTAATACCACAGGTATCAAACTTTATTGTTGATTTACTATACCAACATTAATGAAGAAAGAGTGTAAGGACAGCTGAGCTACCTAAGGTGTCAGCATTGAAGTTCATCTTCTGTCATTTGGAGTTCCACTCTCCATCTGGAAATATTAATTTATTTTCCACTCCTGTAAAGAATTACTTTGGGAAGGGAGATAGAATTGTTTCATAACAATTTCTGAGACTTTGATAGGTAGACCTATATTAGAATCTTTGCTCCTACTTCTTACTTGTATTGCCTAGTAAAAAATTTTCTCATCAAGCAACTAGATGATATTATTCATCATTGCTACAGAGTTACCTACTACGTGCAGGCACTATCCTGCGCTCTGCCCCTATATCCTCACATCAATTTGCACAACAGACCTGTAAGGTGGATGCCATAATCATCTCTGTTTTACAGAAAGGGAAACTGAAGCACAGATAGGGTAAGACCTAAGATTTGAACCCAGGCCCTGACTTTTTTACCCATGACTCCACAAATCCTTTTCTCTTTTAAATACATTTTATTGATTTTTAAAAAATATATTTTACTGATTTTTCACAGAAAGGAAGGGAGAGGGATAGAGAGTTAGAAACATCGATAAGAGAGAAGCATTGATCAGCTGCTTCCTGCACACTTCCCACTGGGGATGTGCCCACAACCAAGGTACATGCCCTTGCCTGGAATCAAAACCAGGACCCCTGAGTCTGCAGGCCGATACTCTATCCACTGAGCCAAACCGGTTAGGGCCACAAATCCTTTTCAATACTACAGCTTTCTCACAGGTCTGTGTGTGTATGTGTGTGTGTGTGGGAGGGGGGATCCCCGACGATTAATGAAAATTAAAGCTCCATAGATAGCTTCCTTCCCTTGTCATCTTTCTTTCCACTAGATCCTGATTTCTTTAAGGAAAAGCACTACCATTTCACATTTTTTCCCTACCAGTATAGTGCCTGGTACGGCAGCACATGGGAGTCATTTAAGTAGTTACTGAATGAAGGAATAAATCAATGACTAATTGGTTCGATCAGTAACTAGAGTATGGTCATACATTCTATGTATGTTACCACTAAGAATGCGTACCCTAGGGAAAATGCTTTCTAAGGGCAATTTTTCATCAAACATCATTATTTCAGTTCACTGTATTTGCCCAGCTCTGTCCTGCTTTACTTCGGCGATGGTTCTGTCGTCTTAAAACAGACAAGAGGCCACAGCAGCCCCCAACACCCAGAGACTAAGCAGGAAGATTTGCCTTGTGCACACCAACCCTCAGCCTATTTCTCTGAAGTAGAGGGAGATGCCTTGGGATAAATCTTTTGCTTCAGACTTAAGTTTCAATTTATCCTATTAAAAGAGGCTTTTGATAAAACATGCAGACCTGGGTTTCTTTTATTTTTTTTTAAATATATTTTATTGATTTTTTCACAGAGAGGAAGGGAGAGGGATGGGAAGTCAGAAACACTGATCAGCTGCCTCTTGCACACCCCCTACTGGGGATGTGCCTGCAGCCAAGGTACATGCCCTTGACCGGAATCGAACCTGGGACCCCTTGGTCCGCAGGCCAATGCTCCATCCACTGAGCCAAACCAGCTTTGGCACTGACTTGGGTTTCTAAATATAAAGTCTTCAGATCTTTTGCTTACATATATCTGCTATTTAAGTGAATTTCAAAAATATATGTTTTTATTTATTTTAGAGAGGGAGAGAGGAAGGAAAAAGAGAGAGAAAAATATGGATTGGCAGCCTCCTGCACGACCCTTACTCAGGATCAAGCCTGCAACCCGGGCATGTATCCTGCCCTGGAATGGAACCGGTGACCCTTTTGGTAAATGGGACCACGATCAACCAATCCAGCCACACCAGCCAGGACAAGTGAATTTTTAAAAATATAACACTGCTTTAAAAAAAGAAAAGTAATCTTACCACATTCAAATTAATGGTGCTAAACAAAGATGAGGCATATAGCTATCAGATTAAACATGCACTGTTACTTTAATGATAAATACACCTCAATGATAAATACTCTCACTGTGACATCTAAACTCTGATATACTATTCAAATAGAAATACAAATTTGAAAACAAATTCAATTTTGCAACTGTTCATAGAATAGTTTTGTTGATAAGTGACACCCAGAAACAACTACATCACTGACAAATCAATTTATTTTACTATTTATATAAGAAGTCTAAGATGCCCGAGAAAATAAATTTTTTGCTTGGCAAGTTACTTCAATCTATCTGCAAGATCACCCCAAGAATTCCAAAGAACCAGTTTTCTTTGAAAATGCTTTTCTAATCTCACTACTTTTCTCTCTAGTGCCTTGGAAAATTATCAAGTGCAATTTCATGATGGTAGAGTGACATATGGTCTGAAGATAAGTTAATTTAGAGAGATAAACAAATAGCAGTTAACAAAATCCTACCATAAAATTGCATCTGATTTTATTTGGGAATAGGTGGGTTTTCTTATTAAATTTGTCAGCTCATTAGCATGTTTTTAGTCTCAGTTCTGAAAATACACACACACAAATATTATAAAGTCATCTTTGAAAAAAAAACTACAGATTTTCCTTCTGGTAATGATGGAGTAAGAGCATACCAAATGACTCCATACAGAAAAGTACTCTAAAACCTGCTCATAATGCAAATATAGGCACTAGAAAATGAACAGAAGCAGATAGACTCTCGCAGCAAGTACCTACAGAAGGAAGGGGGTTATACAAAGTTAGATTCTTTATAGCCTGGTGCCAAGGGCAGTCCATATATTGCATGTAAAAAGGTAGGGAATGTATTTCTGGGTAGGAGCAAAATATGTCCAGAGGCATGGGACAAGGAACAGATTGACAGAAATCAGATGGGAAGGGGTAGAGTGGAAAGGAAAAGATTAGCCAAAGAACATATATGAATACATGCATAGCCCATGGACACAGACAATAGTGTGGGGAAGGTCTGGAAGGGATGGGGGATGGGTGGAGAGGTATAAAGGGGATTAATGGGGGATATCTGTAACACTGTCAACAATAACTTTAAAAAATATATATATATATCAATTGATAGAGAGAAAAAGACACCTCTGAGACAACTGGGAAAATCTGACTATAGATGGGTTATTAACTAATTTTTATTCATTTTGCTAGGTATAGTAATGGGCTGGATGTTATATTTTAATAAATATTTGTAAAAGGAATAAAAGTTACAATAAAAGTTAAATTATTCTTGCCAAGACTGGTTTGGCTCAGTGGATAGAGCATCAGACTTTGGACTGAAGGGACCCGGGTTCGATTCTGGTCGAGGGCATGTACCTTGGCTGCGGGCACATCCCCAGTAGGGGGCGTGCGAGAGGCGGCTGATCGATGTTTCTCGCTCATTGATGTTTCTGACTTTCTATCCCTCTCCCTTCTGTTCTGTAAAAAATCAATAAAATATATTTTTTTAAAAAGTTAAATTATTCTTGAAAATATAACAATAGATAAGTGCCTAACAAAATACATGATGTAAAAAGTGACAGAATTAAAGAGAGAAGTAAACAATTCCAGAATCATAGTTTAAGGTTTCAATACCCCTTTCTCAGCATTTGCTACAACAATTAGGCAATGATCAACAAAGACATATAAAATCTGTATAACATTACACATTGGTTTAATTAATGTTTATAGAATACATTACCCACAGTGACAGAATAAATATTCTTTTCAAGTGTAACTAGTGTGTGCTACGGGTTATATTGGTCATGAAAAAATTCTCATTAATTTAAAATTACTCAAATCATATAGAGTATGTCCTCTGACTATAATGCAATCCTATCTAATAAAAAATTGACCAGCCGAGACCGGTTTGGCTCAGTGGATAGAGCGTTGGACTGTGGACTGAAGGGTCCCGGGTTCAATTCTGGCAAGGGCATGTACCTTGGCTGCAGGCACATCCCCAGTAGGGGGCGTGCAAGAGGCAGCTGATCGATGTTTCTCTCTCATCGATGTTTCTGACTTTCTATCCCTCTCCCTTTCGCTCTGTAAAAAATCAATAAAATATATATATTAAAAAAAAAATTTGACCATACTTCTGCTATACCCACAAGCCATGCCCACCAGCCAATCAGGAGCAAATATGCAAATAAACCCAACCAAGATGGCTGTGGCCACTGACAGCAGGAGGGATGCTTGGGTTTCCCTGGCACTGGAGGAAGCCAAGCTTTCTGCCTGCCCTTGCCAGCCTAGACCTCGACTCAATGCTACAAAGTTTCGATTATAGAAGACAAATCCCAACAAAAATGGCAGCAGCCACAGAGCTGGAGAGAGCAGGAGGATAGGGTTGCCCCAGGTAATGGAGGAAGCCAAGCTTCTGCAGCCCTGGCCAGCCTAAGCCTCCACTCCAGGATACAAAGTCTCAATTATAGAAGATAAATAAATCCCAATAGAAATGCCTGCCGCTACTGAGCGAGCAAGAGGCTTAGCTCTACTCCAGGCTACAAAGTTTCAATTGTAGAAGATAAATAAATTCCAGATACCACGGCTTCCGCTTAGATTGCTGGGGGGCATGGCCAGCCTGCAAACCACCACAGGCACTCACCCAGGCTGCCCCATATTCCAAGGGAACCCCCACCCTGATCCAGGACACCCTTCAGGGCAAACTAGCTGGCCTCCACCCAAGCACCAGGCCTCTATCCTATCTAATAAAAGAGTAATATGCAGATTGACCATCACTCCAACACACAAGACAGCTGCCCCCATGTGGTCAAAGATCCTGCTCCCATGTGGACACAAGATGGCCACCACAAGATGGCCAGCAGGGGAGGGCAGTTGGGAAGAACTGGGCCTACAGGGGAGGGCAGTTAGGGGTGACCAGGCCTGCAGGGGAGGGATGTTTGAGGGGACTAAGCCTACAGGGGAGGGAAGTTGGGAGGGACTAGGCCTGCAATGAAGGGTAGTTGGGGGCGATCAAGCCTGCAGGGGAGGGCAGTTAGGGGTGACCAGGCCAGCAGAGGAAGGAATTTGGGGGCAAACGGGCTGGCAGGGAGCAGTTAGACATCAAACAGGCTGGCAGGCAGAAGCAGTTAGGGGCAACAAGGAAGGTAGGCAGGTGAGCAGTTGGAAGCCAGGATTGTGAGAGGTATGTCTGACTGCCCGTTTAGGCCCAATCCCACTGGGATTGATTGGGCCTAAATGGGAAATCGGACATCCCTCGAGTGGCTCCAGATTGGAGAGGGTGCAGGCTGGACTGAGGGGCACCCCTGCCCCATTCCCCACTCCCTGTGCACAGATTTTGTGCACCTGGCCTCTAGTTAAATTATAAATTAGTAACAATAAGAAAAACAAGGGAAACATCACATATTTGGAAATTAAACAACCAACTGATAAATCATAGGTTGAATAAGTCACAGGTTAATTAGAAAATAAATTATAATGAAAATATAATAACACTGAACTGAATTATAATAAAAATACAATTGTTATAAATTTCTGGGATGTTGCTAAAGAAATTCTTACAGATAATTTATATTTTCTTTTAGAAAACATTTTTTTATTTTTTAGGAAAAAATATTTTTAATTAATAACCTGAGTTCTCATCTTAAGAAATTAGAAAAAGCCTTTTAAATTAAACCCAAAGCAAAGAGGAGAAAGGAAATAATAAAGAGCAAAACTCAAAAAAGAAAACCTCCCCCCAAAAATAGAGAAAATCAATGAACTAGAAGCTAATCAAATAAAATTGATAAATTTATAGCTGAAGAGAGAAATTGAGAGAAAAGAGAGTAAGGTAGAAAGAGAACACAAACTACAAATATCAGGAATAAAAGAGTAGGGATAACACTACAGATCCCATAGACATTAAAATCCTAAAAAGAATACTAGCTAATAAAAGAGTAATATGCAAATTTGACCGTACCTTTGCCACACCCACCAGCCACGCCCACCAGCCAATCAGGAGCAGATTATGCAAATAAACCCCAACCAAGATGGCTGCCGTCACTGAGAGCAGGAGGAAGGCTTGGGTTTCCCTAGCAACAGAGGAAGCCAAGCTGCCTGCCATTGCCTGCCTAAGCCTCCACTCAATGTTACAAAGTTTCAATTATAAAAGATACAGAAATGGCAGCAGCCACTGAGCTGGAGAGAACAGAGGCTTGGGTTTCCCTGGTAATGGAGGAAGCCAAGCTTTCAGCCTGCCAAGGCATAGGCTACAAAGTTTCAAACAGAAATGGCTGCACCCGCTATGCCCCCCGCCCCCACTGGGATCGAGCAGAAGGCTTGGCTCTGCTCCAGGCTACAAAGTTTCAATTGTAGACATAGATTAATCCCAGATCCCAGGGCTTCCGCTGCGTGGCCGGCCTGCAAACCTCCACAGGCCCCTCGCCCAGACCACCCCAAGCCCCAAGGGAACACGCACCCTGATCTAGGACACTCTTCAGGGCAAACCAGCTGGCCCCCACCCATGCAGCAGGCCTCTATCCTATCTAATAAAAGAGTAATTTGCAGATTGACCATCACTCCAACACACAAGAGAGCTGCCCCCATGTGGTCAAAGATCCTGTCCCCATGTGGACACAAGATGGCCACGACAAGATGGCCAGTAGGGGAGGGCCATTGGGAGCCTCCAGGCCCTGCAAGGGAAGGCAGTTGTGGGCGGTCAGGCCAGCAGGGGAGGGCAGTTGGGAGGGACCAGGGCTACAAGGGAGGGCAGTTGGGGGTGATCAAGCCTGCAGGGGAGGGCAGTTAGGGGTGACCAGGCTGGCAGAGGAGGGAAGTTGGGAACAAACAGGCTGGCAGGGGAGCAGTTAGACATCAATTAGGCTGGCAAGGTAGTGGTTAGGGGGTGATCAGGCTGGCAGGCAGAAGTGGTTAGGGGTAATCAGGGAGGCAGGCAGGTGAGCAGTTTGGAGCCAGCACTCCTGGATTGTGAGAAGAATGTCCAACTGCAGTGAGACATCCCTCGAGGGTTCCCAGATTGGAGAGGGTGCAGGCTGGGCTAAGGAACACCCCCCCGCCCCGTGCACAAATTTCGTGCACCGGGCCTCTAGTTCATGAATAAAACTAGAGGCCTACTGCACAATATTTGTGCACAAGTAGGGTCCCTAGGCCTAGCAGATGATCGGGGCTGATAGGGGCCTTCCAGCTGCTGGCCGGAGCCTTCCATCGTTCCATGCCACCCCCTGGTGATCAGCGCACCTCATAGGATCAAACTCCACGTATCCAGGTTGAACTCCCAAGGGGCAAATAGACTGGCAGGGGAGCAGTTAGGCATCAACCAGGCTGGCAGGATAATACCATATATATATATGCCTGATAATACCAAGTTTTGGTGAGGATGTAGAGAAACTGGAACCTCTATATATTGATGGTGGCAATTTTGGGGAAAAGTGTGGCAATTATCTTACAAAATTAAACATGAACTTAGGTAGTATCCAGAAATCTTATTCCTCAGCATTTACCTAAGAGAAATGAAACAAAGTTTTGTATGTAAATGTTCATAGTAGTATTATTTATAACTAGAGGCCCAGTACATGAAATTTGGGCATGGGGGGGAGGTGTCCCTCAGCCCAGTCTGCACCCTCTCCAATCTGGAACCCCTGGAGGGATGTCTCACAATCCGGGACTGCTGGCTCCCAAATGCCCACCTGCCTGCCTTCCTGATTGCCCCTAACTGCTTCTGCCTGCCAGCCTGATCATCCCTAACCACTCCCCTGACAGCCTGATTGATACCTAACTGCTCCCCATGCCAACCTGTTTGCCCCTAAATGCCCTCCCTTGCAGGCCTGGTTCCCCCCAACTGCTCTCCCCTGTAGACCTGCGTCTCCCCCAAGTATCCTTCCCTGCAGGCCCGGTCACCCCCAACTTCCCTCCTTTGCCAGCCTGGTCACCCCTAACTGCCCTCCCTTGCAGGCCTGGTCCCTCCCAACTGCCCTCCCCTGCAGGCCATCTTGTGGTGGCCATCTTGTGTCCACATGGGGGTAGCCATCTTGTGCGTTGGAATGATGGTCAATTTGCATATTATTCTTTCTTTAGATAGATAGCCTGACACCAGAAATGAACACAAGTGTCCATTATTTGGTGAATAGTTGTATTTATATCCATTCTATGGAATTGCACTCAATGATCAAAGTTATTAATACATTCAACAACATGAATGAACCTCAAAAACATTGTGCTAAGTTAAGGAAATAAAATACAAAAAAAAAACTACATACTTTTGTAAAAGGTAAAACCACAGAGTCAAAAGAGATCAGAATTTTCTAGGGGTAGTGATCAGGGAAGGACCTCAAATGCAAAGGGGCATGAGAAAACTTTTTAGGGTAATGAAATTGTTGTATATCTTCATTGTGGTTGTAGTTTAAATTATTCTGTATAATTGCTGACATTTATTAACCTGTATAAAGTAAGTTTTATTGAATATAAATTATGCCTCAATAAAGATAGTAACAAAAAGAGTTCCTTCAAACCAGCTAATCTTATATTGTCAGTAATTAGACACAACCTTAAAAGACATCTTGTTCGCCAAGGCTGGTTTGGCTCAGTGGATAGAGCGTCGGCCTGTGGACTGAAAGGTCCCGGGTTCGATTCCAGTCAAGGGCATGTACCCTGGGTGCGGGCACATCCCCAGTGGGGGGTGTACAGGAGGCAGCTGATCGATGTTTCTCTCTCATCGATGTTTCTCACTTTCTATCCCTCTCCCTTCTTCTCTGTAAAACATCAATAAAATATATTTTTTAAAAAAAAGACATCTTGTTCAACTCCCCTGTTATGGGGTTAACAGTGTCTCCTCCAAAGAGATATGTTGGAGTCCTAACTCCCAGCACTTCAGAATATGCACTTATTTGAAAATAGGAACTTTATAGAGGTAATCAAATTAATATGAGGTCATTATGGTGGTCCAAAGAGAAGTTTGGACACAGAGACAGACACACAGCGAGAAGGTGGCCAGGTGGCTGAAGTGATTCATGTACTGGCCAAGGGAAACTTGATGCTAGGAGAGAGGCACGAACAGTATCTTCCCTAGAGCTTCAGAGGAAGTGTGGTATTGCCAACACCTTGGTTTTGGACTTCTGTCTTCCAGAAATGTGAGATGATAAATTTCTGTTGTTTTAAGCCACTCAGTTTGTGGTGCTTTGTTTTAGCAATCCGAGAAAAACCAACACACCCTCATTTGATACTAACCATATTGACCACAGTAATCATCACCCATTTGTCCAGTTTCCCAAGGAATCTCTCTGACATGAAAACAAATTCCCCAAAGTGTCAATTTTTTTCCTTCTAAGTTGGCTAGGAAATAGCAATTTCTTTTTGGTATGGTTACGCCAGGGCGAGAGTCACCTGGAGGTAATTTTTAAAACCTCATCTTCATCGGAAATATTTTATAAACATAAAACAGATCATCTAAACTGAACCCATTCGCTCTACTTAAGTTGCATATACTCCTATTCCTTCACCTAAACACTCGAAATAGGCTGGTAGGAAAACCAGAAGTGGGTGCCGGCAGTGTTCTCAATTTCAAAAAAATAGCATGGTAAGGTTAAATAAAGACATACCAGACTGTAAATGAAAGTGAATGGGTCTATTAACCAATGGCTGCTGCCAGCCTTCCATGCAAACTTAGTAAATAAAATTGTAAGAAATTGTAGATTTTATTGAATCCCCATGAATACTTTGGAAACAACTTTGTATTGGTAAATACATAAAGTTCTCTCCACATTTACAGACATTGCTCCTGCTCTGCAGATTATATTTATTCATTATCATTCACACTGAACCTTAGCAGCCACTAAATATAGGACAGGCACATGCAATCAACCTACCTCCTTTGATGAAGGCAGGGTGCTCTCACAGGTGAGGCAGTATTTCAGGTAAGGATGATTCCCTGTGCCACAGGTGCGACAGATTACTTTCTCCTTGAAAACAGAGAATAAGAAATTCAGGTTCCTCTGAGCAAAGAACTGTGCAAATAAAGCAAACAAAGGCATGAAGCCACTTTAAAAATAAGATTAAAAGTCAACATTAATTGCAATGTTGAAGTTTAAACATATGAAGCAAAAAGTGGTCTAAGTTGGCTATAGTGCAATTTGTCCTCTAAATCCATGTTCAGAGAACACATTTCTATGTGTGTGTGTGTGTTTAGTTTCTCTCTTTCTTTCTCCCTCTCTCTCTCTTTTTTTTTCTCAGTCCTGCCATCGCACCTATAGCTGTCCACATGCTTTCTATGAGTGTCACTATTTTGCTTGTTAGTTCATTTTGGTCATTGAATTCCACATTTTAATAACTAATTAATTTATTAATTCTTCCGATCCATGAACAGGGTATATGCTTCCACTTTTTTGTATTTCCTTCAATTTTTTTTTCTTCAGTGTCTTATAATTTTTCAAGTACAGGTCTTTTGTATCCTTAATTAAATTTATCCCTAGGTATTTTATTCTTTTTGAAACAACTGTGAATGGAATTTTTTTCTTATTTTCCCTTTCTGATACTTCATTATTGATGTATAAAAAGCCAACTGATTTCTAGATATTTATTTTGTATTCTGCTACTTTCCTGAATTCATTTATCCATTCTAGAATTTTTTTTTTTGGTGGAATCTTTAAGGTTCTCTATGTACTGCATTATGTCATTTGCAAATAATGAGTTTTACTTCCTCCTTTCAAATTTAGGTGCCTTTTATTTCTTTTTGTCTGATTGCTGTGGCTAGTACTGTGTTGGTAAATGTATAAAGTTCTCTCCACATTTAGAAACATTGCTTCCTGTTTATCATGAGAGGCTTGGCAATAAGAATGGGGAAGATGAAAAAAAAAAAAGAGAGAGAGAGAGTGGGGAAAGTTTTTAGTTTTTGCCTATTGGGTACGATGTTGGCTGTGGGTTTGTCATATGTAGCCTTTATTATATTGAGGCCTCTATTTCTACTTTGCTGAGAGTTTTTGTTTTTGTTTTGTTTTGTTTTGTTAATCCTCACCCGAGGATATTTTTTCCATTGGTTTTTAGGGAGAGTAGAAGAGGAAGAGACAGAAATATCAATGTAGAGAAACACATCGACTGGTTGACTTTTGCCCAAGTCCCAAATCAGAACCTGAGGCAGGGAGGAGCCTGCAACCAAAGTACGTGCCCTTGATTGGAAGTGAACCCAGGACCCTTTGGTCTGCAGACTGATGCTCTATCCACTGAGCCAAACCGGCTAGGACTTGCTGAGAGTTTTTATCATTAATGGTTGCTGGATATGTATTCTTTTTAATATTATAGATCCCATTGATAAGTTAAACTTTTGGACAATATGACTTTCCAAAAATTAGAGTGGATTTTGTTCACAGATATTGGCTTATCACTTGTTAGGCATTCCATCAACTGATGAAAGATAACAGTTCAAACATTACTTTCTATATGTTTCATTCATGTTTTTACAAAATTGCATTTCATTACCTTCAAGTGGAAGCCAGCCGGTGGTTGCATCTGTAGAGCAAGAGGAGCCTCACACACCACACAGAAGGAAGTGTTCATGGGCACCATGCTTCCACATTCTGCACACAAGCCCAGCTGGGCAAAGAAAGAGGTCAAGTTTGTCATGGGATGCAAAAACTGAAGGTATAAGTAGATCATAGAATGTAAGGTTTAATTTGCTTTTGTAAAAACATTTTTAAAGTAATTACCTCTATTCTTATTTTTTCATATTAAGATTAAAAATATGCTTATTTTAGAAAACAGAGATGTTAAAAAAAAAAAAGGAAAAGAAAGAAAAAACACCTTCCAGCACAATACAGTGAGGAAGTTAATAAATCCTCTCTCCAAAAAAGCAATTATGAAGTTGATACAATTGTCAAAAACAACCATTTCAGACTCAGAACATCAACCAAAGGCAGGCAACAGACTGAAAAGTACTTAAACTTAAAATAGGAATACTACAAGTCTGCATGGTTCTTGCATGTGGCCACTCCTATCCCTCTCTAGCTTTATCGGCATGGTAGCTCCAGCAGGGCAGGGCAGGCTGTGAAAACCACAGCTTTGTAACTACTGGTGAACAGGGCTCACTTGATTTGGAGCATTTCTAAGGTTACAATCTCAGTGGCAAGCAAAGAGTGTGGGTCAATGGCTCCACTATTTTGAGATTGTGGTTCTGTTTAGGGCAATCAAGGAACCAGCAAATAACCAGGAATTTAACAGGTAGCTTGAGGAAGTAAGTCAACTATAGGGGACAAGTCAAGGTGTTGGTAAGGCATGCTCTCTCTGAAGCTCTAGGGAAGGCACCATTCCATGCCTCTCTCCTAGCTTCTGGTAGCCTCAAGCTTCCCTTGGCCTGTGGACATATCGCTCCAGTCGGCTCTCCACGTACCTTTAGTTGACCGGAGGTTGTGTGCATGTGCAGCATAAACCAGAGTGGGTCCATGCCACCCACTCATCCCTGTCTGTCCATAGAGATACAATGGAGCTCAGCACAAAGTAAAAGCTGGGGCAGATTTGAAAATAGCCTGAAGATGGAATGGTCAACCACATACCTGTAGTTGACCAGAGGCTGTGTGCCTGGCCAGAAATTGTGCTCAGATACCTCGATCCAGTAAGGCTTCCACTCCCTACTAATATATCTATGTATAACCATCTTTTATTCTCAGTGTCTACCTTTTTTAAATAGTCATTTTTCACATTCATTGTCATTTCATAGTTTCTTTTATTCCCCCAAAAAACAAAAATATCAAGGAAACAAAGAATGAATGTGTTTTGGTGAAGGTATTAATTTTTAGTAAGCCCAGTATGTTTTCTAGCTAACTGCAAACTTAGTAATAAGATAATATAAATTATTATCTATACTTGGTTAAAACTTTTAAATTTAGATATACTAATCTATCTTTAGCTTATATAAACAGCTTCTTTGGACAGAATGATGTATCTTATGACTATATATACAGTTGTAATTAGTATATATGATTTATTTCTAGAATGTATTTCCTTATTATACCCAGATTATGAACAGAAATATCACATAAGTAGGAAATTAATATTTATCCATTTATGCATCATTGAAACAATAAGATTCCACTCTTTTTTGAGCCTGTGCTTCTACAAGGCCACACACCAAAAAAAATTGTTTTAAGTGGCATTGCAAGCAAGTGTTTTCATTCTTAAGTAAGGAGTTATTAAGAGATTATCCTGCCAGTAAGTAATATTTCCAACAAGTATTTATGTTTGTGGTTTGTGCATGCCAGAACTATTCTACTGCTGTAAATAAAGATCAGATAACCCAATGAAAAAAACTTTTAAGGACTTGGCTGCTCACCTGAGCTCCTTCTGAGGGTGAGAGACGACAACCAAATACAGGTGGAACAGGAAAGCCACAATCTTGACAGAAGCGAACCAAGGGATCAGATGGGCGAAGGGCGAGGCATTGGGCACACCTATAACAGAAAAGGTTCCTGGTTGGTCATGTAAAAAGTCAGGTAAAAATATACAAGTGTTCAAGAACCTTTAAAAAAAAAATAAAAAGTAAAATATTCTCACAGGCTATGGAACAAGCTCTCCAGTCATTTTATTACAAAGTGGACTCAAGCTGGAAGCACTGGTACCCTTAACCTACAGGCCATCTCACTTCCTGAATGCAGCTGAAATTAGCAGCAGCCTAGATCCCACTTCTTGTGGGGATCGGACTTGTCCTGTCACATTGGATTTGGCATTGGATTTGTGAGGATAAACCAAGGGAATTCTAGTAATGTCTACATTACACTTTTCTGACTTTCTCCCTGAGCACTGCGTCCAGGCTGTGACTCTCTGGAGGGTCACTGTCAGTTAAGCTCTGCCTTTGTTTCCACTCACCTGTTTGAGTTCCAAGGCCTTGCCCCAGCAACATCTGTCCCAGTTTTCTAGGCAGATGTATCCCATCATGTAGCCCTCACCAACCTACCAAGGTTCTGAATATCAGCCAAAGTGAGAGCACTGACAAAATTCAGCATTCTTTTATGATTAAAAGCATTGAATAAACTAGGAACAAAAGAAAACATCCTCAACATGCATAAGATCACATACAAAAACCCTAGAACTAACATTATACTCAGTGGTGGACGACTGAAAGCTTTTCCCCTAAGATCAATAGCAAGACAAGGATACCCACGTTAACTGTTTCTATTCAACATAGTACCGGAAGTTCTATACAGAGCAATTAGGTAAGAAAACAATAAAAGGCATTAAAACTAGAAAGAAAGAAGTAAAATTATCTTTGTTCATGGATGACAGGATCTTATATGTAAAAAACCCTAGAGTGTACACACACAGCTAATAAGAAATTTAGAAAAGTAGTAGGATAAAAAAAAATCAACACACAAATATCTGTTGTATTTCTATGAACAATTTGAAAAGGAAATTAAGAAAACAATTCCATTTATAATAGTATCAGAAAGAATAAAATATTTAGGAATTAATTTAACCAAGGAGGTAAAAGACTTGTACAATGAAAGCTATAAAACTTCTCAAAAAGAAATTTTAAAAAGACATAAATAAAAGGATAGACATCCTGTATTGAATGTCTATCAGAAGACTTAATATTAAGATGAAAATATTAACTAAAACAATCTACAGATTCAATGCAATCCCTATAAAATTTTCAATGACTTTTTTTGCAGAAAGAAAACTCATCCTAAATTCATATGGAATCTCAAGTAACCTCAAATAGTCAATATAGTCTTTAAAAAGAACAACAAAGTTAAATGACTCACACTTCCTGATTTCATAATTTTCTACAAAGCTAACTAATACATGAAGTATTGTTCTAACATAAGAACAGACATATGGACCAATGGAATAGAATAGAGAGCCCAGAAATATACCTTTGCATGTATGGTCGTGATATTTGGTGAGGGTCTGAACACCATTCAATGGGGAAAGGACAGTCTTTCTGACAATGGTGCTAAGAAAACTGGATATCCACATGGAAAAGAATGAAATTGGACCCCTACTTACAACATATTCAAAAACTAACCCAAAGTGGATCAAAGATCTGAATGTCAGAGGTAAATCTATAAACCTCTGAAAAGAACCCATAAAAGACAAAGTTCATGACACTAGATTTGGCAATGATTTGTTAGATATGCCACTCAAAGCAGAGGCAGCAAAAGAAGAAATAGATGCCCAGCTGGCGTGGCTCAGTGATTGGGCGTCAACCTATAAACCAGAAGGTCATAGTTCAATTCCCAGTCAGGGCACATGCCCGGATTATGGGCTCAATCCGCAGTGTAAGATGTGCAGGAGTCAGCCAATCAATCATTCTCTCTCATCATTGATGTTTCTATCTCTCTCTCCCTCTCACTTCCTCTCTGAAATTAATAAACATATTTTAAAATTTTTTTAATTTAACTTAAATCTTTTGTGTATCAAAGGACACCAACAAGGGAGTGAAAAGACAACCTCACAAATGGGAGAAAATATTTCCAAATAATATACCTGGTAAAGGATTAATGTCCAGAGTATATAAAGAACTTCTAAACTTAAAAAACAAATAACCTATTAAAAATGGGCAAAAGACTTGAATGGACATTTCTCCCAAGAAGATATACAAATATCCAAGAAACACATGAAAAAAAGCTCAATATTACTTGCCATTCTGGAAATGTAAATCAAAACCACAATGAGATACCACTTTATATTCATTAGAATTACTATTATCAGAAAAATGAGTACTGGTGAGAGTCTGAAAAATTGAAACCCTTGTGCATTTCTGATGAAAACATGAAATGAGGCAGCTGTTACAGAAAACCATTTGGCAGTTCCTCAAACAGTTCAACATAGAATTGCTATATAATCCAGAAATTTCACTCTTAGTCAAATACCCAAAGGAACTGAAAGCAGGGATTCAAAACAGATACTTGTGCATCAATGTTCCTAACAGTATTATTCATATAGACAAAAGGTGGAAATATTTCTATTAACAGATAAATGAATAAACAAAATGTGGTATATACACACAATGAAATATTATTTATCTTTTACTAGAGGCCCAATGCACGAAATTCATGCAAGGGGCTCAGCCCTCACAGCACCAGCTACGTCATTGGCTGCCCTGCCCGATGGTCGTTCCAGAAGATCATTCCAGAAGGTTGTTCTGCCATCCGGTCTATTTAGTATATTAGCTCTTTATTATATAGGATAAGAAATGAAATTGGATACATCCATGGTAACATGGATGAACCTCGGAAACATTATGCTAAGTGAAATAAGACACAAAAGAACAAATGTTGTCTGATTCCATCTACATGAGGTAACTAGAACAGACAAAGTCATAAAATCAGAAAGTAGAACAGAGGTTACCAGAGACTGAAGAAAGGAATTAATGAGGTGTTATTACTGCTTAATGGGAATGAGGTTCTGTGTAGAATGACAAAATAGTTCTGGAAATTGATAGTGAAGATGGTTGCAAAACATTGTAAATGTACTTAATGACATGAAGTTTTACACTTAAAATGCTAAATTTTATTTATGTATATTTAAGCACAATAAAAACTATAAAGCACTGCAAAAAATAATTAATTACTTATATAATAAAAGCTTAAGCGACCATAATGGCAGAACGACTAGAACAAGCAGTCGCTATGATGCGCAATGACCATCAGGGGGCAGACGCTCAATGCAGGAGCTGTCCCCTGGTGGTCAGTGTGCTCCCACAGGGGGAGCGCCACTCAGCCAGAAGCCAGGCTCACAGATGGTGAGGGCAGTGGCAGTGGTGGAAGCCTCTCCTGCCTCTGCAGCAGTGCTAAGGAGCAGTGAGCCAAGCAGTAAGGTGCAGCGAGCAGGCAGGCAGTAAGGAGCGAAAGGTCCCAGACATTCCCTAAGAGGTCCCAAACTGTGAGAGGGCACAAGCCAGGCTGAGGGACCTCCTTCCCCCAGTGCACAACTTTTGTGCACTGGCCTCTAGTATAAAAGTAATAGTGTATTATGGGTTCATAATATTTGTAAAAATAAAATGTATGACAATAGCACAAAAACTATTGATATTCAGTTATTGAAAATACACTGTCATAATGTTCTTATGCTATATATTAAGTATAGTGTTACTTAAAGGTAAACTATGATAAGTTTTAAAAGTACACATACTATAAATTCTAGAGCAACCACTAAAAAAAGTTATTGCTAATAAGCCAACAAAGGAGATAAAATGAAATCATAAAACATACCAATTAATCCAAAAGAAGGCAGAAAAAAAGGCAACAAATAAAAAATAAGACAAACAGAAAACAAATAGCATAATGGCTGATTTAAATTCAGACATACCAATAAGTAAAATAAATAGGCTCTCAACATCTCAATTAAAATGCAGGGATTGCCCGATACAATTTTTAACAAAGCAAGACCTAAAACACCAAAAGATACATCATGCAAACATTTTGAGAAAAAATGAGTAGCACAAGAATGGGCACAGACAGAAATAAATTCATGCCTTTATAGTCAATTAATATTTGACAAAAGAAGCAAGAAGACACAATGGGATGGGATAAAGAGAGTCTCTGTAATAAATGGTGTTGGAAAAAAATGGACAGATACATACATACAAATGAAAGTAGACCACCAACTTACACCAGACACAAGATAAAATACTTAAATGTAAGTCATGAAACCATAAAAATCCTAGAACAGCCCTAACTGGTTTGGCTCAGTGGATAGAGCATCGGCCAGCGGACTGAAGGGTCCGATCCCGGTCCAGGGCATGTACCTTGGTAGCTGGCACATCCCCAGTGGGGTTGTGCAGGAGGCAGCTGACTGATGTTTCTCTCTCATCGATGTTTCTAACTCTCTATCCCTCTCCTTCCTCTCTGTTAAAAAGTCAAAACAAAATACATTTTTTAAAAAATCCTAGAACTAAACATAGGCAGTAGAATCTCAGCCATCTTTCATAGTAATATTTTTGCTGATATGTTCCCTAGGGCAAGGGAAATACAGAGAAAAAAATAAACAAGTGAGACTTACAATCCAACTAAAAAGCTGCACAGCAAAAGAAACCATCAATAAAATGAAAAGGGAGCCCTAACTGGTTTGGCTCAGTGTCGGCCTGCAGACTGAAAGATCCCAGGTTCGATTCCAGTCAGGGGCATGTACCTTAGTTGCAGTCACGTAACAAGTAGGGAGTGTACAGGATTGATGTTTCTCTCTCATCGATATTTCTCTCTATCCCTCTCCCTTCCTCTCTGTAAAAAAATAAATAAAATAATTATTTTAAAAAACGAAAAGGAAACCCACGATAAGGGAGAAGATATTAGCCAATGATATACCTGATAAAGGGTTAATTTCCAAAATATATAAAGAACTTATACAATTTAACACCAGGAAAACAAACATTCCAATTTAAAAAAGGGCAAAGGATCTAACTAGACATGTCTCCAAAAAGGACACACAGCCGAGACCGGTTTGGCTCAGTGGATAGAGCATCGGACTCCGGACTGAAGGGTCCCGGGTTCGATTCTGGCAAGGGCATGTACCTTGGCTGCGGGCACATCCCCAGTAGGGGGCGTGCAAGAGGCAGCTGATCGATGTCTCTCTCTCATCGATCTTTCTGACTTTCTATCCCTCTTCCTTCCGCTCTGTAAAAAATCAATAAAATATATATTTTAAAAAAAAAACAAAAAAAACAAAAAGGACACACAGATGGCCAATAGACATATGAAAAAATGTTCAATGTCACCAATCATCTGAGAGATGCAAATTAAAGCTACAATGAGGTATCACCTCACACCTGTCAGGATGGCTACCACCAATAAGTCAACAAACAACAAGTGCTGGTGAGGATGTGGAGAAAAGGGAACCCTGATTGGTGAGAATGCAAACTGGTGCAGCCACTGTGGAAAATAGCACGGAGTTTTCTCAAAAAATTAAAAATAGAACTGCCTTTTGACCCAGTATCCCACTTCTGAGAATATATTCTAAGAATTCTGAAACACCAATTCAAAAGAATATATGTACTCCTATGTTCACAGCAGCCTTATTGACGATATCCAAGATCTGGAGACGGCACAAATGCCCGTCGGCAGACGAGTGGATAAAAAAGTCGTGGTACATTTACACAATGGAATAGTACATGGCTGTAAAAAAGAAGGAACTCTTACCCTTTGTGACAGCATGGATGGACCTGGAGATTAGTATGCTAAGTGACATAAGCCAGTCAGAGAAAGACAAATATCATATGATCTCACTTACATGTAGAATCTAATGAACCAAATAAACTGATGAACAAAATAGAAACAGAGGCACGGATACATGGAACAGACTGATAGCTATCAGGGGTAAGGAGAAAGGGGGTACTGGATGAAAGAAGGTGAAGGGACTAGGTAAAGAATATATATACATAACCCATAAACTGCACAACAGTGGGGTGATGGCCAGGCAGGCAAAGAGTTGGGGGGGAGGTGAAATGAAGACATCTGTAACCGTGTCAACCATTAAAAAAAAGACAGAAATGTTTAATACATGCAAAACATGGACAAATCTCAAAATAATTAGGCTGAGTTAAAGAAGTTGGCAAAAAAGAGGAGTATATACAGAAACATTCTAATTACATATGGAATGAAATGCAAACTAAGCTACAGTGACAAGAAGCAGATCAACAGTTGCCTGGGGATAAGGAGAGGCACAAGAGAGAAATTTCAAAAGGCACACACTTTTGGAGGTAATGAATTTGTTCATTTTCTTACTGTGGTGATAGTTTTAGAGTTATATTCATATGTCAATTGTACTCATTAAATAAATGCAGTTTATTGTATGACAATTAGACCTTTAAAATCTGTAAAAATTTAATAAAACACAGTTAGGGGTAGGCAAACACCATTATATTCCATCCTTAAATTCTTTTTTTTTACCAAAATGTGTCATAGAAGTATTTAAGAAACAGTAAAGAGAATGAGATTACTTACTTGAGATAGTCTGTCTCCCTTTGAATTCTCATGATCTCTGTGGCTGTCAAACTCGGATGGCCGGTTATGTGTGCAAAACTAGGGAACTAAAATTAAGAATAAACAGAATCTTGGTAAAAGCTGTGGCATAGTAAAATTTCACTACAAATTATAATATTTTGCCTTACATCCAGCATCCACCCTTTAAAAATCATGATTGGGGAAGTCATAGGTAATGATTATTCCAGCAATCACCGTTAAAAAACTGAAGTGCCAGTCATAATGACACATGTATATCACATTAAAAACCTAAATTTAGGCCTGGCCAGAGTGGCTCAGAGTGGTTAGAGTATGGGCCCTGCACACCGAAGGGTCGGGGGTTCAATTCCTGGTCAAGGACATGTACCTGGCTTGCAGGTTCATCCCAAGCTCTGGTTGGCACCCATGCGGGGGGCAACCATCAATGTATCTCTCTCACGTTAATGTTTCTCTCTCTCTCTCTCTCTCTCTCTCTCTCTCTCTCTCTCTCTCTCTCTTATGGAGAATAAGCTATAGCCATAATGCACTGTCTCTAAATACTTCAGTGTGCATTTCCTATGAACAAAGAAGTACTCTTTCTCAACAGAATTATCAAAACTAGAAAAATTAACAGTGACATATGCTATTATCTAACCCACAGATCTTTACTTAAATTCATTAACTCTGCCAATGATGTCTCTTACAACTGTACTTTTCCAAAAGGGACTCAGTCTGGGATCAGACTTTCATTCGGTTGTATGTCTCTTTCTTCTCCTTGGAATAGTTTCTCAGTCTTTTTAAAAATATATATTTTATTGATTTCAGGAAAGAAGGGAGAGGGAGATAGAAATACCAATGATGAGAGAATCGTTGATTAGCTGCCTCCTGCATGCCCCCCATTGGGGACCGAGCCCACATCATGATGGATAAAGACAGACTGGGGTCCTAGCTGGTTTGGCTCAGTGGATAGAGTGACTGCGGACTGAAGGGTCAAGGGCTCATGCCCGGGTTGTGAGCTTGATCCCCAGAAAATAGAGTGGGTGGGCAGAAGAAAGAACCCATGGGTCCAGGCTGAGTCACACTATGGCATTAGAGATTGGAAGTAAAGGAAAGGGCTTGACCTTGAGATGAAAACAGGTAGTCTTCTAGGCCAGTGATTCTCCAACTGGACTGATTATCAAAGTCCTCCATTGACTCCATCCAGGCTTATGAAATCAGATTATCTAGAACAGTGGTTCTCAACCTTTCTAATGCCGCGACCCTTTAATACAGTTCCTCATGTTGTGGTGACCCCCAACCATAAAATTATTTTCGTTGCTACTTCATAACTGTAATTTTTCTACTGCTACAAATCATAATGTAAATATCTGTGTTTTCCAATGGTCTTAGGCTCTACAGTGACTCACAGGTTTATTGATTTCAGAGAGGAAGGGAAAGGGAGAGAGATAGAAGCAATAATGATGAGAAAGAATTATTGATCAGCTGTCTCCTGCATGCCCCACACTGAGGATCGAGCCTGCAACCCAGGGAAATCCTCTGACTGGAAATCTAACTATGACCTCCCGGTACATAGGTTGACGCTCAGCCACTGAGCAACACTGGCTGGGCAGAAAACATGTTTTTTAATTTTATACTTGACTGGAGGGAAGATGCACGAATCCATGCACCAGTGGTATTCCTCAGCCTGGCCTGCAGGATTGGGCCAAAACTGGCTCTCTGACATTCCCTGAGAGGTCCCAGATTGTGAGAGGGTGCAGGCCAGGCCAAGGGACCCCACTGGTGCACGATCAGGGTCAGGAAGGGACATGGGAGGTTGGCTAGCCAGGGTGGGACTCTGGAAAGGGCTCCAGGACGTGTCAGAGCTTCTGCCCCCTGGTGATCAGTGCACATCATAGTGACTGGTTGACTGGTCGACTGTCTGCCCCATGGTGGTCAGTGCACACCATAGCAACTGCCTAAACTGGCAGTCAGACATCCCTCTTGCAATCCGGAACCACTGGCTCCTAACCACTCACCGGCCTGCCTGCTTGATTGCCTCTAATCACTCACCTGCCTGCCTGATGCCCTTAACTGCTCACCTGCCTGCCTGATCGCCCCTAACTGCTCACCTACCTGCCTGATCACCCCTAACTGCTCGCCTACCACAGTTCTCCATGCTCTGGCCTAACCACTTTGCCTGCCTGCCTGATCACCCCTCACTGCCTCTGCCTGCCTGCCTAAACACCCCTAACCACTCACCTGCCTGCCTGATCACCCCTAACCACTCGCCGGCCTGCCTGCCTGCCTGATCACCCCTAACTCCCTCTGTCTCGGCCCCCACCACAGAGGGCTTTGTCCAGAAGGAAGTCTGGAATAACATCCAGAAGGTCATTTGGCTGTTCTGTCTAATTAGCATATTATATTTTTATTATTATAGATTATAAGTGTGACCAGACTTGGAATCATGAGTACATAAGAAGCAGTTGTGGCCGAGACCGGTTTGGCTCAGTGGATAGAGCGTCGGACTGCAGAGTGAAGGGTCCCAGGTTCGATTCCAGTCAAAGGCATGTACCTTGGCTGCAGGCACATCCCCAGTAGGGGGCGTACAAGAGGCAGCTGATCAATGTCTCTCTCTCATCGATGTTTCTGACTTTCTATCCTTCTCCCTTCTGCTCTGTAAAAAATCAATAAAATATATTTTTTTAAAAAGAAGCAGTTGTGGCTGTATAAAAATTGTGACTCCATATATGCTCTACCTGGGGCTCAGACTGGAGGAAGAGAGAGCAAGAGCTCTTGGGTGGCATTGTATGCCAAAATTCTAAATTGAATTTTATAAACATTGAAAAATCAAATTGCTAATACAATAGTAGTAGTTGGCCACTAGTATAAGGGCATCTTTCTTGTATTATATGATAAAAATGTATTGATATAGCTTTTATTTCTATTATAAATCACCTCCGTCTTGTTTAAATTCAATGGGCAAGTCCTTGTCCTTGTCTAATTTGAATCCCAGTAACATTTGACATAGATGACCACAATCTTCCGAAACCCTTTCTTATCTTGGCTTTCTATGCTTGTTTGTTTTGCTTTCTTCCTACTTCTCAGGCTCTTCCTCTCTACTCAACCTCTAAAGTCAAGGATTTTGTCTTGTGCTATCTTCTTTTTCTGGACACCCTTATTTATTAAGTATTGTATTTTCTATATGAACTGTAAACCTACTTTTGCCCACTCTGGTATATCAAATATTCCCACATATATGTATTTCCAGCCCTGGACTCTACCCTGGGTTTGAACTTGCATGGCCAACAGTGTATTTAATACCTCCACTTGAATTTTTTAAATTTATTGATTAAGGGAGAGAGAGATAGAGAGATGTATTGTTCCACTTATTTATGCATTCATCATTGTTTCTTGGTTTCCCCTAACGGGAAATCAAACTCACAGCCTTGGCATATCAAGATGATGCTCTGACTGAGCTACCTGACCAGGGCCTCCACTTGAATTTCTAATGAGTCTTTGAATACCTGCTCCTCCCTCATCTCAAATAATGATACCATCACCTCCAAATGCCCAGGTCAGAATCTTGAGAGCCACTCTTGACTCTTCCTTTCCCTCATGTTATCTAATCCGTCAGCCAAACCTGTCAGCTCTATCTTCAAAACACATCTGGATTCCCACTGCCTCCTACGATCACCATTTGCACAACCTTGGTAGAAACCACCTTCATCTCTCATCTTTCCCAAATGATATTCCCGTCTGATTCCTCTACAGCCCAATCTCCATATTGTGGACAAAGAGAAAACTTTTATTCCCCTCCTCTTCTTTTCTTTAAAAATTTTATTTAAAACTGATTTGAGTGAGAGAGGAAGGGAAAGGAAGAAAGAGAAATATTGATGGGCTGCCTTCGGCTGGGGATTGAGCCTGCAACCTGGTCTTCTGCTCTGACCAGGAATCAAACTGGTGATCTCTCAGTGTATTAGACGAAGCTCAATCAACTGAGCCAGAGCCCCCTTCTTTTCTTTTAAATGTAAATAAGATATGTCTTAGCATCCAAATGAATTCCCTTTACAGTTAGAAAATCAAACTCCTTACAATGGGACTCACCTATTGCATCTGCTATTCCCAATCATGCCTGACCATTAGAATCACTTGTGGGTGAATTTTTTCAATAACATAAAGTAAAACCAAGTCCAAACCCCATATCAGACCAATTAAATCAGAATTTCTGAGTTTGGCTTCCTGGGATTGGTTTGAAACAGCTCAGGTGATTCTCATGTGCAGTGTTGTTTGAGAACCAAGTTCTCCATGCTCTGGCCCCAGTCTACTTCTGGCACCTCATCTCTTACCTTGTTCTCCACACCAGCCTCCTTGCAATCCCCCTTTTCTGTATTTGCTATTACTGCTGCCAAGATCTTTACAGGGTTGGCTTCTGTTCATCTTGAAGGCTCAATTCAAATGTCATATTTTCAAGGAAGCCCTCTTTTATTACCCTGAATTAGAATACTGTCCTTCCTTCATGGTCATTCTCTATTCCAGTGGTTCTCAAACTTGAGTGTGTATCAGAAAAAGGGCTAATTAAAACAGATTAGTGGGCCCACCTCCCAAGTCCATAATTCAATAGACCTTGGGAGGGGCCTGAAAATTTGTGTTTCCTTTTAATTTTTATTGATTTCAGAAAGGGAGGAAGAGAGATAGAAAATTATGATGAGAGAGAATCATTAATCATCCACCTCCTACATGCCCCCCAACTGGGGATCGAGCCCACAACTCAGGCATATGCCCCTGACCAGAACTGAACCCGGGATCCTGAGCCAAACCAGCCAGGGCTGAAATTTTTTCCCCACGAGGTCCACACTTTGAGAACCACTGCTCTATTCCATTACCCAGTGTTACCTTGTTCATTATATATATCACAGCTTACAATTTCTTGTTTATTTACATAGTTATTATCTTCCTACTCCCAACCCCAATAAAATATAAGTTCTGTGAGTTCAGGAGGCTTTCTTATCAAACACAGTGCCCCAGCTCTAAAACAGTTCTTGGCACGTGGTGAAAGGCTGAGAAACACCACTTTAAAGTATTTCATGGGGACCATTAAAAAGGCAGTAGGTATTTCGTACCCTGAAGATTTTCCTTAGAAATTACCTGGGGCGGATTTCTGGGTGGCCTGGAAACTGACTCTTCACGGTAGGGGGGCCTTTCCAGGTGGCTGTCTGAAAAGCAAAGATCTTTCAATGTTTTAGACTTAGTTCTTTCACTTACCTCGAGGTATACAAATACCAGTACATCAAAAACATCATTCTGTGAACAACTATAATTACATGTATAATCATGCACATGTCTTCATAGTTGCAAAACTTTTTATAGGGGACTGTTGTCATCACAGTCTTTCTTTAAAGTAGCAACTACATAAAAATGCTCCCACTCAGTTGAATAAGCACTGAGAAAGAAAAAAATTAGCCCAGACTAAGAAAATTAAAATCTGCCCAGCTACATTCCAAAACATTTCACATCAGGCTAGAAAAATAGATAAATCCAACTGCAAGTTTATAAGGAAATATTTCTCCCCAGAAGACAGTGCAGCAGTAAAATGTCCTAAGAGCACTCCCTTTGAGTGACATTGTTTCTTACCTGCCAAGAAACCTTCTCCTCTAAAAATCAGGTTTTCAGAAACTGGTGTTTCAAAGCACCTCAGTAAGAATGAAACATCTGACTCTGGCCTGAGGACTTGTTACTTTGACATGACAAGCAGCCCTAGTTTCCAAGTCTGGTGCAGAGCTTCAGAGAAGGCTTTCTGAGCGCAAAGGTCATATTTATCTTTGTTGTTTCCAAGATGAGAGAACACTGGTTTCCTCGGGCAGCCCACACCAGATAGTGACCACTTCCCATTGAGCCTGTGGTGCTGGGAGCCTTTCAAACGCTCTGCTTTCATTTGCATTTCACACAACTCCACTCTCCCCCAAACCCCTCACTATCTCTTCCTTTGCTCGGTGATACACCCCTTGGATCCTCTTGTGTGTTGCAAGGAGTCTAAACCTGACTTTGTTGGACTGCTAGGTTAGCCCTCTTGGATAAGCCATTAGCTTAGATAGCATTAAAATTCAAATTACGGCTTACTTAACTGTTCCAGCATTTCTTATTCCAACCCTTCTGCAGACAAAGTGAGTTATGAACCTGTTTGGGGTTTAGAAAACTCAATGCTAACTTCATCCCTCCACGTCATACCTAGATGTCTATGGTGAACATTCCAACCAGGTTTATGTTCAACATTCTTAGATTTCTTCCTTGGTTTTGGTGCAACAAATCCATTTTTCAGCTCCTAGGGATGAAAAAATTGCATGTTAGTCTCTTCATTAGGCCCACTTTAAAATGTGAACATTAAGTTACGTGGCAGAGGCAGTGTCATAGCGTAGATTTCTTGCTCGAAAGGATTTACAAAGTGACTTCTGCCTCACCTTACTCTGGAAATACACAGCTTTGTATCGGAGCTGCTTGGCTGCAGCATGAGCCCCACCAGATCAAGTGGTCAAGATGAGAGGCGGGTAGCAGCACACGCAGGCAGGATGTTGCCATCATGGGAGTCTGAGTAATAACAGAGGAACTACCAAATCCAGGGAGCAAAGACAGGGCGGGGTCAGACCAAGACAGATGGACTCACGTCCAGTACCTGCCCACAGTCCGTCCTTAACACTCCTCTCTCGGCTTTCTTCTCCAGGGACTCAGCCTCTTAGGCTTGATCCAGCCTGTCTGCCCGCTGACACATGTAGGCTCGGCCTCTGCTAGCTGGCCCCGCCCTGTATAGATAGATCCCTTCCCTCATCATACTTGGGCCCCATGTTCTACCTACACCCACGGCTTTGGTTCCACAGCCTCCCCGCTGGCCTCTGGGCCACTGTCACGCTGAAGGGACTCCCCAGAAAACTTCATGTCACCCCGAACACAACCCCTGTGACCGGCTCTTTAGTTGACTGCTCTCCCGTGGGTGGGCCCATCTTCTGATCCTTGCATTTGTCTCACTGAGGCCCACAACACAGGGTCTGAAGTTTCAAAAGTCGTTTTTGGATAGGTCTCACTCACTCCCCAAAGTGGTGCTTTGAAGCTGCTCGGGAATGAAGATTTCACCGTAACAGAAGGCTATACCCACTGAGGGCTTCTCTACTGGTCTGGTGCATCTACCCAACAAATATACGTTCACCGCCCTCTCCTACCTGGCCCTGTGCAAGGAACTGAGTACAGCAGATGTACTCACTGCCGCCGTGGAGCTTACCGTGCAAAGGGATGGTGGACAAGGAGCAAAGTAATCACATAATCACAAAATTTATAAAAGGAGAAGGCCTGGGTGCTAGGGGAGCATGACAGAATACAGTTTTCTTTGGCTGGAGTATATACAGGGGAGTCACAAAGCAAGAAAGGATGACTTAGGACAGAAAGTGACCCTTTGGGATGCCAGCCTCAAGGTTTGTTACTTCAATAGGTAAGGGGGAATCACTGAGGACACTAGAACATGGGCGGTTATGATAGGTAGGAAAAACTACAGGCAGACCAAAGGGGGGAAATCAGCAAAGATACTTTGCAATGGTTGATAGTGACCAGGACTGTGGGTAGAATGACTGTGGCGATGAAATGAAAGGGGAGATGTGACCACTGAGAAAGGGAGAACCAAGAATGTGGTGACTATCTGAATGTGTTATAGTTTCGTTACTTGCCTGCTTTGAAGAATCTTCGAGAATGTTTTCAACACTGTCTTCTGAAGAGGCTGCATTTGGCGGTTCGTATTCCACCTGAAACATCTTTGTTACGACGCCACTCTGTCTGCAGTCTCTGAAAATTATTTTAAAAAGAAAAAGTCCGTGTATTACACAAATACCCCCAAAAAGTCGAATAGCAATTAAGATAACTCTATTAAAGTCCCTTAGTCTAGCTACTAAATTTAGTATATTTTAAATTGAAGAAATCAAAATATAACTTCTATAGTCTTTCTTTACATTATTCTCATTTAGGTCATCTATTGCTTTGTAACAAACTGCTCCAAAACATACTGTTTTTAAAACAAATCTGCAATCTCTCATGTGATTGCAGTCAGATATTGGCTGGGCTGGAGTCAACTGAAAGGTCAACTTGGCTGTATGTCCAAAATGGTCTCTTCCCTCACTCACAGCCTAGGCTAGGATTCCAATTCTCATTCTTTCTCTCTCCCCGTCCCATCCTCCCTCCCTCTCTACTTCCCTCCCTCCCTCCCTCGGTGGTTAGCTTGGCCTTCCTTACAGTATGGAAGTCAGACTTCCTACATGGTGGCTGGCTTCACCCAGTGTTTATGTTCCAAGAGACCAGAACAGAAGCCTTAGCACCATTTCTGAAACATTCTTTGGTCAAAAGTAAGTCATAAGACCAACCCACATTCCAGTGGAGGGGCTACACTGGGAGGCCTGGTTCATTTCTGGGGACTGCCTATCATACTGACCATAAAGATTTTATACTTTAAGTCTCAAACTATTCTAAAACAAAGAATGAGGTTATCTGTATATCATTCCATGTGACTCAAGGGAATTTTCCTGTAGGTAGCATAATATATGTTGTTGTGGTAGATTTAAATATTATTCCTCAAATACTGCCATGTTTTCAATTTATTAATTATATTTTACAATTAATCTTGTTCCTCTTTGATGCAAAAGAAGTTCCATAAGAAAGCCGTGTAGAGGTGCCCAAAACTAAAAACTGACGGTGATTTATTCTGAACACCAGCAGCTCACCTAACACTACTTTTTAAAAAATATATGTTTTTATTGATTTCAGAGAGGAAGGCAGAGGGAGAGAGAGAACTTCATGATGAGAATCATTGATTGGCTGCCTTCTGCACGCCCCCTACTAGGGATCAAGCCCGCAACCCGGGCATGTGCCCTTGCCTGGTATCAAACCCGGGACCCTTCAGTCCACAGACTGATGCTCTACCTACTGAATCAAACGGGCCAGGGATAGCTTGTTAATTTTTTATGATAATTAAGAAAACTTGATGTGAAAGAAGTGGGTGGACAAGCAGAAAGAAGCTAAAAATGTCAATATTTAATAAAGAAGAATAATGTGTATTAGGGGATTGTTTGGTTTAATTTTTACTTATCCTTTTTAAAAATTATCAAATTCCAAAACAATCTTTGGTATAGAATGTGTAACTCTCCTCAGAAAGCTATGCAGTAGTTCAGCCACCAGAGGGAGCCCTGGTGACCTTTTTTTAAAGCAGTACCTGGGCCAGCCAGCTATTGATTTGGGGCCTAATAGTGTTCCAAAGATGTGGCCAAATCTGTCTGGCTGCACAAAATAATCCCCCTATCACAGACTTGCAAAGCATTAAGTTTTTCTCTACAACACAAGGTTTCCAAATTAAGATGTGTTTCCATATTGATAAAGTGATAAAAGTCATTGAATAGGAAAGAAAGGAATAAAGTAGCTAATATCACAAATGGAAGTGACAGTAGCTTTCAAGGCCAATTAAATCAATACAACACAAAACAGAATGGTCATGGTGGTTGTAGGCTATGTCCTGGGGAATAAAAGAAATATCCACTAAAAACAGTATTTTCTCTAGAACCTGATGACTCACTTCAGAGGTCCCAAACCCTGAAAAGGTTTCTGAAATTCCAATATAGAATTCAAAATAAAAACAAAATATTAATATACACAGCACTTCATTAAGTTGTACTCTAATGATTTCTGCACTTTACAGTATAAGACAAAAGCCAAAAGTTACAGATGTATGCTGAAATTAAAATAATTTTTAAAAATTTTTTCTAATATATTTTATTGATTTTTTTACAGAGAGGAAGGGAGAGGAATAGAGACTTAGAAACATTGATGACAGAGAAACATCGATCAGCTGCCTCCTGCACGCCCCCTAGCTGGGTATGTCCCCGCAACCAAGGTACATGCCCTTGATCTGAATCGAACCTGGGACCCTTTAGTCCGCAGGCCAACGCTCTATCCACTGAGCCAAACCAGTTAGGGCAAAATAATTTTTCTTTTATGCCCTCTAGTCCAGCACTAATTCCCACTGAAAAATAAAATTAAAACATCGTTATATTATAAAGTCATTTTAATCACCATGTTCTGAACTTACTTAGAGACTGCGATAGCTTTAACTTGTATTTTTCCATCAGGCAGAGTAATAGGCTTTGTATACTTAAATGTAGTATTTTCACCATAACCAATTCTCTTTAGAAATTCAGGCTTGCTGCCATCCAAGGTATAATATATGCTGACATCTGGGGTATCTGAAAAACCCGAAATAGGATAACTGCAATTAGCTTTAAAGTATCAAGTCCCCGAATAATGCCGATGGGTCTGTTATTTAATGAGATTTTAAAATATATTATAGAAGTGAATACCAATAATAATAATTGAGTTCCTTCTCTATGCTAAGCACTGGGCCTTACATGAATAAGCTCATTTCATCTGTACAATCCTATTAGATAGGTCCTATTTTATACCCACTTTACAGCTGAGAAAACTTGAGTCCCCGAGAGGTTAAGAAATCTGTCAAATAACAGCAAAGTTGTGATTTAACTCCCGGTAAGCTGGATCCATAGCCCACGCTCTTGAACCACTATGCTATTCTGCATTTCCAATAGGACATTAATTCAAATAGAGTAGGGGTCTATTTTAAAACTAGAACAGCATTTAGAAAGCAGGAGCTATTTTTTCTTTTTTAGTATTGTTTAAGAAATGCTTTTATATTTGGACTTGGTAAATGATTCATTCCTACAATCTTGGAATATTTATAAAGGTAATAAACTAATATAAAGTTAGATTCAAAGTGTCAAAAAATGATAGACAATTAAAGCTCTCCTTCCCACTCCCAACATCAGCTGCTGTAAGGCAATCAATGGAATCTTGACTATCCTTTCAAAAATACTGCATATCAATACAAGCATAAATGTACGTGTTTCTTATTTTACTTACTCTTTTTATACAAAGGTGGTATACCACACCCTGTTCCACATATTTCTTTTTTTCATTTAACAATATATCTTGTATATTGCTCTATACTGGTACATAACGAGTGACCTCCTTCTTTGTTATGGCTGTGTTTATTTTCTCTTTATAGAGATGAGCCTACAGATGGACATCTGAATATTTTCTTTTTCCTTTTTTTTTTTAAAGAATAACCTTGAAAAAACTTCTTTTTATAAGTATATTTGTAAAATATGTAGAACTAGTTGAGTCAAAAGGTATGTGCATTTGTGATTTTGGTTAATATTGCCAAACTTCCCTCCATGGAAGCTGAAACAACTTGCACTGCTACCAGCAATTCATGAAGATGCCTGTTTACCCACACACCCATCGATCTCTCAGGTTCAATTCTGGCATTAGTAGGAAATGTTTTTTGTTATAATAGCTAAGATTTGTTTTTTGTAATAATAATTACAAAATATTGCTTTGTAATAATAGGTGGCTTTATTTTGTAATAACAGCTAAGATTTATTTTGGCATTATTACACGCCAGACCCTGCATACCTCACATCAACTCATTTAATCCTCACAATGGCTCTAAATAATAGATATTATTATCACTATCATATAATGAGGAAACTGAGACTCAGAAAGGCTAATTAATGCACCAGAAATTACTAGAGGTTGTCAAAGCCAGGATTCAATCTCCAATATGAGTGGAGAGCCTGTGTTAGTATATCAAATTTATTATCCGAGCAAAATAATGAACATCCTGGGAACATTTGGGGAAGCCCTGAGACATCTTACCTTGGCCTAAGTGAGTCAAGTACCAATACAAATGAAAGCACCTACACAAATGAAAGGGGAGTCAAAGCTAACTGTCTCAATCTAAATACTAGGATACACCATTCTATAAACCATCAACTATAAGTGTCGCAAATTTTGGAAGTTTTATAAATTTCTCAAGGTCCTGGTTATAGAAAAGATACAAAGAAGAAAAGCAATAACCAGATGAACGTAAAGAGTATGACCATGTTATTTTAAAGCATTTCAAGTATGTTTTATTTTTACCTGATTTCATTTCCACAAGTGTATTGTTATCAATTTCATGGTTGGCTTTTCCAGGCTGAGGCACTCGCAGTGGTATGATCTGAGGAACACACACTGAACCAGCAGTCATTTTCCCTGCTTACATTTTTTAAAAAGTAGATGAAAATAAATTACAATGGCCACATATATTTGAACACACATGCTGAAGTACCTCATTTAAATACAGTAAAGCTAGTAAAAACTAAAGAGAGTATTATTACTATATTTCCTAAAAATATTATTCAATTTTTATTTGAAATAATTATTGCTTCAGCTGTATTTTTGCTATTGAGGTCTTCTGTGGAGTTTCTCCCCCCCCCCCCCAATATATTTTATTGATTTTTCACAGAGAGGAAGGGAGAGGAATAGAAAGTCAGAAACATCGATCAGCTAGCTGCCTCTTGCACGCCCCCTACTGGCGATGTGCCCATAGCCAAGGTACATGCCCTTGACCAGAATCAAACCCGGTACCTTTCAGTCCCCAGGCTGATGCTCTATCCACTGAGCAAAACCGGGTTTTGGCATTCTGTGGAGTTTTGATTATCTAAATTATTACCTTACTCCTGGGAAAAGAGCATGAATGAATGAGATAGGGAAAAGGAATTATTTTTTAAGTATATTTTTAATTAGTTTCAGAGAGGAGGAGGGTGAGAGAGAAATGGAAACCTCAATGATGAGAGAGAATCATTGACGTGCACACCCCACACTGGGGATTGAGCCTGCAACCCAGGCATGTGCCCTGACCAGGAATCGAACCGTGACCTCCTGGTTCATAAGTTGATGAGCAAACACTGAACCACACCAGCTGAGCAAAGGGAATTATTTTAAACTAGAGGCCTGATGCATGTGGGGTCACTCAGCCTGGCCTGCAGGGATGGGGCCAAAACTGGCAGTCTGACTCCCCCAATGGGTCCCAGAGTATGAGAGAGCACTTTGCAAAGTTGCTGTCACTCGGCAGCTCCTGCATTGAGTGTCTGCCCCCTGGTGGTCAGCGCATGTCATAGCTATTGGCTGGTCGGCTGGTCACTTAGACTCTTATATATATAGACTAGAGGCCTGGTGCATGAAATTCGTGCATGGGGGGGGGGGGGCGGACGGGGGATGTCCCTTAGCCCAGCCTGCACCCTCTCCAATCTGGGACCCCTCGAGGTATTTCCATCTGCTCGTCTAATCGGGCAATCGGACATCCTTCTCACAATCCAGGGCTGCCAACTCCAGACTGCCCACCTGCCTGCCTCTCTTATTGCCGCTAACCGCTTCTGCCTGCCAGCCTGATCACCCCCTAAACACTACCTGCCAGCCTAATTGATGTTTAACTGCTCCCCTGCCAGCCTATTTGTCCCCAACTTCCCTCCTCTGCCAGCCTGGTCACCCCTAACTGCCCTCCCCTACAGGCTTGATTGCCCCCAACTGCCCTCCCTTGCAGGCCTGGTCCCTCCCAAATACCCTCCCCTGCTGGCCTGATGGCTCACAACTGTCCTCCCTTGCAGGCCTGGTCCCTCCCACGGTCCTCCCCTGCTAGCCATCTTGTGGTGGCCATCTTGTGTCCACATGGGGGCAGGATCTTTGACCACACGGGGAGAGTCCTCTTGTGTGTTGGAGTGATGGTCAGTCTGCATATTATTCTTTTATTAGATAGGATAGAGGCCTGGTGCATGGGTGGGGACCAGCTGGTTTGCCCTGAAGGGTGTCCTGGATCAGGGTGGGGGTTCTCTTGGGGTGTGGGGTGGCATGGGCAAGGGGCCTATAGTAGTTTGCAGGCTGGCCACGCCCCCCAGAGCCCAAGCAGAAGCCCTGGAATCTGGGATTAATTTATGTTCTACAATTGAAATTTTGTAGCCTAGAGCGGAGCCAAGCCTTCTGCTCGCTCCATGGCGACAGCCATTTCTGTTTGAAACTTTGTAGCCTAGAGTGGAAGGCTGGGCTAGGGCTGCAGAAGTTTGGTTTCCTCCATTGCCTGGGCAACCCTAGCCTCTGCTCTCTCCAGCTCTATGACTGCTGCCATTTCTGTTGGGATTGTGTATCTTATATAATTGAAACTTTGTAGCATTGAGTGGAGGCCTAGGATGGCAAGGGCAGACAGGCGGAAAGCTTGGCTTCCTGCATTGCCAGGGAAACCCAAGCCTCCCTCCTGCTCTCAGTGGCCGCAGCCATCTTGGTTGAGATTTATTTGCATAATCTGCTCCTGATTGGCTGGTGGGCATGGCTTGTGGGTTTAGCGAAGGTACGGTCAAATTTGCATCTTACTCTTTTATTAGGTAGGATGGGCAAATTAAATGAACGCATCAGAACAGAGACCATCACTAGTAATCTGGTCTGAGCTTCCTCTGGATCATTATCAGCCTTTCCTGCCTTTTTTCCTGTGCTATCTCTCTTGGCTTCAGGGATCATGCCAGATAAAGAGAAGTAACTTTGTAGTCAGCATGAAATGTTAATTTAGAGCCAGCTCTTTTGGGAAAGCTCCAGGTTCCAGGTCCTGCAGTTGTCACCAAGTAATTCTTGCATTTGAAAGCTGCAAAGAAACTTTAGAAAGATGACAGATATCAAGCCTCAGATGAAAGATGGCACCAATATAAAAAGTAAGCAACATATACAAAAGTTTCCCACTTCATTTACTATATTTATGAATAAGTATCTGTGTGAAGACTTTACTGACCCTTTCCCTGGGCAATGTCATAATTTTTAATATGTGAAGGATTCAGGAGGAAAAAACACCCCCACCTTAATATAGTGACAATTTCCCATCACTCTTCACCCTATTCAAATTCCAATGATTATGGATAGATTTCACTCAATATATTCATTCCATTTTTATAGTTTACTTACTGCACCATCACTATTATTTACAATTTTCCACATGCTTATATAATCTTATTTATCAATTTGTGGTTGGGTTTTAAGGATATTACTAGTTTTTGTGGTTACAACTCTAAATAATGCTGCTCTGAATATCTTGGGGTTTTAGTTTTGTCACAGAACAGTATTCCCAAAAATGAGATAAACAAATGGAGGAATGAACTTATGCCTGGTTACCATAGTTCCAGAGTAGAGGTCAAGAATTTGCACTGCAAATACTGACAGATCACTAGCCCCTAGGAAAAGATGGCTGGACTTGGAACACTTGCTCAAACGCACATTCCCATTTATGTGAGAGGCAGTTAAAATAAAAATAGTTGAGCCCTGCTGGTGTTGCTCAGTGATTGAGAATCACCTGATGGATTCCTGGTTAGGGCATATGCCCTGGTTGCGCGCTCTATCCCCAGAAGGGGGCGTGCAGGAGGCAGCTGATCGATGTTTCTCTGTCGTCATCCATATTTCTTTTTATCTCTCTCCCTTCCCCTCTCCTAACAATCAATAAAAACATATAAAGAAATAATATAAAATAAAAGTACTTGAAAAAATTACTTCAAAATAAAAATAGTTGTAGAAGAAGTAATTCGCGCGCAGTAACTAGGAGTTGCCCTGGGAAGGCTGGGGCGGCGAATGGGCTCAAAGAAAGGGATCAAGAAGTAGACCGATCCAACAGCCCAAATGGCATTGTGGGGAAAACAGCACCCTAACCCCCAACTCCATCCACCCACGCTCAGATCAGGAACCCCGTTTAGTCCCGGCCCCCGCCCATCGAGGGCAGTCAGAGACTCTCCCTTCCTTACCGCAGGATTGAGGGAGGTCCTCCTCCTCCTCTCCGCAGGATTGAGGGAGGTCCTCCTCTTCTCCGCAGGATTGAGGGAGGTCCTCCCCCACCTCCTTTTCCTCCTCCTCCTCCACCTCTTCTACTATCACCGGCCACCAAGACAGAATTGAGCCCTCCGAGGTCCCTCGGCCGTCCCCAGCCAGGTGCTCCAGCGCTCACTGCGGGGGTACCTCCGCAGACTGCAGCGAGCTAGCCCACCTCTCACTGCCTCCTGCCTTCTCCTTGGTCAAGGTCTCGGTTACCACTGACGCTACGAGCCTCGCCCCGCCTACTGAGAACTGAGCAGGTGATTGGCGGAAAATTGGCTTCCTAGCAACCAGCTCCACCCGTGACGTTCGACTGGGAGAGTGGTACCCGCAGGAAAACGTAGGGGTCCGAGAATACGCCTTCTCGGAGGTTGGAAAATGCTAAAAAGTGGCGTCTCAACTCAGAATGAGGAAAGGAAGCTCGTTCGCCCGACAGGCATTGACATTCTGGAAGCAAGAATAAAAAGGATGTAGGGGGAAACGTGTTTAAAAAAAAAATCAGAGGATGTAGCGGTGTCCGTGAGTGAGGCGGAGCAGGCGCGGCTTGGTCACCTCAAGCCGACAGAGAAGGAAGGACCGGCTGCGACGCGAGGAAGAAGGCCCATCGCTCCGGCCTTGCTAGTTGTCAGGCCACTGCGCGCTTCTCACCCCGCTGGTATAGGAACCGCGTTCTCATGGCTGAGGTGAAGGTGAAGCTGCAGCCGCCCGACGCGGATCCAGTAGAAATAGAAAACAGGTAAGTCAGTGGGTGAGGCTTGGTTCCCGGCGGGTCGTTTGGGCAGCCGGACCCTTTCTCCGGGGACCGTCGGGAGATACCGGACAAGTTCAGTGAGCACGCAGGGAGGGGGTTGCCGGTTTTGGGTCCCCTTCCAATCCCCGAAGAACAAAACTCTTAAGAAATTCAAAAGGAGTTTGACAGTTTGCAATTTTATGTCGCTGTCCCGATGCTGTTGGGGAAGTTGTGATGATGCACTACCTTCCTGTGTGAAGGTGATCGACGCTCAGGAGATGGCGTTTTTACCCAAGGACTTGAGGATACTTGTTCTGATCCCAAGTGGCCCTTGTCGCTACGAATCCCCACGACAGGACGTGTGGGCGAAATCAGGGTGCAGTTTGTGATTACAAAGCAACATTAAGCCACAGATGGTTTCGGTGCGGAATTTAAGTCAAGATTGTAGGGCACTTTCTAAAGCCTCTCAAATTTTGTAATTCGCTAACAGTGCCACTACTATTGTTAGATTACCACATAGTTTTTAAAAAAGCAATTTTCTCAAACTATTATGTATAGCATACGAGGATCCCATGACAATGTGAATATTTGGGCTTATTTCTGTTTGGTAGGGATAATTCCAAAAACAGGCCCCAGTTGTGAATTGTCATAAATTTTGGCTTCCCACCAGAAATATCTGATTTGACTCCTACTTGCAGACTTAATGGCTGCTCAATACACTGAATCCTAACTTTGTGCACTTGCATCTGAGAAAATTGTAGCTGCAGCGTTAATATTTTTTTGTTTTCATTTGACTTTTGTTCTTATTTAGAATTCATATTAGAGACAAAAATGTTTTCCTTAAATAATAATATAAACATGTATCTTGAAAGCTTTGATTCAAAACCATCATAGAAACCCAAACTGTCTGCTAAATGGGAAGACACAATTTCAAATTGTTCTGCTAGTCCCCCCCACACACACCCCACTTGAAAGAAGAATGATATCATTAATTCCTTTGTTCCTAGGATTATAGAATTATGCCACCAGTTCCCTCATGGAATCACAGACCAAGTAATTCAAAATGAAATGCCTCATATAGAAGCTCAACAGCGGGCAGTGGCAATCAATAGACTGTTGTCTATGGTAAGGTGAATCCAACTAGTTAATGTAATTATATTTTTAAGTTACCATTGTCATTACTTCCTGTAATTAGTCATAAAAACATTGGCAGAGCTTGGCCCGCACGGCTTAGTAGTTGAGCATCAACCGACGAACCGGGGTCACGGTTATTTCCCAGTCGGGCACATGTCTGGTCGAGGGCTCAATCTCCAGTGTGGGGCATGAAGGAGGCAGCCAATGGATGAGTCCCTCCCACCATTGATGTGTCTATCTCCCTTTCTTTCTGAAATCAATAAGTTTATAAAATCGACAAAACCAGTTTGGCTCAGTGGATAGAGCGTCGGCCTGTGGACTGAAAGGTCCCAGGTTCGATTCCAGTCAAGGGCATGTACCTTAGTTGTGGGCACATCCCCGGTAGGGGGTGTGGAAGAGGCAGTTGATTGATGTTTCTCTTCGATGTTTCTGACTTTCTATCCCTCTCCCTTCCTCTCTATAAAAAATCAATAAAGTATATTTAAAATAAATAAATAAATTTATAAAATAAAGCAAAAACACTGTTATTAAAAAAAGAAACATTGAAAGAGTGTTAGGTTGTGACTGATAAGATTCTAAACCAGGCAACAGCTCAGACTGCTTTGTTAACCAAATTGTCATTAAGATACATAAAGGCACATAGGCATAGTTTCTTCTGACCTTCTGTTTGCTTTCTACTCCTGGTGTTGGTCATTCCCTCTGAGACACACCCCCCTGATTTTTCTGCGAATCATCACAGAGCCACCTCATCACAGTCTCACCCTGCGCATTTCAAGAAGCAGGAATGAGTCCAGTTAAATGTCAATAGTGCTGGGCCCCTGGGAGGAAGTGCAGGCTCAGTCCCCAGTGATAGCAGTGGGGTTGTTTTGTTTTGTTTTGTTTTGTTTTGTTTTGTTTAGTAAAGTCCTTCTACCTATTCTTACCTTTTCTGTTTTCCTGGAGCCCTGATGTCATTCTCCTCTCCTGTCCAAGTGGTACCCCGTGTTCTAAATGTACCTGTTTCTCCTTCCTTTCTCCCATCATCAAAATTCCCATGTCTTGAGAGCATTTCAGTTGGTCTTAATAGCAATTAGGTAAAACATTTCTATGATAAGGAATCATCTGAAGGCTGCTTTGCTTTTTTTAAATTATTGATTTTTTTTTGAGGGAGGGAGGGAGAAAGAGAAATATCAATTTGTTGTTCCGCTGTTGATGCATTCATTGCTTGTTTCTTGTCTGTCTCCCAACCTACAGCCTTGGTTTATCAGGACAACACTCTAAACTGAGCTGCCTGGCCAGGGCTAAGGCTGATTTGCTTTTTTAAATCAACCAGCT
The DNA here is from genome assembly GCA_027563665.1 of Antrozous pallidus. Taxonomy (NCBI): domain Eukaryota; kingdom Metazoa; phylum Chordata; class Mammalia; order Chiroptera; family Vespertilionidae; genus Antrozous; species Antrozous pallidus. Next base: position 18,171,476 of record CM050518.1, on the reverse strand, counting down.
TTGTTGGATTTCTAAGGCCTCTAGATAAGGAGGTTTGAGGACAAGTGAACTTCCTGTTAAAATGTTCCCTTCAACCTACTAGTCCAAGGGTTGGCAAACTTTTTGTATAAAGTGCCAGATAGTATGTTTTAGGCTTTGCAGGCCATTTGGTTTCTGTTACAACAAATAACTTAAAGAAAGTAGCTATGGTCCATATGAAAATAAACAGGTGTGGCTGTGTTCCAATAAAACTTTATTTTTTTAATTTAATCTTTATTGTTCAGATTATTACAATTGTTCCTCTTTTTCTCCCCATTAGCTCCCCTCCACCCAGTTCCCATCTCACCCTCTGCTCTTACCTCCCCCACACTATCCTCATCCATAGGTGTACGATTTTTGTCCAGTCTCTTCCTGCACTTTCCATACCCCTTTCCCCCTGAGAATTGTCAGTCCACTCCCTTTCTATGCCCCTGATTCTATTATATTCACCAGTTTATTCTGTTCATCAGATTTTTTATTCACTTGAATTTTAGATTCACTTGTTGATAGACATGTATTTGTTCATGATTTACACTTTTATCTTTTTATTCTTCCTCTTCTTAAAGAAGACCTTTCAGCATTTCATATAATACTGGTTTGGTGTTGATGAACTCCTTTAGCTTTTTCTTATCTGTGAAGCTCTTTATCTGACCTTCAGTTCTGAATGATAGCTTTGCTGGGTAGGGTAATCTTGATGTAGGTTCTTGCTATTCATCACTTTGAATATTTCTTGCCACTCCCGTCTGACCTGCATAGTTTCTGTTGAGAAATCAGCAGAAAATCGTATGGGTGCTCCCTTGTAGGTAACTAACTGTTTTTCTCTTATTGCTATTAATCTCTCTTTGCTTTTGCTCTTGTGGTAGGTGTCTTGATGTGGTCCTCTTTGGATTCCTTTTGTTTGGGGTTCTGTGTGCTTCCTAGACTTAGTAAGTCTATTTCTTTCACCAGGTGGGTGAAGTTTTCGGTCATTGTTTCTTCAAATAGGTTTTCAATATCTTGCTCTCTCTCTTTTACTGGCACCTCCATAATTTGGATGTTGGTATGCTTGAGGTCGTCCCAGAAGCTTCTTACACTATCTTCAATTTTTTGGATTCTTTTTGCTTTTCCGGTTGAGTGTTTTTTGCTTCTTTCTATATCAAATCTTTGACTTGATTCTTGTGGTCCTCTAGTCTGCTGTTAGGTCTCTGTATAACATTTTTTATTTCAGTCAGTGTATGCTTAATTTCTAGTTGATCCTTTTTCATATCCTCAAAGGTCTTGTTAAATTTATTGGCCTTTTCTAGGATATTCTTGAAAAACCTTATAACTGTGGTTTTGAACTCTATATCCAGTAGTTTGTTTTCCTCCATTTCTTTCATTTGTGATCTGTTTCTTTGTCTGCACATTTTCGCTGCTTCCCTGAGTTGGTAGAGTAGCTTTGTATGGTAGGTGTCCTCTAGGGGACAGTGGCTCAGCCTGAGGTGGACACTCTTGGTGCACCCCTTTGTGGGCTGTGTGCACAGTCTTGTTGTAGTTAAGCCTAGATTGTTGGCATCACTGGGAGGAATTGACCTCCAGGCCAATTAGCTGTGAGGATGAGCTGTGTCTACACTGGGATAGCTTCTGTGCTCAGCTTGGATGGGGCAGAGTCTCAGAGTTGAGCAGTCAGCCTTGGTTTACTGTCAGCCCCGCCCTAAGATGCCCCTGGGTCTCAATGTTCCACGGCAATGGCTGCACGCACCTCTGAGAGCAAGCTGCCCTCAAGTTTTGCTCACTGCCAAACAGTCCGGTTTCTCCCTGAATGAGTCTGGACACCCAAAGTTTCACCCAGAACTGGAGTACAGTGCAGTTGGGAGGTTTTATTTCCCTCCCAAACGAGAGAGCCAGCCACGTGCTCAGCTTCCCACCCTCTCTGTGAGCTTGCGCACCTCCGCAGCTTCCTGAGTCTCAGTGTGCTTCCTCCTGGCAGTCCAGTTTCACCTCATATGAGTCTGGGTTCCCCAAGTCTCACCCAGAACTGAGGTTCAGTGCAGTGGAGAGCCTTTGTCTCCCTCCCCATTCAAGAAAACCAGCCTTGTATTTAGCCGCCTGCCCTTTTCACGCGTGCGCGTGCATCTCCACATCTCCGCACCTCTGCCCTCCGCACCTCCTCTGAGTCTCAATGTCCTTTTCTCTTTCCTTCCAGTTGTAGAATTTCCACTCAGCCAGCCTTCCTGTGGTTCTGGATGATGTCCGTTTTGTCTTTTAGTTGTAGTTTTGAAATTGTGTGAGACAGCAGTTTAGGTGTTTACCTATGCCACCATCTTGGTTCCTACTAATAAAACTTTATTTATAAAAACAAGCAGTGAGCCAGATTGCTGACCTTGTTTTAGCACCAGGGAAAAAAGGATTCTTGGTGATTTCTAGTCATTTCACTTTTTTCTTTTTTTTTATTATTGTTTTTTAATATTTTCATTGTTTAAAGTATTACTTATATTAGTACATATATCTCCATTTTTTCCCCATTGACCTTTCCCCAGCCTCCCCTAACTCCTGTTGCATGCCCTCATCCCACCCCCCAGTGTCTTGTGTCCATTGGTGTGCTTATATGAATGCATACAGGTCCTTTGGTTGATCTATTTCCCTCCCTTCCCAACACTCCCCAGCCTTCCCGCTGTAATTTGACAGTTTGTTCGGTGCTTTACTCTAGTCATTTCATTATGATGGTCTGTAGCTCAAGGAAAGATAGAGGAAGGGATGCTGGGAGGTTGTGGCAATAGAAAGTGTTTTTGTCCTTTGACCACTCTTTCAACCCTTTCCTCTCTGTCTGAAAATCATACTCAGTATCCCCCTCTCTTTTACTATCTCTGTGACTGACCCCACCTACTGCCAGTCCTGTTGGCTACAGGCTGTAGTCAGGTGTAGAGCTATTGAAGAGTTTTAAGCAAGAGTAATTATCAATAAATTACAAGTTATTACTGATTTTGCCTCTTAAATAAATCTCAAATTTGTCGCCCCATTTCCATTCCTAAGACCCCTGTATGTGTTCTGGCTCTTGGCTTTTACCTGGACTATTACAGTGCATCCTAATCGGCTCTTCTGGCTCCATCTGCCTCAGAGCAAGACAGTCTGATGTGTCTTAAATACAGATCTGACAAAGTCACTTTCTCACCAGAAATACTTTTTTTTAATATATATTTTTTTGTAGAATAACAGATTTAATAGTAGTACATATGTTTTCCTTCCCCCCCCCATTATCTTCCCCCCAGCCTCCCCTACCCCCCAGCACATGTCCCCACCTGCCCCCCCCCCCCAGTGTCTTCATTCATTGGTTATGCTCATATACATGCATACAAGTCTTTCGGTTGACCTCCCTCAGCACCCGCCTCCCACTCTCCCCAGCCTTCCTCCTATAGCTGGACAGCCTGTTCAATGCCTCCCTGCTTCTATATCAATCACTCTCCCCTTTTTTTTTCCTTCAAACATATCTTGCATCTGCATACTAGAAATAAACGTACAAGAACAAAAAATGTTTGAGTCTTAGTTTCAATGTCCAACTGTTCTGAGTCCCAGTTTCAATGTCAAATAGTTCTTCATGTGTACATGTCAGCAATGGTATCCAGATGGTGGACACATCGTGGCAATGCAAGTTCCATCCTCTCTGGTTTGGTCCTGGGCCGCCTGCAGCCACGCACAGCTGTTAACTGTTAGCATGGCAAGGTGTCGTCAGTGTCCCCCATCTCTGGACCGTCCCCATGACTGGAACAGACCCGTCAGTTCCTCACTGTCCCAGGAACCCACATGGTCTTGGAGTTGTTCTCTGAAAACACACAAACACATTCTCGACCAAAAGTTAACAAAGGGATCCTCTCTGCATATTAGACTTGGGATTCTTTTTATTTTTGCCTAAATGATTTTCCTTTGGCTTATTTTGACACCATGTGTGTTTTTTCATGGGTGTCCTGCTGTTGGCTTTACTAATGGAAGTTACTTTTCTGGAGTAAGAATTTTCTAGATGTATTTTACTTACATGATATTACCCCACCATCCCTCCCCCCCCCCCCTTTTTTTTTAAATTAATGGGGGTTATTGGAAATTTTAGATTGCAGTCTTGGTAATTTTAGATTTTAATTTTTGCACACAAATATGACTGCTTTAGGTTCTTTGGATGTTAGGCAATTTTACAGTGAGATGAACTACTAATAGATATTTTAGTTGTTGTTTTAGGAACAGCTTTTTGTCCAGTACACTTAAATTTTCTTGAGTGTTTACTTATTTCACTTGGCCAATTTAAATTGATCTGAAAACTTGATTACTATTTTACTGTCAATTTTAATACTCAAGCAAAAATCTTAGTTTACCCTGTAAATATTAGTGGAAAGAATTATTTGGATTCTTTAGTAGGTCCTAAGTATTCCTGGTACTAGATTGAATTTAGATATAGCACAGCCATTGCTGGCCGAGGCTCTGTCTGCAACCTGGGTCCCCAGAAATACTTCTTTCAGTGCTAGAGATTCAAGTCAAAACTCATGGGTTTACCACATTGAGCCTCTACCTTCCTCACCTATCTCCTCTCTTGCCATCATTGTGTCTCATAAGTTAGGTTTCAGAGGGACCACATCCTGCTGTTACATGTCTCAGGTCCTTTGCTCATGCTGTCTTCCCTGCTTAGAAGGCCCTTCTTCCCCTTCTTTTTAAAGTAAAAAGCTTATCATAATAGACTACTCATTATCCTCTAAGACTCAGCTCTGCTGTTGTCTCCCAGGAAGCTCCCTGAATCCCAGATTGGGCCATAGCTTCTTCTCTGAGCCTATCCCACCCATTACTTTCCACTATCTTAACGCCAACCAGATGGCAGTGAAGTTAGGTGTATGATTCGCTTTTAGAATTCATGTTCATACCCTAAACAACAGTCGTAGTACTGGTTCATTAAATGTTCATAGGTTGAGTTAAATGGTTGAATGAAACCTGTAAATTGAACTTTGTGGTTCAGTTTTGCTACTTAATGGAGTCTGGGGAGGAAGGGCCTTACTGTTCAGCCATATGTAAACCCATTTCCAAATCATGGGTCTGCCCAGTCTTAACATGGAAATGGGGCCTCTTAGCCATGTCTTCCCCAAACTGCCAGAAGCCCAGTGGCTCAGACCCAACGACATTTAGAAGTATGTTTAAACATACTTTATTTTACTTTTAACTTTTTACAGAAAAACAAAGCCGGGACTTTTATTCATTGGTTGACTCTTCTGCCTAATTTTCCATGTAACACAAATAGAAATCACACATATCAGTAAATGTCACTATTAACTTTGTAAAGTTTAATCATTGTGTTAAAAAAAATTTTATTTGAACTTTATATTATGCAAATTATATTTTATTTGTATTATACTTACTTATATTTATTGAATTTGTTTTAATTTGAATCACGATTTATTGAGTATAAGTGAACTTTCTGCTAAAATATTCTAAAGTTGCTTATTTGTAATTCTTTATAAATTGATTATATAACCAAGCCAGGATCAAGCATATAAGTAATTGTTAGATATTAATATTTTAGAAAATGGTGAGATAAAGAGCTAAATTTAAAAAAATGCACTGTATATGATAGGGAGAAATTTAAATCTCAAGTTAAGAACTGACAAATAACTATGGGAGTTAGGATATTTAGTCTGTGTAAAATACTAAAGAATGCATTAACATTTGTCATTAGATTTGATGTATCTCCAAAATAATTCACTGCTATTTTCTATCTTTAAAAATGTTAGGGTCAGTTGGATCTCTTAAGGAGCAATACAGGCCTTCTGTATAGAATAAAGGATTCTCAGAATGCTGGGTAAGCATGTAATCACATCATTTTAAAAAAACTTTGGTTATTACCAAAGTAATATATGTTTTTGGGGAAAAGCCGATACAGAATGGCATAATGTAAACCTCTTGCATACCATCCCTGCCTCCTATCATGAGCTCCCATTTCCCGGAAATAACTGCTTATAATAATTTGGTATATATTTTTTTCTTCTAGATATATAAATACATATAGATGATTATATATTTATATGTAATCTCTCTTTTTCTTTTTTTTTTTTAACAAAAAATGGAATCATTCTATTCATACTGTCTTGCAACTTGTTTTTTTTTCACTTACTCTGTCTTGGACATCTTTTCATTCTGGTACATACAGCTCTGTCTCATTCTTTTTAAGGTAAGTCCTTATTTTGGTAAATAAGTCAATGTGATGACCTTGTCTGCTGATTCATTGGAGTAGTCATATAGATTATTAGATTATCTTGTACCTCTTTGCCTTTTTAATTCTACTTTATTCCCCTGCAGTAAAATGAAGGGATCAGATAACCAAGAAAAACTAGTATATCAGATCATAGAGGATGCAGGAAATAAAGGTAAGCATGTGAAGGAAGAAGCAGAAAAAAAATTGATTTTTGGACCAGATACAGGGACTGAGATTCTGTCTTCCTGGGGAATATCAGTGTCTGTGCTGCCACTTATATAAAAAGGAGAGAAAAATAGTATACTTCTATATTGGTGGGGGGTGGAGGGTGGGGAGGGAGAGGAAGTTGGTTTACAATTGAGAGTATGTAAAACAGTGTATTCTTTATTAATTATTGTATTATTTTCCATACAAACAACTGTAAACCTACTTTTGACTCACCCTATACTATACAAAGGGTTGAAGGACATGTGGAGTGATGTCTCTGTTGCCTCACAGGAGGCCGGGATTAGATAACTGTGAGCAGGAATGGAAAGAAACTTCCAAATATTGAACCATGTGAATGTATTATCCAAAATAAAACTTAAGGTCCTTTTTTAAATCCTCTTTATACTTAGGAAAGCCTTAGTTTCTTCATCATATGTAAATTGTGGCTAATAAAATCTGGTTTTTCAAAAAACAGACGGAGAGATGTGTAGGGCAGTGTGGCAGTATCTGACTAGGTTCCCTCAACAGCTATTTAGTTTCTCTAACTTCATGGAAGAACTATATCTAAATTGCTACTTATAAAGAAAAATAAATAAATTGCTGTTTATTATAATTTAGGATCTATTTGATCCGTTAGCTTTAACAGTATGATGTAATCTGAAACCACTAAAAATAGATGTATGAAAAAGCCATTCTGTGTTGAAAAAAATTATTACCTCATTATACCTCTGCATTGGGAAGAAAATATGGCAAAATATTTTTACATAATATTCCCTTTTCACATGTAACACTCCTTCTTTCTTTGAAAGAAAAATTATAGCTCCCCATGCAGGCTGTTTATTGGCTGTAAGAACTATAATCTTCCTATTTTCCATCTCCTGTAGTGCTCACATAAAGGATTTGTTTGTTTGTTTGTTTGTTTGTTTTGCTCTCCCTTGAAGATTGCAGCTGACTGTAGCCCAAACTTAATTTTGTGTTTTACATATATAATCTGATGTGAAATTTATAGAAAAAGAGGTTGGGATGCAGGAGGGAATAGAAGAGACAGTCAAACACCACTTAACCATAAGGATAAGTTCTGAAAAATGCATAATTAAATGACTTTACTGTCCTTGTGCAAATACCATAGAGTTTACTTACACAAACATAGGTGATATAAATCTAGTACATACCTAGGCTATATGGCATATTATGGCTTATTGCTCCTAAACTATAAGCCTATATATACCACGTTACTTTGTAAAACAACACAAGATTAAATCAAGCACAAAAGAAAAGGATACAATCAGGAGACACAGTAAACCCAAGATGTTTAAGACTAGGGATTGGTGAGGCTACTGCAGCATAGTTTTACAGTAAACTTTTTTTATAAGTAGAAAGAGTACATTCTAAATTTATAGTAAGTATAATATAGTAAATACGTAAATCAGTAAAATAGTCACTTATCAAGTATTATGTACTGTACATACTTATATATGCCGCATTTTTATGCAACTGGTAGGTTTGTTTATACCAGCACTACCACAAACACATGAATAATGAGTTGGGCTACATTAGGACACCAGATGATAGAAATTTTCACCTCTATTACAATCTTTTGGACCAGGATACATGCGGTCCATTACTGACTGAGATGTCAATATGTAGCACATGACTGCATAAATTTAATAGCATTCAGGATTTTTCTTCCATTACAAAAATATCCTTTTAATTTGTTTTTAAAAAGGTTCCACACTAGGATTCTAATAAATTTGTATAGAAGATAGAACATATAACATATATTGTTTTGCATATTTTTGTTACTTTATGTGAGATTCTTACCTCTATGTCACTTAATTTTCCCTATAGCTATGCCCTAGCAATATATAGATATATATTTTTGCTGGTTTTGGAATGAGATATAAGTAATGGGATTATAAACACAAATCCTATAGTTTTAAACTTATTTTACTTTACTTTCTTATAGGAATATGGAGCAGAGACATCCGGTATAAAAGTAATTTGCCATTAACAGAAATTAACAAAATTTTAAAGAATTTGGAAAGTAAAAAGCTTATCAAAGCTGTTAAGTCTGTAGCAGTGAGTAGTTTTCTCTTTTCTTCCAAATATTTACTATACATATTACTGAAACTATATTTCAGGTTTTTATTGTTCTTTAAGCTGTGCTGTGATTTAAAACTGATCAAAAGTTAAGATTAAAAGTTAGCTCAGACTTGGTTTGAGATGCTGCTTAGATATGTCACTTCTTACCCACTCAAAAATTTAAAGCTAATTTACTCAATTTAGGAAAGAATTTTTGGAATCATGAACATTTTCCCTGAATTTTGTGATGTGTAAGATAATTTACTTCATCCTAATATACTAGATTACTCATTGAACAAATAAATATATACTATGTACTTGGAATACATTAGTGAATAAGTCAGAGAAAGATCCCTGCTTTGGTGGATCATCTGTTCAAGGACATAGTTTCTCCTCCTCACCCCACCCTACTCATCACATCCTTCAGGGCTCCATGCTCCAGAGCTGTGTCCATCATGGACATCTGCTGCTGACCTCACTGATTTTAGTATCAGAGGAGCCAAAATTCCCTTAAAGTTTGCTTGAACACAAATTTCAGCATATAAGAATTTAATATTCATGCACATTAATGCAGCCACTATGGAGGTTCCTCAAAAAAATTTTAAAATGGCTGAAACCTGTTTGGCTCAGTGGATAGAGCGGCGGCCTGCGGACTGAAAGATCCCAGGTTCAATTCCGGTCAAGGGTATGTACCTTAGTTGCGAGTACATCCCCAGTGGAGGATGTGCAGGAGGCAGCTGATCGGTGTTTCTCTCTCATCGATGTTTCTAACTTTATATCCCTCTCCTTTTCTCTCTGTAAAGAATCAATAAAATATATATTTAAAAAATGGAACTGCCTTATGACCCAGCAATTCTACTTCTGGGTATATATCTGAAGAAATCCAAAATACTGATTCAAAAGAATATATGCACCCCTATGTTCATTGCATTATTTACAATAGCAAAGATAAGGAAGCAACCTAGGTAGACGAGTGAATAAAAAAACAAAACAAAAAACACCAGTGGTAATATATATAATGGAATATTAGTCATAAGAAAGAATAGAATCTTACTATTTATGACAGCATGGACAGACCTAGAGAGTATTATGCTAAGTGAAAGAAGTAGGAGAAAGACAAATACATGATTGTAATTATATGTGGAATAAAGAACAAAATACATGAATAAATAAAATTGAAACGGACTCAGATACAGAGAACAAATTGCTAGTTGCTAGAGGGGAAGGAGTTTTGAGGACTGGGTGAAAAGACAGAGGGATTAAGAAATACAGATTGATGGTTACAAAATAATCACAGGAATGTAAAGTATAGCATAGAGAATATAGTCAATAATGTAATAACTATATATGGTGCCAGATAGGTACTTGAAATATCAGGGGATCACTTGTAGGGTATATGATTATCTAACCACAAGGCTGTACACCTGAAATAAATATAAAATAATATTGAATATCAACTGTAATTGAAAACTTAAATTAAATTAGAAACATAGTTGAATTGCCAAAAAAGATTTGATACTCATTTGATTTCATCAATGATTTTTATGTCATACCACTCCTTAAGTTAGAATATTATTTCTGTTTCACATTTTTAATGGGTAAGTTCCAATATATACAGAAGTAAGGAAAATAATATAATGAATCCCCACATACACATTCCCTAGCTTCATTTATACAATTCTCCTACATCTTTACTTTTAATTAGGGGCCCACTGCATGAATTCATGCACATTGAAAGGAACTGTGGACTGCGAGGCTACAGTGGGCACAGGGATGGGTTTTGGCTCATCCTCCAGGTCCCCACCTGGCTGCTCCCACCGAGGACCGGGTCCCCTGTCTGCTGGCAGCCCCACTTGCACCACCATTCTCACATGCTGATGGCACCAGCCCCGCTTGCATTTAGGGCCAGCACCAGTAGTGGGTGTAAGGGGTTGGTGCTGTCAGTGGGTGCTAGTGGCAGCTGCTGTCCCAGTCACCCCTCAGGAGCACAGGGAGGTAGAGAAGGCTTCTGGTGGCAATTGGAGCTGGCAGCCACCACTTGTACCCACTGATGGTATCGAGAGATTGGGACTGGCACCGGGTGCCAGCCGCGGGTGCGAGGTGACTGATCACAGTCGGCAGCCACCACTTGCACCTGCTGACAGCGCTGAGTGAACATTGCAGGTGCTGGCAGCAGATGCAAGTGCCAGATGGGACCGCGGCATGCAGGAGCAAGTAATTTTAACCTACCGGGATCAGGCCTAGACAGGCAGTTGGACATCCCTCAAGAGGTCCCAGATTGGAGAGGGTGCAGACTGGGCTAAGGGACATCCCCTGCCTTCTATGCACAAATTTCGTGCACTGGGCCTCTAGTCTCTATATATAAAAGCCCAGTGACCATAATGATAGAATGACCAGAACAACTGGTCGCTATCTCCTGCACTGACCACCAGGGGGCAGATGCTTAACACAGGAGCTGCCCCCAGTGGTTAGTGCACTCCCACAGGGGAAGTGCTGCTCAGCCAGAAGCCAGACTCATGGCTGGTGAGTGCAGTAGCAGTGGCAGGAGCCTCCCACCTCCGAGGTAGTGCTAAGGAGCAGCAAGCCCAGCTTCTCAGGGATTGGGCCTAAGCTGGCAGGAGAATATCCCCTGAGGGGTTCCAGACTGCAAGAGGGCCAGGCCGGGCTAAGGGACCCTCTGAGTGCACAAATTTTGTGCACTGAGCCTCTAGTGATATGATAAGAAGATCATTTGATTTCTGATCTTCCAGTCTAATCATAAGAAAAACATTAGACCAAATCCCAATTAAGGGCATCCTATAAAATACCTGACCAGTGATTCTCAAAACTGGCAAGTTCATCAATAATGACACTTAAAAACTGTCACAACTAAAATTTGCCTCAGGAGACATAACAACTAAGTCTAATGTGGTATCTTGGGGAGAAAAATGGACCAGAAAAAATGACATTATGGAAAAACTAAGGAAATAAGAACAAAGTGTATATTTTAGTTAGTAATAATATATCAATATTGGTTCACCATTGTAACAAATGTACCCTATTAATGTAAGAAGCTAATAATAAGGAAAACATCACAAGGTAAATGGAATTCTATACCATTTCCACAATAATTATGTGAATCTAAAACTCTAAAATATAATGTTTTGAGCTTTTTTCACGTTAGTTTTGTGAGTGTTAGCTTATAAGCACATCTTCTGTGCATGCTTTTTTCTAGGCCTCAAAAAAAAAGGTGTATATGCTCTATAACCTGCAGCCTGACCGGTCTGTGACTGGTGGAGCCTGGTACAGTGACCAGGATTTTGAATCTGAATTTGTAGAGGTGCTTAACCAACAGTGTTTCAAGTTCCTACAAACCAAGGTAAGGCATAAATGAGTAAACTATCATTTCTTTTTAAGTTTCTTCATAAAGAATGTTTAATTTTGTAGATCTTGTTTTATAGGCATATTAAATTGATAATTTTTACTAAACAAAACATGTTCTGTTGATTTCACTCTGTATGAATTATATTCAGAAAACAGTATTGTTCTTGCTGAGATTTATATGTCTATCTTTATAGGCAGAAACAGCCCGAGAAAGCAAACAGAATCCAATGATACAAAGAAATAGTTCATTTGCTTCATCACACGAAGTGTGGAAATATATCTGTGAATTGGGAATCAGTAAGGTCAGAACTCAGTTTCTAATTTTAATCTTATTTTTAAAAACTTACTTATCATAGTTTATTCCAAACATATTTGACCCAGACTCTTTTTTGCAGGTGATAACCTGTCAATATTCTACAGAACCCACTTTGAAAAAGTACTATCCTGAGCCAGTTAGGCAAAGTTGGTCATTGCCATTGGCATTGTAGGAACTGTGTATATTTGAGCTTAGGAGATAGAGCATCAGAGCAGAGCCTGGTAGTACATTTCACTTTCAGACACATTTGTAAAAAATATGTTTTTATTGATTTCAGAGAGGAAGAGGGAGGGAGGGAGGGGGAGAGAGAGAGTGAGGGGGGGGGGAGAAACATCAACAATGAGACAGAATCATTGATTGGTTGCCTCCTGCATGCTCCACACTAGGGACAGCCCACAACCCAGTGAAATCAATAAAAATATATTTTTTAAAAATGTGTGATCCAGGCATGTGCCCTTGACTGGAATTGAACCTGGGGCCATCATTCCACAGGTTGACGCTCTATCCATTGAGCCAAACCAGCTAGGGCAGGCACATTTCAATGTAAGTGCCAAACAGTCATCACATCAGCTGTCATTTATTGGTATTTTTCTCTTATGAAATATATAGTGGTATTGGCATATTTTTTAAAGACCTTTACATAAGATACTATCCATAAGGAAACTGTGCTGAATACTTTTCATGATCAAAGAAGAAATTGAAGTGAACATTTGGAAAAGTCATTTTTCATTTCCCGGATTTTTCATTGATAAAAAAAACTAGTGATTTTGACTAAAGACTGTTTTATGTCTAAAGTACCTTTCTGCTCAAGCATTTTATAAATCTCCATCCAATTCTTACTAAACTTGACTTTATAAGACGTCTAGATTTTACGTAAAAGAGCAAAGATGAAAGTCATGTTGAGGTAAGATTTCTGTCCCTAGTATTTGAGTGGTTTGTGCTAACTTGGATCATTGTTCAGCCTCTTTGTGTTTTTGATGACTTGTTTTTAACTCCCTCCAAAAGGATGTGTCTTTGTCCTTCTTGTTTCCTTTTAATATATCCCCTTTACAGGTAGAGTTGTCCATGGAGGACATTGAAACCATCTTGAATACACTCATCTATGATGGGAAAGTGGAGATGACTATCATCGCTGCAAAGGAAGGCACAGTTGGCAGTGTAGACGGACACATGAAACTGTACAGAGCAGTCAGTCCAATCATCCCACCTACGGGCTTGGTCCGGGCCCCCTGTGGACTCTGCCCGGTGAGTTCAAGAGACTTCACGTTACACTTGACTACCTCCAAGTGCAAATGCCACGTAACGTACCAGCAAGCACACCCCAGTTTTCTGACTCTCAGGGTTGACCAAAAATTAATCAAACCTCCATGTAATCTTGATATTTAATGAACAAATCATTGCCTTACATAAGAAATCTGTGTTTTCTGGCCCTAAAATGGACAATTTTTGACAACTATTAATCATTTAACCTAAGTAGTGTGATAAATGAGATTTGTTGAGAACATACCATAGTTATGTGGTTTCATTAAATCCTCCTTATGTCCCTTTGAGCTACTGGAGTTATTTTGCTTAAGTAGGAGGGAACTTAGGCCAAGAAAAATCTAAGAGCATGTAGCTTAGAAGTAACAGCCAGCATTCAAATTCAGGGGTAATGTTCTTTCCCCTGCAGTATGCCCAAGTACTCTTCATTCATTCATTCATTCATTCCCATATAGTTTATGCGTGCCAACTGTGCTATAGGGACTGCTCCAGCCCTCCTCACATTTATATTCATGGGCTGCTAATCTGTTTTATTTCATTACTAGAGCCCGATGCACGAAATTCGAGCAAAAGTAGGTTTTCCTTCCCCCGGCTGCTGGCACCGGCTCTCCTCTGGTACCCGGGACCCAGGCTTCCCTCTGGCCGCCAGCGGGCACCCGAGACCTGGGCTTCCCTTGTAGCCCTGGCTTAGTCCGGAAGGATGTCCGGTCTAATTAGCATATTACGCTTTTATTATAGATATTGGCTCTTTTCTATATATCTAAGCATTCTATGCCATGGTTTCAATTACTAGAAAAAAGGCTTCCATATTGGAAATTCTATTCCTTCACAAAAAGGAAAGTAGCTAAACGGGAAACATTTCATTAGTCAAAACTTAAGTCATTCTTATGTATAGATTGCCCTTGTATTCCTATGTTACCTACTAATACCCTTTTCTCCAGTGGGCATGTGAACATGGTCATCTTAATGCTATAGTAAAAGATTTCCCAGTAAGTAACTTTATGATTACAGAGCAGGCCTAATTATAATATGTCCTTATATACAGATCTAATCTCTTTCAATTTGAAAGTTTTGTTTTTAATAGTGCTTTAAGTAAATGGTTAGGTCTTGGATAGTTTGTTAATAGAAATTTGAGACATTTAATTTGACTTTATTAATATAATAATTTAAAATTTCAGTTTGAATATAAACATTTTTTTCTGTTTTAAAGGTTTTTGACGACTGCCATGAAGGCGGTGAGATTTCACCATCTAACTGTATTTACATGACAGAATGGCTTGAATTTTAATAGAGAGCTAGAAACTTTATGACATCTTTCAAATGAAGTTACTTTGGGAGCAAATAATTTTAACTCATGTGGAACATCAAATTCCCTTGAAAGCAAACTTCACAATACTGGGAACAGACTTACTGCTATGAAAATATATTTTTTAAATCTATGAAGACTAAATTTATATTGGTAGAGTAGCTACCAGAATATAAAGCAGGTAAGTGAAATCCCTTCTTTAATAAATAAAATACTTTGAAGTTCTGGAGGACAACATCTGAAGCTTTCAAGATTTGACTATCCAAGAAAAAAAAAAAGCCAACAAATGCGTATTTACCAATGGATAATGGCTGGAGCCTAAAAATGCTTGTTTTAAAGCTATTAAGTTCTTCATTGGAAATTGTTTATATCTGGTTCACTGTCACCATTTCTGTTTTCTCAATGGTTCCACTGAAAAGAAATTAAAACAGGAAAGGCAGGAATAACAGAGCAGTTTGTGCAAATCGGGGTGTGAATAGAGAGGATAGTTGGAACATCCTTTTCCACATTCTGTTCCTTTTTATGTCACATATTCTTGCCCCAGCCAGTTTTGCTCAGTGGATAGAGCGTTGGCCTGCGGACTGAAGAACCCTAGGTTTGATTCTGGTGACAGGCACATGCCTGGGATGCAGGCTCAACCCCTAATAGGGGCATGCAGGGGCAGCTGATCAATGATTCTTTCTCCTCATTGATGTTTCTATCTCTTCCTGCCTGAAATCAATTAAAAAAATATTTTTTTAATATTTTGGAGGATTATGCCACTGCATTTACCACAAACCTAAATGATAACTATTGTCAAAGATGTTTTCAGTCTATAAATATTTATTATTATTATCCAAAAGGGTTTTTTCCCTCTAGACCTTCTTTGTTAAAGTCTAACAAGTTCACTTTGTAGCTGTATTATTGAATAGAATTTTTCCTATATTATTATTTAAGTAACATTAAAACTAAAAATAATCCATTGCCCTCTATTCACACTTTCTTTTGGGAAGGGTACCATTCTTTTGTTCTTGTCCTGTTTTATTTCTTTTCCTTATTCTATTCTAAAATTCATGGTGCAAAATGTCTAAACAGAGCAGAAAGCCATTGTCATGTCCTTAGTTCTAATACTACTTTTGGTTCCATTCTTCTAGAGAAAATACTAGTTTGTTTGATGTAGTGTTGCACAGATGTTAGCTGGAGAACTTTTTAGTATCTCATCTGTTGTATTTTCCCTTTTAACTCCAGGCAGTGTACCTCAGTTGGTTGAACATCACCCCATACACAGAGGATACCAGTTCAGTTTCAGTAAGGGCACATGCCCAGGTTGCAGGCTTGATCCTGGGGGGCGAGGAGAGCAGCTGATTGATGGTTCTCATCTAGGTTTCTCCCTCTCCCTCTCTAAAAGCAATAAAATAAATGGGCCTGGCCTGCATGACTCAGTGTTTGAGCATCAACCTATGAACCAGGAGGTCACGGTTTGATTCCCAGTCAGGGCACATGCTCAGGTTGCGAATTCAGTCCCCAGTTGGGGGGACATGCTAGAGTCGGCCATTCACTGATTCCCATCATTGATGGTTCCATCTCTCTCCCTTCCTTTCTGAAATCAAAAAATATATTTTATAAAAAAGTTTCTTCGGCTAGGCCAAAAGTGTGATACCAGAGTAAAGAAATTCAAGCTCAGCCGAGACCGGTTTTGCTCAGTGGATAGAGCGTCGGACGACTGAAGGGTCCTGGGTTCGATTCCGGTCAAAGGCATGTACCTTGGCTGCGGGCACATCCCCAGTAGTGGGCGTACAAGAGGCAGCTGATCGATGTTTCTCTCTCATCGATGTTTCTGACTTTCTATCCCTCTCCCTTCCGCTCTGTAAAAAATCAATAAAATATATTTTTTTAAAAAAGAAATTCAAGCTCAGCTACTCCTGAAGCCTGAGTTCAAAAACCAGTTTGGAGCCAAACCTGGTTTGGCTCAGTGGATAAAGCATTGGCCTGCGGACTGAAAGGTCTCAGGTTCGATTCCAGTCAAGGGCATGTACCTTGGTTGTGGGCACATCCCCAGTGGGGGGTATGCAAGAGGCAGCTGATCAATGTTTCTCTCTCATCAATGTTTCTGACTTTCTATCCGTCTCCCTTCCTCTCTGTAAAAAATCAATAAAATATATATTTTTTAAAAGTTTGGAGATATTCTTAAGTCAGGGATGGGGAACATCCAGCAAGAGGGCTGTACAGATCCACAGAACCATTTGGTCTGGCCCTTCCAAGGCAATTATAGAGGGGACTCAAAATTCAACAAATCTAGAAGTGTAAATTTATCAATATAAATTTATATTGAGTGAATCCTAACTAATAAAAGAGTAATATGTAAATTAACCACCACTCTGCTACACCCATAAGCCATGCCCATCAGCCAATCAGGAGCAGGTATGCGAATTAACCCAACCAAGATGGTTGAGGCTACTGAGAGAGCAGGAGTGAGGCTTGGGGTTCCCTGGTAATGGAGGAAGTCATGCTTTCCGCACACCCTGACAGGCCCAGGCCTCCATTCAAGGCTCCAAAGTTTCAATGATAAAAAATAAATAAATCCCAACAAAAATGGCTGCAGCCACAGAGTAAGGAGGCTTGGCTCCACTCAAGGCTACAAAGTTTCAATTATAGAAGATAAATCCCAGATACCAGGGCCTCTGCTTGGGTCGCTGGGGGGCTTGGCTGGCCTGTAAACCACCCTGGGCCCTCTCCCAGGCCACCCCATTCCCCAAGGGGACCCCCACACTCATCTGGGACACCCTTCAGGGCAAACCAGCCAGCCCCTACCCATGCAGCAGGCCTCTATATAATAAAAGAGTAATGTGCAAATTAATCATCACTCCAACACACAAGATGGCCAACAGGGGAGGGCAGTTGGGAGGTACCAGGCCTGCAGGGGAGGGCAGTTAGGGGTCACCAGGCCTGCAGGGAAGGGCAGTTAGGGGTCACCAGGCCTGCAGGGAAGGGCAGTTAGGGGTGACTAAGATACAGAGAATCCAGGAGCCTGTAAACTACAGATTTTTCTTCTACCCCCAGTGAGAGTTGGAATGATAATATCTGTCCTTCCTGGGGCCTGTCCTATCACAGAGGCCTGGTCTTATTTAATAAGCAAACTGAACTTGGAGAATTCCCATTGGAGAGCAAGAACTAGTTTTAAATAAAGACTGCATTATGTCTTGATTTTTTCCCCCAGAGATTTATTTTTACAGTTTACAATTAATGGCTAAAACATAAAAATATCCCTTGCCTCACTAGAATAAAAATTCTCTTTTTTTCATAGTACGTTTTAAATTGTGAGAATTAGCTGAAGGAGAAAAGAGACAATTTTAAAATACAGCACCTTCAATGACAAGTGTATATTTATGTACTCCTGTACATAACCAAATTTGACCAAAACAAATAGTGGGGCTCTAGAATTTCTGATAACACCAAAAAATTGAAGTGTGAGAAAAGTCATCCTTACAGTTGGTTTTCATTTAATATAAGATATTTTGCTCACCTGAGAATAGATATTCCTTGGAATCTGGCAAGGCCTTGCTATGGTTAATAATGAGCCATATACAAACATGAGGATTTATGATTTGATGGCTTATTAATGGTTCTCATCGATGTTTCTCCCTTTCTAAAATCAATAAAAACGTAAAGTAAGCTTCTGCCAAGCATGTCTGACTCAGTGTTTGAGCATCGACCTATGAACCGAGAGGTCACGGTTTGATTCCCGGTCAGGGCACATGCCCAGGTTGGGGACTTAATAGTTTATGTGGGATTCTTCCATGAAGCTTCTCTGATCTTAGTTTGGTGATGAGTAAGTTTTATAGAGCCATGACTTTCATGATAACCAACTAAGCAAACTAGTCAAGTAATTTCAATATTAGATAGTGGGTCAGGGAAGAATATAAAATACATGCTCTAGATTCCAATGCTGTCCAACTGACCTTTCTATAATAATGGGCTGATGATTGAGGCAATATTTAGGGATAGTAAGAGCTAAAAATTGTTGAGAAATGAAAAGGTTTTTTTTTTAAAATATATCATGATCAGAAGAAAAAGCATGGGAAATGAAAGAGATCTAAATAACCATGGGAATTAAAAAGTAGAACTCTACAGAACAAAAATTTGAGGAATGGAAAGATTATTTAAAAAAATAAGACTAACAAAATTCCAAATTGTTTCCATGATTTTATCCTTTGACATTATGTTCATTTCTCAGGCTTTATAGGGAATCTTTTAAGGCACCTGGCTAAATTAATTATGGCAGAGGCCACAAACGGATGGCTTGGACTGTTGTATGTGTTCCAGTGGTTGTAAATTTTTTATTTACACTGTACTTGCCAACTAATTCATATGTACATGGACTACACGTAATTCATGTACATATGGATTATATGTACATGCATATATATTCCCTAAATATAAAAACCATTCTATAAATTTTTTTCCTCAAAAAATCAGAAAATTGGCCACACCTTTGCCACACTGCCACATGACATGAGTTCTCCACATAGCCCTTAGCCTCCCAACTGTGATCTTACACAAAGTTGACTTATACTTTCTGCCTGACCCTTGCAGAACCCTGCCTCATAGCATCCTTATGTTTCATTGTCTCTCAATCTGTTTGAAGGAACAGGGGTTGGAGGGCAAGGTGTCAAAGGTGAAGGCCCCAGTCTGGGATTAATATCTTGGGCCAGCTCAAAACAGCAGCTAGTGTTGTGAGCTCTAAGCCAACACTCTAGACCTTTAGTCATGTTTTCTTTCTCCAACAAAAGAGAAGTTTTACTTTAAAGAGGAGGAGTATAACTCTTACAACATACATTAAATTTATTTCATTTTAATCTGGGCTGGAAATCAGGAAACCTGGGTTCCATTCGTGTCTTACTCACTTTGGATGGTTAACATGTCCTTATGTCCCTTATCATAGGGAAATACTGCTTTAATTCATAGCAATTTGGAAAGATATAGATTCTATGGAAAACTGAAATGCTATTTATAACTTAGTTTGAACACTGAAACTTGTGTTTGTTTTTTAGGCATTTCTGATGATTTACCTATAATCTGATTATTGCTCTACTATATACTGGTATGCAAAATAGCAGAAATCATTCTTTCTGTGCTGATACTTTCAGCATAGACTTTACCACATCAATCAGTTCAGGAAACTCGGTGTTCTGAAAGTGGCCACGGTCAGTGAATTTGTAAAATTTGGCTTCCAAACTATCTGCCACTTCTTGTTGTTCCTTCCAGGGTAGGAAAGGATCATCCGTGGAGCCAAACTGCACAATGTGAAGGCAGTTAGCTTTGATCTTCTCCCACTGCCAGGGGCGGTTGAAGTAGCCTAGGGAGAAAAATATATATAACCTATCAGTGCCAGTGGGTAATTTCTACTCTAGCCATTCTGAAATATCTAGTGAAAACCGTAGCAGACACACAAAGAATCAGAACCCAAATGGTTTTCAGATCTGTAGGGCTTGATATCATAGGGCTTGTAAAAGGAAAGTATGGCTCATACCCTCAAGCCTCGAGGGTTCAATTCTAGACCATGGATTAGAAATGGTTACAACCTCTCAAGGTGCCAAACTTACAGCTAAAGATGGGTGGCAAATATTTTTCAAGTGCTGTTAGATTTTGTTTTAGCCTATTCGAAAGACAGCGCTGTTTTCTAACCTGAACAAGCAGCCCTGTGACTAGAGCAAGGGCTCTTCTGGGGTTTCTGCCTTTAAACTTACCACTTGCACGCTCATTTTCATCCCCTAGGTCTGATGTGTATGCAGACACTAATACAATCGCATACACTTGATGTGTTTCTGCATACCTGAAGAAAGAGAAATTATGTAATGTTAAATCTGATCACCAAAAAGTCAATTAACCACTTACCTCATTTGGTTTAGCTTACAAGAAGTATGTGCTATATGCTATTGGAGTTAATATGAGAAATTGTAATGAAAGTGCAGAACTATAAGCCCAATGGTTACTTGATATGAGTTTCTACTCATTTTTCAAGGTAGTCCAAACCTCTTCTGCAATCCTTTCCCAATACTACACATAAAAGTATAATCATGCCTTAACCGGTTTGGCTCAGTGGATAGAGTGTCGGTCTGCGGACTGAAAGGTCCCAGGTTCGAGTCTGGTCAAGGGCATGTATTTTGGTTGCAGGCACATCCCCAGTAGAAGGTGTGCAGGAGGCAGCTGATCGATGTTTCTTTCTCATAAATGTTTCTAACTATCCTTCTCCCTTCCTCTCTGTAAAAAGTTAATAAAATATATATTTTTTAAAGTATAATCATTGTCTTCCATGTGTGCAATCTACCATTAATATGCATCAGCATTACTTGATTAACACATAGATTTCAAGGCTCAGTCCCAAAGCATGATCCAAAAGGTTGGAAGCCTCTGAGGCGTGTTTCAGTGGTTGAGGGTTGGCCTAAGAACCAGGTCACGTTTTGAATCCGGGTCAGGGCACATGCCCGGATTGCGTGTTTGATCCTGAGTGGGGGATGTGCAAGAGGCGGCCAATCACTGATTCTCTCTCATCAGTGATATTCCTCTCCCCCTCTCCCTTTCCCTCTGAAATCAGTAAAAATATATCTAAAATTTGTTAAAGGTTGGGAATGGGGCCCAGGAATCTGCATTTTAAGGCACACCACCCCTCCCAACCCTATTTTAAGAAATTCTGTAAACAGCAGAAATGTACATCTTTTACCACACACTCCACATTGCATTGTATTACTTATGCAGTATTATATCTATCTCCTTAATGTGACCATCAGCTCCTTAAGGGCACATCTGAACCTTGACCTTTGTGACCCTGGTGCCTAGTAGTGCATGGAAAACCATTAACTATTTTCAGACAGTTCCCTCAAAAAACAGGCAAAGGTAAGACGTAGAATGATCAGTTTAAAGGAGCCATGGTGCCAGAAAAGATTTAGGGTTGGTATGTTGTTCATGGGCCTAAACTTCTTTCCCCAACCTTTTGTTGTGAAAAATGTTCAAACCTACAGAAAAGTTAGAATAACAAGCACCGAGATGCATTAATTTTGCTACCTTTCACCCTAAATCTTCAGCATGTATCCCTAACACTAAGGCTATCCTCTTATATAACAGTACCACTATTACACCAAATAATTTAACATTGAAACATATTAACTCTGTTTTCCCCCAATTGTACCAAAAATGCTCTTTAAAACTGCTTTTTCAATCCTAGATCTAGTCAAAGATCATCCAGTGTGTTTGGTTTTCATGACTCTGGTCACTTTTAAATATTTTTAAATATATTTTTATTGATTTTAGAGAGAGAAACATCAACGATGAGAGAGAATAATTGATTGGCTGCCTCCTACAAGCCCCACAAGGGATTGAGCCCGCAACCCTGGGTATGTGTCTTTGACCAGAGTCGAACTTGGGACCCTTCAGTCCACAGGCCAATGCTCTAGCCACTGAACCAAACCAGCTAATGCTAAATTTTTAAATATATTTTAAATTTCTTTATTGATTAAGGTATTACATATGTGTTCTTATCCCTCTATTAACACTCCCCAACCCTCCCCGACTCATGCCCTCACCCCCCTGGATGTTCATATCCATTGGTTAGGCTTACATTCATGCATACAAGTCCTTTGGTTGATCTCTCCTTCCCCCCTCCCTCCCTTACCTTCTCCCCTGAGGTCCAGCATTCTGGTAGATGCTTCTCTGCCTCTGGATCTGTCCCTGTTCATCAATTTATGTTCATTATATTCCACAAATGGGTGAGATCATGTGGTATTTGTCTTTCTCTGACTGGCTTATGTCACTTAGCATAATGCTTTCCAGTTCCATCCATGCTGTTGCAAATGGTAAAAACTCCCTCTTTTTTTTTTTTTGCCGAGACGGGTTTGGCTCAGTGGATAGAGCGTCGGACTGCAGACTGAAGGGTCCCGGGTTTGATTCCAGTCGAGGGCATGTGCCTTGGCTGCGGGCACATCCCCAGTAAGGGGCGTGCAAGAGGCAGCTGATCGATGTTTCTCTCTCATCGATGTTTCTGACTTTCTATCCCTCTCCCTTCTGCTCTGTAAAAAATCAATAAAACATTTTTTTTAAAGAACTCCCTCTTTTTTACTGCAGCGTAGTATTCCATTGTGTAGATATACCACAGTTTTTAAATCCAATCATCTGCCGATAAGCACTTAGGCTGTTTCCAAATCTTAGCTATGATGAATTGTGCTGCAATGAACATAGGAGTGCATATATCCTTTCTGATTTGTGTTTCTAGTTTCTTGGGATATATTCCTAAAAGTGGGATCACTGGGTCAAATGGGAGTTCCATTTTTAGTTTTTTGAGGAAACTCCATACTGTTCTCCACAGTGGCTGCACCAGTCTGCATTCCCACCAGCATGCAAAAGAGTTCCTTTTTCTCCGCATCCTTGCCAACACTTGTCATTTGTTGATTTGTTGATGATTGCCATTCTGACAGGTGTGAGGTGATACCTCGTTGTTTTATTTGCATCTCTTGGATAATTAGTGACTTTGAGCATGTTTTCATATGTCTCTTATCCTTCCTTCTTTTCTCCTTCAAAAGGTGTCTATTTAGGTGCGTTGCCCATTTTTTGTTGGATTATTTATCTTCCTTTTGTTGAGTTGCACGAGTTCCCTGTAAATGTTGGAGATTAAACCCTTGTCTGTGGTGACATTGGCAAATATGTTCTCCCATGCAGTGGGATTTCTTGTTTTGTTGATGGTTTCTTTTGCTGTGCAAAAGCTTTTTATTTTGATGTAGTCCCATTTGTTTATTTTCTCTTTAGCTTCCATTGCTCTAGGAGCAGTATCATTAAATTTTTTGTTTTAAATAACAAACAGTTTTTAAAAATTCAGGTCAGTTGTCTTGTACATTATCCCATAACCTGAATTTGCCTGTTTCCTCATGATTAGACTGGGGTTAGACATTTTTGGCAAGGATACTACACAGATGATGTGAATCTCCTAGTTCATCCATCAGAGGCACTGAAGCCAGTTGGTCCCATTATTGCTGAGATTAACTTTGATTACTTGCTTAAGGCAGCAATTTTCAACCATTTTTATATCATGGCATGCATAAACTAATTACTGAAATTCTGTGGCACACAAAAAAAGATATACTTTTTGTCAGTCTGACAAAAAAAAAGCGTAATTCTGATCCATTCTCATCTGATGGTTATTATGTTGTTTGTTTCGTGTTTTGTTTTTATCTGACAGTGTCAGGAAAAAGAGATTGGTGCTCCTAACCAGTCAGGTATTGCACGTTTCCAAAATTCTTGTGGCACACCAGTGTGCCTGCTGTGGCATGCCAGTTGGTAATTGCTGGATTAAGGGTGATATCCATCAAATCCTTCCAGGGTAAAGACATAATTTCCCCTTTGTGATTAACAAGTAACCTGTGAGGTGGTCCTCCGTCAATCTATTTTTCTCTGTCTACCTTAACTTTAGAAGTTAGTTAGAACGTTGCTCACAATCCTGCAATCAGTTGCAGGAATCTTTTTTTTTTTCTTCTTTATTAAGGTATTACATATGTGTCCTTATTCCCCCATTACCCCCCACCTCCCATTCATGCTCCCACCCCGCTGTTGTCTGTGTCCATTGATTAGGCTTATATGCATGGATATAAGTCCTTCGGTTGATCTCTCCCCTGCAGGGATCTTTAAAAGAAGGCACACCTTGCCGAACCGGTTTGGCTCAGTGGATGGAGCGCTGGCCTGTGGACTGAAGGGTCCCGGGTTCGATTCCGGTCAAGAGCATGTACCTTGGCTGCGGGCACATCCCCAGTTGGAGGTGTGCAAGAGGCAGCTGATCGATGTTTATCTCCCATCGATGTTTCTGACTTTCTATCCCTCTCCCTTCCTCTCTGTGAAAAATCAATAAAATATATTTTAAAAAAATAAAATAAAATAAAAAAAATAAAAGAAGGCACACCTTTATTAGCCAATGGCTTGAGAAATATTTGGTTGGCCTTGAGTTGGTACATGTCTCAGCATAAAGGGATTTTCCAGATAAGCCCTGGCAGCTTATAAACACTGTACCATAATTCTGTAACTCCATATTGCAAAGTGTTATTATTCTTGTAACTTCAATTAATGTGGCTGAAAGTTGGGCAAGAATTGGGCAAGATTCTTTGATGTGCAATTCATGTGACATCCTGAAGGACTGCTTGGGATGATGCCTAGATCAGCGGTCGGCAAACTCATTAGTCAGCAGAGCCAAATATCAACAGTTCAACCACTGAAATTTCTTTTGAGAGCCAAAAACCGACTTCTGCGCATGGGCCACGAAGTTTCAATCGCACTGTACGTGCGCTCCCACACGTGGTATTTTATGGAAGAGCAATACTCAAGGGGCCAAAGAACCACATGTGGCTTGCGAGCCGCGGTTTGTTGACTACTGTGCTAGATGAATAAAAACCACAATCCTTTGTCATCCACCCTGGCAAATATGGAAGAAACCCAACCTGAACAGGCTTATTCAGCCAGCTAAGTCCCTAACCCCTAGGCGTCACAACCCTAAAGGGAGAGATGTAATGTTCTTTGGTGATCATCAAGAACATGCCCATGAATCCTAAGGAGAGGACTAAAGCTTCTAACAGCTAACAAATATTTGCTGGACACTGATCATATGCCAGACACTCATCTAGACCCTGGAGTTTTAGAGGCAGAGTGAATAAAGTCCACTTTCATTGATCATACATTCTATTGGCAGGAGATAAGAAATAAAAAGGATATCAGATGGCGAAAAATGGTATAGGTAATAAGGGGGATAATAAGGTATAAACGGAATAGGAGTCAGTACAGTGAAGTGGTTGTTTCAAATGGAGTGATTAGAAGAGGCCTCACTGAGAGGGAATATTCGACCGAGCAGAGCCTAAGGAGGAGAAAACCATGAAGGTATCTAGGGACAGAGTTCCAGTAGAACAAGAGCAAGTACGGGCCTAAAGTAGGCACACACTTAGCATGTTAAGGAACTACAATTAGGTCTGTAAACCAGGCTGGGGGCAATGAAGGTAGAGACGACATCGGAGCTACTCAGCCTTGAAGGCCTAAGAGTTTTTCTGAAGGGAAGGGTAGCAGCTGGGGATGGAGCCCACTAACGTTTTTAAAAGATCACTGGGTCCCAGTAAAAGGAAAAAAAAAAAAGTTTTAACCCACTAACCAAACTAGGAAGCATTACGATAAGTTATGTTCCCACTTTTGAGGTCAGCACTATTTACAGTGGAAACAAGATACACACAAGGTATTTCCCAAGAAGACGGCTGGAGCCCACACAGGGTGGTAATTCAACAAGGATCGCACCTCATGGCCGCGATGGCCCCGGAGCTGTGGCCGATGACGATGGTCCTCTCGTCACAATGCAGCTCTGTCTCCAGGAAGGGCAGCCAGATGCTCTCTCGAGCTGTAACTAAAGTCCAGGATAAAGAAAGAGTCTGTCATTTGATAGGGACAGCCTTCATCTATTGCGGTCCACCTTTCTAACAGATGACTA
This sequence comes from Antrozous pallidus, assembly GCA_027563665.1. Taxonomy (NCBI): domain Eukaryota; kingdom Metazoa; phylum Chordata; class Mammalia; order Chiroptera; family Vespertilionidae; genus Antrozous; species Antrozous pallidus. The sequence goes on along the minus strand of CM050518.1, from coordinate 18,145,264 downwards.
CTCAGCAGTTCACAACTTTAAAGCTGCAGGATCACAGTGGCAATGGAGTCATTTTAATAGAGACAGTTGCATATTGCTGTTTGAAAGAATCAAATCTGTAGTTTTGTTTTTGTTTTTTACTATTGTAAGAAAATACTGAGGAGATAATAAATTATAACTCTGAAACTTTAAACTTTCCAACTTAAAATAAAGGACAATGTTCTCTCTCAAATTTTACATTATTTCTTTTCAAAACGGAAATTCCTGAGACAAGTCATAGCCGAATTCAGAAAAGTGCCACTGTTATATTTTTTAAATATTAGGATCTCATAAATGCTGTAAAGTTTTATCCTATCTCTGTCTCAAGTGGAACACCCATAAATTTTGCCTGAAAATAATTGATTTATGAAAGAGAAAGTCAAGTTGCTTGCAGTTAAAAATTAAATTTTACCAAGTCCAAGTACTTTTTTTCCCTTTTTTTAAAATTCTCACCCACCAAGACCGGTTTGGCTCAGTGGATAGTGTTGGACTGCGGACTGAAGGGTCCCGGGTTCGATTCCGGCAAGGGCATGTACCTTGGCCGTGGGCACATCCCCAGTGGGGGGTGTGCAGGAGGCAGCTGATCGATGTCTCTCTCTCATCGATGTTTCTGACTTTCTATCCCTCTCCCTTCCTCTCTGTGAAAAATCAATAAAATATCTTTTTAAATAAATAAATAAATAAATAAAAATGTATTTTAAAAAATAAATAAAATAAAATAAAATAAAATAAAATAAAATAAAATTCTCACCCAAGGATATGTTTTTATTGGTTTTAGAGAGAGAAAAAGGGGAGTGAGAGAAACATTGATCAGTAGCCTCCCGTACATGCCCTGACCAGGGATTGAACCCGCAATCTAGGTATGTGTCCGGACTGGCAATCCAACCTGTAACCTTTTTGGTGTACAGGATGATGCTCCAGCCAACTGAGCCACCTGGCCAGGGCCCAAGTGCTTTTCTTGATCCTTACTAGAATTGTCCATTAGGGTTTTTTTGTATATACCCTCCTCCCCAAACTACTTGCCATCATTCATTCTTAGGTACATATTCTCTTCAGCTTCTCTACTATGATATTCTTGTTCTCTACCAGGAAAATGCAAGATCAAAGCCCAACAAGATGAGGCTATTTAAAAACACTTTTAAGAGGAGAACCAAGATGAAGAGAGTGTAAGGAGCCCCTGGGACAACTTTAAGGTATCAACATCCAAATTATGGAGGTGCCAGAAGAAGAGAGAGAGCAAATAAGATATTGAAAATCTATTTGAACAAGTAATGACAGAAAACTTCCCCTACCTGGTGAAAGCAATAGACGTACAAGTTCAGGAAGTGCAGAGAACCCCAAACAAGAGGAATCCAAAGAGGACCACATCAAGACACATCATAATTAAAATGCCAAGGGCAAAAGATAAAGAGAGAATATTAAAAGCAGCAAGAGAAAAACAGTTACCTACAAGGCAGTACCCATATGATTGTCAGCTGATTTCTCAATAGAAACTATGCAGGCCAGAAGGGACTGGCAAGAAATATTTAAAGTGATGAATAACAACCTACAACCAAAATTACTCTATCCAGCAAAGCTATCATTTAGAATTGAAGGTCAGATAAAGAGCTTCACAGATAAGAAAAAGCTAAAGGAGTTTATCACAACCAAACCAGTATTATATGAATGCTGAAGGGTATTCTTTAAGAAAAGGAAAAAGAAGAAAAAGGTAAAAATTTAAAAAAAAATGAACAAAGTGACAAATACATATCAACAAGTGAATCTGAAAAGCAAATGAATAAAAAATCTGATGAACAGAATAAACTGGTGACTGTAATAGAATCAGGGGCATAGAAATAGAGCGGACTGACAATTCTCAGGGGGAGAGGGGGTGCAGGAAGAGATTGGACAAAGATCTTACATGCATGTATGCAGTCCATAGGGATGCAGGCAGTGGGGTGGCAAGGGTCTGGGGTGGGGTGGGAACCAGGTGGAGGGGAGATATGGGGGGGAAAAAGAGGGATATCTGTAGTAATCTGAACAATAAAAATTAAAAAATTAAAACACTTTTAATACTCACTTGGGTCAGGCATGTTTTTAGCCAAACACTGGAAACCAGGTATCTATGATATGAAGGGGAGGAAAAAAAGCTATAATAAACAGATTCATTACAACTAATACTTTGCTAATAAGAAATGAGACACCTCATGTGATCTTTATTCAATAAGTGTTTGCTTATGTTATGAAATGAACTAGGTTAAGCACTACAGGATCATATGAATATACAATCCTCATAAATGTCATGTGTCTGTTAGTCCATATCTAGCCAGCTCTGTAGGTCTCTATATAGAAATACTTGTATCTGAGAGAGGGTATGACTGAATGTGTTCTAGACAGAATGACCTGGAGCCAAACAGACTGCGTGCCAGGGAGCAGATAAAATGTGGCACAAAAGGTTGGAGATCCCATCCTCTCGGACAGTTCCAGCCATGGTTTCCAGCCACAACCTAGGTATTTTATTCTAGCAACAGTGCTCTAGAGGTCAGCAACCCAGGAAGTAATCTTATTGTCTGGTTATGGAAGAGAGTTTAAAAAACAAAACAAAAACCAAGATGTACAAGACAACCTGCAGTAGAATGCCATTCCTACAAAGCTCACAAAGCCAAATTAAACAACAGTTTAAAGGACACATATAGAGGTTGCAAAAGTACTTTAAAAAGAGGGGGAAATGACAATAAAAGAAGGATGGCAGGGAAATGGGATGGGAGCACACGATGGCTATTGGTAATGTTCTAGATTTTAGTTTGATGATGGATTCTCAGGAGAAAAAATCCATGCAGGTATTTAGAGACAGAGAGTTCCGGGTAGAACAAGAGGAAGCATGGGCTTATACATAATGATTCATAATTTACAAACATATTACATATATCTGTTGTATGCATTCATTAATATTACATGTTGAATTTTAAAGAATCTGAGCCAGGGAGCAAAGGGAACAGCTGTAAAACTTCCAAATCTGAACCAGCAGCAGATACAGGGAGGGGGAGGGGACTTGGTTTCCGCAGTTCCAAGAGGTGGTGCCTTGTACTCTAACGACTAAGCCCTCAGGGAGTTTTATCAAAGTTAAATAAGTGTAGCAAAGGGGAGAAATGAAAATACAAAGGATTTGGGGTTGAGGAGGAGTGGGGAGACACGTTCAAATTCCAGTCCTCCATCCCTTCCGTCCCCTCCAGCTCCAGGCTGATTACCCAGAGCGGCGAGGCGTCTCTTACCTGATCCAGCCTCTTCTTCACCCAGCAATACCATCCGTGGGCCGCCACATCCACGCCTCCATTCCCCGGAACAATTACCGCCTTGCAAGGAGAAGCCATGAACGCAGGAGAGAAAGAGTACCTCCGGCAGCCGATCCTCAGTGTTTAGAGCCCAAAGTGAGCCTGCACTGCTGCATTCTGGGGATTGTAGTTCTAGGGTGCCAATAGTTCATTCACTCTAGCCTTCCTTACCCAACAGGGCATCCAATGGATGACACCTTTTACTTGCCTCTTGCTGGCACTCGCATTCCCTCCTCCCTCCCTTAATTAAGACAGGTTGTGACATACCCAGAATGTGTTATCTCTTTATCAGAATTATTGGTATTTCCATAGGAAACTATGCTTTTAGTTCCAAATATACAGAACACAGCCTATTTATTAGTTGAGGATTCGTGGAATCCTTATCATTTTTCCTTCTGATTTCAAAATAATTCTTAGTATAATAAGTCTATTTCAGCCCTGGTTGTTATTTTTTATTACTTTAAATGTGTCCTTTAAAAGGTTTCACCGTTTGTGTAGAGAATATGGATAACAATAACTTAAACTGATTTAGAAACTAGGAAAACTTAGATAACAATGAAATAGTTTGCCTATTATAATAGGGCAATTCTGAAATTTTAGGAACTGGTCCTATCTTATATATTCAAAGCTTATTGAGTCGAGGTGGACAAAGTGTGTATTATAAATGGGAATGAAAAGGAAAATACTCATTGCTCTTCCCATGGATTTACTCACTGTGTACATCACATGTGTGTTAGCATCTGACATTGAGAAACACTCCAGCAATTTATATTTTGAGCTGGTGCAAGTAGAGGATCAATGATACACTGCGCCAGTATGTCTAAGAAGAGCAAGACATCCTTTTCCCTCTTGAATCTTAGACTCCAAATAAGGTCATTGTTATTGCCCTGATTGGTTTGGCTCAGTGGATAGAGCATCAGCCTATCCAGGTTCAATTCCGGTCAAGGGCATGTACCTTGGTTGTGAGCACATCCCCAGTAGGGGGTATACAGGATGCAGCTCATTGATGTTTCTCTGTCATTGAAGTTTCTAACTCTCTATTCCTCTCCCTTTCTCTCTGTAAAAAATCAATAAAATGTATTTTTTTAAAAGTCAGTATTATTTAACTTTAAATGTAAACTTACTCACAGAAGAAGACATGAACTACTGTCCCACACAACATCATGGATGAGTCTCAAAAGGATTATGTTGAGTGAAAGATGCCAAAGAAAAGAGAGTATGTACCATATGTCTCCACTTATTCAAAACTCTAAAAAAATATGTATATCAGAGACACATTGCAGAGTGATATACATATTCATTATCTTTGTTTTTGTAATCCTCACCCAAGAATATTTTTTTCATTGATTTTTACAGAGAGTGGAAGGGAGGGAGAAGGGGGAGAGAGAAAGAGAGAGATAAACATTGATGTGAGAGAGACATGTTGATTGGTGCCGTAAACTCCCATGCACCCCAACTTGGGCTAGGGATCGAACCCATTACCCTTGGTGCATGAGCTAACACTCTAACACCTGAGCAATCAGCCAGGGCTACACATTCGTTATCTTGATTGAGCAGTGAGTGTCAAAATTTAACAAACTGGATGGGGTGGGGGAAAGGTAAGAGATTAACCGGAAGGACTTGTATGCATGCATATAAGCAGAATCAATGGACAAAAGACACTAGGGACTAGGGTGAGGGCAAGTGCCAGAGGGTAGGAGTGGCCGGGGGAAGGTCTATGGGAGAATAAAAGGAGACATATGTACTACTATGTATAATACTTTTAAAAAATAAACAATATGAAGTATGAAAAAAGCATTGTTTTATTCATAATAAAAAAGAGAAAAAATATATAACAAATTATATATTTTACAAGACCAGTGCTGTAACCCCTGAGCTATAGAGCCTTACCCCCAAATTGTATATTTTAAATTTGTACAACTTATTGTATCTCAATAAAGTTGTTTAAAACTTAAAAATAAATGAAAACAACTAGAGGCATTCCTATAGCTAAGTGGTGGTTTGTTTAATGGTTTTCAGTTCAAGAAACAATGACAGGAACTGTAGGCTGGAAAAGGATATATCCTTCCTTTGGGCTTGTTTTAAGATGTGTCTGTCTTTTCACTCATAGATTGGTTAGCTCTTCCTTTGAGAAGGGGGAAATTAAGGCAATGGCCTCAACTCTCAACTTTCTCAGATTGTTTATCTCAATAATGCTTGCAGAGATTATATATTTACACATAAATTCTTTTTCTGCTTTTTATCTCTTTTCTTCACTTTTTATTTCTTGCACAGACATTTTTCTGAGCTTGTCATTATCAGAGAAGAAACAATTTGGTTTCAAAACAACATTTTTTTTAATGTAAAGATTTGTTGTATTTCTACTCGGAAAAGAAGAGGATAAATAAACTGTTTTCCAATTGCTCTCCACTGTGTACACACATACCCACACGCATACAAAAAAAATACACACATACCAAAAATACCCCAAACAAAAAAACCCCCACAAAAAACAAAAAGAAAACAAGAACTAAAAAATCAAAACACCCTCAAACTGCATCAATACTTTGGATTTTGACCAAAAGAATAGATCCTGGGAGGAAGTGCAAAATGCAAAATCAAATGACCAAAAATGCTGAACAAACAGCATTATTAATATACAAAACATTTATATTACTGAACTAGTAACAGTTGATGTTCTCCGTGTCTGTAAAAGTTTGGAACCACATAGCTGATTTGTTAAATCTAGTCCATGCCAACTTCTAAAAACCAGAAAAGATTTTAGTTAGCTTCATTCTTTGATGCCTCATCAAAATTTTCTACAAGATCTGGAACATCATCATCTTCCTCATCAATGTCTTCTGGTTTTTGTGCTTTGCTATCCAACTTGCCGAGGGAACTGTTCAGCTAACTTCCCAAGACTTGTTAAGCTGTCAGCACCAAGCTGACTTAATATTCCAGGAAGCATTTCTGTGATTGGTTTGGCTTCTACGTGACAGGTAATTGCAAAGGTGTTAGCAGAAAGGGAAGCTTGGACTTTGGGGTTGTTGAAATGAATAACTGTTCCATCATCTTTAATCACATTTACCTCTTCAATACCAGCTATATTATTGCCAGCCAGTTCTTTTTTTGTTTTGTTTTTTTTTTTTTTTTTTTTTTTTAGAGAACTCGGAAGTTTTTTGTCATCAGCTGTAGCTGTTCTATGTACCACCTTCTTCTTTCTGCGAGCTGTACCCTTGCCCCCTATCTGGACCTGAGCCTGAAGTTTGGCTGACATTTCTAGATTCATGCTGTTGGTAAATCTGAAGCAGGGAGAGTCCTCCAACACCAGCATGCAGCAAGAGCAAGATGGCTGCCTTCAAAACAACATTTTTATGAATTTTATGAATCTGAAGATGCACAATTTATATTAGGCACATCATTTGAAAGAGCTGTTCACAGAGAAACCTGGTGGTACAGGTAAACATCTGAACTTGCTACCTCACACAACCACTTCAAAACATCTGAACTTGCTACCTCACACAACCACTTCAAAACTACAACTAAAAGACACAACCAACCATCCAGAACCACAGAAAGGCTGGCTGAGTGCAAATTAAACAATTAGAAGGAGAGAGAAAAACATAGAGAAAAATACTGGTTTGGTGGTGAACTCCTTTAGCTTTTTCTTATCTTGAAGCTCTTTATGTGACTTTCAATTCTGAATGATAGCTTAGCTGAGTAAAGTAATCTTGGTTGTAGGTTCTTGCTATTCATAACTGAATAATTGCCAGTTCCTTTTGGCCTCCACAGTTTCTGTGAGAAATCAGCTGACAATCATATGGGTGTTTCCTTGTAGGTAACTGTTTTTCTCTTGCTGCTTTTAATATTCTCTGTCTTTTACTCTTGGCATTTTAATTATGATGTGTCTTGGTATGGTCCTCTTTGGATTCCTTTTATTTTGGGGTTCTGTGTGCTTCCTGAACTTGTAAGTCTATTTCTTTCACCAGATAGGGGAAGTTTTCTGTCATTATTTCTTCAAATAGGTTTTCAATATCTTGCTCTCTCTCTTCTTCTGGCACCCCCATAATTCAGATGTTGGTACACTTGAAGTTGTCCCAGAGGCTCCTTACACTATCTTCATATTTTTGGGTTCTTTGTTCTTTTTCCTTTTCCAGTTGGGTATTTTTTGCTTCTTTGTGTTTCAAATCTTTGACTTGATTCTTGCGATCCTCTAGTCTGCTATTGGATCTCTGTATATTATTCTTTTAAAAAAATTTATATATATATATATATAAAATTGTTTTTTTACGGAGAGGAAAGGAGAGGGATAGTTAGAAACATCAATCAGTTGCCTCCTGCACACCCCCACCAAGGATATGCCCACAACCAAGGTACATGCCCTTGACCAGAATTGAACCTGGGACCCTTCAGTCTACGATGCTCTATCGACTGAGCAAAACTGGTTTAGGCTGTATATTATTTTTTATTTCAGTCAGTGTATGCTTAATTTCTAGTTGGTCCTTTTTCATATCCTTGAGGGTCTCACTAAATTTATTGGCTGTTTCTAGAAAAGCATTGAAAAACTTTATAATCGTGGTTTTGAACGCTATATCCAGTGGTTTGCTTTCTTCCATTTCTGTTTTTTTGTGACCTGTTTCTTTTTTATCTTTATTGTTCAGTTTATTAATTACATTGTTCCCCGTTTTTTATCCCCCTATAAATCCCCTCCACCCTGTACCCATCCCACCCTCCACCCTCACCTCCCCCTCCCCACTGTCCTCTCCCATTGTTGCAAGATTTTTGTCCAGTCTCTTGCTGCAATTTTCACACCCCTTTCTCCCCAAGAATTGTCAGTCCATTCCCTCTCTATGTCCATGATTCTGTTATATTCACCAGTTTATCCTGTTCATCAGATTATTAATTCACTTGATTTTTAGGTTCATTTGTTGATAGATGTGTATTTGTTGTTCATAATTTTTATTTTTACCTTTTTCTTCTTCCTCTTCTTAAAGAATATCTTTCAGCATTTCATATAATATTGGTTTGGTAGTGATGAACTCCTTTAGCTTTTTCTTATCTGTGAAGCACTTTATCTGATCTTCAATTCTGAATGAGAGCTTTGCTGGATAGAGTAATCTTGGTTGTAGATTCTTGCTATTCATCACTTTGAATATATTCGCATCTGGCCTGCATCGTTTCTGTTGAGAAATCCGCTGACACTCGTATGGATGCTCCCTTATAGGTAACTGTTTTTCTCTTGCTGCTTTTAGTATTCTCTTTTTCTTTTGCCCTTGGCATTTTAATTATGATGAGTCTTGGTGTAGTCCTCTTTATTTTTATTTTATTTTTTTTTGTGTGTGTACACATTTAGTTTTATTGTAACAAAGCAACTTGTACACTTTTAACGTTTAAAACTGAGCATCATCTTTTCTTTCCAGTGAAACAAAAAGAAAATTTAAAAATAAACAGGAACAAAATTACAATAGAGAAATGTCAATTCCGAATAAGATCCTACAGGTTCTGCTGATTCTCCCATCGAGTGGCAGGGCTCAAGTCATCATTAGGAGAGAATTTTATTTTAAAAGTGTCGTCTTAGACTGCAAGGATGTCCGTTAAACATCACAATTAAACATGCCAAAGGAGAAGCCATGTTGTCAAAATGCCCACTTAACCCACCCAGACATCTCAAACCCACCCTTTGCTCACCTTCTATAACCCCCCCTTTTTAAAGTTTTTTTTTCTTTTTTTAAACAAGAGAAAGTAGACAGATACATGTTGGTAAATGCTAACTGTCCATATTCACATAGAGACACAGTGTAATCTCTGAGCCCAATATACAGAGAAAGGAGGAAAAAAGCTAGAATTCTATGCACTACTACACAGGGGCCTAGCAACCTCCAGCTCCCAGCTGAGCTAAGGGAGCAGGTTTTTCTTTTTCCCACAGAGCATAGTGGTGTTGATTCCATTAAGTTTTTCTTGAGGCAGGAAGGGATAAAAATGAATTTGGAACAGAAAGGGGCAAAAGATTCTTTTCCCACTGTATTCTGCTCAAAGTACATCCCCCCAAATAAGGTGAGAACCATGGTGTAAAGGGAGAAAAAGAGACCTCAAAAACAGGGCGACTGAGCACAAGGCGGGGGGGTGGGGGGGAGGAGAAAAAGGAAAAAAAAGACTGCAACTTGCTCCCAGGGACTGGAGAAAATTAAAAAAGGTTGGAATCCATCAGTGTTCATTAGTCATCTTCTCCTTCATCTTCCTCTCCTTCTTCCCCCTCATCATCATCTTCATCTTCTTCATCCTCATCCCCTTCTTCATTGATATCTTCCAACCCTTCCTCTTCTTCGTCGTCATCATCATCTTCCTCTCCTTCCCCTTCTTCATCATCCATGTCAGGAACCAAGTAGTACTGTAAAGGATTTGGCCAAATATCATCTTTGATGACTTCTCCTAACTCATCTGCACCTGCATCAGAATGGTCAGTAAACCAGGTAAAGAAGCTTTCTGGCTCCTCATGCTGTCTCTTCCTGCTGGCTTTATTCTGTGTTTGACTTGAACGTTTCGTCAAATCCTTTCCAGATTTCCATTTGATTTCAGTTGACTTTGAAGATGGATCACCACTCTCATTCAGATGAAACTCTTTGGAAAGAACTTGATTTTCAAAGTAAGGATTTTCATCAAAATAAAAATCTATTCTGTAACCTGATTTAATATCTTCAAATTCTGTCACTTCAACTATTGTCAAATAATGCAGCGCCTCTTCATCTTCTTCCCCAAGCAGTGCAGACACTTGTGGATGGTTGACAAATGTTGTTACCCCAAAATTTGGGATTTTGGCGATCAATTCTGATCTCTTCTGAAAAAATGGTTGGTGGAGTTTGTTATATTTCTGTTCTACTTTCAAAATCTCCTCACTGGCTTGTTCATTAAGTCTGTCTATTTCATTTTGTACTTCATCAATATGTTCAATCGCTTCTTGCTGTTCTTTTTCACCCTTCGGCACGTCCGGGGGGGCCGGCTTCCTCTCCGGCTTGGGGGCCGGGACCAGCTTGGCTTTCTTGGTCTGGGGCGGCAGCGAGGACGGGCGCTTGGGGGCCATGCTGCGGCTGCGGCGCGGACGCGGTGGCGGGAGGTGGCGGCTGCAGGCGCGCGGAGCTCTCTGTAGTCCTCTTTAGATTCCTATATTTTGGGGTTCTGTGCACTTCTTGGGCTTTAAAGTCAATTTCTTTCACCAGGTGGGGGAAGTTTTTAGTCACTATTTCTTCAAGTAGGTTGTCCCAGAGGTCCCTTACACAATCTTCAATTTTTTGGATTCTTTTTGCTTCTTGCTTTTCCAGCTAAATGGATTTTGCTTCTTTGTATTTCAAAACTTTGACTTGGTTCTTGCGGTCATCTAGACTGCTTTTAGGTCTTTGTATAATATTTTTTATTTCAGTCAGTGTATGCTTAATTTCTAGTTGGTCCTTTTTCATATCCTCATAGGTCTTGTTCATTTCCTCATAGGTCTTGTTCATTTCCTTGTAGGTTTCGGTCCTTTCTAGGAGCCTCTTGAAAAGTCTTATAACTGTAGTTTTGAACTCTATGTCCAGTTGTTTTTTTCCCTCCATTTCTTTCACATCTGATTTCTTTTCATTTCTCTGCATTGTGGTTGCTTTCCTGAGTTGGTCCATTAGCTTTGTGTGGTAGATGTCCTCTATGGGACAGTGGCTCAGCCTCCTCTGTTATCTGAGGTGGATACTCTTGCTACAGTCCTTTATGGGTTTACAGTATTGTTGAAATTAAGCCCAGCTTATTGTTGTTAGCACTAGGAGGGTTTGACCTCCAGGCCAATTGGCTGTGAAGGTATGCTGTGTTCAGGTTGGATGGGCAGAGTCTCTTGGCTAAGCAGGCAGCGTCAGCTCCGCCCTATGCGGCACCAGGGTCTCTGTGCCGGGTGGTAACAGCTGCATGAGCCTCAGAGAGAAAGCCACTGCCGATCTCCACCTGCTGCCAGACAACTCAGCCTCTCCCCAAATGAGTCCACACCCCCAAAGTCTCGCCCAGGGTTGCAACACAATGCAGTCCGGAGATCTCCCAAACAAAGGAGCAAGCCGTGGGCTTCCACGCAGTCACGCACCTCTGCTCCCAAGTTTACGCACAAACTGCTGTTCCAATTTTACACACACTCTCCACAAGCTCGCAGAACTCTGCTGCGCCGGGCTTCAGCATGCTTTCCCACTGCCCAGTTCTACCCCGGGTGAGTGTGGGTTCCCCGCACCTTGCCCCAGAACTGGGGAATCGGTGCAGTGGAACCCCTCCGCCCTCCCCATTGGATAAAACCAGCCGGGTGTGCCGCCGCCCTCCCTCTCCACTGGCACACGCAGGACCCCAAACCTCTCTCCGCCGCTCCTCTGAGTCACAGTGTCCTCTTTACTTTTATTTGTGGAATTTTCACTCAGCCAGCTTTCCAGTAATTCTGATGTTTGTTCTGTCGTTAAGTTGTAGTTTTGGAATTGTGTGGGGCAGCAAGGTAGGTGTTTACCTATGCCACCATCTTGGTTCTCTCTCAGGGGAGAATTTCTAAAAATTAACAATCAGATACCCTTATGGGGCAAGATTTGCTTCAGTGGGGCTTTGGTGGTCACTGAGTCTTCCCCCTGAGTGTGTCCCTTATGGATCTGAGGAGTTGTAATCTGGATGGTCCCACTGTCACCACTGGCTCTTGGATCTCTAAGAAGGTGCCCTATGACAGACAGTCCATTTTCACCCTGTATGAATCTGGGTCCCCAGGGTTTTGCCTGGAACAGGAGTTCAGGGCAGCCGGGAGCTTGAGTCTCCCTCCTGATTGAGAAAGACAGCCGGGTACTCAGTTGCCAGTTCTTTCTGCGCTTGCACCTCCGTACCTCTGCACTTTACTTCTGTATCTCCTCTAAGTCTCAGTGTGGTTTTCTCTTTCCTTCTAGTTGTAGAATTTGCACTCAGCCAGCCTTCCTGTGATTCTGGATGATGTCTGTTTTGTCTTTTAGTTGTAGTTTTGAAGAGATTGGGCGACACAGCAATTTCAGGTGTTTACCTATGCTGCCATCTTGGTTTCTCCTACTGGTCCTCTCTTTAATGAATGAGTTATGTAGAAGCTTTGACATGTTCTCATCTTAAATTTGTATGCAGGCCATAATTTTTCCTTTTTGAAACTTTAACAATTTTGGAGGTTTCACCACCATCTCAATGTATTCACTTGATAAAACCAGGGAAATCATGTTGCTAAAGAACATGAAATCAGATTAGTACATCTCTTAAAGGGGCTCTGATTGTCTTATGAAGATAAACATACTTATATAAATTACCTGTTCCTTAAATTCCCAGAAAATAAGACAGTTAAACGTCTAGTACTTTAAATGTGCTAGATTTTTTGTAAAGCCTTCTTACAGAAACTTCTAGTACAGAATCTAGGTTCAAGTAATCAAAGCAAATATTTGCCAAGTTATCCATAATGTTTGATTAAAAAACATACCTATGTCTTTCCTCAATGTGAAATATGCAAGTATTTAATTTGAGCTCATTTCCTTACTGAGAGAGTAATTAATTTGAATCTCCTAAATCCATGGTTGGCAAACTGCGGCTCTTTGGCCCCTTGAGTGTGGCTGGCTCTTCCACAAAATCCCACGGCCTGGGCGAGTCTATTTTGAAGAAATGGTGTTAGAGGAAGTTTAAGTTTAAAAAATTTGGCTCTCAAAAGAAATTTTAATCATTGTACTGTTGATATTTGGCTCTGTTAACTAATGAGTTTGCCGACCACTATCCTAAATTTAAGTCTAATGATCAAATAAACTAACATTACTCTTACATAATGTTTTAGGAACATAGAAATGTAAATTTGCTCAACAAAACCAAATCATTATTCTGACAAACTTTTTATATTAACAGTAATTTTCATAGTACATCGACTTAAACGAATTTTAAAACTCTGTAATACCAAATCGAGTTAATTAATTGTAATACTTGGATGTCTGGATCCGTTCTAAGCATAATTTTAAGTTTATATAGTTTTTTTCAATATATTTTATTGATATTTTATAGAGCAGACGGGAGAGGGAGCTCTTCCGGTCCCTGGCGCTTCGGGAGCCGTGGGCTTCAGTGCAGAGATGGCCAAGTCCAAGAACCACACCACGCACAACCAGTCTCGGAAATGGCACAGAAATGGCATGAAGAAACCCCGGTCACAAAGATACGAATCTCTTAAGGGGGTAGACCCCAAGTTCCTAAGGAACATGCGCTTTGCCAAGAAGCACAACAAGAAGGGCCTGGAGAAGATGCAGGCCAACAACGCCAAGGCCATGAGCGCACGCGCCGAGGCCATCAAGGCCCTGGTCAAGCCCAAGGAGCCCAGGGCCAACCTCCCAAAGGGCTGCAGCCGCAAACTCAGTCGGCTCGCCTACATCACTCACCCCAAGCTTGGGAAACATGCTCTTGCCCGCATTGCCAAGGGGCTCAGGCTGTGCTGGCCAAAGGCCAAGGCCAAGGCAGAAACCAAGCCCCAGGCTGCAGGTGCAGCTGCAGCTCAGGCTCCCAAAGGGACTCAGGCTCCTCCCAAAGGCACCCAGGCTCCCGCTCTAAAAAGCCCCCACGCCCCCGAGAAGGCTCCGCAGTAGAGGCCTGTCTGCCTACGTGAGGACTGAAGGACTGGTGGGGCCTTGGGGCTGCTGTCTGCGTGGCGCTGGTGCCCTCCCGTGCTGTTTGTACAAATAAACCTGCGGCAGGAAAAAAAAAAAAAAAAGGGAGAGGGATAGAAAGCCAGAAACATCGATCAGCTGCCCACCCTTTACTGGGGATGTGCCCACAACCAAGGTACTTGCCCTTGACAGGAATCAAACCTGGACCTTTCAGTCCACAGGCAGAAGCTCTATCCACTGAGCCAAACTGGTTTTGGCAAGTTTATATAGTTTTTTTTTAAATATATTTTATTGATTTTCACAGAGAGGAAGGGAGGGGGATAGAAAGTCAGAAACATCGATCAGCTGCCTCTTGCACCCCCCCACTGGGGATGTGCCCGCAGCCAAGGTACATGCCCTTGCCGGAATCGAACCGGGGACCCCTCAGTCTGCAGTCCGCTGAGCCAAACCGGTCTCGGCTCATTTTTGCCTCTTTTAAAAAAAGGTGTAAAACAGTCTTGATGCCTGTAGAAGTTGCACTCTGCACAGTTATGAGATTCACTTAGACTTCTAAAGTGCTTGACTGTGGCCCTAACCGTTTGGCTCAGTGCATAGAGCATCTGCCTGCAGACTGAAGGGTCCCTGGTTTAGTTCCAGTCAAGAGCATGTACCTTGTTTGTGGGCCCATCCCCAGTAGGGGGTGTGCAAAAGGCAGCCGGTTGATGTTTCTCTCTCATCAATATTTCTAAATGTCTCTCTCCCTTCCGCTCTGTAAAAAATCAATTACATACATACACACACACACACAATAAAGTGCTTGACTATGACAATTCTCAATTATTCACTGCCTAAAGGTGGACAGGAATAGAAAAGCAGAGAGGAACTGTTAGCGCAGTCCCCGCAAAAAGCGCGAAGAGAAGGAAACCTTGTGATGCGAGGAAGCAGAGCCAAACCTGTGCATTTACGATGAATCTTTTCACATTTGAATTGTTTTTTTGTTTTTGTTTTTTACGTACAAAGAGATAGCGTTCTGTCTTCAGGTATATGTCCTGAATGACCCACTCATGGAGGTTCACTTAGTCCAACTTCATGAGACCCACGCTCTGCTCTTCGCGCACTGAGGCTACCACCGCGGGCGGCACATCAGGAAGCCGTGTTTCCCAATCAGGCCGAGCCGGTTCGAGCAGACGCGTCACGAACGGGAACCGTGGCCGAATTTCCTAGGACGGCTCCAGTACAGTTGCTGGTGACCCATCTTTCTCTCTCTCGGCAGCAATGAGGCCAAAGGCAGGATGAACGTTAACCTGACCCAGAGCCCTGCCTCCACTTACCCGTGCAGGCGCCGGCGCCCCCACACTCAGCGCCCCACACTCCTTCCGCCCCTCCCCGCCCCGCCCTCTCCCGCCGCTGACGCCACTTTCCAGCCGGCCTCAGTTTCCTCTGCGCAGGGCCACTCCTCTCTCAGGGGCCACACGTCATCGTTCTCGCTTTCCTGTAACTAAGGTGATGAAAGGAGCGCCCACTGCGGCGAGCGGACGTCCTGTTGGGTCAGAGAGTGCACCCGAGGCCTGCTGACTGCGTGGAGAAAACAGTGCGGCTGCCGCCGGGGTGTTCTAGAGCGGACACGTTCAGCGGTGAACGCGGAGAAAAGTATATTCTGAGGAACTGCGGTTGTGCAAAGCGAGGCACGCGTGTCTTGCCCTTCTCCAAGATGGCGGCGCGGCTTCTCTGAGTGTCTTGCTTCCGCCCGTCTGCCGGGGTGGGTGGGGGGGGAGGGGCCTTTTCATTGGCCCGTGGACGGCGCCGGGAGTGACGCACAGAGACGCTGACCAATCGACGTAGAGCTGAGCTGGACTTGGCGGTGGCGATCGCAGCCGGACTCTCGTAGGCGCGGGCGGCTGCGGCCAGGCGGACAGCTGCGGCCAGGTGAGCGGGGAACGCCGAAGCGGCCCGCGGTCGGAGGGCTCCGGCGGGGCGGGTGGGCGGTGAAGGGTTTGCTTCCGGGTGTGAGGCCTTTCACCGGCGGGCGGAGGCATGGGGGCCATTGGTGATCCAGGGGTCTGCCGAGAGCGGCGCTTTCCCCGCCAGGCCGACTTTCCCCAGGCGGCGGGCGGGCGTCTGACCAGGAATGTCTCAGAAAGGAGGGGTGCGAAAGGACTCAGACCCCCTTTTCAGTTTTTGAACTCGCGTTTCTCGTGAAATGACTTCTACATCTTGATAGAGCTGAAACTAGAACACGGACTTCGGACTGCCTTGGATTTAACCTTTGGTTAAACTTGGTTTCTGTGTCTTGAAAATATGACTTGGTGGATGGAGTAAGAGTGGTGCCGATTTTTTTTTTTTTTTTAGTCCGACACTTGTATCAGATCTTTCCAGCCCTTTCGTTTATTCATTCATTCAGCTGTTAATCTCTTGCCCTTTGAGAATTTGGTGTAAGCCATAGAACCATTTCCCTAGATGGTTCTAGATGCAAATTCATTGATGCACAGACTTTTGCATAAGTTTCAGAGGATTGTTTAAGCCTCAAGTTCTGGGTGGGTTATGTGCCCATGGTTAAGAATCCATGCCGTACTGACACACTCAAAGGGCAGACTCCCTGAGCATCAAAGCCCACCCAAGCAAGTCCTGCTTTGAAGGTCAGTTTCTGCACAGCAGCACCTCTGCTGTAGTCACAACAGTTCCTGGCAGTTGATCGGCCTGGGGTCAGTTCCTCCCAGTGATTTCTTCCTCAGCAATCAAGGCTCAATTGATTGTGCCCACATGGATGCACCTGGAGCATCCAGCTCAGGTGAACTGGGAGGCTGTGCCACTGAAACCTACAGGACACCTACTACACAAGGCAAGTCCAGGGCACATAGCAGCTCTACCTAGTACATGGAAGTCTAGGGAAGCAGCCAAAATTTGGAAACAAAGAAACAAACCCCAAATGAAAGGACAGGATAAACAAACAATTAAATGAAATGGAGGCAAGCAAGCTACCAGATACAGAGTTCAAAACAATGGTTGTAAGGATGCTGAAGGAACTTAGAACTTCAACAGCACGAAAATGGACATGGAGCCCTGCTGGTATGGATAAGTGGTTGAGCATTGACCCATGAACCAAGAGGTCACCAGATGGATTCTAGGTAAGAGCACATGACCATGGGTTGTGGGCTCATTGCCCAGTAGAGGGCTTACAGGAGGCAGCCAATATATGTTTCTCTCTTATCGGTGTTTCTATTTCTCCCTTCCCCTTCCTCTCTAAAATCAATAAAAACATAAACGAAACAAAAGCGACATGGAAACCATTAAAATGAGCCAGTCAGTGTGAAGGATACTTTTAGGGTCCCTGGAGAAGGAATGCACGAGGCTGACAGTTCACTAGAGGCCTGGTGCATGAAATTTGTGCACTGACGGGAGGGAGTAAGTGTCCCTCTCCTGGGAACTGACCTTTAGACCTCTTCACAATTGACATACCCTTTTACTTATACTATATTCCACTTGCTAAACCCATTATCTTACCCCTCCAGACCTGCCCAGAGAATTCTCCACCCAAAAAAGCCCACCCAGAGTCCTTTAAAATCTTTGACTCCTCTTGACCCTAGATGCTGACACCATTTTGGTTTTCCAGACGACCTAATCTGTATCTATATAATAAAAGTCTAAGCAACCATTATGGTGGAATGATTGGAATGACCAGTTGTTATGATGCACACTGACCACCAGGGGCAGATGCTCAATGCAGGAGCTTCCCCTGGCGGTCAGTGCGCATTGTCAGTGGCAGAAGCCTTGCCTGCCTCCATGACAGCACTAAGGAGCAGCAAGCTAAGCTGAAAGGAGCAACAGGCAGGCAGTAAGGAGAGAGGGATCCTGGATTGTGAGAGGGATGTCCACCTGCTGGCTCAGGGGATTGGGCCTAAGCCAGCAGGCAGGCATCCCCTGAAGGGTCCCAGACTACGAGAGGGCACAGGCTGGGCTGAAGAACACCCTCCCTACCCCCACAGTGCATGAATTTTGTGCACATGGGAACTGACCTTTAGAATTCAATTATTTGATCAAACCTAGCAGATACACTAACTGAAATGAAGAATAATGTAAAGGCAATCAACAGTAGAGTAGATGAAGCGGAAAATCAAATCAGTGATTTACAACATAAGGAAGCAAAAATCACCCAATCAGAACAGCAATAAGAAAAAGAATCCAGCCGAGACCGGTTTGGCTCAGTGGATAGAGCGTCGGACTGCGGACTGAAGGGTCCCGGGTTTGATTCCGGCAAGGGCATGTACCTTGGCTGTGGGCACATCCCCAGGAGGGGGCGTGCAAGAGGCAGCTGATCGATGTCTCTCTCTCATCGATGTTTCTGACTTTCTATCCCTCACCCCTCTGCTCTGTAAAAAATCAATAAAATATATTTTTAAAAAAGAAGAAAAAAAAAAGAATCAAAAAAAAAAATGAGGATAGTATTGGAAGATAACTTCTGGCATTCCAACACTCATATTATGAGTGTGCAAGGAGAAGAAGGAGAGCAAGAAGTTGAGAACCCATTTGAAAAAAAATGACAGAAAACTTCCCTAACCTGGTGAAGGAAATAGATATACAAGTCCAGGAAGCCCAGAAAGTCCCATATTGAGAAACATCATAATTACAATGCAAAAGATTAAAAGACCGATCCTTAAAAGCAGCAAGAGAAAATAAGTCAGTTACCTACAAGGGAGCTCACATAAAGCTGTCAGCTGACTTCTCAACAGAAACTTTGTAGGCCAGAAGCGGGTGGCAAGAAATATTTAAAGTGACGGACAGCAAAGACCTACAACAACCAAGATTACCCAGGAAAGTTGTCATTTAGAATTAAAGGACCTATAAAGATCTTTCCAGACAACAAAAAGCTAATGGGAGTTCATTACCATCGAATCATTATTACATGAAATGTTTAAGGTTCTCCTCTAAAAAGAAGAAGAGGCTCAGTGGATAGAGCGTCGGCCTGTGGACTGAAAGGTCCCAGGTTCAATTCCGGTCAAGGGCATGTACCTTGGTTGCAGCCACATCCCTAGTAGGGGGTGTGTGCAGGAGGCAGCTGATTGATGTTTCTCTCATTGATCTTTCTAATTCTGTCTTTCTCCCTTCCTCTCTGTAAAAAAATCAATAAAATATATTAAATAAAAAAACAATAAACAAGCAAGCAAAACAAACAGACTAATAGATACAGAGAACATTTTGATCATTGCCAGATAGGAGGGGGTTTGGGGGAATGGATGCAAAAGTTAAAGGGGTTAAGTACAAATTGGTTGTTACAGAGTAGTCATGGGGATGTAAAGGACAGCATAGGAAATATAGTTAATAATATTGTAATAGCTACATATCGTGTCAGATGGGTACTAGATTTATCAGGGTGATCACTCTGTAAGTTACTTAAATGTCTAATTACAAGGTTATACGCCTGAAACTAAAATATTTTTCAGCTGTAACTGAAAAATAAAAAATGTTTTTTGTTTTATAATCATGCTGTAGAAGAAGGCATGAGGGGAAGAGACTGGGAAACTGAGAGAGCAGGTTTTATTTTATTTTTTTTATTGATTTTTTTTTTTTTATATATATATACAGCAGAAGGGAGAGGAATAGAAAGTCAGAAACATCGATGAGAGAGAGACATCAATCAGCTGCCTCTTGCACGCCCCCTACTGGGGATGTGCCCGCAGCCAAGGTACATGCCCTTGACTGGAATCGAACTCAGGACCCTTCAGTCCGCAGGCTGACGCTCTGTCCACTGAGCCAAACCGGTCTTGGCGAGAGAGCAGGTTTTAATGTGTAGTTAGTTGCTTGAGGACGTTGGATGGAGCCAGTACTTTTTAATAACAAACTGTTTTGAGAGGGGAAGTAGCCAACGAGCCTGTTGAGGTACCTGCTGAGAACTGTGATCTTAGAATTAGATCCATTTGCCAACCAGGAAGCTGCAGAAGTGCCTCCTGTGCACAGTGCTTCAATTTCCCGCTTTGCTAGGAAAAAAAGCAAATAAATATATGCCATAGATTTTCATATGTAACATGTATTTGGAATTTTTGTAGATAGGTTATGTATAGTAGACTAATTCATTCATTTTTCTAGCCATGTCTTACTATTATCTTGGTTCAAATCATTACAGTAAGGTGCTTCTGATAATAACATGGAGCCAATTATTCAGCACTGTATGAAATGAGCACTAGAGGCCAGTAATATTGTCGATTCCACCCCCCCCCCATTTTTCTTGAATTGCTTGTTCTCTTAAACCTTAATAGCTAAGATGTGTATCAGCCTAGATTTTAGGATGTAAACAGGATGTATAAAACATTCTATGGTGTTATTGGGTTTGAAAAGGTTAATCTGAATTACTATTTTATTACTGGAATCTTTCCAGTCACAGGCATAAGCAACCATGGTGAGTAGAGAGTTCTTGGTGAGGAAGTCACTCAACATAATAGCAAACTTTCCTTTGTAATTTTGGTGATTCCAAGTAAATTTTTACTCAGTACTGGTGACTCTTCCCATTATGGATTAGATTCCCACATTCATATCCAGTTCTTTCCTCCACAGGTAACAAAGGGAGGGGGGAAAAGGGCACAAAAACAAGATCACTAGGCTTGTAAATTTTAGTAGTGTTTATTTTAGTAGAGCAAGGAAGGAAAAGGATTAGGGAGAAAGCTGGATGCTGAAACAAAGTTGTTGTGTTTTTTAAAAAATAAATTTTATTGATTTTTTTACCCAGAGGAAGTGTGCAGGAGGCAGCTGATCGATGTTTCTCTCCCATGGATGTTTCTGACTTTCTATCCCTCTCCCTTCCTCTCTGTGAAAAATCAATAAAATATATTTTAAAAAACACACAAAAACTTAGAAACATTGATTAGAGAGAAACATGGATCAACTGCCTCCTGCACACCCCCTACTGGGGATATGCCCACAACCAAGGTACATGCCCTTGACCAGAATTGAACCTGGGACCTTTCAGTCTGCAGTCTGACGCTCTATCCACCGAGCCAAACCGGTTTCGGCCTGAAACAGTTTGAGACTAACCCTTTGGACAAGGAGCTGAAATTAGCTTGGCTGAGATGATAGATGATATGAGGAGGTTTAAGTGCAGTTTAGAGATGATCAAATGATTGTAAGCCTCCTGCTCCTTTTACTTTTTTACGTTTTAGAGACGAGGGTTGAGAAAGGAGCAGTAGGCAAAGATAACTGAAGTTGATCAGCTTTTGGAGCTCATCGGGAAGCAAGATGTTTTCATCATACAATGACAGGTTCTTCCAGACTTAGGGTTAAGAAACATTGTTCTAGGGGACCTTTTTTTATTTTTTGTCTTTGAAGTTTAGTTGACAATGTCACATACAATTGAAACTTTATCTTCAGTTTCTTTTTAGACGATGGCAACATATCTGGAGTTCATTCAGCAGAATGAAGAACGGGATGGTGTGCGTTTCAGTTGGAATGTGTGGCCTTCTAGCCGTCTTGAGGCGACGAGAATGGTTGTACCTTTGGCTTGTCTCCTTACACCTTTGAAAGAACGTCTAGACCTGCCCCCTGTACAGTATGAACCTGTGCTGTGCAGCAGGCCAACTTGCAAAGCCATTCTCAATCCACTTTGGTATGAATTCATTTAAAAACTAGTAAATGGTCAATATAGTAAATTATGACATTTCCGTGATTCTCATTTAAGTGATTGAATTTGGGCATCAAATTTGAGATTAGTAGATGATGAGATTCTTTTTTTGTTTTAAATATGTTTTTTATTGATTCCAGAGAGGAATGGAGAGAGAGAGAGAATATCAATGAGAAAGCATCATTGATTGGTTGTCTTCTGCACATCCCCTTACTGAGGATCGAGCTCACAACCTGGGCATGTGACCCACCGTGACCTCCTAGTTCATAGGTGGACCCTCAAACCACTGAACTGCACTGGCCGGGCGATGGTGAGATTCTTAATTGATGAATGCTTTTAGAAATCTCCCTGAAACCCAAAGCCGGGAAACTCCGTTGGTTAGAGCATTGTCCCGATCTGCCAAAGTTGCAGGTTTGATCTCCGGTCAGGCACATACAAGAATCAGTCAATGAATGCATAAAAAGTAGAATAACAAATGTTTCTCTCTCATTCCTCCTTTCGTCCCTCCCTCTCTCAAAATCAAATAAAAATTTAAAAGTAAAGTGATCTCCCTGGCATAATACTTCAGATAAAATTAGAATTTATGAGGGAATAAGGTGGAAGTAGAGGGAAAGGATTTGAAATTCACTTTTTGGGGGCTGATTTTCAGTTTGTATTTAGGTCAATTTTAGATTTTATTGTCCTTTTTAAAATTTTTATTTTATTTTTTATTGATTTTTTTTGCAGTATAACTTATATCTAATAGTAGTATATACGTTTTCCTTTTCTCCCCCAATATCCTCCCCCCATATTGCTGTCCTTTAAAGCATTAAAAAAAAAAAGACCAAATAGCTTAGACAGTTTTCTCATGCATACCTAGTATAATGATGATATAATAGAAGAAATTTTAACCCTTTTGTTGTTTGTTTATAAATTTTTATTGATTGATTTTTAGAGAGAAGAAGATACAGAGAGACATAGATTTGTTGCCCCACCTACCCATGCATATATTAGTTGCCTCTTTTATGTGACCTGACCAGAGATGCAACCCGCAACCTTGGCGTATCAGGATGACACTCTAATTAACTGAGCTACAGGCGAAATTTAACTCTTAATGATTTTATTGTTAAGTATAATTTTTTTAGTCCCTATGATATTTCTCTTATTTTTTTAAAAATATATTTTATTGATTTTTTACAGAGAGGAAGGGAGAGGGATAGAAAGTCAGAAACATCGATGAGAGAGAAATATCAATCAGCTGCCTCTTGCACGCCCCCTACTGTGGATGTACCCGCAGCCAAGGTACATGCCCTTGACCAGAATCGAACCCGGGACCTTTCAGTCCGCAGTCCGACGCTCTATCCACTGAGCCAAACCGGTTTCAGCTATGATATTTCTCTCAAATGTGGGTACTATTGACAGAATTTTTAAATAGGTGAAGAGTGTCATTAATATTCTTTTTTCTTAATTTTTTAAATATATTTTTTATTGATTTTTTTGCAGTATAACTTATATTTAATAGTAGTACATATGTTTTCCTTTTCCCATTAATATTCTTTAACAGATAAAATTCTTATATCAGGGAATATTTTTTTACTTCATTCCCTTGCTTTTATGTAATGTGTCCACATATAAGATATTGCTGCCTTCTTTTAAAATGATAGCCACTTACTGTGTTTGTGGGTTTTTTAAAAATATATTTTATTGATTTTTTTTTTCTTTCTATAGAGAGGGATAGAGAGAAACATCGATGAGAGAGAGACATGTATCAGCTGCCTCCTGCACACCCCCTACTGGGGATGTGCCCGCAACCAAGGTACATGCTCTTGACCTGAATCAAACCTGGGATCCTTCATTCCGCAGGCTGATGCTCTATTCACTGAGCCAAACCAGTTAGGGCGCCATGTATTGTTAATTTTCTAAATGTATAAAGTGGGGCAGAGAGGCAACTAAAGTATCTTGAGCCAATTCTAGGAATTATATCAACTCGAAAGCATGCCTGCTCAATTTTTCTTCAAGTGAGCTAAGTCTGGTGAAAGTCTAGAAAGTTTTTTTCTTATGTGAAATACACTTTTTAGTATTGAAATTTAGTAGTTTCACATATCTGAACAATAAAGATGTTAGAAAAATGCAAATATTGTGTTAAGATAACAGGGCAAAAGGATATAAGCTATAATTCATATAAAGTATAACATTTTAAATATTATCTAGGAAATTGGGAAAGAAGGAAAAAGGACTTATTAATGTCTCATTACTGCTGTTTGAGGGAAACCTTTGTTGTATTTAACAGGCAGAACTCTAACTGCAGTGAATGTTTTACATACCTTTATCCATACACCCATAAAGAATCACATCTATGCAATTTACTAAACTTGAAGTTTACATTTGAATGCTCTCTACCTTAAAAATGAACCTGTTACCTAGTTGTGATTTTTATTTTTTTTTTACAGTCAGGTTGATTATCGGGCAAAACTTTGGGCCTGTAATTTCTGTTTCCAAAGAAATCAGGTATGTGAATATTTTTAAAAGTATTTTCTTTGTTTGAATTGTGCTACTCTGAAAAACATTAAGTGATGTTGAATTGTGCCTTGGCAGGCAGCAATTTCTGCTAAACTCAAGGTGATAGCTCTAATAAGTTTTCTGTAGGCAGTGAATATGTTCCCATAAGAGAACAGATATGTTGTTTATATTTCTTTCTTTTTTTTAATATATTTTATTGATTTTTTACAGAGAGGAAGGGAGAGAGATAGAGAGTTAGAAACATCAATGAGAGAGAAATATTGATCAGCTGCTTCTTGCACACCCTCCACGAGGATATGCCCGCAACCAAGGTACATGCCCTTGACCGGAATCGAACCTGAGACCCTTCGGTCCACAGGCCGACGCTCTATCCACTGAGCCAAACCAGTCAGGGCTGTTGTTTATATTTCGTTTGACTTCAGTTGATTCTAATTGGATAGTGTACATTACTGAATTTCCATTTTTTGATCTTTCTAACTTTTAGGGTTCAAGTATCAGTGTTGAGCTTCTTTTGGCTTAAAAAAATTTTAAACTACAAAACTAGGGGCTCACAAATCACAAGAAAGACTTTAAAACTAATGTGCCTATGATGGAAATGTTCTAAAACTGGATTGTGGTGATCATTGCACATCACTGTACATTTATTTATTAAAAGTCATTAAGTCGTACATTTAAAATGGATGGTTTTTCTTGATATATAAACTATACCACAATAAAGCTGTCAGAAAAAAAATTGTGACCAACATAATGTACAGTGCTCTAGTAGATCTTAAGGTCTAAAAACATGCATTTATTTATTCATATATTTTATTATAATTATAAGTAGAGGCCGGTGCACAAAATTTGTGCACAGGGATTGGAGGGGGTGGTCCTTCAGCCCTGCTTGTACCCTCTCACAGTCCGGGATACTTGCCTGCCAGCCTTCCTGATTGCTCCTAACCACTCTGACTGCCTGATTGCCCCAACTGTTCACCTGTCTGCCTAATCACCCCTAATTGCCTCTGCCTGTCTGCCTCATTGCCCCTAATTGCTCACTTACCTGCCTGATTGCCCCTAACCACCTATGCCTCGGCCCGCCACCACAGATTCGTCTGGAAGAACATCTGGAATGATGTCCGTAAGGTCGGTTGGCTATCCAGTCTAATTAGCATATTACACTTTTATTATTAAAGAATAGCAGTCTCATTCTCAGATATAGCAACAATAAGCCCAGGGATGAAAATAATAATGTACAGTTGATAAGTAACTATAGTCTTGGAAACTATAAGCAGATACCATTCCCAAATTATCTCCATGAGAGATTAAGAAGTATATACAAATCTTAAACATTTCTACTTCCTAGTACATATTTTTAAAATATATTTTATTGATTTCAGAGAGGAAAGGAGAGGGAGAAAGAGATAGAAATATCAATGATGAGAGAGAACCATTGATTGGCTGCCTTCTGCATGCCCCCTACTGGGGATCAAGCCTGCAACCCAGGTATGTGCCCTTCACCAGAATCAAACCTGGGACTCTTCAGTCCATAGGCCAGTGTTCTATCCATTGAGCCAAACCAGCTAGGGCTCCTAGTACATTCTGAATTGATATCTGTGTTTAATATTATTTAATGTGAAAATTCTAAGGTATCAAATAACAATGTCCACAGAGTAAAAAGGAGACCCATAGAATGGCTGAAAATACTTGCAAATCATATCCTTCCTGTCTAATAAAAGAGTAACATGCAAATGTGACCGTACCTTGGCTCCTGACTGGCTATACTACCAGCCAGTGGCAGCTATAGCAGCCAGAACTCACCACAGCTGAGTCTGAGGCCCTTGGGCGCAGAGAACAAGGCAGCGGGATCTGTGGCGGCGGGAGCGGCGGCTGCAGGGGCGGCGGCTGTGAGAACTCACCGCAGTTGCGTCTAACTGAGGCCCCTGGCATTGCTAATAATGTTTTATGTGTAGCTTCAGCTGTATGCCAGCAAAAACAGAAGGCAACCATCAGAGGGAAGGCCCCCATCAGAGGGAAGGCCCCCGAGTCCCAGCTTCAGCATCCCACCTCTGGAAACTGACAACAGGTCGGAGGAAGTCCCACCCCCACAGAATCTGTCCAAATCAGCCGTTGGTCACACTGCTGAAAGGCCTGTCTGTCATTCTCCTCTATCTCAGAACGTGGCAATAGAGGTGGGACTATGTCCAAAGAAAAACTGTTGAAGTTTGCTCAACTCTATATTTTGGATACAGCCAAAGCTACACATAAAAGATTAGCAATCCCAGCAAACCAGGCCTGCTCAGAAACAACCTCATGCATGAAATAAATGAATTAACAAAATCGTACAAGATGCTACATGAGGTAGAAAAGGAAGCCCAATCTGAAGCAGCAGCAAAAGGTATAGCTCCTACGGAAGTAACTATGGAATTAAATATGATCGTAATAGTGACCCAGGTAGATATAATTCTCCCCGTGTAACCGAGGTTGCTGTCATATTCACAAACGAAGATGGAGAACGTCCTTTTGAAAGGGACTTGCTCATTCATTGTAAACCAGATCCCAACAATCCAAATGCCACTAAAGTGAAACGAATCAGTATCCTGTTTCCTACAATAGATGCAATGACATATCCTATTCTTTTTCCACATGGTGAAAAAGGTTGGGGAATAGATATTGCATTAGGAATCAGAGACAACAGTGTACTCAACAGTAATACTAGACAAAACGTTAAGGACACGAGTCACACAAATGCAGTATTATGGATTTCATCTCTCTGTGAGTGACACTTTCAATCCTATTTTAAATGCAGGAAAATTAACAGTTTATTGTGAATTTGTATTAAAAAATGGAGGCAAATTGGATAAATTTCATTAAAGCAAACCGATCTAAGTTGAGAGTTGAAAAATATAGCGGTTTGATGGATTATCTCAAATCCAGATCTGAAAATGACAATGTACCCATTGGTAAAATGATAATACTTCCATCATCTTTTGAGGATAGTCCCAGAAATATGCAGCAGCGATATCAGGATGCTATGGCAATTGTAATGAAGTATGGTAAGCCTGATTTATTTATAACTATGACATGCAACCCCAAATGGGCAGATATTACAAACAATTTACAACGCTGGCAAGAAGTTGAAAACAGACCTGACTTGGTAGCCAGGGTTTTTAATATTAAGCTGAATGCTCTTTTAAATGATGTATGTAAATTCCATTTATTTGGCAAAGTAATAGCTAAGATTCATGTCATTGAATTTCAGAAACGTGGACTGCCTCACGCTCACATATTACTGATATTAGATAGTGAGTCCAAATTACGTTCAGAATATGACATTGACCGTATAGTTAAGACAGAAATTCCAGATGAGGACCAGTGTCCGACTTTTTCAGATTGTAAGATCAAATATGGTACATGGACCATGTGGAATACAAAATCCAAATAGTCCATGTATGGAAAATGGAAAATGTTTAAAGGGATATCCGAAAGAATTTCAAAATGTGACCATTGGAAATATTGATGAATATCCCAAATACAAACAGATCTGATAGTACCATTTCTATTGGAAATAAAACTGTTGATAATACTTGGATTGTCCCTTATAACCCATATTTATGCCTCAAATATAATGGTCATATAAATGTTGAAGTCTGTGCATCAATTAGAAGTGTCAAATATCTATTTAAATACATCTATAAAGGTCATGATTGTGCAAATATTCAAATTTCTGAAAAAAATATTATCAATCATGACGAAGTACAGGACTTCATTGACTCCAGGTATGTGAGTGCTCCTGAGGCTGTTTGGAGACTTTTTGGAATGCGAATGCATGACCAATCTCATGCAATCACAAGATTAGCTATTCATTTGCCAAATGCACAAAATTTGTATTTTCATGCTGATGATTTTGCTGAAGTTTTAGATAGGGCTAAAATACATAACTCAACTTTAATGGCTGGGGGGCCGTGATCGCAGGCACAAACCTGGCCCCAAGTCTGGCCAAGGCGGTGCTTGGGGCTGCAGGGGTGGTGATGGCAGCCACAAACTAGCCCCAAGCCCAGCCAAGGTTGTGCTGGGGGCTGAAATCACAGTCACAAACCCAGCCCCAAGCCCAGCAATGGCCGCGCCAGGGGGCTGCAGGGGTGGCGATCGCAGCCACAAATCCGGCCCCAAGCCAGGACATGGTGGTGCTGGGGTCTGGGGGGGTCCCGGTCATAGCCACAAACCCAGCCCCAAGCCCAGCCATGGCAGCACTGGGGGTCGTGGGGGGGCAATTTTTATGTATGAGGATATTTATTCAAATGTGTATAGACTCTTGCTCTTTTTCTACTTTCTGGCTTGCTTGGGGGTCCTAGGTGTCCTGCCTCCCAGATCCATGTGGCACAGAGCAGGATCCTTGGCTCTGGCCCAACTTTTTGGGGCAATTCATCAAGGAGTCCCAGAGGGATGGGCGGGGCTCCTGCATTGTGACAGGGTACAGGCCAGGCTGGGGGACCTGTCCCCCCACCGAGTGCACAAATTTTGTGCACCAGGCCTCTAGTATCTAATAAGAGATTAGCCGAAACCAGTTTGGCTCAGTGGATAGAGCATCGGCCTGCAGACTCAAGGGTCCCAGGTTCAATTCTGGTCAAGGGCATGTACCTCGGTTTCTGGCACATCCCCAGTAAGGGGTGTGCAGGAGGCAGCTGGTTAATGTTTCTCTCTCATCATTGTTTCTGACTTTCTATCCTTTTCCCTTCCTCTCTAAAAAAATCAATAAAATATATATTTTTTAAAAGATTAATATTCAGAACTCCTAATGCTCAAGAACAAAAAACAATCAACCCAATTCAAAAATGGGCAAATAACTTGAATAGATATTTCTCCAAAGAAGATATACAAGTGGCCAATAAGCACATGAAAAGATGCTTAATCATTAGTGATGCTTACCAAATGATGCAGCATTTCCACTTCTGGGTATATACCCAAAATAATTGAAAGCAAGGTCTTGAAAAGATACTTGTACATCCATGTTCATAACAGTGTTTTCACAATAGCTAAAGAATAGAAGCAACCCAAGTAAATGGAAAAACTTAAATGTGGTATAATTCATACAATGCAATATTTAGCTTTAAAATGGAAACTGGTATGTGCCACAACTTGGATGAACCTTAAAGACATTGTGCTAAATGAAATAGGCTAGTTACAGAAGACCAATACTATATGATGCCATTTTGATGAGTTCCTTGGAGTAGTCAAATTCATAGTCAGAAAGTAGAACTGTGATTTCCAGGGGCTGGGAGAGGGGAAAATGGAGAATTGCTATTTAATAGATTCCAAGTCTCACTTTTTCAAGATGAAAAGACTTCTGGAGATGGATGGTAAGACAGTTGTATAACAATATAAATATATTTAAGATCGCTGAACTATACACTGAAAAAAGATAAGGATGGTGAAATTTATATGTACTTTACTATAATAGAAATCTTTTAGGGGAAAATTCAATCTATAAACTGAATTTAAAAATGTTTGGAGGGAGTTTTAAAAACAAAAGAAAATGCTTGTGACATATTAAGCACAAAAAGCAGGTCACAAAATTGTATATATATACAACCTCAGCTGTGCATAAGTAGGAAAAGTCTGGAAGTAAAAATGCCAAGATGCTGACAGTGACTATTGCACGGATTTTGAGGGTGTTTTTCTTATATTTTCCTGTACTTTTCCAATTTTTCTAAAGCAAACATTATTTATTAATAATAGCTGAAATAATAAACCCAAATAAAAGTTTTAGTCTTGCACATAGATTTTGATGAGACAGCTAAAATTTAGTTTGCAGAATAACACTTAAAAATGGTTTTTAAGATTGCATTTTTTAATCATTTAGAAGTTACAATTAACCTAAAGCTGCATTAAAAAATGTTATGATGTAATGTAAATATAAGGCATGGTTATAGACTTTAAATTCTGATTTCTGTATTTTAGTAATATGCTTATTTTGTGTTTTCAGAATTAATATGTTAACTATTATTATAAATGGGAAATAAAAGGTATAATATACAGAATTTTCAGCCCTAATAAAACATGGCTTTGTTTCCATCTCTTCAGTTTCCTCCAGCTTACACAGGCATATCCGAGGTGAATCAGCCTGCTGAATTGATGCCCCAGTTTTCTACAATTGAGTACATGATACAGGTTTGTTGTACATTTCATGTTAAATAGTGAGATTCTCTTGAAATGCTTTATCTTCCATGTGGCTTTATAGCTGTGAGGGCAGCAAGATTCTAAACATTAAGTTACGGTTCGTATACACTTTCTGGCATTTTCAGGTCTTGGGAGAAGGCTATAAAAAAGAAGTAGCACTGAATAAATTCAAACCCTGTCCTTCACATCCTTCTCCATTTCAGTTGATGGTACTTCATCTTGTAGTTGTTCAGCTTAAAAACCTTAGATTCACCCTCGACTTTCCCTCTCATCCCGTATCTAATGCATTAGGGAATCCCAGTGGGTCTCTATTCAAAATTTATCTAGAATCCATCCACTTTGCTCCCACTGCTGCTATCCTGGGCCAGCCACCACCTCTCAGTTGAATTACTGGGCATTTTCTAACTCCTTCCATGTTTCAATCTTGTCCAAAGTAACAGATGGTTTCATAGCCCTTGTGAGCCAATTCTGTGTTATCACTCCGACCTCAGTTTTTGCTAGTTTCCTCAGCCAGATGGGCCTCCTGTCTTGCCTCAAGCATGCCAGGAACAAACATGCCTGCAATGCTCTGTCTGTGGATCTTGCTCTCACTTGTGCATAGCTGGACTCTTATCCTCCTCCTCCCCTGTCCGCCAGGTTTTTACTCAAATGTTACTTTTTTAATAAGGCTGCCCTGACCTGCCATTTAATACTAGAACCTGCCCCTTACCTACACTCCTGGCATTTGCAATCCCCCTTACCTTGTCCATTCCAGAAAGTTAGCTCCTTAAGGCTGGCAGGGATCTTTGCTGTTTTGGTTCACTGAGGTATCCCAGGACCTGAAACAATGTCTGATACTTAGAAGGCTTTCAAAAATGTGGAATAATTTGTTAGATACAAATAGCTTTATCTTTTAGTTAGTTTTTTTTTTCCAGTTTGTTTTAATAGAACCTGTTATTAAATGGTATTTGTTTAGCTGTTCTTATCCCCAGACAGTAAATATAGTTGAAGACTTGTTATTTACATACCTGATTTGATTTAAAAGAGCTGGATCTATCTATTTGCATATTGATTACTATGATGTTTTTCTCTGCATGAAGCGAGGTCCCCAGTCTCCTCTAGTCTTCCTCTATGTGGTCGACACATGCCTAGAAGAAGAGGACCTTCAAGCACTCAAAGAATCTCTACAGATGTCCCTGAGTCTCCTTCCTCCAGATGCTCTGGTGGGTTTGATCACATTTGGAAGGATGGTGCAGGTTCATGAACTCAGCTGTGAAGGAATCTCCAAAAGTTATGTCTTCCGAGGGACCAAGGATTTAACTGCAAAGCAGATACAGGTTTGTGCTTTTAACTTATACACAAATAGGAGCAAGAGTATTTTTTTTTAAACATACGTTTTTATTGATTTTAGAGAGAGATAGAAACATTAATGAGAGATTGATCGGCTGCCTCCAGCATGCCCCCTATGGGGATCGAGCCCCTACCTGTGGGCATGTGCCCTCCCTGGAACCGATCTGGTGATCTCTTGGTGCATGAGTCGATGCTCAACCACTGAGCCACACTGGCTGGGTGCAAGGGCATTTTAAAAAAATTAATTACCCCGCTACTTTCAGTGTTAGAGAAAACGAGTCTTCTGGTTCTTTTTCAGGATATGCTTGGCCTGGCCAAGCCTGCCATGCCCATGCAACAAGCGAGACCTGCTCAACCACAGGAGCACCCTTTTGCTTCAAGCAGGTGAGGTACTGATGCAGTGGTGCGCGTACAGTAGTTGGCATGCAAGGCAATCTACTCAAGGGAAGAAAAATGTTTAGTTTCTTATTTTTAGAGAAAAATTAAGTCTAAACAATATTTAATGTTTAATAATGTATTTAACACAGCAGTATCTGTGTATCATATACGGATAACTGAATTGTAAATGTTTTTACGTATATGTGTGGCAAGTTTGTTCAGAATGCTTTTCCTGTTAGCCTTGTATCTTTACAAAGGGTTTGAGACCATTGTGCCCCTCCTCTTAAACACATGGCTGCTGTCCTTTTTGATTCTTAGGTGGAACTGGGAAAACTGAAAAGGCTTCTGTTGGATGTCCTCAAGCCTGAAATCAGGCACTTACTTCACTCAGCCCCTTGAGTGTCTGGGGCTGCCCTAGGCCTGGTTAATATTCAGCAAACATGATAAAATGCATAGTCTGACTTTCTGGGGACATTCTCTTATGCTGTTAAGAAACCAGTGTTACTCTCTATTACTCCCAAGGCTCAAGAGAAACACAAATTATGAAGCTTCAGAATGATGAAGATTGTCCACATAATGAACCTTACGATTTGCATTTAAATTGATTTTTTAAATTTGTATTTAAATTGATTTTTTTTTCATGTCAGATATAAATAAATTGCTACATATTAGGCTTTAAGATGTATTTTTGAATAAAATTACTTTGAGTTGGTTTTATAGTTAGAGATAACTTGGAAGAAAAAATTGTAAGTTTTTTTATTCTGAGTAATTACTTTGAAGAGCAGTAACTATATTACTTAGGGCTGAGGACCAGAGTACGTTTTTAAAACCAGGATGGATGTGTCTGTTCAAAATCACACAGGTTTCTGCAGCCTGTTCACAAGATTGACATGAACCTCACTGACCTTCTGGGGGAGCTGCAGAGGGACCCATGGCCCGTAAATCAGGGGAAGAGACCTTTGCGATCCACTGGTGTTGCTTTGTCTATTGCTGTTGGCTTGTTGGAGGTAACTGAGAATTGACCCTTCAAACCATGCATACTCGCTCTCAGAAGTTGCTTTCAAGCTGTCCTTGAAAACCAGTTGCAACCTAACTCAGCTGACTGTTAATATATCAGAAAGTGTTTCAGTTATTATCCACTTCGAAGAAGCCCTCGATGTTTTAAAATTCACCAAGTTTTCATGAGAAACACGAAGCAGTTAGGGCAATGGGAGGTACTCACAGTAAATTAATGAAAATGTACACAACCTTCAGGTTGGAAGAGATATGGCTGCTTCTGTGCATTGTCATCTGTGTATTCTGCAATATTAAAATTCGGTGTAGCTGATGAGCACTCTTGTTTGTAGTATATTTTTAGGGAAACAGAAACATCCTGGGGGTGGAGTTCTCTGCTTCTAAAGTGCTGCCATTTACTGTTTTAGGGCACGTTTCCAAACACCGGAGCCAGGATTATGTTGTTTATGGGGGGTCCCCCCACACAAGGACCTGGCATGGTGGTTGGAGATGAATTAAAGGTTCCTATTCGTTCCTGGCATGATATTGAGAAAGATAATGCACGTTTCATGAAGAAAGCAACCAAGGTAGGTGCTTCTGTGTAGAGGCTGTAGTTAAGTTGTGGTAACCCAGAGCTGGGTTTAGACTCCTCTGGAGTAGCAGCTACTTGGCTGAGACCAAGTTGCTCTTGCTGGGATGACCTTGCAAATTTTGGCTGCTGTTAAATTACTGAGAACTTAGAGTCTGTGGCTTTAAAACTGCCAAAAATGTTTTGAGATTGAAAACTCTTAATTATTTGAATATTTTTGTTTGTTTTTTTAAATATGTCTTTATTGATTACAGAGAGGAAGGGAGAGGGAAAGAGAGATAGACACATCAATGATGAGAGAGAATCATTGATTGGCTGCCTCCTGCACATCCCTTACTGGGGATCAAGCCCGCAACCCAGGCATGTGCCCTTGACCGGAATCGAACCTGGGACCCTTCAATCCGTAGGCTGACGCTCTATCCACTGAGCTAAACTGGTTAGGGCTATTTGGATGTTTTTTTAAAAAAACTATCTCCATATGCCTATATTTGGTTATATCCTTTTTTGGATAGTAAGGCATATCTGGTGAATAATTTTACTGTTTCCTAAAGCTGGTTTACTTTTCTTCACAGCACTATGAAATGCTTGCTAATCGAACTGCTACAAATGGCCACTGCATTGATATTTATGCTTGTGCTCTTGATCAAACCGGACTTTTGGAGATGAAATGCTGTGCAAATCTTACTGGGTAAGATGACAGCAAACAGCTGGAAACGTGAGAGTGTTTATTTTAAGGAAAAAGAAATGTGTGATGCAACAATAGGAAAGGACCAGGCTGACTTAGTTAAGTATTCAGATAGCTCTAGGCTGTGGCTTCCATAGGCCGCTTGGATGAATAAACAGTGGTGAAAAGGAAGTCTCAAGTGTTCACTAAGAACAAATCTTTATCAGAGTAACTTTCTTTCTTTCTTAGAGTTGTTATAGATACTAGAGCAGGAAAGAAAGCAAGCATGAAGTATGTGGTCTTCAGCAAAGCACTTCCTTGTAAGAAGGGAAATTGTGTCCAAATGCCAGAGCAATTAGGAGACCCTTCACCTGCCTTAGTGACCTTTTTTCGGGTCTCACCGCTGAGCACACGCTAAGCCTAGAGGGTGCATTGCAGGGCACACTGACTTAGAGCCTAAGTCCATAATGTGCGCACAATGTAGAGCCATGATTCTCAAAGTGCAGTGATGCCTGGCCAGCAACCTTCAGGGCTCCTGGGGACTGATCAGGAATGTGTGCTCTCAGACCTCACCCAGACCTGAATCGGGAACTGTGGAGGTGCAACCCGGCAGTCGGGTGGTTTTTTTAAAATATTTTTTTATTGATTTCAGAGAGGAAGAGGGGGAGAGAGAAATATCAATGATGAGAATCATTGATTGGCTTGATTGGCTGCCTCTTGCACACCCCCTACTGGGATCGAGACTGCAACCCCGACATGTGCCCTTGACTGGAATCGCACCCAGGACTCTTCAGTCTGCAGGCCAGTGCTTTACCCACTGAGCCAAACTGGCCAGGGTTGGCAGTCTGTTTTAACCAGCTCTTCAAGGAATTCTGGTACATGCAAAAGTGAGCAAATCACTGATCCACAGATCTGAAGCTGGAGAATCATCTGAGAAGTTCAAAAATCTTCCCTTTGGATCTTGTTTCCAGAGATTCTGACTTAATTAGTGTGGGGCGTGGCCTGGACATCAGCATTTTTAAAGTTCCCTCAAGTGATTCTACTGAAGAGCAGAATTTGAGAACCACTGGTGTGGACCTGTAGTACTCGTGTGGCTGAGCACAGGCGGCATCAGCCCACTTGAAAGCTTGTTAGGAACGTAGCATCTTGAGCCTTACCCTAGACCCGTGGTCGGCAAATTGCAGCTCGCAAGCCACATGCAGCTCTTTGGCCCCTTGAGTGTTCCTCTTCCACAAAATACCACGGCCTGGGCAAGTCTATTTTGAAGAAGTGGTGTTAGAAGAAGTTTAGGTTTAATTTTTTTTTTAATTGATTTTTTACAGAGTGGAAGGGAGAGGGATAGAAAGTCAGAAACATCGATGAGAGAGAGACATCGATCAGCTGCCTCTTGCACACCCCCTACTGGGGATGTGCCCGCAGCCAAGGTACATGCCCTTGCCGGAATAGAACCAGGGACCTTTCAGTCCGCAGTCCGACGCTCTATCCACTGAGCCAAACCGGTCTCGGCAGAAGTTTAGGTTTAAAAAATTTGGCTCTCAAAAGAAATTTTAATCATTGTACTGTTGATATTTGGCTCTGTTGACTAATGAGTTTGCCAACCACTGCCCTAGACCTGTTGACTCAACCCTGCATTTGAATAAGATCCCAGGTGATTTGTATGCACAGGACAGTTTGAGAAGCACTGGTGGAAGGCTGTGGAGGGCCTGTGATGCTACTGGTCCAACTGAGTAAAAGACACAAGGGAAGAAGATGGAACCCAAGTCACTTGAAGTTGTCTTGGAGAGCAGCAGACGTGTTAAGTGACACTAGCTATTTCAGAGAGCCACATTTAATATGGTGAACTCCTACAGTGCCCACCAGGAGTTCCTGACTTGGAATAGCCACACAAAAGCTGTAGTGCATTTGTGAATATCCTTAAGTTTGTACACCAGAGTTTATATATGTTTGTTTCTTCTGTGGAGAGGAACCATCACTTCCATCAGATTTTCAATAAGGCCTTTGACTCCTGAATGAGGTTAATATTTAGGTCCCATCACCTTTTTTTTTTTTTAATATATTTTTATTGATTTCAGAGAGGAATGGAGAGAGAGAGAGAGAGAGAGAGAGAGAGAGAGAGAGAGAGAGAGAGAAACATCAATGATGAGAGGGAATCATTAATTGGCTGCCTCCTGCATGCCTGCTACTGAGGATCAAGCCCGGGACCCTTCAGTCCGCAGGCCGATGCTCTATCCATTGAGCCAAACGGGTTGGGCTCACATCATCTTTTGTATAGATATAGTATCAGGGAACTGTGTTAGCAGTAACATTTCAAAAAAAAAGATTTAGACGTTTTTAGTGGATAAGTCACCTAAAATGAGCCAACAGTTTGGGATGACTTCCAGCAGAGACAAGGTGATTCTACATTGTGCTAGAGGAGTTGACTATCTTCAAAGAAGATCATCGTCTTGATTTCCTTGGTGCTTGTCACACCTTATCTCCATAGTATCATCTTCCATTCTGAGCATTTCAGTTCAAAGGCTATGTGTAGAGGAACTGGAGATATTCAAAATGGAGCAGTAGGAGATATTCAAAATGAAACTGTGCCAAATGGAGAATGATTGAAGGAGCTAGAAGATAGATGGGGTGTGAGAGCTATATTCAACAATTGCAGGCCTGCTCAGTGGAGAAGAAATCAGATCTGTATGTGACCAAAGGGTAGAACTTGAACCAGTGGTGGAAGCTGCTGCAAAACAGAATTTGACTCAGTGTAAAGGAAGATCTTTCTTAGCAGTCAGCACTGTCTAAGAATGGAATGGACTGCCTCTGCTGGGTGTAAGCTTCCAATGCTGGGAGCGTTTAATTTGGATGATAACCTGGCAGGTGTTTTGGTAGAGAGTGAGTGTGAGTCAGAATCAGGTTTATGTGATTGTGACAGAAAATCCCAAACAGATTTTTCTCTCTTACTGGAGGTAGGGAGCAGGGCAGGTTTATTGGTTTTATCATTATCAGGGGCTAAGGCTCCAGTGCTGCTCCACTACCTGAATGTGCTAGTTCTGGTTCAACATAATTGCTGGGCTCTAGCCATGTTATAATAACAGGAGGAGGAGGGGTTGAAGCACATATCCCTTCCTGTAAGAATATCGCCACCTCCTTAGATCACAAAGGCCACTTCCTGTAGGCACAGCTGTCACAGCCACAAGCAGAGCAGTCTGGGAAACAGTCTTCATTCCAGGAAACCATGGATCCCATGATAATGAAGGTGGGGAGGATGGATATTTGG
Source organism: Antrozous pallidus (assembly GCA_027563665.1). Taxonomy (NCBI): domain Eukaryota; kingdom Metazoa; phylum Chordata; class Mammalia; order Chiroptera; family Vespertilionidae; genus Antrozous; species Antrozous pallidus. Next base: position 18,107,876 of record CM050518.1, on the reverse strand, counting down.
GTCCAAATAGCAATCACTATCAGTGGAGGAGCTAGACACTGAAATAGCTGGACCAGATTATCTTATATTCTTCCCTATTCTGAGATCCTGTGTGTGTTTGTGTGTTTTGTTTTGTTTTTGGTGGTGGGGGGGTTATATTTATTAGGCTTAAATTTTTTGATTTGTTAATCCTCACCCGAGAATATTTTTCCATTGAATTTTAGAGACAATGGGAGGGAGAGGGAGAGGGAGAGGGAGAGGGAGAGGGAGAGGGAGAGGGAGAGAAGAAAGAAACATCTCTGTGAGACACATCAGTTGGTTGCCTCCCACACACACCCCAGCTGAGGCTGGGGTGTTGGGTAGAGCCTGCTACCAAGGTACGTGCCCATGACTGGGAAACGAACCCGGGACCCTTTCAGTCTGAGGGCTGACACTATTCACTGAGCCAAACTGGCTAGGGCTTGAGATCCTATTTAATGCTGGAGGCATAACCTGCATCAAGCTGTGCTGATCTTCCCTAATAACATGAAATGCTGACATTTATTTTCTAATATGTTTTTATTGATTTTAGAGAGCAAGGAAAGGGGAGTGAGTGGGGAAAACATTATTCTGCTGCCACCTGATCCAGTGCACAACCCTGGCATGTGCCCTGACTGGAAATCAAACCAGTGACCTTTTGGTGCATATAGTATAGCTATTTGCAAACTAGAAAAAGTAAGTCATGTAAAGCCAGGGGTTCACTGTATTGAGGCAGTGAATTTAACTGAAAAAAAAGGATTTCCAACAGGCCTGGGTATTTTTCCATACCAAAGAAGTCTGAGAAGAGTTGGGGATGTTTTCTCAGTAGATGACCTATTAAAACCTGCACCCTTGGGTTTATTGATTGGATGTTTGGGTTTTGTTTACTTTTTATTTCGAAGTAATTGGGGGTTTACAAGTTGTTTGAAAATAGAACTAAGTAGTTCATCTGTCTACTCCCAGTGGTACCATCTTACATAAATATAGAGTGCAATGTCAGACTAGTCGGCAAACTCATTAGTCAACAGCCAAATATCAAAAGTACAACGATTGAAATTTCTTTTGAGAGCCAAATTTTTTAAACTTAAACTTCTTCTAACGCCACTTCTTCAAAGTAGACTTGCCCAAGTCATGGTATTTTGTGGAAGAGGCACATTGAAGGGGCCAAAGAGCTGCATGTGGCTTGCGAGGCGCAGTTTGCTGACCACAGGACTAGGAAATTGACATTAACACAATACAGTTAGTTCTATTACATATCTTGGATTTCACCAGTTTTTACAAGCGTGCGTGCGTGTGTGTGTGTGTGTGTATAATTCTGATATTTTGCCATGCTAATAGATTTGTATAACTGACACAGTGATCGGAACACAGAACTGTTCTAAAGTATTCTTTTCTTTATGCTTTAAAAGTACAAATTGAACTTTCTGTTTCCATTTAAGTTAGCGCTTTTATGGTTTCTTTTTTCTTCCTTCCTCTTTAAATTCTTGTAAGTACTGAGGGAACATCTGAATGGCTTTTAGGTATTCTAAGTACTAACTTTTTTTTTTCTTTTCTAGCGGCTACATGGTGATGGGAGATTCTTTCAACACATCTCTCTTCAAGCAGACATTCCAAAGAATTTTTAGTAAAGACTTTAATGGAGATTTCCGAATGGCATTTGGTGCTACTTTAGAAGTAAAGGTACAATAAATTGTTAAAACTTTAATGAAAGAATAGTGTTCTTAGTTTTCAGTAGTCAGACTTGTGGAAGCCCCAACCTGTGAGACATGGGTAAATTAAAAGGTTGTCAGCAACGTGTGTTCATTCCATCCTTTATTTCCTTTTTAAAAAATGTATCTTTGTTGTTGAAAATATCACAGATGTCCTCTTTTTTCCTATCCCTCGGCTTGTTGAGGATGGTCTATATATTAATGTTCTAAGCAAAGAGTTGTCTGGGTCCCCTGTAGGCTCTGCTGCAGGACAGTAGGCTTAGAAGGGGCGGTTGGTTGAGCACAGGCAGCCACACAAAGTGGAGCATTCTCCCAGCTGTCAGTACGGGTCGCTGCCTGCATAGAACCTTGGTTTATGTTTAATGTCTGCCCAAAGAGAAGCCGGGGTGCTTTAAAATAGTGCAGATTGTGTTTGGGTTTTGTTTTTCCATTAGGACTGATAAGAGTCCTATATACTTGATTATAAATTATTGCAAAAACATTGAAAGGGCTGTTAGAATATACGATTGGAATCAGTACTTTGAGAGTTGAAGATGATTGTTAAATCATCTTTGTTAAACTTCAAACAACATTCTCAAATGTTTGAGGTTGTTGTTTTTTAAAAAATATATTTTATTGATTTTTTTACAAAGAGGAAGGGAGAGGGCTAGAGAGTTAGAAAATCGATCAGCTGCTCCTGCGCATTTCCTACTGGTCATGTGCCCGCAACCAAGGTACTTGCCCTTGACCGGATTAGAACCTGGGACCCTTCAGTCCGCAAGCTGGCCCTCTATCCACTGAGCCAAACTGGTTAGGGCAGTGGTCGGCAAACTCATTAGTCAACAGAGCGGCAGACCGTTCCTCGAGAGCCACATGTGGCTCGCGAGCCTCAGTTTGCTGACCACTGGGTTAGGGCAAGGTTTTTTAATATGAAAAAGAATGGGCTTTGCTAAGGTGAATTTCGTTTAAAAAGTCTTAAGTGTGTTTGTTGGCCTTTTCATCATGTCGGAATTCATGAATTAAGTGTGTTGTTGTTGGTTTTTTTCTCCCACACTGATTTTGAGAGTGGGTTTATTAAAGCTGGGGACAGTGAACTAAGGAAGGGCTCGGAATAGAAGCAGCAGCAGGTGGGGCTGCTTTGGCTCTCTAGAAATGTTACAGGAAAGAAATGGAACCAGGTGGGGCTGCTTTTGTTCTCTGAAAAGTCAGAGGAAAGGGGACAGGTTCAGGGGGGTTAGGCCAGGTCCCCAGGACGAGTTGCTGCTGCCCATTGCTTCCCTGTTTGCAAGTCTCTTGGGGACTCAAAGAGTTTAGGAGATGCATGCCTGAGAGGGAAGGGAGGTGTAAGCGTGCTCCTGAGAGGGAGAGCACCTGAATTATTATTATTATTATTATTATTATTATTATTTTAAATATATTTTATTGATTTTTTACAGAGCTGAAGGGAGAGGGATAGAAAGTCAGAAACATCGATGAGAGACATCGATCAGCTGCCTCTTGCACGCCCCCTACTGGGGATGTGCCCGCAGCCAAGGTACATGCCCTTGCCGGAATCGAACCCAGGACCCTTCAGTCTGCAGTCCGACGCTCTATCCACTGAGCCAAACCGGTCTGGCACCTGAATTATTTTGAAAGCAACGCAAAGCAGTATATGCACAGATTAGAAGTTATAAATAATTATGACTGGATATGTGGAATTAGAAGAATGTAGTATTGTTAGTAGAATTGTACAATGTGTACAATGATTTCAATGTTGAATAAGTTGAAAATGTTGCATCAACTTTGGAACAAAGATAATATAGTTTCTAAGGGAGGATTTTTACCAGAATTTCAATCAGCTCACAGTGGCCCTGGAAAAGCTTGTAAGAGTATTTGTATCATGATGCATGTGGGATTTCCTTTTGGTGGAATGATAATGCTGCCACGTTTTCCCTCTAGGCTTTAGTAGTGGCCTTTGTGAGAGCAGGGTGGTTCTCAATGATTTCTAACTTTATAATCTTATTTAATTCTCTTTTAGACCTCTCGGGAGCTGAAGATCGCAGGAGCCATTGGTCCTTGTGTATCTCTGAATGTGAAAGGACCATGTGTGTCAGAAAATGTAAGGAAAACTTCCTCAGTTACCCTTACCTCCTGTGCCCTGGGATTAGCCCATTAGAAATGTCAGAGCTTGATGACCTTGCCTTGTGTTACCTGTTTGGATATGTCTGCTGATGAGAGAAAGGCTAGAGATGCTCCAACTCTGAGAGGTGTTTTTATTTCCACTTGTCCATCTGTCTAAAGGGTCAGAGAGGAGGAAATTGAGGCACAAAGAGGTTAAGTATCTTGCTCAGGGTTAGAGCTGATAATGGAAGAGCTAGAGTGTAGGTCCCTGTGACCCCACTACCTATGTTTGGGTCACTGAGTCAACGAGTCACAAAGCATTATGGTTAGCACAGGTAAGCGCTCAGCAAAACCCTTCAGTAATAACCCCCTATGCTTGTTGCTCTTAGAGATGATACCTTTGTCTCCTTTCTCACACAGCATTTTGAGTTGATTGGGCAGTGGATGACACTGTTGTATATGCAGACAATTGAGTAAAAATTTCAAACATGCAGAGAAGTGTAAAGCAAAGTATAATGAACTCCTGTATACCCACCATTCAGAATCAGTAATTGTTAACTTTTTTTTAAAATATATTTTATTGATTTTTCACAGAGAGGAAGGGAGAGGGATAGAAAGTCAGAAACATCGATCAGCTGCCTCTTGCACACCTCCAACTGGGGATGTGCCCGCAGCCAAGGTACATGCCCTTGACCGGAATCGAACCTGGAACCTTTCAGTCCGCAGGCCGAAGCTCTCTCCACTGAGCCAGACATGTTCGGCAGTAATTGTTAACTTTTAAAAAGTATATATATGTATTTTTATTGATGTCCGAGAGGAAGGGAGAGAGAGAGAGAGAAATAGAAACATCAATGATGATAGAGAATCATTGATTGGCTGCCTCCTGCACACCCCATACTGGGGATCAAGTCCACTACCTGGGCATATGCCCTTGTCCGGAATCGAACCTGGGAACCTTCAGTCTGCAGACCGACACTCTATCCACTGAGCCAAATCAGCTAGGGCAGTAATTAACATTTTGTCATAATTGCTCTGTCATGTTTTGCCCATGTGCTTTATCTCTCATGTACTTTATCACCTACTTTCCATATTTGCTAATTGATCTGGTTTTTTAGAACTTTGACATCGTGGCTTCAATATGCATCTTATAAAAATAAGGATGTTCTCTACCACATTATTATCAAACCTATAAAAATGATTTCCTAATATCTAACCCATGTTCTTAATTTTCCCTCAAGTGCCCTTTGGAGCTGTTTCTTCCCCCTCTAACTAGCATTGCATTGGGCATTATTATCCTTAGTCTTTGTAAATCTAGAATGGTCTTCCTATTATTTAGTTTATGCTGTTTTGTGTTGTTTTATTGATTCCTTGGAGAAGCAGTGCCAGATGGGTTTTTTGTTTGTTTGATTTTTAATATATTTGTTATTGATTTCAAAGAGGAAGGGAGAGAGAGGTAGAAAGAAACATCAATGATGAGAAAGAATCATTGATTGGCTGCCTCCTACAAGCCCTCCACTGGGGATTGGGCCCACAACTTGGGCATGTGACCCTGACAGGGAATCGAGCCGTGATTTCCTGGTTCATAGGTCCAACACTCAACCACTGAGCCATGCTAGCCGGGCAACGGGTGTTTTCTATAGTAGAGCATCTCACATTCTCGATATGTCTGATTGTTTCCTTGTGGTGGTGTTCAAGATGTTTCTTTCCTCCCTGTGTTCCTGTAAAGTGGAAGTCAGCTGTGAAAGTGTGCTTAGATTCATGCTGAACCTTTTGTCCAACATACTTGGTGAATGATCTTTGTACTTTGTGCTGTGTTTCATCAGAGGCAACTCAGTCCTGGCATCCTGTGTTAGTGAACCTGCGTTTCACTGTGTGGTGAAGGTGATGACTGTCCCAGATCTTTCCATTATAAGGGCACATTTTCCCTTTGCCATTAGCAATAAAAATATTGTTTGCTTTTCACCTAATGTTTGTAGCATCCATTGATTATCCTTAACTTGAGTCAGTATATTTCATTGGAGATTATAAAATGGTAATTTCTTAATTCTGTCTTTATAGTTCCTCTGATGAAAGCAGGGCAAATGCTCATGTAAGGAATTTGAAAAAATGTACCTTTGGAGCTCTGCAGGGTTTGTGGCAATGTTGGGTCTTGGAGCTACAGAGGAAGAAAAAAGTTTTTTCCTCTATGTGTCTTAGCTTCATTGACTGGGGCTCTGCTAATTAGATTGACAAAAGACCCATTAACAAGTAGAAAACAAACAAGTTTATTAATGTGTGTACCACACATACACACATCACACATATATACTCAGTGATGAGTAACTCAAAGGCCTGGTTAAGTATCATCTTAACAGAAGAACAATAAATTTATAGAAAAGTGACAAGATAGAGAAAAGGGACTTTGAGCTTCTAGGATGACAAATTGTGGAAGGAACTAATGGAAGGTAAGGTTATTTCAGCAAGGTTTGTTCTGTAGATTCCTCTGGGCTGATAAGCATCTGATGTCTTTGGTGATTAAAAATCATTCTGCTGCCTGACTGTGGTGTGTGTCAGTGGTTGAATGGACCTATGAACCAGGAGGTCACGGTTCAATTCCCAGTCAGGGCACATGCCCAGGTTGCAGACTCTGTCCCCAGTGGGGGGAGGGGGGGCATACAGGAGGCAGCTGATAAATGATTCTTATCATTGATGTTTCTATCTTGAAATCAATAAATAACATATTTTTAAAAAATCATTCTGTCCTTCCTGGTAGAGAGGGGAAAGCAGAGAGTTTTTCTTGTGTCTGCTCTTTTTTCAGTTCTTCAGCTCAAAATAATCCTTGTATGAGAGTGGTATCTTTTGGGGTGGCATATTCTGAACCCCTTGATCTTCTCATTTGAAACTTTCAGAAATTTCATATATTAAAAATTGAAGGGGAGAGCTATGGGAGGGAAAACGGAGCAACATTGTAATAATCAGAACAATAAAGATTTATTAAAAAAATTGAGCTGATAGATGTGGAGATAAATTCGGGAGAATGGGTTAGCAAGGCAAGAAAGTCACACAAGCTTCCTTTTCTTTATCTTTTTTTCTGGGTGTGGGTCTTTTAGCATATGTTACCTACTTTTAGAAATGCCGCTAAAAGGGAAGATTAATAGCCATGAATCCATCCATTTACAGTCTTGCTTTGCTGACACTGATGAAACAGAGTTTGTTCTCCACCTTAGAGCTGCTATGTAATTTCACTTCAGACTCTTCCCTTTTCCCTCCGACCATTACTTCCCTGAGATTGCTGGTTCTGTGGTTAGGTTCATAGGCTCCTGACATGGCTTTATATCCAGACCACACTGATAACAGCTCTACTCACCTGATAGTGTGCACTTTGGGTGGATTCAGAGTAACACAGAAGTAATATCATGGAGTGGAGTGCTCCACCAGAAAAGATGGAGTGGGAGAGGGACTCAGTACAGGGATCTTGGCAGCTGTCTCTTCAGCTCTCTCCTCAAAGCTACAAACCCCAGTCTCTCCTCACGTGACTCTAGTCTGCTGTGCCCTTCCTCTGCTGGAGCCCAGGGTCACTTTAGAAACCTTCCATTTGAAACGACGGAGTGAATGTATACTCAAGATTCTACTGAAATGACAGCGAAGATACATTTAAAGTATCATGCAAATCAGTAGGTTGGCTGAAACTGGTTTGGCTCAGTAGATAGAGCGTCGGCCTGCGGACTGAAAGGTCCCAGGTTCGATTCCGCTCAAAGGCATGTACCTTGGTTGTGGGCACATCCCCAGTAGGGGTGCAGGAGGCAGCTGATCGATGTTTCTCTCGTTGATGTTTCTGACTTTCTATCCCTCTCGGTAAAAAATCAATAAAATATATTTAAAATAAAAATAAAATTCAAAACCCCAATGAAGTGAGAGAGAAAAAAAGACAAATCAATAGGTTGGAAATTGAGAGAGCATGTTATCCAGGGACCAGAACACTTAAGGATTTTTTTTATAAAGTAGAAAGCAGAAGGGTCAAGACGGTATGAAAGATGGTGGATTGATCATATTCACAAGCCTTCGAGTTCATCCCAGACCTCTAGAAATAATAGGAAAGAGATGAGCATTTTAATCTGCTGGATTCTAGAAGAACCCTGAAAGGGACATGGGATTGCATGAAGGAGGAAATTTCAGCCTGAAGCACTGAAATTAATTTTTTAACTGAGCCTTCATACCACTAAAATCTCAGTTTTTTTTAATAATATATGTTATTGATTTTCCACAGAGAGGAAGGGAGAGGGACAGAGAGTTAGAAACATCGATGAGAGAGAAACATCGGTCAGCGGTCTCCTGTACACCCCCTACTGGGGATGTGCCTGCAACCAGGGTACATGTCCTTGACCAGGATTGAACCTGGAACCTTTCAGTCCGCAGGCTGACACTCTATATCTATTGAGCCAAATCGGTTAGGGCTAAAATCTCAGTTCTTTTACCAAGAACTTGTATGTAACTTTTGCACAAAGGGATTAGATTAAAAATTAATATTTAATAGCTAATATTCTGCAACTATTTCTTATTCTAGTAATGATGAAAGAAGTACATAAAACTTTCAAGCTAAGAAGATAATTATTTTTCTTTTCTAATATTTTTCCTCAGCCATGATTTGATTCTTTCATTTGACTTTAGTGCTAGGTACCATAGTGTATGTATGTGTTTGTACATTTAAATATACAGATATATTTTGTGGTTAATGAAAATTGATCAGAATACCAGTACAAGAAGTACTGTAAATATAAATGTTAAACCGTATTATAATCCATAATTGTACTTTTTTCAGTTAAATTTTCATTTGGAATGAGATATTCTAAGTGCCCTATCCTTTTCAGTGTCTGTGCTTCTTCATCAGCATTCAACAGCAGGAATAGCTTTTTTTGTTTTGTTTTAATTCCTCTTCTCACCCTCAGGAGCTTGGTGTTGGTGGCACGAGCCAGTGGAAAATCTGTGCCCTAGATGCCACCTCTACACTCGGCATTTACTTTGAAGTAGTTAATCAGGTGAGGTGGATTTCTTCATGAATATTTGTTTCTCATTGTTGTGTTTTCTGATTTATTACAAGACTGGTGGCCTCTGGTTTCTTTCTGCACAAAGTGATGCTGCCAGTCTGGCATATTCTCTTTAAAATGAGAATATTTAATTAGCATATGTTACCTACTTTAGAAATGCGGCCAAAGGGGAAGATTAATAGCCACGAGTCCATCTTTTACAGTCTTGCTTTGTTGACACTGATGAAACAGTTTGTTCTCTCCACCTTAGAGCTGCTATGTAATTTCACTTTGGGTTTGTTCAGAGTTAGGCAGCAAATTGTTTTTCCTCACTTTATTGTTGAACTGATAAGGTCTTAGAAGTGTAATGGCTTTTATCAGCCATTGGTGTATTAATGATTTTTTTTCTTTTTAATTGGTGAATTTTGGGGTGTGTTCTTTTCCCATTGTATTATTTTTTAAAAAGCTAAAACGCAAAAATAGAAGAATTGTACAGCAAATACTCATATACCCATTACTTAGATCCGATAAATAACATTTACTGTATTTGCTTTGTCACATATTTATCCATTCATCAGTCCACTTTATTTTTGATTCATTTCAAAGCAAATTGAATCATCAGTGGTTCTATCCCCAAACATTTCAGTGTGTATAACATTTACTTGATGTCAGTATTTATTTGAATTTGGTCCTTTTATTTTTTATTGAAGTAAAAATTATAAAGAGTGAAATGTACAAATCTTAAGTGTACCATTCAAAATTCGAGAACCCTACCGTCACCACCATGTCAGTCGTTTCAGGAAGAGCCCAGTAGGCTCTTTTGTGTGTGAGTCATGTATGTAACAGTAATACAGTGTCTGGTCTCTCGTTCTGCAGCACAATGCCCCGATCCCCCAAGGAGGCCGAGGTGCCATCCAGTTTGTCACGCAGTATCAACACTCCAGCACCCAGAGACGCATCCGCGTGACTACCATTGCCCGAAAGTGAGCAGACCCAGTTTCCTCGCGTTGAGCTTCTGACCAATGTTTTGCCCTGTGAAAGATAATTTGTCAATTACATGAGCATCACCCCATGCACCGAAAGTTCACCAATTTGATTCCTGGTCAGGGCACAGCCTGGGTTGCAGGCATGATCTTCAGTCGGGAGCATGCAGAAGGCAGCCAGTCAATATTTCTCTCTCATATCAATGTTTCTCTCTGTCTCCCTCTTACCCACCCCCAGAATTAATTTTTTAAAAAGTTCACGGACCTTCCTTTAAAAAAAATAATAATATATCAAGGATCTCTTTGTCAATAGCATGATAAGGTTCTATCTCACTCATTTTAATGGGATGTACTACTTCTTTACTAAAGTCCATTTCAGGTCTTACCTTCCTTCCAGCAGTGCTGCCTTCATAGTTCTAGGTCTTTGTGTACATGAGTATTTCTTTCCAATCATTTCATAGAAGTGGAATTTTGGATACTGCAAAATTACTTAAGAAGCTAACTTGTGTTTTTCTTAGTAACGTAAGGAGAACACCCTGGTTTCTTATTAATAATGACATTATTAATCTTTAACATGCAAATATAGAGCAGTATGCCACTTTTATATGTATATTTCATTTATCAATGAGTTGAGCATATTCCATGTTTATTGATCAGATGTATTTCTTCTGTAATAGCCTTTTCCCGTTTTACAAAATTGGTATTTTTCCTTGTTTATTGACTTTCAGGGATTCCTTGTATAGTTTGTTTGTTGCTTATACCTGTCCCTGGTCTATCTTTTGTATTATCTTTGTTCATATTATCTTTATTCGTAGGGAAAACTTGTATGTGTGCTCATTCTCTTTACCATGATGCCAGGGAAGACATTTTGTGAATTTGTGAAGACGTAGATTTTTGTAAGATTGACTAAGAGGAAGGAATACTGGTACCTTTTGGGTATCTATTTTCATGATGTCTTGTAGAATATAGGGAAGTTCTCTATAATTTTATTTTCTACTTACAACCTTCAGAAATCACACGAGGGTAAATGAAAATGTAAAACTGCTGTGATTCTTTTTTTATATATATTTTATTGATTTTTCATAGAGAGGAAGGGAGAGGGATAGAAAGTCAGAAACATCGATGAGAGAGAAACATCCATCAGCTGCCTCTTGCACACCCCCTTCTGGGGATGTGCCCACAGCCAATGTACATGCCCTTGACCGGAATCGAACCTGGAACCTTTCAGTCCGCAAGCCTATGGCTCTATCCACTGAGCCAAACCGGTTTCGGCAAACTGCTGTGATTCTTTACCAACAGTACAGTTTGAATTTGTGTTGTCTTAGATGAAGGAATAGGACTTATGTTTCTTTATCTTAGTAGAGAGCTGGCTTTCTGATCTCCTCAGTAATAAGCATGTATTAACTCTATGACTGTCAGTTGGGCAGACGCACAGAGTCAGTTCAAACACATAGAAGCAGCATTTGACCAGGAAGCCGCAGCAGTCTTGATGGCCCGTCTGGGAGTATTCCGAGCGGAGTCGGAGGAGGGGCCTGATATACTCCGGTGGCTGGACCGACAACTCATTCGACTGGTGAGTTGGGAGCTGTGTGGCACTTGGTTCTATCTTGGTCTCTCTCTACTTTTTAAAAAAAAATTTACCTTTTCTCTTTTTTTGTTTTTTGTTCACCCTCACCAGAGGATAATTTTTTCATTCATTTAAAAAAAAAATGGAAGGGAGGCAGGAAGGTTAGAGAAAGGAGGAGGGAGAAACATGGATGTGCGAGGCACATTGATTGGTTGCTTCCCGCGCACACCCCAGCCGGGCTGGGCATTGAACCCTCGATCCTCGTCCTCTAGCTGCTGAGCCATACCTGTCAGGGCTCTACTCTACTTTTGAGCAAACAAGGTCAATAAGAAATTATCAGTTGCTTACCTGATAAATACCGAACACTGAACATTCTGAGAGTGAAAAGTACTAAATAGGCATTTTTCCTCAAGGGCTTACATTACATTTGGGAAGAAACAACAGGCACAGGACATTTAGAAAATGATGTAAATCTGTGTATTTGAGAGCTGATTTAGATGAGTCACTGTGAATGCTGTGTTCTGTATTTTCAATCCAGATCTTGGAGATTTTTTTTTTTTTTTTTGGAAATAGGGGTCCATGGCCCAGTGAGTGTTGGGAGATGTCTAATGTGTCAAACTGGATCGAATCAGAAGAGTAAAACCACACAGTAATTTCAAGAGGGAAAGATTTATATCAAGAATTATTATCTTGGAATTGGAATAATGAAGACTGCATAGTAAGATGTAAAGAGAATGCAAAATAATATAGGAATAGCAGGTAAAAGGTACTGCCACTGCTTCTGGCAGAGTTAGATCACCCAAGTAAGAGCCTCCCCCAAATCCCCTTCCCCCCCATTCTTGTCTAGACCTAGGTGGGACAGCATGGCCATGGTTCACTGAGTCTTAAAGCGGAGAAGTTGCCATGGTGTCGTGCCATGAAGTTCACTCTCTAAAAATTCACCCTTTTGAATTAGATGAAAATCCACACTCTGGAGTGCTGAGGAAAAGCTGTGGGGTAGCTGCTGGCTGCCATGTGCTCCAGGAGCTGGGCCCTGGGGAAGCCATAAGGCTGCTGCTGGGTTGAACACAGTGGAACCCAGAAGCAAACCCTTGCCTCCAGCACCCTCTACTGACAAAGCTCAGCATTATGCCAGCTAGCAGAAGCAGCATTTTTAAAGAGCCCAGGTAGAAAAGGGTGAGTTTGTGGCCACAAAGCAATAAATCAATAACTGTCATACCTCATGATTTTACTGTCTTGGAAATTCACAACAGGTATTTATGGTCAGAGGCACTGAAAGCCCAGGAGAGAAACATATTTAACTTTGTTTAGCTCTGTGTTTGCCCTTGCTGTTTCGTGGAACAATTTTTTTCCTCCAGGGAATATCAACATTTCAAACACAATTTGAAAATTGAGCAAGTGGTTGGCTTTATGTGGAAAGTGAGCCATGAATCAAGTCTTTTTAAAAATATATATATTTTGTCGAGACTGGTTTGGCTCAGTGGATAGAGCGTCGGACTTCGGACTGAAGGGTCCCAGGTTCGATTCCGGTCAAGGGCATGTACCTTGGCTGCGGGCACATCCCCAGTAGGGGGCGTGCAAGAGGCAGCTGATCGATGTTTCTCTCTCATATCGACATTTCTGACTTTCTACACCTCTCCCTTCCACTCTGTAAAAAATCGATAAAATATATTTAATAAATAAATAAATAAAATAAAAAGTATATATTTTATTGATTTTTTTTTTTTTTTTTTTTTTTTTTACAGAGAGATAGGGGGAGAGAGAGAGAGAAAGTCAGAAACATCGATGAGGGGAAAACAGATCAGCTGCCTCCTGCACACCCCTACTGGGGATATTCCCACAATCAAGATACATACCCTTGTTGGATTTGAACCCAGAACCCTTCAGTCTACAAGCCAACACTCTATCCACTGTTCCAAACTGGTTAGGGCATGAATCACGTCTTTTAAAAATGAGTAGGGTAGTAGGAGAGAACAAGGCAAGGCTTGCCAAGTGGAGGGCCCAAGCCTGTGGGAGGTGACTGTACACTTCAGCTCCTGCTGGGGACTTGGCAAGATGGCTGTCACAGAGAGGCCAGATCGTGCAGGGAGGAAGGAGGCAGTGAAAGTACAGTGTAATTATGAAATGTCTTCATTTTAAAGTTGTCATTGCCTTAACATTAGAGAGAAAGGGATCTTAGGTGTAGTTCCCAAGCAGGAGTTTGATAGCAGCATGATTCTTGTATTTACATTTACAATGCCCTGCGAGGTAAATTTGGGAAGAGAAAAGACTACACTGTTAAAAAGACTGATGGAGGGATTTGCAGGCTCAAGGAAGGTGAGACCAGGGTGGCAGCAGTACAATTAAAGTGGGAGAAGGTTTGGAATCAGAATGAATTCTAAAGGAAGAATTGAGCCCTAACCAGTTTGGCTCAATGGATAGGGAGGCATCGGCCTGCGGACTCAAGGGTCCCAGGTTGGATTCTGGTCAAGTCATGTCCCTTGGTTTTGGGCCCATCCCCAGTAGGGAGTGTGCAGGCGGCAGCTGATCGATGTTTCTCTCTCATCGCTGTTTCTAACTATCCTCTCTCTTCCTCTCTGTAAAAAATCAATAAACTATATATATAAAAAAAAGAATTGGTGAAACTATATGTGAAATTAAAAAACAGAAAAATCAGCTGTAACTGGTGTGGCTCAGTGGATAGAGTGTCGGCCTGCGGACTGAAGGGTCCCAGGTTCAATTCCAGGCATAGGCATATACCTTGGTTGTGAGTACATCCCCAGTGGGGGGTGTGCAGGAGGCAGCTGATCGATGTTTCTGTCTCATCGATGTTTCTAACTCTATCCCTCTCCCTTCCTCTCTGTAAAAAAACAATAAAATGTATTTAAAAAAACAAACAGAAAAATCAGCATGGACTGAGGTTCTAAGGATGGGTGACTACAAGAATGACTGTGAGGTAGAAAAATAGAAAAGGAGAGCAGCATTAGGGTGAAGGAAGGTGAGTCTTTTTAGTGTAATAGTTTAACTTATTTTTAATAGGCTGAATGAGAAATGGCTGAGTATGTCCGTGGAGAGCGGTCCTGCAGTTAGGTAGCGGTCAGCACTGGCCATGGAGGAGGAATTTGGATGACATTGGCCTGGCTCCATTGTTCATTTGTAGCTGAAGCAGTGAGGGTGGAAGTAGGGGGCCAAGAACTAACCTCTAAAGGAACCCACAGTTAGGAGTTGGAAGATTAGGAGCTGTTGAAGAAGGCAGAAAAGGATTGGTTGGAGGGTTGAAGGAAAAAATAGGAAAGTGCTATTTAAACTGCTGAAGGAGGAAGTTTCCAGAAGTGTGGGGAGTCACTTGGCTTGAGGTGTTAGGGAGTTCAAGATAAAGAGAACTGCAAAGACATCAGATTTGGTGGAAAGAAGGGAATGTCAGAGATGGGCTTTCTTTTAATGGGGGCAGCCTGATTCTTGAATGGCCAGAGGAAATGTGTGAAATAAAAAGAAAATAAAGGCAGAAAGATAACATTGCCGAAAACGGTTTGGCTCAGTGGATAGAGTGTTGGCCTGCGGACTGAAGGGTCTCGAGTTCGATTCTTGGCAAGGGCATGTGCCTTGGCTGCGGGTGCATCCCCAGTGGGGGGTGTGCAGTAGGCGGCTCATCGATATTTCTCTCTCATCGATGTTTCTGACTTTCTATCCCTCTCCCTTCCTCTCTGTAAAAAATAAAATATATTTCTTAAAAAGACAACATTGTTCATAAATTTGCCTTTGAAAGAAAATTCAGTTACAGAGTGGTAGATCATCAAGGCTGATATATAATTGGGAATATTTCACAGTATTGGAGGGTTTGTTGTTTGTGTGTGTTTTCTTTTTTTAATGTATTTTCTTAATGATTTTAGAGAGGGAGAGAGAGAAACATCAGGGATGAGAGAGAATCATTAATCTGCCGCCTCCTGCACACCCCTTACTGGGGATGAAGTCCAGAACCCAGGCATGCGCCCATGACCGGAATCAAACTCGGGACCCTTCAGTCGGAGGCCAACGCTCTATCCACTGAGCAAACCGGCCAGGGCTGGCTTGCTTGTTTTTAATGGAAGAAGTGCCCAAGAACTCATCTAGCTCCTCACTAGTCAGAGTGGTGTTTGGCCAGCTTGGCCTGGGTGCTGGTTAGAATGCAGGATCCCCAGTCCCTCCCCTGTCTACCAAACTAGAATTTGCATTTTAATATCTCTTGAGGAGATGTGCCTGCCTCTCTGCGACTGAGAAGTGCTGGTCTGGGACTCACAGTCAGTCACTGGCGGAGTTGAAATTGAAATGTAGCTCTCTTACTCCAAGGATTTTTCCAGGTGACACTAACTTAAGGTTTTCCTCCTGCTTTTTTGCTATTTTCTCTCAACAGTGTCAGAAGTTTGGACAGTATAACAAGGAAGATCCCACTTCTTTTAGGTTATCAGATTCCTTCTCTCTGTATCCTCAGGTAAGAAATATACATTTCTAAAATAACAATAGAAGAATAAATTGGGATAGAAATAAATCTAGCTGTTCTCAGGGCAAAGTGAAGACTTGGTATGTTTTGCAACTCAGGCTACAGGAGATGAAGGTTATTCACTTCAAGACAAATACTATGTCTCTGTGAGAGGCAGTTCCTGACCCCTACAGAAGACAGAGATGAAGAGAAGGGAAAAGAACTGTATAAACTTTCATGGGAAGGCAAAACAGGATTGTTCTATAAGGCCCCAACAAATATCTCTAATTTGTAGAAGTTCTGGGTGGACAGTCATCTACTTCAGCAGCAAATAGTCAAAAAAATGAAGCACATAGGAAGATGAATATAATAAAGGAGACCATGTTAATATGACAGGAGTTTAATGATAAGTCCATGGTTATTAGGCTGCATCGTGACTAGGGACAACAGTAATAAGCAGCTCCTGTAAATAACTGCTTTTTGCAGAAGCTAAGCATTTGGGAGCCGTTGGACAAGGGAAAGGAGGGGTAGTGGGGGAAGCCTGAAGTTATTGTCAGAGATCTGGATATTTACCTTTTCTGAATGTTCACCCTCATGTTTAAATGAGGAAACTAGAGCTTATTCAGTGGGTGGCAGTGAGGATTACATGAGCTGAGGCCGGTCTAGTGTTTAATGCTTTGTAAACGTGAGCCCATGGCTCCACAGCTGGGGTCTGGGCCTTTCAGGTTGGGCTCATCACTGGTGCAGCTCTTCCAGCGCTGGAAGCAAACTCAACTTTATTTCATCTTTCCTCAGAGACACCTTTATGAGGAATAAATTTGGTAAAAGCAGATCTAGATATGCAGATTTGCATTATCCTTTCAAATACTTTTTGCTTTGGGAAGTGGACACAGGTTTCAATCATGAACTTGTATAGCTTTGACTCTTAGAGTTAAAAGGGAGCTCCGAGGTCACCTTACTCGACCCCTGGCCCAGGGTAGGGCTGTGTGGTCCTGATGTGTACTTCTTTTCCGGCCTGTGCCCAAGCAGTAGAGGCTGAGTAGTGTTGTAGAAAGAGCTAGAATCAGGGCCAAGTTTCAGCACTGGCTCTGCTGCTGCTAATCTTGGATGAGGTCCCGGACCCCTGTGAATGCTGGTTTCCTCTATTTTTTTAAACTATTTTTAAAATAAATCTTTATTGTTCAGATTACTACAGTTGTTCCTCTTTTTCCCCATAGTTTCCCTCCACCTGGTCTCTCCCCACCCCCAATCCTCTGCCTTTACTCTCCCCTACTGTCCTCATATATAGTTGTATGATTTTTGTCCAGTCTCTTCCCACCCCCCCCACAACCCTCCCCCTAATAATTGTCAGTCCACTTCCTTTCTATGCCCCTGATTCTATTATATTCACCAGTTTATTCTGTTCATCAGATTTTTTATTCACTTGATTTTTAGATTCACTTATAGATATCTCTTTGTTGTTCATAATTTTTATCTTTACCTTTTTCTTCTTAAAGAATAGCTTTTAGCATTTCATAAAATACTGGTTTGGCAGTGATGAACTCATTTAGCTTTTTCTTATCTGTGAACCTCTTTATCTGACCTTCAATTCTGAATGATAGCTTTGCTGGGTAAAGTAATCTTGGTTGTAGGTTCTTGCTATTCATCACTTTGAATATTTCTTCCACGTCCGTCTGGCCTGCATAGTTTCTACTGAGAAATCAGCTGACAGTCGTATGGATGCTCCCTTGTAGGTAACTGTTTTTCTCTTGCTGCTTTTAGTATTCTATCTTTGTCTTTTGCTTTTGACATTTTAATTATGATGTGTCTTGGTGTGGTCCTCTTTGGATTCTTTTTGTTTGGGTTCTCTGTGCTTCCTGGACTTGTAAGTCTATTTCTTTCACCAGGTAGGGGAAGCTTTCTGTCATTATTTTTTCAAATAGGTTTTCAATATCCTGCTCTCTCACTTCTTCTGGCACCCCCATAATTCGGATGTTGGTACGCTTGAAGTTGTCCCAGAGGATCCTTATACTATCTTCATATTTTTGGATTCTTTTTGCTTTTTGTTTTTCCAGTTGAGTGTTTTTTGCTTTTTTGTATTTCAAATCTTTGACTTGATTCTTGCGGTCCTCTTGTCTGCTGTTGGATCTCTGTATATTATTTTTATTTTAGTCAGTGTATGCTTAGTATCTAGTTGGTCCTTTTTCATATCCTCGATGGTCTCACTAAATTTATCGGCCTTTTCTAGAAAATTTTTCAAGAATGGCCTTGAACTCTATAACCAGTTGTCTGCTTTCCTCCATTTCTGTCATTTGTGATCTGTTTCTTTGTCTTTGCATTTTTGCTGCTTCCCTGAGTTGGTAGAGTCCTATAGGGCCCAGCGGCTCAGCCCCCCAGTTATCTGAGGTGGACTCTCTTAGTGCACCCCTTTGTGGGCTGTGTGCATAGTCTTGTTGTAGTTAAGCCTTGACTGTAATTGGTATCACTGGGAGGAATTGACCTCCAGGCCAATTGGCTGTGAGGATCAGCTATGGCTCTGCTGGGAGAACTTCTGTGCTGGAGACACCCTTATGAGACAAGACTTTCAAAAAGCCTCTGTGCTCAGCTTGGATGGGGCATAGTCTCAGGACAGAGCAGACAGCATTGGTCGGTCCTGCCCTAATAGGCCCCTGTGTCTCAGTGTCCTGTGGTAATCGCTACAAGCACCTCTGAGAGAAAGCCACCCTTAATTTCCGCCTGCTGCCAGACAGTCCAGTTTCTCCCTGAATGAGTCTGGGTTCCCAGAGTCTCACAACTGGAGTTCAGTGCAGTAGGAGCTTTTGTCTCCTTCCCACTTGAAAAAACCAGCCGCACACTCAGTTGCCCATCCTCTTAGTCCGTGTGCCTGGGTACCTCTGCCATCTGCCACTCCTCTGAGTTTCAATGTGCTTTTCTCTTTCCTTCTATTTGTAGAATTTCCACTCAGACAGCTTTCCTGTAGTTCTGGATGATATCTGTTTTATCTTTTAGTTGTAGTTTTGAAATTGTTGTGTGAGGCAGCAGTTTAGGTGTTTACCTATGCCGCCATCTTGGTTTCTCAGCCTCAGTCTGGTTTCCTCTTTAACATAAAACAGGTTTCCTGTTTTGTCTTCCAGACGGAAATATAGTTCAGTCACTGGTGACTGACAGGGCACTTAACATGCTAAAGGGAAGAAGTTGGTTTGCAGTGTTTGTACAGCTGCGGAACCCTGCCTCCCAGAGGACTCTCTTAAAAGCCTGTACATAAGCACAGACTTGGGTGCTGCTCTGGTTTTGTCCAGGCACCATCCTCCCCACTGAGTCCCACCACAGCACTCCACCACCTCACTCCCAGGGTGTTGTGATTTTGCTAAAACTCAGGAGCACAGTATGAAAACCCCTGAACAAGTTGGTTTTACGATCCCCGCTGTTGGGGCCTCAAGGATAAAGGTCAAGAGCCCAGCCGCCGAAGCCAGCAGTGTGAATCAGAGTCTGGCTCTGCACTTAGTAGCAGTGGCCTTGGGCAGCTTGCCTGCCTGCCCTGCATTTCCTGATGTGTAAACAGGGATGTAAGAGAACCCCCCTCATGTGCTTGTTGGAGGGACTGGATAATTCTTGTCAAGTGCTTAATGCCTTGCACATAGGACCACGGCACGTCAGCCGAGATAGTCGTTTAGGAACAATGCTTCAATACGTGGAGTCTCAGGAAGCTTTATACGTCTCCAGGCAGCTGATTTCCATGTTCCGGTAACTCTCAGAGTGAGTTAAAAGTCTAACCTTCACCTTCTAGTTCTCAGGCTAAAGCACATACCTCTCCAGCATCACCATTTTGTCCCTCCTTTAAACCCTCACTGCACATACTAGCCTGTGTCTGAGCTCCAGCCTCTCATCGGCTGTTACTGCTCTTGGTGTCCCCTCTCCCGCAGCCCTCTGGCCTCCTCATGAGGTTCTCTCAGACGCAGTGGCTGTGGGAAGTCTCCCGCTGACCCTCCAGCCCCACCCCACCGTAGCAGTACTTGCCTGTACGGGGGCTCAAAACATGCTGCCCCAGATATGCTTTCTCCCCACTGGGCTGTGACCCCTGTGACGGCAAACCTGCCTCTGCAACCCAACCCAGAGACTCCAGAAATAATGCTGCATCTTGCCCATTTCATGTGGAACTTCGACACACCCAGAGGCTTCTCCTACCCTTTAAAAATACTTCCCGACCCCCTAAAAATACTTTTTAAAAATTTTCTAATTGTAAAAATCACATGAAATTTACCATCTTAACCAATTTTAAATGTACTGTTCAGTATTAGGCATGTTCACATTGCTGTGCAACAAACTTACAGACTTTTCATCTTGCAAAACTAAAATGCTATACCCATTCAACAGCTTTCCGTTTCCTTCTTCCCTCAGCCCCTGGTACCAGCATTTTTCTCTGTTTTATGGACCCAGTGGCCTTTTTCTTAAAGTCTGGGTTCTTCTGCCTCGGAGACCTAAAGCAAGTCTACTCCTTTGGCTATCTAAGGTTGCAGCTATATGTGTTTGTCCTTTTTCCTTGGTGAATGCAGTTCATGTTCCATCTGAGAAGATCTCCGTTTCTTCAAGTGTTTAACAACAGTCCCGACGAGTCGTCCTACTACAGACACCATGTTGCCAGACAGGATCTGACCCAGTCCCTCATCATGATCCAGCCCATTCTCTATTCCTATTCGTTCCATGGGCCACCAGAGGTAAGAATGCCTTTCTCCCAGTTCATTTTTAAATGCTTTTAACTAAGATTTGCTTGTAGTTATATTACCAGGTTATTTTTTGGTTGTTAACTCACTGTTATTTTTCACAATTTTAGCAGTAGGCCATATGTTGGAATAGACACTAGTAATTTCACTAATGTAAATAAATATTACATATCTACAGCTGTAGTGTACATATTTAAATTCAGATGTCACCACTCGAAAACAACATTCAGGAAATGACTAGCATGTGACCTCAGTGCATTGTTTATGGTAATTGTTTCTTTTGTCACATGGTGTGACTTTCTACAGCACTTTTAACACATGTTAGTGATGTACTTGCACTAAGTAAAGCCCCAGCCATGTGCTCTTCCTTATTCTTGGTAACTGGTGAATGCACACACTTACTAGACTTATTCAGTATAAATTTAAAATTACTGTAATATATATAGAAAACTTTTCTGTGAAGTTAGATTTTTCATATATAGTTTTAATTCCACAAATATGTCTACATAAGTAAAAACAGGTACACGAACTAATTTATCCATTTTAAACATACATATTTGGAAAACCTACTTTATTATATAATGGACTTTTGGCTTTTAAAAAAATATATTGATTTTTAGAAAGGAAGGGAGAGGGATAGAGAGATAGGAAGATCAACGGGAGAGGAACATATTGATCAGCTGCCTCCTGCATGCCCCCCATGGGGATCAAGCCTGAAACCGGGCATGTGCCCCGACCAAGGGTCAAACCGGCGATCTCTTGGCTCCTGAGTCGAGCGTGCCGGGCAGGCCAGACTCGTGGCTTTATGGAGACCCCGGCCGGAATTGGTCCATTGTGTTTTACCGTTCGTTTGTCTTTAGCAAATGTATTCATAGAGCAAAACTGAGTCTTTTAGTAGTTGTTAAACATTATTTCTGAGTCTTAAATATATATATAGTAAAAAGTAATGGGCATGTAAAGCTATTATCTGTGGAAGGCAGGATTACAAGTGAAAAATAAAAAATGGGTAGGTACTTTTTTCATTGTGTTCAGATACTTTGACCCAGTAATTCCATGTCTCATATTCTGTCTGAAGAATATATTCCTATATACAGAAAAGGCTTTGTTCAAATAAATAGTAAATGAACTATTAGAATAGAAAATTTAAAAATGATCCAAATGCTCAATAGTAGGGAAAAAAGTAATCTAAAAAATATTCACAGTTTATGTAACATAATCAAATAGATACATCCTTATGTTAAAAACGTTACATGAAAAAAAATTAAGATAGGAACTTTTCTAAAGTCTGAAAGATTTAAAAACTATATGGAAATAAACCAGACTGTCAATATTTTTTGTCATTGGGTTCAAATTTCCTTTAACAAGTTACTTTTATTACTGAAATGAAAATCATAAAAAATATATTTTGCAGTAAACTTTTCAAACTTGTGTTAAAAGCTGTACTTTTTCATATAGCCATCCCTATGTATCAAATGTAGTTGTAGTGGGTTTGAGAGAATGTCTCTCAAACATTTCAGCATGAAACAGAATGTTTGGAATAATTTTTGGTTCCCAGAGCAAAAGGTGTTACTAATCTCCCTTCCCAACTGATGAGGGGTTGTTTGGAGCTTCTTTCTTTCACAGAGTTGAAACTGAGAACTGCTAAGTCAGGGAGCAGAAAGTGGGAGTGACAGGAAGAGGGCGAGCCAGCACGCCTGGTGCCTGTGGCTGCGGTTCTGGCCGTGTCGGGAGCAGGGAAGACCAATGTCATCTCCCCCTTTTTCTTTAGCCAGTGCTGTTGGACAGCAGCAGCATTCTAGCTGACAGAATTTTGCTGATGGATACTTTCTTCCAAATTGTCATTTATCTTGGTGAGGTAAGATGATATTTTAATTTCTTTTCTTACTATTATGTTTACTTATTAATTTAGGTTTTTATGCATTTGCAACAAGAATCTGGGCTTAGGAAACCCACAGTTTATTATAATGAGTACATTGGCTTTTATTCTAATGAATAAAATCTTTTTTCAGATTGAAATGTTAGATATTTCAATCTTTGCTGTAAGTGGCCCTTTCAAATCACTATAAGTTATTGCTTTCCGAGTTGTCAGGCAAGATTAGTTACTTTTTCTCACTAAACTTATATGCACTATTAATTACCCTTTCAGATTTGTGTTAGTAGTAAACACGTGCTTGGGACTAAAGTTTTTATTTGAGATAACGTGGTGCAGTGAGCCTTAGGCTGGGACTGTGGGTGGCTTTTAGGGCAGAGTCCATTTCTTCCTGAAAGTGGCTCATTCCCTAAGAATGGGAATGGCTCCTCTGACGAAAATTCTTTTAACTGAGCATAATATTCAGGGAGATACTCTTTTTCTTCTGTTGTGCATTCTTTATCTACAGTAAGTTGCCTTGGTGGTTGACTTGACTTCCCAGTGTCTGTGCATTAGAAGTGATTTCAGATGTGCTGAAAAGATACAAATTGTGTTTCAGAATTCTGTTTATAACTTAGAATTCATTTTCTAATACTAATGAGCATTTTATAACTTGAAACTTTTTCAACATATTACCCCCCAGTTTGCCAGCTACTTACCCACATATGGTAAGCCATCAGTAATGGTCCTAGACCAAAGGCTGTTTGTGGCCAGCTGCCTTTCCCACTGGTTCCTTTAAGAACAAAAAGTTCACACATTTATTGAGCACCTTCTGTTTGCAAGTGGTTGGTTCTTATGACAAAGACAACGTGACATCGTTCTCACCTTCCAAAGCTCTAAGTCTGCTGGTAGGTGGTGTTCTTATGACCCCAGTTAGCTTATGGTAATTTCCTTCATGCCACTAGTCAGTCAAAAAATTAAGACCTAGAAAATAGTATTGAAAACTCTCAGAAGGGAAAAGAGGCTGCAGAAGGAAGCATCTAAAGAGAATCCTCTTTCTGATAACAGATTAAGAGTTCACATGTGAAAGCACTTCAGCTTATTTATAAAGATACTGGAAGCCTGGTGTACAACATTCATGCACTGGGAACGGCGGGGGTGGGAGGTAGTCCCTCAGCGCAGCCTGCACCCTCTCGCATCCAGGACCCCCTGGGGGGTGCCCTCTTGCTGGCTTAGCCAGTGCTTAACCACTGAGCAATACCGGCTGGGCAAAAACTTGTTATTCCTCCCCCCCTCCCCCGCCTCCCAAAAATATATATATATTTTAATGATTTCAGAAAGGAAGGAAGAGAGAGATAGAAGCATCAATGATGAGAGAATCATTGATTGGCTGCCTCCTGAACACCCCATACTGGGGATCAAGACTGTAACCCGAGCATGTGCCCTGACCGGGGATCAAACCATGACCTCCTGCCCTAGCTGGTTTGGCTCAATGGATAGAGCATCAGTGTGTGAATTGAAAGGTCCCAGGTTCGATTCCAGTCAAGGCATGTACCTTGGTTGCGGGCACATTCCCAGGGGGAAGTGTGCAGGAGGCAGCTGTTCGATGTTTCTCTCTCATTGATGTTTCTAGCTTTCTATCCCTCTCCCTTCCTCTCTGTGGAAAATCAATAAAATATATTTTTTTAAAAAACAAAACCCGTGAACTCCTGGTTCATAGGTCAACGCTTAACCACTGAGCTATGCTGGCTGGGCAAAACTTGTCATTCTTGATGTAAGACTTCTTCACTGGAAGCAAATTTGGGGGTGGAGAGGTGGTATTAGAGTGTCAGAAGTGTCGAAGGAGGCTGTTTCAGTGTTCCCACGGTAGTTCTGGTTTGTTTGTTTTGGTGTAGACCATAGCCCAGTGGCGTAAAGCTGGGTACCAGGACATGCCTGAATATGAAAACTTCAAGCATCTTCTGCAGGCACCAGTGGATGACGCTCAAGAAATTCTGCAGGCGCGCTTCCCAATGCCACGTTACATTAGCACGGAGCATGGAGGCAGTCAGGTTGGTTTTGGTGTTCAGATATTTTTATGGCTGTAAATTCAAATAGCATGGTTAATAATTTTTATGATATATTTTTTATGGCAAATCCAAATGGTAGTATGGTTAATATTTTATGTGGTGACATAAATTGACATGCAGATAAACTTCCAATAATGACTTTTTTTTAAAGGAGTGGTCAGAATATGTTAGTGTAAAAGTAGAGGATTGCCAAAATAAAAAACATTTTGTGTTTCTGGAACCCTAATAAATCAGCAGCTGTTGGCCTTAAGCTAAAGAAATGGACACTTGTGCAGTAAAAAATATCTAACAAAAGAAATGTAAAACTCCCCCCCACCCCAGTATACTAATATTAATGCCACTTTAATCGTTAAATCTTTTTTTTTTTTTTTAAAGGCTCGCTTCCTTTTGTCCAAAGTGAACCCATCTCAGACACACAACAACCTATATGCTTGGGGACAGGTAAGAAATTGTCAGGTATTTGTGGAAGTGGCCTGGTCACTTAAAACACACATACACACACACGCCACACAAAAAAGTTACAAATTGGATTCTCTTTGGGACAGAAGCAGAATAACTTGGGTAATTTGCTGGGGGGCGGGACTTTAAACATAGATTGGGGTTTGGGGGTGGCTTCCCAGTGTGGATCCCTTTTTGCAATACACAGCATAATATGACAGGTTCAGGCCTGAAGACAGAACACCATAGTGTGGCCTCCATTGGCTCTCATAGGCCAGCAGCATTGCCCAAGTCCTCCCTCTCTTCCTTTCTCTTTTCTAAGAGGGCAGGGCAAAAGCATCTACAAATCCTCACCATTGGTTTCTTTGTCCTCTTTACTTTTCAGCCTCTGGTTCCTTCTTTATCTAATTATTCCAACCATTTATGTCTTTCTCAACGGAGTCTTTTCTTTCATTCTGTTTTATTATAACACGAGAGGCCCCGTGCATAGACCTGGCTGGCAGTCAGGGCCGATCAGGTTCCTCACCTCTGCTTTCGCCTTCCTTTGCTGCCAGTGTCCACCACCACCCACCCCTGGTTTCCATCCCTTCCTGGGGCCTGGCCTCAATCAGGTGATTGGGGCCTGCCGGCTCGGGGGAAAGACCAGGAGGTTAGCTGGCAGGCCCCATCAGCAATCCAGGCCTGCAGGCTGGAGGCAGCTCCCGCATTGAACATCTGTCCCCCGGTGGTCAGTGAGTGTCATAGCAACTGGTCGTTCCAGTTGTTCTGTCACTTAGGATTTTATATATATAGATTTTTTAAATTAAACTTTTTTTGAGGTAATTGTAAATTTATATGCAGTTGTAAGAAATAATACAGAGATTCCCTATACCCTTTACCCAATTTCCCCCAATGGTAACATCTCTTCCTCTACATCTCCCTTCCTCTCACTGAAATCAATAAAAGCATGTCCACAAGTGAAGATTTTTTAAAAGGTGCTAGTCTTTTGTTGGACTGTGTGGTCTGTGTATATTTCTCTCACTTGTCGCTTGTTTGTACATCCTTTTCACAGGGTTGTTCACAGAACAGTCTAATTTTTAAGAAATCCACTTTATCAGTTTTTCCTTTTATGGGTTGTGCTTTTGGTATTAAGTCTAAGCATTCTTTGCATAGGCTTAGATCCTGAAGATCTCCTGTGATTGTTTTTCTAATTATGTTTCTATTTTAATCCATGACTAATTTTGAATTAATTTTAGTATAAGATATGAGTTATAACTTTAATTTTTGCAAATGGTTGTCTAATTGACCAAACACCATTTGTTGAAAAGGCTAACTTTCTTCCACTGAATTTCTTGTATCTTTGTCAAAGATTATATGGGCATATTTGTGTGAGTCCATTTCTGGGTTTTTGCTCTATTGCAAAAAACACTATCCTATCTAATAAAAGAGTAATATTCAAATTAACCATTACTCTGCTACACTCACAAGCCATGCCCACCAGCCAATCAGGAGTGAGTATGCAAATTAAAACCAAACAAGATGGCTGCAGTCACGGAACAAGCAGGAGGGAGGCTTGGGTAACCCCGTCGATAGAGGAAGCCAAGCTTTCCACACATCCTGGCGGGCCCAGGCCTCCACTCAAGGCTACAAAGTTTCAATTATAAAAGATAAATAAATCCCAACTAAAATGGCAGCAGCCACAGAGGTGGAGAGAGCATGAGGCTAGGGTTGCCCCCAGCGATGGAGGAAGCCAGCTTCCGAAGCCCTGGCCTGCCTTGGTCTCTGCTTAAGGCTACAAAGTCTCAATTTTAGAAGGTAAATAAATCCCAGATACCAGGGCCTCTGCTTAGGTTGCCAGGGGGCATGGCCGGCCTGCAAACCATCACAGGCCCTTGCCCAGGCTCCCCCATGCCCTAAGGGAATTTACACCCTGATCCGGGATACCCTTCAGGGCAAACCAGCTGGCCCCCATCCATGCACCAGGCCTCTATCCTCTCTAATAAAAGAGTAATGTGCAAACTGACCATCACTCCCAACACACAAGATGGCTGTCCTCATGTGGTCAAAGATCCTGTCTCCATGTGGACACAAGATGGCCAGCAGGGGAGGGCAGAGGGGAGGGACCAGGCCTGCAAGGGAGGGCAGTTGGGGGCAATCAAATCTGCAGGGGAGGGCAGTTAGGGGTGACCAGGCTGGCTGAGGAGGAAAGTTGGGGGTGACTGGGCCTGCAGGAAAGGGCAGTTGTTGGGGGGACCCAGGTCTGCAAGGGAGGGCAGTTAGGGGTGACCAGGCCTGCAGGGGAGAAAAGTTAGGGGAAAACAGGCTGGACGGGGAGCAGTTAGGCATCAATCAGGCTGGCAGGGCAGTGGTTAGGCAGCAATCAGGCTGGCAGGCAGAAGTGGTTAGGGGCAATTAGGAAGGCAGGCAGGCGAGCAGTTGGGAGCCAGCAGTCCTGGATTGTGAGAGGGATGTCCCAGATTGGAAAGGGTGCAGGCTGGCTGAGGTACACACATTTCCTCGTGCATGAATTTCTGCACCAGGTTTCTAGTTGATCTATATTTCTCTTTACTAACACCACACAATCTTGATTGTATTTGTCTTGAAATCAGGTTGACTGATTTCCCCCCCTACTTTGCTCTTTTTCTTTTCTTTTTCTTTTTTTTTTAGTTTGTTCTTTTTAAAAATTGTCTTAGCTGCCAAAACCGGTTTGGCTCAATGGATAGAGTGTTGGCCTGCGGACTGAAGAGTCCTGGGTTCGATTCTGGTCAAGGGTATGTACCATGGTTGCGGGCATATCCCCAGAAGGGGGTGTGCAGGAGGCAGCTGGTCGATGTTTCTCTCTCATCGATGTTTCTAACTCTATCCCTCGCCCTTCTCTCTGTAAAAAAAATCAATAAAGTATATATTTTAAAAATGTTAGATTCTGCGGTTGATAGTGTTGAGTTCTTACATATTCCTGCTGATAACCTGTCTAGTTGTTTTATCAATTGTTGAGAGAATGTGTTGATTTCCAACTCTAATTGTGAGTTTCGAACTCTTGAACTCTTTTGAGTTCTATCAGTTTTTGTTCACATATTTTGTACTTCTGTTGTTTGTTGCATACGCATAGGACTGCTATATCTTCTTGGTGGGTTGACTTTATATCACTTATTATGTTTCCCTCTTTCTCTGGTAATTTTGTTTATGCTAAAATACCTATTTTACTGACATTGATAAAGCTCTCTCCTTTATTCCTTTTTTTTTTTCATGCAAAAAATGTTTGCATGACATCTCTTTTCTTTAACTTTCATTGTTATTGTTACATTTGAAGTAGATAGGACATACTGTGTCATTGTTTTTAATCTCTGCTAAACTCTTATATGGATGTATTTGGACCATTTATATTTAATTAGGGCATAAGTCTGCCATTTTATTTTTTGTTTTCTCTGCATTTCATTTCTCTTGGTTTTTTTTTCTGCCTACCTATGAATCACTTGAACATTTTTTTTAGAATTCCATCTTTTTGAGTTGTCTCTGTGTACCTTTGTTTAGTGGGTACTCCTGGTTCCTCTAGATAATAGTGCATAGCTCGCCGAAACCAGTTTGGCTCGGTGGACAGAGCGTCAGCCTGCGGACTGAAGGGTCCCAGGTTTGATTCCAGTCAAGGGCACGTACCTTGGCTGCGGGCACATCCCTAGTAGGGGTTGTGCAAGAGGCAGCTGATCGATGTTTCTCTCTCATCGATGTTTCTGACTTTCTATTCCTCTCCTTTCCTCTCTGTAAAAAAAAATCTATATATATATATATGTATTTTTTAAAGTGCATAGCTCTTCACGATTATTTTTTGACCAATTCAAGTGAAGTATATAAAACTTACTACCTCCTTATGTCCCTCTACCCTGCCTCATTTATAATATAATTATGTTGCTGAGACCGGTTTGGCTCAGCGGATAGAGCGTCGGACTGCAGACTGAAGGGTCCCGGGTTCGATTCCGGCAAGGGCATGTACCTTGGCTGTGGGCACATCCCCAGTAGGGGGTGTGCAAGAGGCAGCAGATCGATGTCTCTCTCATCGATGTTTCTGACTTTCTATCCCTCTCCCTTCCGCTCTGTAAAAAATCAATAAAATATACTTTAAAAAATATATATATATATAATTATGTTAAATATTTTCCTCTACATATGTCAGTTTTTCTTCAACCATTAAACATAATATATAAATCTCAAGAGATGATGGAAAACCTGTTATATTTATCCATATTTTTGCTTACTGTGTTCTTTATTCCTTCTTGATGCTCCAAGCTTTCTTCTTTTATCACTTTCTTTCTGTTGAGAGATTTCCTTAGCCATTGTTTTAAGGTAGGTCTGTTGGTGATAGAATATTAGTTTCTTTTCAGTTGAGATTCTTGATTTTCCTTTCATTCGTAAAGGATATTTTCTCTGGATATAGGATGCTGGTGACATTCCTTTTTGTTGGTCATTTAAAAATATTTTGCCACTCTCTGGCCTCTATGGTTTCTGGTGAGATATTTACTGTCATTCTTATTCTTTTGTAGATAAGATGTCATATTTATCTGGCTGCTTTCAAGATTTTTCTTTGTTAGTTTTCAGAAGTTAAAATACCATGTGCTTTGGGGTGGATCTGGATTTAGCCTATTTGGAATTTGCTTACCTTCTTGATTCTGTATATTTATGTCTCTTGACATTTTTGAGTAGTTTTCAGCCATTATTTCTTCAAATACTTTTTCGGCCTCACCTCATTTTCCTTTCTCTTCAATGACATGAATGTTAGGTGTTTTTATATATATATATATATATATAATTTACTGATTATTTTCTTTGTTCCCTTTGAGTTTATTCACTGAACTTATATTCATTGCTGTATTTTTTAGTTTCTTTTTAATATATTTTATTAATTTTTTACAGAGAGGAAGGGAGAGGGATAGAGAGTTAGAAACATCAACGAGAGAGAAACATTGATCAGCTGCCTCCTGCACACTCCCCATTGGGGGTGTGCCTGCAGCCAAGGTACATGCCCTTGGCTGGAATTGAACCTGGGCCCTTTTAGTCCATAGGCCGATGCTCTATCCACTGAGCCAAACCGGTTAGAGCTATTTTTTAGTTTTAAAATTCCATTTGGTTCTTTATGTTTTCTACTTCTTTCCTGAGACTTTGTGTTTCCTTGCTGAGGCTTTGTTTTTTCATTTGTTTTCTGTTGTGTTTGTAATTGCTCATTGAAGCATTGTTATCATGGCTGCTTTAAAGTCTTTGTCAGATAACTCTAACAATGTTGTCAACATGGTGTTAACACCTGTTGACTCTCTCTCTCTCTCTTTTTCATTTATTTTGAGATCTTCGCTCTTGGTATGCCAAGTGATTTTTGATTGAAACATGGACATTTTCATATTTGCTGAGAGACTCTGTATCTGTTTAAGCCTGCTGTTTTAGCTGGTTTTTTGTCCTGCTGCTTTGCCAGGGAAGGGGTGGAGTAGGGAGAGACATTATTTCATTGCTGCCAGGTGCAGGTAGAAGTCCATATGTTCCATTGGCCTCTATTGACACCTCCAGCTCCCCCGAATCTGCGCTGGTCCCGCTGTGGAGATGGCCTTATTACGGCTGGGTGACGGTGAAGGTGCTGACTCTCCAGTAGGTCTCCCCTGACACTACCTCAGTGGGTGTCGGAGGGACGTGTATCACTGCCATGTGGGGGTGAAAGTTCACGCTCCCCCAGTGGTCTTCACTAGCACTGTGGGGGCAGGAGACTTGTGGCCGGCCAGTGGCGATGACATTCCTAGCGCCATCGTGGGCTTTCTGTGACACCACCTTGGTGAGTTTTGGCCTCCCTCCAAGTCTCAGCTGCCCATTCAGCTTTGGTGGCGTGGGTGGAGTGTAGCCACAGTTTTTCTGTCAACTTTGGCTGTTGTACAGTGGTTTTGTGACATTTTTCTATCTTTCTAGGCTGCCCTGGTCCTTTGGATAGAGAAAGTGGGATTTTTTTGTTGTTGTTTTTGTCTGTGCTCAGTGACCATTTGCTAGCTTCTGCAGTCCTAAGTCTGAGGTGTATGAGGCAAACAGAAAACCCAGGAATTCACCACTGTGTTGTTCCTTGGATCCCAGGGTCTCTAATTTGTCTACAATCTTCTCTCTGCCTTTCAGTCTTCTTATGTTTGTTTTATATAAAACTAGAGGCCTAGTGCATGAAATTCATGCACGGGGGGTGGGTGGGCAGGGAATGTCCCTTAGCCCAGCCTGCACCCTCTCCAATCTGGGACCCCTCGAGGGATGTCCTACTGCCCGTCTAGGCCCAATCCCGGTAGGATCAGGCCTAAATGGGCAGTCAGACATCCTTCTCACAGTCCAGGACTGCTGGCTCCAAACTGCTCCCTGATTGCCCCTAACCGCTTCTGCCTGCCAGCCTGGTCACCCCCTAACCACTATCCTGCCAGCCTAATTGATGTCTAACTGCTCCCCTGCCAGCCTGTTTGCCCCCACCTTCCCTCTTCTGCCAGCCTGGTCACCCCTAACTGCCCTCCCCTGCAGGCTTGATTGCCTCAACTGCCCTCCTTTGCAGGCCTGGAACCTCCAATGGCTCTGCCCTGCTGGCCATCTTGTAGTGGCCATCTTATGTCCACATGAGGGCAGGATCTTTGACCACATGGGGACAGCCCTCTTGTGTGTTGGAGTGATGGTCAATCTGCAAATTACTCTTTTATTAGATAGGATGGAGGCCTGATGCATGGGTGAAGGCCAGCTGGTTTGTCCTGAAGAGTGTCCCAGATCAGGGTGGGGGTTCCCTTGGGGTGAGGGGCAGCCTGGGCGAGGGGCCTGTGGAGGTTTGCAGGCTGGCCACAACCCCCAGCGACCCAAGCGGAGGCCCTGGTATCTGGGATTAATCTATGTCTACAATTGAAACTTTGTAGCCTGGAGCAGAGCCAAGCCTTCCGCTCTTTCTGTGGCGACAGCCATTTTTGTTTGAAACTTTGTATCCTATCCAATGCCAGACTGAAAGCTTGGCTGCTTCCATTGCCAGGGAAACCCAAGCCTCTGTTCTATCCAGCTCAGTGGCTGCCGCCATTTCTGTATCTTTTATAATTGAAACTTTGTAACATTGAGCTGAGGCCTAGGTCCACAACGGCAGGCAGAAAGCTTGGCTTCCTCTGTTGCCGGGGAAACCCAAGCCTTCCTCCTGCTCTCAGTGGCGGCAGCCATCCTGGTTGGGGTTTATTTGCATAATCTGCTCCTGATTGACTGGTGGGCGTGGTTTATTGGTGTGGTGAAGGTATGTCAAATTTGCATATTACTCTTGTATTAGATAAGAAGATGTCCAGGGTTTTCAGTTGTACCTAGAGGAAGAAATAGGGAAAATAGATCTACTTCTTCCTAGAGGTCTTTAAAGTTTTTTTCTAATTATAATAGTAGTAAGGTCCAGCCGGGACCCCTCTGTGGTTGAGCATGGACTTATGAACCAGGAAGTCATGGTTCAGTTACAAGTCAGGGCACATGCCCAGGCTGTGGGTTTGATCTCTCATTGGGGGCGTGCAGGACATGGCCAATCGATGATTCTTATCATTGATGTTCCTATGTCTCTCTCCCTTTCCCTTCCTCTCTGAAATCAATAAAAATACATAAAAAATAATAGTATCATTTCCTTTTTAAATATATTTTATTGATTTCAAAGAGAGAAAGAGAGAGGGAGGCATAGAAACATCAATGATGGGGATTGAGCCCATAACCCAGGCGTGTGCCCTTGACTGGAATCCAACCTGGGACCCTTCAGTCCGCAGGCCAGTGCTCTATCCACTGGGCCAAACCAGCCATGGCTCTTTTTCTTTTTCTTTCTTTCTATTTTCTTTCTTTTTTCTTTTTTAGTATGTGCTATTTTTTTTTTAATATTTTTATTGATTTTAGAGAGGAAAGGAGAGTGAGAGATAGAATGAGAGAGAGTCACTGATTGGCTGCCTCCTGCATGCCTCCCACTGGGGATTGAGCCCGCAACGTGGGCATGCACCCTGACTGGGAATTGGACCAGTGACCTCCTGGTTCATAGGCCAATACTCAACCATGGAGCCACGCCAGCTGGGCTATTTCTTACTTTAAAAAATGAAATAAAAATTGGAGATCTTACTAGAAATCGATATTTCTATTACAAGTTCTTTCCCTTAACATTAAATAAATTGTAAGCATTTTTTGATAGTACAGATAACCGTCTTTTTAGTAGAGATACTGATTCACTCATTTTATACCATTAACAAGCTTCTTTGTAAGCAGGGCATTGAAGAGCATTGGGTTAGGTGCTGTGGCAGAGTAGGAGGGAAGGGAAGAGGCAGCGAGTGCAGGCCTCTAGGAGTCTGCCTGGCGGGAGCCAGACTCTGGATGAGTCATTAGAACTGTGGAGAGGGGGGAAGTGGAAGAGCTCAGAACTGTCCACTAGCAGGATGGCTTGAGCTTAGAGGGTCAGGGGAGGGTTTTATGAGGAATTGATGCTTCATTTGAATGAATTAGGCAAAGGATAGGGTGTGACGGGAGTTCACATAGCAAAAGGGACAGCCCTTATAAATGTTCCGAGTTGGACAACTTTTGTGAATTTCTGAGTCTTTAATTCATGAATTCAAGATACCTACCAGTTAACCTTTATCATTAAATTTCAGGAAACGGGAGCACCCATCCTAACTGACGACGTTAGCTTGCAGGTATTCATGGACCATTTGAAGAAGCTGGCTGTCTCTAGTGCCTCTTAAGCTGAAAATTAAAACACTGTCAATTGTGTTCATTGTTGTTTATAAAAACTTAATAGCATTCCTTTTACTTTTCTTGTTGATTTAAATAAATAATCAAAGAAAGTGTTGTATGTAACTCTTTATAATTTATTTGTACTTCTTATCTGTGCCTCTTGCATTAAAAAATTATAACTTCATACATGTTTTGGTACTTATAAATGTTTATACGCTTTTTGTGTTCTAACTTTACAATCTATATAAAATCAAAGGTAATGTATTTTGGCAACCTGTTTTGGTGAAAACCATATTGGTCAGAAAGGAAATAAATTTGAATGAAGAAAGCACTGGCTAAAATAATGCTAATACAAATTTGGTTTCCTGATGTCTATGTGTGTTTTTTAAGTGACAGCCCCAAAAGATATTTCCTATACTTAATCCTCACTTACTGTCTGTTAACAAAGTTTGAAATAAGGGAAACTTTATTGAGGTAAATTGGTCCAGAGTAGCACTGTCCCTAACTCACAACATTCCATGTAGAGTCCAGCCTAGGTAGACATAGGAGTGGCCCTAATAGAGTGACAGCACTATTAGAAAAATAACTTGAACAGGTTCTGCTTTTAACCAGTTGCCTGCCATGCGTCCAGAACAAGCCATCCCCACATGCTACGATATTTTGAATTTAATTTAAAAATATCACCTGACTTGAGTTGAATAAAGGATGTCATCTTCATGTGAGGTGCTTGGTTCGACTCTTCATCTAATGCCATTTATGGGGATTGAATTTTATTTGCACAATATAACATATTACAATGATAAATTCAATGATAAAACAACAATTTTCAATTCTACTGAATTATCAACAAAAGCCAGCGTGAAATAAAAATAAACCGTCAACACAAAAAGCCTCGAAAACACTAAATTTTGTTGATGCTCCAAAGATGAAATCTGTAAAAAAATAATGGAGAATGCACACCATGTTTACCATTTTAGGCATGAAATTCGTAACAAATCTCAAGTGTCACAATGAACAAAATAAGTGTCACTGTTTATCTCTCGTGTGTCTGAGTGGCAGCCTTGTAAATGGAATTAGAATTTCTTTCATATGCACTGGGATATTTACAAATTTAAGGTACCATGATTTTTTTTTTACAAACCCGGAGATGCCACTAACGAGTCTGATTTTAAAATTGGGTGACCAGGCTGATAGGCGAGGTTTGCAGCTCTAGGCAAGCACGGCGTGTGGGGAGGGTCCACCGCTTGCGTCTGCAGACACTTACGGCATACAAAGGGTTAAATCAATGTATACTATATGCCTGGTATGAGGGAAAAAACAAAAGCAATCAACCTAAAGAGCTTTTAACCAAATCAGTTTCCTCTACTCTCTGAGCCCAGACCCTACTCTTCAGAGAGAACTGCTTTTAACCTTTTTTCAAACATTTTGTTGATGTATCAGTTTCAGCCAGTCTATCTCAATCCCCCCCCCCTTTTTTTAAATATATATTTTATTGATTTTTTACAGAGATGAAGGGAGAGGGATAGAAAGTCAGAAACATGGATGAGAGAGAAACATTGATCAGCTGCCTCCTGCACACCCGCTACTGGGGATGTGCCCACAGCCAAGGTACATGCCCTTGACCGGAATCGAACCTGGGACCCTTCAATCTGCAGGCCGACGCTCTATCCACTGAGCCAAACCGGTTTCGGCTCAATTCCCATTTTTAAGAATGAGGTTTTTAAGACCTTTCTATGATCAGCTATACCTGTATATTATCATGGTTCATAAAATTTATCCTAATCTGTAGCCATAGTTAATGTCTTTTAAAGTTGATTCTGAAAGTTGAAAACAAAGATTACCTACACAGTTGTGGTAAATATTGTTCATGTCTGAATCATGTGGTAATAAATTTTTCTCCAGGGGTTTGATGTTCCAGTCCCTGTGCCACTTGAAGGACAACATCCTTAATGACGAAAATCACTTTTTCTATGTTCTAGCATTCCACAGATTGGTTTGCTTACCTTTTGGATTATGACTTATATTTGCTATTATTTTCCCTAGACTTTATATTTTTTGTTGTTTGAAAGAAGATTTTGTTTTCTGTTGAATTACAGCTTCATATTCTAAATAGAGTATTCTTTAGAGGTTATTGATGTTCCCTTTAAACATAGGCCATTGTTGCCAAGACTGGTTTGGCTCAGTGGATAGAGCATTGGACTGCGGACTGAAAGGTCCCGGGTTCCAGCAAGGGCATGTACCTTGGCTGCGGGCATATCCCCAGTAGGGGGCGTGCAAGAGGCAGCTGATCGATGTCTCTCTCTCATCGATGTTTCTGACTTTCTATCCCTCTCCCTTCCGTTCTGTAAAACATCAATAAATTATATTTTTTAAAAAAAAGAAAGAAAATTTAAACATAGGCCATTGTTATGACAGCTATCATCCAGGAATTCCTTTTTGTTTGAACTCCTGGCCCTAAGTCATTATTTTCATCTAACATGATTTTTCCTTAAAAAAAAAAAAAAGTACATGGAAGATAATTCAATGAATCGTTCTGTCTTCATACTGGACAGCTTTGCTGACTGTAAAATGCTAAACCCCAATAAATTAATCTTCCATAATTTTGGAGCAACTAATTCATGCAACAAGTAATTCTTATGTGTTTGCTATGTATAGGGTAGTCTTCTAGGCACTGGGAAGGTAGCCAATAAGACAAAAATTCCCGCCCTCACAGAGTTTATGTTCTAGTGAGAGAAGACCAACAATTAAACAGAAGTATATTACATAACTTATTAGAATGAGTGCTATGTAGAAAAGTAAAGCTGGGAGCTCCTATTAATTGGATGTTGGACCATCTGGATTGATTCTGATGCTCTGTCTTTTGAATTTGTACGTACATACTGTCTTTTTGCCTCTGCTCTGCTTTCTTAGGCTTCCCATCGTATGGTTGTTACATTTAAATGCCAGGAGCTTTTATTTTCTGTAACTTTTCCATAGAATACTTTTCTGTTTGGTTATAATTTCTAATTGAGTGACATCATATGAAAGAGTACATAAAACTGTGTATACAAATGAACGCTGAAACTTTCTCCTTGGGCCCCAGCTGGTTGGGCTCAGTGGATAGAGCATCAACCTGCAGACTGAAGGGTCCCAGGTTCGATTCTAGGTAGGGGCACATGCCCGGGTTCCAGACTCAATCCCCAGTGGGGAGCGTGAAGGAGGTAGCCAATTAATGGCTCTCTTTCATCTTCGATGTTTCTATTTCTCCCTCTCCCTTCCTCTCTGAAGTCAATAATTTTTTTTTTTTTTTTTTATTTTTTGTAGAAAAACTTCCACCTTGGGCCTTTCTGTTTCAAATTAACAGAAGAAGGATAGACCCAGCTCACTCCAAGTGGAAATGAGTTGCTGTGCTGGGGGCAGAAGGGGTGCTACTGGGTGACCTAATGTAGAAGATGTGGCTATTTCCAGGTGGAATGTGGAGGGTGGGGGTTAGTGTTCTATAGAGAGCAGCCACCCCGAGAGCGGGACATGGAGACTTGCGTGCCTCGTGAGGACTCTGAAGTCCATCTCAAGGCAAATAAAGCCTGTGATTTAGCTTAGAGTATGAAATGATCAGTTATAAGTTTTTGAAACTCTGGAAAAGGGACAGGATAGATGGTTGGAGTCTGGAATCCAAGTGTGGTCTGAAGAGAGGTATGTGCTTAGGTTACAGATGGAATGTTTAGGCAAGAGGATGAGTTCCGGTTTCATTCTCTGACTTGCAGAATGGGAAGGAAAGGTATCTTTCCTGTTGGGGGTGGCACTAATACACTTATTTTTTTAAAAATTTGTTGATTTTTTTACAGAGAGGAAGGGAGAGGGATAGAAAGTAACATCCATGAGAGAGAAACATCCATTGGCTGCCTCCTGCACGCCCCCTACTGGGGATGTGCCCACAACCCAGGTACATGCCCTTGACCTGAATTGAACCTGGGACCTTTCAGTCCGCTGGCCGGTGCTCTATCCACTGAGCCAAACCGCTTTCGGCAACTGATACATTTAATCTTGGACATTGTGAGATAAAACTGAAAGTGCACAGCAGGATGGCAGTAATTAATGTGGATTTGCTTGTCGGAGGACTAAGTGGCTATGAGAGTCATTAACATGAAGTAAATAACTTGGGTGGGGTACAGTTGCTCAGGATGAGAAGAGAAGGAAGCTTGGAACAGAATATCCCTCTGTTTTGTTTTTAACTTTATTGACATGCAATAAACTGCACCCATATAAAGTGTACAATTCGGTAAGTTTTAATAATACTGTGTGCACTCATGAAACCACCACCACCAACATACAAGAGCATTTCCATTGTCTCCATGTTTTCCCAGCGCCCATTTTTAGTCCTTTCTCCACATTCAGCCACAGGAAACACCGGTCAGCTTCCTCTCAGTAATTTGCTTCCAGAATTGCATGTCTGGTTTCTCTGTGTCTGGTTTTCACACGGCATAATCTGTTTTAGAGTCATTCAGAAGTTTCATGTCACAGTAGTTCCCTTTTTAAAGACTTAAAAATTGATTTCAGAGAGGAAGGGAGAGGGAGAGATAGAAACATCAATGATGAGAGAATTCATTGATTGGCTGCCTCCCCCTTACTGGGGAGCAAACCTGCAGCCTGGGCGTGGAACCGGGACCCTTCCGTCGCAGGCCGGTGCTCTGTCCACTGAGCCAACCCACAGGGGCAGTATTTCCTTTTAATTGGCGAGTAGTAGACTACATTTCATTTATCCTTTCACTGTTTGGACATTTGGGTTCTCATTTCTGTCTCTTATGACTAAAGTCTGTATATATCCATGTGAATGTACTGTTCATTTTGGTGAGGGGTGGGAGCGTGTGTGTGTGGGGGGGGATAGGAATAGAATGTTTGAGATGTGTATGGTAGGTGTAGTACACTTTTTAAGAAACGGCCATTATTATTCTGGCCTGTGCCACCAAGTTGGTTGGGCAACTTCACGTGCACCAAAAGGTTGCTGGTTCGATTCCTGGTCAGGGCACAGCCTGGGCTCGGATCTGGGTAGGGGGTGTGTACTAGGCAGCCAATGGGTCGGTCTCTCTCTCTCTCTCTCTCTCTCTCAGGTCCATTAAAAAAAAAAAAAAAACAAAACAAAACAAAAGCCACACAACAAAACTACTAAATAAATAAATAAATAAATGAATGAATGAATGAATGAATGAAAAGCAAGCCCCAGAGCAGTGACCCCTACACTAAAAGGGCACGGACTCTTGGTCAGGCGCACACGTCGGGGCACCGGGACAGTTCACTCTCGCACTAATGTTTCTCTAAGATCAATTAAAAAGAGAAAAACTGACAGTATTGCAAAGAGGTTGTGACATTGCGTGTTCCCACACTGAGAGGTCTGATTGCTCCAAATCCTTACAACTCTGTGCATTCTCAGTCTAATTTTTAGTGATTCTGACAGGTGTGTAATGATGTCTAGTTGTGGTTTTAACCAATTTCTTTGGTGACTAAGGAGGTCCCTGTGCTTACTGGCCATTTATAGGAACTGCGGCCGGCAGGTCTGGAGTGAGGGCCAGAGTGTGTGGGAGGGGCAATGGCACTGCTGGGAGCCCTGGGGGCTCCCGGCTCTCGGGGCCCAGAGCCTCTTTCACCGACAAATGCACGCCCCGGGCTGCCCTGGGGCGGAGCCCGCGCCATCTTAAAGGGTCAGCCAGGTCCGCCCTGGAATCCGCTAGTCCCAAGGACAATGTGTGTATGTATATGTATATGTATATGTATATGTATATGTATATGTATATGTATATGTGTATGTGTATGTGTATGTATATGTACATATATATGAATATCTCCTACACAAGATTTTATGAACTGTTATAGTAACATCCATGGTAAATTTGCATGTATGTAAATAAGCTAGCTAGAAAAAGTTATATTCAAGAGTAAATTCAAGCTGAAAAAGAAGTAGCTTAGAATTTTTCCACTTTTATGTTCTGAAAATGAGACTTCTAATTACTGAATAAACCGAAAATTTTTATTCAAGCACTGAAAATAGCCACCGTTAGTGAAAAAGCAATTCATTTTACCTGACACGTGTGTTACTAGGTGGCTGGATATCTCTCTCTCTCCCAATTTTTTTTTGGGAGGCAACCAAAATTTTTGGTGGCCTTGTTTTAACAAGGCTCGCTTATCAATCCTGGTTTAAAAAAAGGAAGAGTTCCATTAACAAATCTCAACTCACATCCTTTTGTTCCTGTATTGTAGTACATGTATTTTTCCTATTTTATTTCTTTGAGTATTTCTTGTAATATATGCATAGCACAGGGGCAGTAGGTTAGTGAAAACTTAAAGGGGGGGAGGGATCACGGGGTTAAAAGCGGTGGGGGTGGAAACAGCTGGGGGCTGTAAGTGGGAGATATGTGTAATGCTGTCAACAATAAAAATACGGAACATAAAATGAGCAAAAACAGAGACAGAGAAGCATCAGACAGACCATCAAATCTCAGGGAAAGCAGGGGAAGGTGGGGGTAAAGAGGAGAGGTCAACCAAAGGACTTGTATGCACACATATAAGCCTAACCAATGAACACAGACGCCAGGGGAGGGGAGGGGGGAGGGGGGAGGGGGGAGGGGGAGATATGGGGATAATGGAGGGATAATGCCTTAATAAAATAATACATATTTTGAAAACAAGCATTGGGAAATCGGACATTTGCAGAATCAAAAGTTAAGAAAAACAAACTATTTAAAATAGGTGATGAATAATTTGTATATGCAATATATAAGAAGCCTTACAACTCAAATTAGACAATCCAACTATATAACAAAGGCAAGCAACATATTTCAACAAATATTAATTCTCGAATGCACAATAAGTCTCTGGGATCTTCCTACTTACTTCCACAATCTGTGCCAAAAGACATTCTCAAGTGTTTTTCCTCCTAAAAATTTACTTCTAGTCCAAGTCGGATAGAAAGATTAAGGATCACCAAAGCCATTGACTGGCAATCTTTTGCACGCCCTCCAGCGGGAGTGAGGCCCACAATGAACTTAGGTAAGCTTCTGCGTAACCCAATCTAGGACGCTACGGTTAACAAGGTGGCGGCTTGGAACAACTTGGGGAAAAAAAGAGCTTTCTTTGAACGGCATACTCACAAGCCTTGTCGAAACAAGGCCACCAAAAATTTTGGTTGCCTCCCAAAAAAAAAATTGGGAGAGAGAGAGATGGCCACCCACCTCGTGGCGCACTTCTCGGGTAATAGCAACCCCTATTACGCTGACAGTGGCTAGTATCACTTCTTGAATAAAAAATTTCATCTTATTATGTAAATAGCAGTCTCATACTCAGAACATATAGTTGGAAGAAATTTTTTAAGTTACTCCTTTTCCAGCTTAGATTTACTCTTGAATATCATTTTTTCCCGTCCTGCACTTGTACTTACGTATATGCAAATTTTACTGTGACTTTTACTGGCACAAGTTGCTCGTGAAGTTCTGTCTAGGAAATTTTCTTTTTCTTTTTGTATATTTTGTCCTTGGGTCCAGCGGATTTCGGGGCGGGGGTGTCCGGATTCCGGGGCGGGGGTGCCCGTGGGCTCAAGCCTCGGTGGGTCCGGTAGGTGGCGAGGCTGGGCAGGCTCCCCCCAAGGAGGACCTTGCAAGCCCTTGCAGAAGGCGGCGGCCTGCGAGCCCGGGGGGCGGCGGCGGAGGAGGTGCCTTGGGCCGTAGCACAGCCTTTTTGGCCCCGAGAGGCCGAATGCCTGCCCCCCAGGCTCCCGCGCCAACGTATTGTTCCCCCCTTCCCCCCCCCCCTCCCGTCCCCTCGCCCTCTCACTCCCTTCCTCTCTTTCTCCAAATCCGCTGGCCGCCAGCTTCCTCCCCCTCCTCATGTTTCATGTTTTATGCTAAGAAACATAAAAATTACCCCAAAGTGGCAAATATTTTTCTTATTTATTTATTTGTCTGTTTATTTATTTATTTATTTTGCGTTTAGCTTTGGCTTTAGATTTCAGTTAAATCTGGGGTGTGTCGAAATATCAAATTATCAATTTCTAGGATGGGCAAAGTAGAAAGAGCCCCGAAGGATTCGGAGGTGCCGAAGAAAACGTTTTTGAAGCCATGGAAGGAGCAGGTGGGGTCAGTGGTGTCAGAAGCTTTAGAAACGGATTGCTCATGGCTGTAAAAGGAGTATGGCAGTTTATTGAGTGTCCACTCTGGCAAGCACCTAACTTTTTCTCAAGTTGTTTGGACTGTTGGAGCAGGGGTAGGTGATGCTTTGAAGAAATGCATGGGTAAGAGAAAAGCCGAAGGTGAACAGTCCAAGGGGATTTTTTTAAAAAAGAGATTTTTATTTATTTTTAGAGAGAGAGGGAGGAAGGGAGAGGGGGAGACATCCACCCACTGCCTTCTACACTCTTCCCCACCGGGAATCCCCACCAACCGGGCAGGTGTCCGCCGGGAACCCACAGGGAAGGGAGCTGGTGGCAACCTTTCATTCTGCGCACGAGATGCCGCCCCTCCGAGCCACACCAGCTAAGGGCAGGTGGTTTGTTTCTGAGATATGGGCTGATCTGTGTGAGGAAGGGTAAACTAAATGAAAATGTGTGGGAGGTGGCGGAGCATTAGAGTGTAATTCATGGAAAAGGCCCCGAGAAAGGAGCAAAGAATAGGCCCAGAGTCTAATAGAGGGATTAGCTTTGACGTAGGGGAATTCAACGCTCACCTAGAGGGGGGTCCAGTAAGGAAAACAGGAAGATGAGTTTCCGGGGCGGGAGGGGAAGGGGGGACCTGGCGCTATCCTTGCAAATCCGAGCTGGAGGAGGAATGGGATTAACCTTTTGAAAATGCCTTCGGAAGCCTGTTAAAGCAAAACGTTACAAGTTTGCAAGTAAGAAGTTTGTCCAGAGATACTCATTTAGTAGGTCACTTGACTCGCAAGGTCGCGCGTTCGCAGCAAGGAACCGGAACCAAAGCTGCAGGACCTGCGCCCAATCCCGGGCGCGGCTCGCCGGACTACACGCCCCAGGATGCATCGGGGCCAGCTCCCCATTGGAGGAAGCGGCGGCGGCTGCGACGCGCCGACCGAAGACCCGCCTCCGCTCCCGAGTCCTGGACGAGGCTTCCCTTCCTCTGGCGGCGCCATGCGTCCGGACCAGGCCTCAGCTTGGTACCGGCGCATGTCCGCTGTTTACGCTTTGGGCACCTGGACCGTGTTGGGCGCCTTGATTTTCTCCGGCCGCAAAAAGAGCAAACCATTAGGTAGGGCTCTCCCGCCAGGCCTTCCACCGGAGCTGCCGCCCTCCGTGGGGCGCGCGCCGGGGTCATAGGAGCAGCCTCGCCCTAAATATTCTTCTACAGAACTTGGGAACGGTTGTTTAGAGACATTCGGTTTAATGTGCCGGGAGCTACATTTTAAGTCATCAAATGTTATGTTTTTGAATGAGGCCGTACCTTATACTAAGAAATTGAAGAATCAATGTAACGTTAGGGATGGCGTTT
Source organism: Antrozous pallidus (assembly GCA_027563665.1). Taxonomy (NCBI): domain Eukaryota; kingdom Metazoa; phylum Chordata; class Mammalia; order Chiroptera; family Vespertilionidae; genus Antrozous; species Antrozous pallidus. Next base: position 18,064,895 of record CM050518.1, on the reverse strand, counting down.
TCAGACGCTGGGCACTGGTGCTTCTGAAACAGCCCTGTCGCATTTGGCGAGCAAACAAAAATTTCAGCACTTACACCAGCTAAAGATTGTTAAAACCTTACAGAGCATTAGCTGGTTTGGCTTCTTGGGCAGAGCAGAGGCCTGCCGGTTGGATTCTGGTCAAGGATTCGTGCCGGGTTTGCAGGCTCAATCCCCAGTAGGGGGCAGCCTATCAGTTATTCTCTTTATTGATGTTTATAGTTCTCCCTTTCTCTCTGAAATCAATAAAAACTTTTTTTTTTTAAAAAAAAAAACCTTATCAGAAAGGAAATCCCTTAGTTTTAAAAACGTGCTTGGAAATCTGTACTGCTAATAGATAGCTGGTTGCTTGCGGCTGAATGGGAGGAGTGATAGCAAAGAGTGTGGGGTTTATTTTTGTGGATGAAAATATTGGAAAATTAATTGTTGTGTAGGTTCCACAGATCTGAATGTACTGGAAAACCATTTAATGTTACATTTTATTTTACTGTATTATTATTATTTTAGTTTAAATTTTTTGTTAATCCTCACTCAAGGATATTTTCTCACTGATTTTTAATTTATTTAAAAATATATTTGATTGATTTCAGAAAGAAAGGGAGAGGGAGAGAAACCTTAGTGATGAGAACCATTGATTGGCCTCCTTTTACACCCTCCGCTGGGGATGGAGCCTGCAGCCAGGGCATGTGCCCTGACTGGGAACCCAGCTGTGACCCCCTGGTTCATTGGTCAGTGCTCCATCAGTGAGCCACACCAGTTGGGCTTTTCACTGATTTTTAGAAAGAGTGGAAGGGAGAGGGAGAGACACTTTCATTGGTTGCCTCCTGTGGCCAGGGAACCTGCAAACAAGGTACGTGTCCTTGGCTGGAATCGAACCCAGGACCCTTTGGTCCACAGGCTGATGCTTTATCCACTGAGCCAAACCGGCTAGGGTTATTTATTCTTTTTTAATCCTCACCCGATGATATTTTTTCCAATGATTTTTAGAGTAGAACAGAGGGGAGAGAGAGAAAAAAAAAAAACACATCAATTGGTTGCCTCCTGGGCCACCAGGGCCGGGGTCAAACCTGCAACCTAGGTAGATGCTCTTAACTGGGAATTGAACCCAGACCCTTCCGTGCTGGGCAGATGCTCTAACCACTTAGGCACACTGGCCAGGGAAGTGTTAGGTTTTAAAGGAATAATTGTATGATACGTTAAGTACATTTTGGTAAACCTGTGATGTGTAAACTCTGCTGAAGATTATATTTGGTGATGAAGATTATCAGTGGCCTGAAAGTACACATGTCCACCCAAGTATTGAGTGTAACCATTTCATTGTCTATAGTGGTCATGTTTTATTTATTTTTCTTTTTTACAGAAAGAAAATGGTGTCAGGAATCTTACGAGGGTTGGGGGGGGGGTAATTATAAGACTTTACTAATAGTTTACATGACTGCTATTTAAGTTAGAATTAATAACTTAGATGTTGTTTTTTTTTTAAGGTGATAAAGTAGAACAAAATGATGTCTCAACATATGAAAGCCCTGAGTCAAGTAATTCTTATTTTGTTTTATTTCTAAATAATTTTAATGACTGCTCCTTAAGTTAAAAGTTAATAATTCAGGTGTTCCATGTTTTTCAAAGGTGATGAATTAGACCTAAGGAATGAAATAACTGAGCCCCCGAAAGGGTTTTATGTGGAAACGATTGTCACATATAAAGAAGATTTTGTTCCAATTACTGACAAGATCCTCAACTATTGGAAATCATGGACTGGTGGCCCTGGGCCAGAATCATGATTGACTGCTGGATTCCGAAAACCAGGACTTTGTTTCAGCATGTAAATGTGATGCCTTGAATTCAATTTTATGTTTTTGAAAAGTGTATAGCTTTAATATTTTACGTAAAATATGATCACTAATAATATGCAGTAAATGTTTCCTTGAGGAAAAGTAAACTGGCATATTCAAGAAGTGTTCCTCTATCCTTACATGAGTGAAGGGTTGAAGTGAAATTTTACATTGATCTTCCCTATGCTTGCTTTCTGAAACTAGTTCATGGCCTTTATATTTATTTTACTATAGGCCTAGTGCATGAAATTTGTGCGTGGAGGGGGGTTCCCCTCAGCCCAGCCTGTACCCTCTCCAATCCGGGACCCCTTGGAACCCCGGGGATCAGGCCTAAACTGGCAGTTGGACATCTCTCTCACAATCCTGGACCACTGGCTCCTAATTGCTCACCTGCCTGCCTGCCTGGTCGCCCCTAACTGCCCTCCCTGCCGGCCTGGTTGCTCCTCACAGCCCCCATGCCGGCCTGGTCGCCACATGCAGCCTGCTGTTCAGTCGTTGGGTTGTCACTCACCCCCCTGCCAGCCTGGTTGTAGGCAGCCATCTTGTGAGAGTCAATTTGCATATTATCTCTTTATTACATAGGATGTCAGCTATGACTTTAGTGGTCCATTTAAGGTTATGTTCAGCAAATCTCCATGCACAGTATGGAATTTATGGCCACTCTTTGGATGCTGTTGGGTACTTGGTAAGAATGTTATGAATTAAATAGACCATCTGTTCTTTAGGACCAGAGCAGGTATGGATTAAATCCTAACTGTGACTACCAATATTCTAGACATGGAGTACAAAGTTGGGATAACATGGTTCCTGTCCTAGAGTGCTGCACTGGTCTCTCGGCTGCAAGTAACAAGTGGGCTTAACTCAAGGGGTATTTTTCAAAAATTGTGTTTGGATACCTCAGAATTAAAGCAAGTTATATTACAGGCCTAGGAAGGCCTGGCATCATGAACTGAAATGCAGCTAGCCACTCACTGAACCTGCCTGCCTCTGGCTAAAATAAATTCTAATAAATTCGTTTTGTTTTGATTTTAGAGAGAGGAAGGGAGAGAAAGAAAAAAACCCAAACATTGATTTGTTGTTTCACTTCTTTATGCACTCATTGGTTGATTCTTGTATGTCCCCTGACTGGGGATTAAACCTACAACTTTTGTGTATCGCGATCATGCTCTGAACAACTGAACTACCTGACCAGGGCATCTAATAAACTTATAAACGTTTTCTACAAATTTGGACATTTTTATGTCAACCTAGGTGTACTTAAAAATGGTTTTCTAATGCCAAAACCGGTTTGACTCAGTGGATAGAGCATCGGCCTGGGGACTGATAGGTCCTGGGTTCAATTCCAGTCAGGGGCATGTGCCTTGGTTGTGGGCGCATCCCCAGTGGGAGATGAACAGGAGGCAGCTGATCGATGTTTCTCTCTCGTTGATGTTTCTGACTTTCTATCCTCCCTTCCTCTCTGTAAAGAATCAATAAAATATATTTTTTTAAAAATGGTTTTCTAAGTCTGGTAATCGAATGTCTAGATCATTTCCAAATAAGATAAAGTATTAAAACATTTCTTAATGTAGGTTTGCTTTTAGCTTCTTTTTTCTTTTTTTAAAAATATATTTTGATTGATTTCAGAGAAGGAGTAAGAGGGAGGGAGAGACAGAAACGTCAGTGATGAGAGAGAATAACTGATCATCTGCCTCCTGCATGCCCCCTATTGGTGACTGAGCCCACAACCTGGGCATGTGCTCTGAGCAGGAATCGAGAATCGAACTATGACCTTCTGTTTATAGATGGACGCTCAACCACTAAGCCACATCAGCCAGGCTGGAACTATGCTTTAAAAAATGTTGGATTTACTGGGGTGACACAGGTTAATACAACTATACAGGCTTCAGGTACACAATTCCATAGCACATCACCTGTGCTCTTTATTATATATGTACCATCCCAAATCACGTCTCCATCCATCACCATTTACCCCCCCTATACCCGCTTCTGTTACCCATCTCTCCCCCCCTCCCGCCCCCAATCACCACACTGTTGTCCTTGTGAAAGAACTAAGTTTTGCCAAAAATTATGTAAGGTCCTCAATTTGTCTTTGAAATTTTTTTTATCATCACTTCAGTTAAATTGATAATTAAGTATTGCTTCATAATGACATTGATCCTATTTAGTCAAATGTCCAAACCTTTTGAAATATTTTGACATCCTCCCACATTAAAAATATAGAGTCTTGATCTGGAAGGGCCTTAGAACACCTCAAAAGGTTTGTTTTCTCTCTTTACAAAAAGAAATTTAAACAAATTTGGCTTATCCTATATAATAAAAACCTAATATGCAAATCAAATGTTGGAACAACCAGTCACTATGATGTGCACTGGCCAACAGGGGGCAGACACTCAATACAGGAGCTGCCCCCAGCCAGCAGGACCCAGGCCAGCCCTACCCCCCATTGCCCTGATAATCGCCCCAGAGATCAGCCCTGATTGCCGGCCAGGCCCAGGGACCCTACCTGTGCACAAATTTCATGCACTGGGCTTCTAGTTTGGTATAAGTTGTATGGGAAGCATCCTATATAATAAAAGCCTAATATGCTAAGTGTCAGTCGTCCGGTCATCTGTTCAATCAAAGCATAATATGCTAGTGATATGCTAAGGCCTCTCAACCGCTATGACATGCACTGACCACCAGGGGGCAGAAGCTCCAACTAGTAGGTTAGCTTGAAGCTGAGGTCCACCTATCGAGACTGAACTAGAAGGGCTGGACTTGTCCTGAAGTCTTCCCACGATTCCTCCCTGGCTGGCCAATCTCCTGCATCCCTCCCCACCCCGATCATCCACCAGTGGGGTCTCTTGGCCTGGCCTGCACCCTCTTGCAATCTGGGACCCTTTGGGGGTGTCAGAGAGCCGGTTTTGGCCCTATCCCACAGTCTAGGCCGAGGGACCCCACTGGTGCACAAATTCAAAAAATACATATTATCTGTCTTTATGATTAAGATATTATATATGTATTCTTATCCCCCTATCACACCCCCACCTCCCCAGCTGATGTCCTCACCCCCCTACATCCATTGGTTAGGCTTATATGCATGCATACAAGTCCTTTGGTTGATCTCTCGCTATTAACCTCACCCTCCCCTACCTTCCCTCTGAGATTGGATGATCTTATTGATTCTTGTCTGTCTCTGGATCTGTTTTTGTTCATCAGTTTATGTTCTGTATTTTTATTGTTGATAGCATTACATATATTCCCTCCTTACTCCCCGCACTTACACTCCTCCACTCTCCTCTTCCCAGCCCTTACCCACACCCTCTAGGTCTTTACTAACCTATGGCTCTGTCCATGAACTATGCATATAAGTATACTAGAGGCCCGGTGCACGAAATTCGTGTCCCTCAGCTCAGCCTGCACCCTCTCCAATCTGGGACCCCTTGGGATCCCGGGGATCGGGCCTAAACAGGCAGTTGGACATCCTTTTCACAATCCAGGCCTGCTGGCTCCAAACTGCTCACCTGCATGCCTCCCTGATTGCCCCTAACCGCTTCTGCCTGCCAGCCTGATCACCCCCTAACCACTACCCTGCCAGCCTAATTGATGTCTAACTGCTACCCTGCTAGCCAGTTTACCCCAACTTCCCTCCTCTGCCGGCCTGGTCACCCCCAACTACCCTCCCCTGCAGGCTTGATCACCCCCCAACTGCCCTCTCTTGTAGGCCTGGAACCTCCCAACTGTCCTCCCCTGCTGGCCATCTTTTGGTGGCCATCTTGTGTCCACTTGGGGGCAGGATCTTTGTCCACATGGGGGCAGCCCTCTTGTGTGTTGGAGTGATGGTCAATCTGCAATATTACTCTTTTGTTAGATAGGATAGAGGCCTGGTGCATGGGTAGGGGCCAGCTGGTTTGCCCTCAAGAGTGTCCCAGATCAGGGTGAGGGTTCCCTTGAGGCGTGGGGCGGCCTGGGCGAGGGGCCTGTGGTGGTTTGCAGGCCAGCAACGCCCCCCAGGGACCCAAGTGGAGGCCCTGGGTTCTGAGATTAATCAATGTCTACAATTGAAACTTTGTAGCCTGGAGTGGAGCCAAGCCTTCCACTTGTTCCGTGGCAGCAGCCATTTCTGTTTGAAACTTTGTAGCCTAGAGTGAAGGCCTACGCTAGGGCTGCAGAAGCTTGGCTTCCTCCATCACCCTGGCAACCCTAGCCTCTATTCTCTCTCCAGTTCCATGGCTGCTGCCATTTCTGTTGCGATTATGTATCTCCTATAATTGAAACTTTGTAGCATTGAGTGGAGGCCTAGGCCGGCAAGGGCAAGCGGAAAGCTTGGAATCCTCCTTTGCCAGGGAAACTCAAGCCTCCCTCCTGATCTTAGTGGCAGCAAGCATCTTGGTTGAGGTTTATTTACATAATTACCTCCTGATTGGCTGATGGGCGTGGCTGTGGGCTTGGTTTGATCGGAGGTATGGTCAATTTACATATTATTCTCTTATTAGATAGGATTATAAGGAATACTCTTATTTAAAAAATAGAAAATAGATCCTATGTAGCAGGGGTCCAGCCTGGCCTCGGCAAACCTGGGGCGGCGGCGGGGGTCCGGATCCTCGCTGCCACCCCGAGGCCCGGCCACACCACATTAAAGCTTCTTTTATTATTAGCATCTTAAATTAATGTGATACATTTATTACAATTGATGAGCCTTTATCGACACATTATTAGCAAAAGTAAAATCTGCAGTTTACATTAGGGTTCATTCTTTGTGTTGAACATCTTATGGTCTTGACAAATGTACCATTAATGTAGTATCAGACAGAACAGTTTCCTTGCCCTAAAGATCACCTGTGGCCCACCTATTCATCCCCCCCTTCTCTGAACCCCTGGCAGTCAGGCTGGCAGGCAGAAGGGATTAGGGGCAATCAGGAAGGCAGGCAGGCAAGTAGTTGGGAGCTAGCCGTCTTGGATTGTGAGACGGATGTCCAACTGCCCATTTAGGCTCGATCCTACCAGGATCAGGCCTAAATGGGCAGTCAGACATCCCTTGAGGGGGTCCCAGATTGGAGAAGGTGCAGGCTTGCTGAGGGACACCGCCCCTGTGCACAAATTTCGTGCACCAGGCCTCTAGTCCTGTGTAATAAAAGAGTGATATGCAAATTGTACCTCTGATCAAGCCACGCCCACCATCCAATCAGGAGCAAGTTATGCAAATAAACCTCAACCAAGATGTCTACTACCCGAGACTGGAAAAAGTCTCGCCAAGAGGCTGGAGCCAGCCAGCCTGTGAGATTGGCCCCATGGCAGCATGGCAGGGCAATCTCGCTGGGTTCACTGGATTCCCAAGGCCAGGAAAAGCCCTTGGGCAGGCCAACATCGGGCAGAGCCAGCCGGCGATCAGCACCATGGTGATCACTAGCTGGGGTCCCCTGGCCGAGGTCCCCTGCCCAAGGACGAAAGCCTTGGTTGGCCAGAGGCTTTTGGCTTGAGCCAGGAGGGTGAGCTGTCAGTAGGACATGCCCAGTATATGAGAGGGAGCAGGTTTGGCTGAGGGGACCCCCCCCCCCCCCACAGGGGACCCCCACCCAGGGAACCCCCCCCCCCTCGGGGCACAAATCTCATGCCCTGGGCCCCTAGTATACTATAATCCAGAGATAAAGAAAGGAGGGTAAAGAAGCAACATCAATGGTGAGAGAGTTATTGATCACCTAGCGGTTGAACCTGCAATTCCCACACTGCCCACTGTGTTTAGAAAATACCTTGGCATATATAAGGAAGCTTCTTTGGTTTTTCCTCATTACCAATCTCTAACTAGAAACATTAGTCTTTTCCTAGTGTTAAGTGCCAAGCCTATTCTGTCTTCCTTCCCAATGCACATGTTACACCCCTGCCTGCCTGAGAAACAGTGTTAGTCACTGGCCTCTGATATGGCATCCAACATGAAAGGGTCTAACAGTTTTCTTTTTTTAAACCAGTTTTATATGTAAGCCTTATCTTAACAAGGCTACCAAAAATTTTGGTTGCCTCCCAAAAAAAAATTGGGAGAGAGAGAGATACCCATTGCTTGTTTAGCACATGCCTCGGGTAAAAGTAACTCCTATTGCATTAATGGTGGCTAGTTTCAGAGTTTCAACAAAAATTTTCAGCTTATTCTATAAATAGCAGTCTCATTTTCAGAACATAGAAGTGGAAGAAAATTGTAAGTTCCTCCTTTTTCAGCTTGAATTTACTCTTGAATATCTTTTCTTTTCAACCTAGCTTCATTTACATATATGCAAATTTTGCTGTGGCGTTTTACTAGTTATAAAATAAGTGGTTATAAACTTTTAGGGTATATTATAAAGATAAACAATGACTGTAAATTAAGTGCATAGTCTATGGGAAACCCAAGATGAGCCACTTGATTCTTTCAGGCTCCTGTCAAACCCCATTTTTTCCCCTTTTCTCTTATTGCATTTCTTCATCACCATAGTATTTTTCTGTTGTTAAACCATCACTCAAGGATATTTTCCCATCGACTTTTAGAGAGAGTGGAAGGGAAGGGGAGAGACAGAGAGAGAGGGAAACATCTATGTAACAGAGACACATTGATGTGAGAGACACACATTGATTGGTTGCCTCCTGCACTCGCCCTGACCTGGCTGAACTTGCCACTGAGGTACTGCCCTCGACTGGAATCAGGCTGACAGTCCACCGGCCAACGCTCTTTCCACTGAGCCAAACCAGCTGGGTCCACCATAGTACTTTTAAACTGCAATTTATTCACCTGCTATTTAGTGTGGATTATCAATACGCTTCTGGTGTATGTTTCTCAGATGGGTTAAAGCAATCCCCTATTGAAAGGCTGATACCCTCACAGTAGCAAAGAGTGTTTGAAAATGTATTTCCCACTTGGTATATGTCTTCAACAATCTCTGAGCAAATCATATGATTAAAAAAAAATTTTTTTTTAAATATTTTATTGATTTTTTACAGAGCAGAAAGGAGAGGGAAAGAAAGTCAGAAACATCGATGAGAGAGAAACATCGATCAGCTGCCTCTTGCACGCCCCCTACTGGGGTTGTGCTCGCAGCCAAGGTACATGCCCTTGACCGGAATCGAACCCGGGACCCTTCAGTCCGGAGTCCGACGCTCTATCCACTGAGCCAAACCGGTCTCGGCAAATCATATGATTTTTTAAAAATTATTGATTTTAGAGAGGGAGGAAGGGAGATAGAGAGATAGAACCATCAATGATGAGAAAGAGACATGGATCGGCTGCCCCCTGCAAGCCCCCTACTGGGGACTGAGCTCACAACTCTGGCATGTGCCCTGACCCAAAACAAACCGGGACCTCTTCATTCATGGGTTGACACCAGCGGAGCATAAATCATAATGAACATTGATGGACAGACTTGAACACTTGGAATTATCACTGACCCTGTCACTCAATTATCAGGCAAGATTTTAAGAACTAATGGAAAAACTGAATCAAGCAGAAATTTTAATTACATGGGGCTGAGTGAACTGATGAGAATGGTTACAATATTTATAACTTTTTGTTTGAAATATTGCTGGATTTTTTTTTCAGACATAAGAAAACAATTTTTTAAAGCTAGCTATGACTTAGAGCAGTTTGGTAAATTATAACTTTGTAAACAGAATAGAAACATTTCTCCTTTTGTCTTTTTTTTTCTTTTATTTATTTTTTATTCCTTAAAGTATTACAAATAGTAGTACATATGTTTCCTTTCTTTCCCTCCTATTGACTTCCCCCCCACCAACCTCCCCCATCCCTCAGCACATGCTCTCACCCACCCCACCCCAGCCCCAGTGTCTTGTATCCATTGGTTATGCTTATATGCATGCATACAAACTCTTCAGTTGATCTCTTACAGCCCCACCCTCACCCTCCCTTGTCTTCCCCCTGTAGTTTGACAATCTGTTCAATGCCTCTTTGCCTCTGTATCAATCTTTTTCCCCATTTCTTTTCTTTAAAAAAATCTTGCATCTGCATACTGGAAATAAATATATAAGAACAAAAAAATGTTTGAGTCTCAATTTCAACGTCCAACAGTTCTGAGTCCCAGTTTCAATGACAAATAGTTCCTTATGTGTACATGTCAGCAATGGTATCTGGATACTGGAGATATGGTGGCAATGCAGGTTCCACCCTCTCTGGTTTGGACCTGGGCCGCCTGCAGCGACACACAGCTGCTGACTGCTAGCATGGCAAGGCGTTGTCAGTGTCTTCCATCTCTGGACTGTCTTCGAGGTTGGAACAGACCTGTCAGTTCCTCTTTGTTGCAGGAATCCATTTGGTCTTGGAGTTGTTTTCTGAAAATATACAAACATATTCTCGACCAAAAGTTAATAAAGGGATCTTTTCTGTAAATTAGACTTGGGATTCTTTCTATTTTTGCCCAAATGATTTTCCTTTGGTTTATTTTGACACCATGTGTGTTTTTTATGGGTGTCTTGCTGTTAGCATTACAAATGGAAATTAATTTTTTGGAGTAAGAATTTTCTAGATGTAATTTTCTTACAGGATATTTTTCCTTACATGATATTACCCCACTATCTCCCCCCTTTTTTATTAATGGGGGCTTTTGGAAATTTTATATTGCAGTCTTGGTAACTTTAAATTTTAATTTTTGCACAAAAATATGACTGCTTTAGGTTCTTTGCATGATAGGCAATTTAACATTGAGATGAACTACTAATAGAAATTTTAGTTAATATTTTAGGAACAGCTTTTTGTCCAGTACACTTAAATTTTCTTGCATGTTCACTTATTTCAATTGGCCAATTTAAATTAATCTAAAAACTTGATTACTGTTTTACTGTCAAATTTAATACTCAAACAATAATCTTAGTTTATGCTGTAAATATTAGTGGAAAGGATTTTTTGCATTCTCGAGTAGGCCCTGGGCATTCCTGGTACTAGACTGGATTTAGATATTGGGCAGCTGTTGCTGGCCGAGTCTCTGTCTGCAACCTGGGTCCCGATCTGAGCTGTGTGTGGGAGGCGAAGCAGCCGTGGGGGCAGGAGACCTTCCTCAGAAGGGATGAGAGTTCAGGCCCCTGCAAGGTTAGGGGGTGAAGATCTGTGCCCCACCTCTGTTGACCTTTAAGTTCTCTCCTGTTGGCCCCTCTGCGACTGTGCCTGTCTTAGGTTGTTCCTCCCCTGAGGAATCTTACCCATCTTTGGCTAACCATCCATCCTCCGAGGCCAAGCAGGGTGATGTGAGGTTCAGTTCTGTCTCCTTAGTCTTCTATGCCCCTGTGGCCTCCACACCCAGCCTCTGCCTTGGGGTCCCCTCGCCTGCTGGTAGGGTCTCATTACTGATCCCATAACTCGGGAGATTCAGGTTTCTTCTCCAGGGAGGGCCCAGCTCACACCATTGGGCGAGAGACAGATCTATGGTGCCAGCCACCCAGAGGCTTCAACCTCAGCTTGAACTGAAAGCTCAGGCAACAGCTGTGTGCACTTGGATTTTGAGAAGAGGGTCCATCTTGGCAAAAAGGGCAAGAGGGGCCAATATAGAATGCTCGAGTGTCTTCCCAGTGCCTTAATTCCTTCTGAAAGGGATTAATTCCTTTCCTATCTTTTTTTAAATTGCTGCCAAACATTCAAAGAATTAGTTTGTAAGTTTCTTTGGGATAATTGAACAATATGCTATTGTCAAATATCAAAAATAATAATGACATTGTAGAATAATATCATGTAAGGGTATTATGGTGTCACAGGGGGTTTAGGGGGGCCTAGCCTAAGGACTGGTGTCCATAGGAGATGACATGCTCTAGGCCATGTCAATTCAATCTCAAACTAGCTGCCAATTTTTTTATAGTTTACATAAACTTTGTCAGGAATATAAAACACAAATTACTTACCTTAGTTCAAGAGGTCAAATATATTGACTTTCCTCCTTACTCCCGCCACTCCGCACTTACCCTGAGGGTTGACATTCTGATGGACTTTGCTTGGTCTCTGGATCCGTTCCTATTCATCAGTCTATTCTGTTAATCATATTCTACAAATGAGTGAGATTATGTGATATTTATCTTTCTCTGCCTGGCTAATTTCACTTAACATAACACTCTCCAGCTCCATCCATGTTGTTGCAAATGGTAGGAGCTCCTTCTTTTTTACTGCAGTGTAGTATTCCATTGTGTAGATGTACCACAGTTTTTTAATCCATGCATCTGCTGATGGGCGCTTAGGCTGTTTCCAAATCTTAGCTATGGTAAATTGTGCTGCTATGAATATAGGAGTGCATATATCCTTTCTAATTCACATTTTTAGTTTCTTGGGATATATTCCTAGAAGTGGGATCACTGGGTCAAATGGGAGCTCCATTTTTAGTTTTCTGAGGAAACTCCATACTGTTCTCCACAGTGGCTGCACCAGTCTACAATCCCACCAGCAGTGAACGAGTTCCTTTTTCTCCGCATCCTCACCAGCATTTTTCGTTTGTTGATTTGTTGATGAAAGCCATTCTGACAGGTGTGAGATGGTACCGCATAGTTGTTTTGATTTGCATCTCTCGGATAATTAGTGACTTTGAGCAAGTTTTCATATGTCTCTGGGCCTTTCTTTTGTCTTCTTTTGAAAGATTCTATTTAGGTCTGTTGCCCATTTTTTTATTGGATCATTTGTCTTCCTTTTATTAAATTGTATGAGTTGCCTACAGATGCTTGAGATTAAACCTTTATCACTGATAACATTTGCAAATATGTTCTCCCATACAGTGGGTTTTCTTGTTGTTTTGTTGATGGTTTCTTTAGCTGTGCAAAAGCTTTTTATTTTGATGTAGTCCCGTTTGTTTATTTTCTCTTTAGCTTCCATTGCCCTAGGAGCGGTATCAGTGAAGAAGTTCTTTTGGCATATGTCTGAGATTTTTCTTCCTGTGGATTCCTCTAATATTTTTATGGTTTCCCATCTTATGTTTAAGTCCTGTATCCATTTTGAGTTTATTTTTGTGTATGGTGTAAGTTGGTGGTCTAGTTTCATTTTTTTCCACATGTATCTGTCCAGTTTTCCCAACACCATTTATTGAAGAGACTGTCTTGACTCCATTTTATGTTCATGCCTCCTTTGTCAAATATTAATTGAACATAGTGGTTTGGGTTGATATCTGGATTATTCTATTCCATTAGTCTATATGTCTGTTCTTGTGCCAGTACCAGGCTGTTTAGAGAACAGTAGCTTTGTAATACAGCCTGAAGTCTGTCCTTTTGTCTTTACTTGATTCCCCCAGAATTTGGAAATTTTCAGCAAGTGTTCTCATTTTCATGGCAATATTGTTATTTTCATAAGTTCAATAAAAATATGCTCTTCTTATATAACAGAAGACAGTTGGAAACTAGTTATATATCAAGGATTTGACTGGAATGTCTTATTTGAGAGACATGCATAGACTCAGATATGACCAGACAGCTTTAATATTGACTGACAGAAGCCAATAAAAACCATTTGAAATAGTGGCATAGTACCTTGCTTATGTAAGTCATCAGCAGCCTTCGGAGGTGAGTAAAGAATGTCATTTCTTGGCAGGTACAGAAGCTTCAGGATATTTTGAGGAGTTTGAGAAAAGAGGAACTTACCTAAATCGATACGTATTGCAGGCAAGGTCTGATGGCAAGTTCTTGCCATGGCTTTTCTGGCCTCAAGAGGCCTTTTTAAGTTCAATCTGAAGATTTCTTATGGAAAATTCCAGCACAGCAGATTTAAGAGAGCCTTTATGCTTAATTACTATTCTTGCTGGACTTATACAAATAATCAGGCCAAGTTTATTGAAATGACTTATTTTGCGTCCCTGGTGCGATTCCGTCCTGCGTGTCTGTTCTGCGGCGCACACGCCGCTTTACCTCCGTCCTTCTTCTCTCTCACCTAAGTGCGTGCTGCCACCCCATGGAAGATTCTATGGACATGGACATGAGCCCTCTGAGGCCCCAGAACTACCTTTTCGGCTGTGAGCTAAAGGCCGGCAAAGATGATCACTTTAAGGTGGACAATGATGAAAACGAGCACCAATTATCTTTATGAACGGTCAGTCTGGGGGCTGGAGCAAAGGATGGGCTGCACATTGTGGAAGCAGAGGCAATGAACTACGAGGGCAGTCCGATTACAGTGACACTGGCAACTCTGAAAATGTCCATGCAGCCAACGGTTTCCCTTGGTGGCTTTGAAATAACACCACCTGTGGTCTTACGGTTGAAGTGTGGTTCAGGGCCTGTGCATATTAGTGGACAGCACTTAGTAGCTGTGGAGGAGGAGGATGTGAAACTCCTAAGTATGTCTGGAAAGCGGTCAGCCCCTGGAGGTGGTAGCAAGGTTCCACAGAAAAAAGTAAAACTTGCTGCTGATGAAGATGAGGATGAGGATGATGAGGATGAGGATGATGATGAAGATGATGATGATGATGATTTTGATGATGAGGAAGCAGAAGAAAAGGCTCCAGTAAAGAAATCCATACGAGATACTCCTGCCAAAAATGCACAAAAATCAAATCAGAATGGAAAAGACTCAAAACCGTCAACACCAAGATCAAAAGGTCAAGAATCCTTCAAAAAACAGAAAAAAACTCCTAAAACACCGAAAGGACCTAGTTCTATAGAAGACATTAAAGCAAAAATGCAAGCAAGTATAGAAAAGGCGCATTGAACAATCCTGGGCACTACTGGTAAATTAAGCCCAAAGATGGGGAAAGAGGAAAAGGAGAGACAAATGTAGCCTATACTGAGTGTTATCAACAATCCAGACTGAAGTCTTCCATTTTAATCCCAGCGCCCTTTCCTGGTTTATCTCAGCCATGCCCCCGTCCAGGCTGGACGCGGTCTCAGTCTCCTAACGCACCTTTCTTTTGCTGTGACTCAGTGAACTTTTCTTGACTTGTTCGTCTATCTCGCCTCTTTGACCATGTTTTAAACACCTTTGTATCTTCCTAGCTGTTCAATAAATATTTGAATGAAAAAAAAAAAAGAAATAACTTATTTTGCAAATAAATTAGACTTAACTTGGCTATCTTTGTTAAAAATAATGATCTTAGAGGGAAAAATTATGTTTCAATAGGAGCTATAATATATGTTTGTGGATGTTACATTCTTTTTTTTTAAATTATTTTTTATTGATTTTTTGCAGTATAATAGTAGTACATGTTTTCCTTTCCCCCTCCCCCTAGCTTCACCCACCCCCCAGCACATATACCCAGCTTCCCCCCCGCCCCGCCCCAGTGTCTTTCATTCATTGGTTATGTTCATATGCATGCATACAAGTCCTTCAGTTGATCTCCACCCGCATCTGCCTCCCATCCACCAAAGCCTCCCCCTGTAGCTTGACAGCCTGTTCAAGGCCATCCTGCCTCTATATCAATCACTCTCCCCTGTTTCTTTTCTTCAAAAATATCTTGCCTCTGCATACTAGAAATAAATGTATAAGAACAAAAAATGTTTCAATCTCAGTTTCAATGTCCAACTGTTCTGAGTCCCAGTTTCAGTGTCAAATAATTCATTATGTGTATAAGTCAGCAATGGTATCCAGATGGTGGACATATCGTGTCAATGCAAGATCCATCCTCTCTGGTTTGGTCCTGGGCTGCCTGCAGACATGCACAGCTGCTGACTGCTAGCATGGCAAGGTGTCGTCAGTGTCCCCCATCTCTGGACCATCCTCGTGACTGGAACAGATCTATCAGTTCCTCACCGTCGCAGGAACCCACATGGTCTTGGAGTTGTTCTCTGAAAACACACAAACACATTCTCGACCAAAAGTTAACAAAGGGATCCTCTATGCAAAATAGACTTGGGATTCTTTTTAATTTTTGCCTAAATGATTTTCCTTTGGCTTATTTTGACACCATGTGTGTTTTTTCATGGGTGTCCTGCAATTGTTTTTACAAATGGAATTTACTTTACTGGAGTAAGAATTTTCTAGATGTATTTTACTTACTCGATATTTTTTTTCCCCTTACATGATATTACCCCGCTGTCCCCTCCCCTTTTTTGATTAATGGGGACTTTTGGAAATTTTATATTGCAGTCTTGATAATTTTAAATTTTAATTTTTGCACACAAAGTGACTGCTTTAGGTTCTTTGGATGTTAGGCAATTTTACAGTGAGATGAACTACTAATAGATTTTTTAGTTAATGTTTTAGGAAAAGGTTTTTGTCCAGTACACTATAATTTTCTTGAGTATTCACATATTTCACTTGGCCAATTTAAATTAATCTGAAAACTTGATTACTATTTTCCTGTCAATTTTAATACTCAAGCAGAAATCTTAGTTTACCCTGTGAATACTAGTGGAAAGGAATATTTGCAATTTTGAGTAGGTCCCGAGCATTCCTGGTAATAGACTGAATTTAGATATAGAGCAGCTATTGCTGGCCGAGTCTCTGTCTGCCACCTGGGTCCCCGTATGAGTTGTGTGTGGGAGGCGAAGCAGCCGTGGGGGTAGGAGACCTCCCTTAGGAGGGTTGAGAATTCAAACCCCTGCAAGGTTTGTGGATGAGGGTCTGTGCCCCACCTCTGTTGACCTTTAAGTTCTCTCCTGTTGGCCCCTCTGCGACTGTGCCTGTCTTAGGTTGTTCCTTCCCTGAGGAATCTTACCCGTCTCTGGCTAACCAGCCATCCTCCGGGGCCAAACAGGGTGATGTGAGGTTCAGTTCTGTCTCCTTTGTAGTCTATGCCCCCCTGTGGCCTCCACGTCCAGTACCTGCCTTGGGGTCCCCTTGCCTGCTGGCGGGGTCCCGGTACTGATCACATATCTCGGGGGACCCAGGTTTCTTCTCCAGAGAGGGCCCAGCTCACACCATTGGTCGAGATACAGATCCATGGTGCCAGCTGCCCAAAGGCTTCAGCCACAGCTGGAACAGAAAACTCTGGCATCAGCTGTGTGTATTTGGATAGTAACAAGAAGGTCCCTCTTGGCAGAAAGGGCAAGAAGGGCCAATATAGAATGCTCGGATGCCTTCCCAGTGCCTTAATTCCTTCTGAAAGGGATTAATTTCTTTCCTATCCTTTTTTAAGTTGCTGCCCAACATTCAAAGAATTAGTTTGTAAGTTTATTTGGGATAATTGTATAATATGCTGTTGTCAAATATCAAATATTATAATGACATTGTAGAATAATATCATGTAAGGGTATTATGGTGCCATGGGAGGTTAAGCAGGGCCTAGCCTAAGGACTGGTCTCCATAGGATATGACAAGCTCTAGGCCATGTCAATTCAATGTCAGACTAGTTGCCATTTTTTTATAATTTTATATAAACTTTGTCAGGGATATAAAAACACAAATCACTTACCTCAGTTCAAGAGTTCAAGTATATTGACTTTTCCACTTACTCCCACCACCTGCCACTTACCCTGAGGTTTGACATTCTGATGGACTTTTCTCAGTCTCTGGATCCATTCTTGTTCATCAGTCTATGTCATTGATTGTATTCCTCAAATGAGTGAGATCATGTGATATTTGTCTTTCTCTGCCTGGCTAATTTCACTTAGCATAATGCTCTCCAAATCCATCCATGTTGTTACAAATGGTAGGAGCTCCTTCTTTTTTTCCGCGGCGTAGTATTCCATTGTGTAAATGTACCATAGTTTTTTAATCCACTCATCTGCTGATGGGCACTTCAGCTGTTTCCAAATCTTAGCTATGGTAAATTGTGCTGCTATGAACATAGGGGTACATATATCCTTTCTAATTTGCCTTTCTAATTTCTTGGGGTATATTCCTAGAAGTGGGATCACTGGGTCGAATGGGAGCTCCATTTTTAGTTTTTTGAGGAATCTCCATACTGTTCTCCACAGTGGCTGTACTAGTCTACAATCCCACCAGCAGTGCACGAGAGTTCCTTTTTCTCCGCATCCTCTCCAGCACTTGTCGTTAGTTGATTTGTTGATGTAAGCCATTCTGATAGGTGTGAGATGGTACCGCATAGTCGTTTTGATTTGCATCTCTCGGATAATTAGTGACTTTGAGCAAGTTTTCATATGTCTCTGGGCCTTCCTTTTGTCTTCTTTCATGAAGATTCTATTTAGGTCTGTTGCCCATTTTTTTATTGGATCATTTGTCCTCCTTTTATTGAGTTGTATGAGTTGCCTATAGATGCTTGAGATAAACCTTTATCACTAATAACATTTGCAAATATGTTCTCCCATACAGTGGGTTTTCTTGTTGTTTTGTTGATGGTTTCTTTAGCTGTGCAAAAGCTTTTGATTTTGATGTAGTCCCGTTTGTTTATTTTCTGTTTAGCTTTCATTGCCCTCGGAGCATTATCATCAAAGAAGTTCTTTTGGCATATGTCTGAGATTTTTCTTCCTGTAGATTCCTCTAATATTTTTATGGTTTCCTGTCTTACGTTTAAGTCCTGTATCCATTTTGAGTTTATTTTTGTGTATGGTGTAAGTTGGTGCTCTAGTTTCATTTTTTTGCATGTATCTGTCCAATTTTCCCAACACCATTTATTGAAGAGACTGTCTCGACTCCATTTTATGTTCCTGCCTCCTTTGTCAAATATTAATTGAGCATAGTGGATTAGGTTGATATCCGGATTCTCTATTCTATTCCATTGATCTATATGTCTGTTCTTGTGCCAGTACCAGGCTGTTTTAAGAACAGTAGCGTTGTAATACAGCTTGAAATCTGGTATGGAAATCCCACCGACTTTGTGCTCTTTCTCAGGATTGCTGTGGCTATTCGGGGCCTTTTTTTGTTCCAGATGAATTTTTGGAGAGTTCTTTCTAGGTCTGTGAAATATGCCATTGGTATTTTAATGGGGAGTGCATTACATTTATAGATTGCTTTGGGTAGTATGGACATTTTAATTATGTTGATTCTCCCAATCCATGAACATGGAATGTTCTTCCACCTGTTTACATCTTCCTCTATCTCTTTTTTCAGTGTCCTGTAGTTTTCCACGAATAGATCTTTTACCTCCTTAGTTAAGTTTATTCCTAGGTATCTTAATTTTTTTGGTGTGATGGTAAATGGGATTGCTTTTTTAGTCTCTCTTTCTGTAAGTTCACTATTAGTGTATAGAAATGCCATAGATTTCTTGGCATTAATTTTGTAGCCTGCTACATTGCTGAACTCATTTATTAAGTCTACTAACTTTTTTATGGAGTCTTTCGGGTTTTTTATGTACAATATCATGTCATCTGCAAATAAGGATAGCTTAACTTCTTCTTTTCCAATTTGGATGCCTTTTATTTCTTCTTCTTGTCTAATTGCAATGGCTAATACTTCCAGTACTATGTTGAACAGGAGTGGTGAAAGTGGGCAACCCTGTCTTGTTCCTGTTCTTAGGGGAAATGGTTGTAGTTTTTGCCCATTGAGTATGATGTATGCTGTGGGTTTATCATATATGGCTTCTATTATGTTGAGGTATGATCCTTCTATTCCTACCTTATTGAGAGTTTTTATTAAGAAAGGATGTTGGATTTTGTCAAATGCTTTTTCTGCATCAATTGATATGACTATGTGATTTTTATCTCTCAATTTGTTTATGTGATGTATCACATTTATTGATTTGTGGATATTGTACCATCCTTGCATTCCTGGGATAAATCCTACTTGGTCGTGGTGTATGATCTTTCTGATGTACTGCTGGATCCGATTTGATAGAATTTTATTGAGGATTTTGGCATCTATATTCATGAGGGATATTGGCCTGTAATTCTCTTTCATTGTGTCGTCTTTATCTGGTTTTGGTATTAGGGTGATGCTAGCTTCATAGAAGGAGTTTGGAAGTGTTCCATCCTCTTGAATTTTCTGGAATAGTCTGAGGAGTATAGGTTTTAGTTCTTCCTTGAATGTTCGGTAAAACTCCCCTGTGAAGCCGTCTGGCCCTGGGCTTTTGTTTGCTGGAAGCTTTATGATGACTGCTTCAATTTCTTCCACAGTTATTGGTCTATTGAGTTGTTTAGATTCTTCTTGATTGAGTTTTGGGAGGTTATATTTTTCTAGAAACATATCCATTTCCTCCAGGTTGTCCAGTTTGTTGGAGTAGAGTTGTTCATAGTATTTTTTAACAATCCTTTGTATTTCAGTGGGGTCTGTTGTTATTTCACCTCTTTCATTTCTGATTTTATTTATTAGGGTCCTCTCTCTTTGCTTCTTGGTGAGTCTGGCTAGAGGTTCATCAATCTTGTTTATCCTTTCAAAGAACCAGCTCTTGGTTTTGTTGATCTTCTGTATTGTTTCTTTGGTCTCTATGTCATTTATTTCTGCTCTGATCTTTACTATTTCCTTCCTTCTGCTTACACTGGGCTTTTCTTGTTGCTTTCTTTTTAACTCTTTGAGTTGTTGGGTTAGATAATTTATTGCCACTGTTCCTAGTTTTTTGCAGTAGGATTATAGAGCTATGAACTTCCCTCTCAGAACTGCTTTCACTGTGTCCCATAGATTTTGGATTGTTGTGCTATCATTGTCATTTGTTTCCATGATGTTTTCTATCTCTTCCTTAATCTCTCTAGTAACCCAGTCATAGTTTAATAGCGTGCTGTTTAGTCTCCATGTGTTCGATTTCTTTGGATTGTTTCTATTGTAGTTGATTTCCAGCTTTATGCCACTGTGATCTGAGAATATACTTGATATGATTTCTATCTTCTTGAATTTGGAGAGACTTTGCCTATGACCCAACACATGGTCTATCTTTGAGAATGACCCATGGGCACTTGAAAAGAATGTATATTCTGTGGCTTTGGGGTGAAATGATCTGAAGATGTCAATTAATTCCATCTGGTCCAGTGAGTCATTGAGAATTGATGTTTCTTTACTGATTTTTTGTTTAGAGGATCTGTCCAATGGTGATAATGGGGTATTAAAGTCTCCTACTATGATTGTATTGCTGTCTATCTCTCCCTTGATGTCCTCTAGGAGTTTTTGTATATATTTGGGTGCTCCTGTATTGGGTGCGTATATGTTTACAAGAGTTATTTCTTCTTGTTGAATTGCTCCCTTTAGTATTATGAAGTGGCCATCTTTATCTCTTGTTATGTCCTTCACTTTGAGATCTAATTTGTCAGATATAAGTATGGCTACCCCAGCTTTTTTTTCATTTCCATTCGCCTGAATAACTTTTTTCCAACCTTTCATCCTCAGTCTGTGTGCGTCTTTTTTTCGGAGGTGGGTTTCTTGTAGACAGCAGATACATGGGTTGTGTTTTCTTATCCAGTCTTATTACCCTATGTCTTTTGATTGGAGCATTTAAACCGTTTACATTTAAAGTTATTATTGATAGGTGCTTATATGTTGCCATTTTTGTTCTTTGCCCCTGTGTTCCTTCTTCACTTCCTATTTCTTTTTACAGCAGATCCTTTAGCATTTCTTGCATTGCTGGTTTGGTGGTGACGAATTCCCTTAGTCCTTTTTTATCTGTGAAGCTCCTGATTTGACCTTCAATTTTGATTGAGAGCCTTGCTGGGTATAGTATTCTAGGATTCAGACCCTTCCTTTGCATGACTTTGTAGATTTCATTCCACTGCCTTCTGGCCTGATAGGTTTCTGTTGAGAGATGACTTGTTAGCCTGATGGGTGTTCCTTTGTAGGTGACTTTCTGTCTCTCTCTGGCAGCTTTAAGATTCTTACTTTGTCATTGGTGTTTGCCAATTTAATTATAATGTGCCTTGGCGTAGGTCTTTTGGGGTTTATTTTGCTTGGGACTCTGTGAGCTTCTTGGATTTGTGTGGGTTTTTCCTTTCCTATACCAGGAAAGTTTTCTGTCATTATTTCTTCCAACAGGTTTTCTATTCCTTGCTCAGTTTCCTGTCCTTCTGGAAGCCCAATTATTCGGATGTTGTTTTGTTTCATGTTGTCCCAAAGTTCTCTTAGGCTCTCCTCCTGCTTTTTAATTTTTTTTCCTAGAAGCTGCTCTACTTGGTTATTTTTTCCTACCTGGTCTTCTAGCTCACTGATGCGATCCTCTGCTTCTTCTAGTCTACTCTTAATACTTTCTATTGAGTTCTTTACTTCAGCAATGTCACTTTTCATTTCTTCTTGGCTCCTCTTCATTTCTTCGTGGCTCCTCTTCATTTCTTCATGGCTCTTCATCATTTCTTCCTGGGTCTTCCTCATTTCCTCTTGGTTCTTACTCATATTATCAAATTTGTCTTCCATTCTTTTCAGCCACCTTATGACCATTTCTCTGAATTCTTTCTCTGACAGGTTGTTAACTTCCATTTCGTTTACCTCCTTTTCTGGCGAGCCTTGCTTTTCTTTCATATGTGGGCTATTTCTTTGTCTTCCCATGGTCTCTCTTCTCTGTGTATCTGGTTATGTAGTTCTCACTCTCCTGCGTTGATTTAAAGGCACAAAATACAACACAACCAGGTGCCACGCACCAGGCACTGAACCGGAATGTAGTCAAAGTAATTGTAATTCCAAATAAAGGTGACCGCCAGAGAAAGGCAAATTCGGTGATAGGTGGGAAAAAAGAAAGAGAACCTCCCCCAAACCCACACAGACACTCACACACCCACACTCACACAAAAAAGAAAGAGACCCCCCACACACAAACACTCACAAAAAAGAAAGACAGGAATGCCAAAATGATAATGGGAAAAGGGGGAGAAGAAAAAAAAAGAAATAAAAGGAGTAAATTATAAATGTGGGGTGAAAACTCCTATAGGACAGCCCCTAATCCGAACCAAAACCTGCAACAAGTACTTGGAGATTGATACAAATTACATACAACTACTAATATCAAGAGAGGTGAGGGAACACAGAAGCAAAAATCTATCTCAAAAACAATGCAGGTGAGGACAACAAAACAAGAAACAACACTAAAAATAAAAATAACCCCCCCCTACAAGACAAACCAAAATAACAGAATAAGCAAATCAATCTCATAAACCTGCTTAAAAAATCAATATAATCAACAGTCAAGTAAACAACAACAACAGGACAGGGCTAAAAACACTTTAAGATAGTGAAGTCAGAGAAGCTAGAGGTATATATGCACTTGGATTAGGTGGTTAGAGATTAGATATATCAGTGGGGTGAAATTTTAACAGGGGGTAAGGGGAAAGAATTAGGTAAATCTAAAGCGGGAAAAATGTAAGGGAAACAAGGCACTAAATAGGGAAAGGTTAGCCAGAGAGTGGTGGTATAAAGGTGAAGTTGAGGTAGAGTAAAAGATACTAGAGTGTAGATGAAAATAGACTGTATTCCCAAGGTCGAAGAGAAAATATAATCAATTCCCTGTCACATAAGAGTCAATTTGTGATTTGGCCCCTGGGTGGCAGTGTTTCTAGATTGACTTCTGGGTCTATTGGTCCTCTCTATCCTGAACTAAACAATACTGCCTCTCTAATGGTGACTGCTGTTTTAGCAGCCAGAACCCTCCCAAAATCTTCCGGGCTTCCCCCCTCTGTCAGGTCCAAACCGATTGCGCTCCAGGGATCAACTCTGCCACCAGCTCCAAGGGCCCTCTCCCACGTTTACCAGCTTCAACAGCCACAGATTCTATTTCAGGTGTAGATCTCCAGGTTTTGAGTTCCAAGGTGCAGATCTCTCAGACTGCCAGCCCCCTCAGTTTCGCGCCCAAAGTACCCCCAGGGCTGGATGTTACATTCTGATGCTGTTCACTATTTTTTGAGTTTTTTGTTTCCTTCTTGTAAATCTTCAATTATCCTAGGTCCCTCCCACATCTGCATATGATTCTCCAAACAAACGTTTCCAATTTTTCTTTCATCCTTTGACTTGAAATCATTGAGGACTGAAACTGTCCTTTACCCAGGGCCATGTAAGCTGAAGATGGAGAATTTGGTAATAGAGTTCAGAGAACTCACCACAGCTCATATATAGATAGTCATTCTGCCTATCACGGAAGGATCACCAGAGACATTCATACTGTAGACCAGGAGGAGCTATCAGGCTGGAACTACCTGGCCTCACTCAATCTGAAGATGAATCCAGACATATTTAGACATCTTCTCAACTGTCTGCCTTCAGAACTCAAAAACAGATTATAGTCTGCTTTCCCCTTCCCCCTTAAAGATGCTTTTTATTAAATACCTGCACTGTCCTTGCACCACAGGCTTATTTTTAGGAGCCCACTGGCATCACTGCCTCCTAAAATGAGATTCAACTGTTTAACTGAACTGAACCTGTCTCAAGACTGAGAGTATCACCTTAGGTGGTTTGGCTCAGTGGGCAGAGCATTGACCTGCAGATTAGAAGGTCCTGGGTTTGATTCCGATCAAGGGCACATGTCCAAGTTGTGGGCTCAATCCCTGGTGGGGGGCATGCAGGAGGCAGCCAATCAATTCTTCTCTTTCATCATTAATGTTTTTCTCTCTCCTTCCTTCCTCTCTGAAGTCAATAAAAAAATATATTTAAAAAAAAAAGACTATCAACACTATTTCTGGAATGTGAAATTTCCAGGGAACTTTCAGGAAGGAACTGGGGGAGGGTGGGGAGGGTGTCAGAAAGAGCCATCCCAACATGTACCTGTGGTATGTGGATTGTTTTTGAGCTAAAGGCAACTTTTAGCTGTGGGCCCATGAGAAACCTCTGCCTCGCAAATACTTAGAAGAACTTGGATTGGAGGTTTTGCCCATAGTAAGAGGCTATTATCTATAGCGCAGGGAAAACTACTAATTAGATACTAAACATGCTCTCCTTGCAATAACCCTTTGAAGCCCCAAGGCACCTTACCTCATTGTTACCTCAGATTGTCTTATATACCCATTCTCCCTTTCTGTCTTCAAACCTGTCATGCACGCGGGGCCTCTGACTCTTCTCATATTTATGTGTGGTTCCCATAAATATGTATGAATTAAATTTAGTTATTTCCTCTTATTAATCTTACTCGTGTCTATTTGGTTATTAATTAGACCAGCTGAAAGAACCTGGAGGGTAAAGGAAAGTTTCTCCCTTGTCACACAGATTACAAATTTTTGGCAGAAGTGCCACAAAACTGATGTTGTGTCTTCCTTAGTGCAATATCGGAACATATGATGTTTTTCTCATTATTGATGAGATTAACTTTGGCCACTTCATTAAGATAATTTAGTGTATAGTGTAAACATTCAAGTATTCTTTTCTGGCCAAATGACTTTCCTTGTTCTTTATTTGAATGCTTTCTCTTATAGGAGGAGAAAAAGTTTCCTTCAACATTTCGGACCCAAATTTAAACTAATAAAGACAGATGAAAAGGAGAAAAGCATATACATTTATTTGTTTTACATGTGACTGAATCAATCAATATATGACATGGGAGTCTTCATAAGGAAACAGTGACCTAAGAGACAGTTAGACCTGAGTATTTTTTTTTTGCATGAATACAAAAATACTTTATTTTCAGATGCTTTCATTTTTAAGGTACTCTCCTGAAAGGGATGTCACAAAATACTCAATAAAAGAGGTTTTTCAGACTGTCTATTGGGCTATGATTTGAGGAGGAGAAGAGTGGAAATGACTAGTGATGATTCCATACTGGAAATCTCTGTGGTAATATGTGAAAGTATAAATTAACTACAATGGACTCACTGTTCCCTGAATTTTTTGGTATGGAATTGTACATTGTGGTTATTTTCAAAAGCTCTTCTGCTTTTATTAAGATGCCACAAGCGGTCACTGAGCACTTACTGTGTTACTTATTACGATGTCCAGTTAATTTGTCCCTGACAAAGCCACAGATGACCTCTTCTCTTTCTCTGCGGATGTAGGTGCATATTTGGAGCTGTGTGCACATTCTGGGTTAGTTTGCTTTGAAGCAGCCTGGAGGAGTCTCATCCAGTTTTTGGCAATTGGTTGGTTTTATTTTATTTATTTTATTATTTATTTATTTATTTATTTATTTATTTAATATATTTTATTGATTTTTTACAGAGCAGAAGGGAGAGGGATAGAAAGTCAGAAACATCGATGAGAGACATCGATCAGCTGCCTCCTGCACGCCCCCCACTGGGGACGTGCCCGCAGCCAAGGCACATGCCCTTGCCGGAATCGAACCCGGAACCCTTCAGTCCGCAGTCCGACGCTCTATCCACTGAGCCAAACTGGTCTCCGCAATTGGTTGGTTTTATAAAGCATCTCAGCACTCCCAGGTGTGCCAGAAGCAGTTCTTTGAAGTTTTGTTTTCTTTTTAAAAAATATATATTTTATTGATTTTTTTTATTTATTTTTTTTTACAGAGAGGAAGGGAGAGGGATAGAGAGTCAGAAACACCAATGAGAGAGAATTATTGATTAGCTGCCTTCTGCACACCTCCTACTGGGTATGTGCCCACAACCAAGGTACATGCCCTTGACAGGAATCGAACCTGGGCCCCTTCAGTCCGCAGGCCAGCACTCTATCCACTGAGACAAACCTGTTAGGGCTGAAGTTTCATTTTCTTGACAGATATTACTTTGCTCATTCAGTGAAGGCTCCGGGTGTAAAAACAGAGTTTCTAACAGTTTTGCCAGAACTGCACTTTGGTCTCTAGACTTCCTTGTCCTTAGGAATTGAACCAGTCACCTGACCTGCATTCTTCATGACCGAGGTTAACTCAAAACAGAAATGGGCAGGAAAGCTCTCCTATGCTTCGGGTAGGAGGCAAATTTGCTTTTGTAAAACTTGTGGCTGAGGAAAGCAGCCAGAGCTCTGCTAAGTAGTTAGGGGAAGACACATACTCAAACCAGCCTCCAAAGGGGATCCGGTGGTTACAGTGAGTGATCACTCCGGCTTTATTTCCCCTGAGATTGCCGAGAATGACCTGACACTTATACTGATGGACCGAAGACCGGAGGAACTTCATCATACCAAGGCTGTGGCACCACCGAGCTCGCATCCAGAGATTTTTCCTCGCCACACAGCCGTCCCTGCCGTCCGTCGGCACTGGGCTCGGCACAGTTAGGCCGACGAGGACATGGTAGACGAGTCCAAAGCAGTGCTGCATGATGTGAATCACGGCATTGGAAAAGGCACGGACACTGAGGCGCGCGGGGAGTCCCCGCGAGCTGTGTAGCCACAGAGACACTGGCACTGAGAATGCGGACAGCGCCCACGCACCCCATCGCAACTGCACCGCCCGAGGATTCTGAGTCAAGGGTCCGGCCAGGCTGGAGGAGGCTCTCCCAGGAACAGGCCCTGAGCAGGAAGCCGTCCCGCAGCCCGGAGATGACACAGAGGTGAGAAAAGTCCCCCCTAGGCACCTCAAAGCTCCGGGGGAGCAGATCGCCGGGCGTGGCGGCGCTCCGCCGGGGGTTTTCCATCAGGTCCTGGAAGAGCGCGCAGCCGGGGAGCGGGCGAGGCGGCGCGAGCTGCGGCCGCAGGGTCAGCGGGGAAGCGGCGGCCAGCGTGAGCCGCGCACCGCGAAGGGGGTTCAGCAGCCAGAGCACCGCCCCAGCCCGGGGAGCCTAGGCGGGGCCCGCCTCCAGCGGGCGCGGGTCCGGCCCCCTCCCTAGACCTGAGGATTTTTATGCTAAGTTTGATGAAGAGTGGGCAGCTGTGGAGGAATAAGAACTAGGAGGGAACTGTCATAAATTGGGGGCGACCTAGCAACGCTGTTTGTCCTTCCTCCAAGGATAGGGATGGCACCTCTCACACGAGGGGTTTTATGATCTGTTCCGGGAGCGAAGGTTCAGGGGAAGGTCTGAGTGACTTTCCCGCTTGTTTTCTCAGATTGCAGCTTTAAATAGTCAGTATGCCAAGGTGCTATGTTTTGGGGTAGCTTGTCCTGAAGCTCATCATTCTACACTCACCGATGCTATTTGTAAGAGGAAGACACATTGAGAGGAACTTATTTTTTTTTAATCAGCGGTGATCATTTGTTAGGCTGATACCTTGTATAGTCCTTTGCAGTCTTCTAAGCACTTTTGCATATTTTATTTAAATGTCCTAATAACCCTCTGGGGCTGGTGTGGGGTGGGCTAGTATTTGAATGAGAGGGAGCATCAGAATTACAGAATTACAGCATACATCTCTGTATCGCCATGACAGGGTTAAGTCAGAAGAATACTTAAATAGTTAAATGACTGTTTTTTAGGCAGCAGCTCCTGTCTGCTTTCTGAGAAGCCACTGCGTCAGGAAGACGGGGAGAAACAATTTGGGAGGAAACTTGTGCGGAGGGATGGCAAAGAGGGAGAGGGAACACAATTCGAATTAGGGTTCTGGGCACATTTGGGATTTAGGAATGATGTCTCTTAGGCCAGGGGAAGGGAGAGCAAACAGGATCCGAAACTGCTCTCTCTGGGCAGAGTTGAGTCTGGGTTTTGGTTGGGATCCGAGCGTGGTTAGGGCGGGGCCCAGCTGTGCGAGGAGCCCACCGAGAATGGGCGGGTCCTGTCCCTGGACCAGCCGGGTTGCTGCGAGGCCACAGGTGGGCGCGGCCGCGTGGGCGGGGCCAACCTGTGGGAGGGCGTGGCCCACATCCGGCTTCCCCAGCTCGGCCTTCCAGGTCCGCGGGGCGCACTTCCTAGCGTCACCGGCAGGGAGCGCAGGCCGCGGAGCCGCCAGCCGAGTGGTGAAGCCGGGAGGAGCGGGTGCGACCCCACTCGCCCCAGCCGCCGCCATGAGAGCCGAGGTGCAGCGCGTCACCCGGGCCAGCGTCACAGGTCAGTCGGGCGGGGCCGGGCCGGGAGGAGCCGCCCCTGACCCCGCGCCGCACACCCAGCCGCCCCGCCGCTGAGTCCCCGCGCGGTCCCCGGGCCGATCTGTCCCTTGTGCCCGTGAGCTCGCACCCCGGCCGCCCCGGCCGGGCTCGGGTCACCGCTACGGCCCCAGATCGCTGTCCGTGTGCCCGGGGGGCCCAGCGGGTCGCTGGCGGTAGGATCTGCTCTTTGGGTTCAGGATAAACACGCATTCTTCTTCTTATTTTGGTCTTGAGTGCAGAGTGGAGGGAACCCCGGGGATCCCCACGGCCCGTTCTTCAGTGGAGTATTGCACAAACACGCAGGGAGCATTTTTGGAGCAAGAACACCCCCCTTTTCAGTATTCTGTTTTAAACCCCCCATCGCCCCCGGTTTCTACATGCCTTGTTTTTTGTGGGCTTGGCTCGCACAGATGTTTGTTCCTGTGGGTGAGTTCCGACAATGCGAACGCCCGCGTGACCGGCTTCAGAGCGTTTCCTGCAGGACATCCTTTTCCTCCCTCGCAGGACCCTGCAGGAACGGGGTCAGACTCTAAGGAATTCAGGCTGAAATATTTCTCTTTCCCACCCATTTCTTGTGGGCCAGGGCACCCAACCATTAGTCATCACTTGATCGCTGAAGTCTAATTTGTACGGTGATTAATGTTAATCACTGTTAACCGGGTCCAGAGGACTCGTGTAGATAACGTAGGCGTTTTAAAAACTGAAACCAAGATAATACAGATATTTTTAAAAAATTTAATGAGTAATTTTAGACTTTTTATAGCCTTCTGTACTTCTATTGGCAGAATTATATTATTATTTCAGTTCAGGTAATGCTAGTTGTTCTTCAAGCCAGTCTGTATACCAAATATGTATACTTGTGTCTGCAAAAATATAAATCAAAACAAAACAACAAAATTACCCAAAGAAGCAACCAAATCCAGGAAAACTACATACAGGTGTTTAGATCTGAGATTCAATTTTCCAACTCTGCCTAATGATTTTTAAGCTCTTCTGGTAACTGGTTTTGGATATGGCCCTGGAGTAATAGAGAATAGAACAACGCAGGGATTTATGGAATTTTAAAACAATTTTTAAAGATTCCAGTTAATATTAAGTCACTTTATTGTTTCACTTCCATTTTTATGAAATATCTTTTTTAAAAGACTTGTATGTTTGTGTGTGTGTGTGTGTGTGTGTATATTTTTTTTTAAAATACCTTTTTTATCGATTTCAGAGAGGAAGGGAGAGGGAGATAGAAACATCAATGATGAGAGAGAATAATTGATTTGCTGCCTCCTGCACTCCTTCCACTGGGGATCCAGCCTGCAATGCAGGCATGTGCCCTTGGTCGGAATCGAACCTGGGACTCTTCAGTCCACATGCCAACACTGTATCCACTGAGCCAAACAAACTAGGTCTGAAATATCTTTTTTCATCTCTTTACTTTCAGTCTGTGTGTGTCTTTCGATCTGAAATGAATCTCTTGTAGGCAGCATATCTAAGGGTCTTATTTTCTTATCCATTTAGCCACCCTGTGTCTTTTGATTGGAACATTGAATCCATTTACATTTAAAATAATAATAATAATTATTATTATTTCAAAATATATTTTATTGAGTTTTTACAGAGAGGAAGGGAGAGGGATAGAGAGTTAGAAACATCGATGGGAGAGAAACATCGATCAGCTGCCTCCTGCACACCCCTTACTGGGGGGGATGTGCCCGCAACCAAGGTACATGCCCTTGACTGGAATCGGACCTGGGATCTTTCAGTCTGAAGGCTGACACTCTATCCACTGAGCCAAACCAGTTAGGGCTAAAATAATTATTGATACATATATATTGTCATTTTAGTATTAATAAAAATAATGAAATCTTACCATCTGTAACATCATGGATGGACCTAGGGTACTGTGCTGAGTGAAATAAGTCAGACAGAGAAAAACAAGGCCACATGATTTCACTCACATTGGAATCTAAGAACAAAACAAACAAGCAAACCAGAAACAGACTCATAGATACAAAGAACATTTTGATGGTTGCCAGAGGGATGGGGGCTGGAGGAATGGATGAAAAAGGTAAAGGGATTAAGAAGTACAAAATTGCCTAGACCGGTTTGGCTCAGTGGATAGAGTTTCGGCCTGCAGCCTGAGGGGTCCCGGGTTCTGTTCTGGTCAGGGGCATGTACCTTGGTTTCAGGCACATCTCCAGTGGTGGCCGGGGGAGGGGAGGTGTGAGAGGGTGTGCAGGAGGTGGCTGATTGATGTTTCTCTATCATCCATGTTTTATATAAAAAAATATATATTTTATTGATTTTTTATAGAGAGGAAGGGAGAGGGACAGAAAGTCCGAAACATGGACCTATCATCCATGTTTCTGTCCCTCTCCTTTCCTCTTTCAAAAAATCAATAAAAAAATTATATATATATAAAGAAGTACAAAATTGTAATTACAAAATAATCATGGGAATGTAAAGTACAACGTAAGGAATATAGTACAACGTAAGGAATATAGTCAATAATATTGTAATAACTATGTATGGTGTCAGATAGGAACTAGATTTATCAGGGTGATCACTTTGTAAGTTATATAAATGTCTAATCACAAGGTTATATACCTGAAACTAATATAATATTGTATGTCAACTGTAAATGAAAAAAATAATTGAAATAGAAAAAAAGAAAATACTGTTTATTTAAAAAAATATTTTTATTGATTTCAGAGAGGAAAGGAGAGGGAGAGAGAGAAAGATCAATGATGAGAGAGAATCATTGATCAGCTGCCTCCTGCATGTTCCCTATAAGGGATTGAACCTGAAACCAGCCATATCCCTGTCAAGGAATCGAACTGTCTGACCTTCTGGTTCATAAGGCACGCTGCCCTAGTATTGTCAGGAATGTCCTATATAATAAAAGAGAAACATGCAAATTTGACCGTACCTTTGTGTCTGATTAGTTATGCTACCAACCAATTAGGAGCAGGGGTGGGGCCAAGTGAGTGCCCGGCTCCTCGGGCGCTGTGAGCAGAAGTGGCGGTGAGTGCCCAGCTCCCGGGGCCAGGTGGTCGCAAGCAGCCGAGGCTGAGCTGAGCAGGGCGATGGCTGGATGCCCAAGGCCTAAAGCCTCACCAGAGCCTTTAGGCCTTGGGCAGGCTGGGGGTGAGCCATCAGTTGGACATCCCCTGAGGGCTCCCAGTAAGTGAGAGGGGGCAGGTTGGGTTGAGGGACCACCAACCCCCCAGTGCACGAATTTCATGCACCGGGCCCCTAGTTTATAGATATTATCCAATAGAAGCAAACAAGAAAATAGCAGAGTTGTCCTCTTCTAATTGGAACATTAGGTCAGTACATGATAAAGTAAAAAAACAGCAATGATCCAATGAAATTTGGCAAAAAGTTGGCCAAAAAAATTAGAAAATTATGATTAGTATTTGAAGGAAGGATTTGATTTGCCATCATAATGATGCATCTTGGCCTAAGTCCTGTGCCAACACTAACGGTAGTAGAGCATACATTTAACTATGAATACATACACAAATGTTTGGACTAGGAATATATGTTCAGAGATTATTTTTATGAATGAGTTGCATGATTTAAAAAGATCTGGAAGTCACTGGCTTAGAATGTAACTTTAGTACTAAACTGGGAAATAATAGTTTGCTGACTTAAAACTTAACTTTAAAAAAAAATATTTTATTGATTTTTTATAGAGAGGAAGGGAGAGGGACAGAAAGTCAGAAACATCAATGAGAGAGAAACATCGATCAGCTGCCTCTTGCATACCCCCTATTGGGGATGTGCCCGCAGCCAAGGTACATGCCCTTGACTAGAATCGAACCCGGGACCTTTTAGTCCGCAGGCTGATGCTCTATCCACTGAGCCAACCCGGTTTTGGCGAAACTTAACTTTTTTTTTTTTAAATATATTTTATTGATTTTTTACAGAGAGGAAGAGAGAGGGATAGAAAGTCAGAAACATCAATGAGAGAGAAACATCGATCAGCTGCCTCTTGCACACCCCCTACTGGAGATGTGCCCGCAGCCAAGGTACATGCCCTTGACCGGAATCGAACCCGGGACTTTCAGTCCAAACGCCGACGCTCTACCACTGAGCCAAACTGGTTTCGGCGAAACTTAACTTTTAAAGTCTGGTTTTTGTGTATAACGTATTTCTATTTTCTAGAGTAAATAGAAAATTATTTACTTTATGACATGTATTTTCCATTTTGTGCTGTGTATTGTGTTACCAGATTTGCTGATTCCAAGACAAGCAGTCATCCCTGAGAATTAATATAGCTGAGCTGGATTCTCTGGGCAGGAAAACTTCTGTTTTTATAGATTGGCAAATTCCATCATAGAAAGTTTCAGGTGTCTTACCCAAGGTCACACAGATGAAAATATGGCCCTAAAACCCTGCTTAGTGGTTATTCACTTTAGAATACATTCATTTCAGATATAAAATCTGAATGGACATAAATTAGGATTGTCTTACTACATTTACATAACTCCGTTCATTTTTGAATACCTGCTGACTTTGCCAAAGAAGTTATAAGTAGTATGTGAAATATTTGAACATTCCTGTGGTTATTTAAAAGTGTTTCATAGCCCTAACCAGTTTGGCTCAGTGGGTAGAGCTTCACCGTATGGACTCACGGGTCCCAGGTTTGATTCCGGACAAGGGCATGTACCTCGGTTGCGGGCACATTCTCAGTAGGGAGTGTGCAGGAGGCAGCTGATCAATGTTTCTTTCTCATCGATGTTTCTAACTATCCCTCTCACTTCCTCTCTGTAAAAAAATCAATAAAACATAGTTTTAAAAAATGTGTTTCATGGCACCTATATGGTTCTGAGTCTTTTATCTTTTGTTTCCTTTCTAGTTGGAGAAGAGCAGATAAGTGCCATTGGACGGGGCATCTGTGTGTTGCTGGGTATTTCTCTGGAAGATACACAGAAGGAACTGGAGCACATGTAAGATGTGAATTTCTCCTTCTTTGTTTTTTTGCAAACAAAAAGCAAAGTCATTGCTCTTTGTTTTTTTAATCCTCACTCAAGGATATTTTTCCAATGATTTTAAAGAGAGTGGATGAGAGAAAGAAAGACAGAGAGAAATATCTACATGAGAGAAACACATTGATTGGTTGCCTCCTGCATGAGCCCTGACCAGGGCCTGGGCCTAGGAAGGAACCTGCAACAGAGGCACATAATCTTGACCAGAATCGAACCCAGGATCCTTCGGTCCACAGGCCGATGCTCTATCTACTGAGCCAAACTGGCTAGGGCTAAGTCATTGCTCTTTGAATCGAATAAGTGGAGGTTGTAGTTTACTAGAGGCCCCGTGTACTAATTTGTGCATGGGTGGGGTCCTTCTGTATGGCCGGTGATCAGGGCCCAATCAGGGCCCTCTCGCCCAGTACCAATTGGGGTGGATGGGGGCTGGCCCCCACGGGAGGGCTCGAGGGCGGTCGGCTGAACGGTGATCCATTGGTCGGACACTTAGCATATTACACTTTTATTGTATAGGAACTTTTATTTTATAGGGTTATATGTAGGATATATGTGCACACACGTACACGTACATACTAGGAATTTCTATGGTATTTTGTTCTTATAAAGTGAGCCCCCATTACTTTTATCAGTTTGACATTTAATGTAGTATGGTTATCTCCGTGTTTCAGATGAGGAGACGAGAAAGAGTAACTGTCAAATGGCACTCACTAAGTGAGCAGCAGAGCAGAAGTACTCCTGAGGTCCCACCCCTATTTGCTGCTACTTCTGTGAACTATTCTCTTCATTGAAAACTGAATCTCTTTTCTTTTTTAAAAAAATATATTTTTATTGATTTTAGAGAGGAAAGAAGAAGGAGAGAGAGATAGAAACATCAATGATGAGAGAGAATCATTGATCAGCTGCCTCCTGCACACCCCCCATTGGGGATCGAGCCCACAAACCAGGCATGTGCCCTTGGCCAGAATCGAACCTGGGACCCTTCAGTCCACAGGCCATCACTCTATCCACTGAGCCAAATCGTCTAAGGCTGAGCCTTTTTTCTTATGAATGGTTTCTGTTTTGTAATATTTTTAAGGTATTATTGGTTAAGGTATTACATATTCTTTATTGATTAAGGTATTACATATGTGTCCTCATCCCCCATTACCCCTTCCCACCCCACTCCCCACTCATGCCCTCATCCACCCCTAGTGTCTGTGTACATTGGTTAGGCTTATATGCAAATATACAAGTCCTTTAGTCGATTTCTTCTACCCCCACTCTCCCCTACCTTCCCTCTGAGGTTTGACAGTCAATGCTTCTCTGTCTCTGGATCTGTTTTTGTTCATCAGTTTATGTTCTTCATTATATTCCATAAATGAATGAGATCATGTGATACTTACCTTTCTTTAACTGGCTTATTTCACTTAGCATAATGCTCTCCAGTTCCATCCATGCTCTAGTTTAAAGCAGCCACGTTTTCCTCCTTTTTCTTCTTCTTCCTATTCTTAAAGAATACTTTTCAGCATTTCATACAATACTGGTTTGGTGTTGATGAACTCCTTTAGCTTCTTCTTATCTGTGAAGCTCTTTATCTGACCTTCAATTCTGAATGATAGCTTTGCTGGGTAGAGTAATCTTGGTTGTAGATTCTTGCTATTCATCACTTTGAAAATTTCTTGCCACTCCCGTCTGGCCTGCATGGTTTCTGTTGAGAAATCAGCTGACAGTCATATGGGTACTCCCTTGTAGGAAATCAAGCGTTTTTCTCTTGCTGCTTTTAATATTCTCTCTTTGTCTTTTGCTCTTGGCATTTTAATTATGATGTGTCTTGGTGTGGTCCTCTTTGGATTCCTTTTGTTTGGGGTTCTGTGCGCTTCCTGGACACGTAAGTCTATTTCTTGCTCAAGGTCACATTTTCTGTAAGTGATGGTGTCAGCATTATGTTCTTGTTTGGCAGGATACTGGTGACATTTGGGGGGGTATGAAATGTATTGGGGGCTTGTGATTCTTTAGCTAGCTCTCACTGCTATTTTTCTCCTTAGGGTCCGAAAGATTTTAAACCTACGTGTGTTTGAGGATGAGAATGGGAAGAACTGGTCGAAGAGTGTGATGGACAAACAGTACGAGGTGCTCTGTGTCAGCCAGTTCACCCTCCAGTGTGTCCTCAAGGGCAACAAGCCCGACTTCCACCTGGCAATGCCCACGGAGCAGGCGGAGAGCTTCTATAACAGCTTCCTGGAGCAGCTGCGCAAGACGTACCGGCCGGAGCTCATCAAAGGTAGGCAGGAGAGGCCCTGGGACCCTTTGGAACAGGAGCAAAGAGAATCTGCAACTGCAACCTTCCTTTATCACAAAGTTTGTTGTTATGTTTATTACTGACTTAAAACAACATGGTCGTCGAAACCGGTTTGGCTCAGTGGATAGAGTGTCGACCTGCGGACTGAAAGGTCCCGGGTTTGATTCCAGGCAAGGGCATACATATACCTTGGTTGCGGGCACATCCCCAGTGCGGGTTGTGCAGGAGGCAGCTGATCGATGTTCCTCTCTCATCGATGTTTCTGATTCTCTATTCCTCTCCCTCTCTGTAAAAAATTCAGTTAAAAAAAAAAAAAAAAAAATATATATATATATATATATATATATATATATATATAAACACATCTCAATTTGGACCAGCCACATTTCAAGTGCTCAGAAGTGGTGAGAGTCCAATGGCTGTAATATTGGACATATAGGTTTAGGTTTTTGCCTACCTACTTATTGTCAGGAATGCCAACTCATTTGACTAACCAAGATTTAGTCTAGAAAATGGTTTGGTGGAATAGTGGTGCTGGTTTGTGGGAGAATTATGAATGTTTTTTAAAAAAATATTTTTATGATTTTAGAGAGGAAGGGAGAAGGAGAGAGAAATAGAAACATCAATAATGAAAGAGAATCATTGATTGGCTGCCCTCCTGCATGCCCTCTACTGGGGATTCAGCCCACAACCTGGGCAAGTGCCCTTGACTGGAATCGAACTTGGATCCCTTTAGTCCACAGGCTGATGCTTTATCCACTGAGCCAAACTGACTAGTGTGAATTATGATTTTTTTTGAAAAAGGCCATTCATTTCTAGTCTGTTTTCATGGGGTTAAATTGCATTTAAGATAATCATGTTTTGGCTTTAAAAAAATTAAATTCCTTATTAAAGTATTACATATGTCTCCTTTCTCCCCATTGATCTCTCTCCGGTCGTTCCCACTCCCCAGCATATGTCCTCACCACACTACTGTTTGTGTCCTGGGGTTATGCTTACATGCA
Organism: Antrozous pallidus; assembly: GCA_027563665.1. NCBI lineage: Eukaryota > Metazoa > Chordata > Mammalia > Chiroptera > Vespertilionidae > Antrozous > Antrozous pallidus. Next base: position 18,028,241 of record CM050518.1, on the reverse strand, counting down.
TGCATACAAGTCCTTTGGTTGATTTCTTACCCCCTCCCTCCCTTCCCTCTGAGGTTGGATGGTCTGTTCCATGCTTCTGTGTCTCTGGATCTATTTGTTCATCAGTTTATGTTGTTCATTATATTCCACAAATGAGTGAGATCGTGTGATATTTATCTTTCTCCATCTGGCTTATTTCACTTAGCATAAGGTTCTCCAGGTCCATCCATGTTGTTGCAAATGATAAGCGTTCCTTCTTCTTTTTTTATAGCAGCATAGTATTCCATTGTGTAGATGTACCACAGGTTTTAAATCCACTCGTCTGCTTTTGGGCACTTAGGCTGTTTCCAAATCTTAGCTGTGGCAAATCGCGCTGCTATGAACATAGGGGTGCATATATCCTTTCTGATCGGTGTTTCTGATTTCTTGGGAAATATTCCTAGAAGTAGGGTTACTGGGTCAAATGGGAGCTCCATTTTTAAGTTTTTGAGGAAACTCCATACTGTTCTCCACAGTGGCTGCACCAGTCTGCATCCCCACCAGGGGTGCACGAGGGGTCCTTTTTCTCCACATCCTCGCCAGCACTTGTCCTTTGTTATGTTTTGCCCTTTTTTCTTCAGTTGGTTATTAGAAAAGAATGTTTGGCCTTTTTGATAATGTACCTCAATAAGAGACCTTTCTAAGTAGATTGTTTCTTTTGCTGCCATTATATCCTTTTGTAGACATCTAGTAGTTGTTAATAGTTAACTCTGTAGTATTCCCTACACTTCCCCTTCTTTATTTGATTTTTAAAAGTGTATTTTTTTATTGAGAGGAAGGGAGAAGGAGAGAGAGATAGAAACATCAGTGATGACAGAGAATCATTGATCAGCAGCATCCTGCACACCTGACACTGGGGATCGAGCCCACAACTTGGGCATGTGCCCTGACTGGGAATCGGACCATGATTCCAGGTTCATAGGTTGATGCTCAACCACTGAGCCACACCAGCTGGGCTATTGATCTGTTTTCAACTGTAAGTAATAAAAGTTGTTACCTGATTTTGAAACTCTCTAGCAAAGCTCCACATTGAAGTTTGTCAGCTCTTCAGACTTGCTCATGTTTAGAAGAGTGATATTCTTACCCCCTTTGGAATTTTATTTTAATTCTCCTTTTACTTGTGTAAATTGTCCATTTGCCATAAGGAAAAATGGATTCTATGTGATCAGGACACTCCTGCCTTAAATCAAATTCTTTACCTGTGTCCTGGTAGGACAGAATATATTTGCCTTTTCTGGAAATATCCAACTCTAGAACTCTATTCATGAGTTTAGTCATGGATACGTTCAGTCTCCTTTTCCCTCCCTGTGTCCACTGAGATCCTCTGACATGGCTTTGCTGCAAACATGGTGTTTCGTCCCAGAATTAGGAGTTAAGACAGATCCTTTGAATAATTATTTTTCTTTGCTGAGCCAAAGATTAAATGCCACCAGCATTGTCTTCTCTGCTTGATGTGTGTAGATCTTCCCATGTCTGAGTAATGTCAAATGTATTTTAGAATGCACTGCTGGCTCTTGAAAGGGTGAGCACAAGCAACAGCATAAAAGCATAAATGAAGACACTTTAAATGGGAGAACATTGATGACTGTAAGGAATGATGCAGTGAAAACAAAATAACATTCATCTAAGTCCTTAAAGTAGAGTGTTGTGTGCATTATTGGGTGCTTTGTGTTCCTAAAAATGTCCTTTACTGCTTAAAATGTGTATTTTATCCAGGTAGTTATATGAAGTGCCTGAAACAATGTACTGTAGACAATATCCTATATAATAAAAGAGAAACATGGAAATTTGACCATACCTTTGCTCCTGATTGGCTATGCTACTAGCCAATCATGAGCGGGGGCGGGGCCAAGTGGCTCGAGTGCCGGGCCCGGGGGTGGAGATGAAACGGTGGTGGCGGCAAGTGCCCAGCCCCTGGGCGCTGTGAGGGGAAGAGGCGGTGAGTGCCCAGCCCCCAGGGTCGGGTGGTCGCAGGCAGCTGGGGCTGAGCTGAGCAGGGCGATGGCTGAGTGCCCCTAAAGCCTCACCAGAGCCTTTAGGCCTTGGGCAGGCTGGGAGTGAGACATCAGTTGGACATCCCCTGAGGGCTCCCAGTATGTGAGAGGGGGCAGGTGGGGTTGAGGGACCACCCACCCCCAATGCACGAATTTCGTGCACTGGGCCCCAAGTAATTTTATAATGGATCATAATTTAAGCTCATGGGATGTGATACATCTAATCATTTTGATAAAAAGTCAACATGCATTATACAAATAATTTAAATTACAATTTATTTCAAAACCCTTTGGACTTTCAGAAGCACTACAGTGACATCAACTTGCTCTTTCGGCTTTTTATCTCTTTTATGGTCTTAAGTGGAACATAATGTGTAGAGCAGTGGTCACCTGGTGGTCTGCAGACCACTGGTCGTCCGTGAGGTCTGAAAGGTTGGTGGCCACTGGTGTAGAGCATGTTTTATTTATTTTAAAATGTATTTTTATTGATTTCAGAGAGGAAGGGAGAGGGAGAGAGAGAAACATCAGTGAGAGAGAATCATAGATTGGCTGCCTCCTGCATTCCCCCAACTGGGGTTCGAGCCCACAACCTGGGCATCTGCCCTTGACTGGAATCGAACCTGGGACCTCTCAGTCCACAAGCTGATGCTCTGTCTACTGAACCAAACCAGCTAGGGCTAGAGCATGTTTTACACACTTGCTGTCTTTTGGTTGAATTTGATATTTTGGCTTCCATCTCTAACATGGAAAGTTCTCTGTTAGCTGAAGGGATGTTGGGATACAAATAAACTGCTAAATATTTTTTCTTTTTAAAAAAGATTTCTTGCCGAAACCGGTTTGGCTCAGTGGATAGAGCGTCGGCCTGCGGACTGAAAGGTCCCAGGTTCGATTCCGGTCAAGGGCATATATCTTGGTTGCGGGCACATCCCCAGTGGGTGGTGTGCAAGAGGCAGCTGATCGATGTTTCTCTCTCATCGATGTTTCTCTCTCATCGATGTTTCTGACTTTCTATCCCTCTCCCTTCCTCTCTGTGAAAAATCAATAAAATATATAAAAAAAAAGATTTCTTAATTATATCTATGTTATTTTTCATTATTGATTTTCATACTTTCGGTAGAAAGTAGCATTATTTGCTCTCAAGTCCCTAACTTTGTGATATCTTTGTATAGTGTTATGCATATTACTACATTAAAAATAAAGCAAAAATATTAAAAAAATAAAAAAGATTTATTAAAATTGATTTTAAAAGGTAGAGGAAGGGAGAAGGAGAAGGAGAAGGAGAAACATTGATGTGAGAATGAAACATCAATTGGCTGCCTCTCCAGGGATTGAGCCTGCAACTCAGGGAATAAAACCAGCAAACTCTTGGTGCACGGGATGATGCCCAACCAACTGGGCCATACCTGCCAGGACCTTTTCTTTTCTTTTTTTTAAATTTTATTTTCAATTAAAAAAAGTATTTTGTATTCGTTTCAGGTGTACAACACAGCAGGTAGACAGATAGATTACAAAGAGTTCCGACTGATAATTTAAGTGCCCGCCTGGCACCATAGATAGTGACCATAATATTGTTGGCTATATTCCCTACGCTTTACCTTATATGCTTATACCTATTTTGCAACTACCAGTTAGTTCTTGATCCCATCACCTTTTCTCACTCTGCCCCTTAGCAGCCCTCCCCTCTGGCACCCATTAATCTGTTCTCTGTATCCACAGTCAGCTTATGTTTTGTTTGCTCTTTAATTTTGCTTTTGGATTCCACATATAAGTAATATCATATGGTAGTTTTCTTTCACTTTCTGGCTTATTTTACTTACCATAATACCTCCTAGGTCCATTTGTGCTGTTGGAAGTGGTAATATTTCTTTTTTTTTAGATTTAATTATTTTTAAAGGCTGAGTAGTATTTCATTGCGTGTATGTACCACTGCTTTTTTTATCCACTCATCTATTGATCTATTGATTCAAGTTGCTTCCATGTCTTTGCTCGTGGTCTGATTAGAGTGAACATTTATTTTACTTTCTCTGTAACAATTGAAACTATTTTAAGCTTATATTTAATGTATTCCTCTTATTTGTTGTTGAGGATCAAATAGAGGGAAGATTGTTCTCGGCTTTATTCCTTCTTTCTCTTTCTTCATTGCTTTCAGGCATTTCCCAGGCTAGTTGCAGCTCTTCTGCACAAACCCAGTCATAGCTCATGTGCTGAACAGGGAAGTCCCTGGTTTTAGTTTCCAGTCTGCTTACTGATGCAACCTCAAGTCATTTCCCTGAGTTTGGAATGGGAACCCTAGAAGGCAAGCTTGTTATGGTTTGGCCCTCATACATTTTTAAAATTATTATTATTGTTGAAAAGCATGCCAAAGTTCACCTGTTAGGGGCTCATTGTGTACCAGGCCCTGTGAAAGAGTAAACATTCTCTATTCTTATCTAATTACATTCTCACAGAACCCTTCAGGGAGGCACTGGGATTACCCCCATTCTGCAGATGAGAAAACTGAGGTGCAGCAGGTCACTCAGCATACGAGTGGCAGAGCCTGGAATGGCCCCACCAGCCATCTCTAGGGTCTCAGCTTCGCTGACAGCTTTGCTTCACTGTAAAAGTCACATTCTCTTGACTTGTTGGCCTTTCCTTATCCTTCTGAATTCAGCACGTCTTTTGGAACTTTTATGTCTTCTCTGCTGTGCTCAGGGAAATCAGTGGGCAGGTTTTTGGACCTCAAGTAGGTCTAGTAAGAGGGGAGCAGTATAGCCTGAGGCCTGGGGTCCTTTATCTCAGAATAGGAGATAAAGGAATAACCTGAAATTTTAGTTCTTTTTCTATTGGGGGAGATATTATTGCTTCTACTCATGATTGTGTCTCCTTTATCGACACTGTTTATCTGGGTGTATAGTATTGAGCAGGAGAGATCCTATCCCTGCTGTAAAGCTCACAGTCTAGTGGGGAACAGAGAGAGTGAGCAAACACAGTTGCTATAGCAAGAAACATGTTCCTGAAGAGCTCACATTCTGCAAAACCACCACTAAAACTGTCAGGCTTATGGGCAAACCCCTAAAGAACTATGGTTGGGCCAAAAGGAAGAAGGCACTTGTTTTCCACTTCCATAAAATACTAGAGGCCCGGTGCATGAAATTCATGCACTGGAGGGGGGTGTCTCTCAGCCCCGCTGCACCCTCTCCAATCTGGAACCCCTCAGGGGATGTCCGACTGCTAGTTTAGGTTCAATCCCTGCAACCATTTTATGATGACATGAGATGGGCATTTTGTGACAACATGGGGGCAGCCATCTTATAATGTGATGGTGTGAGGGTCAATTTACATATTACCTCTTTATTATATAGGATAGTCAAAGGGCTTCTGCTTCCAGTGCCAAGGCCTTTTCCTTTCTCTGCTGAAGGTGGTCTTTTTATTCTGCTGTTCTGACTGTCCTTGCTTGAGTAAACCCAATTTGGACCCCATGCAGCCTCTGTGTTATACATACATTCTCTTATTTGCCAGTTGTGTATGAGCAAATTCTCATTACAGAACAAGAGTTGGGCCAGAACCTTCTGTAATTACCAGTGTGATGTATGCCTTGAGGGAATATTTGGGGATGAATAACATGGGTAGGTCTTAAGATGGCTGATGTGGTTCCGTTCATTTCTGTTGGTTCTGTATATAGGTCATGTGTTGGACCTTTAAAAAAAATTTTTTTTTTTTGTTAATCATTATCCGAGGATGTTTTCTCCATTAATTTTTAGAGAGAGTAAAAGGGAGAGGGGAGAAACACACAGAGAGAAACATTGATGTGAGAGAGACACATCAATTGGTTGCTTCTCATATGCACCCAGACTGGCACTGGGGATCAAGCCTGCAACTGAGGAATTGGCCTTGATCAGAATCAAACCCATGACACTTCAGTCTGTGGGCTGAGAAAAAACGATTAGGGCAGGACCTTCTTGATTCATCACACTGATACCTACAGAAAAGGTTTTTAATATTTATGCATGTACTGGGCCTGTGCTCTCAGCCTGGGTAATAGACCCTGTGGCTACTATACAGATACCTACAGTTCTGTAATCACCACCACAATCAAGGTACAGAACAGCCCCATCATACCCCCTACGTTTGCTGCCTTTTGTAGTCATCTTTTCCCTCATCTCCAGCCCCTGGCAACCACTGATCTGTTTTCTGTGTCTACAAAGTACTGCACACTTTTGGATCAAGGATAGAGCTGGGATTTTCAGGGTGACCAGTCACACTCCTGGGGGATAAACTGCATAGACAGATTCTCTTGAATGCCCATTCGTCAGCATTTTTATACAGGTGACAATGGGTTAAAAATGAACATCCAAGGCGCATGCAGTTTGAAGGGAGGAACCCCAGATCTTTCTAGAGAAGGAGGTCTCATCTAGGTCACGTAGGCAGTCAGGAGCAGAACAGATTAGGGGTGCATGTGAGCCAGTCTCCGTTGGAGCAGGGAGCGTTCTGTCCATGTGGGGAGTCTACATAGTAACTGGGTGGGGGTCCTGTGCTGGGCCACAGAATTAAGGGGTCAGAATTGGGATGGAACTGAAGTGAGGTGGGTCCCAGCTGCTTACTGCAAAAGTAGCTGAAGCTTCTGAAATGGGGAGAATGCTTCTGAGCATAAAAAACAGACAGCCCCACCCAGTCGTCTTAAATATTACAGGGCTTACTGCTGTATGATTGAAACTTGCATAGGTGCGGGGAGTTCAGATTCACCTGGAGCTGGAGATTCCTCTATCATCACTGCTGTCACTGTTTCCTTGGGATTCCCTGAGCCCTGCTTTCCCCTGCAGGGATCAGCTTTGTCCTCAGGTTGGCTTTCCTCAGGATGGCAACTGTGGTTGTTCTCTTCCAACTCACCATCTCAATAAAGAGAACAAGCCTTTGTCTCAGCAGTCTAACAGAGGTCCTCAAGGTCACTTGATAGCCTGGGTCACATGTCCACTCTTGAATTTACGTGGGATGGACTGCCTGGCTTAGCCGAGGTCATGTGCTTCATGGCGTGTGGAGTCAGCCTCCTGGGACCATCTAGATCCACAGTGGGGGGTCTCTGTCTGTTGGGGAGGAGGAAGAGGCAAATGAAGCTGGGAGGGCTACGGGAAAGTGCCACTCTGTGACCTTTGCTTTATTGGTGGGCTGCGGGAAGGTGGGCAAAGACAGTAGACAGTCCTGGGTGGGGAGGGGACTGTCCTAGACTTGTGTGTAATTAATGAGGGTGTTAGTTTTACTTGTGTCTCTTTTCAGCAGAGACAAGTGGCATAATTACCCTGAGAGGCACCATGGGGGCCTGTTCTGCCCCAATTAGCCTTGACTTAGTACTTTAAACCAAGCCATCCCACTACGTACCCATAATCAGAAACCTCAGCACCCTTTGCCTGCCTGATTGTTGGGAATCTCCTGCTTTTGTGTCTGCCCTTGCACCCCTCCCACTCTAGTCTGGTTCTGCCAGCCCCTGACTCTTTGGCTTTGTCAGGGCATTTCCTCTTTGTGAGAACATGCCTCCCTTGCCTTATCTCTGGTTATTTATTGCTATGTAACATACTATCCCAGAACTTAGTGGCTTACAAATAACTAGTGTCTTCCTCACAATTTTGTGGGTCAGGAAACTAGGAAGGGCTTGTCTCTGATCCATGTGGTGTTGGCTGCGCTGGAGGATCTGCTTCTAGGTTGGCCTCTGTGCATCTTATTCCTCCTTTCTCCTCCTCATCTTATCCTCCAGGTCTCACATTAATTACGTAGGCACCTCACAGCCTGGTGGTCTCAGGGTAGTGGGATCCCTAACATGGTGAATGGCTTCTTCCAGAGTGAGCATTCCAAGAGCGGGTGTTCCAAGAGACCAGAGAAGGAAGTGCAAGCCCTGGGCTGGGCCTGGGAAGCAGTGCAGCATCTCTCCTACCACAGGCTATCAGACAGAGCAGTCTCGCAACCCTCCCAGATTCAAAGGGAGGGATGTGAGCCACCTTGGGATGAAAGTCAGAGTGTGGGGCCATCTTTAATCCTCTACAGCTCATAACGCTGGTGCTGTCAAAGCGTATTCTCATTCTCTGACTCTTCTTCAAATAATGGCCCTAGGGAGAAAATAATCTAGTGTACAAAGTCATCAGTTTTTCCCATCTACTGCAGAATGAGCCAGAGGTTGAGGGTGCTTTATTGGATCCCCAGACTGGGTCCAGGAAACTGGGTTCAGATGTGGGCCTTTGCAGCCCCCGAGGAATCTTCATATTTCAGGAAAATGCTGAAAACGCTGTATTCAGTGGGAGGCCTTAAACACTCTCAAATTTGATTGGCGAGCATGCATTGCTTTTATGGATAGAAAAAACATTATACCAAAATGGAATAGTTAAAAAGAAGTATTTCTGCTCTCAAGCTGCTTGTTCCAGCCCTGAGCTATTTGTAGTGCTCCCAGGAAGCATTCACCTGTTGGCTTTGTCCTGCAAACCAGAAGCTGTCATGGGATTAAAAAGCACTGCCTGTGTATTCTCCATGGGTTCTGATCTATCATGAGCTTAAGAAATGTGCAAAGACATTTAAGGAGCACAGCAGCTTTGTGGTTGTTCAGCTCTGTTCACTTTGTGGGGTGTCCATTATGTCCATGTCCCCTACAGGTTCTTAGTGCAGAGAGAAGGCGCCAGAAGGGGGGAGACAACACCTAGTGTTTGCTTCATGGTTAGTGCTAATTTTTGTGGATTAGTTTAATTTTCTATTCTTTTCACTACTTAAAACGTTTTAGCAGCGTGAGTGAGCTTTCTGTGGAGCCTGTTTTGTATGCTTGGCGAGGGCTGTGGCTAATGTAAATTTAGGAAATCACAATGTGGGATCACATCTGCATTGCTGATAGATGGCAAGGCTGGCAGACTGCGCCGCACACTGATGTTGCTGTGCACAAGTTTGATGCAGATATGCACTGATTTTGGTGAAATCAATGAATATTTTCTGTCCTTTTAGTCTCTTTAGTAATTTGCTTGTGAACTTCCTTATCTATTTATGCATGTGTCTTTTTGGTCTTCCACTTAAACTACATTATATCTGTGGCTACAGTTTATACCTTCCCTCTGCCTAAATGGCAAACTACCCATTTTTGTTTTTAAATTCCAGCTTTTCATGATTTCTATGGTTGATAATTCAGGATAAGCCAAATTTTACCAGTTCTTTTTTCCCATCTAAATAGGTGTCTATGGTCACTTTAGAAACAATATAAGTTTATTTGCTATCGGTTCACTAGTGCACAGACTTGACCCTGAGGCTGGCTCACAGTGAGGTTCAATCCCCAACACAGTGTGTAGGCTTCTGTGCTTATCACAGGAGGCAGAATTCACCATAGCAGGGATTGGAGCCTGCCAGTGTCTCCCTGTGGACATACTGCTTGTGAAGTTTTTAAAAAAATATAATTTTATTGATTTTTTACAGAGAGGAAGGGAGAGGGATAGAGAGCCAGAAACATCGATGAGAGAGAAATATAAATCAGCTGCCTCCTGCATACGCCCTACTGGGTATGTGTCCGCAACCAAGGCACATGCCCTTGACCGGAATCGAACCTGGGACCCTTCAGTCCTAAGGCCGACGCTCTGTCCACTGAGCCAAACCAGTTTCAGCTGTGTTGGCTCCTTTAAAAGGATACCTGCATTTCTAGCTATCTCTCCTTGCCAGACAGAAACCTCACTGCTTTTCACAGCCAGATGGTATGTGGGCACCTTTCCTAGTTCTGGTGCTCTGACCTGGGGAGCCTGGTTTGAGGTTTAGACCCCAGACTTCTCAGTGGGAACTGCCCTGCAGCTAAGATATCCCCCTGGAACTTCAGCTGCTGCCTGTGGGAGCCCAACCAGCCCTCTCACACCTCTGCACTTCCTGCCAGTCTTGATGTGGCATCCTCTTTATATTCTTGGTTATAATAGTTTCTCCAGTTAGTCTTCAGTTGGTTATTCAGGATGATTTTTCTACATTTTAGTTGTAATTCTAGTTTGGTCCTGGGAGAATGTCAGTGTAGCTTCCTTCCACTTAATCCACCATCTTGGAATCTCCTCCTCACTGGTCTATAAAATATATATTGATTTCATAGAGGAAAGGAGAGGGAGAGAGAGATAGAAACATCAGTGGTGAGAGAGAATCATTGATTGGCTGCCTCCTGTATGCCCCATTTAGGGATCAAGCTTGCAAACTGGGCATGTGCCGTGACTGGGAATCGAACTGTGACCTCTTGGTTCATGGGCTGATGCTCAACCCCTGAGCCATGCAGCCAGGCATCCTTCTAGCTATTCTTATTTTATTTATTTTTTTTACAGAGCGGAAGGGAGAGGGATAGAAAGTCAGAAACATCGATGAAAGAGAGACATCAATCAGCTGCCTCTTGCACGCCCCCTACTGGGGATGTGCACACAGCCAAGGTACATGCCCTTGACCGGAATCGAACCCGGGACCCTTCAGTCCGCAGTATTATGACGCTCTGTCCACTGAGCCAAACCAGTCTCGGCCTTCTAGCTATTCTTAATTATTATGATTACTAGAAGCCCAGTGCACAAAATTTGTGCACGGGGGTCAGGGGGTGTTCTTCCACCCAGCCTACACCCTCTCCAATCTGGGACCCCTCGAGGAATGTCTGACAGCCTGTTTAGGCCTGATCCTACTGGGCCTAAATGGGCCGTCAGACATCCCTGTCACAATCCAGGACTGCTAGCTCCCAATTGCTTGCCTGCCGGCCTTCCTGATTGCCCATAACTGCTTCTGCCTGCCAGCCTGTTCACCCCTAACCACTCCCCTGCCACCCTGATTGATGCCTAACTGCTCCTGTGCCAGCCTGTTTGACCCTTACTGCCCTTCCCTGCAAGCCTGGTCACCCCTAACTGCCCTTCCCTGCAGGCTTGATTGCCCCCAACTGCTCTTCCTTGCAGGCCTGGTCCCTCCCAACTGCCCTCACCTGCTGGCCATCTTTGACTCCATGGAGGCAGCCATCTTGTGTGTTGGAGTGATGGTCAATCTGCGCATTACTCTTTTATTAGATAGGATAGAGGCCTGGTGCATGGGTGGGGGCCAGCTGGTTTACCCTGAGGGGTGTCCCAGGTCAGGGTGGGGGTTCCCTTGGGGTGTGGGGTGGCCTGGGCAAGGGGCCTGTGGTGGTTTGCAGGCCTGCCACGCCCCCCCAGTGACCCAAGCGGAGGCCCTGGGATCTGGGATTTATGTATCTTTTACAATTGAAACTTTGTAGCCTGGAGCAGAGCCAAGCCTCCTGCTTGCTCTGTGGCCGCAGCCATTTCTCTTGGGATATAATTGAAACTTTGTAGCTTTTAGCAGAGGCCAAGCCAGGCCAGGGCAGGCAGAAAGCTTGGCTTTCTCTATTGCCAGGTGCAACCCTACCCTCCTCCTCTCTCCAGCTCCATGGCTACCGCCATTTTGGTTGGGATATATGTATCTTCTATAATTGAAACTTTGTAGCATTGGGTGGAAGCTTGAGCTCGCCAAGGTGCATGGAAAGCTTGGCTTCCTCCATCACCGGGGAAACCCAAGCCTCCCTTCTGCTCTCAGTGGCTGCAGCCATCTTGGTTGGGGGTTAATTTGAATATCACTTGTGACTTGCTAGTGGGCGTGGTTGGTGGGCATGGCTTGTGGGTGTAGAGGTATGGTCAATTTGCATATTACGCTTTTATTAGATAGGATTATTTTTATTTTTATTTATTTATTTATTTTTTAATCTTTATTGTTCAGTTTATTGATTACATTGTTTCCCCTTTTTATCCCCCTAGCTCCCCTCCACCCTGTACCTATCCCACCCTCCACCCTCACCTCCCCCTCCCGGATTATTTTTATTTTTAAAAAAATATGTTTTTATTGATTTCAGAGAGGAAGGGAGAGGGAGAGAGAGAGAGAAACATCAATGATGAGAGAGAACCATTGGTCAGCTGCCTTTTGCACATCCCCTATTGGGGGTCAAGCCCTCAACCGGGCCTATTCCTACCAGGGTTCTTGTTCCAGAATTAAGAAGGGTTCAGCAATCTGGAGAAAAGCTGTATGTAACTTAAGTAAATGTCCCCAGACGAAAAAGAATTTTGAAAGGCATAGGGGGTCAGAGGAGCCTGGCTAAAGAAACCAAGTTCTCTTTGTCTCAGGACCCCTTGCTTTTTATTAACACAAATTGTCCAAAAGCAAGGTGGAGATATACACTCCAAGGGTAGGGTTTCATCTACAGAGTCCATTGTCAGAATGGGGAATACCTACGGCTGTTCAGGGGTTTGGCCAGTAGGAGGCAATAACATGTAGATTAAGATGCCCTGAGCTGTCTTGTGGCAAACAATCAATTTAATGGATCCTTTACTGGTTTGGGGAAATGCCTTTAGCCATTTCCAACAGGCAATAACATATGTGACTCAGCCTTTGTTGAGTCTCCAAGTTCCATCAACCTTTTGATGAAACTCTTACAATTATGACATGCTGGAACTGGCTTCCGGCACATGCCCTTGACCAGAATCGAATCTGGGACTTTCCATTCTTCAGGCTGATGCTCTATCCACTGAGCCAAACCAGCTAGGGCTTAATTGTTATTTTTTATATGAATTTTAGAATCAACTTGTCTAACTTCAGAAAATAATCTGTTACTTTTATTTGCATTGCATGAAATTTATAAATCCTAAATGCTGTGGTCCATGAAGATAATCACCCTCTAGCATACTCCTTTATTCCCTCATATCTCCTGACCATTTTTTGGTGTGTTGACATTGCTTGGCAAAATTCCAGCTCTGGTTCATGCTAGCCCTTGGACTACCATGTGCCCGTGTAGCTGAATGTGGCTGGAGAAAACATCCACCATGTTGACTAATCTTTTGTTCATGACATTGACCTGCAGTGGGCCCAGAAATTGTGAAAAATTGACCTGTTCATTCATTCTTCTATTCTCCTATGTGACTGTTCTCTCTGCCGAGCCTCCATCCTTCCCTTAGCTATTGACCTTATGGCACATTGAAGCACTCAGAAGAGAACTCCACTCTATCTGCCAGCATCTGCACCAGGAGCTAGCTTTTCTTCTTGTCACACCAAATTCCTTGTGCTGGTACTTATTCAGTGACATTCTTCCTGCCATCCTCTTCTTCTCCTAAGTTATTTTCCTTCTCTCCTGGACCATTACCACCAGCTTGCAAGCATGTTGTTAGTTCTCCCATCTACCCTGAGGGGTCCCAGATTGGAGAAGGTACAGGCTGGGCTGAGGGACAAACCCCCCCCCCCACCCCAGTGCACGAATTTTGTGCAGTAGAGTAATAATAGCCTTACAGAATAAAGTGGAAAACTTTTAATTGTTTTCTATGGTCTGGACTAATTTAAATATGTGAATTATCTGTTTCAATAGAACATATCAGTACAGCTCTTTGGGTGGCCTTTCTTGGTCATGGTGCTGGTCAGGTTTTCCAGCACCTGTCTGCAGGGGTGCTCTGGGTGGCACTTGGAGGGGCTATTAAGGCTGTTCCAATGGGCACTCTGGGCTGGTTCTCAGAAGGGCTGCTATGGCTGCTCCAGTGGGCTCTAGGCTGGTTCTCAGAGGGGCCATTAAGGCTGCTCCAGTGGGCTCTCCAGGCCGGTTCTTGGAGAGGTACTATAGCTGTCAGGTGCAGACTGCGCCAGGCTGGTTCTCAGAGGGGCTACTACGGCTGTTGATGGTTCAACATTTTAGTTGTAATTACAGTTTGAGGTTGGGAGGAGGTGAGTAAAAATTCCAGCTGCTCTGCCATCATCTTCTATCACCCCACCTTTGAAGTTGCTCCTGCTCTCTGTCTTTTGTCCCCAGAGTCTTTGAACTAGGTCATACCCTGCTGGAGAAGCACCTCCAAGCTCACTGTATTCTCAGAGTGAAGACTTATTCCCTAGTCTGTGTCCCAAATTGTGTCCAAGAACATTGCCCAGCCCAGCACATCAGAGGCTCTGCAAGGTTAAGTGATGACATTAATATACCCCACTGATCGATATATATAAAACCCTAATATGCAAATAGACCGAATAGTGGAACAAGTGAACAAACAACTGGTCGCTATGATGTGCGCTGACCACCAGGGGGTGTGCATGGAACATGGCAGCAGGTGGCAGAGCATGGCACATGGTGGGCGTTGGCTATGGTGGGATGGTGGAGCAGGTGAGCAGGGGTGCCAGACCAAGGCGGGGTGCCAGTTGCTGTCTTCAGGGCGAGCCTCTGGTGGTTACTGAAAATTCTTTGCTCCTGTGCACTGTGGTCCTGCCAGGTACTCACACCCCTATCACTCCTCAGGGCTTCTCCACGTCCCTCTGTTCCTGAGGGGGGACCGGGGCAGCAGCCACTGCTTGCACCGGGATGGGGGATACTGTGGGAGAGGCTGGGTCAGGGTGTGGAGGATGGGCTGAGACCTGCCTCTGTGCCCACTGCAGCCTCGCGGCTCACAGTTCCTTTCATGGTACATGAATCTGTGCACTGGGCCTCTAGTAAAATACACAAGAAACTCATAATAAAATGCCATCAGCTTGGAGATGCATGGAATTTTAATGTAAACCCTCTTCTCTTAGCACAGTCCCAGGGAAAAATTATAGGTCAAGTTTAAATTCTCTATCATATTTAAGTACAGAGATGTTCAAGTCCAAAGAATTAAAGTCTGAAATCAAATCTTGTTGAGTTCAGAAATTGCCCTCCTTGGTTTCTTATTCTGCTGCTCTTGGGAAAGGGGTGTCCAGGCCTGATGGAGTTAGCTGTGTCCGGCTGTTTCACATCGGAGTCCATGTAGGTCCTTTAGGACCTCAGACACTGTGTTGTCACTGCACATGCTCACTTGCACCTCAGTGAGGGGACCAGGCAGCCTCTGGTGCAGCCATCTCAGGCAGAACGACGGCAAGGACAGAGCCAAGACCTCTGAGCCCAGCTGACAGAGAAAACCATCCTTGAGCCTCTTTGTTGTGCATAAAAGGATGCACCAAATCCATGCTCAGAATTTCAGCTCACATGAGAATTTAGCTTCATTACCTTGTTAATGTTCATTTTCCCTCTCTGGTTGGGAAGTAGGTGGCCCTATTTGGTGACAGGTGCCCTCACTCTTCTGTGAGCAGGCACTCTCTGTCGTCGGCCTATCCCCTGGTGCTTCTGGCTACAGAGTCCCATGCCTGTGATGCTTGCTGCCCAGAGGAGGCATCTCTCTTGAGAGGACTGAACTAGACTGCTGCAGAGCTAAGCAGAGACCACCCATAAGGGTGATGAGCCTGGGACAAAGCCACAAGGGTCCTGGAATCATCTTTCCAGTTTTCTCCATGGCTCTGAATGTGGATGGAATTGGACAGTGGTTCTAATGCTGCCCACCTGGGCCTGGCCCTCGCTCTCTGAGAAATTTGGCTGTTAGGGGTCTCAAGGGCTTAAAGTATACCTTTCATCCAATGACTGAATATTTCCCCTGCCAAGTCACTTAGAAAATGCCATTACTTGGGCTTCTGGTCTCTGCTGATTCCCAGAGCCCTTGCCTCTGCTTCTAAGGTGCCCTGGAGCTGTGTCGGCTGCTGTCTTGGGCTCCTTAACCTAGTGGTGGCGCCCTGCATTGGCTCTCTGCCTGTTGAGGCAGTTCTGTGCTTATCAGACTTCAGGGCTCCAAGCATGATGCAGACCTGTGTGTGTAGACCAAACTCCTCCAGCTGCATGGCCCTCACCTCACCATGTGCTTATTTTGAAGCCCCAAGTTCCACACATTTGCTTGATTTCTTGGTTATCAGCCTGAACACTGATGTTGGGGTCTATTAGTAACACTGTCTTTTCGCCTGCAGGCTCTGGATAGGTTGAATGTAGAACAAAGAGGAAGCCTGGGTGGCAGAGGGAGCCGCTTTGGGGTGTGCTCAGATGGGCTGGCCTGAGGCTCAGTGTCCAGTATTGGTGTTCAGGTATGATCCCCAAAGATAGGTGAGCCCCAATCTTGTCACAGCTGTGCAGGGCAGGCTCTGGAAATCAAGAAAATGGCCCTTTTTTCTCCCAATTTTCCTCCAGTGGCATGCTTTTTCTTTTCTTTAAAAAAAAAATATTTTAATTGATTTTTTTTCAGAGAGGAAGGGAGAGGGATAGAAAGTCAGAAACATCGATGAGAGAAAAACATCAATTGGCTGCCTCTTGCACACCCCCGACTGGGGATGTGCCCGCAACCAAGGTACATGCCCTTGACTTGAATCGAACCCGGGACCTTTTAGTCCGCAGGCTGACGCTCTGTCCACTGAGCCAAACCAGTTTCAGCAATGGCATGCTTTTTCAGTGCACTTTTTATCCCCCTCTTCTTTTATTTGCACATCTACTACCATGGACAGTAGTAGGAGTGATGGTCGGGTACTGTCCTGCCTATACCCCTCCCAAGATGACTGTCCGATCATCCCAGATCAAACTGGGCATGAGAGGCAGGGCAGGGCTTCTGAGAGTGGTCACTGTTCAGAGCATTGTCCAAAGTGATGGAACATCAGCCTTTGTAAGTAAAAGGGGTGCCCTGGCTGGGGGCCAGGGCCTTGGGCAGCTGTGCTGGAGACCAGGACGCAGTAGGTTGGGCTCCAGTAGGGTCTTCTGCTTGGAAGGTGGCACAAACTATCAGACATGTGCTCCTCCCTCAGCTCTGCACACAACCTCAGGACTTGTAGCTGTAAAACAACTATGTCACACGAGAGCCCAGAGGTAGTTTTGTAGCTATGAATGTCTTCTAAGAGTATTTTATTTTATTATTTTATTTTTTTATTTTTTTAAGTTAAATAAATATTTATTTTTTAAATAATTTTGCTCTAAACAAAATTAAAAAACAATTTTGAAATTCCATATACTTGCAATGCTTATAAAAAGTTAATATCATTATTGTATAGATTATTTAGAAAAAAAGATATGTATTCCAATTTCACAAAAAGAGCACATGATGTGACATGCAACGTACAACAGACAAGATTCACATGGTTACAAACAGGAAAATTAAACTTTACTATTTATTAAGTAAGTAACAACCAAAACAACAATCTTTTGCCCCGTTAATACGGATGAAAACTATATAATAGGTAGTGCTGAATTGGGACACTTTCACATACTATCTGATTATGAAAATAATGATTCTTCTAACTATTCTGAGGTGTTTGTACTCTTTAGCCCCAAGTTACCATAAAGGTGGGGACAAATTCTAATCAATACAAATATTTATGATAATTAAATGGTTAAAGAAAGCACATGACCTTTAGGAATATACACTGTGCTGATAAAGTTACATTTTTAAATAACATTTACTATCTTGGGAAATGTGCATAAACATTTAGTGAAATAAGCAAATCTAGAAAGTATGTGTGTATGTGCACATACACACAAAATGAAACTATCTTTTTATTTATTTATTTTTTTATTGTTCAGTTTATTAATTACATTGTTTCCCCTTTTTTATCCCCCTATATCTTCCCTCCACCCTGTCCCTATCCCACCCTCCGCCCTCACCTCCCCCTCCCCAATGTCCTCTCCCATTGTTGCAAGATTTTTGTCCAATCTCTTGCTGTACTTCCCACAACCCTTTTCTCCCCAAGAATTGTCAGTCCATTCCCTCTCTATGTCCATGTTTCTGTTATAGTCACCAGTTTATCTTGTTCATCAGCCTATCAGTTCACTTGATTTTTATGTTCATTTGTTGATAGATGTGTATTTGTTGTTCATAATTTATATTTTTACCTTTTTCTTCTTCCTCTTCTTAAAGAATATCTTTCAGCATTTCATATAATACTGGTTTGGTGGTGATGAACTCCTTTAGCTTTTTCTTATCTGCGAAGCACTTTATCTGATCCTCAATTCTGAATGATAGCTTTGCTGGATAGAGTAATCTTGGTTGTAGATTCTTGCTCTTCATTATTTTGAATATTTCTTGCCACTCGCGTCTGGCCTGCATCGTTTCTGTTGAGAAATCCGCTGACAATCGAATGGGTGCTCCCCTGTAGGTAATCAACTGTTTTTCTCTTGCTGCTTTTAATATTCTTTCTTTATCTTTTGCTCTTGGCATTTTAATTATGATATGTCTTGGTGTGGTCCTCTTTAGCTTCCTATATTTTGGGGTTCTGTGTACTTCTTGGGCTTTTAAGTCAGTTTCTTTCACCAGGTGGGGAAAGTTTTCAGTCACTATTTCTTCAAGTAGGTTTTCATTAACTTGCTCTCTCTCTTTTTCTGGCACCCCAATAATTCGGATGTTGGCTTGCTTGAGGTTGTCCCAGAGGCCCCTTACACTATCTTCAATTATCTGAATTCTTTTTGTTTCTTGCTTTTCCAGCTGAGTGGATTTTGGTTCTGTGTATTTCAAATCTTTGACTTGGTTCTTGTGGCCCTCTGGACTGCTTTTAGGACTTTGTGTAATATTTTTTATTTCAGTCTGTGTATGCTTGATTTCTAGTTGGTCCTTTTTTTTATCTGTGAGGGTCTGGTTCGTATCCTCAGAGGTCTTGTTCATTTCCCTGAGGGTCTCATTCATTTCCTTGTAAGGATCATTTATTTCTTTGTAATTCTCATTCATTTGCTGGTTGGTCTTGTTTATTTCCTGGTAATTCTCATTAAGTTGATCGGCCTTTTGTAGGAGCCTCTTGAAAAGCCTTATAACCGTGGTTTTGAACTCTATGTCTTGTCATCTTTTCTCCTCCATTTCTTTCACACCTGATTTCTTTCCATGTCTCTGCATGGTGGCTGCTTTATGTGGTAGATATCCTCAAAGGGACAGTGGCTCAGTCTCCCCAGTTACCTGAGGTGGGTACTCTTACTGCAGTCCTTTATGGGTCATATTCAGTGTTTTTGAATTTAAACCCAGTTTGTTGTTGTTAGCCCTAGGAGGATTTGACCTCCAGGCCAATTGGTTGTGAAGGGAGACTGTGTTCAGGTTGGATGGGCGGAGTCTCTGAGCTGCGTGGCAGCGGTGGCGGCAGCTGGGTCCTATGCGGCGCTCGCGCGCGCAGGTCTCTGTTGGATGGGAATGGCTGCAGACACCTCCAAGAGAAAGCCGCTAGTCTCTTCCCCTTGCCAGACAACTCTGCCTTTCCCCAAATGTGCCTGCACACCAAAAGTCCAGCCCAGGGCTGTAAAATAGATGGTTTCCGGAACCAGGAGACAAGTTTCCAGGGGGCAAGTCGCGGGTTTGCGCGACCCTTGGGACTAGGAGCCTCTGCCGCGCCCCCCTTCCAGGGTGCGTCCCCGGACCTCGGACCTCGGACCTCGCCCGGTTCTGGGGAATCTGTGAAGGGGGACTTCTCCTCGTACCCCGGATCTTGGACCTCGCCTGGCTCGGGAAATCTGGGTAGTGGGACGCCTCCGCCCTACCCCGTCGGAGAAATCCGGCCGGGGGTCGCTGCTCCAGCCCCAGCCCGTGCGTGCGCGTGACCAGGGCGGTTCCTAACCTGTTTCCGTCTGAAAGGCTGCGCTCCCGCTGGTCCTGAGTCTCAGTGTCCCACCTTTGCTCCTATTAGTGGAGTTTTCATTCAGCCAGCTTTCTGGCGATTCTGGGTGCTTGTCTGTTCTGCTGTTATGTTGTAGTTCTTAAATCGTTGTGCGGGGCAAAACAATAGGTGTTTGCTTATGCCGCCATCTTGGTGTTCCCCTAAGAGTATTTTAAACAAATATTTTTATTTTCCCTGGCCAATATAGTTTTTTTTTTCCTGTAGTCTTTGATCTGGACTAGAAAAAATGTTATCATTTTAAGACCTCTTAAAACCTGTCTTTACATTTATTGTCTGCACAAATGGAGATTCGGATAATAGCTCTGTTCTTAATGGGAGAGAAACAGGAAAAGAAAATAAATTTCTTGCTTTGGAATGATAAAGACAGTGAAGCATATGCTGAATATCCTGGCAACAGGAATTCAAGGTTGGAAATAATTCCTTTCCTCCTGAGTCTGCGTCAGCTTCCCTGAGGAGTGCAGAGGCTGAAATTTGCTACTAATTGTAGCCATAATTTTAGCATGCAATTAAACACATGTTTCCTTCCCAGCTGATGTCTCTTTAGCTCTCTGACACGGGTAAAACAAAAGCTCTGTAGATTTGAATGGCCATTTTAACCCGCTTCGAGGTAGGAACTAGAGCAATCCTGCCTTATAGCAATGGAGGACAGCATAGGTGCTTTTAATACAGTCTTCAATATTTCTGAAGAAACCAACAGTTGCCATGTCCATTTTCCGAAGGCCCTCCATGAGGTTAAGGGTCGTTTGAGGGAGTGATACCAGGTGGGGAGGAGTCGGAGGTGGAGACTGCGCTTGTGGTGGTGGTTGCAGAGGCTCAGAGAGGCCACTTCACACTGTACCGGGTCTGGTGTCTGAGGGACCCTAAGACCTGAGAGCAGAGCCACTCCAGGCTTCAGGCTGACCCGCCCTGGGCTGGTGTATCATTCACTGCTTTTCTCTTCCATGGCCTCTCCAAGAAGGTCATTGGCACTGTAAAGGATGCTCCCTGTGCAACAAGGGCTCCCTGCCCAGAGAGTTTGGTAACTAACAGAGCAAAGAAACTAAATAGGTTTTTCTTCTTAAGGGTGTCTTAAGAGCCTGTCACATACTGCTGTACTTAGAAGTAAGAGTTCAACAAGCATGGTTTTTAGAAGTATATGACCATGGCTGGCTGGCTTGTTTGCTTAATTAATTAATTAATTAACTAATTAATTAATTATTTGAGAGAGGAAGGGAGAGAGATAGAAACATCAATGATGAGAGAGAATCATTGATTGGCTGCCTACTGCACGCCCCCCACTGGGGGTTGATTCTGCAACCCAGGCATGTGCCCTTGATTGGAGTCAAATCTGGGACCCTTAAGTTCGCAGGCTGATGCTCTATCTACTAAGCCAGTGGTTGGCAAACTCATTAGTCAACAGTTAAATATCAATAGTATAACGATTGAAATTTATTTTGAGAGCCAAAATTTTAAAACATTTAAACTTCTTCTAATGCCACTTCTTCAAAATAGACTCGCCCAGGCTGTGGTATTTTGTGGAAGAGCCACACTCAAGGGGCCAAAGAGCCACATGTGGCTCGTGAGCCGCTGGTTGCTGACCACAGCACTAAGCCAAACCAGCCGGGGCATGGGCCATAGCATTCTTTATTCAAGGAACACCGCAGGCCGCGCAGTTGGGGAAGTGTCACTCTGGTTGTATGAAGCCATTTGAGCATGACTTTTCATAATAAAGACAAACATTGGTTTTGCACACTTCATGTCATAGCCTCAGTCCCAAGCACTTCCATGCATGGTCTCACTGACATTTTCTCTTGTTACTATCCCTGTGATGCAGGCAAGAAACTTATCTATTGAGAGGCTAAGCAACTTGCTCAAGGAGCTGGGCCTGTTCTATTTTCTAGCCTGAGTCTTGGTTGACCATTAAGTGTTGGACCCTGTATACTACAGGCTCATCTGAGAAGTCTTTCTGATTCCCTTCCTGTCCCTCAAAACAGGGACTCTGACCCTTCCCTGGTCTCAGGGCCAGAACCTCTCATGGCTTGCGTGCAGCACTACGTCACATCATGATGTGCTCAATTGTTCTCCACACTGGACCACAGGGTTCACGAGTGTCAGGCTGCCTGTGCATTTGAGCTCAGTCTTCAGTCTCTAGCACAGGGGCTGGCACAGTCGCTGTGAGAGAAAAGCAGTGAGTGATTCTTAAACGTGGACTAGATCACACACACTCTTTTCTCTGTAATGGTGGGTGGGAGCAAGAGTTCTTGGTGGTTCTCTGTCTCTGAGGACTCACACTTTTACTCACACTTATTACTCTGTGGACCCAACTTTTTTCTTAATTTTCCATTTATCAGACGTGGTATGCAAGTAACCCTCCCTACATGTCACAAACAGTGTGTTCCCTCTTCTAAGAATCATCATCAGTGTTTAGGCCCAGTGCTTAACAGGTCCTTGCATGGATGGAGTTGACGTTCTGATTATTCTATGACGACATCTCTCAAAGTGTATTCTTGGTTTTCTTTATAAATGTAAGTCAGCCTCCCAGGAGTAATCAGACACAGTTGAATGGGTTTGAGTGTTAAAACAGAAAATTGGGAATAGAATACACAGAGGTGCTCATTTTGGGGCAGCCTGTGGCCCGTTTGACTGCAGTTTCTGGAAACAGGATCATTCCGCTGCCTCAGTGGGGGTGAGGAGGGAACGTAGGGCAGCGGGAGAGGGGTGGCCCCCAGTTCTCCATCCTGAGCCATCTGTAGGTTGACTGGCATTTTGACCCCACAGTGAGGGAGCAGGACCTTTTTTTTACCTTACACCATGTGGGCCTGTGGGCCAGTTACAGGGATGTTTATGAGATTGTTTCAAGAAATCCTCCTAAACTGTCTTTTCCTTTTTATTTAAATTGTTTAAAATTATGAAACATACAGAAAATGGATACCTATGTACTCACTACCCAGCTGGTCATGTTTATTTCAGATCTCTCTCAAATCCCACCACCTTCTACCTTTTCTTAAGTATGAATTCTGTTACTATCCTGTATTTGCATTTGTCTTTCCTGCCCATGTTTTTTTGACCACACACACACACACACACACACACACACACACGGATATATACATCCATAAATAATGTAACTTGTTTTGATGTTTAAAAGTATCATATAAATGATATAATGATGCATCCTTTTTATAAATTATAAAGATTGCATTAGTTTTTGAGATTTGCCATGTTGATATATGTGGCTGTCTTACAGTATTCCATTGAGAAATTGAGGTAGTGTTTATGTATTCATTCCCCAACCAAGGGGACAGTCAGATTGGTCAATTTCTTTCTTTTATAAACACTGCCAAAATGAACCTTTGAGTGTTTTCATTTGTTTAAGAGTTTCTTGGGTAATCTCACCAAAGAATTCCAAGGTTGTAGGCTTCATTCAACTTGAACTTTACCAGGTACAGCACCAAAATGCCCTCCAAGTACTTATATCAGTTTAATCTCCTGCCATTTTTCAGTCCTCTAACCCACATTTCCCCCACACTTCATGTTACCAGGTCTTTTCATTTTTGCCAAGTCTGTAGGGTGTGTGGTGTGGCACCTCTGCTGTTTAATTTTGTATTTACTTCACCACTGGGGGGTGGACCATTCCTATTCCCCAGGCTTCTGATGATACTGAGATAGGTGTGCTTTATTGATGGGTAATCTGGGGTCTCCATCTCTTGTAACTGTTTGAATTGCTCTTTCAGAAGGCAAGTTTGGTGCCTACATGCAAGTGCACATTCAGAATGATGGGCCTGTGACCATAGAACTGGAATCTCCAGCTCCTGGCGCTGCTACCTCCGACCCAAAGCAGGTAAATCTGGCGTTGGGATTTGTTTCCTGGTGCCTGTAACATCTTTTGGCTTCAACTTAGTCCCTGGGGCAGTTCTCAACCTGTGGTGGACACAACACTTCACTGCAGAATTTATTTTAATACATCCCTTCTCATCTACTCACACTTGCCCCCATGGTGCTGTGGCAGGCAGGGGCAGCACTTCTGCCTTGCCTCCTCCTGACTTTGGAATCCAGAGAAAATGCCCTTTACAGTGAGCCCAGTTCTTCCTGTTCTCTGGCAAAGTGCTTTCTCAGCCACTCGCCACTGGGTGGCAGCAGAGTCACAACTCTGGATTGGCAGGTTCGCCCATTGAGCAGGGCTACCTGGAGTGGGTTTTATCCCAGGTGTAAGCAGATGTGTCAGCCGAGGTTCTTTGTAAAACCTCATTTTTCTAAAACAATATCTGACCTGGATTTGCTGCCAACTGTGTAAGCTTTCAGAAAATATTAATATTAAACTTGAGAAAGGAGCTCTGTTGATCGTCCTTGTAACCATGGATGCTCAACACTTCTAAAGGCTTTAATTAACACAAACACTTACAGCCTTCTAGACAGGGGAGCGGGCAGGCAGAGGAGTGAGAACTGAAGGGACATTCCTGTTCTTGCCTCCCTCCTTGCTAAGAGGCTGGGAAGCTGAATGATGCAATAGATGCAGGGAAGCATGATATAAACTTAAAGCTCTATGACCTGTTCAAAGTTATAATTTTCACAGGGAACATCACTTTTCTCTTTTGTTACTGATTCTTGGCTTGACAGAGAAGCAGGAACATGTCTGATGCAACAGTGCTAGACTTCAGAGGTGATAATTGAGGTCCCTGGAATTACCGATAACATTAAAGAAAGCACAAAACATTCACATGAAAATTTAAACTTTTTATACTGAAATAATTTGAGACAAAAAATTGAAAAAGGAGTCAGAGTTCTCATAAATCCTTTACCCAGATTCCTTGAATTTTGCTGTCTTTCATAGTCATAGTACACTGATCAAAACATTGAAATTAATACAATACTCTTAACTGCACGACAAATCTTGTTTAAATTTCACTAGTTTTCTCCAATGTCCTTTTTCTGTTTCAGGGTAATCTCACATTGTATCCCAGTAGTCTTCTTCAGTCTGTGACTGTCTCTCTGTCTTTCCTTTTCTTTCGTGGCCTTGATACTTTCCGAGACCACTGGTCTGCTGTGTTGAGTCATGTTCCTCAGTCTGGGTTTTCTGCGATTGCATTGAGATGTTGTACTTTGACAGGAATAGCAAATAGCACAGATGTGATCTTGTGCCCTTTTTAGTGTATCATAGGAGGTACATGATATTGTCTTATTACAGGTGATGTGAACCTGGATTCCTTGGTTAAGTTGGAGTCTAGCAGATTTTTCCACTTTATAGTGAATTTCAACCTCTGTCCCTTTGTCTGCCCTCTTGCTCATTCATAGCAGTTGACTCTTTTTCTGTTTCACTGACCCTGCCTCTCCATTCCCCCTTCCTGCTCTGGCAGCTAAGCTATCTTTCCTGGTGCTGAGGCCAGCACCTCCCCTCCCCAACCCCCCAGACTGGTGCATAATTTTTGAGGCTCAGGGCAAAATGAAACTGAGGCAGCCCCTTGTTCAAAAATTTTAAGGAATCTGAAGATGGTAACAGCAGAGCATTAAACAAGGGTGGTGCCCTTCTGAATGGGGGCCCTGCCTGTGTGATTGCACAGGTTGTGCACCTGTGGAGCCAGATTAACAAGGGCTATGGAACTCTTCTCAGCCTCCCCACCCTCCCCTTCTACCTTCTCAGCAACCTCCACTAAGCCCTTTATCTTTTTGTCAAGTCAGTTTGTTTTTCACTCATTTGTGTTTTTTTAAAATAAGTTTTTATTGATTTCAGAGAGGAAGGGAGAGGGAGAGAGAGAGAAACATCAATGATGAGAAAGAATCATTGATCGGCTGCCTCCTGCACACCCCCTGGGGATCAAGCCTGAAACTTAGGCATGTGCCCTGACTGGGAATCGAACCGTGACCTCCTGTTTCATGGGAGAATTATTGGTCAGCTGCCTCCTGCTAGCCCCATTCTGGGGATCAAGCCACAACCCAGACCTTGACCAGAATCGAACCTGGGACCTTTCAGTCCGCAGGCCAACACTATACATTGAGCCAAACCTGATAGGGCCCGTTGGCTTTTGAAAACATAAATATATTTTATTGATTTTTTTACAAAGAGGAAGGGAGAGGGTTAGAAAGTCAGAAACATCGATGAGAGAGAAACATTGATCAGCTGCTTATTGCACACCCCCTACTGGGGATGTGCCCGCAGCCAAGGTACATGCTCTTGACCAGAATCGAACCTGGGACTTTTCAGTCCACAGGCAGACACTCTATCCACTGAGCCAAACAGGTTTCAGCTGGCCCGTTGGCTTTTAAATATTCCCAGGAATTTCCAATTGAGAAGTACCTCCATTTTCTTCCTTCTCGCTGCCTCTCCAGTGTACTACTCTCATCTGCAGAGACTCTCGCGGCGTTCTCCAGCGACCTCCATGTTGCTTTGTGTCATGACTGTGCACTTGAAGGCCCGCCCACCTGACTTGACCTCTCAGCAGCTCTTGTCACTGTTGCCCTCTTGCCCTGGGAAACCACCTTGGACTTTGTTTTCCAGGATACTGCTCTCTCCCAGTTTTCCTCTTGCCTCTGGTGGCTCCCTCTGGTTTTATTTTTTCATTATTCTGTAGTTTTGATTGATCGTTCTCCTTTATTGTGTTTGAATAAAAAATGTAGTCAAGTTTTTGTTCGTTCTAGATATTTTTCTAGAAGTGGTAGAGTATGGTAATGATTCATATCTTTAGGATCTTCTACCTTCTTTCAACTAGTGCCTCCTCTTTTCATCCTCTCCCCTCCCCTTTATTAATCTTCACCAGAGAATATATTTTTTTTAATTGATTTTAGAGGGAGAGGATGAAAGAGAAACATCTATTGGTTGCTTCCCTTTTGCATCCTGACCTGGTATTGAACCTGCAACCTAGGTATGTGCCCTGCCTGGGAATCAAACCCATAACCTTTTGGTGTACAGGACAGTGCTCCCACCAGCTGCCACCCAGCGAGGGCTCTCTTTCCTTCTTTAAAACAAAGCAAATAGGCACACATTTTTGAACTTCTAATGAGGCATACTAACATAACTTATTAGGATAAGAAAGTATTTTATTAGTTATTTCTCAATTGTCCTGTGTCCGTTTCAATTATTTATACAAGTTAGCTGACTCTGCGGTCTCAGACCCTGGAAAACTGCGCAGATTTCTGTCCTACGGCTGTCCAGTAGGTGGCGACGAGTAGGCATGGAAGGGGTCCATGTGATGGTGGCTGCTGGCCTTACCTGTGACCTTTCCCTCAATAAGAAGGGACTCCCTTTGGGCAGAAAGCTAATTTATTTCTATGTTTGTAGGAAGACTGCAGCCAAATTCTTTTTAGTGATAGGTAGACAAGCATTTATATCCACTGAGCTTTTAATTCTAAGTGTTTTATTTTCCCATTATGGTTCAGCCACTGTAGTAGCAAAAACTGCATACATTACAAAGGAACGATTCCTTTGGCAAGTTGTTAAATGTAGGTTTCTTTAAACCATCTGAACAAATGAACAATGTGTGTGTGTACACTGAGTGTCTTTTTTGTATACAACGGTGTGGTGGGCACTGGGAGGCAGAGAAAGACCCGAGGCCACATAGTCCCTGCTCTCAGGGATGGGTTTAGGGCAAAATAAACTTGGAAGGTTAGTAGCAGTGAAAGAGGTAAAGAATGGTATATGCCAGCTTAGGACATGCCACAGCCCATCATGTCAGGCTTTTCTTAAAGCTGACGCCTGAGTGTCCAGCCTTCTGTGGTTCTCTGATACCTGCTTTACAGCCAGCAGTTCCTCACTCTCTTATGCTTTACCTAATTTTGCCTCCAAGAACAGGTTGAGCTCTTTCCTACCTCTGGGCTCTGGGCTCAATGTCAGCGTCTCCTCTTCAGAGGAGGTCCTCTGACCCCCTTGATTCCAGCGAGCCCCTGCCGGCTACTCTGTCACGCTGCCCTGATGATTTATGTCATAGCACTTAGCACCATCTGTTACCTGCTTGTTTCCACGCTCTTCATCTGTCCACAACCTCCTAACATTTAAGCTTCCCGAGTCTTGTCTGCTGCTGTGCCTGCCCCAGGAGGTAAGCCCGGGTGCAGTTGGTTTTGGAATCATGTGTCATGGGCCTGTGAACTGTGACATCTCTGAATGCCCTGAGTTCAGAGAAGGCTGGTGCCATTGCTGTCACTACCGAGCTGGAGAGGCCCCGTGGGGACTGGAGGTGTAAGCTGATCTTTAAGGATGCAGAGGAGAGGAGGCATCTCAGTTGCTGTTTCTGAGGTTGTGCTGCACATAGGGTAGGTCCTTGTTTCTAAGAGTCCCAGAGCTCTATTCTGGACGAGGCAGCTACTGCTGTAAAGACTGGACTGGTGAAGGTGACTGGTTGTTTGCCTGACTTAGCCAGATCTGTTTTCGGAGCTGGCTGCTGAAGCCTCTGCCGTTTTGCCATGGCTGTATCACCCTGTCCAGAGCACTTAACAGGGCTGCTGTGTGGTCCCATCATGTGTCCTGACAGTGAGAAGTTGGAGGAACTGATTACATTCTTGCTCTGAAGGATGTACTTCTAAAGGGAATAGGGAGTAGAAGCGGTAGCAGAATCACCAGACAGAAGCTGTTCTCCCTGTTGTATTTGAAAAAAATATTTTTATTGATTTCAGAGAGGAAGGGAGAAGGGGGGGCGGAGAGAGAGAGAGAGAGAGAGAGAGAGAGAGAGAGAGAGAGAGAGAGAGAGAGAGAGAAAGAGAAAGAGAGAGAGAGAGAGAGAGAGAGAGAGAGAGAGAGAGAGAGATCAATGATGAGAGAGAATCATTGATTGGCTGCCTCCTGCATATCCCCTACTGGGAATCCAGCCTGCAACTCCAGCATGTGCCCTTGACTAGAATCGAACCTGGGATTCGTCAGTCCACAGGCTGACACTCTATTCACTAAGCCAAACCAGCTAGGGCTGCAATTTTGTGGAAGAACTTGATCCTGGTAGGCATATCCTATTTGTTACTTACAAAAGATTGATGAATGTGAATTCTTCTTGGTGACTAGATATTGGGAGATTTCAATACCCTGGTCAGCCATTCCTGACAGTAGAAACTTTTTCTTGCTCTTGTTTTAACCCTAAATGCTTTCTCTTTAGTTGGGGGTGGGGGTGGGGTTGCCTGGGTCTCATATGAGTGAGGTTGCAAGTGTAGGAGAGCAGATGGGGTTTTCCTGGGCAAGAGGGGCATTTATAAGTGAAGGGCTCTTTCTGGAGCCCAGGACCCACCTAGCTTATAGTGTTACCATTAATAATTTATATTATCATTTATTTAATGGAGTTGAAAGACTCCCTAAATTGAAATGCTGGAAGGAGATGAAGAAATAAACTTTTAGATACTCTGAATTAGCTTATGTGGTTGTTGATAAATCACTGGAGTAAGCTCATCAGTGAAAAATGGCACCTGGTTTCTAATTTTATGATTCTCTGAATATCATCGTCACTCTTATACTCCTCTCTGTACACTTGTCTTATCATCAGCATTCATCGTTATGCCTAGAAGCTGTGGAATGTCCAGATCGAGACATTCATGATTTGTGTAGGATTGGGAAGAAAGAAGTAGGGTAGATAGTGAAGTGGGAAAAGAACTCCTTTTGATTTCATTTATTTGTTCTTCAGTGAGAGGGACAGCCTTTTCAGTGATACTTGCTGTGGATTCCAGACTAGGACACAGGTGGCAGCCCCATCACAGGTGCACAAAGATGGGCTCACAATTTCTATACGTTTCAGTTTGAGAGCAAATCTCATGAGCAGTATTCTGAATATAAGAATTATGTTGATGCCCATAAGTTTGCATTTTTTTTTGACAGTGTAATCCAGCATTTCTCAATTCTGGCTGCACATTAGAGTCACCAGGGATACTAAAATAAAATAAAAATAAATCTGTATCTATATCTATCTATTTATCATCATATGGACACCATCCCTCAAGGATTCTGATTTATTTTTTTATCTTTATTGTTCAGTTTATTAATTACATTGTTTCCCCCTTTTTATCCCCCTATATCTCCCCTCCACCCTGTACCTATCCCACCCTCCACCCTCACCTCCCCCTCCCCACTGTCCTCTCCCATTGTTGCAAGATTTTTGTCCAGTCTCTTGCTGTACTTCCCACACCCCTTTTCTCCCCAAGACTTGTCAGTCCATTCCCTCTCTATGTCCATGTCTCTGTTATATTCACCAGTCTATCCTGTTCATCAGACTATCAATTCATTTGATTTTTATGTTCATTTGTTGATAGATGTGTATTTGTTGTTCATAATTTATATTTTTATCGTTTTCTTCTTCCTCTTCTTAAAGAATATATTTCAGCATTTCGTATAATATTGGTTTGGTGGTGATGAACTCCTTTAGCTTTTTCTTATCTGCGAAGCACTTTATCTGATCTTCAATTCTGCATGATAGCTTTGCTGGATAGAGTAATCTTGGTTGTAGATTCTTGTTATTCATCACTTTGAATATTTCTTGCCACTCCCGTCTGGCCTGCATCATTTTTGTTGAGAAATCTGCTGACAATTGTATGGGTGCTCCCTTATAGGTAACTAACTGTTTTTCTCTTGCTGCTTTTAATATTCTCTCTTTGTCTTTTGCTCTGGGCATTTTAATTATGATGTGCCTTGGTGTGGTCCTCTTAGGGTTCCTATATATTGGGGTTCGGTGCGCTTCTTGGACTCCTAAGTCAATTTCTTTCACCAGGTGTGGGAAGTTTTCAGTCACTATTTCTTCAAATAGGTTTTCATTGTCTTGCTCTCTCTTTTTCTGGCACCCCTATAAAACGGATGTTGTTATGCTTGAGGTTGTCCCAGAGGCCCCTTACACTCTCTTCAATTTTTTGGATTCTTTTGATTTCTTGCTTTTTCAGCTGAGTGGATTTTACCTCTTTGTATTTCAAATCTTTAACTTGGTTCTTGGGGTGCTCTAGAGTACTTTTAGGTCTTTGTGTAATATTTTTTATTTCAGTCAGTGTATGCTTAATTTCTGGTTGGTCCTTTTTCATATCCTTGAGAGTCTCCTTCATATCCTTGTAGGTCTTGTTCATTTCCTTGTAGGACTCATTCATTTCCACGTTGGTCTTGATCATTTCCTTGCAGGTCTCGTTCATATCCTTGAGGGTCTCGTTCATTTCCTTTGTGGTCTTGCTTATTTCCTTATAGGCCTCGATCTTTTGTTGGAGCCTCTTGAAAAGCCTTATAACGGTGGTTTTGAACTCTATGTCTAGTCGTTTCCCCCCCCCCTCCATTTCTTTCACACCTGATTTCTTTCCATGTCTCTGCATGGTGGCTGCTTTATGTGGTAGATATCCTCAAAGGGACAATGGCTCAGCCTCCCCAGTTACCTGAGGTGGGTACTCTTACTGCAATCCTTTATGGGTTGTACAGTATTTTTGAATTTAAACCCAGCTTGTTGTTGTTAGCCCTAGGAGGGTTTGACCTCCAGGCCAATTGGCTGTGAAGGGAGACTGTGTTCAGGTTGGATGGGTGGAGTCTCTGATCTGAGCAGGCAGCCTCAGTGTCAGCTACGCCCTATGCAGCACTCACGCGCGGGTCTCTGTTGGGTGGTAATTGTTGCAGGCACGTCCAAGAGAAAGCTGCTAGTCTCTACCCCTTTCCAGACAACTCTGCCTCTCCCCAAATGAGTCTGCACACCCAAAATCTCACCCAGGGTTGTCAAACAAAGCAGTCCGGTGGTCTCCGGGACCAGGGGGCAAGTCGCCAGGGAACAAGTCACGCGTCTGTGCTGTTGCATAGTTTACTTTCACGCAAACTGCTTTTCCAAGCAACTCGGTTTCTCCTCAGACTAGGAGACTTCTGCCGCGCCCGGCTTCCAGGGTGCGTACCCCAGACCTCGGACCTCACCTGGCGCTGGGGAATCCGTGCAGTGGGACGTCTCCGCCCTCCCCATTGGAGAAATCCAGCCAGGGTTGCTGCTGCCAGCCCTCCAGCCCAAGTGCACGGCCATGTCTCCTAACCTCTTGTTTTAACCCTAAATGCTTTCTCTTTAGTTGGGGGTGGGGGTGGGGTTGCCTGGGTCTCATATGAGTGAGGTTGCATGTGTAGGAGAGCAGATGGGGTTTTCCTGGGCAAGAGGGGCATTTATAAGTGAAGGGCTCTTTCTGGAGCCCAGGACCCACCTAGCTTATAGTGTTACCATTAGGGGTGTGCCCACAACCAAGAGCAAGAAAAAGTTTCTACTGTCAGGAATGGCTGACCAGGGTATTGAAATCTCCCAATATCTAGTCACCACGCGTATCTTCAAGGCTGCGCTCTGCCGCTCTTCTGAGTCTCAGTGTCCCACCTTTACTTTTATTTGTGGAGTTTTCACTCAGCCAGCTGTCCGCTGATTCTGGGTGATGTTTGTTTTGTTGTTTTGTTGTAGTTTTTGAATTGTTGCGCGGGGCAGAACAATAGGTATTTACCTATGCCGCCATCTTGGTTCAAAGTTTGCATTTCTTTCTTATTTCTTTCTTATTATTTTTTAATTGATTTTTTACGGAGAGGAAGGGAAAGGGATAGAGAGTTAGAAACATCAGTCAGCTGCCTCTTGCACACCTTCTACTAGGGGTGTGCCCACAACCAAGGTACATGCCCATGACTGGAATTGAACCTGGGACCTTTCAGTCCGTAGCGCTGTATTTCTTAAAAAAAAAAAAAACAACTTAAAAAATATTTTTATTGATTTAAGAGAGGAAAGGAGAAGGAGAGAGAAACATCAATGATGACAGAGAATCACTGATCTGCTGGGGATCAAGCTCACAACCCCAACCCCAGTCATATGCCCTGACCAGGGATTGAACCATAACCTCCTGATTTATAGGTTGAGGCCCAACTACTGAGTCATGTCGCTGGGCTACATTTCTTCATAGAAGAACCTTTATTTAATGTAGGTTTTTTCTTTTTGTTTTTAGAATTGAACTCCAGATGCTAGTTCCTCAATATCTGTTGGTTTCAACTCAGTTTTTGTGTGGCCTGAGACAACTTGCCACAAGTGTGTGCTTCTGAGTCTGGTTGCCAAAATGATACTGAGATCCTGTAATTTATTCTGATGATTAGTTCATTTTGTTGCACTGATTTATTGAACACACATTGATTGAGGGTCCAGTTTGTACTGAAGTGTCATTAAAACAGAAGTGGACACTTAGCAAGAGCTTCTTCGTGACAGAGTTTTTGTTATTGCTCTTTTTCATCTTTGTCACAATGTCATGCTGGGCATGGCGGTAACCCTGAGTCCTGAGTTCTCACCTGCTGCACAGAGGGCTTCCCTGCATGTCAGGGCTAGCACCTGCCAGACCTCTTGGGCTGCGGGAATCACCCCTGGTTTTTCGTCAATGTGAACACCCACTTTCATGAGTTAGGAAACAGCACAGCCCTCTTCAGAGAGGATTGGGTGTGCAGACAGGTTGGCTCCTGACCTCCCTCAGACCTGACCTCTGCTCACTAGCAGCCAGAATGTGTATCCTGCTAGTGGGGGTACCCTACCCGGGGCATGTATATCTGGCTGGCAGGAAAATTGGGATCCTTGTAGATGTGTGTATATGTTTCTGAGCAGGCTGGCTTTTCTAGTTGGGGAGGTGCAATGGATTGCTTTTATTTCAGCATTTTAATTTGTTTCCATATAGACAGTTGTCCCAGCTGGTACACCTTAGAATTAAAAAGAAGCCTTTCCATGAGATACGTGCCTGTGCCTCTCTGCCTGGGGACCCACTGATGGATTGACCACTCTATTGACCTTCATCTGACCTTCTTAAATCCATAGCATATGTTACCAAAATTGCAAACTTGAAGTTTGTTCCCTGCTATTGGAATATGGCTGATAAATTAAAAACTATGATCTCCTCTTTAGGTGTCCTTTGACACTTAAAGCAATTTTAATTTCCAACTAAAAGAAAACACCTGTTTTGCTTTTAACATACTTCCCAGAGCACTAATGGGTCAATGTATTTAAAGGGCTTTATTTATTTGTTCCTGTATATGTGTTTTGGGAAGATTCTAAATTATTTTAATCTTCTAATCTTATTGGTGGATATGTAAAAAAGTTGGTTTCTAAGAGAAGGAAACTTCTTACCTTACTGACTTGACCTGTTGAAGATTAATTAATATCTTATTTTATTCCCAGAGGGAGAGTTTATCCCTCTGGATTTGTACATTGTGTATTTGTACATTGAACACAGCAATAATTTAATTAGACAGACTAAAGGTTTAAATTTGGGATTCTCAGCTTTTTAGCTAATTTAGTAGGCGCTTTCTAGCCTCAGGCAAATGTAAAAAAATGTTAGGTAGGTCAGTGGTGTTTTGTAGGAAGCCTTGTCCAAACATTTGCTTTACTAACATGGAGAGGGAAGAATGATCTGAAGTGATAGGACTTGCGTCTGATTCTTGGAAGGCCCCCCAAAAGTGAAGGTGCTGGTGATTTGGGACTGTTGTGTGCAGGGATTTCATACTCACTCTCCACCAGATTCACTCAGGAGGTGTTCGTGGTCCTTAGAGGGCTGTTTGAGGACCACTGGCTTCAAGCCACTGAGGGTGCATATTAAAATGTAGAGTGTTGGCATTAGTCGCCTACCCCCAGGTTTTCTTGCTCTCTGTCTTCTTCTGACACCCCAATAATTTGGATGTTGGTACGCTTGAAGTTGTCCTAGATGCTTACACAATCTTCAAATTTTTGGATTCTTTTTCTTTTTTCTTTTCCAATTTGAGGTTTTTTTTTTGCTTCTTTGTGTTTTAAATCTTTGACTTGATTCTTGCAGTCCTCTAGTCTGCTTTTTAGGTCTCTGTATAATATTTTTTATTTTAGTCAGTATATGTTTAATTTCTAGTTGGTCCTTTTTCATATCCTCGGGGGTCTCGCTAATTTTTAAAAAATATTTTAATCTTTATTGTTTAGTTTATTAATTACATTGTTTCCCTTTTTTCCCCCGAAATAGACTTCAAGTCTATTTCTTTCACCAGATGTGGGAAGTTTTCGGTCACTATTTCTTCAAATAGGTTTTCATTATC
This sequence comes from Antrozous pallidus, assembly GCA_027563665.1. Lineage (NCBI taxonomy): Eukaryota > Metazoa > Chordata > Mammalia > Chiroptera > Vespertilionidae > Antrozous > Antrozous pallidus. The sequence goes on along the minus strand of CM050518.1, from coordinate 17,993,870 downwards.
TTGCTTTCTTTCTTTTTCTGGCACCCTTAAAATTCGGATGTTGATATGCTTTAGGTTGTCCCAGAGGCTCCTTACATTATCTTCAACTTTTTGGATTCTTTTTGCGTCTTGCTTTTCCAGCTGAGTGGATTTTGCTTCTTTGTATTTCAAATCTTTGACTTGATTCTTGTGGTCCTCTAGACTGCTTTTAGGTCTTTGTATAATATTTTCTATTTCAGTCAGTGTATGCATAATTTCTAATTGGTCCTTTTTCATATCCTCGAGGGTTTCGTTCATATCCTCGAAGGACTCATTAAGTTCATCGGCCTTTTCTAGGAGCCTCTTGAAAAACCTTATAACTGTGGTTTTGAACTCTATGTCCAGTCGTTTTTCTTTCCTCCATTTCTTTCACATGTGATTTATTTCCATGTCTCTGCATTTTGGCTACTTCCCTGAGTTGGTCGATTAGCTTTGTGTGGTAGATGTCCTGTAAGGGACAGTGGCTCAGCCTTTCCAGTTACCAGAGGTGGATACTCTTGATACAGTCCTTTAGGGGTTGCACAGTCTTGTTGAAGTTAAGCCTATATTATTGTTGTTAGCACTAGGAGGGTTTGACCTCCAGGCCAATTGGCTGTGAGGATCAGCTGTGCTCAGGTTGGATGGGTGGAGTCTCCGGGCTGAGCAGGCAGCCTTGATTTCCCGTCAGCTCCGTCCTATGCAGCACCTGGGTCTCTGTGCCTGGTGGTAATGGCTGCACGCACCTCTGAGAGAAAGCTGCCGCCGAGCTCTACCCGCTGTTAGACAATTCAGCCTCTCCCAAATGAGTTGCACACCCAAAGTCTCTCCCAGGTTGTAAAACAATGCAGTCTGGTGGTTTCCCTTCTTTCTTTTTTTTCTCCCGAACAAGAGAGCAAGTCATGAGTCCTCTCTGCGTGCTCATGCGCTTCTGTAGTTCCTAAGTTTACGTGCCCTCTCCGCAAGCTCGCAGACCTCTGCAGCGCTTGAGTTTCAGCGTGCTTCCTCCTTACTGTCCAGTTTCACCCCGTATGGGTGTGGGTTCCCTGGACCTCGCCCGGAACTGGGGAATCAGTGCAGGGTGCAGCCTTTGTCTTCCTTCCCAATCAAGAAAACCAGCTGGGTATCCAGCTGCCTGCTCTGTCCGCTCGTGTGTGCACAGCTCTGAACCTCTGACTCTGCACATATCCTCACTGTGCCCTCTGCCGCTCCTCCGAGTCACAGTGTCCTATATTTACTTTTATTTGTGGAATTTCCACTCAGCCAGCTTTCCAGTGATTCTGGATGATGTTCGTTCTGTCGTTAAGTTGTAGTTTTGAAATTGTTGTGTGGGGCAGCAAGATAGGTGTTTACCTGTGCCACCATCTTGGTTCCTCCTCCTAGTCTTGCTAAATTTATCGGCCTTTTCTAGGAAATTCTTGAAAAACCTTATAACCGTGGTTTTGAACTCTATATCCAGTCATTTGTTTTCCTCCATTTCTTTTGTTTGTGATCTGTTTCCTTGTCTCCACATTTCCGCTGCTTCCCTGAGTTGGTAGAGTAGATTTGTGTGGTAGGTGTCTTAGAGGGCCCAGTGGCTCAGCCTCCCTAATTACCTGAGGTGGACACTGTTGGTGCACCCCTTTGTGGACTGTGTTCACAGCCTTGTTGTAGTTAAGTCTTGATTGTTGTTGGTATCCCTGGGAGGAATTGACCTCCAGGCCAATTGGTTGTGAGGATCAGCTGTGTTTATGCCAGGAGAGCTTCTGTGCTGGAGGCAGCCTTATGAGATAAGACTTGCAAAATTGCAAAAGCCTCTGTGCTCAGTTTTGATGGGGTGGAGACTCAGTGCTGAGCAGACAGCCTTGCCTTCCTGTCAGCCCTGCCCTTAGAGGCCCCTGGGTCTCAGTGTCTCGTAGTAATTGCTGCAAGCACCTCTGAGAGAAAGCTGCCCTTGAATTTCGCCCACTGCCAGACAGTCCAGTTTCTCAGACCCCAATGAATCTGGATTCCCAGATTCTTGCCTGGAACTGGAGTTCAGCACAGTCAGAACTGGGGTTCAGCGCAGTCTAGGGCTTTTGTCTCCTTCCCGCTAGAGAAAGCCAGCTGCACACTCAGCAGTCCTTTCTGTGTGCACTTGTGGGTGAGTCTTTGGACCTCTGCCTTTCGTGGCTCTCCTGAATTTCTGCCTGACATTCCAGATTTCCCCCCACCCCGTATGAGCCTGGGTTTCCAGGGTCCCACCTGGAACTGGGGTTCAGTGCAGTTGGGAGCTTTTATCTTCTTCCTGCTAGAGAAAGCCAGCCAGGCACCTAGTTGCCCATCGTCTTCGCGTGTGTCTCTGTACCTCAGCCTTTTGCAGCTCCTCTGATTCTCCGTGCACTTTTCTCTTTTCTTCTAGTTGTAGAATTTCCACTCAGCCAACTTTCCTGTGGTTCTGGATGATGTCTGTTTTGTCTTTTAGTTGTAGTTGTGAAATTGTTGTGTGAGGCAGCAGTTTGGGTGTTTACCTATGCCGCCATCTTGGTTTCTCTTCCGATTTATATTTTTAACTGGTTCTTCATGAGCTTGTCAAGTACACTGATGTTTGAGAACCATTGGACTTGGGGACATTGCAGATCACCATTTTTATCTGCTCTGGGTGTTGGTCTCCTCTGGACCATCCTGTCTTCTCCCCCCACCCTCAGCTGAAATGTCTAAAAATACTTTATAATTTGTGTTACTGCAGCTGCCAGGAAGCAAGATGTCTAGGCTTGATTATTGAGGTCGTATGAGCCTGTTCTTATTCATCAATGCCCATTGGCCCCTTAACCACCCCACTCCCTGTACACACAGCAGTGATGAAAGTATTCCCAAAGCCTTCCTGATACAATTACAGATGGGTCAGGGAAAAGCTGGTAGAGCAACAACAGCTCAATACGTTAGTTACTGATGATGGGTCTCTGTGCTGAGTGATAGTGAGGCATGTGCTAGTGGAATAATTTGTTTCTTAAGAGAGATGAACCTGCTGAGTGGATTCCCCAGTGGTGGGGTGAGATTGCAGTGGTATAGCCTTTTAAGATTTTTAGTTGAAAAGCTATTTATAAATCTTTCAGTTTTTTTTGGGTACCAGACATAGATGGAATACTCTACTCATCGGTCGACTTATTGATGGGACTAGAATAAAAACTCAGGATGATCAACACTTAAGTTTTGTTTGGAGAATTGCAATTTATTGAAATGTATAAATGTCAAGGCTTCATGGGCAGCTGCCTAAGCATTTACATTTAAACACACATGGGTCATTGGTAAGGGTTCAGATTTTATTGTTCATTTCTAAATCTAAGTGTTTTGAGCTTGTCTGAGGGAAAAATGGATTTCTTTTTGGGAGAATATGTTTCCTGGTGCTCATTGAACTTGGAAATTTTGGGGAACAATTGTCAGAAGGGCGGTAGCAGCTCCTGAGCAGAGCAGAAATCCAGGGCTGGAGGAGGTGGTTGTGCCTGGACTCCGTGTGTCTTTGGCCGATGGCAGGCCAAGGGTCTCACAATTGCTACCTGCCTTATTCCATCACCTCAGTCATTTTTGTCAATCTGAAATACAGAATAGCATTCCCATGAGGATTCTTTACATAGAATGTTTTATTTTGACTATTTCCCATAAAATGTGAAGGTAATTTCTTTTTCTACTTTTAATCATGAAAGCAAATCCCGGAAGTCTCAATTTCTGTGGAATGGAAAGAACTGAGTTTGTGGCCTTGTTTCCAGTTTCCACTCCTCCTGCTCAGTTGGGAACATGTTGCCCACAGAATATGCCCAGCAGTGGCCCTACCTGAGTCACTGCACATTAGGACTGCAGAGGGAAGCTGTTACTAACTTCTGGTGTCACTGTTGGGTTATGGAATCCTGAGCAGATAAGTACATTTTCTGTAAAGTTTCATTTCACAATTCATACTAGATCTGGCTTTATGCTCTGTGTATTCTTTTTTGTTTGTCTGTTTTGTGTTGTCCCTTTGCCTCCTGGGAAGAGTCATGCAAGTAATGTGTTAACTTGGAAGTACTAGTTTCAAAATCTTTTTTATTCATAAGTTTTTTATAGTAGTCCTGGGTAGAAAGGAATTTTTATAGAGACAGTTCTTTTACTGTCTTTTATTTTTCTCTTGAGTTCATAACACTTTTATATCAATTTTTTTATATATAATAGGTAAAACCAATATCCATTAAAAATTAGAAATTTAAGATACATTAAAGGTGCTTTTAACTATAATCTCTCATTCTCAGAGGCAACACTATTAATAAGTTCTATATTACCTTCCAGACTTTTTAAAAAAAAAGTTTGCCCACATTTACACATACTCATAGAAAATACATGGTATCTCTGGGAGTATTTATATAATAAAAATTTAAAAATTGTAGTAAAACATACATTAAATAAAACTTACAATTTTAACCATTTAAAATATGTGTTTATTGATTTTGGGAGGAAGGGAGAGAGAGAAATAGAAACATTGATGATGACAGAGAAACATCATTGGCTGCCTCCTGCACACGCCCTACTGGGGAACAAGCCTGCAACCCGGCCATGTGCCCTGACCGGGAATCGAGTCGGTGACCTCTTGGTTCATGAATTAATGCCCAACCACTGAGTCACACCGGCTGGGCTAACCATTTTGCAATTTTTAAGTTCATAATTCAGTGGCATTAAGGACATGTTGTTGTGTAGACCTCACCACCATCCATGTCCAAAACTTTCTCATTTTCCTAAACTGATATTCTGTTCATTAAACACTAGCTGCCTATTCGCCTCCTTCCAACCTGTCACTGTGAATTTGATTACTTTAGGTATCTCAAATAAGTATAATCACATACTATTTGTCCTTTTTGTATCTGGCTTATTTCACTTAGCATCATGTCTTTAGGGTTCATCTGTGTTGTAGAATGTATCATAATTCATTCCTTTTTAAGTCTGAATAATATTTCATTGTATGTATAAACCACATTTTGTTTAACCGTTCATCTGTTGATGGGCCTTTGGGTAGTTTCCAGTTTTGGCTGTTGTGAAAAATGCTGCTGTGAACATTGGTATACAAATATCTGTCCAAATCCCTGCCTTCAGTTATTTTGTGGAATTGCTGGATCATATTCATAATTCTTTGTTTACATTTTTGACTAATTGCCCTATTATTTTCCACTATGGCCACACCATTTGCATTCCTACCATCAATGCACAGGGTTCTCATTTCCCAACATCCTTGCCAACATTTAACTTTTTTTTTTTTGTAATAGCCATCCCAATGGACTTTTTTCCTGAACCAGTTGAGAAAAAGTTGCATACCTGATGCCTCACCACCCCTAAAAACATTAATGCATATTTCCTGCAAACAAATGCATTTCTTTTTTAAAAAATATATTTTTATTGATTTCAGAGAGGAAGGGAGAGGGGAGAAAGAAATAGAAACATCAATGATGAGAAAGAATCATTGATTGGCTGCCTTCTACACACCCCCTACTGGGGATTGAGCCTGCAACCCTGTATGTGACCTTGACCGGAATCAAACGTGGGACTCTTTAGTCTGCAGGCCGACACCAAAATACTTATTAAAAACAGAAAATATTGGCATTTTAGTACCATCCAATCTTCAGGCCCTATTCATGTTTTAGCAGTTTCCCCCATAACTTGTCTGTTATAGTGGTTCAGAATCACGTGTTACATTTTTTTTTTATAGCAGGGCCTAAGAAGGCCCGTTTCATGCTGTTGATACTTTTTCAGAGTACTGATCTTTTTTTAAAAAAAATATATTTTATTGATTTTTCACAGAGAGGTAGGGAGAGGGATAGAAAGTCAGAAACATCAATGAGAGAGGAACATTGATCAGCTGCCTCTTGCACACCCCCTGCTGGGAATGTGCCCGCAGCCACGGTACATGTCCTTGACTGGAATCGAACTTGGGACCTTTCAGTCCGCAGTCCAATGCTCTATCCACTGAGTCAAACCGGTTTCGGCCTCACATGTTACATTTAATTGTCTTTAGTTTCCTTCATTCTAGATAAGTTCCTCAGACTTTTCTTGACTTTTATGTTTCATGAACATAGCCTATGGAAAAGTAGAGGCCAGTTATGTTGAAAATGTTCCCCAATTTGGGTTTTCTTAGCCATTAGATTAAGAGAGAGAGAGTGTGTGTACACATACTTATGTGTATGTGTGCACGTGTTCTTGACCTAAATGGTACTATATTGCATATGCCATTCTTTTTTTTAAAATATGTTTTTATTGATTTCAGAGAGGAAGAAAGAAGGAGAGAGAGATAGAAACATCAATGATGAGAAAGTATCATTGATCGGCTGCTTCCTGCACTCCTCACACTGGGGATCGAGCCCGCACCTGGGCATGTGCCACTGAGCAGAACTGAACCCGGGGCCTTTCAGTCTGCAGCTCAGTGCTCTATCCACTGAGCCAAGGTGACTAATACCATATGCTGTTTTGAAACATTTTTTCCCCATCTACCTAACAGTGTCATTTGTTTTGTTTTATCTATAGCTAGTTTATTCATTTTACTTGTAAGGTAAGATTCTGTCATATGAATATACTGTATTTTGTTTATAGTTGTTTTTTAAATGGATTTATGGAGTTGCTGTCAATTTTTTGCTGTTACTAACAATGGTGCCTTAATCACACTTGTTTTTATTTATTTATTTATTTTACTTTTTTAATCTTTATTGTTCAGTTTAATAATTACATTATTCCCCCTTTTTTATCCCCCTATAGCTCCCCTCAACCCTGTACCCATTCCACCCGCCAACCTCCCCTCCCCCTCCCCACTGTCCTCTCCCATTGTTGCAAGATTTTTGTCCAGTCTCTTGCTGCATTTCCCAGACCTCCTTTCTCCCCAAGAATTGTCAGTTCATTCCCTCTCTATGTTCATGATTCTGTTATATTCACCAGTTTATTCTGTTCATTAGATTATTAATTCACTTGATTTTTAGATTCATTTGTTGATAGATGTGTATTTGTTGTTCATAATTTATATTTTTACCTTTTTCTTCTTCCTCTTCTAAAATAATATCTTTCAGCATTTCATATAATACTGGTTTGGTGGTGATGAACTCCTTTAGCTTTTTCTTATCTGCGAAGCACTTTATCTGATCTTCAAGTCTGAATGATAGCTTTGCTGGATAGAGTAATCTTGGTTGTAGATTCTTGCTATTCATCACTTTGAATATTTCTTGCCACTCCCATCTGGCCTGCATCGTTTCTGTTGAGAAATCCGCTGACAATCGTATGGGTGCTCCCTTATAGGTAACTAACTGTTTTTCTCTTGCTGCTTTTAATATTCTCTCTTTATCTTTTGCTCTTGGCATTTTAATTATGATGTGTCTTGGTGTGGTCCTCTTTAGATTCCTATATTTTGGGGTTCTGTGTACTTCTTGGGCTTTTAAGTCAATTTCTTTCACCAGGTGGGAGAAATTTTCAGTCACTATTTCTTCAAGTAGGTTTTCATTGCCTTGTTCTCTCTCTTTTTCTGGCATCCCTATAATTTGGATGTTGGCATGCTTGAGGTTGTCCCAGAGGCCCCTTACACTATCTTCAATTATCTGGATTCTTTTGGTTTCTTGCTTTTTCCAGCCGAGTGGATTTTGCTTCTTTGTATTTCAAATCTTTGACTTGGTTCTTGGGGCCCTCTGGACTGCTTTTAGGACTTTGTGTAATATTTTTTATTTCAGTCAATGTATGCTTGCTTGATTTCTAGTTGGTCCTTTTTCATATCCTTGAGGGTCTCATTAATTTCCTCATAGGTGTTGTTCATTTCCTCGTTGGTCTTGTTCATTTCCTCGGAGGTCTTGTTCATTTCCTCATAGTTCTCATTAAGTTCATTGGCCTTTTCTAGGAGCCTCTTGAAAAGCCTTATAACCGTGGTTTTGAACTCTATGTCTAGTCGTCTTTTTTCCTCCATTTCTTTCACACCTGATTTCTTTCCATGTCTCTGCATGGTGGCTTCTTTCCTGAGTTGGTCGATTAGCTTTATGAGGTAGATATCCTCTAAGTGACAGTGGCTCAGCCTCCCCAGTTACCTGAGGTGGATACTCTTACTGCAATCCTTTATGGGTTGTACAGTATTTTTGAATTTAAGCCCAGCTTGTTGTTAGCCCTAAGAGGGTTTGACCTCCAGGCCAATTGGCTGTGCAGGGAAGCTGGGTTCAGGTTGGATGGGCGGAGTCTCTGAGCTGAGCACGCAGCGTCAGCATCAGCGTCAGCTACGCCCTATGTGGCGTGCGGTCTCTGTATTGGGTGGTAATGGCTGCAGGCACCTCCAAGAGAAAGCCGCTGGTCTCCCCCCGTTGCCAGACAACTCTGCCTCTCTCCAAATGAGTCTGCACACCCAAAGTCTTGCCCAGTGTTGTAAAACAAAGCAGTCCGGTGGTCTTGGTAACAAGAGAGCAAGTCACGCATCTGTGCTGTAGCATACTTTACGCGCAAACAGCTGTTCCAATGCACACTCTCCTCAGACTTGGAGAGCTCTGCCGCGCCCGGTTTTTAGTGTGCGTACCTCGGATCTCGGACCTCGCCTGGCACTGGGGAATCTGTGCAGTGGGACGTCTCCGCCCTCCCCGTTGGAGAAATCCAGCTGGGATTGCTGCTGCCAGCCTTACAGCCCCTGCGCGCCCCATGCCTCCGAACCTCTGGCTCCGTGCGTATCTTCAAGGCAGCGCTTCGCCGCTCTTCTGGGTCTCAGTGTCCCACCATTACTTTTATTTGTGGAAGTTTCACTCAGCCAGCTTTCTGGTGATTCTGGATGATGTTTGTTATGTTGTTATGTTGTAGTTTTGGAATTGTTGCAAGGGGCAGTACAGTAGGTGTTTACCTATGCCGCCATTTTGGTTCTTCTCCTCACACTTGTTTTTATTTCTTCCTGTGGATGTAGATTTTCTAGGCAATAGAATTTTATTTTTTAAAAAATTTGAAATATTTCAAATATGCAAAAAGTATAGAGAATAATATAACAAACTCAACTTTAGTAAATGTTAATGTTGGCTCTAGAATTTTTTAAATTAGGCAAATTGTTGTCCCATAAAATAAATTTGAATTTTACTGGCTCTTATTGAAAGTTAGGATCTTACTGAGTTAGCATTATTGTTGATGAAATTGCCTCAAAAGTGTGTAGCATTATTCAAAAGAGAGATATTTTGGGAAAACCATCATATTTAAAGAACAGAAAATATTAGGCTTATCACTCAGATCTGAACAGTGAATAAAATATCAGGTAGACTCAGCCAACTTTTGTTTTAGTCTTTTCTTATGCCTTTTTAAATACAATTTAATAAAATGAGACGGGGGAGGAATCACAAAAGGTTAAGAATAATAGACCTGGAAGCCTTGTTGAGAAAACTGGTGTAGACTCATTTCTCATCATGGATCTATTCCTTAGCTCTGGTGTGAGGTGAGATGAGAAGTATGTTCAGGAATTCCTTCCAAGACTATTTCACTACCCAGGATAGATTTTTTTTAAACCATTAAAAAAAATTGACTTCAGAGTAAAGAAGGGAGAGGGAGAGATAGAAATATCAGTGATGAAAGAGAATCATTAATTTGGCTGCCTCCTGCATGCCCTCAGAGCTCTGGAATCAAGCCTACAACCCAGGCATGTGCCCTGACCCGGAATTGAACCTTGACCTTCTGGTTCATAGGTTGATGCTCAACCACTGAGCCACACCAGCTGGGCCCCAGGGTAGACTTTTGATAAATCAGTTCTGTATCCATATGTGATATTAGGCCAATCAAGGGAAGAAGAAGGAATCAGAGCCCAGCTTACTTCACCAAGCCATAGGAAACAGAATTTTCTAAAGATAAATAAATATATAAATTCAGGACTTAGAAATGATAGGAATAGGTGGCATCAGGAATTTTATTGGAGCTGCTCATTTTTTAACATGAGGAAATGGAACTGCAGAGGAGGATCCTGATTCAGTGTGTCTCTGGATTATAGGGTCTTCAGACCGCTTGGAGGTCTCGCCAGAAGCAAAGGAGCATGGCCAGTTCGTCTTCTCCCCAGTCCAGGGACATTTTATCCACTTTGAGCTTTGGAGACATAGTCTCAGTATCAGGGCTAAGGAGAAGAAGTCTGTGGCCTCCCGCCTGAAAGACAACAGCAGTAACAGTGATCACACCCAGGAACTAGTTTGGGTCTTTTATGGATTCACTGTTCACAGTGTTTGAAGTACTATATATTTTATTGCTATAAAAATGGAATATCTGTATTTTAGCATACAGTAGAGTGAATGTAACTTGTTTCAGTAACAGGTTAGGATTCTGGCATAGATAGTAATTCTGAGGGTTTTTTCTGCTTCCTTTCTAGGATGCAGAGTATTTGGCATTGGATGTGATGCTGTCTTGGGCCTCAGATTGTTGCTGTAGGTCTTGGAGACATGTGGGTGTCACTGTAATGAGTTTCAAGGCTCTGAGAGAGACCAAAGCAGAAATGAGCTCTCTCTGGACAAGGGTGAGAGCAGGACAGCCACATCAGACCTTCACCGTGTACCGTTTTTATGGCCATCAAGACCCGTGATAAGCTGACAGCATTTTTCTACAATCGGCTTAAGTACCCATTGTAGAAGAAGAATGTTGTATGAGCTTGTGCTGCAGGTGCACACTGGTGAGATTGTGGTCAGCATCTCAGCATGAGGGGCAGGGTTGTTCCCAGGCCTCCTTGGAGCCTCATGTCTACCATTCATCCCATCTGCCTCTTCATGAAAGGCTGGGGGATACATAAAATGCAAAGTATAGCTTTTTCCTTCTTGATTTTTCTTCCTGAAGGCCCTTGAGGAGTGTGAAGGAAGAGAAGAGGAGTAGTCCAGAGCAGGGCTGGGAGTGGGGTGCCTGGGGCCTCTGGCTTGCCTGCTACTTGGTGACTTTGGCCACATTGAGGACCCCCCGCCCCCGCCCCAGTTTTGGTGTTAGAGGGTTGGGCCAGATGATTCTTTGGGGCCTTTCTAGCTCTAGAAATCGGTGATTCTGTAGTGTTGATGGTTGGCCATTTGTAGGACCTCCTTTCTCATCTGTCCTCATTGATTCTCTCTGTTGACACTGTTTTTCCTTAGGTCTTTATTCTCCAGAAGAAACCCACAACCCCAAGCAGTTTTTAAAGCTTCACTGGAGACTATTAGGAGCCGTGCAGGCAGCGATCTCTGTGTACTTTGATGGAAATAGATGGCAGCAGAGGAGGGCATGTTAATGAGCCATATGGGTCTGTGGTGCTTCAGGCTTTTCAGTCCTGACCTTCTGCTGCGAATCAGTTACATTTGGCTATAATTCAGCTCTGCAGAACAAAGTAAAGCCCTAAGAGCGGGGAAAAGGAATTCCTTTAGTTCTCTAATCAATCAATTAAAAGTCTCAAAGGCCAAGTATTTCAGAAATAACAAATGCAGATAACTTAACATTTATATTAAAAATCTTTATCCTCCAGATGTATTAGTGTTTTTATTGGCTTTGAGTAGGCTAATTTCTATACTTGATCCATAACTGTATATTTAAAAATTGAATCAGTTCCTCCCTTTGTTTTCTTTTCACAAGTATTTGTTGACCACTTTGCATGTGCCAGATTTTGTGTTAGTCATGCATACAAAAAGAGAAATAAGGCATGCTTTCTTAAAAAGGCTTGTACTTCAGTGATATGGAAATCACACTGGGAGGGTTCTGAGGGGACATTATTGACCTGCTGCTGAGAGAGCGAGTGGAATGCATAGAGTCTTGGATGGGGGGATGGTCATCAGAACAGGTGTCCAAACATCTGAGTTGAGTCTTGAAGGGTGAGAAAAAATTGCTGGGTCTGAAAGCTTAGGATAGCAGCTGGCACATTCCTGGAAGACTATAAATAAGGGGTGGGAGGCTTGAACCTGCCTGGTGGGATAATAAGCAGTTGAGTCTGGTGGGGCTAGAAGGTGCCAGTGGAGAGAAGGATGATGAGCCTGGAAAGGCATGCAGATGATATCAGTGTTCAGTGTCCTGCTAAGGAGCTTGGGGCTTGGTCCTTTGGCAATAGGCAGCCACTGTCGAGAGTTTAGCAGGATGAGAAGGTTAGGTTTGCTTGTTAGCTATGACCCTCTTGTAGCAGGATGACAGATAGTTTGGACTGGGGAAGACAAGAGAGGCAGGGGGACAGACCTGAGAGGTCAGCCCTGCACTGGGCCAGATTAGAGGGGAGCAGAGTGTGAACCAGATGGACAAGGGGTGACAAGGAGTCATGGAGAAGGGATTGATCAATTGATGAAGATGGTCAAGAATGTGGCTTGAATTTCTGGTAGAGGACCAGGGTGGTGATTTTCAACCATTTTCATCTCATGGCACATAAACTAGTTACTAAAATTCCAAGACACACCCCACAGTATATACTTTTTGCCAGTTTGGCAAAAAATAGGTATAATTTTGATTTATTCACACCAGATGGTTATTGTTGTGTTGGCTGTTGCCATTTTTAAAATCTGACAGCCTAAGAGAAAAGAAGTCAGTGTCCCTGACTAACCAGTCAGGTATGCATGTTTTAAAAATTCTTGCAGCACACGGGTTGAAAGTCTCTGGACTAAGGGTTGGTGATATCATTATCCTAGGTGGAGTCCCCATCCGGGACATTGCTTTTAAAAGGTCTTTTTTTGTTTCTTGAATTACTGTGGGTCTTAGAAGTTGCTCTATTTGTATATCTTATCTCAACTCTCCGGTGCTGTTATTTTCCTCAGGCCCAGTGGACCTTGGTAGTTGATGACCACTTTGTTTACTGTAGGAAGGTGGGGCAGTTTTCTCATCTGATACCATGTCAGGCTTTGCTGAAAGTGCCGACTGCAGGACCTGTAACTGTCTTTTGGTGTGTGTGCTTTGTACCTTGTAGCTTCAAGCTAGGCTGCTATTTCTCAACCTTCTAATACACATTAGAATTACCTATTAAACTCCCCATTTTCTGAGGGTGGGAGCAGAAGTTGCTCCAGCCTGTAGCCAAGATTGGGACTGCAGGTGGATGGGCCAGGAGGGCAGGCCATTGTCCTGGCCCATTGCTGGGGTGGGAGTCTTTTACCTAGGGCATCTACAGGTCTGGCTAGGTAATTTTTAGGGCTCAGTGCAAAATGAAATGCCAAACCCTATTCAAAAAGAAGGAAAAATACCTTTAAAGGTATTACAACATAAAGTTATTTCCTTTCTTCTGGAGTCCATCTCTGGACTGGCGATGATACTTTTTACTTACTATTAAAAGCCATTCTAACCAAGGACGAAAATAAAAATTTAATTATGAAATTTATGGTTATCTTTAAATTGTCCAGGGCCAGTTTTAACAAATTCAGTTTATATATAGAGTCACTAAAATTACATAATTTGTATTTTGTGGCTTATACATACATATTTTGTTCTTACCAGGACAGTGGAAATGTTGAACAAAACTAATTTACCTATTTTTATTTTGCTTATTGATAAAGATACATTCTGGCAGGACTCTACTTTTGGTTTACAAATGAATAAAGAAGGACTGACAGGAAAGGAAAAAGATAGGTTTTGCTCTTTCTGAATTCAAAGCAAGTTTTGGTTCAATGCAAAGTGTGACCGCTTGGAGCTGCCAACATCCTTGCTTGCTCAGTCCTAGACATAAACACACTTATTTTATGCTTCCTTTGAGTGCTCTGAACTTCTACATACTGTGGTGTATGGAGTTCAGAGTTCTCAGAATGCTGTGTGAATTCTGCGCTCAGAGACTGCTATGAATCTGTGCTCTGAGAATGCCAACTATGAATTCTGTGCTCTGAGAATGCTCTCCGTGAATTCTGTGCTCTGAGCATGCTCTCTGTGAATTCTGTGTTCTGAGCATGCCCTCTTGTGAATTCTGTGCTCTGAGAATGCCGTCTCTGAATTCTTTTTTTAAATGTAATAAATCTTTATTGTTCAGATTATTACCAGATTGCTCTCCCCCCCTCATGTTTCCCCTCCCCTGGTACCCATCCCACCCTCTTCCCTTACCTCCCCCGCACTGTCCTTATCCATAGGTGTACACTTTTTGTCCAGTCTCTTCCCACATCTCCCACACCCCTTTCCCCCCAAGAATTGTTAGTTCATTCCCTTTCTATGCCCCTGATTCTATTCTATTCACTAGTTTATTCTATTCATCAGAGTTTTAATTGACTTGATTTTTAGATTCACTTGTTGATAGATGTGTATTTGTTCATAATTTTATCTTTACCTTTTTTTCTTCTTCCTCTTCTTAAAGAATATCTTTCAGCATTTCATATAATATTGGTTTGGTGGTGATGAACTCCTTTAGCTTTTTCTTATCTGCGAAGCACTTCATCTGACCTTCAATTCGGCATTATAGCTTTGCTGGATAGAGTAATCTTGGTTGTAGATTCTTGCTATTCATCACTTTGAATATTTCTTGCCATTCTCATCTGGCCTGCATTGTTTCTGTTGAGAAATCAGCTGACAATCGTATGGGTGCTCCCTTATAGGTAACCAACTGTTTTTCTCTTGCTGCTTTTAATATTCTCTCTTTGTCTTTTGCTCTTGGCATTTTAATTATGATGTGCCTTGGTGTGGTCCTCTTAGGGTTCCTATATATTGGGGTTCGGTGTGCTTCTTGGACACCTAATTCAATTTCTTTCACCAGGTGTGGGAAGTTTTCAGTCACTATTTCTTCACATAGGTTTCCATTGTCTTGGTCTCTCTCTTTTTCTGGCACCCCTATAATTCGGATGTTGGTATGCTTGAGGTTGTCCCAGAGGCCCCTTACACTATCTTCAATTTTTTGGATTCTTTTGGTTTCTTGCTTTTTCAGCTGAGTGGATTTTACCTCTTTGTATTTCAAATCTTTAACTTGGTTCTTGGGGTGCTTCAGAGCACTTTTAGGTCTTTGTGTAATATTTTTTATTTCAGTCAGTGTATGCTTAATTTCTGGTTGGTCCTTTTTCATATCCTTGAGGGTCTCATTCATATCCTTCAGGGTCTCATTCATTTCCTTTTCGGTCTTGCTTATTTCCTTATAGGTCTCGACCTTTTGTAGGAGCCTCTTGAGAAGCCCTATAACCGTGGTTTTGAATTTCATGTCCAGTCGTTTTTTTTCTCTCCATTTCTTTCACATCTGATTTCTTTCCATGCCTCTGCACGGTGGCTGCTTCCCTGAGTTGTTCAATTAGCTTTGTGTGGTAGACTTTCTACAAGGGACAGTGGGTCAGCCTCTCCAGTTACCTGAGGTGGATATGGGTTGCACAGTCTTACTGAAGTTAAGCTCAGGTTAATCGTTGTTAGCACTTGGAGGCGTTGACCTCCAGGCCAATTGTCTGTGAAGTTCAGCTGTGCTCAGGTTGGATGGGCGGAGTCTTTTGGCCAAGCAGACAGCGTTAGCTCCACCCTATGTGGCCCCAGGGACTCTGTGCTGGGGGCAATGGCTGCCAGCACCTCTGAGATAGAGCCGCTGCTGAGCTCCACTGGCTGCCGGGGAATTCAGACTCTCCCACAATGAGTCTGTACACCCAACGTCTCACCCAGGGTCGTAAAACAAAGCAGTCTGATGGTTTCCCGAATGAGAGAGCAAGTCGCTAGCGCTCTCTACAAGGTCACGCAGCTGCGCTGTTCCCAAGTTCATGCGCAAGCTCGCCTTCTCCAAAGCTGGCAGACCCCTGCAGTACCCGAGCTTCGGCGTGCCCTCCCACTGTCCAGTTTTTACCCCGTATGATAGTGGGTTCCCTGGACTTTACCCAGAGCTGGAGAATCAGTCCAGTGGGACGTCTTTGTCTCTCCGTTCGAGAAAACTGGCCGGTTTTTAGTCCCCCTTCCTATCTGCTGGCGCGCGAGCTCCAAACCTCTCTCTGGGCAAATCTTCAACGCTGTCTGCCACCGCTCCTCCAAGTCACAGTGTCTTATCTTCACTTTTATTTGTGGAATTTTCACTCGGCCAGCTTTCTGGTGATTCTAGAAGGTGTTTGTTCTTTTGTTAAGTTGTAGTTTTAAAATTGCTGTGTATGACGGCAAGATAGGTGTTTTACCTATGCTGCCATCTTGGTTCCCTCCTGCTCTTGGCATTTTAATTATGATGTGCCTTGGTGTGGTCCTCTTTAGGGTTCCTATATATTGGGGTTTGGTGCGCTTCTTGGACTCCTAAGTCAATTTCTTTCACCAGGTGTGGGAAGTTTTTGGTCACTATTTCTTCAAATAGGTTTTCATTGTCTTGCTCTCTCTCTTTTTCTGGTACCCCTATAATTCGTTTGCTTGAGATTGTCCCAGAGGCCCCTAACACTATCTTCAATTTTTTGGATTCTTTTGGCTTCTTGCTTTTCCAGCTGAGTGGATTCAACTCTTTGTATTTAAAATCTTTGACTTGGTTCTTGCGGTCCTTTAGAGTACTTTTAGGTTTTTGTATAATATTTTTTATTTCAGTCAGTGTATGCTTAATTTCTGGCTGGTCCTTTTTCATATCCTTGTAGGTCTTGTTCATTTCCCTGTATGTCTTGTTCACTTCCTCATAGGTCTTGTTCATTTCCTTGTAGGTCTCCGCCTTCTCTAGGAGCCTCTTGAAAAACCTTATAACCGTGGTTTTGAACTCTATGTCCAGTTGTTTTTCCCCTCCATTTCTTTCACATCTGATTTCTGTCCATGTCTCTGCATGGTGGCTGCTTTCCTGAGTTGGTCAATTAGCTTTGCGTGGTAGACTTCCTACAAGGGACAGTGGCTCAGCCTCCCCAGTTACCTGAGGTTGATATGGGTTCACAGTCTTGTTGAAGTTAAGTCTAGCTTATTGTTGCTAGCACTAGGAGGGTTTGACCTCAAGGCTAATTGATTGTGAGGTTCAGTCATGCTCAGGTTGGATGGGCAGAGTCTCCAGGCCAAGCAGGCAGCGTCCACTCCACCCTATGTGGCAAGATAGGTGTTTACCTATGCCACCATCTTGGTTCCTCCTAAGCATATATTGTTGTTGGTATCACTGGGAAGGGTTGACCTCCAGGCCAATTGGCTGTGAGGATCAGCTGTGTTTACGCTGGGAGAGCATCTCTGCTCAGCCTGGATGGGTGGAGTCTCCGGGCTGAGCAGGCAGCCTTGGTTTTCGGTAAGCCCCACCTTAAGTGGCTCCAGGGTCTCCGTGCCTTTGGCAATGGCTGCACACACCTCCGAGAGAAAGCTTTCCAGAGCTCTTCCTGCTGCTGGACAGTCCAGTTTCTCCCCAAATGAGTCTGGACACTCAATGACTCACCTGGAACGGGGAAAAAAGCAGTCTGGCGGTTAATTTTCCCCCCTCCCAAACGATAGAGCCAGCCAGGAGCCCTCTTTAAGAATTCGCACATCTCTGCAGTGCCCGAGTTTCAGTGTGCTTCCTCCTTACTCTCCAGTTTCACCCCGTATGAGTCTGGGTTCCCCGAGACTCGCTCGCAACCGGGACATAGTGCAGTGGGACGCCTTTGTCTCCCTCCCAGTTTGAGAAAACCAGCGGGTTTGCAGCCACCAGCCCTTTCTGCTCTCACACAGCTCCTAACCTCTGACTCTGTGTGTATCCGCAACTTTGTCCTCCACAGATCCTCTGAGTCACAGTGTCCTTTTATCTTTTCTTCTATTTGTGGAATATCTACTCAGCCAGCCTTCTGGTGGTTCTGAATGGTGTCTGTTCTGTCCCTTAGTTGTAGTTTTGAAATTGTTCTATGGGGCATCAGTAGGGGTGTTTACCTATGCTGCCATCTTGGTCCCTTTGCCGTCTATGAATTCTATGCTCTGAGAATACCATCTGTGAATTCTGTGCTCTGAGAATACCATCTGTGAATTCTGTGCTGTGAGAATGCTGTCTGCGGCTCAGTGCTCTTAGCATGCCGTCTGTAAAGTCTGTGCTCTCAGAAGGCTGTCTGTGAATTGTGCTCTTGGAATGCTGTCTGTGAATGGGGCAGTAGGAACAGCAATGGACATACATATTGTATATATATCCTCTGCTATGTGCATGCTTCATTGTAGGACTTCACCCACAAAACACATACTCGAAGATAAACTTATTAAGCATTTCAAGATGATGGTAGCAGAACATTAAACCAAGTGCAGACCATTTGATCCAGAGGCCTGTATGCCTCTGCTCAGGTCACCTGCCCATGAGGTCAGCCCTGACATCCTCTGTCATTTTGCAGCCTGTTCCTCTTCTGCCTCCCCTCAACATCCCACACTCCCAGCCACCTATCCTGGCCACCTTTCTTCATAATAGAGCCTGTCCTTCCTCCCTGTACTTCTGACCTTCCTATCCCGATCACCCTAGATCCCTCCATCTCTGCTGTGTACCAGTACTTCTGGGCCCCTATCTTGCTACACTTCTTACTACTTTTGTAAGACATTTCAACTGTATGTATTGGTTATTTCCTTTAAAAAATGTCTATTTCCCTGCTAGGATATAAGTGCCTAAAGGCAGGGATCTTAGACCAATGAAAGGAAGGCTGTAAGCAGTTCAAAATTGAATATGTGATATTTGCTGTCTAAGAACATTATGTTATAAAGTAGGCATTACAAATTAATGGCAGATGAAAGGGTTTCTCAGTAAGCTGTAATTGGGTAATTGGTTGTCAATTATAGAAAATTAATCACTTTAGATCCTTACTTTATACCACACTAAAAGTAAATTCCAATGGAATTAAAGGGCTAAATGTAATTCTAAAAAATCTCCTGGAGGGACTGGCTTTCCTAGAAATCAAAGTGCATTACAACATGACAGTAATGAAACCCAATGGTGCTGGCAGGGCAAGAGAGAAACCTAATGGTAGACTAGGTGAGAGACCTGAAAGAAAACCTGATTATTTATAAGAAGTTTGGTATATAATAAAGATAGCATTTTAGATCAATGGGAGAGAGGCAGATTTTCAACAAAGGAGTTATGATAACTGGTTAGTTTTAAAAATTGGGTACAATAGAGATACATGCACTTATGTAGAAAAGCTAGTAGCTGTATTATTAGAGGAAGTAAGTCATCTCTGAAGCATACCTGTGGTATGATTCCAGTTATAGAAAAACAGAGACTATATTTTGATGTATAATCTGTTTATCTGCTTACCATTTCATATGGATCCCCTGCCTCTTAGTAACTTTTGGGAAAGAGAGGATTTATCTTAAACCCCTCATGACTGGTCCCCTTGAGAGTTGCCTCACTGCGTCTTTGGCCCTGTTGGTGGGGCTAATTGACTGTGCTCCTGGCCAGGCTGGAACTCCTGGGCCCTAGTTTTAGGGAGAGCCCTGGGCAGCCAGCTCCACTCTGAGACAGGCCAGTGTAATTTTTTTCTAAAGGGTAAACTGAGCATTGAGACTTCTCAGAGTTCCCCAGATGATTCCAACATTCAGCTAATGCTGAGAACTAACTGTTTTAGTTTGATCTGGTAAGAATTCCTCCTCTTGGGGCATAATACAGGATCTCAGCGAAGAATGCCACCCCAAAGGGACAGTGCACAGAGCTCACTGTATTTGTGTAGTTGTATAGGGATGGAGATGCATCTGCAGCATCTCTAACCCGCCCATTTATTAAAGCGTTCAGAATGCCTTCCAGGGTTTGCTGTCTAGAGGATGGGAGGTGGGGCTTTTAGCACTGGTTCCTGTCTCCATTGGTTGTGCAGGCAGGCAAGCAGGCTCCCGTGGCTTCCGAGATGGCCCTGAAGAAAACGATTCTCAGTGCTTTCTTGCGGGGTCCAGGTTGTCAGCTGAGTTGGAAGTGTGCATGGGTACTGTGTGCAGCAGCTGGGGCTGACATTAGAGGTGGGCCAAGGGGGTGGCATGTGGGCACTCCAAAGGGTCTGCATTTAAGTCTTGGCATATCCTCATGCACCCCATCTTTAAAGTTAAGTGCACTTCTAGGCATTTTGGGGGCTTCCCAATAAATATTACCTGAAAAATAATAGTTGTAAGAATAAAATACTCTTTGAAGCAGTGAGAGAAAAGTCCTATTTCTGTTTTCAGTTTGGTAGAGTAGCTCCTAGGAGGATTGAAAGTCAACCAGATCCTTAGGCAATGCTTAGCTCTGATTTGGGAATGGTAGCTGAGCCTAGTGAGGCCCATGCAGCTTTTGAAGCAAGCCAGGTGCAGCCAGGAGGCATCAGCAGGTGGCAAGAGTGAGGGACAAGGGGGAGCATCCTTCCACGGACACGTGTGCTAACCTCCTGGTTCCAGTTTTGTAAAGTGTGTCCCGGTGCTGCTGTCTTGTCTTGTGTGTAGCCTTGACAGACATGGGTCAGGGATGCCTGAGAAAAGGATCCCTTCCAGGTCCAGTCTGTGTGGGGACCTGCATCTCACTTCCGAAAGATCACTCTCACCTTCCTGTGTAGGCATCCTTCAGGTGTAAGGGACAGAATGACATTGGGGGTCAGAGGACAGGTGCTCAGGAGCAGGTGTTGGCTGACTCACTTTAAAAAATATAGGAGAGGACAAAAGTAGGTTTGTAGTTGTGAGTATGCAAAACAGAGTTTATTTCTGTATTATTAATTAATTAAATTTTGTATTAGCAGAGGCCCAGTGCACAAAAATTCATGCACTTGAGGGTGGGGTCCCTCAGCCTGCCCTCTCACGGTCTGGGAGCTCTCAGGGGATGTCCTACTGATGGCTTAGGCCCGCAGTCTGGCCTCCCTCTGCAGGAGGTGACTGGGTGGGTGATCAAGGAATGGCAATGGCTGGCATGGCCTGCCCCCCCAATCACCCTTCCACTGCTGCTGGTTGCTGCTATCCCCCTCCCCCCAGTTGCCATCCTCTCCCACTGTCCACTGGAACATGCCTTGACTGGCCTGAGGCAGCCTGCTTGCTGGCCCCGTCCCCTTTCCCTCCCCTGCTACTGAATGGTTATTCCAGTCCCACCATTTGGTTGATTTGCATATTATACTTTTATTATATAACTAGAGGCCCATTGCACAAAATTTGTGCACGGGGGGGGGGTGTGTGTCCCTCAGCCCAGCCTGTACCCTCTCCAATCTGTAACCCCTCGAGGGATGTCCAACTGTCCATTTAGGCCTGATCCTACCGGGATCGGGCTTAAATGGGAAATCGGACATCCCGCTCACAATCCAGGACTGCTGGCTCCAAACTGCTCACCTGCCTGCCTCCCTGGTTGCCCCTAACCACTTCTGCTTGCAGCCTGATCACCCCCTAACCACTACCTGCCAGCCTAATTGAGGTCTAACTGCTCCCGTGCCAGCCTGTTTAACCCAACTTCCCTTCTCTGCTGGCCTGGTCACCCCTAACTGCCTTCCCCTGCAGGCTTGATAGTCCCCAACTCCCCTTCCTTGCAGGCCTGCTCCCTCCCAACTGCCCTCCCCTGCTGGCCTGATCACCCACAACTGCCCTCCCTTGCAGGCCTGGAACCTCCCAATGGCCCTTCCCTGCTGGCCATCTTGTGGTGGCCATCTTGTGTCCACATGGAGGTAGGATCTTTGACCACATGGGGGCAGCCCTCTTGTGTGTTGGAGTGATGGTCAATATGCAAATTACTCTTTTATTAGATAGGATAGAGACCTGGTGCATGGGAGGGGGCCAGCTGGCTTGCCCTGAAGAGTGTCCTGGATCAGGGTGGGGGTTCCCTTGGGGCGTGGGGTGGCTTGGGTGAGGGGCCGGTTTGCAGGCTGGCCACACCCTCCAGTGACCCAAGCAGAGGCCTTGGAATCTGGTATTAGTTTATGTTCTACAATTGCAACTTTGTAGCCTGGAGTGGAGCCAAGCCTTCTGGTTGCTCCGTGGTAACAGCCATTTCTGTTTAAATTCTATAATTGAAACTTTGTAGCCTAGAGTGGAGGCCTAGGCACTAGGGCTACAGAAGCTTGGCTTCCTCCATTGCCTGGGCAACCCTAGCCTCTGCTCTCTCCAGCTCCATGGCTGCCACCATTTCTGTTGGAATATATCTTCTATAATTGAAACTTTGTAGCATTGAGTGGAGGCATAGGCCAGCAAGGGCAGGCAGAAAGCTTAGCTTCCTCCATTGCTGGGGAAACCCAAGCCTCCCTCCTGCTCTCAGTGGCCACAGCCATCTTGGTTGAGGTTTATTTGCATATTCCCTCCTGATTGGCTGCTGGGTGTGGCTTGTGAGCATGGCTTGTGGGTGTAGCAGAGTTTGGTCAATTTGCATATTACTCTTTTATTAGATAGGGTAGTTGATATATTATAGAACTGAACACCTGTAACCTATAAAATTTTACTAACCACTGTCACCCCAATAAATTCAGTTAAGAAAAAATCAGAAACAGTTTAGGTGTGTGGTTCTGGCTGAGGGTCTCTGATGAGGTTGCAACCAAGATTTCAGCTCATGGCCATCATCATCATCTGAAAGCTCAACTGGGGCTGGAGGATCCCCTTCCCAAATATCTAACTCCTGTGGCCAGGAGGTTGAGACCAGCTATACTAGGGCTGCTTGCATGTCCTCATAACAAGCTGCCAACTTCCCCAGGACAAGTGATCCAAGAGAAGGCGGGGTGGAAGCTGCAACATCTATGACATAGCTTTACAAGCCCCATTTCAGTGTCCTGTTGGCCACTCAGGCCAGTCCTATCCACTGTGAGGGGGTGGGGACCTCATAAAGGCATGAATACCAGGAGGCAAGGATTACTGGGACTCTATTGGAGATTGCTACCATAGTATGGCCCTGTGTCTGTAAGCTGGTCTGTATTATGGGCGTCAGTTGACTTGGGGAGTGGATTTGGATAAGGAGCTTGATACAGGCTTTGGATACTGTTTTTTAGCACTTCCTATTTTTTCTTCAAAGTCTTTCCTTTAAGGATATTGAGGAGGGAAATTTGTCTTTTCGATCTACAACTCTGGTAGAAGTGTGGTGTGCATTGGGGTCTCTAGTGGTGGTCTGTTTATAGGTCCTCCCCCTCACCTTTCCTAGGGCTCCTGGAACCCTACCTCTTTTTTCATAAGAGAGACCTCGGGAACACAGGCTAGAGGGGCTAGAGACTTAGTAAACCAGTGGTATCCAGAAAAGAAAGCCTATATGGGATGTAAATCTTACCACTCTTATTTATACGTATCTCATTTTTAAACATTTCTACTCTTAGGGCTATGTTATCATGTCATTAGTGTGTGGTGGTGAATACAATAGAAGATGTATGTATTTTATAAGTAAGTGATGTTCATTATTGGGGGTACATGCCCCATGTCTTTTACCAATGGCATGTATGATTAATGAGTTTGGAGACTGCTGCTGAGAGAGAGGCTGGTGATGTGGGGTGGCGGAGTTGAGGGGAGTGGGCAGTTATGTCTGATGTCCCTTTCCATGACTGGTTGCTTTAATAGAGGCCCTGGCATTGCTTGCAGCAGTGTCCTCAGAAGACCTGTGTTGGCAGTGTGCCTGTTTCGCCCTCTGGTGGTGGGTGCCCTGCCCGTCCATCATTCAGTGACTGCCCCTCTTGACCCAGATCACTTTTGGGAAGACTCTTAGGCATTGCCTGTTGTGAGCGACACTGCTGGCTGGAGTCAGGCCTGCATTCACATCCGGCTCAGAAAGTGCTTGTGGTTCTGCCCTGGGTAATCATTCAGTTTTTCTGGGAGCCCCTTTTGGTTTATAAGATAAGGATGGTCCCCCTGTGCAGGGTGCTTCAATGGAAGGGCCTCACACAATATTCTTTTGCCTTCCTGTACCCCATTTTTCATACAGTGGGTCAATACAAACTAACTCTGCCTTGATAGTGTCCAAAACGAGGACTCCAGGGGGCTACCATTATCACTTCATTTAGGCCTGGGGGGCGGGGGAGGGCTCAGTAATAAATTGAATTTTTGATAGATCCTGGCTTACCCAACTTGGTTACACACATTCTGTTTGAATGATGCCCCTGAGTTAAAACCATGACAAGTAGCTTTGATAAGAATGTGAAATGTCCTTAGCATTTGGGACCCCTGTTTCTGAAGGGTAGCAGTCCAGTGTTTGATGAAGTACCCATCCTTTGTAGTCTTTGTTTGCAAGAGTTATTCAGTAGTCTGAAATTTTTTGAAAAGTCAGTTTTCATAGCCCTTTCAGTAACTTTGAAATATCTTTTACAAAAGAATGCATCTGGTCTACCAGGTTTATTTTTATAACCCTTTGCATGTTACTAAAAAATGTATCTTTTAAAAATGTTCATTTTGAAATAATTTTAGACAGAGAAAATTACAAAAATAGTACTAACAAGTATCCATATGTTCTTCATCTGGCTTACCCTCATGTTAATATCTCACGTGAGAATAGCACAACTATCAAAAGTAAGATATGAGCCTAGGTAACCACCATTAACTAATCTTCAACCCTTATTTGAATTTTCCCACTTTTCCTAAAAATGTGCCTTTTCTTTTCCAGGATCCAATCCAGGATCCCATATTGCTCTTGTCATGTCTCTTTGTTTCCCTCCCATCTGGCACAGTGCCTTGGTTTTCACGTTATCTGTTTGAAAATGTGTAAATCTAAGCGGGTACAAATCCCTTGGACATAATTTTGTTTTCTTCTCAGTCCCTGTTGCCGTCAGCTATGACCTCGTTTCTTTTGCTGAGTCACAGCCAGTCATGTGCTTGGCACATAATAGTTATTTAGTAAATGGTAGCTGCTGTGGTTTTGATCATAAATGAGGCATGGTCATTGGTAATGCCACCAGTAATCCTTCCTTACTTACAGAAGAGCTCATTGGACTCCCTACATGGCATCTGTGGTCAAATGCTTTCAGTTCACTTAAATGTAGATTTCTAAATGCAGGTGTGAGATAGGAAAGTGTTAGGAACAGCTGTTTTCAGTCTCAGGATGACTGGTGCAGTAGCAGGGGCTGGCCTGGTGTTCTCTCTTACAGATGCTTGGGTGCTCATGCAAATCCATGTCAAGTCTGAAAAAGCCCAGATCGCACTGTTTAAGTTTGTACATAGTAAATCGCACTTCCTCTGGGTAGCTGGGCTGCTTATAGAGTGGCCTTCCCAAAACTCTTGGGATGCTCTGGAAACACATGGAAGGCTGTGGAAGGATATGTGCAAAGGTGGCATTTGGTATTTACAGACTATAGCAAGTCATTCCTTTCCTTCTGGGCTTGATATTGGGCATAAATATATAGTGTTGGTAGGTGAATGGCAGAGAGGAGGGAAGGTTGTTTTAGAGTTTTTTGTAAAAGTGATAATTACCTGGACTCCGAAGTTGTATCTAACTTTTTATTTAACTCAAGAATCCCACTGTGGCCCTAGCTACTTTGGTTCAGTGGATAGAGCATCAGACTTTGGATTGAAGGGACTCAGGTTTGATTCTGGTCAAGGGCATATGCCTGACTTGTGGGCTCAATCTCCAGTGGGGGGTATGCAGAAGGCAGATGATCAATGATTTTCATTGATGTTTCTGTCTCTTTCTCCCTCTTCCTTCCTCTCTGAAATTAAAAAAAAAAATCCCACTATGTGTATGCGTGCGTGTGTGTGTTTGTGTGTTTATGAAGCAGATAATCACATACAAACACACAGGGGGAGGCAGATTGAGAGGACCGGGTTTGCCCAGGACTAAGGGATTCTCTGGGATATGGGCTAAAACTGGGCCAGGCCCAGGCAAACTAGGATGGTTAGTCAGCCTCTGAAGGACCTACATGGGATAGAAAGTGGTGTGGGTTGGGGAGACCACAAAGATTCCCAGTGTGAAGTTTCTAGTCTTCATCTTTTGCCATTTGTTGATGTCCTTTTTAAAATAAATCTTTATTTAAATCATGATTAT
Organism: Antrozous pallidus; assembly: GCA_027563665.1. Lineage (NCBI taxonomy): Eukaryota > Metazoa > Chordata > Mammalia > Chiroptera > Vespertilionidae > Antrozous > Antrozous pallidus. The sequence goes on along the minus strand of CM050518.1, from coordinate 17,968,267 downwards.
TAACACTTTATTATTGTTGTTCTATCTACTCCCTTTTTATATTTTGCTGGAGAATTTTGAAAGCACTTTCCTGACATCCTCTCATTTCTTTACATTTTATTTTTTTAAAGTGAACTTTTATTTGGGAGTAATTTTAGATTCACAGAATGTTGTCAAGAGTGAACAGAGTTCCTGAATAACTCCCATCCAGCACATCCTATTGTTATCATCTTAAATGTTTCCATGGCACATTGGTCAAAATTAGAAACTGACATTAGTGCATTACCATTAACCAAATTCCAAACTTTATTTGGATTTCACCAGGTTTTCCATTTATATCCTCTTTCTGTTCCAGGATCCAATCCAGGGCAGCCCATTGAATTTCATTATCTGTGACAGTTTCTCAGTCTTTCACAGTTAATAGAGAAAAAAAGAAGCATTTTTCATGACCTTAACAGTCCTGAGGAGTACTGGCCAGGTACCCTGTAGAATCCCCAAATATGGGTTTGTCTCATCTGTTTTGTGATTAGACTGGGTTAAGGCTTAAAAAAATAATTTTTAAATTGATTTCAGAGGGGAAGGTAAATGGAGAGAGAGATAGAAACATCAATGGTGAGAGAGAATTATTGATTGGCTGCCTCCTACACACTTCCTACTGGGGATTGAGCCCGAAACCCAGGCCTATATTCTTTACTGGAATCAAACCCAGGACCCTTCAGTCCACAGGCTTGCACTCTCTTCACTGAGCCAAACCGGCTAGAGTGGGTTATAGCTTTTAAGAAAGAGCACACAGAGGTGAAGGTCCTCTCTTCCTCAGCATCTCAGGGGATATTTGACATCCATGTGACTTCTCTGGTAGTGGGCACCTTGATCACCTGGTTAATGTTGTGTTGAGGTGGTCTCTCCACACAGTTACTGTTTTTTCTTTTCCTTACTCTGTTCTTGGCAGTGAATCCCTAAGCATAGCCCTGGAAGGGGTTCAGTGAAGATTAAGTTCAACCTCCTGGAGGCAGAAGTATCTACATGCATTTTTTGTAGGCTTATAGGACACCTAGATCACTTTGATTCTCAGATAAGCAGTGAAAACTTTTTAATGTAAGTCTGTCCCTTGAGATATCAGAACTTCAAATTTAACTGGTTGTCCTGCAATTTGATAAATCTGGCAACCCTAATTCTTTGGAATTCTTTAAGAAAAATTGGTTTCTTTCCTCTTTCATTTGATTTTTAATTTGATTCCACCATCTTCTTGTTATAGTTTTCTTCCCACTTTCTGTCATCCTTTAGCAGAGTTTGATATACTTCTTAATTTTCTTTTAAAACAACATGGAAAATAATTTTGTTTGCCTCAAAAAATGAAATTTTTTTGGAGTGTGTTTAATCAAAGGATTTTTTTTCATGCATGAGCCAAAAAGTACATTCGTTTCCAACCCTTATAAATGAAACCCAGAGTTGAAGGAAACGAGATTTGTGCTGAATTTCCAAATGTGGATTATGGAAGGGGCTGGAAAGAAGGACACTCTTTTAAGCAACCCCAGGCAGCAATAGGCATGTGGATTCTGCCTGAACTTGGCACTGTTAGGCACTTGCCATTGCTTAAGCTCCTTAACTTCTAGCAGGTGTGAGAGAATGCTAATTAAGTGGATATGGAAAGGAAGGATGGCTGGGAATGCCAGAGAGATCCTGTAATTATCCTTTTAAAAGAAAGCCAGACCTCTTGTTTCCATGTGGTGCACCTAGCCCATCGGATGGTGTTGCATTTTGTTAAAGCAACAGGTCTGCAGCAAGATTACCTTGGGTGTCTGGTTCTCAGCAGCTGGTACCTATCAAATCAGGGCCTACGTCTCATCAGCACAGGTGTTCTAGGAAGTGGCCAGAGACCTCGGAGTTTATAGCTCCGTTAGGCAAGAGACTTCTGCTGTTCCATGGCCCCAACAAGCCTTACCCGGGCGGAAGGACAGCTCATGGCCAGGCAGAGAGGAGGTTTTGGAGCTTGGTGAATTGAATGTGGCTATGCCTTGCTGATAGTTGCCTTCTTATCAGTTCTTTTGAAAGGATGTGCCTGGCACACGGTAGATGATTTATTAAATGTTTGTCAGTTGAATGAGGGTATTCATTCTTTGTCCTGCCACATGTTCAGGTAAATCCTCAGCAGTTGTGACGTGGAACCATTGACCTTACCTAAACTGAACCCTGTCTTCCCTGTTAACAATGCCAGTCACTTGCCATTTTCTTGAGCTATGGGTTCTGACTCCTGTCAGGTCTCCACAGAAAGCCTCCAGCACTCCCACGGCTCTGGTGCCCTTTGATCTGAGTGCCCAATTCTTTCCCCGACAAGGATGGGACTGCCCATGCCTCTGTTTCTGGAAGGATCTTTCTTTGTTACTTCATCTGTGGCACATGGCACAGTCTTGGACCCACAGAAAGCCCTTGCTGGATACGTGGGGAGTAGATAAATATCTATTTTTGTCTAGATTCTTTGTATATCCCAAATAAGAAATGCTTACAAGTACAAAGATGTCCAGGGCAACTCATTAAAATATCTGCACATGTGTACGGTTAATACATTTGGCCTGAGGCTGCCAACTTTTTTTCCTAAGAAAATAAAAAGCATTGCTTTTAACATAGCTTCCTGAAGGTGTTACAAATGTCTGTGTTTGGTTCTTGTATCCTGTTGAAGAGAACAACATATGTTTGTCCATGTGCTTATATTTTTTAAGATACCAGATGTCTGTAGTACAAGCTTTTATTATCTATTTTTGAATTTATGTTCTGAAACTTAAAACACATTTTGAAATACCTCTATAGGTGTAAGTACTGAGTGCTACCTGACTGACTGTAGGGTTTTGCCAAGCTGCTTTGAGTTTTGAGTTTTCTTGAATTTCTGTTTATGGGTTGCCAATGTATTAAATACACAGATGGTAAACAGTGAGGTCAGTTCTTAACAGCTCTAAAAAAAGGCAGGCAGTTATATTTTTGGTGAGAATTTTGGAGTGAAAGCAAAAGCCCCAAAGAATGACAGCCAAATCTGCGTTGTTTAGAGGTGAGGAAGCCAGGGCTGGGCACTGGGGCAGTGGTTCCCCCTTGTCAGGTAAAGTCAACTTGACCCATACTTGTTGGCAAAGCCCTGTCCTGACTGTGGCCCAACAGAGAGCTCATGGCAGCCACCGCTCTGATGGTCAGTGGTCAGTGGCATAGAAATTGAGCTCTGCAGCCAATCTCCTGAGAGGTGGCTCTCTGGGTTGTTGCCCTTCTGTGTCTGGAGCCACAGTGGAATCGCTGAGTGAAATGAGCTACGGAGTTCTCATTTTTACACAGACCACAATCTCTTCTGAACTGCTCACTTTTTTTTTTTTATGAGGAAACCGAAATAGCTTTACTTGCCCTTTTCCAGATTTTTCTACTTTTCCTTTTTATAGCTGAATATGAGGTCACCAGAAGGTTTCCTTTTCAGTTTTAATGTTATCAAATTGAACATTTTTGCAGCTGTGGCTTCTTATTTTTCAGAAGTGTGTTTCCCTGAGTTTTAGGCTAAAGGAGCATCTCAGAGGCAGGGAGTCTCCCTGGAGACCAGGGCGTGTCTTTGAGAGGCACAGCTCACCTGGGATGGCTCAGCTCCATCCTCTAGCAGTCAGGGAGGGATACTCCTAGAGCACTTCTTTTCAAACTTTATTAGCAGGGGACCCTTTTGTAGACATAAAATTATATCCCAAACACAATAGAATACCAAAATGAGCTGCTGTGTGACTTGGGACTGGGTGATGGGGAGGTAGGTGATAGAAGCTTAGAGCTGTCTCTGTAGGTTGTGGTGGGAAGGGGTGTCTCTGGGGCTACTTCTGATGAGTTGGGCATTTGTAGGCAGGTCATCTCACTCTGGTCGAGGTCTGTCCTTCGTGCTGCCCCCTCCCTCAGGCCAGATAGCTCTGCCTGAGAGTACAGTAAGTCAGTGCTAGCATTTCCTCTTTCCCTTGTTCCGTTCAGGATCTGTCATTGGCTCGGGCTCTGGGGATCTGCCCCTCTTCCTTAGTCTACTCTTTCTCACCTATAGCCAGGGCCTGTTTGTCAATGTCTTGGTAAGAATTGAAGCCACATTAGGTGCCAATGTTAATGGAGCTCTCGCTGTGCTGGGCCTGCTGTCAGTGCTTTGCTGTCTTGCCTCACTCACCCCTCACCCCAGCCTTTCCGTGTTAGGTGCAGATGACCCAGAATTTCCATTTCTTATATCAGTGCTGAACTCAAATTGGAATTACTCTAATAGCCCCCTATGGGGCTGCATGCCAAGGGTTTCTGTACTGTGTCTTGCATACCAGGGTTTGCTTATTATTTCTCAAACCCTTTAATCTTTGCAGCTTCTCCTGAAGTCTTTGCTGGCTCCACTTCCCTTAGGGTTAAGATCAGACTTCAGCCCAGCACAGGCCCCTGTCTCAGGCCTGTCTCCCCTCCGTCCGTGCAGGAATCATCAGTGAAAGCACACGCTTGTTTTCTTCTCCAAGGCTGTGCTCAAATCCTTTTCACCTCCGTGGCTGCACATCAGTGCACTCTTTCCTTCCCAGCAGGAGTGTGTCCCCACTTTTGCATTTGAGCAGCAGAATGGCTATCTGTGTACTGCCATGTGTAATTTGTTAGCATTTTTATTATCTTGAAATGTAATTCAGTAATTTCCATCCAACTTCTCTAGAGCTCATCCCTTTTCTACAATTAAATTGTAAATGCTTTAAAAATATATTTTTATTGATTTTAGGGAGGAAGTAAGAGTGAGAGAGAGAGAGACAGAAACATCAATGATAAGAGAGAATCATTGATTGGCTGCCTCTACATACCCCACACTGGGGACTGAGCCCACAACTGGGGCATTTGCCCTGACCAGGAATCAAACTGTGACCTCCTGGTTCATAAGTCAAAACTCAGTGACTGTGCCACGCCAGCCAAGCTAAATTGTAAACTCTTTTATTTTTTTATTTTTTAATCTTTATTGTTCAGTTTATTAATTACATTGTTTCCCCTTTTTATCCCCCTATATCTCCCCTCCACCCTGTACCCATCCCACCTTCCACCCTCACCTCCCCCTCCCCACTGTCCTTTCCCATTGTTGCATGATTTTTGTCCAATCTCTTGCTGTACTTCCCACAACCCTTTTCTCCCCAATAATTGTCAGTCCATTCCCTCTCTATGTCCATGTTTCTGTTATATTCACCAGTTTATCTTGTTCATCAGCCTATCAATTCACTTGATTTTTATGTTCATTTGTTGATACATGTGTATTTGTTGTTCATAATTTATATTTTTACCTTTTTCTTCTTCCTCTTCTGAAAGAATATCTTTCAGCATTTCATATAATACTGGTTTGGTGGTGATGAACTCCTTTAGCTTTTTCTTATCTGCGAAGCACTTTATCTGATCTTCAATTCTGAATGATAGCTTTGCTGGATAGAGTAATCTTGGTTGTAGATTCTTGCTATTCATTATTTTGAATATTTCTTGCCACTCCCGTCTGGCCTGCATCATTTCTGTTGAGAAATCTGCTGACAATCGTATGGGTGCTCCCCTGTAGGTAACCAACTGTTTTTCTCTTGCTGCTTTTAATATTCTCTCTTTGTCTTTTGCTCTTGGCATTTTAATTATGATATGTCTTGGTGTGGTCCTCTTTAGATTCCTGTATTTTGGGGTTCTGTGTACTTCTTGGGCTTTTAAGTCAGTTTCTTTCACCAGGTGGGGGAAGTTTTCAGTCATTATTTCTTCAAGTAGGTTTTCAATAACTTGCTCTCTCTCTTTTTCTGGCACCCCAATAATTTGGATGTTGGCATGCTTGAGGTTGTCCCAGAGGCCCCTTACACTATCTTCAATTATCTGAATTCTTTTTGTTTCTTGCTTTTCCAGCCGAGTGGATTTTGCTTCTTTGTATTTCAAATCTTTGACTTGGTTCTTGTGGCCCTCTGGACTGCTTTTAGGACTTTGTGTAATATTTTTATTTCAGTCTGTGTATGCTTGTTTTCTAGTTGGTCCTTTTTCATATCCGTGAGGGTCTGGTTCATATCCTCAGAGGTCCTGTTCATTTCCTTGAGGGTCTCATTCATTTCCTTGTAAGTCTCATTCATTTCCTGGGTGGTCTTGTTTATTTCCTCGTAATTCTCATTAAGTTCATCGGCCTTTTCTAGGAGCCTCTTGAAAAGCCTTATAACCGTGGTTTTGAACTCTATGTCTTGTCGACTTTTCTCCTCCATTTCTTCCACTCCTGATTTCTTTCCATATCTCTGCATGGTGGCTGCTTTATGTGGTAGATGTCCTCTAAGGGTCAGTGGCACAGCCTCCCCAGTTATTTGAGATGGGTACTCTTACTGCAATCCTTTATGGGTTGTACAGTATTTTTTAATTTAAACCCAGCTTGTTGTTGTTAGTCCTAGAAGGGTTTGACCTCCAGGCCAATTGGCTGTGAAGGGAGACTGTGTTCAGGTTGGATGGGCAGAGTCTCTGAGCTGCACAGGCAGCCTCAGTGTCAGCTATGTCCTATGCGGCGCTCGCGCGCAGGTCTCTGTTGGATGGGAATGGCTGCAGGCACCTCCAAGTGAAAGCCGCCAGTCTCTTCCCCTGCTAGACAACTCTGCCTCTCCCCAAATGAGTCTGTACACCCAAAGTCTAGCCCAGGGTTGTAAAATAGGTGGTTTCCGGGACCAGGAGACAAGTTTCCAGGGAGCCAGTCGCGCATTTGTGTGACACTTGTGGGCAAACTTCTTTTCCCAGCTACCCAGTTTTTCTGCAGACTAGGAGACCGCTGCCACGCCCCGCTTCCAGGGTGCATCCCCCAGACCTCGGACCTCGCCTGGCACTGGGGAATCCGTGTAGTGGGACGTCTCCGCCCTCCCCATTGGCAAAATCCAGCCGGGGTTGCTGCTCCAGCCCTACAGCCCGCGTGCACGACCAGGACGGCTCCTAACCTGTTTCCGTCTTCAAGGCTGCGCTCCCGCCGCTCTTCTGAGTCTCAGTGTCCCACCTTTACTTTTATTTGTGGAGTTTTCACTCAGCCAGCTTTCTGGTGATTCTGGGTGATGTTTGTTTTGTTGTTATGTTGCAGTATCTAATCGTTACACAGGGCAGAACAATAGGTGTTTACCTATGCCGCCATCTTGGTTCTCCTCTAAATTGTAAACTCTTTAAAAAAATATTTTATTGATTTTTTACACAGAGGAAGGGAAAGGGATCGATAGTTAGAAACATCGATGAGAGAGAAACATCAACCAGCTGCCTCCTACACACAACCCACTGGGGATGTGCCTGCAACCAAGGTACATGCCCTTTTTTTTTTTTTTTTTTTAGTCCACAGCCGACGCTCTATCCACTGAGCCAAACCTGTTAGGGCCAAATTGTAAACTGTTAAGGGAGAACCAAAACTTAAAAATTTCCCTACAGCACCTATCACAGTGCACAGAGTAGGAAATGGACAAATGCTTGCTTTTGGTGAGAGTTTTAAAGAAGGTAAAGAAGGTAAAGAAGCTTCATGTCATTGTATGAGAACATGGTATTCCATTTTTGCCAACCTTCTTGCTCTTCATCCTCCAGTCTTGTCCTGCATTGGTTCATGAGAGGTTCACTCAGAGACCACCAGTGAAACAAAGAAGCCAGTGGAATGAAACTTCATAAGGTTACTGTATAACAGGCCAGTGAAAACACTGACATAATATAACTTATTAGTACAAATATGTGAGCTTGGAATTCTGAGGGCATGCACAATGGACTGTTTTGCATCATTTTTTCTCACCTGATGTGGGCCTACTCCGCAGATTCTTGGTTGGCTGTGGCTGACAGCCTCATGGAAATGGGAGCTGAGAGTGGTGTTGACACTCCTCATCAGCATCCTTAGAAACAGGAGGGGATCTGCAGAACATCTGGGCCTCCGCTGCTTACTAGAATGAAGCAAAGCAGGAGGGGAGAAGCCACTCCTTCCCAAGACATTCTTAGACTGAGGGGCTCCTTCCCCGTTCTCTAATATTTACTTTATTCTGAGACCACGATCGTCTCATTACAGTTTACATTTTATTCTCTTGCTCTCGTGGCTTATTTAATTGAGAACATGCCAATGACAAAACTCTTTAAAACACTGCAGTTGCAAAGAATCTGGGGTCACGCAGAGGTTTTCATCGATTCCTGTGATGAATGAATGAATAGAACTCCCCTGTGAAGGGCCTTATTTTCATTATCTCTCAAGGCCTTTATTCCATCTCCATCAGCACAGAAGAGCTTAATGTTTTTGGCCAATTGCACTCTGACTTATGCTACTTTTAAAGCTTTGACTTCTTAACCAGGAGGCTGAAGCCAAAGTAAGCTGGAAAACTTATTCCTGTGCTATTTATTGCATGAGGCATTAAAAACAGCACGGATACAATAATCTGTTTTACTTTTTATAGGCTCTGTCATCACTTTAATTGGTTGTTAGAGCAGATGTTTTAAAGGGAATATTTTGGCATGACTGTATTTGTTTATTTAATTTCTGATGATTTACAGGACATTTATATCTACATGTTTTTTTAAAAAAGAACTGTGGGCCATGGGAGCAGAGCAGCCCCTGAGCCCTTCCCCCGCTCATCCTGGGGAGGGGTAATGAAGCTGCTGGGCGAGCTGTACTGGGTGAAGAGGTTGAGGGAGGCCTTATAAACTTGAAAATCTAGGGGCAGCATGCAGAAAGCTCCCCGTTTACAGTCATTAGGATGTTCAATAGCAAACCAAATGTCAGACCACCTCCAAAGTGCCTTTTAAGAATGCAAAAGCCAAGTTACCATTGTTTTAAAGTAAACAAGATTAAAAAGAAAATTGTAAATCTGTTTAGACAGAGCTTATGAAACAGTTAAGATCTTTGCAACTTGGATACCTTTTCCAGGAGTGAACTGACCTCAAAGTTGGACATGAGCATGGTTCATATGCCATGGTTTAATAGTCCAGTGATTATTTTTGGTTCTTTGAATGTGGGTGATGTTAGTAAAGCTTGTCAATATCAACTCTCAAAACTTTTTTTCTTTTATGTTTGGGCCAAAAGATACTTCCTAAATTGCTACTTCATAACAATGTTTGTAAAATAATTAATATTATAACAGTAGTTTGAAAGAATTTTAGTTTCAGAAAAAGTCTCTAAGGATAAAAGGATTATTTTAAGGCCTTTTTATTCTTTAAAAAAAATAATTCTTTATTGTTCAGATTATTACAGCTGTTCTCCTTTTTCCCCCCATAGCTCCCCTCCACCTGATTCCCCACCCCACCCCATTCCCTTACCCCTCACCACTGTCTTCATCCATAGGTGTAAGATTTTTGTCCAATCTCTACCGCACCCCTCACACCCTCTTCCCCCTGAGAATTGTCAGTCCACTTCCTTTCTGTGTCCCTGGTTCTATCATATTCATCAGTTCATTCTGTTCATCATATTTTTTATTCACTTGAGTTTTAGATTCACTTGTTAGTAGGTATGTACTTGTCATTTTGTTGTTCATAGTTTTTATCTTTACCTTTTTCTTTTTCCTCTTCTTAAAGAATACCCTTCAGCATTTCATATAATCCTGATTTGGTGGTGATGAACTCCTTCAGCTTTTTCTTGTCTGTGAAGCTCTTTATCTGACCTTCAATTCTGAATGTTAGTTTTGCTGGGTAGAGTAATCTTGGTTGTAGGTTCTTGCTATTCATCACTTTGAATATTTTTTACCACTCCCTTCTGGCCTGCATAGTTTTTGTTGAGAAATCAGCTGACAGTCTTATGGGTGCTCCCTTGTAGGTTACTAACTGTTTTTCTCTTTCTTCAAGATTCTCTCTTTGTCTTTTGCCCTTGGCATTTTAATTATGATGTGTCTTGGCTTGGTCCTCCTTGATTCCTCTTGTTTGGGGTTCTTTGTGCTTCCAGACTTGTAAGTCTATTTCTTTCACCAGGTCGGGAAAGTTTTCTGTCATTATTTCTTTCAATAGAGAGCAATTTCTTTGCTCTCTCTCTTCTTCTGGCACCCCAATAATTCAGATGTTGGTATGCTTAAAGTTGTCCCAGAGGCTTCTTACACTATCTTCACATTTTTGGATTATTTTTTCTTTTTGTTTTTCTGGTTGGGTGTTTTTTGTTTCCTGATATTTCAGATCTTTAGTTTGATTCTTGGGGTCCTTTGATCTACAGTTGAATTTCTGTATATTCTTTATTTCAGACAGTGTATGCCTAATTTCTGACTGGTCCTTTTTCATTTTCTTGGCATTCTCATTAAGGTCCTTGAAGGTCTCACTAAGGTCTCAATCAAGTTTCTCGGCAGTTTTTAGAAGATTCTTGAGTAACCTTATAAATGTCCAGATAGGCTGCTTTTTTTCCATTTCTTTCATTCATGACATGTTTCTTTGTCTCCACATTTTGCTGCTTCCCTGTATTGATGGAGTGGAAGAACTGCTGTGCTGGAGACACACCTATGGAGCAGGACTTGCTTCAGTGGGGCTTTGTTGCTCACTGAATCTGCCTCTTGAATGTGTCACTTATGGATGTGAGTAGTTGAATGCTGGTGTCGTCTCACACTGACCTCAAGATACACTAGCTTCTGGATCTCCAATGGGGTGCAGGTCAGCTACTGTCCGAGGCAACCCAGCAGGAGCTACAGCGAGAACTACAGTTTTCTCCTCTTTGCTTGGGGTTTGGAGGTTTTGGAGCTGTCTGACCAGAGCTGCAGTTTGTTAGATTAAGCTGTGATAGTGTAGGCCATTTATATGCAAATGCAGCTGCACACTGCTTGGGCAGGTTTGCAGATAGTGCGGGGTGGGGTCTGAAGGAGTCAGTAGGTTAGGGCGTGGCTAACAGCGATGGCTGCCACTCAGCCGTCTCTGCGTCTCCAAGTTTCTTTTTTCTTTTTCTTTTCCATCTTTATTGTTCAGTTTATTAATTACATTGTTCCCTCTTTTTCCCCCCTATAGTTCCACTCCACCTGGTACCCATCCCACCCTCCGCCCTCACCCCCCTCCACTGTCCTCTCCCATAGTTGTAGATTTTTGTCCAGTCTCTTGCTGCACTTCCCACACCCCCTTTCTCCCCAAGAGTTGTCAGTCCATTCCCTCTCTAAGTCCGTGATTCTGTTACATTCACCAGTTTATCCTGTTCATCAGCTTATTAATTCACTTGATTTTTAGATTCATTTGTTGATAGATGTGTATTTGCTGTTCATAATCTACACCTCTATCTTTTTCTTCTTCCTCTTCTTAAAGAATATCTTTCAGCATTTCATATAATATTGGTTTGGTGGTGATGAACTCCTTTAGCTTTTTCTTATCTGCGAAGCACTTTATCTGATCTTCAATTCTGCATGATAGCTTTGCTGGATAGAGTAATCTTGGTTGTAGATTCTTGCTATTCATCACTTTGAATATTTCTTGCCACTCCTGTCTGGCCTGCATCGTTTCTGTTGAGAAATCAGCTGACAATCGTATGGGTGCTCCCTTATAGGTAACTAACTGTTTTTCTTTGGCTGCTTTTAATATTCTCTCCTTGTCTTTTGCTCTTGGCATTTTAATTATGATGTGCCTTGGTGTGGTGCTCTTAGGGTTCCTATATATTGGGGTTCGGTGTGCTTCTTGGACACCTAATTCAATTTCTTTCACCAGGTGTGGGAAGTTTTCAGTCACTCTTTCTTCACATAGGTTTCCATTGTCTTGGTCTCTCTCTTTTTCTGGCACTCCTATAATTCGGATGTTGGTATGCTTGAGGTTGTCCCAGAGGCCCCTTACACTAGCTTCAATTTTTTGGATTCTTTTGGTTTCTTGCTTTTTCAGCTGAGTGGATTTTGCTTCTTTGTATTTCAAATCTTTAACTTGGTTCTTGGGGTGCTCCAGAGCATTTTTAGGTCTTTGTATAATATTTTTTATTTTAGTCAGTGTATCCTTAATTTCTGGTTGGTCCTTTTTCATATCCTTGAGAGTCTCCTTTATATCCTTGAGGGTCTCCCTCATTTCCTTGCAGGTCTTGTTCATATCCTTGAGGGTCTCGTTTATTTCCTTTTCGGTCTTGCTTATTTCCTTATAAGCCTCGACCTTTTGTTGGAGCCTCTTGAGAAGCCCTATAACTGTGGCTTTGAATTCCATGTCCAGTCGTTTTTTCCCCTCTATTTCTTTCACATCTGATTTCTTTCCATGTCTCTGCATGGTGGCTGCTTCCCTGAGTTGGTCAATTAGCTTTGTGTGGTAGATGTCCTACAAGGAGCAGTGGCTCAGCCTCCCCAGTTACCTGAGGTGGATATGGGTTGCACAGTCTTGTTGAAGTTAAGCTCAGGTTAATCTTTGTTAGCACTTGGAGGGGTTGACCTCCAGGCCAATTGTCTGTGAAGTTCAGCTGTGCTCGGGTTGGATGGGCGGAGTCTCCGGCCAAGCAGACAGCATTAGCTCTGCCCTATACGGCCCCAGGGACTCTGTGCCGGGAGCAGTGGCTGCTAGCACCTCTGAGAGAGAGCTGCTGCCGAGCTCCACTGGCTGCCGGGGAATTCAGACTCTTCCCCAAATGAGTCTGCACACCCAAAGTCTCACCCAGGGTCGTAAAACAAAGCAGTCTGACGGTTTCCCGAATGAGATAGCAAGTCACAGAGCGCTCTCTACAAGGTCACGCAGCTGCGCTGTTCCCAAGGTCATGCGTAAGCTTGCCTTCTCCACAAGCCGGGAGATCTGGCAGCACCCAAGCTTCAGCGTGCCCTCCCACTGTCTAGTTTTCACCCCATATGATAGTGGGTTCCCTGGACTTCGCCCAGAGCTGGAGAATCAGTCCAGTGGGACGTCTTTGTCTCCCCGTTCGAGAAAACTGGCCGGTTTTTAGCCGCCCGCCCTATCCGCTGGCGCGCGTGGCTCCTCCAAACCTCTCTCCAGGCGAATCTTCAACTCTGCCGCCGCTCCTCCGAGTCACAGTGTCTTATCTTCACTTTTATTTGTGGAATTTTCACTTGGCCAGCTTTCTGGTGATTCTGGACGGTGTTTGTTCTTTCGTTGAGTTGTAGTTTTAAAATTGCTGCGTATGATGGTAAGATAGGTGTTTTGCCTATGCCGCCATCTTGGTTCTCCTTCTGCGTCTCCATGTTTCCAAGTCCCCGCTTCCCAACCCCTAGCGCAGTAGAAAATGTTTGTTGTGTGTACCTCTGCAAGGGAGCCACCCTCACTTTCCGAGCCGATGGCAGACAACCCAGCTTCTTCCCATAGGAGTCTGGGTCTCTAGCGTCAACCCAGAAACTGGAGTTCAGAGTAATCAGGAGCTTGTTTTCCTTCGGGTTGGAGAAAGCAGCGCACCCAGTTGCCCACCTCCAGCCCAGTTCGTGTGCCTCCATACCTCAGCTTTTCCGCGCTTGTGCACATCTCAATGCTCTTTTCTCTTTCCTTCTAGTTGCAGAACTTCCACTCAGCCAGCTTTCCCGTGGTTCTGGGTGATAGACGTTTTGTCTTTTAGTTGCAGTTTTGAAATTGTTGTGCGAGGCAGCAGGTTAGTTGTGTACCTTTGCCACCATCTTGGTTTCTCGCTTGATCTGCTTCCCTTTTTATTCTTTTATACTATTTAAGTCGTTGTCTCTGCCTTTTAAAAAATTTGGCTAGAAGGGGGAACTCCTTGGTTAAACCTAAAGCAGATACTTAATAAATCAATTAACATCATCAGTGGAAGTGGTCATGATGATCCCTGTAGTCCAGCAAATTTCCTCCTGGTTGATTGATACATTATCAGGTTTGGGGTTGTGCCATTCTGACTGTACAGAAAATGTGTATTATAGCAAGGCAGAGAGATGCTGCTGAGCTCGTAATAGGGCTTCCTAAGTGTAGACATGTTTTTAAAACATCCTCACCTGAGTATATGTTTTTATTGATTTTTAGAGGAAAGAAAGAGAGAGAGAGAGAGAGAGAGAGAGAGAGAGAGAGAGAGAGAGAGAGAGAGAGAGAGAGAGAGAGAAAGAGAAACAGAGAAATATCGATGTGAAAGAGAAACATCTATTAGTATTAGTTGCCTCTAGTATGCCTCGGCTGGGCATTGAACCCTCAACTCTTTGGTGTATGGGATGATGCTCCAACCAAAGTAAGTGAGTATGTTCTTTCGTTCAGCTGGGTTCTGCGGAACTTTCTCATTATTGCAAGCACTAAGCATGATGCTCCTTTGGTGCAGAGCAAACACTCAGTAACTGTCTAATTAATGAATTGGCAAAATAGTTTACAAGTGACCAGATGTCATTTGTACATAGAGAGTAGCTTATTGGTGGAATGCCACCTGTTTCCATGGTGGTATTATTATCTGTGAGTGTTATTTGATAGCCAAGCTGTTTAATCTGTCTAGTATATTTAAGTCCTAATTGAAATACTGAGGTTTTATTGGATCATATGACTTTCATTTTCATGTGCTGTCTTAAACAATTTGAGACCAATTGATCAATCTTTTTTGTTGTTGCATTTTTTACCCAAAATGCTACAAATCAGAGTACATGGTAGAACGTATCTATGAATAATTTATTTTGTGTGATCATTACTTATTTTTACTTCCTAAATTTCTACTTCATAACAATGTTTGTAAAATAATTAATATGATAACAATATTCTATTGGGAGGGGTGGAAGGAATTCAATCCTTATCAGGTTCATATTTTTTATAACATAAAGAGAAAGGTTAGAGTGAAGAAAATTATTCCTGTCAAGTTTACATTTTTTGGAACTTAAATTATTTATTAAGTTTATGATTCTTGACCTTTATAATGTCTATCCCAGTTGATTAGAAAAATAAAAGTGCAGTTTCTTTGAAATACCATGACTCATCTTCAAAAAAGAGCTTTTAACTCGTTAAAGTATATGTCACATCTAACTCCACACTAAAAGCCTCATTTTTACAGGATAGGAGAAATGGTATTTTCTGAGGAAATAAGCACAGAAGTCTTCCAGTGATTATAGAACTTAGTTTGGTAGCTGAGCGGTACTAGAGTATTTTTCAGCAAAGTGAACAGCTAACCCACCCTGGCAATATTTATCTAATTATGCTTTCTCTATTAAAAATGTATTCAAAATGAAATAAACCCTACTTAAGATACCTTTCTGTTTAGAATTCACAATTAAATTTTAAAATTATATTTATTCTATTCTGATATCAACCATTTTAGAATCACTTTTAAAGGGTGAAAATGGCTAATTTATTTTCTTACAGTACCAAATTAAATTTCTCGATTTTCAATTTTCCTGTACTTGTATTGCAAAATTTCTACTTTTTTCCATGTAGATTTATATCAAAGGTACTTCTCTCCTACTTTGATGATGTTTTTCCAGTTTACTAACTTGATTTGATGATATAAATAATCAAATGTTTTGCAATCAAAACATTCTGAGCAATAATAATATTTTTGACTTGAATGCCTGGGTTGATTTTCAGTTTTTTTTGTGTGTGTGTGTGTGTGTGTGTGTGTGTTTAAAGCAACTGACAACCTTGAGATCACTACCAAAAGTTTATGATTTAAAAAAAAAGGAAGGGGTATTGTAGGGAACAGAAGAAAATGCTGTTTATATTACAATCTGCTATAGTAGTTACAAAAGAGGGCAGTTAACCCAAATCACTTAAAACCTTATCTAATAAAGAGGGAATATGCTAATTGACCATCATAACCTCACAAAGATGGCAGTACCCATAGCCAATAAGGAGGGAATATGCTAATTGACTGCCATGCCTTCAAAGATGGTGGCGCCCTCAGTCCCACTGGGGTGGCAGGTGTGCAGCATGGCCTGGCCCACTCCTGGGTGGGTCCGGCCGCTACGCATGCCTGCCTCTGGAGTCCTTCAATCCTCTCAGCCCCCTAGCTGCCCAGGGCCGGCCCAAGGTGCAGGCAAGGTGAGGCTCAGGTAACCAGGGCTAAATGAGGCTTGCGCTGCTGGCAGTGGCAGCAGCAGAAGTGTGATGTGGTGTTCCTTCCCCTTATCACTGGGTTGCCTCTCACCCCTGAGGGCTCCTGTACTGTGAGAGGAGGCAGGTTTGGCTGAGAGACAGCCCCCTCTAGTGCATGAATTTTTATGCACCAGGCTTCTAGTAGTCATAATATTGAGAGTTAAAAACAATTTTACTTGAAGAGGATCTCAGGAGCAAATATTAAAAAGTCCAAATAAGCATAAAGTGGGATTATAGGACTGCGTGCACAATTTCAAGGGTTACTTTATGGACAGTTGTTCATTCTGTGGGTTTGTCTACAATTTGGGGTCCCATAGTGAACTTGTGACTCCCCAGATTGCTTTAGAGTGCTCTTTATTTACAAGGTCAGATGCTTTCCCCTCTGAGGGAGTTGGGCTCCTCCTTGACTGCCCCAATGAGAGTGTTTATCCAAAAGTTAGCTGGCCTCCCAGGTGTCCCTGCAGGAGCCATGGACCCTGCTGACAGACATGTGTGCCTGCTTCTGCGCCCAGGGGAGCTCGGGCAGAGCAGTGTGTGTACCTGTCATAGACCTGCTTACAGCCTGGAGCTGTGCTGCTGAAGACCCCAGCCCAGCCGCTGCACAGTGAATTCTGTGTGGATCTCGTAGGTCTCCTATAAGTCAGACCATGTGTGTTAGTTATTGAGTGCTGCGTAGCAAATTGCCTGCAAATTCAGTGGCTCAGCACAACAATAAATACTTTTTTCATACAGTTTCTGTGGTTCAGAAATTTGGACTGTTTAGCTGGGTGGTTTTGGCCAGGGGTTACAGTCACAGTGTTAGCAGGACGGTTGGAGGGCCTGCTTCCTCTGTGGCTCTCAGGATGCTGGCAAGCTGGTGCTGGCTAATGGTGGGGGCCTCAGTTTCTTGCCACATGGGAGTTGCACAGAGCCACTAGTTTCCCTCAGAGCCATAGTCTCTGAAATCACATGCTGTCATCTTTGCAGCATCCTGTCATCTACACAGGGCAGCCCTAGTCATTGTGACTACACAAGGTCACTGACACCAGGAGGCAGGACTCACTGGGGATTGCCACACCATCCCAAACACGCTTTCCAATTGGTAAAATCCCTCCTGCCATCTCATCATTAGCATAAAGATGAATAAGATGCTTACTGAGTACAGTACTTATTGAATGAGCCATATTCTGGGGAGTTTGCAGAGGTGGCTGCATAGACACAATAGAGAAAAGCTTCATTCTTACTGCGTGTGTGGTGGAAGTATTCAAACATTTCTCTTTTTAAATCAGTGATAACAGCCAAAACCGGTTTGGCTCAGTGGATAGAGCGTCAGCCTGTGAACTGAAAGGTCCTTGGTTCGATTCCGGTCAAGGGCACGTACCCTGGTTGTGGGCACATCCCTAGTGGAAGGTGTGCAGGAGGCAGCTGATCGATGTTTCTCTCTCGATGTTTCTAACTATCCCCTTCTCTTCCTCTCTGTAAAAAATCAATAAAACATATTAAAAAAATAAATCAGTGATAACAATCTTGCTTTTACAAAGAAGAAAATAAAATCACCTTTAATTCTAACTTCCATGGTACCAAAGTGCTTTTTTCCCTTTTTTCTATGTAGTGCTTTTTTTTTCTTTGTGCTCTATATAGCAGATACATCCCTCTATGTAGTCTATAGTAATAAAAGTGTAATATGTTAATTAGACCACGCAACCTTCTGGACAAAGCTGAGGCTGCGAGGGAAGCCCTGGTCTCGGGAGCCAGAGGGAAGCCGGTGCTGGCAGCCAGGGGAAGGAAGGCTACTCTTGCACGAATTTAGTGCATCGGGCCTCTAATATGTATGTATTTATAAAATGGGACCATACTGTACTGTTTTGTAACCTTATTTTTCCACTTAAAATATCATGGTCATTTTTGCATATCATTAAGTAATATTTTTCAACCTCAGTTTAAAAAATATTTTTATTGATTTCAGAGAGGAAGGGAGAGGGAGAGTGAGATAGAAACATCAATGCACACCCTCTACTGGGGATTGAACCTGCAACCTGGGCATGTGCCCTTGACTGGAATCGAACCTGTGACCCTTCAGTCTGCAGTTCTATCTATTGAGCAAAACCAGCTAGGGCTTCAACCTCACTTTTAATAGGAGCCTACTATTCTGCCATAAGTTTATCATAGTTTATTTAGCTACTCACTGTTGTACATTTAAGCAACATCCCAGCTTTTTCTCTTAGAAGCAGTGCTGTGGTGAAGTGCACTGTGTCCTAAATCTCGCTGTGTAGCCTTGGTCATTTCTGGGCATAAATTCCCAGACCTGTAACTTCTGGGGCACCAAACGCAGGTGTGTTCAGAGATTTGATTCTTTTTATCAGGAGCCACCTCTCCTTGATGCCTTTAGAGTTAATCTTCATCTGGCAAAGTTTGCAGGTGACTCTTCCTAGGCATTGGGCTGAGAACATCAATGTGAGTCTCTGCTAACTTGATAGATTAAAAGATAGAAGAAGATAAAAAGTTTGTTTATCTGAAGTATGCCCCACTTAATAAAAAGTCAGTTAACTCTTGCCGTAGGAATTGCATGGAGGTGGTGGGAGGAGGTGGGGAGCAGCCTGGCCACCTGGAATGACCTGCCAGCCAATTCAAGCAGAAACCCAAGCAGCCTCCCCTGCAAGAAGCTGTTTTCTCCACCTGTGCTGTGTGCAGAAAATTAAAAAATGGACTTTTTTATGTTTCACCCCTCATTTCTGCCCACCCCAAAACTGAAGGTCCTGCTGAGCCGCGGAACAGAAAGGGGCAGAGAGTAGAAGCACTGGGGGTACTCGTCCCCAGCAAGATCATTTATCTTCAGAGCATTGAAGGCAGCCACGATCTTTGCGGGCTGCCGATGGTTATTAGGATGGCATTGTGGTCACATCTGTTCTCAGCTTCTGCGCTGTTTAGCTGAGGGCTCAGTGATGGACAGACCTTTGGAGCCCAGCCTAGTGTCTGATGCTTCTGTGTCCTCACAGCTACTTTTGGCCGTTGGAATAATTCTGCCTCAGGCCCCAAAAGGGCAGGAGTGGGAAAGAGAAGAGAACTACCATTTTACTCAACTCCTAGCTCCTACTTGCCAGACATTACTCTTGTTTTTATTCTTGCTGACTGCCTTTCCCCTCTCCAAAAAAGGAAAAGAAACAGGCATTTCATCGACATTATTTTATTCAAGTGACAAAGTACCTAATCACCATCATAAATAATGTGCACCTTAAAAATTTCTCTTATGTGTGAACTTTATGAGCAAGTAAATATTGCCTCATTTGTGGTTTTTGCTTTCTTTGCTTGGTCTCAAGAGCTTTACAACCTGCAACAGCCCACGCACATTTAAATGGTTGAGGTATCAGTATGCTGTTTTTGTTCACCTAGAGAAAACACAGACCTTTTCCCATCGAGGGGTGATAACATGTTGCATTCTTTTGTGAGCTGGAGCCTGAATTTTGGACCTGTTACTGAAGAATCCATGTTTCTCTGTGCGGTTCTGATTTACCTAGGGATCATTTCAAGTGAAGAGTTGTTCCTAGCTTATTTTACTGTTGTTTTCTTCTTGGAGCCGTTTTCTGTCATTTACGAAGACTGGGCACAGGGGGTGGGGGAGGTGGCTGAAACTGGCTCGTGGGCCTCAGCTGTGCACCCCGTGCTGCCTCCTGCGGTGGAAACCTGCCCAGGGGCATGCTTCTCAGGAGGCCAACCTTTCAGTGCCTGTGCCTTCCTTGTGTAGCAAACTCTGCTTAAAGAACACATTTTCACTTTCCCATGTGTTCAGAACCTTCCAGATTCTGTTTTGGTACATTGTCACCTTGTCTCCAAGGAGACCTGTGTTGATTTTATGGATGAGATGGGCAGAGAACTAGGAGGCCAAGTCCTATGAGAACTAGCTCCCAAACTCTTATTTTCCTCTATTTCCTTGACTTTACCAAATTTTTCTCCAAATATATCTTTTTAAAAAAAGGCAAAATTCAGGAGCCTCTCTTCTACCAAAGTCTTAAGCAGTAGTTTGAAAAATGGAGTTGCTTCTTTTAAAAAAATTAAACCACCGCTCTCCTTACTGGACACACAAGGCGAAGAAGGGCCTGCCTCTACAACACGCCTCCTTGAAGTGCTGGTCTCTGTGGAACAAGTGGTAAAGGCAGGTTTTCTCGAGATTTTTGAGATGATATGAGTGGAAATATAAAAGAAAGGCTTAGAAAAGAATTTGAAACCTAAAGGCACTCTAAATGCTGGTGGGGCCAGCCAGGACAGCACAGGAGAGAGGGAAGTGAGACTGCTGGGTGTGGGGCTCTGATGTAGGCAGCCTGGGCTGAAGGGGACCTTTAGAGCCTTAGAGCCATTTTCTGGGTGCACCACGCCTGGGTCACCTGAGGGGAGAAAACAGAGCTGCTTTTAAGAGTTTTCTAGGAGGGATGGGCTATTAATTCAACTTCACTGTCTGGCAATTGTTATTTCTTTTGGAAATTGTTATTTCTAGGTTAACCCACTGCTGACTTTCCCCACATCTCACTGGAGATATACTGTCTTTTGAGTTCTGATACTTGTCATTTTCTGAAAACTCATTATAATAACTTCAATGAATTTATATTTTGAAATTTGAATACAAGCGAGGCTATATTGTAATTGTGATATTTTTCTGAAAGAAGAGATCTGAAAAGCATATCATAATGAAATCTTTCTGATCTAATATGCATTTTATCTGAATGCTTGATGTTGAGTTGAAGTTGTCCAGTTGAACTGTTTACCCTCCAGAAAGATAACATGTTATGTCTTTGATCTCATATTCATTTTCTGTCTCTATGTCTCTGTACTGCTCCATGTCAACCATCCCATCCCCTACACCTGCATCCCCCCTCTCTCTTTTGTTCACTCCAATGCCTATAGATAATTGCTTTTATTTCTTTTCAATATATTTTGGACTTGGAATCAGGAAATCTCCCAGACACAGGCTTCTCCTTGCTGTCCTGTCCCAGGGCTGTTATGAGACCTCTTTGCTCCATGTCTGGCCTTATCATCCATAGGATGGCTTCTGAGGAGTGGGAGAGAAAGCTGCCCAGATCCCAGACTTTATGTCCCAAGTACCCTTTGACTACTAAAGAAATATCAAATCTGCTACCACAGTTAAATCCATAAAAAGCCTCATCCTTCTCCAAGTGCCTGAGTGAGCTAGGGCCTTATCTCTAGTTTTCCTGAGACCATACTTTTGAGTTGTGAAAGCATTTCTTGATTTACATTTTCTTTGATTGCATCTGAGAAAGCCTGTTGGCTTGACAACAGTTGCTATGGAGATGATACTTATGGTTAGTGCTGTGGGCAATCACCAGAAAGCATAAGGTGCTTCTTTATTCAGGGTTTGGAACAGATTCTGTTATAAAGCACATGAAAGTGACTCACCCTAACCTTGTTTTCTCCTGAATATCATCTGGGGATCTTCATGACATATATTCCAACTGTGGTAGTCATTATAATTTGCCGCTGCTGCCTTTACTTTTCTAAGGAGTCTGGAATTTGAGATATTTGTTTTTGAAGGATAGATATTAAAAATGAAGTTTTAAACAATTATCCTCTGGTCTGACTTATACGTAACACTGACATGTCTGACAGGAGGAAAAACAGATAAACTGCTGTTGGGAACAGACCTACTAACCTGGCTGTGACGACTCTTAGATTTTTGTTGGTAGGTAACAGTCACCACCAGAATGTTTGAGGTGGGTGAGGGTTTATTATTTCCGCCACAACCTTCCTGCCAGATGTGATGGAACAAGTAGTTGTGAGACCTAATTCTGCTGTACAGGATTTTATGAAAGAGACACACATTAACTAACAAGCAGGCACAAAACAGCCCTACAAACTCTTCCGTTCGCTTGCTAAAACCCCAGCGCTCAAGCAGATGCTGTAACTTCTAGACTTAGAGGGTGTGTGGCTCTGTCCTCAAGACCACAAGTCAGTTACCAGGCCTTACAAAAGACCCACTGGGATAAAGAATAGAGAATGCTTACTTCTTATAGCCGGTTATTTGTCAGCGTTGTGGGAAGACTGGTTAAAAGCTATGAGCCAAATAAACTATTGATACACATTCAAAACAGAAGTCTGTCTATGGTGGCTTTAGGAATAAGGATAAAAAAGAAAGACTTTTATAGTGTTGAAAATTGTCCCTGTGATATAGGTAACCTCACTAATGCAGGGGATAATTTAAGATGACGTTACTAAAGTTTAACTCAGCTTCCATTCTGAACTGGATTCACTTTGTACTTTGACTCCCTAAGTATGTGCTCCCCACTTGCTCAAGGTCACCTTGTGAAAAACAGCTGAATGGTTGCTTTGCTATCTTCCCTTGGGCTGAGACACTGAGACGTTGGCCACATGGCCTGTCAGGAACCGACACAGCAGGAGTGGGTGGCCTGTATTCTAATCTGGACCACACTCTAAAGATAGTGACACCAGGGGCTTCATTATCCACACCCTGGGACGGGCCATGTCATGACACTATGCATGTCGGAAGTGGATGTTCCCTTGTGCAGGAGCCTCCTGCATGGCGGATGGGAGTTTATTACCTCTAGGTCAAACAACAGCTGAGCATGCTGAGCTGCCTGTCAGTTTGGGGCATCTTATGAGAAATCAGATCAGATTTATTTGCAGTCTGGCTGGCTTGCAAGATGTGGAATTATTTTAAGCATTACAATGCAAATATCAGGTGAGGCCCTTCACAGACACTTTAATAACAAGATATCTACTTGAGCCACATTAATTTGCCTGGATTGCATGTATCATTCAGGTTTATCTCATTGGAAATTTTATGAGGTCCTTAAAGAGTGTCTTGTTTTTGGATGAAGGTGTTTTACCAGGAGGTTTTCAATATGGCAGTAAATCATCATTAGAAAGGAACAGTGATGAGAATTAGAGTGGGCAACTTGTTAGAAACCATGCAAGCAAGGAGAGAGAAGAAAATATTTCCAGTTTTGAAAGAAAAACCCACCAATTTAGAATTATATACTCAGTGAAATTACCCTTCAGAAATAAAGGAGAAATACTTTCTTAGACAAAAAAAAACAGAGAATTCATCTACCAGGAGACCTATCTTGCAAGAAATGTTAAAAGAAGTTCTTTGGGCAGAAGTAAAATGATATAGGTAAGAAACCTGCATCTCCATAAAGAAATAAACAGTATAAGAGAAATAATAAATTAAAATGAAATAAATTTTTATTCTTTTTTTGCTTCATAAAATTCTATTTTTAAAATTTATTTTCCAATTACAGTTGATGTACATTGTATTAGTTCCAGATCTATAATCCCATGATTAGACATTTATATAAGTTATGAAATGACCACACTGATAAATCTAATACTATATATATATATATATATATAGTTATTTCATATTATTGACTATATTCTCAATGCCATACTTTATATCCCCATGACTATTCTGTAACTACCAATTTGTATTTAATTCCTGCACCTTTTACACTCATTTCCCTCTACCCCCTCCCATCTGGTAACTGTCAAAATGTTCTCTGTATCTATGAGTCTCTTTCTGTTCTGCTTGTTTGTTTATTTTGTTTTTTAAGTTCCATATGAAATCATCTGGCATTTATCTCTTTTTTTTTGGACTTATTTCACTCACTACAATACCCTTTAGGTCCATTCATGTTGTTGCAGATAACAAGATTTCATTCTTTTTTTAAATCCTCATTTGAGGATGTTGTTTCATTGCTTTTCAGTGAGAATGGAATAGAGAGAAAAAGACAGAGAAATATTGATATGAGAGAGACACATTGATTGGTTGCCTTCTGCACGAGTCCCGACCAGGGCCTGAGCCAGGAAGGAGCCTGCAACTGAGGTATGTGCCCTTGACCGGAATCGAACCTGAGACCCTTTAGTCCATAAGCTAACACTCTGTCTACGCCAAACTGGGCAGGGCTCATTCTTTTATATGGCTAAGTCATATTCCATAGTATATATGCACCACATCTTCTGATCCATTAATTTACTGATGGGCACTTACGTTACTTCCATGTCTTGGGTATCCTATATAATAAAAGGCTAATATGCAAATTGTCCCCTCTGGAGTTTGACCCCCTGGGAGTTCGACCGCTTGTTATGATGTGCACTGTCCACCAGGGGGGTGGTGTGGAATGAAGGAAGGCCCCAGCTGGCATCCGGCAGCTGGGGAAGGGAGGCCGCAGCTGGCAGCTGGGGGGAAGGAAGGCCCTGATCAGCCTTAATCGCTGGCCAGGCCTAGGGAACATACTGTGCAAGAATTTTGTGCACTGGGCCTCTAGTTGTAAATAATGTTGAAGTGAACATATGGTTGTAAATGTTTTTTTGATTTGGAGTTTTGGGTTTCTTCAGATAAATACTCAGAAGTGGAATTTCTGGGTTCTTCTTTGTCTTTTGCGATCATCTCTGTTTTAAATCTGTTTTACCTAGTGTAAGTTTTGCTACCACAACTTTTTCTTTTTTTGTTTCTATTTTCATAAAATATTTTTTCCATCTCTTTACTTCAGTCTGTGTATGTCTTTTGATCTGAAGTGAGTCTCTTGTAGACAGCATATGTAAGGGTCTTATTTTGTTATCCATTCATCCACTGTGTGTCTTTTGATTGGAGCATTTAATACATTTGCATTCAAATTAATTATTGGTAAATATGTACTTATTGCCATTTTATTCATATTTTTGATTTTTAAATTTTTTTTGTCTTCCAAAAGAAGACTCTTTACCATACTATCTAATAAAAGAGTAGTATGCAAATTGACTGTTCCTCCGATCAAGCCATGCCCATCAGCTAATCAGGAGCAAATTATGCAAATAAACCCTAATCAAGATGGCTACAGCCTCTGAGAGCAGGAAGAAGACTTGGGTTTCCCTGGCAACAGAGGAAGCCAAGCTTTCCGCCTGCCATTGCCAGCCTAGGCCTCCACTCAATACTGCAAAGTTTCAATTCTAGAAGATATAGCCCAACAAAAATGGCAGCAGCCACGGAGCGGAGAGAGCAGAGGATAGGGTTGCCTGGGTGATCGAGGAAGCCAAGTTTCTGCAGCTCTGGCCGGCCTAGGCTTCCACTCCAGGCTACAATGTTTCAATTATAGAAGGTAAATAAATGTCCCAACAGAAATGGCTGCCAGAGTGAGCAGAAGGCTTGGCTCTGCTCAAGGCTGCAAAGTTTCAATTGTAGAACATAAAATAAATCCCAGCTACCAGGGCCTCTGCTTGGGTCGCTAGGGGGCATGGCTGGCCTGCAAACCACCACAGGCCTCTCACCCAGGCTGTCCCACACCCCAAGGGAACCCCAACCCTGATCCAAGACACCCTTCAGGGCAAACCAATTGGCCCCATCCATGCACTGGCTTCTATCCTATTTAGTAAAAGAGTAATATGCAGATTGACCATCACTTCAACACACAAAAGGGCTGCCCCCATGTGGACACAAGATGTCCATCAGGGGAGGGCAGTTGGGAAGGGCCAAGCCTGCAAGGGAGGGCAATTAGGGACAAGCAAGCCTGCAGGGGAGGGCAGTTAGGGGTGACCAGGCTGTCAGAGGAGGGAAGTTGTGGGCAAACAGGCTGGCAGGGGAGCAGTTAGACATCAATCAGGCTGGCAGGGGAGTGGTTAGGGAGTGATCAGGCTGGCAGGCATAAGCAGTTAAGGGCAATGAGGAAGGCAGGCAGGTGAGCAGTTGGGAGCCAGCAGTCCTGGATTGTGAGAGGGATGTCCAACTGCCCGTTTAGGCCTGATCCCACCAAGATCAGCCAAGGGGTCCCAGATTGGAGAGGGTACAGGCTGGGCAGAGGAACAATCCCCCACAACCCCATGCATGAATTTTGTGCACTGGGCCTCTAGTTTCTTATAATACTGGTTTGTTGGTGATAAACTCCTTTAGGTTTTTTCTTACCTGGGAAGCTCCTTATCTGTTTTTGGGTTCTAAATGATAGCTTTGCTAGGTAGAGTAATCTTGGTTGTAGGTCATTGCTTTTCATCACTTTGAATATTTTCTGCCAGTTCCTTCTGACCTGTAATTTCTTCTGACTGTTGAGAATTCAGCTGACAGTCTTATGGATAACTAACAGTCTTATGTAGGTAATTAATAGCTTTTCTCTCGTTATTTTTAAGATTCTCTTTAAAGATTGTCTTTAACCTTTGGTATTTTAATTATGATGAATGTTTATGTGAGCCTCTTTGCATTCATCCTGTTTTTGGACTCTCTTTGCTTCCTGAACTTGTATGTCTAGTTCCTTCACTAGGTTAGGGAAGTTTTCCATCATTATTTTGTCAAATAGGTTTTCAGTTCTTTGCTTATAGCAGTTGTGTTCTTGCCAAATTGTATATGCTTTTACAATCTTTGTTAATTTAGTAGATAAAAGTGTTCTAGCTGTAATTTACATATATTTTCTTAAAAGTAAGGCTGACTCTTTATAAATACATTTATTAGCTATCTGAATTTTATGTGTGTGCAAATTGCTGTTCTTGTTATTTGCTATTTTTTCTTCTTTTTCTTATTAATTGAAATCTTGTCTTTCCTATATCATGTTCTTCCTACTTGGGCCTACTCAGAGACCAGGTTAGAGCAGAAAGTCTTGTGGAAGAGATTTCATGAGAGTTTGAGTCATCACAATGCATATTCTCTCAGTTTTACAAATACTTATTCAGCATCTTTTTCATGCCAGGCACTTTCTAGACACTTGGTATATAGCAGTGGACAAAAAAGATACACATGCATCTTGCATTCTGGTGTGTTGGGGTGTGTGGAGCTCTAAGAAATAATACCAAAATAGTCAAATGTGTCAGATGATGAGGAATGTGATGGTGGAAACAAGGCAGGGAAGGACAGTGAATTCCTGGTAGGAACTTTTAGAGAAGCCATTTGCACCAAGACCCGAGGGAGGGAGGGAGGAGTCATGCAGAGTCTTGGAAAGACATTCCAGATGGAGGGAATGCCCAGCATGTGTCCCAGAAAGGTGCAGTGCTGGTTGAATTTCAGAAATAGCCAAAGAAACTTGTGGCCTGCAAGTAGGGTGTAAGGGTGGTAGTGCTGTTAGGAAGGAGGTGAGGGGAAGCTAGGGCCAAGGTATGTAAAGCCCCATTTCAGAACTGCTTTAGAAATAAAAGGGATGGGGATACCCAGTGGGTTGGAGAAAAGCAGGGCATCAAGCCAACAAACCTGATACGCTCTCTAAGCTGGAATGAGGGGAAGAAACATGGACAGTACAGCATGGACGCCACTGCCTAGTCTTTCCAAAACTCTGGAAGGTTGATGACCTTCTGCAGCATCACTTGCAAATCTGAAGCCTTCAGAAGAAGGTGGACTGAGGCTGTGAACATGGTATATTAGCAGATGTTATTAATCAGCGTAGAAATCATTCTCTATTCAAGCAAAATCGCGTTGATATGTTTGAGATAAGTGAAAAACCTTTAAAATCAAATGAAAAATTTAAAAATCAAAACAGAAGCTGTAACTTAAAGAAGTCTGTGGAGTTTAGGAGATGGAATGTGTATTCTTCATGCTAACCATGAACAATTTTACACTGAAATCATGCTGCCTGTTAGTACCAAACTCATTAATAATCCCAGGCCATTCAGCTACAGAAAACTCACAATATAGAGAAAGCCTAGGTGTGCGTTGGAAGTGGGAAAGCCTTTATGAAGATGTCTCAGCTCACTGATCATCAGAGAGTTCATACTAGACAGAAACTTTATGGTGCAGTCTGTGTGGGAAAGTCTTTCTCAGAAAATCCAGGCTCACTGAACATCAGAGAATACACATGGGACTCAAAACAGTATGAATGCACTGAATGCGACAAAACCTTCCTCAAGACATCCCGGTTCAACAGACAACAGAAAATGCGCACGAGAGAGAAACCTTTGATGTGTAGCGAATATGGAAAAGCGTTCGTCAAAAAGTCTTGGCTCATTTATCACAAATGAACTCACACCGGAAAGAAACCCATGGATGCAGCCTACGTGGGAAGACCGTCTCTACAAAGTTCAGTCTCACTAAACTACCCCTCAGAAAACTTACACAGAGAGAGACCTTGTATACGCCCGGAATGTGAGAAAGGCTGTATTGAGAAGAGTCGTCTTATTGCACATCAGTGAACTCAGACAGGAGAGAAACCCTATGTTTGCAATCTATATGGCAAAACCTTCTCTACGAAGCTTAATCTCACTACACATCAGAGGAACTCACACAGGAGAAGAACCTTTCTTATGCAGTGAATGTGGGAAGCGCTTCTCAGTGAAGCACTGTCTCACTGGACATCGACGAACGCGTACTGGAGAGAAACTCCGTGTATGTGTTGCGTGTGAAAAAGGCTTCACCATCAAGTGTGATCTCACTGTACATCAGTGAAGTCAGACTTCAGAAAAACCACATATGTGCAATGAGTGTGGAAAGGTCTTTATTGTGAAGAGTCGTCTGATTGTACATCAGCGAATGCCCATGGGAGAGACACCCTATGTGTGCGGTGAATGTGGGAAAGGATTCCCAGTGAAAATGCAGCTGATTGTACATCAGTGAACTCAGACGGGAGAGAGACCTTATGTATGCAGTGTATGCCGGAAAGGTTTCACAGCGAAGTGTAATCTCATTAGACATCAGCTGAAACATACAGAGTAGCCCTATGTATGTAATTTGTTTGGAAAATGCTTCACTATGAAGACTGATTTCACTTTACACCGGCAAACTCGTACTTAAGAGAAACTATGTGCAATGAATGTATGAAAGGCTGCATTATGAAAAAATATTCGTATATACATGAGGAAAACTCACGCTACAGAGGATCCCTACACATGCAGTAACTGTGGTACAGGCTTTAGGAGGATGACAGGCATCAGAAGTTTCACTCAGGAAACACTTCCTTTGCATGCACTAAATGAACAGAATTTTCCTTTAGCAACAATGATCTTATCCATCAGAGAATTCACATGGGAGAGAAATCCTATGAATGTAATGAATGTGGTAAAACTCTCACTACAAACTCAGGATTCTATGTTCATCAAAGAAAACATACAGCCGGAAGGCTCTAAGAGTGTAACAATTGTGGGACAGCTTTTAAAAAATACATTTTATTGATTTTTTGCAGAGAGGAAGGGAGAGGGATAGAGAGTTGGAAACATCAATGAGAGAGAAGCATCAATCGGCCGCCTCCTGCACACCTTCCACTAGGGAGGTGCCCACGGCCAAGATACATGCCCTTGACCACACTCAAACCTGGGACCTTTCAATCCACAGGTTGACGCTCTATCCACTGGGCTAAACCGGTTAGGGCTACCTTTTCTTTCAAATATGTTTTTATTGATTTCAGAGAGAGGATGAGGGAGATAGAAACATCCATAGTGAGAGAGAATCATTGATTGGCTGCCTCCTGCACACCCGCTATGGAGGATCCACCCTGAAACCTGGCCGTATGCCTTGATGGGAAATCAAATTGTGACCTGGTCCATGGGTTGACACTCAACCACTCTGCCACACATGCCCAGCTTTCTTTTCATAGTCATATCCTTGCCCTAACCCTGGTTTTTGTCATCACAGTTCTCTTTATACCTATAATTTTTTAACATTTATGAAATATTAGAAAAATTGAGTCATTTACATGTATCCTTTTGAGATAGGCTATTGACCATGTGATATGTACACAATATATACTGATCTCTGTCCCCAGTTTTTGGTACAAGCACCTGAAACTCTTCTAAATTTTAAGTGATAGCATGTAATAGGGTTTAGAAATAGAGTTCATGATCAATAATGCCTATTGAGGAAGGATCCATAAACCTTTATTAGGAGGCTATGCAGAGACTTTGCAGGGGGAACACATCTGAGTATGGGGAGGGTGCTGCACCCCAACTTCATGGGGACAGATGCTCCTGTGCTTGGGCCTCTTCCATTCCTTACACAATGTATCTGTTTGCCTGTTCATCTGTAACCTCAATGATAAACATTTAGATGTGCATTTGTTACCACTGTACATTTGGTAAAAGGTCTGCCTAATCTCTGGATGCTGGCATTTTTTTAATCAAAGGGACAGGGAAACAACAAAGATGTATGTTGGAATTTCACGCTTTTTTTTTTCTTTATGCAATACATTTTCTTTATATTGGGGAAAAAAAAGAAATAAAAGGGATGTAGATTGTAGAATTATCTTCTGATAAAGGAGCAAGTGCTTCCCAACTTTGTTAGCCCAGACCAGAGTTAGTGAAATATAAGAGAAAGAGGAGATGCATTAGATTTGTAATACATGATTGCAGTGTTTTGGATTATGGATCTACAGTCCTATGATAATAATGAAGAAGGCAATTTTCTAAAATTTGAGAAAACCTGTTTGCAGAAGGCTATTTGGACTTCTGCCTTATCATTCCATCGTATTCCATCTCTGAGGTTGTCGGTGAGTGATTTCTACCTTTAGGCATTAGGTCATTTCCCAAAAGAACAATCTGATACCAGAGTCTGGTTTCAAAGAGAGCAAAACAGAATACCTCTTTGCTTTTTTGAATTAGTAGAACCTGTGTACCCAGCTATCAATATTTGAAGCAATGTCTCAGTACAAGAACATATTTCCGTGATTGTCAAAAGATGTTTTTTTCATTCAGTAATCAATTTGTTTATCCATTGTATGTTATTGATTACCTGCTATGTCACGCACAGTACTGGGTATTGGGAATATAATGATGAACAGCGCTGACACGGAGCCACTTCCCACTGATTGTTCAGACTTGTGGGGATAGGCAGACATTCTCCAACTAATCCTACAAAGAAGTATTAATTATAAACTGTAATAAGTGCCAAGACACGTACACAGAAGGTATCATGAGAATATGAATCAGGGGAATCTGGACTCATCTGGGGTGCCAGGAAAGCTTCCCTGAGGAAGTGAAGTTGAGCTAAAGAATGAGGAGTGACAATGAGGTGAAGTGGTGTAAGAAGAACATTCCAGGGAGCAGTAGCTGCATGTGCAAAGGCTCTGAGGAAAGACAGAATGGGGTAACTTGGGGTATTCTTATATAATGGCTAGAAAATGTGTCATAGTATTTGTGTGTGTGATGTGCAATTGAGTCAGCTCTGATTCCTGGCAATCCTATGAATGAATGATGTCCACAATGTCCTGTTCTCCACAGCTCTGCTCAGCTCCTGTAGACTCATGCCTATGGCTCTTCTTTATGGAGTCAAGCTATTTCATATTTGGTCTTTCTTTTTTCCTGCTGCCTTCTGTTTTCCCCAGCATTATTATCCTTTCCAAAGAACCCTGCTTTCTTAAGATGTGCTGAACGGAGACAAAGTTATATACATTTTGAGCCATAAACATTTACCCTTTAAATATGGGGAAGGTTCCCTGTCTGGAATACTCTACTTGATTATAATAGGTGGCCGCTGACTTAAAATGGTTTGACTTAGGATTTTTCAACTTTACAATGGTGGGAAAGTGATATGTATTCAGTAGAAACCATATTCTTTAAATTTTGAATTTTGATCTTTTCACTGTTTAATAATAGTGGATACTCTCTGGTCATGTTAGGAAGCGACATCTAGATGCAGCTTCTGGTCAGCTACATGATCAGGAGGGTAAAACTACCTATGCGCTACAGTGTATTCATTGTGTTTGATGATTTTTTTCTAACTGTGGGCTAATGTAGGTGTTCTGAGCACGTTTAAGATAGGTTAGGCAAAGCTATGATGTTTGGCATTAAAGCATTTTCTAGTTACTATATTTTCAACATATGCAACCCCATTGTGAGTTGAGGAGCATCTATAGGTAACTAATGTTATTTTTGTTGTCTGCTTTTCTAGTGTTTGGTCTTTACTTGTGATACACTCACCGAAATTACTTGAGCAAAGATCTCCTTCTTTGGGAAGTGGCGCTTAGTTGGGTAACGCATGTACCTGGGGGGAAATGCCAGCCCAGCGTGTGTTGGAGAGCTCAGAAATCTGGCCCTCATTCGCCCTTGACTGGGGGTGTGGGAGGGAAGAGGCATAACACATAGCAGTTGGAGCCAGCATCAGCCAGGAGGGGATGACTGAATGAAAATAAAAAATTCAGAGCTCTCCGAAAGCATTACAGACCATTATGGGACTTGAAATTAGAAACATTGTGTGCATTTTTAATATTCTGCTAGGAAAGAGACTGTAGCCACATTAATGTTTAATGCATGGATGACCGTAATAGCGGAACAGCTCTCCATGGTCCAGTTAGTTCTAGCCTTGTCTAGAAGAAAGAAGTTGGGTTCTATTTTAGGCCAGAATTTGGGAACTGCATTCTCCTGTGGAATGAGACCCTGAGGGCTGAGTTGCCTTTTCTCTCCTATGAACAGATACATTTGGTAGAAGAAAAATGGTTTGTTTTGTGTTATTTGTCCCAACCCTCCCCTTGTATATATGTTATGCGTAATTTTTGGAGGTCATACAGTTTGGTAATTTAAATATTTTTACCGGTTTTCTCTCCAGATTTTCATAGAATCAGCTATAGACTTTCTTTCTTCCTTTCTTTCTTTCTCTTTCTTTTAAATTATTTATTTAAAAAATTTTTAAATCTTTATTGTTCAGTTTATTAATTACATTGTTTCCCCTTTTTATCTCCCTATAGCTCCCCTCCTCACTGTACCTATCGCACCTCCATCCTCACCTCCCCCTCCCCACTGTCCTCTCCCATTGTTGCAAGATTTTTGTCCAGTCTCTTGCTGTACTTCCCACAACCCTTTTCTCCCTAAGAATTGTCAGTCCATTTCCTCTCTATGTCCATGATTCTGTTATATTCACCAGTTTATCCTGTTCATCAGCCTATCAATTCACTTAATTTTTATGTTCATTTGTTGATAGATGTGTATTTGTTGTTCATAATTTATATTTTTACCTTTTTCTTCTTCCTCTTCTTAAAGAATATCTTTCAGCATTTCATATAATGTTGGTTTGGTGGTGATGAACTCCTTTAGCTTTTTCTTATCTGCAAAGCACTTTATCCAATCTTCAATTCTGAATGATAGCTTTGCTGGATAGAGTAATCTTGGTTGTAGAATCTTGCTATTCATCACTTTGAATATTTCTTGCCACTCCCGTCTGGCCTGCATCGTTTCTGTTGAGAAATCCGCTGACAGTCGTATGGGTGCTCCCCTGTAGGTAACCAACTGTTTTTGTCTTGCTGCTTTTAATATTCTCTCTTTATCTTTTGCTCTTGGCATTTTAATTATGATATGTCTTGGTGTGGTCCTCTTTAGATTCCTATATATTGGGGTTCTGTGTACTTCTTGGGCTTTTAAGTCAGTTTCTTTCACCAGGTGGGGGAAGTTTTCAGTCACTATTTCTTCAAGTAGGTTTTCATTAACTTGCTCTCTCTCTTTTTCTGGGACCCCAATAATTCGGATGTTGGCATGCTTGAGGTTGTCCCAGAGGCCCCTTACGCTATCTTCAATTATCTGAATTCTTTTTGTTTCTTGCTTTTCTAGCCAAGTGGATTTTGCTTCTTTGTATTTCAAATCTTTGACTTGGTTCTTGTGGCCCTCTGGACTGCTTTTAGGACTTTGTGTAATATTTTTATTTCAGTCTGTGTATGCTTGATTTCTAGTTGGTCCTTTTTCATATCCGTGAGGGTCTCGTTTGTATCCTCAGAGGTCCTGTTCATTTCCTTGAGGGTCTCATTCATTTCCTTGTAAGTCTCATTCATTTCCTGGTTGGTCTTGTTTACTTCCTCATAGTTTTCATTAAGTTCATTGGCCTTTTCTAGGAGCCTCTTGAAAAGCCTTATAACTGTGGTTTTGAACTCTATGTCTACTCGTCTTTTCTCCTCCATTTCTTTCACACCTGATTTCTTTCCATATCTCTGCATGGTGGCTGCTTTATGTGATAGATGTCCTCTAAGGGTCAGTGGCACAGCCTCCCCAGTTATTTGAGATGGGTACTCTTACTGCAATCCTTTATGGGTTGTATTCAGTATTTTTGAATTTAAACCCAGCTTGTTGTTGTTAGCCCTAGGAGGGTTTGACCTCCAGGCCAATTGGCTATGAAGGGAGACTGTGTTCAGGTTGGATGGGTGGAGTCTCTGAGCTGAGCAGGCAGCCTCAGTGTCAGCTATGTCCTATGCAGCGCTCTCGCGCGCACGGATCTCTGTTGGATGGGGATGGCTGCAGGCACCTCCAAGAGAAAGCCGCTAGTCTCTTCCCCTTGCCAGACCACTCTGCCTCTCCCCAAATGAGTCTGCACACCCAAAGTCTAGTCCAGGGTTGTAAAACAGGTGGTTTCCGGGACCAGGAGACAATTTTCCAGGGAGCAAGTCGCGCATCTGTGCTGTCGCACAGTTTACTTTCGCGCAAACTTCTTTTCCCAGCTACCGGGTTTTTCCGCAGACTAGGAGACCTCTGCCATGCGCGGCTTCCAGGGTGCGTCCCCCGGACCTCGGAACTTGCCTGGCATTGGGGAATCTGTGCAGTGGGACGTCTCCACGTACCCCGGATCTCGGACCTTGCCTGGCGCTGGGGAATCCGTGTAGTGGTATGTCTTCGCCCTCCCTGTTGGAGAAATCCAGTTGGGGTTGCTGCTCCAGCCCTACAGCCCGTGTGCGCGCGACCAGGACAGCTCCTAACCTGTTTCTGCGTGATCTTCAAGGCTGCGCTCCCGCCGCTCTTCTGAGTCTCAGTGTCCCACCTTTACTTTTATTTGTGGAGTTTTCACTCAGCCAGCTTTCTGGCGATTCTGGGTGATGTTTGTTTTGTTGTTATGTTGTAGTTTTTGAATTGTTGCACAGGGCAGAACAATAGGTGTTCACCTATGCTGCCATCTTGGTTCTCTCTCTCTCTTTCTTTTAAAAAAAATATATTTTATTGATTTTTTTACAGAGAAGAAGGGGGAGGGATAGAAAGTCAGAAACATCGATGAGAGAGAAACATCGACCAGCTGCCTCCTGCACACTTCCTCCTGGGGATGTGCCTGCAACCAAGGTACATGCCCTTGACCGGAATTGAACCCGGGACCTCTCAGTCCGCAGGCTGATGCTCTATCCACTGAGCCAAACAGGTTTCAGCTAGACTTTCTTTAGAGTAGATCTGTTTGGGACAGAAAAAGAGAGTGGAATATATATTAGTCTTTTTTAACAAAATGTGTTTTTATTAATTTCAGAGAGAGATAAGGAGAGGGAAAGAGAATAGAAACATCAATGATGAGAGAGAATCATTGATCATTTGCCTTCTGCACACTTCACAGTGGGGATCCAGCCCACAACCTGGGCATATGCCCTGATCGGGAATCGAACTATGATCTCCTTAATGGGTCCACACTTGACCACTGAATCGTACTGGCTGGATGTGTCTCTTTTTATTTTTAGCATTTATTTGAGCAGTGATGCAACTGAAATTTTAGTTTGCTTGTGGATTAGAGTTATCCTCTATCACTAGGCAGATTGATTTAGACAGAGGTAATTGGGAGAGTATTTTATAACTAATATTGTTTAGCATTGCCAATGTTTGTTGACAATAGAAACCAGAATGACTTTTAGTCAGTTTTATTATTGTTTTAAAACTATCTAGACCACCACTGTCCAATAGAATTTTCTACAATGTTGGAAGTATTCTATGTCTGCACCATGTAATACCTTAGGCACTTGCTGCTTGTGACTAATGAATACTTTCATTATGGCTAGCATGATTGTGGAACTTAAATTTCATTGTGTTAAGTTTAAATTTCTTTTTTTGGGTCTATTTTATTTTATTTTATTTTTATTTTTAAAAAATATTTTTAATTGTTTTTTTTTGTAGTATAACTTATATTTAATAGTAGCACATATGTTTTCCTCCCCCCCCAATATCCTCCCCCCAGCCTCCCTTACCCCCCCCCAGCACTTGTCCCCACCTGCCCCCCTGCCCACCCCAGTGTCTTTCATTCATTGGTTATGCTCATATGCATGCATACAAGTCCTTCGGTAGATCTCCCCCAGCATCCGCCTCCCATCCACCCCAGCCTTCCCCCTGAAGCTTGACAGCCTGTTCAAGGCCACCCTGCCTCTATATCAGTCACTCTCCCCTGTTTCTTTTCTTCAAAAATATCTTGCATCTGCATACTAGAAATAAATGTATAAGGACAAAAAATGTTTGAGTATCAGTTTCAATGTCCAACTGTTCTGAGTCCCAGTTTCAATGTCAAATAGTTCTTTATGTGTACATGTCAGCAATGGTATCCAGATGGTGGACACATCATGGCAATGCAAGATCCATCCTCTCTGGTTTGATCCTGGGCCGCCTGCAGACATGCACAGCTGCTGACTGCTAGCATGGCAAGGTGTCGTCAGTGTCCCCCATCTCTGGACCGTCCTTGTGACTGGAACAGACCCGTCAATTCCTCACTGTCGCAGGAACCCACATGGTCTTGGAGTTGTTCTCTGAAAACACAGAAACACATTCTCGACCAAAAGTTAATAAAGGGATCCTCTCTGCAAAATAGACTTGGGATTCTTTTTATTTTTGCCTAAATGATTTTCCTTTGGCTTATTTTGACACCATGTGTGTTTTTTCATGGGTGTCCTGCAGTTGGCTTTACAAATGGAAGTTACTTTTCTGGAGTGAGAATTTTCTAGATGTATTTTACTTACAGGATATTTTTCCTTACATGATATTACCCCACTGTCCCCCCCCCCTTTTTGATTAATGGGGGCTTTTGGAAATTTTATCTTGTAGTCTTGGTAATTTTAAATGTTAATTTTTGCACACAAATATGACTGCTTTAGGTTCTTTGGATGTTAGGCAATTTTACAGTGAGATGAACTACTAATAGATATTTTAGTTAATGTTTTAGGAACAGCTTTTTGTCCAGTACGCTTAGATTTTCTTGAGTATTCACTTATTTCACTTGACCAATTTAAATTAATCTGAAAACTTGATTACTATTTTACTGTTAATTTTAATACTCAAGCAGAAATCTTAGTTTACCCTGTAAATATTAGTGGGAAGGAATATTTGCATTTTTGAGTAGGTCCCGAGCATTCCTGGTAATAGACTGAATTTAGATATAGAGCAGCTATTGCTGGCCGAGTCTCTGTCTGCCGCCTGGGTCCCCGTATGAGTTGTGTGTGGGAGGCGAAGCAGCCGTGGGGGTAGGAGACCTCCCTTAGGAGGGTTGAGAATTCAAACCCCTGCAAGGTTTGTGGATGAGGGTCTGTGCCCCACCTCTGTTGACCTTTTAGTTCTCTCCTGTTAGCCCATTGTGACTGTGCCTGTCTTAGGTTATTCCTTCCCTGAGGAATCTTACCGGTCTCTGGCTAACCAGCCATCCTCCGGGCCAAACAGGGTGATGTGAGGTTCAGTTCTGTCTCCTTTGTAGTCTATGCCCCCGTGGCCTCCACGTCCAGCACCTGCCTTGTGGTCCCCTCGCCTGCTGGCGGGGTCCCAGTACTGATCACATATCTTGGGGGACCCAGGTTTCTTCTCCAGAGAGGGCCCAGCTCACACCATTGGTCGAGAGACAAATCCATGATGCCATCTGCCCAGAGGCTTTAGCCACAACTTGAACTGAAAGCTCAGGCAACAGCTGTGTGTATTCGGATTGTAAGAAGAGGGTCCCTCTTGCCAAAAAGGGCAAGAGGGGTCAATATAGAATGCTCGGGTGTCTTCCCAGTGCCTTAATTCTTTCTGAAAGGGATTAATTCCTTTCCTATCCTTTTTTTAAATTGCTGCCAAGCATTCAAATAATTAGTTTGTAAGTTTATTTGGGATAATTGTATAATATGCTGTTTTCAAATATCAAAAATTATAATGACATTGTAGAATAATATCATGTAAGGGTATTATGGTGTTACTGGGGGTAAAGGAGGGCCTAGCCTAAGGACTGGTGTCCATAGGAGATGACAAGCTCTAGGCCATGTCAATTCAATCTCAAACTAGCTGCCAAAGTTTAAATTTCAATAGCTGTACGTAGCCAGAGGTTACTGTATTGGACAGGGTAGGGTTAGACAGCATGACACCTTATTGCTGCACCTGTTGCTTGGAGGATCTCACACCTGAAACGTTGATACAGCTTGCTTTTTGGTATTAGTGCTATGAATAGAGGCAGAAGACAGAGAGGTTGTGTCCCGGTCAAAAATTACCACTTTGCTTACAACTTAAGTGTAGTGATGAATGTATAAAATAGTATTCTTTTATTGAGTGCTTACTGTATAATAAAGATGTGTGAGCTATACCCAAATTGTGCTCTTCCTCACAGTTTATTCTTCTGTTAGTGTACATATTGGTCAGTGCAAGGATTGGATGGAGATTTCCCGCTTTCATTTGTAATTCAATATATTTTTTAAAATTATCTTTATTGTTCAGTTTATTAATTACATTGTTCCCCCTTTTTTGCCCTTATAGCTCCCCTCCACCTGGTACCCATCCCACCCTCCACCCTTACCCCCTTCCACTGTCCTCTCCCAAGTTGCATGATTTTTGTCCAGTCTCTTGCTGCACTTCCCACACCCCTTTTCTCCCCAAGAATTGTCAGTCCATTCCCTCTCTATGTTCGTGATTCTGTTACATTCACCAGTTTATCCTGTTCATCAGCTTATTAATTCACTTGCTTTTTAGATTCATTTGTTGATAGATGTGTATTTGTTGTTCATAATTTACACTTTTATCTTTTTCTTCTTCCTCTTCTTAAAGAGTATCTTTCAACATTTCATATAATATTGGTTTGGTGGTGATGAACTCCTTTAGCTTTTTCTTATTTGCGAAGCACTTTACCTGACCTTCAATTCTGAATGATAGCTTTGCTGGATAGAGTAATCTTGGTTGTAGATTCTTGCTATTCATCACTTTGAATATTTCTTGCTACTCCCGTCTGGCCTGCATCATTTCTGTTGAGAAATCTGCTGACAATCGTATGGGTGCTCCTTTATAAGTAACCAGCTGTTTTTCTCTTGCTGCTTTTAATATTCTCTCTTTGTCTTTTGCTCTTGGCAGTTTAATTATGATGTGCCTTGGTGTGGTCCTTTTAGGGTTCCTATATATTGTGGTTCGGTGCACTTCTTGGACTCCTAAGTCAATTTCTTTCACCAGGTGTGGGAAGTTTTTGGTCACTATTTCTTCAAATAAGTTTTCATTGTCTTGCTCCCTCTCTTTTTCTGGCACCCTTATAATTCGGATGTTGGTATGCTTGAGGTTGTCCCAGAGGCCCCTTATACTATCTTCAATTTTTTGGATTCTTTTGGTTTCTTGCTTTTTCAGCTGAGTGGATTTTACCTCTTTGTATTTCAAATCTTTAACTTGGTTCTTGGGGTGCTCTAGAGTACTTTTAGGTCTTTGTATAATATTTTTTATTTCAGTCAGTGTATGCTTAATTTCTGGTTGGTCCTTTTTCATATCCTTGAGAGTCTTCTTCATATTCTTGAGGGTCTCGTTCATTTCCTTGTCGGTCTTGCTTATTTCCTTATAGGTCTCGACCTTTTCTAGGAGCCTCTTGAGAAGCCTTATAGCCGTGGTTTGAATTCCATGTCCAGTCGTTTTTTTCCCTCCATTTCTTTCACATCTGATTTCTTTCCATGTCTCTGCATGGTGGCTGCTTCCCTAAGTTGGTCAATTAGCTTTTTGTAGTAGATGTCCTACAAGGGACAGTGGCTCGTCCTCCCCAGTTACCTGAGGTGGATATCGGTTGCACAGTCTTGCTGAAGTTAAGCTCAGGTTAATCGTTGTTAGCTCTTGGAGGGGTTGACCTCCAGGCCAATTGTCTGTGAAGTTCAGCTGTGCTCACGTTGGATGGGCAGAGTCTTTTGGCCAAGCAGACAGCGTCAGCTCCGCCCTATGTGGCCCCAGGGACTCTGTGCCGGGGGCAATGGCTGCCAGCACCTCTGAGAGAGAGCCGCTGCCGAGCTCCACTGGCTGCCGGAGAATTCAGACTCTCCCCAAATGAGTCTGCACACCCAAGGTCTCACCCAGGATCGTAAAACAATGCAGTCTGACGGTTTCCCCAATGAAAGAGCAAGTCGCAAGCGCTCTCTACTAGGTCAGGCAGCTACTCTCTTCCCAAGTTCATGCGCACTCCGCACAAGCTCGCCTTCTCCACAAGCCGGCACACTCCTGCAGAACCCTAACCTCAGCGTGCCCTCCCACTGTCCAGTTTTTACCCTGTGTGATAGTGGGTTCCCTGGACTTCGCCCAATAGCTGGAGAATCAGTCCAGTGGGACGTCTTTGTCTCCCCATTCGAGAAAACTGGACGGTTTTCAGCCGCTCGCCCTATCCGCTGGCCCGG
Source organism: Antrozous pallidus (assembly GCA_027563665.1). Classification (NCBI taxonomy): domain Eukaryota; kingdom Metazoa; phylum Chordata; class Mammalia; order Chiroptera; family Vespertilionidae; genus Antrozous; species Antrozous pallidus. The sequence continues at coordinate 17,928,245 of CM050518.1, read as the reverse complement.
GCGCTCCTCCAAACCTCTCTCCGTGCGTATCTTGAACGCTGTCCTCATCTGCTCCTTCGAGTCACAGTGTCTTATCTTCACTTTTATTTGTGGAATTTTCACTCGGCCTGCTTTCCGGTGATTCTGGAAGGTGTTTGTTCTTTCGTTAAGTTGTAGTTTTAAAATTGCTGTGTATGACGGCAAGATAGGTATTTTACCTATGCTGCCATCTTGGTTCTCCCTGTAATTCAATATTAACATGATAGGAGTTTAATGTTTGCAGATTATATGCTTTGTCAGTGATGGAGATAATGAAATGGTTTCTAACTTCTTAGAGTAAAACCTCTGGTTTCTAACTTCTTAGAGGAAAGACTCTGTACCTTTGCTTCCTTTGGCCATTTCCAAGTGGAAGTGTCTTTCCTTTGGGGTAGGCTATTAGAAGACGAAGAGGTCCTCTCCCCTGCCTTTATCACAGAGTCAACTGGTTTTGCCGGGAATAGGATAAACCCCCGCTGGTGGAAGGGGTCATATAGAGAAGAGGTCAGATAGTCTGTCAACCATTGATCTGGATGTCTCTGAGTTCATAGCTCAAAGGGGTATGCTGGAGACAGGGTTGGCCAAGGTAGAATCAGGAGGGGCCCAATTGCATTGCTAGAAGAGCAATTAGCAATTGGCATCATAGGCCTAGAAGTTATGTATACTTTTATGAAACTACTCCTGAGCCCTAGTCAGTTTGGCTCAGTGGATAGAGGGTCGGCCTGTGGACTCAAGGGTCCCAGGCTCAATTCTGATCAAGGGCACATGCCTGGTTTGCAGGCTCGATCCAACATATAGGAGGAAGCCAATCAATGATTCCCTCACATCATTGATGTTTCTATATCTCTCTTCCTCTCTGAAATCAATAAAAATATATTTAAAAAGCAAACAAACAAAAAAACCCTACCCCTGACTGTCTTCCTGCCTAACAGGATAGAGTTGCACATGCATTAACCAAATTCTGAAAATTACTCCTACATTGAACCCTTTTAATGTCATATATGTTGCTTGTACATTTGGATATTTTCTGGAAATATTTATTTTTTCTGCTTTTAATTGGCACCTGAGTAATTATGACTCATTTTTTTGATAACTCGGGCATTTGGTAACTAAATTATTCTTTGCTCTTCTCTTGACTCTTTATTACTCTTTCTGGTGATGGTTGGTGATAGGTAAGAAGGAAGAGGCATTGTTCTCATGAGTCACATATCAAAGAAGAAAAATAACCTTCAGCCGAAGCTGGTTTGGCTCAGTGGATAGAGTGTCGGCCTGCGGACTGAAAGGTCCCAGGTTCGATTCTAGTCAAGGGCATGTACCTTGGTTGCGGGCACATCCCCAGTAGGGGTGTGCAAGAGGCAGCTGATCAATGTTTCTCTCTCATCGATGTTCACGATTTTCTATCCCTCTCCTTTCCTCTCTGAAAAATCAATAAAATATATTTTAAAAAAAAAAGAAAAAAAAAAAAAGAAAAATAACCTTCAGCATGAATCATGCTTATTTTATTCATTTAGTTTCTCCTCTTACTCCTTAGCTAAGCACCTTGAAAGTTGCAACCATAACACCCACCCTGTATTCAGTGCCAGAGGGGTTCCCACCTGGAAGTGAGGAGTTGTGCAGGAGTAATGCCTGGAGCAGAGGTCTGGGGAGTCATCAGCCCAGGCATGGTCTTGTGTTAGAAATTAGCACAGCTTACGCCTGAGCTGAGCAACAGGGTAGTCATCAACCAATTTCCAGGTAGTCATGGAAATTTAAATTCATGAAAATTAAAATTAAACATTCTTCTTAGTTCCATTAGCCACATTTCAAGTGCTCAGTTATGTTTGTTGGACAGTGTTGTGGTAGGCATTTTTGGAGCTTTATTTATCCAGTCAACCGATATTGCTCAGTATCTTCTCCTTTTCAGGCCCTGTTCTGACCACAGGGACACTGTGAGGAATAAGAAAGACAAATCTGGGCACTCACAGAGCTATCATCTTGGTGAGGAACAAGGTGCAAGAAGCTCAACCAGAAATTCCCATGTAATACAGGTCAGCACCTCTGTGTCCACCACTCTTCGAAGACACGGGTGACACTGGGGATATTGTCCCACTCTCTCCTTGGCAGGGAAGAAAGGTAACTAAACGGCTTATTTTACAAAAGAGAAGGATGATTAGTGCAAATAAATTTAGCCTAATGCTTGCCTTGTGGTTAGTGTGCATTGCCCTCCCTGAGCCTTATTTGCTTCCATTTTAATAGTGGGGTTTTAGTATCTGTCTTATGGAGAAGATGTCACATTCAGTTGTCTTTTACTGGGCTGTGGGCATGTGAGGTAGTGCTGGCTCTTTAGAACATGTCATAAAATGCATCCAGGAGCCAGTAGAATGTCAGAGTTTGGGTCAGAGTTAGCACCCAGACAAAGGAAGTGCATTCAAGGCCTTGTGGAACCACCAGTAACTAGTCAGTGATATCGGAGGAAATTAACTATCACCAATAATAATACACTTGTTCTGAGTGCTATTTAACTGGGGAATATGCGTAAGATTGAGTGAGCCTGATCGTGACAGTTGGCATTGGAAGGTGAGAGTTTCAGTCTTTTCCAAAGGATCTGAAGAATCTGAATACTTTCATAACATACTAATGAGCTCAAGCAGATGTCTCAGTGGGAAGGAGGAAGTGGATAGAGTGATTTAGCTTAGTCATGGCGGGTGCCGTGTGTTAGGAGATCTATTTTGTGTGAGAATGACTGAATTGAAGACAAGGGAACTTGATAAGCCCCCCGCCTTTCTTCACCTGGCTACAAACATGTATGTCTGCCTTACGTGTACTTTTCCTTCCTGGAGAAGATAGTGACACTGATCTCCTTAGTAGACTTTTAAAAGAACTTAAAAGAATGTAGCATGGATATATTAACAACATGCCAAAGGACAGAAGCATCATTAGAATCTGAAGTGTGTTCTAGAAATGGAAGAGTTTGTTTCTGCAGGCCAGTATATTATTCTAAGTTCATTTGCTGGTGTTTGAGTGTGTGTCCTGGTGTTTGAGCCTGTGTCCTGCTTGTTTTTTGGTGTTTGAGCCATTGGAACCCTTCTCAGGCATTGACAGTCTGTGCCAATGGAGCCATGACTGATTACGCCTTTAGCCAAGATTGAACTGGAAAAGGGGACTGGCTTAACGTGTGTGGCTTTCCCGGTTCCCTTTTTCCTGGGGAAAAGAGCTAAGTGAGCGGCTCTCAGTTGTGGTTTGATGCTAGAGATTTAACAGTTGTTGATGCTGAGTTGGGGAAACAATGGGGTCATTACCAACCATAGAGTTTGGAACTCTTTCCTTAGGTCAAGGGTAATACCTGGCAATTGTGCTTGTAGAGGCTGCTCTACAAACACAATTGCCAGCCACATTCTCTGTTTATGGGAACGGATTTGCCTTCCTACACTGAGGTTTATTTGGAAGTGTTTTACCTCTTTAGTACCTGGAAGGATCTCTTTATGAAGAGCATAATTGCAATTAGGAGGCCAAAAAAAAAAAAATCGAAGATAAAATTCCTTGTTATTGCTTTAGATTTTCTCCTTGTGGTAATGTGTTTTGAATAGAATCTTCTTGCTTTGATTTTTAATCAAATTGGTAACTGGCCAAATGGGTGGGATTGCCCCTGGGTTTGGGCAGTTGAGGGTGTCGTGGTTGACTTTGGAAAAGGAGTGTTGAGCCTTCTTTACAGGGAGAGGACCCACTACCTTTAAAAAATGAGATTTGATGCTTCGACAATGATGTGGGAAGTTGCCTGCAAGGAGCTAGACTAATAGCTAATCTCAGGAGAAAATAACACAAAATGAATTTTTACTTCTGCTCTCTGAGGCAGAACAAGTGGAGTGCATTTCAAGGTAGAAAAACATTTTGTGTGAATTATACCCAAGGAAGCAGTGTGACTTAGTGCTCTGTAATTAGCCCTGTCCTGGTATTTAAGCCTCTGGAAGGAAGTGCTGCCTTTGTAACTGAGTTCTTTTTAATCTCTGTAGTGACACATTTACATATTTCAATTGAATGTTTCAGGATTCCGAAGGTGAAGCACTTTTGAGTGTTGGCATCATATCCATCCCTCAGTTGTGCCACACCAAGGGCCAGGAGAGCCATACTGAGGGGCTACACTGCAGTGTGAGTTGAGTCCTGAGGGCAATATGGGTAGAAAGTACCTGCTCTAGGGTGGCCTCCTGGACATTTTGTTGTTCCTGTGTAGCTTGCCATATTTCTCCTGATGTTTATCAAATTTATATCTTCATGAGAGAGACTCAGAGTTCAGATGACTCTAGTCTTTTTAGCTTCCTCAGACATCAGGATTTCAGTTATTTTCAGAATGATTTTTGTTGGATAAAACTCCTGGTAATTGATTAGGGGAAACCTGAGACCTGCTTGGTCTCAGCTCAAATTCTTCAGTTTAAGCTACCTCTTTAGCTGTTTAAAACCACACATTATTGTCTAAGTAAAATACCTCTGAATGCATTAGAAGAGATTATTTCTTGAATGCTCTCTGTCTGGGACTAATCTCACTTGCTCTCTCACATATATGCATCTGGTTTTACCAAACATCCCAAGGTAGCATGGTCAGTGTCTTAGGAACATGCCAACTTCTTTGGTCAAAGAGTACTGTGCTCACAGGAGCCTTGGTTGCCCAAAAGGGTAAGTGGCTCTCATTAAGCTAACAGGTAGCTCTCTGTCACAAGAAGGCCTCCTCAAGGCATCATGCATTAGTCCTGTTGGAGATTGATCCAGTGTTGAGGGCAGATCTTAGAGCTGGTACTTTTCTCTCCAGACAAGTGGACTTTGCCACAGAAAATCTTACCATATGTGATAAACACTTATCACGTGTGCATGCACACACACACACACACACACACACACACACACAAACATACAAGCGTCTAATGCTGCCTCTTTTCTAGCTAAGGAGAAGAATTCTCAGAAGGTACCTGGCCAAAGAGGGCATGAAGTTCTCAGAGCTCTTGCCCATGGCTTTCTCCATTGCCTGCTGGTCCTTAGGAACCAAAGGTGGGACAGAACCTCCCTGTGGACTTCAGGCCCAGGCTGCAGCCCCAGCACCTAGCCAGTGGCCCACAGGGTTCCCAGACAAAGGTCTGATGAGTGTGTTTTACTGTGAGTGGGCAGAGCTTGGGGGCTTGTGCATAGTGAGGGTGGTCAGGAGGTTGGGGAGGATGGAACATTCTCCCTACTTTTTAAAATGTGGCTTGTCCCAATTGAGAGGCACTGTAGGTATAAAGTACACTTTGGATTTGGAGGAGGAGTTATAAAAAGAAGGTAAAAGATCTCATTAATTATTTTTAAAATCAATTATATAACAAAATTAATTTTGCTTTTTAAAAACGTTATCAATATGCCTACTAGAAAATTTAAAATTACATATGTGACGCTTTTTTGAAATGTTTGTTATATTTTTATTGCATTGATTTAAGGCCTTTGGGCTTTAACTACTGTCAGGATAGTCTGGAGAATAAAGAAAGTGCATTTTCACACAGAGTGGTATTGGCTGACTCTAGGTCTCATCAAAAGGGGTACGTCCTTTAGGGACAGTTGAGAATTTTCCTCAACAAAGAGCGAGGAAGAAGTGTGTGTGCCGTGTGTGTGTGTGTGTGTGTTCATACATGTAAGTTGTTCATACATGACTTTGAGATTAAAGTGACTATAATTTTAATTGTAAACTGCGAACTTTCTTCTCTCTACATATCTTTCTCCAGATCTCATGATGGGATATTATGGGAAAACTGCATGAGGATTATTTGGTGTAGTAAAATAAATGTTTGATCTCAAGAGGGCAAGAAAGTACATTTACTGTTGAAATAAATTTTGTTTAAATAAAAATGTCTTTATATACAGAGAGGTGATTTTGCTGATGACTGGCTTGTTAGTTACTCATTTTAAAGAGAGTAATGTATGGTTCAAGATTTTTCCTCAAATGAAATAGTTTGTTCACTTAAAAAGTGTTTCTCTATGTCTCCTCTTTATTCTAAGTGATAATTTTATTCTGTTGTTAGTGTAAATAGGAAGTATTCATAGCTACCTAGAGGAAGAGAGGTCAGAGGGAAAACAGAGTTTTTATGTTAATGGTCAAATTATAACTTTTAAAAAGTTAAAACCTAATGCTCATACAAATGGATATGGAGCAAATATCAAAGATTTAATTAATTCACGAATGAGGAAGCCAGTCAGATGGCAGTGGGATCTGGGGAGGCTGGGAGATACTGATGGGAATGAAGAGTCAGCTGCAGAATGTTAGAATAGGTTGCTGAGGTAAATATTAATTGCTTAATGGCCATTGGATGGTATCTTAGGAGTTTCTCTATTTCTTCAGAACTCATTTGCAAGTTCTCAGTCTTTTAAGATGTAACGTTGTAGGGTCTGGGCCCTTATCTGTAGTAAACAGTAAATCACAGAAGTTACGTTCTCTGAGAGTCAGGTTGGGTTTGTAGACTTGGTCCAGGACACCACTGAGACATCTTTTGGCCCCATTTCCAAATCCTGGCTAATTTCCCCCAATAGAACAGGCTCATCCCATCTTCTTCAGTGTTAGATTCCCTAGGACTTTTTCCACTCTTGTAAACTCTAAGTGAACTTTTGGAATTTTAGGATCATGAGGCCATCCATGCCTACGGTCTGATTTAGCCTGCAGTCTGAATCTTTTTTTTTATTTAATTTTTTATCTTTATTGTTCAGTTTATTAATTACATTGTTTCCCCTTTTTATCCCCCTATAGCTCCCCTCCACCCTGTACCTATCCCACCCTCCACCCTCCCCTCCCCCTCCCCACTGTCCTCTCCCATTGTTGCAAGATTTTTGTCCAGTCTCTTGCTGTACTTCCCACAACCCTTTTCTCCCCAAGATTTGTCAGTCCATTCCCTTTCTATGTCCATGTCTCTGTTATATTCACCAGTTTATCCTGTTCATCAGCCTATCAATTCACTTGATTTTTATGTTCATTTGTTGATAGATGTGTATTTATTGTTCATAATTTATATTTTTACCTTTTTCTTCTTTCTCTTCTTTAGCATTTCATATAATGTTGGTTTGGTGGTGATGAACTCCTTTAGCTTTTTCTTATCTGTGAAGCACTTTATCTGACCTTCAATTCTGAATGATAGCTTTGCTGGATAGAGTAATCTTGGTTGTAGATTCTTGCTGTTCATCACTTTGAATATTTCTTGCCACTCCCATCTGGCCTGCATCGTTTCTGTTGAGAAATCTGCTGACAATCGTATGGGTGCTCCCTTATAGGTAACCAACTGTTTCTCTCTTGCTGCTTTTATTATTCTCTCTTTATCTTTTGCTCTTGGCATTTTAATTATGATGTGCCTTGGTGTGGTCCTCTTAGGGTTCCTATATATTGGGGTTCGGTGCGCTTCTTGGACTCCTAAGTCAATTTCTTTCACCAGGTGTGGGAAGTTTTTGGTCACTATTTCTTCAAATAGGTTTTCATTGTCTTGCTCTCTCTCTTTTTCTGGCACCCCTATAATTCGGATGTTGGTATGCTTGAGGTTGTCCCAGAGGCCCCTTACACTATCTTCAATTTTTTGGATTCTTTTGGTTTCTTGCTTTTTCAGCTGAGTGGATTTTACCTCTTTGTATTTCAAATCTTTAACTTGGTTCTTGGGGTGCTCCAGAGCACTTTTAGGTCTTTGTATAATATTTTTTATTTCAGTCAGTGTATGCTTAATTTCTGGTTGGTCCTTTTTCATATCCTTGAGAGTCTCCTTTATATCCTTGAGGGTCTCCTTCATTTCCTTGTAAGACTCATTCATTTCCACGTTGGTCTTGATCATTTCCTTGCAGGTCTCGTTCATATCCTTGAGGGTCTTGTTCATTTCTTTGTAGGACTCATTCATTTCCACGTTGGTCTTGATCATTTACTTTGTGGTCTTGCTTATTTCCTTATAGGCCTCGACCTTTTGTTGGAGCCTCTTGAAAAACCCTATAACCGTGGTTTTGATTTCTATGTCCAGTCGTTTTTTTCCCTCCATTTCTTTCACATCTGATTTCTTTCCATGTCTCTGTATGGTGGCTGCTTCCCTGAGTTGGTCAATTAGCTTTGTGTGGTAGACGTCCTACTAGGGCCAATGGCTCAGCCTCCCCAGTTACCTGAGGTGGATATGGGTTGTACAGTCTTGCTGAAGTTAAGCTCAGGTTAATCGTTGTTAGCACTTGGAGGGGTTGTCCTCCAGGCCAATTGTCTGTGAAGCTCAGCTGTGCTCAGGTTGGATGGGTGGAGTCTCCGGGCCAAGCAGACAGTGTTAGCTCCGCCCTATGCGGCCCCAGGGACCCTGCGCCGGGGGCAATGGCCGCCAGCACCTCTGAGAGAGAGACGCTGCCGAGCTCCACCAGCTGCCGGGGAATTCAGACTCTCCCCAAATGACTCTGCACGCGCAATGTCTCACCTAGGGTCGTAAAACAAAGCAGATTGACGGTTTTCCGAATGATAGGGCAAGTCGCAGATCGCTCTCTGCGCGGTCGCGCAGCCAAGCTGTCTGCGCAAGCTGCCTTCTCCACAACCCGGGAGACCCGGCAGCACCCGAGCTTCGGCGTGCCCTCCCACTGTCCAGTTTTCACCCCGTGTGATAGTGGGTTCTGTGGACTTTGCCCAGAGCTGGAGAATCAGTCCAGTGGGACGTCTTTGTCTCCCCGTTCGAGAAAACTGGCCGGTTTTCAGCTGCCCGCCCTCTCCGCTGGCGCGCGCTCCAAACCTCTCTCCGTGCGAATCTTTCAATGCTCTCCGCCGCTGCTCCTCCGAGTCACAGTGTCTTATCTTCACTTTTATTTGTGGAATTTTCACTCGGCCAGCTTTCTGGTGATTTTGGAAGGTGTTTGTTCTTTCGTTAAGTTGTAGTATTAATATTGCTGAGCATGACGGCAAGATAGGTGTTTTATCTATGCCGCCATCTTGGTTCTCTCTCTGCAGTCTGAATCTTAATGACAGGCCCTGCAGGCCCAAGGAGTGTGACCTGGAGGTGATTCATTGCTTAGAACGGTGCTTCTCAAACTTTGAGTGGGGAAGAGCTAGGTTTTTTTTTTGTAGTTGTATTTTTTTTTTCTGTTAGTATTTTTGTTTTTCATGTCCAGTCTATTGGGAATGAATACTATAACCATGCACAGCAATGTCGATTGCTGCAAACATTTCTGAACATCTGTCTATATGTATTTAACCTCCTCACAGACCTTCACAGACAGTTTTGGGCACACAGTAGTCTGTTGCTCTTGCTTTGAGCAGCATTGGCTTGGAGAAATCTCTCCTAGCACAGAGGCAAGATGCGGTCCCCTTACCTGCCCCAGTGGTGCACTTAGAGGGGCTGTGGGGTAGTTAGCCCCACCTCCTTCTGTCCCCACCAGTTCTGTAAGCTGCTCAAAGTACGTGTATGATGTAAGTCAGCGGGATGGGTTTGCAGTGCAGATACAGCTTCAAGACAAGGGTCCTCCCCTGCTCTTGCTCCCTCGCCGAATTGCCACTGCAAAGCCCCTTCTCTATGGAAATTCTGCAGCTGTCCTGCTGGTCACCTCTAGGAAGAAAAGACTTTCTGTTAGACCATTGGTTTCACTCTTGGTCTTCACATACATTGAAAAGAAGATTTAGCAATGTGCAGAGTATATTATTTCCCAGCCTTTGTTACAGAATAAGGCATTTTGAAAAGAAATGTCCATAAAAAATAAAAACCCCATTAGCTCAGGGGTATTTTTGATATTTTGGAAGAGGTTGGCTTTTCTTTCAAAGGGCATCATCAAACATTTATGAACCATTGCATAAAAATAGACTTGTATTTAAAAGTTACAAACACATCAGTGAAGCCCCTTGCTATCTCGTAGGTATAGAATGACATTTTCCTTTCTAGCAATTTCCATTTCCTCTAGCCTCATGTTGCAGGAAGCTTCTGTAAGTGATGTGACCTTGCTCTGTTGAGGTGTGTGGCAGGTTGTCCTTCTGGAATCAACGTGTGCCTGTCTGTCCAGGTGTACTGTACCTCCAAGGGTCTCTGCCCAGTTAGGGTAATTGTACCTACATTCTTTGGTAGTGCTGTTTTTTATACTTGATGGTCTTCCTTCTGCCCTTTAGCTGTTGTGTTTCCATGGTAAGGGGAGAGCTCATGTCTCCTCGGAAATGGACTGATTTACCTTGTGATCACACTCAGGGTCCATGGGCAGTACAGTCATATTAATTGAATAAACATGGTGACTTGAATATTAGAGAACAAAACATACAAACAGGGAGCATCATTTTTAAAGTTGAGCGTTTTTCTTTTCTCTCTACATCCAAGTATCTGTCCATTCTGTCCCTACGTAGAATGATGACGGCCATTGTTGCCTCTGTGTTTCAGTTGCCTCCTTTGCAGGTGGCATTTCTCACACTTGGACTCTTCGCATCAGCTGTGCTTTCTTGATCTGCAGTCATTAGTTTTGAGTCCGTTGATTTCACATGCCTTTGGCTGTAAATGTGGGGATGCAAAGTAGTGGCCAACTGTCCTCTGAGCATGGGTCAGTTTCCGAAGTCATCATGTAAGGTAGACATTGGATATGGCCCCAATGACCCAGAAAAATCCCTTGAGGAGTCTGTGGTCCATATTTATATAAATCTTTGTTCTGTGTCCCAGTGTACATGAGGAAATCCGTAAAGGGTCATTGATGGCGACTCTCGTGAGCCACTGTTCTTCTTCTTCCTTGTCGTCCTCATGTTTGGATAAACAAGTTACCTTTCCGCTTCTGTGACTCTCCATTCCTTCTTCTTTTTCTTCTTGGAAAGTGTTGAAGGAGTCTCAGCCCACCTATCTGGATTCTGAAGTCTCAGGTCATGGCTGTGCCTGAGACCTGCGGGTTGTATCTACAGGTCTCCTCATATGGTTGGACAGCGCTCCCCTCTTCATTGCCTGTGGCAGAAGCTTACTGAGGGCAGTGGTAGGCAGAATATCCAGGCCAATGGCAATCATCATTTCTTTATATCTGAGTGCCCAGTAGTTGAATTCCTGTAAATTAAATGTACATATAATATAATCCTATCTAATAAATGAGTAATATGCAAATTTGACCTACCCTGGCCACACCCACAAGCCACGCCCATAGCCATGCCCACCATCCAATCAGGAGCAGATTTTGCAAATAAACCCCAACGAAGATGGCTGCTGCCACTGAGAGCAGGAGGAAGGCTTGGGTTTCACCGGCAACAGAGGAAGCCAAGCTTTCTGCCTGCCTAAGGCTCCACTTAATGTTACAAAGTTTCAATTATAAAAAATACAGAAATGGTGGCAGCCACTGAGCTGGAGAGAACAGAAGCTTGGGTTTTCCTGGCAACAGAAGAAACCAAGCTTTCCACCTGCCATTGCCAGCCTAGGCCTCCACTCTAGGCTACAATGTTTCAAACAAAAATGGCTGCCTCCACGGAGTGAGCAGAAGGTTTGGCTCCACTCCAGGCTACAAAGGTTCAATTGTGGACATAGATCAATCCCAGATACCAGGGCATCCACTTGGGTTGCTGGGAGGCGTGGCCAGCCTGCAAACCTCCACAGGCCCCTAACTCAGGCCACCCCTCACCCCAAGGGAACCCCCACCCTGATCTGGGACACTCTTCAGGGCAAACCAGCTGACCCCCACCCATGCACCAGGCCTCTATCCTATTTAATAAAAGAGTAATTTGCAGACTGACCATCACTCCAACACACAAGAGGGCTGCCCCCATGTGGTCAAAGATCCTGCCCCCATGTGGACACAAGATGGCCACCACAAGATGGCCAGCAGGGGAGGGCCATTGGGAGGTTCCAGGCCCTTCAAGGGAGGGCAGTTGTGGGCAATCAGGCCAGCAGGGGAGGGCAGTTGGGAGGGACCAGGCCTGCAAGAGAGGGCAGTTGAGGGCAATAAAGCCTACAGGGGAGGGCAGTTAGGGGTGACCAGGCTGGAAGAGGAGGGAAGTTGGGGGCAAACAGGCTGACAGGGGAGCAGTTAGACATCAATTAGGCTAGTGGTTAGCAGGTGATCAGGCTGGCAGGCAGAAGCGGTTAGGGGCAATCAGGGAGGCAGGCAGGTGAGCAGTTTGGAGCCAGCAGTCCTTTATTGTGAGAAGGATGTCCTAGTAGGATCGGGCCTAAATGGGCAGTCGGACATCCCTCTAGGGGTCCCAGATTGGAGAGGGTGCAGGCTGGGCTGAGGGATATCCCCCCCATGCACGAATTTCGTGCACCGGGCCTCTAGTTTATAATATTTGGTATAAAAATCTTAAAAGTTTCTCTGGGGAACTTTACAGTTGAACAAAGGGATGAAAACAGATGGTAAAGGCTTAATAAGCCACCTTAGAGAAACCAAGATGGTGGCATAGGTAAACACCTAAACTGCTGCCTTGCACAACAATTTCAAAACTGTAACTAAAAGACAAAACGGTCATTAACCAGAACCACAGGAAGTCTGGCTGAGTGGAAATTCTATAACTAGAAGGAAAGAGAAAAGCACACTAAGACTCAGAGGAACTGTAAGAGGCAGAGGTACTGAGATGTGCATGCATGGAGAGGACTGGCAACTGAATGGGCAGCTGGCTTTCGCTAGCGGGGAGGAGACGAAAGCTCCTGACTGCGTTGAACTCCAGTTCTGTGTGAGACTCTGGAGACCCAGATTCATTCGGGGAGAAACTGGACTGTCTGGCAGCAGGCAAAACTAGAGGGTGGCTTTCTCTCAGAGGTGCTTGCAGCAATTACCACTGGACACTGAGACCCAGGGACCTCTTAGGGTGGGGCTGATGTGAAACCAGGCTGTTTGCTTCACCCTGAGACTCCGCCCCATTCAAGCTGAGCACAGAAGCTCTCCCAGCATAGACACAACTCGTCCTCAGAGCCCATTGTTCTGGAGGTCAATTCCTCCCACTGATATCAACAACAATCAAGGCTTAACTACAAGACTGTGCACACAGCACATAAAGGGGTGCACCAAGAGAGTCCACCTCAGGTAACTGGGGAGGCTGAGCCACTGTGCTCTATAGGCCACCTACCATACAAAGCTACTCCACCAACTCAGGGAAGCAGCGAAAATGCAGAGACAAAGAAACAGATCACAAATGAAAGTAATGGAGGAAAACAAATGACTGAATATAGAGTTTAAAACCACGGTTATAAGGTTTTTCAAGAATTTCCTAGAAAAGGCCAATAAATTTAGTGAGACCCTCGAGGATATGAAAAAGGACCAACTAGAAATCAAACATACATTGATTGAAATAAAAAAATATTATACAGAGACCTAACAGCAGACTAGAGGAATGCAAGAATCAAGTCAAAGATTTGAAATACAAGGAAGCAAAAAACACTCAACCGGAAAAACAAAAAGCAAAAAGAATCCAAAAAATTAAAGATAGTGTAAGGAGCCTCTGGGACAACCTCAAGCATATCAACATCCGAATTATCAGGGTGCCAGAAGGAGAGAGCGAGCAAGATACTGAAAACCTATTTGAAGAAATAGTGACCGAAAACTTCCCCCACCTGGTGAAAGAAATAGACTTACAAGTCCAGGAAGCACACAGAACCCTAAACAATAGGAATCCAAAGAGGACCACACCAAAGCACATCATAATTAAAATGCCAAGAGCAAAAGACAGAAAGAGAATATTAAAAGCAGCAAGAGAAAAACAGTTAGTTACCTACAAGGGAGCACCCATACAATTGTCAGCGGATTTCTCAACAGAAACTATGCAAGACAGATGGGAGTGGCAAGAAATATTCAAAGTGATGAAGAACAAGAACCTACAACCAAGATTACTCTACCCAGCAAAGCTGTCATTCAAAATTGAAGGGCAGATAAAGAGCTTCACAGATAAGAAAAAGCTAAAGTAGTTAATCAACACCAAACCAGTATTATATGAATTGCTGGAAGGTATTCTTTAAGAAGAGGAAGAAGAAGAAAAAGGTAAAGATAAAAATTATGAGCAACAAATATATATATATTAACAAGTGAATCTAAAAATCAAGTGAATAAGAAATATGATGAGAGACAACTAAGATGGCGGCATAGGTGAGCACCTATCCAGCTGTCCACGCAACAATTCTGAAACTACAACTTAACAACGGAACAGACATCATCCAGAATCACCGGAGAGCTGGCTGAGTGAAAATTCCGCACATAAAAGTAGAGGTGGGACGCAGCGGTGACTCAGGAGCAGCGGTGCGCAGCTTTGAGGTTTGGAGTGCGAGCGAGCGGTGAGGGATGGGCGGCAGACAGCAAGCCTGGCTGGTTTTCTCCAGCGGGGAGGGCGGAGGCCTCTCACAGCACCGACCCCCCAGTTCCAGGCGAGCTCCCAGGTCAGGGAAAGGAGGATCCCGGGTGCGGCTGAGGTCTGTGTGTTTAGGGAGAGTTCACGAGTAAATTGGAGTACGCGACCTGGCAGAGAATGCGCAACTCACTCACTTGCTCGGAGACCACCATACTGCTTTGCTTTACAACCCTGAGTGAGACTTTGGCTGTGCAGACTCATTTGGGGAGAGTCAGAGTTGTCTGGCAACGGGGAGACCAGCGGTGGATTTACGTTGCCACCCAACACTGAGACCTGTGAGCTGCATAGATAAGCTGACGCCGCGCGCCCCATAGACCTGAAGCTGTGCGCCATGTAGGGCGGACCTAAGGCTGACGCCGTGCGTCCTATAGACCTGAAGGGGTGTGCCACGTAGGGCGGACCTAAGGCTGACGCCGCATGCCCCATAGACCTGAAGCGGTGCGCCACGTAGGGCGGACCTAAGGCTGACGCCGCATGCCCCATAGACCTGAAGCGGTGCATCACGTAGGGCGGACCTAAGGCTGCATAAGGAAGCTGAGCCACTGTTCCTTAGAGGATACCTATCACACACTGCTAAGGGACCAACTCAGGAAAGCAACCACAATGCAGAGAAAAGGAAAGAACTCAGCTGTGAAAGAAATGGAGGAAAAAAGATGACTAAACATAGAGTTCAAAACCACAGTAATTAGGTTTATGAAGAGGCTACTAGAAAAGGCCGAGAAATTTAATGAGAACTACGCCGAAATAAATAACACCTACAAAGAAATGAACAACGCCTACAAGGATATGAAAAAAGACCAACTAGAAATTAAGCATACACTGACTGAACCAAAAAATATTATACAAAGATCTAAAAGCAGTCCAGATGACTGCAAAAACCAAGTCAAAGATTTGAAATACAAAGAACCAAAATCCACTCAGCTGGAAAAGCAGAAAGCCAAAAGAGTCCAAAAAATTGAAGATTGTATAAGGGGCCTCTGGGACAATCTCAAGCATACCAACATCAGAATTATTGGGGTGCCAGAAAAAGAGAGAGAGCAAGTTAATGAAAACCTACTAGAAGAAATAGTGACTGAAAACTTCCCCACCTGGCGAAAGAAATTGACTTGAAAACCCAAGAAGTGCACAGAACCCCAAAATATAGGAATCTAAAGAGGACCGCACCAAGGCACATCATAATTAAAATGCCAAGAGCAAAAGATAAAGAGAGAATATTAAAAGCAGCAAGAGAGAAACAGTTGGTTACCTATAAGGGAGCACCCATACGATTGTCAGCGGATTTCTCAACAGAAATGATGCAGGCCAGACGGGAGAGGCAAGAAGTATTCAAAGTGATGAGTAGCAAGAATCTACAACCAAGATTGCTCTATCCAGCAAAGCTATCATTCAGAATTGAAGATCAGATAAAGTGCTTCGCAGATAAGAAAAAGCTAAAGGAGTTCATCACCGCCAAACCAATACTATATGAAATGCTGAAAGGTATTGTTTAAGAAGAGGAAGAAGAAAAAGGTAAAAATATACATTATGAACAACAAATACACATCTATCAACAAATGAATCTAAAAATCAAGTGAATTAACAACCTGATGATCAGGATAAACTGGTGAATGTAACAGAATCATGGACATAGAGAGGGAATGGACTGAGAAAAAGGGTGCGGGAAGTACATCAAGAGACTGGGCAAAAATCATGCAACTAAGAGAGGATGGGGTGGGGAGGTAAGGGCGGAGAGTGGATGGGTACTGGGTGGAGGGGAGCTATTGGGGGAAAATGTAATTAATAAACTGAACAATAAAGATAACAATAATAAAAAAAGAAATATGATGAACAGAATGGACTGATAAATATAGTAGAATTAGGGGCTTAAAAAGGGAGTGGACTGACAATTCTTATGGGGAAAGTGGTGTGGGGGGTGCAGGAAGAGACTGGACTAAAATTTTACATCTTTGGATGAGGACAGGCGGGCGGGAAAGGGCAGAGAGTGGGGTGGGAACTGGGTGGAGGGGAGCTTGGGGCAAAAAGAGGAACAATTATAATAATCTGAACAATAAAGATTTATTAAGTTAAAAAAAATAAGCCACTTTACACTAGGATGTAGAGGCCATGGATGGTTGGGATATTTTCATTTGTGAGCATCTGTGACTGTGCCTGTGCTGTTGTTGTTGTTGTTGTTTTTTAAAATAATATATATGTTTTTTCTTAAAACATAAATTTAATTTATTTTTTTATAAATGTATTAAAAAATTTTTTTTGCGTTATCACTTAGATTTAATAGTAGTACATATGTTTTCCTATTCCCCCCCATTGTCCTCTCCCCAGCCTCCCCTACACCCCAGCACATGTCCCCACCTGCCCCCCCGCCCCAGTGTCTTGCATCCATTGGTTATGCTCATATGCATGTATACAAGTCCTTCGGTTGATCTCCCCCAACAGCCGCCTCCCATCCACCCCAGCCTTCCCCCTGTAGCTTGACAGCCTGTTCAGTGCCTCCCTGCCTCTATATCAATCACTCTCCTCTGTTTCTTTTCTTCAAAAATATCTTGCCTCTGCATACTAGAAATAAATGTATAAGAACAAAAAATGTCTGAGTGTCAGTTTCAATGTCCAACTGTTCTGAGTCCCAGTTTCAATGTCAAATAGTTTTTTATGTGTACATGTCAGCATTAGTATCCAGATGGTGGACACATGGTGGCAATGAAAGTTCCACATGGTCTTGGAGTTGTTCTCTGAAAACACACAAACACATTCTTGACCAAAAGTTAACAAAAGGATCCTTTCTGCAAATTAGACTTGGGATTCTTTTTATGATTTTCCTTTGGCTTATTTTGAAATCATGTGTGTTTTTCATGGGTGTCCTGGTGTTGGCATTACAAATGGAAGTTACTTTTTTGGAGTAAGAATTTTCTAGATGTATTTTACTTACAGGATATTTTTCCTTACATGATATTACCCCACTATCTTCCCCCCCTTGATTAATGGGGGCTTTTGGAAATTTTATATTGCAGTCTTGGTATTTTAAGTTTTAATTTTTAATTTTTGCAATTTTTGCAAATATGACTGCTTTAGGTTCTTTGGATAGTATGCAACTTTACAGTGAGATGAACTACTAATAGATATTTTAGTTAATGTTTAAGGAACAGCTTTTTGTCCAGTACACTTAAATTTTCTTGAGTATTTACTTATTTCACTTGGCCAATTTCTGAAAACTTGATTACTGTTTTACTGTCAATTTTAATACTCAAGCAGAAATCTTAGTTTACCCTGTAAATATTAGTGGAAAGGAATATTTTCATTCTTGAGTAGGCCCTGAGCATTCCTGGTACTAGACTGAATTTAGATATAGAGCAGCTGTTGCTGGCTGAGTTTCTGTCTGCAACCTGGGTCCTGATCTAAGCTGTGCATGGGAGGCAAAGCAGTCGTGGGGGCAGGAGACCTCCCTCAGAAGGGATGAGAGTTCAGGCCCCTGTAAGGTTTGTGGGTGAGGGTCTGTGCCCCACCTCGGTTGACCTTTTAGTTCTCTCCTGTTAGCCCCTCTGTGACTGTGCCTGTCTTACATTGTTCCTTCCCTGAGGAATCTTACCCATCTCTGGCTAACCAGCCATCCTCCGGGGCCAAACAGGGTGATGTGATGTTCAGTTCTGTCCCCTTTGTAGTCTATGCCCTCGTGGCCTCCACGTCCAGCACCTGCCTTGTGGTCCCCTCGCCTGCTGGCAGGGTCCCGATACTCATCACATATCTTGGAGGACCCAGGTTTCTTCTCCAGAGAGGGCCTAGCTCACACCATTGGTCGAGAGACAGATCCATGGTGCCAGCTGCCCAGAGGCTTCAGCCACAGCTTGAACTGAAAACTCAGGCATCAGCTGTGTGTATTTGGATAGTAAGAAAAGGGTCCCTCTTGGCAAAAAGGGCAAGAGAGGCCAATATAGAATGCTCGGGTGTCTTCCCAGTGCCTTAATTCCTTCTGAAAGGGTTTAATTCCTTTCCTACCCTTTTTAAAATTGCTGCCAAACATTCAAAGAATTAGTTTGTAAGTATCTTTGGGATAATTGTATAATATGCTGTTGTCAAATATCAAAAATTATAATGACATTGTAGAATAATATCATGTAAGGGTATGATGGTGTCATAGGAAGTTAATGAGGGCCTAGCCTAAGGACTGGTGTCCATAGGAGATGACAAGCTCTAGGCCATGTCAGTTCAATCTCAAACTAGCTGCCAATTTATTTATTTATTTATTTATTTATTTATTTATTTTTTATTGTTCAGTTTATTAATTACATTGTTTCCCCCTTTTTCTTTTTTTAAAAAATATATTTTATTGATTTTTTACAGAGCGGAAGGGAGAGGGATAGAAAGTCAGAAACATCGATGAGAGAGAGACATCGATCAGCTGCCTCTTGCACGCCCCCTACTGGGGATGTGCCCGCAGCCAAGGTACATGCCCTTGCCGGAATCGAACCCGGGACCCTTCAGTCCGCAGTCCGACGCTCTATCCATTGAGCCAAACCGGTCTCGGCTGTTTCCCCTTTTTTATCCCCCTATATCTTCCCTCCACCCTGTACCTATCTCACCCTCCGCCCTCACCTCCCCCTCCCAAATGTCCTCTCCCATTGTTGCAAGATTTTTGTCCAATCTCTTGCTGTACTTCCAACAACACTTTTCTCCCCAAGAATTGTCAGTCCATTCCCTCTCTATGTCCATGTTTCTGTTATAGTTACCAGTTTTATCTTGTTCATCAGCCTATCAGTTCACTGTATTTTTATGTTCATTTGTTGATAGATGTGTATTTGTTGTTCATAATTTATATTTTTACCTTTTTCTTCTTCCTCTTCTTAAAGAATATCTTTCAGCATTTCATGTAATACTGGTTTGGTGGTGATGAACTCCTTTAGCTTTTTCTTATCTGCGAAGCACTTTATCTGATCCTCAATTCTGAATGATAGCTTTGCTGGATAGAGTAATCTTGGTTGTAGATTCTTGCTATTCATTATTTTGAATATTTCTTGCCACTCGCGTGTGGCCTGCATCGTTTCTGTTGAGAAATCTGCTGACAATCGTATGGGTGCTCCCCTGTAGGTAACCAACTGTTTTTCTCTTGCTGCTTTTAATATTCTCTCTTTATCTTTTGCTCTTGGCATTTTAATTATGATATGTCTTGGTGTGGTCCTCTTTAGATTCCTATATTTTGGGGTTCTGTGTACTTCTTGGGCTTTTAAGTCAGTTTCTTTCACCAGGTGGGGAAAGTTTTCAGTCACTATTTCTTCAAGTAGGTTTTCATTAACTTGCTCTCTCTCTTTTTCTGGCACCCCAATAATTCGGATGTTGGCTTGCTTTAGGTTGTCCCAGAGGCCCCTTACGCTATCTTCAATTATCTGAATTCGTTTTGTTTCTTGCTTTTCCAGCTGAGTGGATTTTGGTTCTTTGTATTTCAAATCTTTGACTTGATTCTTGTGGCCCTCTGGACTGCTTTTTGGACTTTGTGTAATACTTTTTTATTTCAGTCTGTGTATGCTTGATTTCTAGTTGGTCCTTTTTTTTATCTGTGAGGGTCTGGTTCATATCCTCAGAGGTCTTGTTCATTTCCCTGAGGGTCTCATTCATTTCCTTGTAAGTATCATTCATCTCCTTGTAATTCTCATTCATTTGCTGGTTGGTCTTGTTTATTTCCTGGTAATTCTCATTAAGTTGATCGGCCTTTTGTAGGAGCCTCTTGAAAAACCTTATAACCGTGGTTTTGAACTCTATGTCTTGTCGTCTTTTCTCCTCCATTTCTTTCACACCTGATTTCTTTCCATGTCTCTGCATGGTGGCTGCTTTATGTGGTGGATATCCTCAAAGGGACAGTGGCTCAGTCTCCCCAGTTACCTGAGGTGGGTACTCTTACTGCAATCCTTTATGAGTTGTATTCAGTGTTTTTGAATTTAAACCTAGCTTGTTGTTGTTAGCCCTAGGAGGGTTTGACCTCCAGGCCAATTGGCTGTGCAGGGAGACTGTGTTCAGGTTGGATGGGCGGAGTTTCTGGGCTGCGTGGCAGCGGCGGTGGCAGCTGGGTCCTATGCGGTGCTTGCGCGCACGGATCTCTGTCGGATGGGGATGGCTGCAGACACCTCCAAGAGAAAGCCCCTAGTCTCTTCCCCTTTCCAGACAACTCTGCCTTTCCCCAAATGTGCCTGCACACCAAAAGTCCAGCCCAGGGCTGTAAAATAGATGGTTTCCGGAACCAGGAGACAAGTTTCCAGGGGGCAAGTCGCGGGTTTGCGCGACCCTTGGGACTAGGAGCCTCTGCCGCGCCCTGCTTCCAGGGTGCGTCCCCCGGACCTGACCTCTCCCAGCTCTGGAAATCTGGGCTGTGGGACGCCTCCGCCCTTCCCTGTCAGAGAAATCCGGCCGGTCTCTGCTCCAGCCCCAGCGTGCGCGCGCGCGCGCGCGCGACCAGGGCGGCTCCTAACCTGTTTCCATCTGAAAGGCTGCGCTCCCGCTGCTCCTGAGTCTGTGTCCCACCTCTGCTCCTATTAGTGGAGTTTACATTCAGCCAGCTTTCTGGCGATTCCGAGTGCTTGTCTGTTCTGCTGTTATGTTGTAGTTCCTAAATCGTTGCGCGGGGCAGAACAATAGGTGTTTGCTTATGCTGCCATCTTGGTGTTCCTCCTAGCTGCCAATTTTTAAAATAACTTTATATAAACTTTGTCAGGGATGTAAAAACACAAATTACTTACCTTAGTTCAAGAGGTTGAATATATTGACTTTCCCCCTTACTCCCACAACCTCCCACTTACCCTGAGGTTTGACATTCTGATAGACTTTTCTCAGTTTCTGGATCCATTCTTGTTCATCAGTTTATGTCGTTCATTATATTCCACAAATGAGTGAGATCATGTGATATTTATCTTTCTCTGCCTGGCTAATTTCACTTAGCATAATGCTCTCCAGCTCCATCCATGTTGCAAATGGTAGGAGCTCCTTCTTTTTTACCGCAGCATAAATTCCATTGTGTAGATGTACCATTGTTTTTTAATTCACTCATCTGCTGATGTTCTTCCACCTGTTTACATCTTCCTCTATCTCTTTTTTCAGTGTCCTATAGTTTTCCATGAATAGGTCTTTTACCTCCTTGGTTACGTTTATTCCTAGGTATCTTAATTTTTTTGGTGTGATGGCAGATGGGATTGCTTTTTTAGTCTCTCTTTCTGTAAGTTCACTATTAGTGTATAGAAATGCCATAGATTTCTTGGCATTAATTTTGTAACCTACTACGTTGCTGAACTCATTTATTAAGTTTATTGTTTTTTTTATGGAGACTTTTGGGTTTTTTATGTACAATATCATGTCATCTGCAAATAAGGATAGCTTTACTTCTTCTTTTCCAATTTGGATGGCTTTTATTTATTCTTCTTTTCTAATTGATTTTTTACAGGGAGGAAGGGAGAGGGACAGAGAGCTAGAAACATTGATGAGAGAAAAACATTGATCAGCTGCCTCTTGCACACCCTCTACTGGGGATGTGCCCACAGCCAAGGTACATGCCCTTGACTGGAATCCAACCTGGAACCTTTCAGTCTGCAGGCTGATGCTCTATCCACTGAGCCAAACTGGTTTCGGCTGTTGTTGTTGTGTGTTTTTTTTTTTTTTAAATCCCTAGGAAATCATATAGAAGTGGGCACCTGGGAAACTTTGAGCCTTCATTGCAATCTTATTTAAAAATATATATTTTTACTGATTTCAGAGAAGAAGAGAGTGTAGAAACAACAATGATGAAAGATAATCATTGATAGGCTGGGAATTGAGACCAAAACCCAGGCTTATGCCCTGTTTGGGAATCAAATGGTGAACTCTTGGTTCATAGGTCAACGCTCAACCACTGAGCCATGCCACCTGGGCCTGATTTTATTTTTGATGCTAGGATATATTAGGGTAAATCACTTATTCTTCATGTATTTGAGGGTTTGATCACTTTTGAAATACAGTGTGCTCACTTCCATTATGAATAGACCAACCCTGTGGTATATTGTCCAAACTTGGGGCACTTCTGAGAGTGCAGCTGTAAACTTTGATTGTCCTGGCACTCCACAACGTATGGTCACCCTCATTAAGAATATTAGTTCGGGCTGAGACCGGTTTGGCTCAGTGGATGGAGCGTTGGACTGCAGACTGAAGGGTCCCGGGTTCATTTCTGGTCGAGGCCATGTACCTTGGCTGCGGTCGCGTCCCCGGTGGAGGGCGTGCAGGAGGCGGCTGATCGATGTTTCTCTCTCATCGATGTTTCTGACTTTCTATCCCTCTCCCTTCTTCTCTGTAAAAAATCAATAAAATATATTAAAAAAAAAGAATATTAGTTTGGGTTATTCATCTTAAAATAAGAAATTTGTATAGAACTGAGAAATCAGGAACCATGTCTTATATTCTACCTATCCTATCTAATAAAAGAGTAATATGCAAATTTGACCATACCTTTGCCACACCCACAGGCCATGCCCACAAGCCACTCCCACAAGCCAATCAGGAACAGATTATGCAAGTAAACCTCAACCAAGATGGCTGCTGCCACTGAAAACAGGAGGGAGGCTTGCTTCCCCGGCAACAGAGGAAGCCAAGCTTTCTGCCTGCCATTGCGGGCCTAGGCCTCCACTTAATGTTACAAAGTTTTAATTATAAAAGATTCAGAAATGGCAGCAGCCACTGAGCTGGAGAGAACAGAGGCTTGAGTTTCCCTGGCAATGGAGGAAGCCAAGCTTTCAGCCTGCCATTGCTGGCCTAGGCTTCCACTCTAGGCTACAAAGTTTCAAACAGAAATGGCGGGAGCCATGGAGCTGGAGAGAGCAGAGGCTAGGATTGCCCAGGCAATGGAAGAAACCAAGCTTCTGCAGCCCAGTGCCTAGTCCTCCACTCTAGGCTACAAAGTTTCAATTATAGAATTTAAATAAGCCCAAACAGAAATGGCTGTTGCCACGGAGAGAGCAGAAGGCTTAACTCTGCTCCAGGCTACAAAGTTTCAATTGTAGATATAGATTAATCTCAGATTCCAGGGTTTCCACTTGGGTCGCTGGGAGGTGTGGCCAGCCTGCAAACCACCACAGGCCCCTTTCCCAGGCTGCCCCTTGCCCCAAGGGGAACACCCATCCTGATCTGGGACACTCTTCAGGGCAAACCAGCTGACCCCCACCCATGCACCAAGCCTTTATCCTTTCTAATAAAAGAGTAATTTGCAGATTGACCATCACTCCAACACACAAGAGGGCTGCCTCCATGTGGTGAAAGATCCTGTCCCCATGTGGACACAAGATGGCCACCACAAGATGGCGAGAAGGGGAGGGCCGTCGGAAGGTTTCAGGCCTGCAAGGGAGGGCAGTTGTGGGCCATCAGGCCAGCAGGGGAGGGCAGTTGGGAGGGACCAGAACTGCAAGGGAGGGCAGTTGTGGGCGATCAAGCCTACAGGGGAGGGCAGTAAGGGGTGACCAGGCCAGCAGAGGAAGGAAGTTATGGGCAAACAGGCTGGCAGGGGAGCAGTTAGACATCATTTAGGCTGGCAGGTTAGTGGTTAGCGGGTGATGAGACTGGCAGGCAGAAGCAGTTAGGGGCAATCAGGGAGGCAGGCAGGTGAGCACTTTGGAGCTAGCATTCTTATATTGTGAGAAGGATGTCTGACTGCATGTTTAGGTCGGGATCAGGCCTAAACGGGCAGTTGGACATCCCTATAGGGGTCCCAGATTGGAGATGGTGCAGGCTGGCCTAAGGGACATTCCCCGCCCCCCGTGCATGAATTTCGTGCACCAGGCCTCTAGTAATAGAAATAAAAGGAAATAATAATAGAAATAATAGTAATAATTATAGAAAATATAATAGGAATAATATTAAAATTTTCTATTAAAGTTTCTATTATAATTTTCTATTAAAATAATATAAATTTAATTAAATATTTTTATTGATTTTAGAGAAAGAAAAGGAGTGGGAGAAATAAGAACATCAATGAGAGAGAAACATCAGCATTGAATGGCTGCCTCCTGCACACCCCCTTCCATGGATTGAGCCTGCAGTCCCAGGCATGTGTCCTGACCTGGAATTGAACCAGTGACCTTCTGGTGCATGGGTCAGAACTCAACCACTGAGCCACATCAGCCGTGCAAAACTATGTCATTTAGTTTTGTAAAGTAAGTCTGTACCAAGGTTCTTTTACAAAAGATAGGGCTTTTGACAAAACAAAGAATGGCATTATACTTTCACAACCTTATTAAAATATTCTGAGAATTTTTTAATGGACAGTTTGAAGATAAACAGTGACATTGTTTATTTTGTTAAGGATTCACATACAAAATAAGCTGCTTATTTAAAATAACTAAAAAGATTTATAAATCTCACTTATTTCTTTAATAATCAGTCAGTTTATTTTTATAAGATTGACATTTCTAATAAAATTATATCCCATGACCTACCGTTTTATCTAATAAGATAAGCTTTATAAAAGCATAAAGGAAAAATCAGTACTTCAGTTATTTTAAATTGTTTCATTCCTAGAAACAACTGAATACTTAAGACTAGCCTGTAGCTTAGAACACTGTGGAAAAAAATTCACGGCGCTATTTTTGGAACAATAGCCCTTATGGAGGTGGTGGATGTTATAGCTCTGACTGCATATTGGTGTGCCTCTGGCCACAGACGACAGTACCACTGAAGCCGAGTCTTCCTGTGCTGGGTTAGTTCAGAGTACCAGCCTGTGTTTTCTCCTTTGGCCATTTCTGGGTTAAGAAGGTTGGAGAGATTTCAAACAGTTTTTACCTAGTTGGATACTGGATATTTTTGTATTTCTATAAATATTCTTGAGATTTTAATTAAGTTACTTGGAATCAGTTTGGTTCTTATGGGTCTTGCTTTTATGACTGACTGAGGCCAGAGCATTGTTCAGTCTGGGGCTTATTGCTCCCTTTCCTGCCTACCTCCTGCACCCTACCTCCTGCCGCTTGGCGGGAGGTTCTGCATTCTGGCTGGTGGGAGCAGACGCTATTCCCAGCCCTGCACCAGCACCGGGCACTGTAACCTCTAATCCTTTTGAGTGGCTCTTCCCCTCCTTGAGTAGTTTCCTTACCCACAGGCACGATGTGCAGTGCTCTCCTCTCCAGGACTCTGCCCTGGGCACTCTAGCTGCCTTGGCATCCAGGAAGGACTCCAATTTCATTGTATCCACCCAGGGGTCCTCCCAGCTCTGCCTCAGTTGCCCTGTCTAGACTGGGGCCTGGAAACTCTCTCAAGGTGGTCAACAGGGGCTACAGAAGTCTCACCTTGTTGGTTTCCTGTCTCAGAGATCAATAGTCTTTGTTGCTTTGTGTCTAGAGTCTTGAAAACTTTTTTATTTTTATTTTATTTTAATTTTTAAATATTTATTTATTTATTTCCGAGAGGAAGGGAGAAGGACAGAGAGAGAGACAGAAACATCAATGATGAGAGGGAATCATCAAACGGCTGCTTCCTGCACACACCCCACTGGGGATCAAGCCCACAATCCAGGCATGTGCCCTTGGCCGGAATCGAACCTGGGAACTTTCACTCCACAGGCTGATGCTCTGTGAAGGCCAGCTAGGGCTTGAAAACTTTTTTATATTTGTCTTTTTCTGTTTTAGTTTGAGGTGGAAGAGTAAATCCTTGTGCTCCATACTGGACAGAAACAGAAATCTCAGGACATAAGTGTTGCTTTTTAAAATCTTGATTCAGTATAACCTTTTTTTCTCCTATGAGCTGTTCTGGCTCCAGTCCTCTCTTTAGATCAAGGATGGTATCTGGGTTACCTGGAAGTTTTTTCTTCTTCGTGTTGCTTACTTAGGTCCAGACCTTCTTTAAGAACCAGCTTGTCTTACTTCTTCCATAGACCATTCTTCACTGACTCCATGTGCACGGGACTTTCCTTCCCAGAGTACTTAGACATGGTGCAGCAGAAGTGCGCCGTCCTGGAGTGTTCCATCTTTGCTTTACAGCGATTAAGGCTTGTCTTTGTCAACTTCCTGAGCCAGGGGTTCTTGTTTATACTTTCGTGCCTTTCATAGGGATTAGCACAGAAATAAGGCCATAGAACATCACCAAATAATTGTTGTTGGGAACATTCACCTTTTTTTTTTTTTTTGGCCAAAGGATGCCAAGGGGATATCATATTGAGAATTAGTGTGTGTGTGTGTGTGTGTGTGTGTGTGTGTGTGTGTGTGTGTGTATACAGCATGTATGATAGAGTAAGGGTGAAGTAGTGATTCTCACCTACGGTCAGATGTGAGCAAGACTCTCCTGCTGCTCTAGCAATCTCCCTCAGTCTGTGTTTCAGGTGGCTTTTATTCACCATGAAATTGGAACTTGACCTGAGATACCACATAAAACTAAACCTTAACAATTGAGACAAATACCCTAAAATAAGGCCATTCTCCTCTCATATAGACTTTTTAATAAAGCAGCAGAGCATTCACTGCATCTGCAGAGGTACTCAATGGAAAGAAAGCTCTAAAATGCACACATTCGAGATCTGTAGGCTTTTTCGATACGTGTCTACTGTGACTCTCTCTTAGTTTAAAGAGGCCAAGATCTTCCACTGACTCACATGGAACCCATTTCACCAATAGCTGTGTTGATGCTGGAGTCTTCTCTTTCTTCAGTCCATCTGAAGTTCTTTCCCTTACAGACCTCCCTCCTCGCCACACCACATAAGGTACCAATTTCAGCAGAGGGGTCTGGCAGCGCTCTCGTGGTTTAACTGTCACTAGATCCCCCTCTAATGGGATTACCATTTTAATGCGTTCCCTTTCCTCCCCGCCCCAGGATTTCTATTTCCCCAGGGTTTCTTGTATTCCGTGGGCCTTGGCTGCAGGCAAGTTGTTCTCAGAGCTCATTGTAGCCTTTGCTGCCCTCGATGGCCTCCTGCTGAGGCTGGCACACTTGCCATCCTTTGCAGAGGTCACTCTTTGAAAGATGCCTTTTTGTGAACTTCTTCCAAATGGTCTTTCTTCCTAGTGCTTGTCTTCTTGGCAATTTGAGAGCTGTTTCGTGAAGTGTCTGACTTTGTAAGTTCCTACCGACAGTACAAAAATTCTAGACAGCCATTTTTCTTCCAAGTCTTCTTTCTCCTTCCGAAACATCCTTTGTCAAAGTTTTCCCAGGCGCCTTACGTGTGAGTGAGGACTCAACTCTCCAGTTTTCTTGGATGAATTAGCCCAGCAGCATGTTACGCTGCTTTTGGGAACATTGCACTCTGTGTTTAAGATCTGGGGAATGGGTCACAGTGGCCACAAGGGTGGTTGGTTGAGTTGCCCTGGTGTTTCTGGTCCAGAGAGACTAGACAGGTTTTTGGAGCAGGACTAAGGATTTGGAGAGGGCTTCATCTTTAGCATCTGACCACAGCTCTCCTTATTCCTCAGTTCAAGCATTGTGTCGCTTCCATATATTTTTTTACTTTCACTTATCTCTGGTCCACTGAACATGCTCTTTCTCTAGACTGAGATTATTGTCTTGCTAATATGTGCTATAACCCATTCTTACGGCTCTACCTATGACCATGGAATTCTTGTCTTCCTCAGGGCAGGTTGTCTTTCTTGGTTGCATCCCCTTCTGGACCCGCCATGGTTAGATAGTGTGGGTCATTATTAGATGTGTTCATTGTCTTGATGTGGGTGATCTGTCAAGACCTCATCATGGTCTGGGTTCTCATCCAGAGTCTTGGTCTAGACCAAGGGACCTTGACCTCAAACTTCTACTCTACCTAGAATTGTGAAACTGGGGTGGAGTGGAGCTCTCTGAACATCAGTTTACCTGTCTATCAAATGAGATGATTGTGAGGCCTACTTGCCCTCCCAGATCATTGCAAGACTCAAATGAAAGAAAGGATATGAAAGGGGGCTAGCAGGTTAGCATAGAGAGTTTTTGTGCCAAACAATTTAACCTCTTTGGTTCCAGTTTCCTAGCCTATGAAATCAGAAATCTGTACTAGATGTGTATTTTTGGACCAAATAATCTTTTTGATTTTCCCATTTCTAAGCTGAGAGTTTATTTATATATTCACCTTTAACCTGAGATACCATGTCATTAGGCTTCATGTTCTAATGCATCACTGTGTGACTCATGTTGAAGCCGTCCTCATTGGCATGAATCCGCATATTCTGTGCCATCACTTCTTGCTGCAGGGATAATGATTTTTACTTTAAAGTTCTCTTCTGGTTGGACCTAATTTTAGAACTTCTCCTATTCACAAGTAGACTAATTAGGAAAAATGTTTTTTTCCCCTTAGTTAATTCAGTGATTCCTGGCTTATAAATGGGCTGATTAAGAGCAGATCCTGGGTGATGAGGTTAATCGGTTCTGCTTCCTTAGTGCTGGCTAACTGGAGGCAGCCAGGTACTGGCCATCCTCTAGGTCGGGTCCAGTGAGGGTGATCTTTAGGAGAACTCAGACTCCTTCTCTTATTGTCCTGCACAGCCGAGAGCAGTTGAGAGTATTACTTTGAATTAATACTTAAGTCCTGGAGGAGTTTTAAAAATTTCCCCTCAGAACAAACTTGTTTCTTACTTCAATTAGAAGATTTGTTTAAACAGGCAGTACCTTCAGTGCCCCAAAGAGGGACTGGGCTGCTGATACTCCTGGCCATTTAGCCAAATCCTTGGGAATGATATATACCAAAATCTATTGTTTAGGTCTTTTAACAAGATGCCTCTGGTTCCAGTACCCAGGCCCATCCTGGATCCCAGCGCCTGCAGGTCTTATTGTCTCCAGTTTCATGCTCAGTCAGAGCCTGAAGGCCAGTCCTGACTTGGACCCTAGGGTGGGCCACCTAGGGCTCTGCCTTCACCGTATCTGCCATTGCTCAGCTCTGATAGTGGATGTTGGCCCTGGGGTCCTGTGTATTACCTGAGTCCTGCACACACCTTTCTCTCCCCTTCTCCAGTCCCCCTTGGCGTGTTGAGCTGGCCTTCCCACTACCACAGATGCTGGGGAGCTGCTCTGCGCATTTTCCTTCTCTCTGGTGTGACTCTTCCCAGGGTGCCTCTCCTGTGGTGTTCCCACCACTGTGCCTGGGCCTTGGGCTGGGCCATAGCTGAGAAACGTCAGAAGAAAAGGCTAAACCAAACCAAGTCACCAAGTGAAGCAGACATCCAGGTGCTTCTATTGTGGTGGAAGAAGAGGTTGAAACTTATTGTTTACAATGAGAATCTGAGATAGTCTGTGGATATAATCTGTAAAGTAACGGCTAATCACGTTGGCAAAACTGTTTTTGCTTCATCCCTTAGTTACAAATTCTTTGGACTCTGAAAAGTTTATCAAAGTTTTAAAGATCAGTGTATCAGGTTCTAATTCATAGGCTTTCTGTCCTGTGGGAACAGTGGAGGTTCATTTTCTAACTGCTTTTTCTTGGAGGATTTTGGTGTTGAATTGCTGGTACAGATATTCCAGGTGTATTTGGAGTCTGTCATTGGCACTGACTATTGTTTGGTATAGTTTATGTCACGTTTGACCCACAATTTGAGTAATTTGAGGGTGGACCTACCTACCTACCCACAATACTTGAAAAGTTTCTGCTAAAGAAAGGCCAACACTGCCATAATCCTGGTTTACTAGAATTTTCAAACTACTTTAGGCTTTTGGCATTCAATAAAACCCAGCACATTTCTATGGCACCTTTTCCATTCATTTTTAAAGCCACGTGCTATTTTGAGCACATGTAATTCATGTGGTTCTTTTTACTCAGTCCATCTAAATGTTGGTTAAGGATTTGAACTCTTTGATATCCCAGAAGCATTTAGATCCCTTCTTTAAAAAGAAAAGGTTATAATGATTTTCCACTTCCCAGAAAGGCGAAACAACATTTTAAGACTGAGGAGGGCGCCCAGCCATCATAGCTCAGTGATTGAGCATCTCCCTATAAACCAGAAGGTCGCAGTTCAGTTCTGGTCAGGGCACATGCCCGGGTTGGGGGCTTGATCTCCAATGAGGGGGCATGCAGGAGGCAGAAGACCAATGATTCTCTCTCATCATTGATGTTTCAATCTCTCTCTCCCTCTCCCTTGCTCTCTGAAATCAATAAAAATGTATTTCAAAAAAAGACTAAGGAAACACTTGAATTGCAAATCCACCTGGATTCTGACGTGGAGTTTGACTGGTCAGAGCAGTGTGGCGTCCTCTGGTGCCTCCATGCAGAGGCCGGACTCTCGGGGTGGCACAGCTAGGTCTGCTTTCTGACTCCTCCGAGGTGTGGATCTAACCTGTCAGAGGCATTTGGGGCTTTCTCCTGTCTGAAGGTGTTTTGAAAGGAGATTTTTCAGGCTTTTAAAAATAATGCAACAGACCAACTTACGGTTTTATTAATATGGACTTAGGTAAAAGAATTTGTCTTCTGTAATAAAACCAGTTTATCTTCTTTTGTGATAATAAAAGTTCTTTTTCCTTTAATATTTCTGTCTACCACCACAGAAAACTTAGAGCTTAAACAAAATATAATCAGCAAAGACTTTAAAAATACGCTAAAAATTAAATTAAAATTTTTTATTGTTTATACTATTACAGATGTCTCTTTATGCTCCCCCCCTTTTGCCAATCTTCATGCAGCCCCTGCCACCACTCTGCTGTCTCTGTCCATGGGCTGCGTGTATGTGCACTTTGGTTACTCTCTTCACCTCCTTTTAATTGTTGAAGGAAATTCCATACTGTTTTCCATAGTGCCTACACCAGTCTGCATTCCCACCAGCAGTGTACTATGGTTAGGGTTAGGATAAGATGCCCCCAGCTCATGTCCTCTTTTACGACTTCCCCAAAAGCCTCTAGCAAACTTCCCCTTATGTTCATGGCCAGAATTGTATTGCATACTTTTGTCTCAGTCTCAGTACCTGCCAACATATATGGTGTGCACACACCATGATGGGTTAAAGTGGGGCCCTGTGAAGGACTTGGCTGGTCAAAGGATGGTACCTTCAATAGTTCTGCTAAGGGAGAAGGTGGGGTGGAGTTGGTGGGCAGGACAGGGGAGGGTCTCCCACTGTGGGTGCCAGCAGTGGTACGTCTGAGAGCAGCATGGTAGTTCACGAAATGCACTAGGTGTGCTGAGTTTCTGTTGTACAAAGAGTCATGTTCTTCCTTGCCTTAATAAACAGAGTGGAGGTTTTTTTTGTTTTTGTAAGAGCTCTTGATTACAAACATTAAGTACACAGAAGGATATAAATTCCATTTTTAGATACAGTGTGGAGAATCCCAAGAATGAGGACAAGATAGCAGCAGCAAAGTAGCCAAGATGGGAAGTGATGAAACAGTGGATGCAAGTATTCATGGAGGGTTCAGCATATCCCATATTATCCATATTAGCAGGTAGAGCAGTTACTATGTGGAAGGTAACATCAAGCTATTGAAGTTCTTAGTCTACACAAGTTGGCTTATGTCAATAAAAGGTTTATATTGTAATGAGGAAGATCAGCCTTGAGCACCCACCCAGAGGGAAAGGAAGTGGAAGAGAGGAATAGAGGCCTATGTATGTGTGTGACTTCTTGATGCCTTGCTAGGAAGCTGGGCCCAGCAGTGGCCTGGCATTCTGATCAGTCAGAGTCCTTCCTCTGGAGGAGAAACAAGGGAAGGAGGTGGGAAGAGAGGCCGACAGATGGGTGTGCATTTTTCTTCCCTATGCACACTTTAGCCCAAATAGGAGGTAGCTATAGGATGGTCCAGCTTCAAGCATCCTGACTTCATTCAGACGGTTTCTGCTTCGAGATGAGTAGGTGGAGAAAAGGGCCTCCTTTTTCTCCGGGAAGCTGTCTGCCTGTTCTCCATCTATGAGTCTGTCTCTGTTTTGCTTGGTATTTCAGTTTGTTCATTAAATTTCACATGTGAGTGAAATCATATGGTACGTATCTTTCTCTGACTGTCTTATTTCACTTAGTATAATGATCTCCAGGTCCATCCATGTTGTCACAAAGGGTAAACTTTTCTTCCTTTTTACGGCAGAGTAGAATTCCACTATGTAAATGTACCACAGCTTTTTTATCTACTCTTCTACTGATGGACACTTGGGCTGCTGCCCAGTTTTTGATGACATTCTCTTTGCAAGTTGTTCCAGTCATCTTGAGTAACATGCCATGCCGGCCTCACTTTGAACTCTCTAAGGTGTTTCCTGATTGGCTTGCCCTTGGGGCCCAATTCCAAGCACACTTGGTTTTCAGATGACTCACATCTCTCTCTAGTGGCAACAGTCAATGTTATCATCATACCGTAGCACACTAGTGTTTCCTCAGACCCCACCTCCTTGTTTTAACTGTGTTTCAGCTGATATCTAAGCAAGCAACTTCCAACATGTTTTCAGTGTTTTCTTTCATTCCACATCCTGGTCTGTGTCTAGTGTGGCATTTTATCCCTTAAAATTCAGACAGACCTTTCGAGGTGGTCAGAGGCAGATGCTGAGCAGTGCTGGAGTCCCCCCTCTCTTCGCTTTATTCTCTGGCTGTTCCCAGGCAGATGGGTGCTGGGGTTGGTTCTAGAGACTAGCAGCTGTGTGTGCTGCTCCCACCATCTGGATTGTTTTGTTTTAGATTTGTGCCAAAACATTGGAGTGTCCTCTAGTTCACTTGTTCGGGGTCCTTAGAGTTTTAGGGATATTTCTGAATTTACCGGAGTGGAATGGGAAGGCCTCTGGCATAGATGGTCTATAAATAATTGATTGAACCTGAAATATAGACATTTATCTTGCTGGTCTAACCCTTTTAGTGGTAGTGGGGGCATTTTCTATTCATGATTTGTCAAACTTACTCCTCATGTTTTAGTCCAGAAATGTTCTCAGTCTTGATTTAATAATTGAAAATCATGCAATTTATTTGTCAGCCCCATATTTATGTTAATTCTCATCATGAAATTGCATGGTTCAAGCATTCTGCCACCATAAATGCAGCAGTGATGCAGGGGCAGGAGGTTACCAATCCAGGTTTTTTTTTCCTTATCAGGTTGCTTGACATTAAATCAGTCAGTTAATCATCAGTTTAAAAGTCAGCTGCTGCCACCAAAATGTACATGCCTTGTTCATGGATGCTGAAGAGGTTTCATCTTAAAAAAAAAAATTATATATTAAATATTTTTTTATTGTTTAAAGTATTGCATATGTCTCCTTTTCCCCCAATTATCCCCCTCCCGCCACTTCCACCCCCGAGGGCAAGCCCCCATTGCCCCAGTGTCTGTGTCCATTGGTTATGCTAATATGCATGCATACCAATCCTTTGGTTGATCTCTAACACCCTTCTCCTCCTCCCTCCCCCGCCATTTGTCTCTGGATCTATTTTTGTCCATCAGTTTATGTTGATTATTATATCCCACATATGAGATCATGTAATATTTATTTCTCCAACTGACTCATTTCGCTTAGCATAATGCACTCCAGGTTCATCCATGCTGTTGCAAATGGTAAAAGTTCCTTCTTTTTTACTGGAGTGTAGTAGTCCATTGTGTAGATGTACCACAGTTTTTTAATGCACTCATCTGCTGATGGGCACTTAGGCTATTTCCAAATCTTAGCTATTGTAGATTGTGTAGCTATGAACATAGAGTTGCATTTATCCTTTCTGATTGGTGTTTTTGGTTTCTTGGGATATATTCCTAGAAGTGGGATTACTGGGTCAAATGGGAGTTCCATTTTTAATTTTTTGAGGAGACTTCATACTGTTTTCCATAGTGGCTGTATCAGTGTGAATTCCCACCAGCAATGCATGAGGGTTCC
Source organism: Antrozous pallidus (assembly GCA_027563665.1). Lineage (NCBI taxonomy): Eukaryota > Metazoa > Chordata > Mammalia > Chiroptera > Vespertilionidae > Antrozous > Antrozous pallidus. Next base: position 17,894,271 of record CM050518.1, on the reverse strand, counting down.
TTTTTCTCCACATCCTCACCAGCACTTGTCACTTGTTAATTTGTTGATGCTAGCCATTCTGACAGATGTGAGGTGGTACCCCATTATTGTTTTGATTTATATCTCTTAGATGATTAGTGACCTTGAGCATGTTTTCATATGTCTCTCGGCCTTCTGTATGTAAGAGGTTCCATCTTGGAGATGTTTCAGAGGTAGGTGAGTTGGAATGACTGGAAACTCTGCTCTTTGTTGTCAGGCAGTTAGGCTCAGTCCAATCATTCCTTTGACCTCTGAGAAGATCCAGGTTTAGTTTCAGGGGCTTTTCCATCTTATCTTTCTTCCTCTTGTCAGGGTGGACAGATGACCTTCCAGGTGGTAACTAACGCCATTTGTAGAACTTTTGCTCCCAGTACAGACAAAGGAGATGGGAACAAAATGTTTTCCTGAGATATTAATTGCAGTGGGGGCCAGAAGGGACTTGAAGTTGACTTCATCTTTCCCAGAAAAGGAAATGAAATGCTAGAGACTGAGGCTGAATAGTGACCATCTTTGCATTTCTGGTGGCCTTGGCTATCCAGTGAGGATAGTGTGTGGAGTCCTGTGTGCTTGGGCCTTTGGCGGTGGTAATGAGCAGAGTGATGGTGTGGTCCTTCACAAGTGTGTTGTGGCAAGATGGAATATAGGGCCCAGGACTAGTGTATGTAGTCCTGGTCAGAGCCCGAGGTAGAAGCTCCTAAGAGTGAGTTCTGGATCTACATGCCAGATTGTGGCTGCTCCCTGAGCTCTTGGGGTGCGGGTGCAACCGAGATTGCACTGAGAACCTGAAAAGAGGAGCTGCCCTCAGGTCAGCTCTGAGAGAAAACCAGGATGCTGGAGCTGAAACTTTGAAGATGATGAGGATGGGCTGACAGGAGAGTCCACCAAGCTTGAATGTAGTAGTAGACCTGGGAAGGAGCAGGATGGTGGAGTGGGAAGGACATAGTCTGGAATTCCTACAGCACAAGAGGAAAGGTGAGGGTAGGTGGGAAATAAAACGAGTGAAGCAATCTGAGGCCAGTTTGTGGAGACTTTTCTGTAACATGCAGAGTACTGTTGACTTGGTCTTCTAGGAAATGGGAAACTCTTGAAGAGCTCTAAATGGGGAGTGACTTTATTTTTTAAATAGTTTCATTGAGATATCATTCACATACCATACACTATCCACCTACAGTCTACAACTCAGTGACTTTTAGTGTATTCTGAGTTGTGCAGCCATCACCACCGTGGATTTTAGGACATCTCCAGCACTGCAGAAAGAAGCCCTTCACCCTCATCAATCATTCTGCATTCCCACATCTTCCCCAGCTTCAGGCAACAGCTGATCTCTTTTCCATCTCAATACGTTGCCTATTTTGGACATTTCAGACGGATGGAATCATGCAGTTTGTGACCTTTTGTGTCTGGCTTCTTTCACCTAGCATAATGTCTTCAGTGTTTATCCACATTGTAGGATGTGTCAGCATTTCACTATTGTTTTTTTTTTCCAAATACTATTCCATTGTAAGGCTATACCACATTTAATTTATCCATTTAATTTCATCAGTTGATGGAAATTTGTGTTTCCACTTTTTGCTTATTATTAATAAATAATGCTACTAAGGAGTGATGTTTATAGGCCATTAAATGACATTTTGACTACATCACTTGGGCTGAGGGCAGGATAGATTGAAGGGTACAAGAAGGGGCTAGGCGTATGTTGGGTAGTTATAATAATTTCTGTAATTTTTTTTCAGACTTCTTAAGGTGTGGAATCTTGTGTTTTAGCCAAAACCCCATGCAGAGCCCAGATAAAATGGAACTACCCTTGACAGTAGTGTGAAGGGCCTAGAATCTCTTTCCCATGGATGTTTTGCTTTTTTGAAAATGGCCAGAAGTTAGCCATCGTGGTCAAAGAGAAGTTCCCCCTGGGCAGTGTGGCTGGCTGGAGGGGGAGGCCAGGAGTGAGAGTTGAAATGGAGAGCTTGAGAGAACCAAAGAGCGGGAACTGATGGCTAAGAGAGTAGAATATTGGGTTCTAACTTTTCTGAAGGTGGGCACTTCTGGGTGGTGGGGATGGTGCTGAAGTGAAGAGGCCCAAGAACTTTGAGGGATAGGAGCTGATTGGAAATAGTGTTGCTCAGGGTGACAGCAAGGCCTGGGACAGAGACTGTGATAGGGGCTCTGTGGAAGCCAGAGAAGGGGGATAGAAGGTTGTATGGACCCAGGTTAGGAACGCCAAAAAAGTCTTTCCTCAGTCGGGTGATAGGGGTTGGGCTAGTGGAGGGAGGGAAAAAGGAGGAGGCAGGCTCATTTTGGGTGGTGGGCTTGGAGGGCATGGTGGAGTGAGAGTCCTGCACTGCGGGCTGTTGGGGAGCAGTGTCCATATGGGAGAGGTGGCTGAAGGTAGGGCAGGTGGTGGGTTAATGTAGAAGAGGTGTGTTTACTGAAAGGGAACTGTAGGAAAGAGAGCAAGAGCTTGGACGTGTGTGTGTGTGTGTGTGTGTGTGTGTGTGTGTGTGTGTGTGTAGGGATACCATAAGTAGAGGCCCAGCCAGAGGGGTTTGTATTTGGCCCCTCCTTGATTTGGAGTGTGACAACTCTCTCTTGGCCCCTCAGCCTCCCTGTCTGGCTTAGACCACTTGCTGGACTGTAGAAACCCATTAGGGCACCAGGAGGGCCCTGAGGCCAGGCTGGTGGGATGAGCTGGCTGTAGGTTCCACTGGAGGGTGGGAAGATGGACGACAGTCACAATGAATTGGCTTCTTGGTCCGTGACAGCAGCATGGCTTGGCTGTGGGATGGGAGTTCCCCTCCCAACAACACTTCATCAGCCCCTCTCCAAAGCCACTTGCTGCAGAGTAATTGAGAACCGTGCTCCCTCTGTGTGCTTCTCAAAGTTTAAGGTGCACATGCACCCCTTAGGAGGGGTTTGTTTCATTGTCTTCACTGATCCTACAGGTCCAGTGGGCCTGAGAGTCTGCCTTTTCAACCAGCTCCCAGGACATGCTTGGAACATCTTGGAACTGCTAGAGACCAGCCCCATTTTCAAATAAGTTGTTGCTGCTCAGCCCCTCTGTTTTGGTGTCTGGATGTGGGAATCTGGAAAGCAGAGAGAAGCAGAATATCCAAGTGATTTGGCCTTATGATGTCAACTGATTTGGAGGCTTTATTTGCCTAAGAAACTTGATAGCAAACCTGTTTAGGATGTGACAGGTTTTTCTTATAGCTCAAAGCAGAGCTGACATATTAGGAAAAGCACCTGAACTATACCCTTAGGTACAGTTGAAGCAGGAGAATCAAAATAGTAAGATGGCTGTGAGCATTGTATCTGTCCTTGAATTTCATTGTGAACAAACTTTGTGTCAGGAGGTGATAATTCCTGATGGCATTCTGAAAATGAATTGGGCTTATGATGAAGATATCTTGGAGTGGGTTAGAGCAGCTTTTGTTTGTACCAAAAGCTGATGTTTTTATGAATGCATTTTCTCCCACAGAAATGGAATTCATGAGAGTTTTGTGGTGGTGTGCTCACATTTCTTTTTAGAAATAAGTGGCAATAATAACTAACATTATATTTCTAATAAAGTTGCCTGCTATATCTCTGGCTCCTAGTGGGTTATGTACATATGGATCCTGAGATTAAACAAAGGCACTCATAAGTGAGGTTTCTATGAAATTTACACACGTGTCATAATAACACTATTGAAGAGCACTTTCTCTTCTCTGACAGGCTGCGTAGTTGAGAACTGTATGTTTGTCATCAATAGTAGACTTTTGTTCTCTTCAGATTTCTGTTTGGAGGCAAGTCAGATTGTTGGAGCTGTTAGGGCAACGGTATGACTAAAAATGAAGTGTCATCACTCACGTGTTTTAAGAATATTTTATTGTATAATATTTGATAGCTGAAGAATTCTGCAGCACACATCCTATATAATAAAAGGCTAATATGCAAATAGACTGAATGGTGGAACAACTGAACAACCGAACAACCAAACAATTGGTTGCTATGATGTGGGCTGACCACCAGGGGGCATGTGCAGCACATGGTGGGCGTTGGCCGCAGTGGGATGGTGGAGTAGGTGAGTGGGGCGCCAGACCAAGGTGGGGCACTGGTTGCTGTCATTGGGGCGAGCCTCTGGTGGTTACTGAAAATTCTTTGCACCCATTCACTGTGGTTCTGCCTGGCATTCATACCCCCTGCTGGTGCCGGAGCCACTGCTTGCTCCCACTGCCAGCATTGGCCCTGCTTGCATCCGCAGCCAGCACCGGGGCCATCGCTTGCACCTGCTGCCCTTGCTTGGTGCTGATCCTGATCGCTTGGTGCCATCAGCGGGTGTGAGCGGCAGCTGCTGGCCCTGATTACCCCTGAGGGCTTCTTCACTTCCCCCTGCTCCTGAGGGGCAATTGGGACAGCAGCCCCCGCTCACACCCATTGATGGTGCTGGCCCCCCTTGCACCCACTGCTGGCCCTGGCCCCAATTGCTCCACGCTGTCAGCGGGTGTGAGCAGGGCTGGCACCGTCAGTGCATGGGAGCAGCAGTGGTGGGAGCGGGGCTGCCAGCAGACAGGGGACCGGGGGCATGGTGGGAGGGGCCAGGTGGGGTCATGCAGGATGGGCTGAGACATATCCCGGGCCTACTGCAGCCTTGTGGCCCACGGTTCCTTTTAAGGTATACGAATTCTTGCATTGGGCCCCTAGTCCTATATACTAAAATCCTAATATGAAAATTGCCTGAAAGGTGGAACAACTGGTCGCTATGATATGCACTGAGCACTAGGGAGCAGATGCTCAATGCATGAGTTGCCTCTGGTGGTCAGTGCGCTTTCATGGGGGAGTGCTGTTCAATCAGAAGCTGGGTTTACGGCTGGCGAGCATAATGGTGGTGGTGGGAGCCTCTCCTGTCTTTGCAGCAGCTGGACATCCCCCAAAGGGTTTTGGACTGCGAGAGGGTGCAGGCTAGGGTGAGGGACTCCCCTCCTCTCCAGTGCATGAATATCGTGCACTGGACCTCTAATATATATATATATATATATATATATATATATATATATATATATATAGCCTAATATGCTAAGTGTTCGATCGTTTGGCCAATCATTTGAACCATTGCTATGATGTGCACTAACTACCAGGAGGTAGGTGCTCTGACTGGTAGGTTAGCTTGCTGCTGGGGTCCAGCCGATCGGAACTGAGCAAGAGGGGCTGGACATGCTCTGGAGCCTTCCCACAGTCCCTCCCCGGCCGGCTGGCCTCCATCAGCCCCTATCGGGACTGGGTGAGATGGCCCCAATTGGCCTGATCACTAGCCAGACCAACAGACCTGACCTGTGCACGAATTCATGCACCGGACCTCTAGTGTATATATAAAAAGCATACCGATAAGATGAATGCCCAAGGATCTGCCTCTCTATTTAGATTAGAGCATCAGCTGTCCCAGAGGCTTCCTGTTTCCTGTTTTCACACGCATCCCCTGCCCCACCAGCCCTGAGACCACCACTGTCCTGCCTTCTGTGTTGATCTCTCATTCCTCTTTCTCAAAGTGGTTCCTACCTCAGGTGTGTCACCAAGCAGCAGTGTCCTGGCTTCCTTGTTTGAGGGACTTGTCAAATGCTATCTTTCTGCACATCACTTAAAAAAAACCTTTATTGATTTCAAAGAGGAAGGAAAAAGGAGAGATAGAAACATTAATGATGAGAGAAAATCATTGGTCTGCTGTCTCCTGCATGGCTTACTCTGGGGATCGAGCCCACAACCCAGGCATGTGCCTCGAGGAGGAATCGAACCGTGACCTCCTGGTTCATAGTCTTAACCACTGAGCCATGCCGGCTAGGCTGCATCTCACTTCTTTCTGTTAAGCTCGGTCTTGCTGTTTGTGCTGCGATGTTTCAGCATCCTCCACCATCAGACAGGCCCTCAGAGGTAAATTTATGCCGTTTCCCCCAATTTCCCCTTTTCCCCCCCTCCCTAGTGCAAGAGGAAGTTTATTTAGCAAGCAAAGTAAAAGTATACTTGAAGGGGAGGAACCAAGATGGCGGCATAGGTAAAACACCTATCTTGCGGTCATACTCAGCAATTTTAAACTACAACTTAACGAAAGAACAAACACCTTCCAGAATCGTCAGAAAGCTGGCTGAGTGAAAATTCCACAAATAAAAGTGAAAATAAGACACTGTGACTCAGGAGCGGCGGCAGACAGTGTTGAAGATTTGCCCAGAGAGAGGTTTGGAGCGCACGTGCCAGTGGAGATAGGGCGGGCGGCTGAAAACCGGCCACTTTTCTCGAACGGGGAGACAAAGACGTCCCACTGGACTGATTCTACAGCTCTGGGTGAAGTCCAGGGAACCCACTATCATACGGGGTGAAAACTGGACAGTGGGAGGGCACGCTGAAGCTTGGGTGCTGCGGGGGTCTCCGGCTTGTGGAGAAGGCGAGCTGGCACGTGACCTTGGGAACAGCGCAGCTGCGTGACTGCGTGGAGAGCGCTCTCAACTTGCTCCCTCATTCGGGAAACCGTCAGACTGCTTTGTTTTACGACCCTGGGTGAGATGTTGGGTGTGCAGACTCATTTGGGGAGAGTCTGAATTCCCCGGCAGCCAGTGGAGCTCGGCAGCGGCTCTCTCTCAGAGGTGCTGGCAGCCATTGCTCCCGGCACAGAGTCCCTGGGGCCACATAGGGCGGAGCTAATGCTGTCTGCTTGGCCCGGAGACTCCGCCCATCCAATCTGAGCACAGCTGAACTTCACAGACAATTGGCCTGGAGCTCAACCCCTCCAAGTGCTTACAACGATTAACCTGAGCTTAACTTCAGCAAGACTGTGCAACCCATATCCACCTCAGATAACTGGGGAGGCTGAGCCACTGTCCCTAGTAGGACATCTACCACACAAAGCTAATTGAGCAACTCAGGGAAGTAGCCACCATGCAGAGACATGAAAAGAAATCAGATGTGAAATAAATGGAGGAAAAAAAATGACTGGACATGGAATTCAAAACCATGGTTATAGGGCTTCTCAAGAGGCTCCAACAAAAGGTCGAGGCCTACAAGGAAATAAGCAAGACCGCAAAGGAAATGAATGAGACCCTCAAGGATATGAACGAGACCTGCAAGGAAATGATCAAGACCAACGTGGAAATGATCAAGACCAACATGGAAATGAATGAGTCTTACAAGGAAATGAAGGAGACCCTCAAGGATATGAAGGAGTCTCTCAAGGATATGAAAAAGGACCAACCAGAAATTAAGCATACACTGACTGAAATAAAAAATATCATACAAAGACCTAAAAGTGCTCTGGAGCACCCCAAGAACCAAGTTAAAGATTTGAAATACAAAGAGGTAAAATCCACTCAGCTGAAAAAGCAAGAAACCAAAAGAATCCAAAAAATTGAAGATAGTGTAAGGGGCCTCTGGGACAACCTCAAGCATACCAACATCTGAATTATAGGGGTGCCAGAAAAAGAGAGAGAGCAAGACAATGAAAACCTATTTGAAGAAATAGTGACCGAAAACTTCCCACTCCTGGTGAAAGAAAATGACTTAAAAACCCAAGAAGTACACACAACCCCAATACATAGGAACCCTAAGAGGACCACACCAAGGCACATCATAATTAAAATGCCAAGAGCAAAAGACAAGGAGAGAATATTAAAAGCAGCAAGAGAAAAACAGTTAGTTACCTATAAGAGAGCACCCATACGATTGTCATCGGATTTCTCAACAGAAACGATGCAGGCCAGATGGGAGTGGCAAGAAATATTCAAAGTGATGAATAGCAAGAATCTACAACCAAGATTACTCTATCCAGCAAAGCTATCATGCAGAATTGAGGGTAAGATAAAGTGCTTCGCAGATAAGAAAAAGCTAAAGGAGTTCATCACCACCAAACCAATATTATATGAAATGCTGAAAGATATTCTTTAAGAAGAGGAAGAAGAAAAAGATAAAAGTGTAAATTATGAACAACAAATACACATCTATCAACAAGTGAATCTAAAAATCAAGTGAATTAATAAGCTGATGAACAGGATAAACTGATGAATGTAACAGAATCATGGACATAGAGAGGGAATGGACTGACAACTCTTGGGGAGAAAGGGGTGTGGGAAGTGCAGCAAGAGACTGGACAAAAATCATGCAACTATGGGAGAGGACAGTGGGGAGGGGGAGGTGAGGGCGGAGGGTGGAATGGGTACCAGGTGGAGGGGAACTATAGGGGTAAAAAAAGGAAACAATGTAATTAATAAACTGAACAATAAAGATGAAAAAAATAATAAAAAAAGAAAGTATACTCGAAGAGAAGAATCGAGTGGGTTGCTCAGAGAGCTGCCTTGGCCTTTTAGAAAAGCACAGAGACCGAACCCGTGAGACAGCTGGGATGTGGGGGCTGAGGAAACAAGTAATAGAGGCAGAAGAAGGGCCCTTGGTGACACGTTTCGGGGGATAGCTTGCTGCTCTCCTGTTTTCAAGTCTCGTGAGGAACCTTAGAGTTTAGTCAGAGAGAGAGAGTCAGAGAGACAGAGAGAGAGAGAGAGACAGAGAGAGAGACAGAGACAGAGAATGCCTTCTCTTTTTTTAACAGTGAAGAAATGGGAATTCTAGTTTGTCATTACTGTAGTCATAAATTTTCCATAGCAACAATTCAAATCCTAAATCAATCTGTCCAGAATGTCTCATAAAGAAATCCCTTTTTATGTTCAGTTAGATTGCTGCACGGTTTTTACTGTTGTAAAAGCCAATGCTATGTATCCTTGTGCACTAAGCCATTTATTTTCCACAAGATCAATTCCAAAAGGTAAAATTGGGGATGTAATATATATATACATATATATTATATGCATATATCGTTCTTTTGAAATGTGCATTGCCTAATTGTGTCCCCAAAGTCCAAATTTAGTAGGTATACCCTTCATTACCAACATATAATGATTCTTTCCTCAAACTCTTGCAAAAACTGTTATCATTGTTTAATCCATGTTAACTTGATAATCATGAATTATATCATTATTTATGTTTGCATCAATTTAATTGCTAATGAAGTTGAACTCTTCTTTCAAAAGCCAATTAGGCATTTACATTTCTTCACATTGTTTGTGAATCTGAATTTGATCTCAATAAGTTTGTTTAATAATCTTGTTTGCATTTTGTATTTTCTTACTCACCAATTAGTTTTGGAACTTGTATAATTCATTTTATTGCGTACATTACTTAGCATAATTTCCTTTATTATCCTCTCAAGAGGCTGGAGTTCTACGAGTAATTTATTTACACATTTATTTTTAAGGATGAGAATGGCCTCAGTACTTTCTGAATACTTGCATTTTTGAGAATATCCTGGTTGATATGGACTGTTGGGGTCTTTTTCTTTTACTCTCAATGGCAGTATCATCCTGGTGGTTGGTAGGCTTTCTTTCTTCCTTTCTTTTTTCTGTCATCTCTCATTCATTCATCCAACACACAGCTGGGCAGCATGGGACTGTGTCCTTGCTCTCTGCTGACATTTAGTGGGATGGAAGAGAAGATGGTGTCCTCCATGTGGACTTCTTTTCTTAAATTTTCCTGGTGGTTGGCCCTTCCAGGACATCCTTGAGCCTTTTGGTTATCCATGGGATATCCTACTGAACCTACTGAATAACATCTTTGCTTATTGCCTTTTTTATATCTGCTTTGATATATATATATATATATATATATGTGTGTGTGTATGTATATATATATATATATATGTGTGTGTGTGTGTATATATATATATATATATATATATATATACATACACATATACATTTGCAATCTCTGTTCTACAGGTGACTTCCAAGTCTCTGTCCTTTTTACTTATTGTCTTTTACTTCAAGTATTGGAAGAATCTCATGAGTTGATTTTTCTGAATCATTAATTATTTTCTATAGTATTGGATCTGTTACTAACTACATTTACTGTATGGTTTCTTTCTTAAAACAAATGTTAGATTATTTATTAAAGTAACTACACAATTAATGTTATATAATATCTAAAGGCTTGTCATGTGAAAGAACTCCTTCTGCCTGCTTTTTCCTGTTCCTGTCCTTTCCCCCACAAATAAGCACCTTTGACATTTTTAAAGCTATATCTCCGTGTGCTTTCTTTTCTATGCCTAAATAATAAATGTTTACTATTTCTTGATGTATTCAATTCTGACATTATTTATTTCATGCAACTATAGATGGGATCATAGCACTATTCACTCCCCAACCCCCTCCATGTTTCCAGTATTATGATATCATTATTTTAATTGAATCAATAAAAATTATTTATATTTTTGTGATTCTATAACTATTAGTTACCACAAGCCAAATTGTATCCTATGCTTATTTTTATTTTTGTTCAGCCTTTTGCTTTCATGGGAATGTGTACTTGTCTTTCTTCTTGAAATCTTGCTGAAAGTATTATATTTATACCTCTTGCTCCCAAACCTGTGTGTTTTAGTCATTCTCTCTAGAGGCTTTTTTTGGGGGAGCTCAGCATCTAGGGTCTCCCCAGGCCCCTTTGTGGATGGGTTGCTCCCCTGGCTGCCAAGCAGCTTGCTTAAGCCTAGCCTTGATTTCTCTTCTAGGTCATGTCCACTGTTTTTCTGAGTCCCCGGTCTTCCTTTTTTTTCTGGATTATTGTGGTTTTGCACAATAATTCTTCAGTGTTCAAATATGCTTATTGGCACTTGTACAACATATAGACCAAGGGGGACAGAGAAAAGAACCCCACCCCTTCTTTTTAAGACTTGCAAATTGAAGGAACATTTTGAATCATTTAAAGAACACTATTAGTTTAAAATGCCCATGAACAGTTTTCTGTTACCAATTATGCATTGGAATACCAAAACTGAAATGTTTTAGTATCTCCTTAAACTTTGCTACAGTTCACAACTATTAACCAGACATGTGCCAGCAGTGTGATAGATGTTGACTTAAGTCTAACATAGCTGTTGACTAGATAGTTGCTTGTTATTTCTGTCTTCAGATAGCTTATGGCCTATGGAGCAATAAATACACACAGGCATGGAGGAGAGGAGAAGCAGTTTACTTGGTGTGTGGAGTGGAAGAAGACTAGTCTCTGGCCTTTCAAATGCCATGGGCCATTGCTTCTCTGTTAGTGAAGGTGGAATGGTTACTTCTCTCCTGTAAATCTTGAAATTTTGGAATTAGCCCCCATCAGAGAAAAAGCCCTGGCCATAGGTATGATGAAAAGTTGGGAAATGTAAGAAATTAAGTCAATACCTTGCTTTCCAATAGGATTAGAAAATGGAGTGCAACATAACAAAAATCCTGGCTACTAGAATGGTAGTTTGCCATGGATAGAGGTGACCAGTTTTCACAGAATCTATGTATATATAAAAAAGGCTAATATGCTAAGTGTCCATCTAACCTATAACTATGATGCACACTGACCACCAAGAGGCAGATTCTCAATGTAGGAACTGCCAAGCTGCAGTGACTTGGCAGAGGTGGTTCTCGGGTGATCCATCCCAAAACCAGAGAGCCAGCAGTCCAGGATTGGAAGAGGGATGTCTGAGGGGTCCCAGATTGAAGAGGGTGCAGGCCAGGCTGAGGGACGCCCCCCTAACCATGCACAAATTTCATGCCCTGGGCCTCTAGTCTATATATAAAAGCCTAAGCAACTATCCGACTGTACAATTGTTAGCTATGACATGCAGTGACCACCAGGGAGCAGAGGCTCAACACAGGAGCTGCCAAGTGACAGCACCCTTGCAGAGTGCCCTCTCGCACTCCGGGACCCTTTGGGGGATGTCAGACTGCCGGTTTCAGCCTGATGCCTGCAGGCCAGGCTGAGGGACCCCAGTATTAGCACAGCCAATGGACATAGACATTGGGGCTGTGGATGCTTGTCCTGGGGGATGGGAGTGGTCAGGGAGGGGTCGATGAGGGAAAAGAAGACATATGTAATATTTTAAACAATGAAAAACAAATAAAACATGGCTTACTTCAAATCATTAAAATGCTTCTGGTTTGGGTTCCCTCAAAATAACATAATTTAGCTGTAGGTTATGTTAGGCGGTCTTCTCAGGAAGCAGTGTGAGGAACAGAGGTGAGACAGGGAGGGCAAAAGCCTGCAAAGTGTGGGTTGATCCCTAGGGATCCTCTGGGGGACTCTATAGCACATATCCCAGAGTTGGCCCAATGAAGGTGAGGAGGCTGGGAGTTTGAACCCCAGAACTGTCATTTTTCAGTGACTGAGATCACTTCTAGAGGCAATAACTTCTGGCCTGCCCTGCCTCAGGCCCAGCACCCTCCCAGAGCCTGGTGGGGTTTTTAGGCTCCAGCTCAGAAGTCTTGGGCTTGTCAGCTGTTGTCCACTGACACTGCAGGTGACTTCTGGGCTGGGGGACACATCAGGCTCTGACAGCATCAGCTGCAGGGGGCTAACCTGGGAAATTTTAGGGCAGCTGCACTGAGAGATAAACACACATGTGAGCTGACCTCAGACCCCTCAGCATGACCTTCAGTGGCCTAAAACTCCCTCTGGGGCCTGAAGCCTGGAGCTGTTTCAGCATGTGCTGCGCGGTGTGTAGACCAAAGGAGACTTAGCTAAGCAAGAACAATGGGAAAGGCAACTGAACACCCCACTCCCACCCCAGTTATTTTTGCACGCCTAAGAGGGTTTTCGTAAACAATGGGGAATTAGAAAATAAAATTAGCTTGCATGATTTCAGATGGGAACAGATGCCTGCCTGCTTGATTTAAAAAAAAAATCCCCACAAAAACCTCAAGCAGAGTTAATAATGTATGAAAATTAGGTACCATGTGTGCACTTCGCTTCATAATGTTCTTATTAAGCAGCAAGTTGATTTAAAAATAACACAATGTGACAATTGACATAATGGCAGACTCTGTGGTGTGTACGGAAACATTCGTTTTGAATGTTCTATCAGGTTTTCCATTACTCAAGTACATTTATAAAAAGCTTCAGAATTATCATATACTATGAAATTATATCAATTTACAATTCAATAAAACAATCTGCCCCAATACAAATTACAATTGCTTTTCAAAATATGGCTTAGCCAGCCCTGGCCAGTGTGTTTGGAGCGTCATCCTGTACACTGGAAGGTCTCAGGCTCGTTTCTCAGTCAGGACACATACTCTGATTGCGTGTTTGGTCCCTAGTTGGGGCACGTACAAGAGGTAACCAATCGATGTTTCTCTCTCACATTGATGTTTCTCTCTCTCAAATCAATAAACATATCCTCGACTGAAGAATAAATAGCTTAGCCAACTAGAGATAACTATGGGAGTAGTTTTCTATTGATTATCTGAAACTCCACGGAAGATTCATATTTCTGCTATCTCAAATTTTTGCCAGTGGCATTTGCTGATTGGAATTTGCCTTCTCTTCTTTCCCCTTTGCACCCTCTGCCACTCTGGCTTGTAAGTAGCAGAAAGACACAGGGAGAAACAAAGGGTCATCGACCCAAGTTTCCAATAGCTCAAGGGATGGCAAAACGAGCCTCTATGGTTCTGAAGGCGAAACGAGCCTCTATGGTTCTGAAGGCAAAACGAGTCTCTATGAAATTGACTCATGGGCATTGGGCCAGCAGGTGGAGGTGTCCTCTTCTAGAGTTTGAGTGTAGGCCTCTGTCATTCCCTAAAGAAACCACTCTTGGTGGTGTCCCAGTCCATGATGGAAGGGCAGCTGGCTGCCCTAGGTGCTGAGCTGGTGCCTTCGGGGTTTTATCTGCAAGATAGTGCTGACAGTTACCTCCCTGTTGAAGGGGTCTAGCAGAGTGCATCCCCGAGGCATAGGGAAGTCCAGTAATGAGGAGGTTCATTGCTGATCAATTATGTATGTACTAGAGGCTCAACGCATGAAATTAGTGCAAGGGCCTTGGCCCCAGTCCCCCTTGCTGCCCTGACAGCGGGGTGCCTCTGCCGCCTCTGCTGCAGCCCCTACCGGCTGTGGCTTTGTCCAGAAGGAAAGACATCTGGAAGGACATCAGGCGTAATTAGCATATTACGCTTTTATTATTATAGATGTATTATACAGCAAGCTTTACATTGCCTTGAAATTTTAAGTTATTCAACAAGACAAATATCAGCTCATTTCAGATATCAAATAGCTACAGGGTGAGGGAATAATCCCACAGGGCAGTGTAAGTGATTTGACAAAGTCAGGACATCTTGTACTGGTGGTGGGAGTTGATAGAAAAGACATTGAGCACTGAGGGAAGTTTGAAAGCTATTGACATGAGTTAACGGGCTAATGGGTTTGGGGCATTTTATGGAAGGGAACCGGGTTGGCATGTCCTTCCTTGGCAGCTTCCTGTGACTGTCCAGTTTTGCCTCCTGACATCAGCAGGGCCACAGGTGTGGGCCAGCTCCCTCAAAGTAATAGCACCTTGCAGTATTTTAAAGCGTAATTGCAGAGGAGACATTTGATCTTTATGACTTGCACCATGAGGCTTTCTTGGAATCTTTGCAAGGGGTTGGTTGGAACAGAACTTTTCCATCTACACTATGGTCTATAAAAATCATAGCAACTGACTTCACGAGGTTTGAGTTTTTCTTTTGTTATTTTCTTCATTCTCTCATTAGGTTTTGCTCATATGCAGGATAGAACAGTCTGGCAGGAAGCATTCAGTATTAAAATTACTCAAAGGCAGGGCTGCGCCTGGCACGGCCCTAGCAAGAGTAGAGATAGGGTTTGCTGCCCTGGACCCACTGCCAACCCCAGAAGCCCCTGTCCAGGTGAGCATTGGCTCTGAAAGGAGGCCAGGTCAATCGGGCACTTGGCAAAGAGTTCAGAGACCTGGCACACTTCCCACCTCGTTGCTGCTGGATGTTGCATGCTCTCAACTGACCGCACCTCCACTGCACTCAGAAGCAATATGAGGAGAATATCGGCCCTTGACTTCTTGGAATGCCAAAGGTGACAAATTGTCAGAATGTAAGGGGCCATTTATTTCCCAAGTGTGAAGGCAGGCTTTAAAGAGCTAAAATGAACATTTCAGGTTATGACCTTTGAGGAAGAAAGTGCTCTTTTTCTTTGGTCAACAGTAGGCTCAAAAAAGAGGAAGAGTGAGATCTGCAATGGTGTTCATGGGAGTTCTGAGGAAATACGAAGACATCAGCAAGAAGCTGTAATTCTCACCATCAGTTCCCCAAATCCTGTTGGAAGCCATTTTCAGGCACCGTCTTATTCTGCGGGCCCCTTCTATCAGGAGTCCTGGGCACCTGTTTTGCAAAGAAATAGGTTTTCCAGAGCCTCTTCAAGACTGTATCTAGTGCCCAACAGCCTGGTAGGATGATGTTCCCGGGACCCAGGCAGGGGTGTTGGCGACAGCAGATGCAGATGTCCCTGCGGCTCTGTGTAAAGCCATCCAGTCTGGGCGGGTGTCACCAGCTGCAGGGCAGCCCACCTTCCTGAGCTTCTGGAGCGAGTGGCATCTTTGGGAGGCTGGAGTCTGGCTGTCCATGAGCACTGAGCGCTCCCATTTATTCGTCAAGGTGTTCCTTGCAGCTCATTAGTGTTCATGGAAGCCTGAAGTTACTCACTTCGTTTGATGTCCTTGTCACACTTGGCCATTCTCAGTGTGAAAAATGCTTCAGAGGTGCTGTTTTGGGTGTGAAAGAACAGGACAGGTAAGGACGATTCCCTGTTTACTTGATATTTCACACGTCTCAGAGCATGGGCACATTGTGCAGTCTGTTCGCAGTGCCCTGGGCAGTCAGCCTGGGAAGTGGCAGCCTGTCATTTATTGAAGAGAGGTGGAGGCAGGGCAGAGTAAAGACCTGCCCAGGAGTCTCTGCTATTCTCTCTCCTGAGAGAGTAGACTTACCTGTGGTGCACACTGCTGTGTGGGCCCCATGCTATCTCCTACTCTCAAATGCTGGTGAAGAGCTATTTAGTCACATAGCTGACATAAGCAAAATTTGGTACCTCCTTTCCTTCCATCACCTGGTCATTCTTCAAACAAATCAGGTCCTATTCATTCATTTCTGCACTCATTCATCCAGTGTTCTGTGTGTGCTACACTGTGCAAGCCGCTCCACTGTGGCTCTCTTACTCATGGGGAATTTGTGAAAAATGTGTTCCCAGGCTCCCCAGCCTTCTGTGCTGCTTTGCCTTGTCTGGTCTGTCCTCTAAGTGTTTGGTGACAGTTACCACCATTAGTATCCTGACTCACCTGCCACTCTGAGATGGGGCAACTCCAGTTACTGCCAGTGGTGCACTCTAACCATAATTCACCTTTGCTCTTTCTGGCTTTTCCTCAGTGGTTCCATCCTCACCCTGGCCTTTGCTCTTCAGGCTCCTTGTGCAGCCCTTGACTTTCCTGACTTTAGTCATCGGTCTGTTGGCTTCTGATCAGATGGCCTGCACTTCCTTATACTCCCACCTTAATGTGCTGACAGTGAAGAGTGAATACACAGAGGATGATGCTGGTCTCTGGAATTTGCATGCCTTTTTAGCCCTCCATCAGACCTTGACTCCCATCCCATCCTCAGCCCCAGTGTCCATTGGCCCTCCCTTACCTGCCTAGGTATACCTCAACCTCCCTGAACTTGGGGCTCACCCCCTTCTTGAGGCCCACCACTCTCTCTGGCCACCCTGCGCTCCTTGCCGCAATGCTCTGATGCTGATTGCTTTCTTTGGCTGTCCCTTGTTCTGTGGCTGGGCCCTGGGAGTCCCTGCCCTATCTGCTGGGCTGCACTTTCCCCTGATACTAGCAGCTGGGCTGTGCTCTCTTCCATGACTGCCCTGAATCAGTGGTTGGGCTTGGGCCATCCTCCTCTCCCTTACTCTAGTACGCCTCTTCCACTGCCATCCACAGGCCACACAGGACAAGTGCCAGGCACATTAGAAAGCTGTCTCTAGGCCTGTGTTTCTCTTGTGACTTCTCTACTGCACTTCCTCATGTAGCCTTGATTAAAGCCGATCAGGGCAAAACAGATAGGCGAACTGAGGTCCTGCAGGAGCTTGTTAAATTACCAAGGAGCTGAGCTGTGCTTAGGCTGTTTTTTCTTTAAATTAGACCAACAGAGATGGCCCTGAGATCCCTCCCTGCACATTTTCTACCAATAAAGACAGGGGCCAAGAAGAATGACAGCTTGGCCGACTGTAAGCTGCAGGCAGACTGGCGGGGGTTGCCAGCATCCCCAGCTTTCTCTACTTTAAAATGGGTTTAAAATAGTGCCTTCAGGCCTTCCAAGTGCTTAGAACAGGGCCTGGCTTGTCGTAAGTGGGGACATCCAGTTATTCACCTGGTAGCCGGTCAGCTCCAGGAAGCCAGGCCTCTGCCTGATTCTCCTGTGTGTCCCTAGAATCTAGAATAGGGCATGCCTTGTAGCTGGTGCTCAATAAATATTTGTTAAATGAAGTTCCCAGGTTATAAACAAGAGAGGGCCTGTGGCTCCTTGGAAAGAATATGGAGTTTGGTATCTAGAGGCCTAGAGTTTGGTCCACTCTCAGCCACTCATATGCTGAAAAATCCTTAAATAAGTCCTATAACCTACTGAACATCCATTTTCTCATTCATTTCACTGGGCCTGTTATATTTTGCTTTGGGAAAACCTACCTGAGTGTGGCTTACACGGTACGGAGCGTGACGTAACCTTCCCCGGTAGGACAACTGATTCCTCACCGTGGTGCTGGACATCCTCTCCTCGTTCTGACAGTGTGGCCTGCCACCATTCCAAAGGTCCGTTTTCCCCTGTCTCCTTGCACCTGTATTGATAAGGGAGGACGCCTTTCCCTGAAGCCTCCCTGCAGCCCCTCAGGCTGTGATTTCTCCACGTGTCCGGGTGGTAGCAGGGCCAAGCACTGCCATGTCTGCAGGGGAAGGCTGCCGTGCCAGCAGGGCGGGAGGAAGGGGCGTGGAGGAGAACTGTATGTGTGGTGCAGGCAGCTGGCAGTGGCTTCTCCAGGGGACGTTGGTGATAACATACCTGTGACTGGGTTGTTAGGAGCAAGCAGGATCACATGGTGGAAGTGCAGCGTCCGTAACAGGTGACCCATATCTATTCCATGGACATTGCATTTGATATATGTTTAAAAATAAATTGTGAATGCTCTAAGGTGGAGTCTGCTCTCTTCTGTGTGGCCACAGTCTCCACCATGCCCTATTGTATTATACTTAGTTACTTTACTTATTTTGCTACCTGCTTGGTTCTTCCAGCCATATAAGTTTGTAGACCCTGTGGTAAAACATTGTAATATCCATGTTCAACTAGTTTGTTCTTCTTTCTTTTTATCTCTTAAAGCTTTTATCTAAAGTTTGTACTAGCATTCTCAGTGGGTGTTGTTTTAATGATCAACTCAAACCCCAAAAATTAAGCTCCAAAGTGTTAAGCTAAAGTCATTTAAAACAAATAATGGTGAGGTATTTGGGGCTTTGTTTTTGTTTTGCACTTTACATTTCAAAGTGCAAAGACTGAAACTCCAAACCCTCTAATCAGCGAGTTTATCCTTATGTTATACAATTAGAGCAGGACTATCTTAATTACAATGAGAATCCGTCTTTTCTCAGTGGATTTAATCAGGAGTTGGGACAGTTTGGCTCTAGATGTCTCAGTCTCCCCTGCTTTGGCCCCCCTTTTCGGAAATTCACCATGAGAGGTGCCGGCTGGTCATAAGATGGGTACCTGTTCGCGACTGTGTCTGTGTATCCAGAGCTGCCTCGAAAGGTTGAATTTCTCTCTGGGGCACTAGAGCCAGTATGGTTTGGACACTCTCATCATCTAATAAAAAAGCAAACAAACAGGAAACCAAAGGTACTCCACTTCAGTGGCTGTAGCCCACGTGTTCTCAGAGCCTGCTGTGGTTTCTGTTCTCCTTGACGTGCAGCTAGCTGTTCATTATACATGAGTCTATATGCAGTACCAATTTCTTTCCTTTCTCTCTTATTTTTTCTTTAAAAAAATCAACTGCTTTCTTGCCTTGAGATATAAATTCCACATTGTGGGTGCATTGGAGTTCAGTTTTCTAAGAAAAGGCTTAAGTTTATTAGGTGGGTTCACAGTGTTCTCATAGAAAACTTTTCTTTGAGGCATGGAGCCATATGTGGTTAGGATTGCTTTAAGATAAAGACTGTAAGAGGATCAACATTATACTTTTACAGAAACTCGGGTTGTGCCTGTTGCTTAAATAATTGTCGCACCTGATTTACAAGCATGGTCCAGGATGGGGTGGAAGGTCAAAGTGGCTTTCCTGGTGCCTCTGAGTCAGTGCGGAATCAGAGGGGCTCTGGGGGGCTGAGGAACCGGCTATGATTGGGAAGTGTTCCCCATCACCCTCCCAGGACCTGGCTTCTCAACAACATTAAAGAATAGAAAGTGACTAACAGGTTGGAACACAAACAGACCTTTGCATGAGATTGACTCTTAGCAGTGAGGGGAGGCTTGGTTTGGTTATATCGCTGGTTATATTCACATTTTCTATATTTACTCTAAAGAGGGAAACAAACATTTTTAAAAGTCATGCTTTTTCAGTGTCTAACTTGGGTACATTTATGATTATATATTTTGTATGTATATATATATATATGCAAAATCTGTAGCTACAAACACACATAATAAACACATGTATAAACATGTATACAGACACTGATGTAAATGTAAACTGCTGGTGGCAGAAGGCAGTGTATCATAGTTCACTGCAGAACACTGATTTCCAGATGTTTAGATTCATGAACTAGGAATAAATTAAAAAAAAAAAAGAAATGGAAGGGTTGAGCATGGCTTGCCAACTTCATGTTTTCCAAGATCATTAAAACATTTTTTGGGGGGTGCTGGATGTTAACTAGACTAACTGTGGTGACATTTCACAAAAACAGTTGACCCCTGAATAACACAGGTTTGAATTGCATTGGTCAAACATATGTAGATTTTTTCAATACATACTATAAATGTATTTTCCTTATCATTTTTTCATAACATTTTCTTTAGCATACTTTATTGTAAGAATATAATATATAATACACATTACATACAAAATATGTGTTAATTGGTGGTTTATGTTATTATCAATAAGGCTATTAATAATTAGATTTTTGGGAGTTAAGTTATATTTTTGATTGCACAGTGAGGATGTGAATGTGTATGTCAGGGCCCCTAATCCCTGCATTGTTCAAAGGTCAACTGTGATACAAATACTGAATCATTATTTTGTATATCTGAAATGAATGTTATATGTCAATTATATCTTAATCAAGTTTTTAAAAATAAAATTTGTATTTTATATAAAAAGCACATAAAATAAAATTTACTATCCTAATAACCATTTCTTTCTTTATTTAAAAAATATTTTTATTGATTTCAGAGATGAAGGGAGAGGGAGAGATAGAAACATCAATGATGAGAATCATTGATTGGCTGCCCCTTGCATGCTTTTTACTAGGGATCGAGACTGCAATCTAGGCATGTGCCCTGACTGGAATCTAACCGTGATCCCCTGATTCATAGGTCAGTGCTCAACCACTGAGTAATACCAGTAGGACCCTAATAATCATTTATTTTGATTTTTATTTATTTTTAAAATAAACCTTTATTATTCAGATTATTCTAATTGTTCCACCCCCCCAATAGCTTCCCTCCACCTGGTTCCCACACTATCCTCTGCCCTTACCCCCCACTCCCACTGTCTTCATCCATATGTGTATGATTTTTTGTCCAGTCTCTTCCTGCACCCCCCTCACTCCTTTCCCCCTGAGAATTGTCAGTCCACTCCCTTTCTATGGCCCTGAGTCTATTATATTCATCAGTACATTCTGTTCATCAGATTTCTTATTCACTTGATTTTTAGATTCACTTGTTGATAGATATGTATTTGTTATTCTTAATTTTTATCTTTACCTTTTTCTTCTTCTTCCTCTTCTTAAAGAATACCTTTCAGCATTTCATATAATACTGGTTTGGTGGTGATGAACTCCTTTAGCTTTTTCTTATCTGTGAAGCTCTTTAAATGCCCTTTCAATTCTGAATGGTAGCTTTGCTGGGTAGAGTAATCTTGGTTGTAGGTTCTTGTTCTTCATCATTTTGAATATTTCTTGCCTCTCCCATCTGGCCTGCAAAGTTTCTGTTGAGAAATCAGCTGACAGTTGTATGGGTGTTCTCTTGTAAGTAACTGTTTTTCTCTTGCTCCTTTTAATATTCTCTCTTTGTCTTTTGCCCTTGGCATTTTAATTATGATGTGTCTTGGTGTGGTCCTCTTTGGATTCCTTTTGTTTGGGGTTCTGTGTGCTTCTTGGACTTTTATGTCTATTTCTTTCACCAGGTGGGGGAAGTTTTCAGTCATTATTTCTTCAAATATCTTTTCAGTATCTTGCTCTCTCTCTCTCTTCTTCTGACAGCCCCATAATTCGGATGTTGGTACGCTTGAAGTTGTCCCAGAGGCTTCTTACATTATCCTCAAATTTTTGGATTATTTTTTCTTTTTGCTTTTCCGGTTGGGTGTCTTTGGCCTCTTGGTATTTCAAATCTTTGATTTTATTCTTGCGTCTAGTCTGCTGTTAGGTCTCTGTATAATATTTTTTATTTCAATCAGTGTATGTTTAATTTCTAGTTGGTCCTTTTTCACATCCTCAATGGTCTCACTAAATTTATTGGCGGTTTCTAGAAAATTCTTGAAAAACCTTGTAACCATGGTTTTGAACTCTATATCCAATCATTTGCTTTCCTCCATTTCTTTCATTTGTGACCTGTTTCTTTGTCTCTGCAATTTGGACACTTACCTGTGTTGATTAAGTGGTTTCGTGTGCTATGTGACCTACAGGGCCCAGTGGCTCAGCCTCCCCAGTTACCTGAGGTGGACACCCTTTTGGGCTCTGTGCACAGTCTTGTTGTAATTAAGCCTAGATTGTTGTTGGTATCACTGGGTGGAGTTGACCTCCAGGCCAATTGGCTGTGAGGATCAGCTGTGTATACGCTGGGATAACTTATGAGAGAAGACTTGCTTCAGTGGGTCTTCGGTGCTCACTGAGTCTGCCCCCTGAGTGTGTCCCTGATGGATCTGAGGTGTTGTAATCTGGATGGTCCCACTCTGACCTCTGGGTACACTAGCTCTTGGATCTCCAAGCAGCTGCTAATTTAGCCTCTGCCTGAGGCCACCCAGCAGGAGCTAAAGAGAGATCCTTATATTCCTCTTCTTTGTTTGGGTTTTGGAGGTGCCCAGATGAGGCCCAGCTGTGAAGCAATGCAAACTGCTGTGGGGCTTTGGACCTTCTTTTGGATGTTCTGGGTCTCACTGATTCAGCTGCAGTTTGTTAGGTAAGTTTAGAATTCAAAGGACCAGGCCATTCATATGCAAAAGCCTCAGCGTTCAGCTTGGATGGTGCGGAGTCTCAGGGGCGGAGCAATTAGCAATGGCTTCGTGGGGTTTGATCTCAGGGTGAAGCAGACAGCAATGGCTTCCCATCAGCCCTGCCCTAAGAGACTTCCAGATCTCAGTGCCCCACGGTAATTGCTGCAAGCACCTCTGAGAGAAAGCCGGCCTCTAGTTCTGCCTGCTGCCAGAGAGTCCAGTTTCTCCCCGTATGAGTCTGGGTCCCCAGAGTCTTGCCTGGAACTGGAGTTCAGAGCAGTCGGGAGCTTTTGTCGCCCTCCCAATTGAGAAAGCCAGTCGCATACTCAGTTGCCAACCCTCTCTGCGCGTGTGCCTCTGTTCCTCTGCCTTCCGCAGCTCCTCTGAGTCTCAGTGTGTTTTTCTCTTTCCTTCCAGTTGTAGAATTTCCACTCAGCCAGGCTTCCTGTGGCTCTGGATGATGTCCATTTTGTCTTTTAGTTATAATTTTGAAGTTGTTGTGCAAGGTAAAGGTTTAGATGTTTACCTATGCTGCCATATTGGTTCCCCTCCTAATAATCATTTTTAAGTTTTACAGTTGAACAATGTTAAGTACACTCACATTGTGCAGTCCAGGATCATTTTGCAAGAGAGAAAGAGAGACTTCCATCTACTATCATCATCCTATAAAATAAAAGAGTAATATGCAAATTGACCATACCTCTGATCAAGCCACACCCACCAGCCAATCAGGAGCAAATAAACCCCAACCAAGATGGCTTTGGTCACTGAGAACAGGAGGAAGGCTTGGGTTTCCCTGGCAATGGAGGAAGCCAAGCTTTCCACCTGCCCTTGCCAGCCTAGGCCTCCACTCAATGCTACAAAGTTTCAATTATAGAAGATATATCCCAACAGAAATGGTGGGACCCATGGAGCTGGAGAGAGCAGAGGCTAGGATTGCCCGGGCAATGGAAGAAACCAAGCTTCTGCAGCCCTAGCGCCTAGTCCTCCACTCTAGGCTACAAAGTTTCAATTATAGAATTTAAATAAACCCAAACAGAAATGGCTGTTGCCATGGAGTGAGCAGAAGGCTTGGCTCTGTTCCAGGCTACAGAGTTTCCATTGTAGAACATAAATTAATCCCAGATCCCAGGGCCTCCACTTGGGTCGCTGGGGGGTATGTGTGGCCTGCCTGAAAACCACAAAAGGCCCCTTTCCCAGGCTGCCCCATGCCCCAAGGGAACCTCCACTCTGATCTGGGACACTCTTCAGGACAAACACCTGGCCCCCATCCATGCACCAGGTCTCTATCCTATCTAATAAAAGAGTAATTTTCAGATTGATCATCACTCCAACACACAAGATGGCTGCCCCCATATGGTCAAAGATCCTGTCCACATGTGGACACAAGATAGCCACCACAAGATGGCTAGCAGGGGAGGGCCGTTGGGAGGTTACAGGCCTTCAAGGGAGGGCAGTTGAGGGTGATCAGGCCAGCAGGAGAGGGCAGTTGGGAGGGTCCAGGCCTGCAAGGGAGGGCATTTGGGGGTGATCAAGCCTACAGGGGAGGGCAGTAAGGGGTGACCAGGCTGGCAGAGGAGGGATGTTGTGGGCAAACAGGCTGGCAGGGGAGCAGTTAGACATCAATTAGGCTGCAGGGTAGTGGTTAGGGGGTGATCAGGCTGGCAGGCAGAAACAGTTAGGGCAGTCAGGGAGGCAGGTAGGTGAACAGTTTGGAGCCAGCAGTCCTGGATTGTGAGAAGGATGTCAGACTGGCCGTTTAGGCCTGATCCTACTGGGATCAGGCCTAAACGGGCAGTTGTACATTCCTCAAAGGTGTCCCAGATTGGAGAGGGTACAGGCTAGGCTGAGGGACATCCGCTACCTGCCGTGCACAAATTTTGTACACTGGGCCTAGTCTTATATAATAAAAGCCTAATATGCAAATTGTCCAAATGGTGGAACAACTGGTCTCTATAACGTGCACTGGTTGCAGCTCAATGCAAGACCTGTCCCCAGTCCACAGGCTCCAGGCCAGCCAAGGTGGTGCCAGTGGCCCCCACCCCCTCCGATCGCCCTGCCTGTTGCCCCACAGATCGTCTCTGATTTGTGGTCAGGCCTCAGGACCCTACCCATGCATGAATTTTGTGCACCGGGCCTCTAGTCATTTCATAAAAGAAAGAGCATTTTAACATCAAAAGAGAAACATGGAAGGAAGGCTGTCATCTTAGCTGCAAGAACTTCCTCCCTAATCTGTGGTAGAACTGTCCAGAGAAAAATAATCATCCAGGAAAAAGAAATAGTGCAGGGAACAACACAGCCAGGAATTGTGTACAACCATGACTCTGATTTTTAAAATGGCTAACCATTTGTTGTCCTTGCTCCAGGTCTTTCCTGCTTGAAGTGCCTGCACATGAACTGTTTGTTACCAGGCTGTGGCGAGGCAAGAGCTTTCACTAGAATGAAATGAGCCACACCACTAAGCACACAGTCCAGTAGCTGATACATTTTCCATAGCAAGTTTTTATCGAGGAAGGAAGCTGTGTGTTGGTTTATATCCTAGCACGAGTATCTTATCATCAGTGGTCTAAGTGCCAATAGCAAGCAGTTCATGTAGTGGCTCTGGTCAGCAGCCCTGTCCTAGATCTGGTTGTGTTTTTATAGAAGTGAAAGTTAATAGTTGAAGCCCATATATATTCATTCCACTCTGATCCCATTCTCTTCTCTTTCTATCCAAAGTTAACTAATGTACTGAAGTTGGTTTGTGTTCTCCAGTCCATACTGGATCTTCATGAGCCGATTGGAATACATAGATAGTGTTGTTTTGTGTAAATGGAATCCTGCTTTATACAGCTTTCTGAAGTTTAATTTAGTTCACGTAACATGATTTTAAAGACTTACCTATTCTGCCCAGACCGGTTTGGCTCAGTGGATAGAGCATTGGACTGCGGACTGAAGGGTCCCGGGTTCAATTCCGGCCAAGGGCATGTACCTTGGCTGCGGGCACATCCCCAGTGGGAGGCATGCAGGAGGCAGCTGATCGATGTTTCTCTCTCATCGATGTTTCTGACTTTCTATTCCTCTCTCTTCTGCTCTGTAAAAAATCAATAATAAAAAAAAAGACTTACCTATTCTGACACATTTAGAACTGCTTTACACTATTGCTTCTTGTGACTACATCACATTATATTTACTATCCTCCTGTCAGTGGACATGTGGGTTATTTCTAGGTTTTTGCTAATACAGACACACTGCAATGCACATTCCTATGAGCCTTTCTTGCCCACACAAGTGTGACTTTATCTAGGGGATTACCTGGGAGGAGAGTCGGTGGGTCAAAGGTGAAGTGATGTCTTCATTCATAAAATCCAGTTAGCATGTTAACCAACCTAGTTGTTTAGTCCCCAGCTTTTTAGGTAATCAAGTCAGCTATCCATAAAATTGGTTTTATGGACCAAATTGAGAACTTTTGATTGTTGATCTACCTAATGATTTAGCTCAAAGTCTGCCTGTAATATAGAAGTGAACTGGTGGTTTGGTCACAGTGACTTTTTTTCTTCGTCTTTGGAGACGGAGCAGGAACCAGTTGAGAAAAGCCTGCCCTGTATTGTTTCCTCCTTTCCATGTGAACCAGAAAATGTTTGCAGTCGTGGTCTGGGAGGCAGATGGAATTGGGTGTTGCTGTCCCTTGGACTGTTACAGATGATTTTTTTGGTCCAAGAAAACCCCACGGATAAAACTTGGCCAGTCCTCTCAGCACGCGTCTCAGCAGGCCTTTCTGGAGTGGCTGTCTTGTTGCTCAGACTGTCAGATGACCTAAGTCTCTTTTGATCGTCTAGTCTGTGGTTTCTTTGGACAGTTTGGGGAGATATCCAGGGGAGAAGTAGAATCAGGATCCTTTGGGGTTGGATGTTGCAGGCATGTCCCCAGATGGTCTGGAGGACATCCGAGAGGGTTCCCATGGCCACAGGGTTCCCCTGTGTAGCCACCACCAGCCTGGTAGGAGCACATGGAGTTTTGGCTGTGGATGATTCAAGTGCAGTCTCAAAGAACAAAAAGATGTCTGAATAATGTACTTTATTCATAGCCTCTCTATTATCTTTAGCAAATAGTGGAGTGTTTTGATCACTCTTTAAAAAACAGTAAATGAGAAGACAACTTGGAAAGAAAAAACTGTAGCAACATCAAAGAAAAAAAATACGACTGAGAGCCTTGCCATTTGTAGGGCTCTACTCAGCTGTCAAAGAAGCCTGTTAGTCGACTTTTCTCAAATACCACTCGTCAAGTTGAGTTATGGGGGGAGTCTGAGAGAGACACACGTATGGCTGATCTGTGTTAATGATGCAGGTACCTGGCCGATAAACATTTTGTGTATAATTTGGCACATGGGAACCACTGTGGTCACCAAGTTATTCGATAAAAACTTTTTCAGAGGTTGCTGTTTGTGAAGTAATTGTTGTTTTGGATATTTAGGCACATGTTTACATCTGTAAAATAATTTTTTTTCTTTTGATAATCAGCTGGCAAAGCTTGAAAAACAACAGCAGAGGAAAGAAAAGACCAGACTCAAAGGGCCTTCTGAATCAAGCAAAGAACGAAACGCTCCTCGCAAAGAAGACCGCAGCGCCAGCAGTGGGGCCGAGGGAGACGTGTCCTCTGAGCGGGAACCGTAGGCTGCCGGATGGAGCTCAGGTAGGAGGTTCTCCTCCCTGCAGGCCTATCATCCTACCACATTTCGGGCAAAGAACAATGAATAGAGAACAGAATGACTCTTGAGGTCGAATTCATTTCATGGACATTTAACCATAACTTCCTTAAATCCACTTACTTAGAGGATGAAGATAAAAATCAAAATGCAGGAGAGTCAGGTACCCATGACATGGGGTGTTCACCTAGGAGGTTGTGTGTGTGTCACCTTCCTCAGTTGCCTATGACAGTTGACAACTGCTGCTACTATTAGCATTTCTAGAATGTTCACAGATCCAGCAGCTAGAGCTTCACATGAGCTCTCGACATTGGCCTATCCTTTCCATTCTTGCTCTCAGCAGCTTCAGCAGGACCATTGTCATCGGCAGAAACCTCCTCCTATAATTTCCAGCCCAATGTTGCTCCATCCTCCACTCCATCCCGCGTGGCATTGCTAGTTTACTTTTACTAAAACAGGTGTTTATTCTCATCACTTCCATGCCCAGGAATGCGTCAGTCCACACAGTGATTTGACATGAACTCCACTTCCCTGCTTGAAGATCAGAGGCCTCTAAAACTTGATCTGGCCATCTGCTGGCCCTTTGCTTATGTTCATTCTCCAGTGAACACTTTATCGAGAGCCTATTTCTTTTCTAAGTTCTCAAGTTCAGGGAAAAGCACAGAAGTAATTATGCTGCAGCATGGTGCATTGTGGTGGTAGTGGGGTATGGGGGGTGGGTGGAGAGGGGCGTTGGGAGGCTCCATGGAGGGGAGAACTCTGAAAATGAACACGTAGAAATGGGAAAATGAAGGATGAGGGTAGAGAGCTGCCTAAGCCAAGGGAAGTAGCAGGTGCAAACGTTGGGAGGGAGGGAAAAGGACAGATGAGTTTTAGAACAGAGGCAATGAAAAATGGCTGAAGTGTTGGGTACAAGTGGTTGGGGTTGTCTAGGGAGCTTCTCTGAAGTTAGAGAAGCAGGGTTCTGGGTCATAGAGGTCTGGTGTGCAACTCAGAAATTTGGGTTTCATCCTGTGGTGCTAAGGTTTGAAGTGTACAGGTGACATATGCAGATACCAAGTTTTGGAAGGTCACTCTAAGCAGCCTTGGGGAGTGAGACTGGAGGCAGATAGGCCAGTGTGGAGGCAGTTGCAGAAACCAAGAGGGGATCAAGGTCTGGACATAGATTTTGGAGCCTTCAGCTTATAGGTTGTACCTCAAACCAAGTCAGCGTACAGGTTTGTCCTGAAGATGCCAAATAGTGATTTTGATTTGCATTTCTCTGATAATTAAGGGTGTTGTGAATATTTTCATGTGTTTATTGGCTATCTGTATGTCCTTGTTGGAGAAGTGTCTATTCAGTCCTCTACCAATTTTTTAATTGGATTGCTTATTTTTTGCTATTGGGTTGTGTAAATCCTTTATATATTTTGGTTATTAGCTCCTTATTGGATATATCATTTGCAAATATGTCCTCCCATTTAGTAGGTTGCCTTTTTGTCTTGATTATTTTTTCTACCGTGCAAAAGCTTTTTAGTTTGATGTAGTCCATTTGTTTGTTTTGGTTATTATTACCTTTACTTGAGGAGACATATCCAAAACATATTGCTCAGACCTCCCGGCTGGCGTGGCTCAGTGGTTGGGTGTCAACCTATGAACTAGGATGTCACAGTTCAATTCCCAGCCAGGGCACATGCCCGGATTGTGGGCTCTACCCTGGTGGGGGCCTGCAGGAGGCAGCCGATCAATGACTCTCTTTTCAGTGATGTTCCTATCTCTCTCTCCTGCTGCTTTCCTATGAAACAAAGAAAAATATGTTAAAAAATATTGCTAAGACTAATTTCAAAGAGGTGTTACTATCTGTGTTTTCTTCCACAAGTTTTATGGTTTCAGGTCTTACATTTAAGTGTTTAATTCATTTTGAGTTTATTTTTACATATGGTGTAAGAAAGTGGTCTAGTTTCATTTTTTTTCATGTGTCTAGTTTTAGTTGATTTCTTTCTTAATTGTGTTTATCAACTTGCTAATATATTTTATAAATTTAATGTGTTGAGTTTTTGCTTTAACTACATCTGATCAATACTTTAAAAATATTTTATTTATTTATTGAGGAGCATAGAATTTTTTTTTTATAATTAGTGTAACACATAGCTTTCCACATGTGTAAGAATTTGGCTTCAGAATAATTCCAGCAGAGAGTGTACCATTAGACATCAGTCTCCTGTGGCCGAAGTCACTTAGCTATTTCTGTGGGCATGAAAAACATGAGAGGGCTTCATGCATTGAAGAAATACAGTAACTGCGTGTTACAGAACTTCCCGGAAGACACATTCACAATAAGCAAACCGAGTACACAGAAAGAAGGGCAAGGTTAAGAGACAAAATTTCTCACAGTCTTGTAGGTATCTATTTTTTTTTTTGCCTCTCTAAAACTTATGAAAAAATTTTAAATCTTTAATTGTATTTATTCTCAAAATAGTAAAGATTAGGTAGCATAGAACCTGGGGTAAATTGTACTATTGTACTATCAAAATACCTTAAAAGAACTAGCCAGAGAGAACACAACATTGGGAGAAGCAAACTTAAGGGATACAGTGTTTTGAAGAGTAGACAAATGTGTTTTCCTTCCTTTTTTCCCTGTAAATGAAGTTCACTATAGCCATAAATATTATCATTATGGGCCTGGGGAAGATGAGGGAAGATGAGTCAAGAGGAATGATGTATGGAGAAGCCCTTGATGGCAGGAAGGGAGGGGAAGGAAAGCCCCCAGATTAGAAGAGTAGGTGGGAGAGAAGGGGACAGTTGGAGGGACAGCAGAGGCCACACTTGATGTTCTGGTTCCCTACTGCAAGCCATAATTCTTGGGGTGGGAGTTAAGTTGATGTAAAAATGGAAGCCATGTGGGCCTGTGTTCTGGTCTTTGGTGGGAATTCTGGAAAGAGACTGCTATGCAGAGTGGCAGAGTGGCTTCAGGTCTCCACGAACACGCTGCAGCTGCTTAGATAGGCCAACTAGACATTTAAGCATCAGGGCATGGAAGGAGTTAATGTAAGGTGTCACCTACCATGGGAAGGGTGAAGAAAAGAGCTGTATGGGTGTCCTTTGGGTTGACCAGGGGTCTTGGTGGAAGAGGTGATATGAGCCTGTCCTAGAGATTATAAGGGAACAGCTTCAACCAGGAGGGCAGAAGAGTCATGACCTTATCTCTTAACATTATGGACAGTCCCTGCAGATCTTAGAAATCACCTCCTGGCTTCCTAGGTGTGACATGAAAGTTCTGTAGTGCTAGTGAGAGCTGAGGTATGGCCAAGTCAGCCAAGGAGGGACTTGCTGAGCAACAGAGTGCCCTCATTGGTGTGCACTAGGGCCCAGGTGCTCATTCACACCAGCCACCTGACCTCAGAGGCCACTGAGGACTCAGCTATTTTAACACCAAGATAAGACAGTGTGACTGTGCATTCAAGATTTACCCAGCTGCTACTCAGCAGACTTGTGAGGAAGTTTGAATGGGCCCATGGAAATGCAGGAGCCACATTTTTTTTTTTTTTGTACAATTATAGTATAGATAGAGTTTTTGACTAATTTCAGGAGGAAAATCACTCATTTATTGACAGTTAGGTGTTCACTGGCAATTATTCAAACCAGAGATTGGGCAGCAGTTGGTGGCTGGTGCTAACATCCAGGCATGGCAAAGAGTCTTCTGAGTCTTCATGCTGGCTGCCTCTGAGACACCCACAGCCAGTTGAGGACCCTGGGGGGGGGGGGGGGGGGAGCTATGCTACCTCCACTTCAGAGATTTTAGTCATGTTCCCAGATTGTAGACCCTCAAGGTGGTTAAACTAAAGGACAGTTTTTACTCCAGTTATATATTTGGGGGTTTTGTTGCCCATGGGCTTTGGTTGCCCCTCTGGTAAAATTTATCATCCCAGTAGACCCACAAAACCACTCAATGTTGATTTCTCTAAGAGCTGAATTACTAGTAAATATGTAGTGACAAACAGAAAGTGACCTTGGTATTTTCTCTGTTCCACAGAAAAACAGCAGGTCCCCTTCTGCCCCACACCTCAAAGAAGGGAGCTGTAGTTTTCATTTGCTTCTCTTTAAAAACAGAAAGAGCCCTAGGGCAGTGGTCGGCAAATTCATTAGTCAACAGAGGCAAATATCTACAGTACAACGATTGAAATTTCTTTTTAGAGCCAAATTTTTAAACTTAAACTTCTAATGCCACTTCTTCAAAATAGACTCTCTCAAGCCGTGGTGTTTTGTGGAAGAGCCACACTCAAGGGGCCAAAGAGACGCATGTGGCTCATGAGCCTCAGTTTGCAGGCTACCGCCCTAGGGGGAGCCTCACAGGTCCTAAGGGGAGCAGCTCTGAGTTTCCAAAGCATGAAAGAGAAAAGAAAAGGCAAAAGAAAATGCAATGAGAAACTTATGGCCTTGGGCATATTTTTTTTTTTTGAAAATGAATAAAAAATCTGAATGGTTCAGAAGACATACCCAGGGGTGTCAACAGTTCTCTGTCACACTACAAATGTTGGTTCTTATTTATTAAATGGACATGAAACTGCTATAATTAACCTCTACTTTTGTCCTCTGTCTCGTTTTTTTTTTCGTACTCCCTCATCACTGGGAGGAGTCAAAGTTTTCTATGAGGCTGTAACTCAGTTTTCCCCTTTCTGGCCCACAGGTAAAGGTACTGGGCAACTTTTCACTGAAAGAATGTGGTTTCTACTTCTGATTGCAGATAATGCTTATTTTGAGTATTTACTTAACTGCTGTCATTAGGGTGTGAGAGGACCATACTCCTGAGCAGCGCTTCACATTTCTGTCCTCAAATGTCAACACACTTGAGAGCAAACAAGGAAATTGTTTTGGAAGCTGCCATCTGTTTGCTTTTCAACTTGACCTTTATCTGAATAGTAAGACATGTCTTAACTGAGCACATTTCTTTACGATAAGCTAGAGCAGTTTGTGTGTGTGTGTGTGTGTGTGTGTGTGTGTGTGTGTGTGTGTGTGTGTTGTGTTCTGTTAAAGGAAATTCCATCACTATTCACTTTCTCCACTTTGTAGAAGGTAGAATCTCTTTTATTCCCAGACCTTCACTTTGCCTCCCTGTGCCTCACCTATGTGTGGGTATTTCATGGTATAAAACTAGCTGTGCCTCTGAGGTAGTGTTTTTGTTGTTGTTTTTTTTTTTACTCAAAACAGTTTTGTTAGTGATTGCCATAGACTTGGCCATATGCATTTTAAACTAACATAAGTCTAACGCTGTAGCATTTCAAATATATTACAGGTACCATATATAAGTATTTCCCATGTCCTGCCTCTCATCCCTTAACACCATAGTCATTCATTTCACTTTCCATATGCTACATAAACAAATACATTGTTACCATTATTATTTTATTAATATTCTTAGATTAATTAAGAATAAGAATAGATAATATTTTACTTTAGTTTCTTTTCTAAGATTCTTCCTTTTATTATGTGAATCCAAGTTTCTGACCTATATTGTGTTCCTTCCGCCTGAAGGACTTCTTTTAGCATTTCTTATGACTTTCTCTAAGAAAGTCTTTATTTTTCCTTCATACTTGTAAGATAAATTTGATAGTATAGACTTCTAGATTATTGGTTTTTTTTTCTTTCAGAATTTTAAATATTTTATTCTATTATCTTGCTTGCATAGTTTCTTCTGAGAAATCCTCTGTAATTCTGATCCTTGATCCTCTATAGGTAAGGTAGGTTCATTGCTGTCCTATGTGAGCACCTTCCTATCTTTCTCCTCTCAGGCCAACCCCAGGCTTCTTTCAAGATTTCCCTCCCATCCTCTCTTCCTCCTCCTCCTCCTCTTCCTCCCCCCTCCTCCTCCTCCTCCTCCTCCTCCTCCTCCTCCTCCTCCACCTCTTCCTCCTTTTCCCTTTTTTTCCTCAGCCTCCTCTTCTTCCTCTTCCTCTTTGTTTTTTTTTGTAGTTTGTATTTGATTTACCTAGGTATGGTTTCTGCTTAATGTTCTCTAAGCTTCCTTGATATCTTCGGTTAGTAACTTTGGAATATTCTTGGCCATTATTACTTGAAATATTTCTTCTCTGTGTTCTCTTCCTCTCCTTCTGGTATTCTAGTTGTGTGTATATTAAACCGGTTGCACCAGAGGTTTTGATGATCTGTTCCTCCCCCCTCCCCCCATTATTTTCTCTCTGAATTTTAGTTTGGAAAGTTTGTATTGACCTCTCTTCAAGCCCATTGATTCATCCCTTGATGGTGTTCACCAAAGCATTCTTCATTTCTATTATAGTGCTTTTTTATTTCTAGCATTTCCTTCTAATTCTTTCTTGGAGTTTCTATTTCTCTTATTACATTACTCATTTGTTCTTTTTTTTTTTTTTAAATTATTTTTTATTGATTTTTTGCAGTATAATAGTAGTACATGTTTTCCTTTCCCCCTCCCCCTTATCCTCCCCCCAGCCTCCCCCACCCCCCAGCACATATCCCCAGCTTCCCCCCTCCCCGCCCCAGTGTCTTTCATTCATTGGTTATGTTCATATGCATGCATACAAGTCCTTCCGTTGATCTCCCCTGCATCTGCCTCCCATCCACCCGAGCCTCCCCCTGTAGCTTGACAGCCTGTTCAAGGCCATCCTGCCTCTATATCAATCACTCTCCCCTGTTTCTTTTCTTCAAAAATATCTTGCCTCTGCATACTAGAAATAAATGTATAAGAACAAAAAGTGTTTCAGTCTCGGTTTCAATGTCCAACTTTTCTGGGTCCCAGTTTCAGTGTCAAATAATTCATTATGTGTATAAGTCAGCAATGGTATCCAGATGGTGGACATATCGTGTCAATGCATGATCCATCCTCTCTGGTTTGGTCCTGGGCTGCCTGCAGACATGCACAGCTGCTGACTGCTAGCATGGCAAGGTGCCGTCAGTGTCCCACATCTCTGGACCGTCCTCGTGACTGGAACAGATCCATCAGTTCCTCGTCGTCGCAGGAACCCACATGGTCTTGGAGTTGTTCTCTGAAAACACACAAACACATTCTCGACCAAAAGTTAACAAAGGGATCCTCTATGCAAAATAGACTTGGGATTCTTTTTAATTTTTGCCTAAATGATTTTCCTTTGGCTTATTTTGACACCATGTGTGTTTTTTCATGGGTGTCCTGCTATTGTTTTTACAAATGGAATTTACTTTACTGGAGTAAGAATTTTCTAGATGTATTTTACTTACTCGATATTTGTTTTTAGTCCCTTACATGATATTACCCCGCTGTCCCCTCCCCTTTTTTGATTAATGGGGACTTTTGGAAATTTTATATTGCAGTCTTGATAATTTTAAATTTTAATTTTTGCACACAAAGTGACTGCTTTAGGTTCTTTGGATGTTAGGCAAATTTACAGTGAGATGAACTACTAATAGATTTTTCAGTTAATGTTTTAGGAAAAGCTTTTTGTCCAGTACACTATAATTTTCTTGAGTATTCTCAATTTCACTTGGCCAATTTAAATTAATCTGAAAACTTGATTACTATTTTACTGTCAATTTTAATACTCAAGCAGAAATCTTAGTTTACCCTGTGAATACTAGTGGAAAGGAATATTTGCAATTTTGAGTAGGTCCCGAGCATTCCTGGTAATAGACTGAATTTAGATATACAGCAGCTATTGCTGGCCGAGTCTCTGTCTGCCGCCTGGGTCCCCGTATGAGTTGTGTGTGGGAGGCGAAGCAGCCGTGGGGGTAGGAGACCTCCCTTAGGAGGGTTGAGAATTCAAACCCCTGCAAGGTTTGTGGATGAGGGTCTGTGCCCCACCTCTGTTGACCTTTTAGTTCTCTCCTGTTGGCCCCTCTGCGACTGTGCCTGTCTTAGGTTGTTCCTTCCCTGAGGAATCTTACCCGTCTCTGGCTAACCAGCCATCCTCCGGGGCCAAACAGGGTGATGTGAGGTTCAGTTCTGTCTCCTTTGTAGTCTATGCCCCCCTGTGGCCTCCACGTCCAGTACCTGCCTTGGGGTCCCCTTGCCTGCTGGCGGGGTCCCGGTACTGATCACATATCTCGGGGGACCCAGGTTTCTTCTCCAGAGAGGGCCCAGCTCACACCATTGGTCGAGATACAGATCCATGGTGCCAGCTGCCCAAAGGCTTCAACCACAGCTCGAACTGAAAACTCTGGCATCAGCTGTGTGTATTTGGATAGTAACAAGAAGGTCCCTCTTGGCAGAAAGGGCAAGAAGGGCCAATATAGAATGCTCGGATGCCTTCCCAGTGCCTTAATTCCTTCTGAAAGGGATTAATTTCTTTCCTATTCTTTTTTAAGTTGCTGCCCAACATTCAAAGAATTAGTTTGTAAGTTTATTTGGGATAATTGTATAATATGCTGTTGTCAAATATCAAATATTATAATGACATTGTAGAATAATATCATGTAAGGGTACTCATTTGTTCTTACATATTGTCTACTTTCCCCATTAGAGCTTTTAACATATTAACTATAGTTATCTTTTCTTTGCCTGATAATTTCAACATCTGTATAATATCTAAGTCTCATTCTGATGATAGTTTTGAGTTTCCTGAGTTTCTGGAATCTGTAGATGTATGTTTTCAGTACATTTGGGAAACTTTATTTATTTATTTTTTATTATTTTTATTTTTTATTTTTTATTTTTTAATTTTATTTACAATATAACTTATATTTAATAGTAGTACATATGTTTTCCTTCCTCCCCAAAATCCTCCCCCCAGCCTCCCCTAGCCCCCCGCACATGTCCCCACCTGCCTCCCTCCCCACCCCAGAGTCTTTCATTCATTGGTTATGCTCATATGTATGCATACAAGTCTTTCGGTTGATCTCCCCCAGCATCTGCCTCCCCTCCACTCCAGCCTTCCCCCTGTAGCTTGACTGTCTGTTTGAGGCCACCCTGCCTCTATATCAATCACTCTCCCCTGTTTCTTTTCTTCAAAAATACCTTGCCTCTGCATATTGAAAACAAATGTATAAGAGCAAAAAAAGTTTGAGTGTCAGTTTCAATGTCCAACTGTTCTGAGTCCCAGTTTCAATGTCAAATAGTTCTTCATGTGTACATGTCAGCAATGGTATCCAGATGGTGGACACATCGTGGCAATGCAAGATCCATCCTCTCTGGTATGTTCCTGGGCCGCCTGCAGCCCCACACAGCTGCCGACTGCTAGCATGGCAAGGTGTCGTCAGTGTCCGCCCTCTCTGGACCGTCCTCGTGGATGGAATAGGCCCGTCAGTTCCTCATTGTCGCAGGAACCCACATGGTCTTGGAGTTGTTCTCTGCAAACACACAAACACATTCTCGACCAAAGGTTAACAAAGGGATCCTCTCTGCAAAATAGACTTGGGATTCTTTTTATTTTTGCCTAAATGATATTCCTTTGGCTTATTTTGACACCATGTGTGTTTTTTTGGGGGGTGTCCTGCAGCTGGTTTTACAAATGGAATTTTCTTTTCTGGAGTAAGAATTTTCTACATGTATTTTACTTTTAGGATTTTTTTTCCCTTACATGATATTACCTCATTGTCCCCCTCCCCTCTTTTTTTGGTTAATAGGGGCTTTTGGAAATTTTATTTTGCAGTCTTGGTAATTTTACATTTTAATTTTTGCATACAAATATTACTACTTTAGGTTCTTTGGATGTTAGGCAATTTTGCAGTGAGATGAACTACTAATAGATAATTTAGTTAATGTTTTAGGAAAAGCTTTTTGTCCAGTACAGTTAGATTTTCTTGAGTATTCACTTATTTCACTTGGCCAATTTAAATTAATCTGAAAACTTGATTACTATTTTACTGTCAATTTTAATACTCAAGCAGAAATCTTAGTTTACCCAGTAAATACTTGTGGGAAGGAATATTTGCATTTTTGAGTAGGCCTCAGAATTCCTTGTAATAAATTAAATTTAGATATAGAGCAGCTATTGCTGGCCGAGTCTCTGTCTACCACCTGGGTCCCGGTGTGAGTTGTGCGTGGGAGGTGTAGCAGCCGTGGGGGTAGGAGACCTTCCTCAGGAGGGGTGAGAATTCAAGCCCCTGCAAGGTTTGTGGATGAGGGTCTGTGCCCCACCTCTGTTGATCTTTTAGTTCTC
Organism: Antrozous pallidus; assembly: GCA_027563665.1. Classification (NCBI taxonomy): domain Eukaryota; kingdom Metazoa; phylum Chordata; class Mammalia; order Chiroptera; family Vespertilionidae; genus Antrozous; species Antrozous pallidus. Next base: position 17,857,230 of record CM050518.1, on the reverse strand, counting down.
ACCTGTTGGCCCCTCTGCGACTGTGCCTGTCTTAGGTTGTTCCTTCCCTGAGGAATCTTACCCGTCTCTGGCTAACCAGCCATCCTCCGGGGCCAAACAGGGTGATGTGAGGTTCCGTCCTGTCTCCTTTGTAGTCTATGCCCCCGTGGCCTCCACGTCCAGCACCTGCCATGGGGTCCCCTCGCCTGTTGGCGGGGTCCCGGTACTGATCACATATCTCGGGTGACCCAGGTTTCTTCTCCAGAGAGGGCCCAGCTCATGCCACTGGTCGAGAGACTGATCCATGGTGCCAACTGCCCAGAGACTTCGGCCACAGCTTGAACTGAAAGTTCACGCATCAGTTGTGTGTATTTGGATAATAAGAAGAGGTTCCCTCTTGGCAAAGGGGCCAGAGGGGCCAATATAGAATGCTCGGATGCCTTCCCAGTGCATTTGGGAAACTTTAAATAATATTTCTTCAAATATTACTTTATGCCCCATTCTCTCTTTTGTTATTTGGAGATAAGTGGAAAAGAACCAATCAGAACAGCAGAAAGTAACAGTTTAAAAAAAAAAAACGAGAATGGTTTAAGGAATCAACATTCACATTATGGAGTTACCAGAAGGAAAAGAAAGAAAGGGATTGAAAATCTATTTGGAGAAGTAATGACTTAAGAATTCCCTAACCTGGCAAAGGAAATAGACATACAAGTTTAGGAAGTGCAAAGAATCCCAGAAGAGAGGAGCCCAAAGGGGCTCACACCATAATTAAAATGCCAAAGGTTAAAGACAAAGAGGATCTTAAAAGCATCAAGAGAAAAGCAGTGAGTTACCTACAAGGGAACTCCCATAAGACTGTTAGTTAATTTCTTATCAGAAACTTTGCAGGCCAGAAGGGACTGGCACAAAATATTCAAAGTGATGAAAAGGAAAGACCTACAATGAAGATTAGTCTATCCAGAAGGCTAGCATTTAGAATCTTAAATACAGATAAGGAATTTCCCCAACAAGAGAAAGCTAAAAGGAATCATCACCACTAAACCAGGATTATAAGAAATGTTAAAGGGACATCTTTAAGAAGAAGGAAAAGGAGAAGAGAAAAAAAAAAACAGTAAGAAAATATCACAAAGAAAAAATTCTTATCAACAAAAACAAACATATAATAAAAGCAGTGGATCAACCAAAACTTTAGTTAGTATAAAGGTTAATAGGCAAAAGTAGGAAGGTCATGTGTAATTACAACAGTAGACTAAGGGACACACACACACACACACACACACACACACACACACACACAATGTAAAAAATAATGACAAAAACACGTGGAGGGGTGAGAAAAAATGGTAGTAATTATAGAATATGTTCAAACTTAAGATAATCAACTTAAAATACATTGCTATAAACATACCTTGGTATGTATGAAGCACATGGTAACAGAAACAAAAAATCTACAAGAGCTATACAAAGAATAAAGAGAAACAAATTGAAATAGCACACTAGAGAAAGTCATCAACATATAAGAAAAGGCAGCAAGAGAATTAGAAAGGAACAGAGGACTGGGACCCTGCCCTCAATCAGTCACATCTCAGACACAAGCCAGGGACCTGCAGCCGCTGGGGACAGAGAGTTACAGCCACAGCTTCAGACCAACAGACAGCAGGAGTCCAGACTTCCCGGCAGCAGATTTCTGTGAGTCAAGGAGCCTATCGCCCTCCCTGCAGGATTGCGGATAGCTCCATAGTAACAAATAGACCCGCCCCTTGCTTCAGCCACAACTCCCCTATCCCTTACAGGGAACCACAGGCTTGGAGTTTAAAAACTCGCTTTCCCAGCTACCCCAGGGGAACTTGGGCTTGGGAAAATGCTCTGTGTGTGCACGTGCACACCTGTGGCCAAAGAGCCCAGACAGTAATTGGAGCTGGGAACTTGAAAAGTCGCTTTCCCAACTACCCCAGGGGAACTTGGCCTTGGGAGAATGCTCCGTGTGTGCACACACCTGTGGCCGAAGCGCCCAGACAGTAATTGGAACTTGGCAATTGAAAACTTGCATTCCCAGCTATCCCAGGGGGTCTTGGGCTTAGGAACATGCTCTGTGCTTGTGCGCATGCCTGTGGCCGAAACTCCCAGACAGGGAATAGGGCTGTGGAGCCTGAGAGCTCGCTCAGGGGCCTCAGTACTGCTAAGGGAATTAGAAAGACTGGAGGTGGCCTCCTGCAATGCAATCACAACTGGGTGAACAAACCCGCAGGGTGTCGGTGCCACCTGACCTGGTTACAGGACAAACACTCATGGAAGCCAGTCTTCCACAGTGCAGGCACACCACAGAGCTATTGTGCAACCCGATCCCCCATGGTGATCAAGACGCAAATTCTCCCAGCAAGAGGCAGCACTGAGCACCACTGACTTGACTCTGTGTCTTACCTTATGTACCTGGAATCCCTGATTCACAGCACATCCACACTAGGAGCCAGTGACTCCAATTCTTGGTGCATGCACACACGGGGACTCTGACCCTCAACGAGAAACCTCACAAGGCAACAGACTCTGATACTCGATTCTTGGTGCAGACACAGGGAAACTTGGACTCCTGGTACCATTTTCAACACACGCCAAAAGCGTGGTGCAGGCAGGGTCCCTGATTCTAGGTGTGCACACGAGACCACACAGAACGCTGGGAACACTGACCCTGGGAAAGCCTGGTTCCCACCAACCCACAGCACCCACACGCCCTCGTGTCGGAGCACTTCAGTGACACTCAGGTGGTGCGAAGTTCCCACGGCACACAGCCCAGGTCCACGCAACTGGAAGTTTGAACCCTCTGGTGATAGAATGGGGAGACGGCACAATATCAGAAGAAAGAAAATGAGGAGTCACAAAGAAAGGAAATTAGTGAAACTGAAGCTTGCACCATGACTGAAAAAGAATTCAGAGTAATGGTCGTGGAATTCATACATAGGATGGATGAAAAAATAAAAAAACCTATGTAAGAATCAAGAAGAAATGAAAAATGATATAGCTATAATTAAAAACACCATGGAAAGTTTCAACAGTAGACTAGAAGAAGCAGAGTACCAAATTAGTGAGTTACAGGATCAGAGACAGAAACAAGCTCAAACTGAACAGCAATTGGAGAAAAAAATTTAAAAAAGGAAAGTCTACGGGAGCTTTTGGACAACATGAAACAAAATAACATATGTATAGTAGAGCTGCCAGAAGGACAAGAAGAGCACCAAGAATTAGAAAATCTACTTGAAGAAATAATGACTGAAAAATTCCCAGATATGGGGAAGAAAAAGTTACACAAGTACAGAGAGTCCCAAGCAGGATCAACCCCAAAAGACCCACACCAAGACACGTCATAGTTTCAATGGCAAATATCAACAACAAAGAGAGACTCTTAAAGGCAGCAAGAGAGAGACAGAGAGTTACCTACAAAGGATCCCCCATCACATTATCAAATGATTTCTCAACAGAAACACATCAGGCTAGAATGGATTGGGAGGAGGTATATAAAGTGTTGCAAAGCAAAGGACTGAATCTAAGAATACTCTATCCAGCAAAATTGAAGGGGAAATCAGGAGCTTCACAGACAAAAAGAGGCTAAGGGAGTTTATCACCACCAAACCAGCAATGGAAGAAATGCTCAAGGGAATACTGTAAAAAGAAGAAATAAACAGGTAAGAAGAAACACAGACACAAAAATAGATATGACTACAAACAAATACCTTTCAGTAATAACTTTAAACGTAAATGGACTAAATGCCTCAATCAAAAGACACCGTGTGGCTGAATGGATAAGAAAACACAATCCATATATATGCTGTCTACAAGAGACCTACCTCAGAACAAGAGACTCACACAGATTGAAAGTGAAGGGATGGAAAAATATCTTTCAGGCAAATGGAAATGAAAAGACAGCTGGGGTAGCAATACTTATATCTGACAAAATAGACCTTAAAGTAAATGCCATTACAAGAGATAAGGAAGGCCACTTTATAATACTAAAGGGATCCATACAACAAGAGGATATAACCCTGATAAATATATATGCTCCCAACGCAGGAGCACCAAAATACATAACAAAACTCTTAGAAGATATCAAGGGAGAGCTCGACAACAATACAGACATCGCAGGGGACTTTAATACACCACTGACATCATTGGATAAATCCTCTAGACAAAAAAATCAGCAAAGACACAGCAATCCTAAATGATTCACTAGAACAGATGGACTTAACTGACATCTTCAGAACATTTCACCCAAAAGTCATGGAATATATGTTCTTTTCAAGTGCACATGGGACATATTCAAAAATAGACTACATATTGGCTCACAAGCAAAGTCTTCCAAAATTCAAGAAGATTGAAATCATACCAAGCATCTTCTCAGACCACAATGCCATATAATTAGAAATAAATTACAATAAAAACAATCCAAAAATCTCAAACACTTGGAAACTGAATAGCATGCTATTAAATAATGATTGGGTTATCAGTGAGATCAAATGAGAAATTAAAAGCATCCTGGAAAGTAATGACAACAAAAACACAATAATCCAAAATCTATGAGACACAATGAAAGCAGTCTTAAAAGGGAAATTTATAGGTTTAGAAGCCTACTTCAAAAATCAGGTAAAAACAGTAGTAAATAAACTAACTATACAACTAAAAGAATTAGAAAGGGAGCAACAAGAAAAGCCCAGAGTGAGCAGAAGGAAGGAGATAATAAAGATCAGAGCAGAAAATATATGACATAGAGACAAAAAAACAAACAAACAAAAAAACCAAAACCAAAACAAAACACAATACAAAAGATCAATGAAACCAAGAGCTGGTTCTTTGAAAGGATAAACAAGATTGATGAACCTCTAGCCAGGCTCACCAAGAAGCAAAGAGAGTCTTTAGGGTTTTCTATGTACAATATCATGTCATCTGAAAAATTATTAGACTTAATAAGTGAATGAGGCAATATAGAAGGATACAAAGTTAATACCAAGAAATCTATGGCATTCCTTTATACCAATAGTGAACTTATAGAAAGAGAAACTAAAAAAGCAATCCCATTTACCATCACACAAAAAAATTAAGATACCTAGGAATAAACTTAACTAAGGAGGTAAAAGACCTGTATGCAAAAAACTACAGGACACTGAAAAAAGAGATAGAGGAAGATGTAAATAGGTGGAAGAACATACCATGTTCATGGATTGGTAGAATCAACATTATCAAAATGCCCATACTACCCAAAGCAATCTACAAATTCAATGCAATCCCATTAAAATACCAATGGCATATTTCACTGACCTACAATGAATTTTCCAAAAATTCATCTGGAACAAAAATAGACCCCAAATAGCTGCAGCAATCCTGAGAAAGAAGAACAAAGTAGGTGGGACCTCAATACCAGATTTCAAGTTGTATTACAAAGCTACTGTTCTTAAAACAGCCTGGTACTGGCACAAGAATAGACATATAGTTCACTGGAATAGAATAGAAAACGCAGAATTCGACCCAAACCACTATGCCCAATTAATATTTGACAAAGGAGGCATAAAAATAAAATGCAGTCAAAATAATCTCTTTTAACAAATGGTGTTGGGAAAATTGGACAGATACATGCAAAAAAAAAAAAAATGAAACTAGAGCACCAACTTACACCATACACAAAAATAAACTCAAAATGGATAAAAAACTTAAACATAAGAAGGGAAACCATAAAAATACTAGAGGAATCCACAGGCAGAAAAATCTCAGACATATGCCGCAGGAACTTCTTCAATGATACGGCTCCTAGAGCAATGGAAACCAAAGAGAAAATAAACAAATGGGACTACATCAAAATAAAAAGCTTTTGCACAGCAAAAGAAATCATCAACAAAACAACAAGAAATCCCACTGTATGGGAGAACATATTTTCCACAGACAAGGGTTTAATCTCCAACATTTAAGGGAACTCATACAACTTAACAAAAGGAAGATAAACAATCCAATAAAAACATGGGCAACAGACCTAAATAAACACTTTTCAAAGGAGGAAAGAAAATAGGCTAAGAGACATGAAAACATGCTCAAAGTCACTAATTATCCGAGAGATGCAAATCAAAACTACAATGAGGTATCATCTCACTCCTGTCAGAATAGCAATCATCAACAAATCAACGAACAACTGTTGGCAAGGATTGGGGAAAAAGAAACTCTTTTGCACTGCTGGTGGGAATACAGACTAGTGCAGCCGCTGTGGAGAACAGTATGGAGTTTCCTCAAACAACTAAAAATGGAGCTCCCATTTGACTCAGTGATCCCACTTATAGGAAAATATCCCAAGAAACTAGAAACACAAATCAGAAAGGATATATGCATCCCTATGTTCATTGCAGCACAATTCAACATAGCTAAGATTTGGAAACAGCCTAAGAGCCCATCAGCAGATGAATGGATTAAAAAACTGTGGCACATCTACACGATGGAATACTACGCTGCAGTAAAAAAGAAGGAGTTCTTACCACTTGCAACAGCATGGATGGAACTGGAAAGCATTATACTAAGTGAAATAAGCCAGTCAGAGAAAGACAAATACCACATGATGTCACTCATTTGTGGAATATAATGAACAACATAAACTGATGAACGGGGACAGATCCAGAGGTGGAGAAGCATTGACCACAATGCTGGTCCTCAGGGGGAAAGTACGGGAGGGAGGGGGGTAGGAGGAGAGATCAACCAAAGGACTTGGATGCACGAATATAAGCCTAACCAATGGACATGAACACCGGGATGGTGAGGGCATGAGTGGGGGGAGGGATGAGGGAGTTAATAGAGGGGTAAGGACACATATGTAATACCTTAATCAATAAAGAAATTGTGAAAAAAGAGAAAGGAACAGAGAAGAACTACAAAAATAATTGGAAAACAAGCAATGAAATGGTAATAACTATATACTATCAATAATTACTTTAAATATAAATGGATTAATCAAAAGACAATGGCTAAACTAGATGTTTTACTTGGAATATTACTTGGCCTTAAAAAGAAAGAAATACTACCATTTTTGACAGCATTTATGGACCTAGAGGGGATTATGCCGAGTGAAGTATGTCAGAGAAAGAGAAATATCATATGATTTCACTAGTTTGTGGAATTGAAAGAACAAAATAAATAAACAAACAACATTGAAACAGGCTCAGATAGAGAACAGACTGGTGGCTGCCAGATGGGAGGAGGGTGGGGAGCTGTGTGAAAAAGGCAGGGGATTAAGAAGTACAGATTGATAGTTACAAAATAGTCACAGGGATGTAAAGTATAGCATAGGGAATATAGTCAATAATGTTGTAATAGCTATATATACTATTATATAATATACAGTGAATGCCCAGATTATTATGATCTCTGAACACATCCTATCTAATAAAAGAGTAATGTTCAAACTGACTGTACCTCTGATCAAGCCACGCCCACAGCCACGTCTATCAGCCAATCAGGAGCAAATTATGCAAATAAACCCCAACCAGGATGGCTGCGGCTACTGAGAGCAGGAGGGAGGCTTGGGTTTCCTCGGCAATAGAGGAAGCCAAGCTTTCCACCTGCCGTTGCTGGCTTAGGCCTCCACTCAATGCTACAAAGTTTCAATTATAGAAGATACATAATCCCAACAGAAATGGCGGCAGCCCTGGAGCTGCATAGAGCAGAGGCTAGGGTTGGCTGGGCGATGAAGGAAGCCAAGCTTCTGCAACCCTGGCTGGCCTAGGCCTCCATTCTAGGCTACAAAGTTTCAATTATTGAAGAGCAATGTCTCAACAGAAATGGCTGCTGCCACAGAGCGAGCAGAAGGCTTGGCTCCGCTCCAGGCTACAAAGTTTCAATTGTAGAACATAAATTAATTCCAGATCCCAGGGCCTCAACTTAGATTGCTTGGGGGGCATGGTTGGCCTGCAAACCACCACAGGCCCCTTGCCCAGGCTGCCCCATGCCCCAAGGGAACCCCCACCCTGATCTGGGACACCCCTCAGGGCAAACCAGCTGGCCCCTGCCCATGCATCAGTCCTCTATGCTATCTAATAAAAGAGTAATTTGCAGATTGTCCATCACTCCAACACACAAGAGGGCTGCCCCCATGTGGTCAAAGATCCTGCCCCCATGTGGACACAAGATGGCCACCACAGGATGGCCTGCAGGGAAGGGCTGTTGGGAGGTTCCAGACCCTGCAAAGGAGGGAAGTTGTGGGCGATCAGGCCAGCAGGGGAGGGCAGTTGGGAGGGAGCAGGCCTGCAAGGGAGGGCAGTTGGGGGTGATCAAGCCTGCAGGGGAGGGCAGCTAGGAATGACCAGGCTAGCAGAGGAGGTAAGTTAGGGGCAAATAGGCTGGCAGGGGAGCAGTTAGACATCAATTAGGCTGGCAGGGTAGTGGTTAGGGGTGATCAGGCTGGCAGACAGAAGTGGTTAGGGGCAATCAGGGAGTCAGGCAGGTGAGTATTTTGGAACTATAAAATTCTGTATTGTGAGAAGGATGTCAGTAGGATCGGGCCTAATTGGGCAGTTGGACATCCCTTGAGAGGTCCCAGATTGCAGAAAGTGCAGGCTGGGCTGAGGGACATTCCCCGCCTCCCGTTCACAAATTTCATGCTCCGGGTCTCTAGTATATAATAAAAGGCTAATATGCAAATTGTTCCCTTGACCAGGGGTTTGACCAGCAGGCAGGTTGACCAACCGCCCATGTCCCCTCCCCCTCGCCAAGCTGGCCAGTTCCCACCCATGCACGATTTCATGCATCCGGCCTCTAAAATACACACACACACACACACACACACACACACACACACACACACACACTGAGTGGCCAGATTATTATGTATTCAGAGATCATAATAATCTGGCCACTCAGTGTAGGCCCCGTGCATGAAATTTGTGCATGGGGGGCGGTGGATGTCCCTTAGCCCAGCCTGCACTCTCACCAATCTGGGACCCCTTCGAGGGATGTCCGACTGCCCGTCTTGGCCTGATCCTACTAGGATCGGACCTAAATGGGCAATCAGGCATCCTTCTTACAATCCAGGACTGCTCCAAACTGCTCACCTGCCTCCCTCCCTGATTGCCCCCAAACACTTCTGCCTGCCAGCCTGATCACCCCTAACCACTACTCTGCCAGCCTAATTGATGTCTAACTGCTCCCCTGCCAGCCTATTTGCCCCTAACTTTCCTCCTCTATTGGCCTGGTCCCTCCCAACTGCCCTCCCCTGCTGGCCTGATCGCCCACAACTTCCCTCCCTTGCAGGGTCTGGAACCTCCCAACAGCCCTCCCCTGCAGGCCATCCTGTGGTGGCCATCTTGTGTCCACATGGGGGCGGGATCTTTGACCACATGGGGGCAGCCCTCTTGTGTGTTGGAGTGATGGTCAATCTGCAACCAGATTACTCTTTTATTAGATAGGACAGAGGCCTGGTGCATGGGTGGGGGCCAGCTGGTTTGCCCTACAGAGTGTCCCAGATCAGGGTGAGGGTTCCCTTGGGGTGAGGGGCGACCTGGAAGAGGGGCTTGTGGAGGTTTGCAGGCTGGCCACACCCTCCAGCGACCCAAGCGGAGGCCCTGGGATCTGGGATTAATCTATGTTTCAATCTATTGTTCAATCTACAATTTGTTTCAATCTACAATTGAAACTTTCTAGCCTGGAGCAGAGCCAAGCCTTCTGCTCTCTCCAGGGCAGCAGCCATTTCTGTTTGAAACTTTGTAGCCTAGAGTGGAGGCTTAGGCCGGCAATAGCAGGTGGAAGGTTTGGCTTCCTCTGTTGCTAGGGAAACCCAAGCCTCTGTTCTCTCCAGCTCTGTGGCTGCCGCCATTTCTGTATTTTTTATAATTGAAATGTTGTAACATTGAGTGGAGGCATAGGCCCGCAATGGCAGGTGGAAAGCTTGGCTTCCTCTGTTGCTGGGGAAACCCAAGCCTCTCCTGCTCTCAGTGGCGGCAGGCATCTTGGTTGGGGTTTATTTGCATAATTTGCTCCTAATTGGCTGGTGAGTGTGGCCATGGGCATGGCTTGTGGGTGTGGCGAAGTTACGGTCAAATTTGCATATTACTCTTTTATTAGATAGGATGCCTTTATAACATTTTCTCTAAACAGCTAATTCTTTTAAAAAAATATATTTTATTGATTTTTTTACAGACAGGAAGGGAGAGGGATAGAAAGTTAGAAACATCAATGAGAGAGAAACATCAATAAGCTGCCTCCTGCACACCCCGTACTGGGTATGTGCCCACAACCAAGATACATGCCCTTGACCGGAATTGAACCTGGGACTTTTGAGTCTGCAGCCCGATGCTCTATGCACTGAGCCAAACCGGTTTAGGCTCTAAGCAGCTAATTCTATATCTCTTTTCAAAGTTAGAGGGATACTGTTTATTTTTTAAATTTCTTTATTGATTAAGGTGTTACATATGTGTCCTTATTCCCTCATTACCTCCCCAGTCCCTCTCCTCCATTCATGCCCTTACCCTCCTGTTGTCTGTGTCCGTTGGCATAATGTTTATTTAATGTTACCTGCTTTTACAATGTAATGGAATGCCATGAACACTTTTTAGATCATTTATTCTCCTATTGTAAAACCTTATTATTTCCACCTGCGCATCAAATATTTGAAGCATACATTGATTATCCCAAAGCATTAAAACATGGAGTACATTTTAATCTAAACAGGATTCCAAAGCTCATTTTGAGTTAAAAAATACAATTTTTAATTTATACCGAGAGGATGGAGTTCTCCAAAGGTCAGTGTCAGAATTTGATTTCAGTTATTATTATTGCAGGTGAGGAGAGAGATAATAATAGGCCTTAGGTACTTGGGTTTGTGTTTGCGTCTTGATTAAAATATAGGAAAAAGTGGTTTGCTTTTTTTGACTTAAAAATGGATGTAAGATGGTTTCCAGGAATTACGCTGTATCATTTCTATCCCCTGGTGGTCTTCCAGATATCTCTTAGAAGTAATGCAGGACTTTGAAGGGTGGGTTTCAGAGTGTGAGAGCAGGCCTTGGGGGCCAATTCAGTCCTTGTGTGGGTCCAGACAGAACCAAAGAACATGGACTAGCTGCAGTCACAGTTAGCCTCTTTTGTGTGTGCCCATGGACCTCAGTGTCAGGCTGGACTCAGACTGCCCCCCACGCCTTCCAGGCCTTCACCACCCTGTTGTCTGTGTCTATGGGTTATGCACATATGCATATAAGTTCCCTAGTTATTCACTCCCCAACCCACCCACCCCTGCCTTCTAAGATTCGTCATTCTGTTCCATGCTTCTATATGTCTGGATCTATTTTGTTCATCAGTTTATTTTGTTCATTAGATTCTACATTTGAGTGAGATCATGTGATACTTGTCTTTCTCTGATTGGCTTATTTTATTTAGCATAATACTTTCTAGGTCCCTCCATGCTGTCTCAAAAGGGTAAGAGATCCTTCTTTTTTTTTTTTTTTTACAGCTGCATACTATTCCACAGCTTTTTTATCCACTCATCTACTGATGGGCACTTGTGCTGTTTCCAGATTTTAGCTATTGTAAATTGTGCTGCTTTGAGCATAGAGGTGCATATATTCTTTCTGATTAGTGTTTCATGTTTCTTAGGATTTAGATATGAGGGAATAGAAACTGCTCTGGTAGGTTTGGGACTTAGTTTAACTCTTGGTTGACAAACACTTGCCTCCCAGATCTTGGCAAGACCAGCTGGTTATTTTTTGTAACTTCAGAATTGCAGAGGGAAACTCAGGACACTTGGGCATTTTATACCAAAGAACCTTCCATACCTCAAGCATGGGAGTCTTGAAAATATCCCAAGAACAAGTGATTAGTTTATTCCCTGTCCCCATGCTTTAGTGTGGCACCTCTCTGCCTCCCTAATTGTTAAAAGGACTTGGAAATGAGGCTTTGTATTTTTTTTAAAGGAATTTATCCATTTTATTTATGTTTTCTAATTTGTGCATAAAGTTGTTTGAGATACATCTTTTTTATCCTTTAAACATCTATGAAATCTGTACTAATGTTGCCTCTTTGATTCCTGAACTTTGTAACATGTGTCTTCTTTTTTCTTGGTAAATCTGGCAAGAGGTTGTTCGATTTTATTGATCTTTTTATTTTCTCTTTTGTTTTTATGTTTGAAATTTCATTTGCTTTTGTTGTCTTTATTATTCCCCTACTTCTGCTCGTTCTCAGTTTACTTTGCTTTTATTATTTTAGTTCTTTAAGGTAGAAACTCAGATTATTGGCTTGACAGCTTTCTTTTTCCCTAATGCAGTCAAACCTTGTTTCTCTCATCTCCAACAATTCGGTTCTCCACCAAGTTGTTCACAGAAAAATGTATTGTTTGTTGAACCAAATTGCAGTTTCTCAGGCAACAAAAAAAGAGAGAATGCTTTTGTTTCTGGCAAAATCAACCATTATTTCAATTTTAAAACATAAAGAGGTCATCAATAGTACTAATATTGCTAAGGGTACGAAAGAAATAATGGTCACAGACTAATGAAGAGGTAGAAAAACTGTTGTTGATTTGGATAAACAAAGAGCAGCCAGTGACTTCTCTTTGCTACAGAGGCTACTTAGAAGTGTGTTGTTTAATCCCTAGATATTTGGTTTAGTATCTTTTTGAACTCTAAGAATGAAGTTCTAATAAGTTGAAACTCTGGTAAGAAGGCATTTGAATTTATACAGGACAACATGGCAGATTTTTCACAGTAAAGTGAAACCCTTCATGCTATTTTCATTGTATGAACTTGAAAAAAGGATATCTTCACTCTTTTATTATGCTTAGTAGTACTTTTAATAGGATTTGAAGGCAAGTATTGGGACCTTTCTGAGTTATGTGTCTTATTTTGTTCTTTTTAGTGCGTTATCATTGGCAGAACTGGATCCTGAAAAATCCATGAGAGATGCTAAGCACCTATACTAACACGCTGAGGCCTGTTACTGCTTTAAGAATTTGGGACTGAATCTTGAAAAGGAAGACAGAAATAAGAAATTTGGAACCTGAAGAGCCCTGCAGAAGAAACACATACCAAAGGAACGTTACTATTTTCTGTTGTTGCTGTGTCCAAGGGAGGAAGTGCGTGCTGCCCGGGCAGGATTGCGCACTGCAGGGCATACGCCTGCACCTCCCTCACAAGAAGGTCTTGTTAGTTCCTATGATGTCGTGGCTTACTTTTGGAACAAGTTGGCTCAACATCATTTGTCATCGAGTTCTCCTTTCACACTGTGGTTCTTTTCTGCTTGTCCACGATGGGTCTCAAATGCATTCATGCTGTCCATGTTCTTCCCAACGCTGGCCAAGCCAGGGCCTGTGTTAAGGTGTAAAGAGAATTGTCACCAATGATATTGTGTTGTGTGAGACCTTTGCATCTTGTAAATTTTCTCTTTTTTCTAAAAATAAATAATAAAACAATAAACCTCAGCAGGTTATTTTTTCAAATAACCCTTTTATACAAGGCCTTCCTGTAGTGGCCCACATAGGCCTCTGGTTCCACAGTGAGAGCTTGTCTCTGGCAATTTGTAGTTGAGACATTTTACTTGGGCATGAGATGGCAGGAAAGGGAATGTATGTGAGGAAGAAATCCAGTTTCAGAAAGGCCAGATGACTGAGGCCAACCGTGGCTGCCATATCTGATTTACCACCTTTGGGAGGTCAGAGGAAGGCCTCAGCGTGTTAGACCATACAGATGCCCTTTCTCCTGAAATTGCTTGGTTGTCCATATATACAAGCCAGTATCTCCACAGTTATATGAAGACAGAACCGCCAAGGAGTTTCTCAGTTCATTTTAATCTGCTAGTGCCTCAGCTTTAGTGATCATTTTTAGACATTATTTGTTGTCAATAGTAATATATATATATATATATATATATATATATATATATATATAATATTATATATTAATGATTATATTAAACAGAGTTATCCTTTCTTGAAATACTCTTTGCCTGACTATAGAAGAGATCTTCTTGACGTTATAATGGGAAAACTCTGTAACCTTTATAACAAATCTGAGTCCCTCTAGTCTGATCCAATTGTCTACTTCAAATAAAAACACAGACAATGTGGGGAAAAAATAAGCTCAAATCACATCTCTAATGAACATTCAAGTACTTAGAATATGGAGTTGGAAAGGAGTTTGGCATATTGCTTTATTTTGAATTGATACAGATGGTCTAGGGTAATTCATGATAGTTTAAACCTGGGTTTGAAATCATTACATCCCAGATGCAAACCCCTGGCCAGCTCCTCCGGCTTTATGGACAGCTCTTCCGTTTCAGCTATCGAGGCTTTTACAGGGTGAATTCACCTTCAAGTTACTTGAATCTACAGTTTTGAAAAAACTCAGCTGTAAGGTTGTAGAATTGCTGAACAGACTTGTCAGACATTTCCCTGCCACTACACTTTATCAACACCAATTAATGCTGTTCACAGCTGCAGCCTGTCCTTGTGGTAATGCGTAATGAAGATGACATAGAGAGAAGAGCTAATGTGCTTGACGTTTGGATGGTGGTAATATGATAAAGTCTCTCATAGCCCAGAGTCTAGTTCCTGGATCTAATTTTAAAGGCGTTCAGACAAATCGGAGTGTGAGTAGTGCCATGTGCCAACTTGTGGACAGATCTGAAAACCAGAAAGGAAGAAGAGCTGAAGGGGAAAAACACTAAACTCTGAATATTTGAAAGACACAGACAAGACATTTGGTCAGGAACAAAACCAGGAGCAATATGTATATGTTGATTAATATAGATGCTGGCTTGATCAGCATTAAGTCCAAAATCAGGATAAGTCCAAAATCAAGGTGTTGCAGGGCTGTGCTCCCTACCAAGGCTCTAGGGAGGATCCTTCCTTGCCTCTCCAAGATTCTGGTGGCTCCTGGTGTTCCTTGGCTTATGACCACATCACTTTAATCTCTGCCTCCACCTTCACATGGCCTCCCTTGTGTCTGTTACAAATCTCCCTCTGTCTTATGACACCTGTCATTGGTTATAGGGCCCACTCTAAATACAGGATGATCATATCTTGAGATTCTTAACCTGATTATATCTGCAAAGACCCCTTTTTCACACTCACAGGTTCTGCCTAGCATTGGGGGCAGTGTCCTCTCCCCTTTGGGGCTGTTCTGCCTCTGAGCTATCTTCTCAGCTTTTCTTACTGTTTTTAGGCCCTATCTGTCACTGACCCAGAGCCTTGGGTGCTCTTAGAGTCTTTGGCCAGGAGCTGAAGGCACCAGTATCTTGACAAAGCTCTCACTGATACAAGAAGAAAACAGAGTGATGGTTTCTTCCCTCAGCTGAATTATGGCTGAGTTCCCATTCCTGCTAGCCTGCGGCTTCCTCCATCCTCATTAGATCCCGTAGTCCTCCTTCCTGCTCAGCTAAGGGTCAGACAGTCAATAGGAAGGACAAGACAATGTGTACTCTTGAAAAGACAGCATTGAGTAGGGGATGAGTTCATCCTTGAAACTCTAGATGAATAATTGCTGCTGGTTGAAAGCTGACAATCACTGATAATAAAGTTAATTTCAATTCCTACCTTCTTTCCACCAAAAACAACAACAACAACAACATAGATGCTGGCTTGACAGAAGATAAAGGTTTCTAACAACACCATTCAGAGGTGGATGGTAATGTTGGGAGCCATTGGTGTTTGAGCAGAAGTTCTGAGTCTTCTTATGTGTGGGGAGATTTTTAAAAAATTTAATTAATTAAAAAAATGTCCTCACAGCATGCAGGGAACATGATAAATGTTGGGAAATGTTTGCTACTTTCATAACATTGGATTGAAGGAAGGTTTTCTATCATCCTGAAGGTCAGTTTCAACACCTAGGAACAGAGAAACAGCAGTGTGCATGCTAATGACGGCCTCAAGAGGATCAGATCTAACCACTGGGCAAGGTAATAAAAAAATGGAAGTTCCAGGCGATAGCCCGTGACATCCACAGCTGCATCAGACAGCTAATTTCTCCCCTCCCCCATGCCCATTCACTAGCTTCTGAAGGTCATTTCTAACTCTTCCTTGTGGGACAAATGGCTAAATTAGATTTGAGGTGTATTTCTACTTGCATAATAGAAAACTCTCAGTCTTTACACCCCTCCAAACATCTCCAACTCTTTTCTGTGTATTTTCATTGAAATATCGTTTGAATGAGGGAGGGAGAGAAGAAGCGTAGCTTTTCTTGGCAGACTGCAGGCCAGTATTTTTAACAGAACACTGTCTGATAACACTGGGTACGAGGCTACATTTAATCTTGCCTTTCGTGGTTTACTTTTTTACAAGAAACCAAACTCTTCTGGCGACACAAAACAGGCAAAATAAAGACACCTTCTGGGGTGGACACTGCATAGATTGCTACATGGCCGGTGTTCCTCAGGAAGGCATCCTCTCCATTAAGCTGCATCCTCACTGGATGGGCGCCAACTGGTAGATAGAGAATGTGATATTTCATTGATTTGATCATAAGGAACACAGTTCCACAAACTCACTGTCCCCTCAATTAGTTTATTGCTCTTATCTTCAAGGTATTGTCCTTATTTTATTTTTGTTGGAATAATAATGTCCTTTCTCGTTACATTTTTATCCTTCAGTACAGGACTCCGTCTAAGAGCAGGCTGTCTTTCTGTCTCCAGAACAGCCCATTAGCAAACACTTCCCCAACGAGGGCCATTTCCTTTCTGTAAGATTGGGGTCCGAATGGCTGACCTCTGAGTGCTGTGATCGTCTGATGGCCCAGGGAGCCCAGCAAAGTGCTTTACATTCTAAGTGCTCGTAAGATGCTTAAGACATGCTTTTCAGAGGATTAGGAATAATTTTCTATTTGAGGGAGCTTAGTCTCACCATCATCTCTAAAATAGGACTTCTGGCACTGGAAACAAATATAAAGACTCTGTCCAGGTCTCTAAGAGATAATAACAGAAGCTCACTTTCAACACCTAGGAACAGAGAAGCAGCAGCGTGCATGCTAATGATGGACTCAAGAGCATCAGATCTAACCACTGGGCAAGGTAATAAAGAAAAGGTAACCATGCATTTGGTGATTGTTCCACATGAATAAGTGAAATGAATGTCATAAGTCTTGGGAGGGAGGAATTGAAAATATTTTGTTGTATATTACTTTCACTACATGTGAAATGGTATAGTGTTATTTGAAGGTAGACTTAAATTAGTT
Organism: Antrozous pallidus; assembly: GCA_027563665.1. Taxonomy (NCBI): domain Eukaryota; kingdom Metazoa; phylum Chordata; class Mammalia; order Chiroptera; family Vespertilionidae; genus Antrozous; species Antrozous pallidus. The sequence continues at coordinate 17,840,089 of CM050518.1, read as the reverse complement.
TAAAAATCTAGGGAAATTACTACATGTTTTCTACAAGGAATCCACTTTAAATATAAATATTCTGAAGAGTTAAAAGTAAAGGGATGGAGAAAGATGAACCTTGCTAACATTAATCCAAAGAAAGCTGAAGTGGCTATATTAATTTTAAACAAAGCAGACATCAGAACAAGGAGAATTATATGGATAAAGAGGGCCAGTGTACAATGATAAATGTGTCAGTTCTCTAAGAATACATAACATTAGATGCATATAACAACAGATCATCAAAATGAGGCAAAACTGATAGAGCTAAAAAGAGAAACAGACAAATCCACTATAGTAGCTGGAGACTTCAACGTCTCACCGTCAGTAATTGATAGGTCAAGCAGGCAGAAAAACAATAAGGATAAAGTTGAACTGAATAGCACTATTAATCAACTTGATCTAATTGACATTTGCTGAACATTCCATCTACCAAAAGCAAAATACACATTTTTCTCAAGCTCACATGGAACATTTACCAAGATAGACCACATTCTGGCTCATGAAACACACCTTAACAAATTTAAAAGACAAGCAATCTTATAAAGTTAGTTCTCAGACCCCAGTGGAATTAAACTAGGAATCAATAATAATAATACTTGGGAAATCTCTCAAATAATTAGAGAATAAGCAACACACTTTTAAATAAATCATGGATCAACAAAGTCTTGATAGGAATTTTAAATATTTTGAACTAAGTGAAAATAAACATGCAGCTCATTAAAATTTATGGGAGGAAGTAAAAGCAGCGCTTAGAGGGAAATTTATAGCATTATGTGCATATATTAGAATAAAAGAAAGAGCTAAAATTAAAATATATTCACTTCCCCTGCCCTCCCTCCCCCCAAAAATGTACAAGCAAGAGATAGCTCTACTGCTTGGAGAGAGAATTGTGAAATAATAGTAACAGTGACATCAACAGCAATTTGGTGGTGGTGACAGTAATGATTGACAGTGATGATGATCACAATAGTGAAGGTGATGATGGGTGATACCTCCATAGTGCTGTTCTAAGCAGTTCTAAGCAGTTCTCATGTACTCATGCATTTAATACTTAAAATAGCCCTCTGAGGAAAGCACTGTTAGAATCCCCATCTCACAGAGTAGCGACTGAGGCACATTGCCATTAGGTCTCTTGTCCAAGGGCACACAGCTACTAAGGGAAGGAACCAGGGTTTGAATGAGGCCATCTGGCTCCAGAAGAGGCAGAACCATTCAATTCCTGCTCTCTCTGCCTTCTCCAGAAGAACAGTGGCTAGAAAAATTTATGTAGACCAGGAATATGTAAAGGATAAGAAGGGGGATCTAAGATGCCATTACAAGGAATAAAGATGCTTTTTTGACCCTATGAGCTGTTGTTAAAGTTTGAGAAATTATAGAGGGTAGGCATGCTGCCAGAAGATTTATGGAAGATAAATTCTGCACAGGAATTTGCTAGGGGAATGCCATAGGTCTGTGCTCCAGACAGCTCATTTATCAATGTCTTGGGTAAAATCACGCTGATCAAGTGGACTGATTTGTAAAGTGGAAAGGCAAGAGAGTCTTGAGTAATGCCAGAATCTAGAGACAACTTTCAATCCAATCCAATTAAACAAGATTATTTGGGTAAATAAAACTTGCGAAATTTAAGCAAGACAGGACTAGGTAAAGAGGAGTTTCTTTGAAAATGAACTTGGGATTTAGCATATCTCAAGCTGCAAATGAGCTGAAAATGTGATATAGCTGCCGAAACATCTGGTCTGTATCCAGCCTCACTGAAAGGGATATGTGAACTAGCAATACTTGAGCTGGATACCACATCAAAATACTTTGAAAAATTTAGATTCTTTTACCCTACATTCTGTTGGGGTAGGGCAGAAAGGAAAGCTGAGAAAGAAGGACAAAGATGTGAATGGTCATTTGCTGGTTCTTAAAGGAGTTCCAGCTACCATTAGGTTAATGAAACCATGAGGCCAGGAGCAGGAAAAGACAACATTCAAAGCAAGCTGAAGCGATCTTAGAATGGATTGAAAAAGAAAATATCTGTCAATAGCTAGCAAGAGGTCATAGAGGAGGTGGAGAGAGAGGAATTAATATAACAGAGGCCACAACTAGCAATTAAGTGAAGAGATTTTGTGACCCTTAGTAATATCTCATGAACAATAGGCTAGAGCAGTGGTAGGCAAACTTATTAGTCAACAGAGCCAAATATCAACAGTATAATGAATGAAGTTTCTTTTGAGAGTCAAATTTTTTAAACTTAAATTTCTTCTAACGTCACTTGTTCAAAATAGACTCGGCCAGGCCCTGGTATTTTGTGGAAGAGCCACACTCAAGGGGCCAAAGAGTCTCATATGGCTCACGAGCTGTGGTTTGCCGACCACTGGGCTAGAGCATTGCTCCTGGTTTTAGGAGAAATAGGAAGAAGTTTCAAGTTTGACTGTGAGACCAACATGGACATTAAACAATTTTCAGACACTGGAAGGGAGGAGTCTGGTTATAAATATATATCAACAATGTCATGATTTTGCCTTGGATCATCTCCAAGAGATGGAATTGGCCTCCACAAAACAACAGAAGACCTCTAATGGCTATTGTCCCCAGGGCAACTAACACTCTAAGAATTAATTAGGACCCGGTGGTTTCTGGATGTTGCATGCTTAGCTGATTAGAGTAAGTGGGCCCTTAAGTGTATTTAGAGCTTGTGAACTCATTATCTCATTCACATTCACAAACTGTGGAGTAGGCAGGTAGTATATTATCATGCCCATTTTGCAGATGGGGAAACTGGAACTGGGGAGGTTAAGCTGCTTCTCCAACCCAGGCAGCTGCAGAGACGGGACTGGAATTCTAGTCTTATGCTTCCTGGTATTGCCAAGGCCTCTGGTTTCTGCTCTGCTGCCTCCCAGGCTGAGGCAGGAGCTCAGGGGCGCTCCTGTTTCAGTGGCAGATGCCAGAAGGAAATGGACTGCTTCTTGCAGCTGAAGTCCATGTCAACTTAAGTCTTCCCCACACACTCTCACGCACAGCCACAACGATGTGCCAGAGCTTCAGTGGTTGCAGGGACCTGTCCTCCCTTATTGATCAGTTGTCTATTGTGTTGGAAAAAAATCCACTGGAAATCTAGTGGCTCTTTCTCCCTGGCAGACCCTGAGGATGTGAGGGTTTCTTCCCAGCTCTGCTGCCTCCCAGACTTTAACACCTTCCCCTGGCATCCCACAGAGTTTGTACTGGCCACTTCCAAGCAGCAGCAGTGGCCAAGTGGTGGACCCACTGGAGAAAGTGCAGCTGCAGAGCGGAGACTCAGCACTTTCATGAACCAAATTTCTTGAGGCTACACCTGCAGTCTCAGCTTAAGAAGAGAAGTTTGCCTTTATAATTACAGAAAATGCATGTTTTCTTAAAACATGGTTGGGGCCTCCTGAAAGAAAGCTATGATTCTTTGAAGCTCAACTACTGATTTAGCTGTGGAATAACTCATACTCCTTCACTTATGATATTTGTACATGTGCCCTATGTATTGGATAATTTTCAGTAGTTCTGTATACTCAAAATGAGAATTTTCTTGTTTTTATTTTTCATTTTTGTGAAAGTAGAATACTGATATTATTTTTTTAAACATTTTTCTTTTCTATTGATTTCAGAGAGAAAGGGAGAGGGAGAGATAGAAACATCCATGATGAGAGAGAATCATCGATCGGCTGCTTCCTGCACGCCCCCCATTGAGGGTGAGCTTACAACCCAGGCATGTGCCCTGACCTCCTGGTTCATAGGTCGATGCTCAGTCACTGAGCCACACGGGATAGGCCTAATGTTTTTTTGATGTTGGCCAGTGTTTGTGTACCTGAAATACTTCCGGTCTAAACTTTCATAGAATCTTTTATGAAAGTTAATTTTACCAGTAGATAATAACATCACGGAGTTACCAGTAGCAAACTAAGTAGAACATCATTCTATTTGATTTACAAGAAGATGCCAAGCATGGCAGAGTTTGAAATTGAGCTTCATTTTATAGAGCACAGAAAATAACTTGCAGGTTAGCAATGTTAGATGGTGTTCCATTGGGCGAAGTTCCCTAAAACCAACAAACCATTCTACCTATCTACTTCCGTATTCCCAGCACCTGGAACAGTGTTGCACAATCGATAAAAGTTCATTGGATAGAACAGTTGACAACATAATTTAAATCTGTTTTTTCTTCCTGTTTTTAGCATGAAGGTTAAAATTGTTTCTCTAAAAAAATATTTGAGTCAACCTTATTGACTTGAAGGGAAACATTCTTATTTTTAAAATGGAGATTTGAACTTTAACTGATGAAAGCTTTTTAAAACAGATGAAAAGTATGTTTTGCCTTTCTATGGCACTTTTAAAAAAGGCTTCTCAGAAAATGAAAGCATGTCTGGAAAGAATGCATATTTTTTCCCTGTTTATTTAGAAGGTTAACTGATTCTACAGAAAATACTTCTTGCATTAGATGTCGTTGTATATTTGACTGCTCTCAAGTGGCTTATCACAGGTATGGCTCTGCACTATTACTTTTGGAACTTTGTAAGTAACAATTCCAATTTTTACATATAATAATTCTAAAGAAGTTGTTTTGTTTTTAATGTATCAAATTTAAACAATGTGATTGTTTTCATATTATTTGACCTTATTGATACTATTCTTTTTTTTCTTGTCTTGCATCTTCTGTTTCTCTTTCTCGCTCTCCCTCTAGTCCCCTCAACCTTTCTCTGGTTTGTGTCAAGCCAACTAATTTTCTACCATATAACTCTGGACACCTTTGATATGGCATCTTAATTCTTTGTAGTTATGGAGATGTGTACAAAACTATATTTAAAAGTTCCATATGGGCCTATGAAAGGGGACAAATGAATAGTGAAAGGATAGTTTTGTTTCGCACATTAGGTCATAGTTCCTGATTAGTTATTTTAAGTTAAAGATAATACATATGGTATGCTCTTATTCCAAAGAGATGTGTATTTGATATTAGAAAAATGTTTTTCTTATGTGTCACAAAAACTGCAATTTTAAAATGTATAAAAATAAACTATTTTTCAAAAGCACAAAACCCCACACAAAGCCTTAATGGCTTAAAATAATAACCACTTATTATTTCTCTCAATTCTATGGATCAGAAATATGCACAATTTTGGGGGGGGAGTCTTGTTGGGATTCATGCATGTGGTGGTGATCATCTGATGACTAGCCTGGGGCTGAAGCACCCAAAGATGCTCCCTCTCTCATGTCCAGAGGTCGATGAGACACCCTGATTCTTCTCCAGTGGCCTCTAACCCTCCTGTAAGCCAGTCCAGGATGCAGTCTCAGGGCTCAAAAAGGTGAAGGGGCAAGCCTGAACTCATGAAACCTCACAGCATCACATCCACCATATTCTATTGGTCAAATTAAGTCAGAAAGCCAGCCCGATTCCAGGGAAGTGCAGAAATAGACTTCATGGATGGAGCTTTGATGGCAGAGACATCAATACCCCATCGCAAAGGGGAATGTTCTCACTGGGGCCATTATTATAATAATCTACCAAACCCCGTGACCTAGTGAACAAGGATTGACCAAGCCATGTCCCTAATAGGACAAAGTAAGCCTCTCTGTGATAGCACTTGCATATCAGCTAGTGATCTTTTTGGCAAACAACAGAAAAAGACTCTAGTTAACTTAAGCAGAACAGTCTTATATTAATTAGAAGGCCAAGAAAAAGCTCAGACTTGATGGAAGCATTTTACAATGAGACCTCAAAAGTGACAGGAAGAGGACAGCTCTAGACGTCTCTGAAGCAAGAATTGCTGGACACCCTTTGTAAGGAACTAACCCTGGAATGACTCAGTTCCAGCTGATGTGTGCGCACCCTCGTGTGTGTGTGTGTGTGTGTGTGTGTGTGTGTGTGTGTGTGTGTGTGTGATGATTCAGTTTCCTTGAGCAGCTGATTTAGAGCATGTTCCCCGTGTCCAAGTGGATAGTGGGAGCACCTTGGGGGTTTGGGCCATGTGGAGTGGGGATGGAATAGTATTCCAGAAGAAACATGAAAAAAGAGGGAGAGGTGCTAGGTAGGCAAAAATGTCAGTTGTCTACTGATTTCTAACCACTTCCTGTGGGAACTGCTTTGAAATGGGGGGGGGGGAGGGGCACCTGACAGTGACTTATGTATGAACAATGCCTTTGCTTCCTCCCCCTCCCCCCCCAATTAAAACAAGCATTAAAAACCCTTTTCTCCTTCATTCATAAAAATGTATTCTTAGATGAACTTTTGTCCCGCTGGACCTAACATCTTAAATGCAAGTGTTCCCAAAGAGTCTGTCATTTGCTGTTTTATTCTCAACATCATGTCTGAGGCATCTTGGCCCCTATGCTATAAGTAGTCCTCTCTTCCCTGCAGGTGACTCCTCCATCTCAGTCTTTGGTATTGACCATTTCCCATTTCCTGCTGGATCCTTCACCCAGATCCCCTGGACTCAACCTGCTCTCACTCCCAAAATATACTATGGTAGCTGCCACATAGGGGCTTACTCAGCACAAATTTCAATAGGGTCTGGAAAGACAAAAGTAACATTTTAAAACTCCTGTGTAGCCTGGGAGCCACACTGGATTGACTCCCCCCCTCCCCAGACCCCTCCCCCCCATGTGAGGCAGGAAAGGCAGAAGTGAACCAGGTAAGGAGATGGGGCTCTGTGGGAATTGTATGGGTGGCTGTGTGGAAGCTGCATGTTGTGTCAGAGGTACTTGCTTTTTCTGGGGCAGCATGGGACCTTCTACTGTCCCATCTTCAGAAGTCGTAGGCTGTGGGCGGTGGCCGCAGTGGGGTTCTGATAGAGCATTCCTGTGGGAAAGTTGGACCTATCTCCTGGTTGCATTGCTCCTGGCCATGTAACCTCCCCCCTTCACCCCCAGGCTTGGTTCCTATAACTGGGAATTTTGTGAGATACCTAGTGGAATGAACCTTTTCTATTTAAACTGGTTAGAGTAGATTCTGTTGCCTGCAGCTCAGAACCCTGCCTGATAGAAACATGAGCTTTCTCAGTGCTGTAGTGTAAATTGTGAGCCATACGCTCTTTGTCCCCCACAAAACATGAGCCCTGAATCATTTCACACTTCCATGGGTGGTATGAGGCGTCCAACTGCTTTGTCTCCTTGCAGGCACCTGGTTTTCTAAGGACTTTATGGATGTTGCTGAAAGAAACAATGCAATTTTAAATAATACTTAAGTATCAAAATATGACTTTGGATAGAGGGCAAGATATTAACACATGTTATATACATCTAAAAATCTTTTATTACAGTAAAGAAATAAATGTTTCTTATTAACCCTGGCTAGGTCTTTTGAGTTCAACTCCTCACTTTTGTTGACCTATATAGTCACAGATGAAAAATTTAGGGATATCTTCAAGATATTGTTTGATTTAACCTAGAAAAATCTCTCCAGATTTATAGATGTGGCTTCCCTAATTATTCTGTCTTTTCCTTGTTTGGGTGAATGGACTGTGGACAGACAGAACTATCTCATCATTGGTCCAAGGCAAGTTTTTTCACACCCCTCAATGTCCTATGAATGGGAGAAGTGGCTATGAATAAAATGGTCCAGGTATGGAAGTTTAGTCCCAGGACTAGTAATTTAGTCATCATTTTCATGTTGAATTAGGAGGCACATTCAAAGACAAGAGGCATATGGTTAGCAGCTAATTAATGGCCTTGATTAAATTCTTATCAATTCAGGATACAACACTAATTTGTAATCATTGCCAGCTCTCTCTGTTAATAAGCTGTGCTCTGTTGTCCCCAGCCATTCCTCAAGCTTCCTCCCCAACTCCCCGTCTATTGCAGAACTAGATGAGGATTTCCACCTACGCACCAGCCAAAATTCAAACCTTGCTTGGGCTGGAATCTGACTTCAAGATCCCAACTTCAGTTTTTCATCTACAGGAAATTTTATTGTTTCCTTTTCTAAGACAATGTTCTCAGCACATGATCTCAGGCATCCAGAGAACCATTGGGTATCATTATCAGCATCTTTTTCAAAGAGGCGAGGGCCAATGTTGTGTCACGTTCTTTGGTTGTTGTGTGTGTGTAGTGGGGCCGGGTAGAGGCAGAGAGTAAGATAGGTTGGGACGCAGAGGGTGGTGAGTTCATTCATTCCAAAGAACCAAATAAATTATTCCTGGACAATCCACAATTTCAACATTTTCTGGTGCCTTTTCTTCCCTTCCTAGTTCTAATGATGGGTTCTGGTGGCTGGAGCAGGGCACTCCTTGCCAAACTTCTCTTGTGGAAGCATCTCATGTTCTCTGCCTCTTACATAAGAATTGCATTCATTATCTTGAGCTCCACTTTTGAGGCTTATAGAAATAGGAAATTTGTTGTAAAGTCTCAGTAGAGGGAATCTTTTCTCCTACTAACAAGAAACCATAAAAAACAGCACCCCGTGGAGCTGCACAGTGTCCTTATTATAAAATGTCAGACTCAGCCTGTGTCCTGGTTTTAACTAATACACCAGACTGCGGGTATGGCTGCAACTCACTCCTGAATTCCATGACTGCTACTTTGTCTGTCTTCTCATTTGTGTATGATTTTTAGGTGACATATTTCATTTCCATTTGATTCCTCTTCCCACCCATGGTTTGACCCAGTGTATCAGTTACTTTTGTCTATGTAACATGCCACTCCAAAATGTAGTGGCTTAAATAATACATATTATTTTTAATAGCCTTTATTTTATAGAGCAGTTTTAGGTTCACAGTAATACTGAGATACAGAGATTTTCCATATGCCCCTGCTCCCCACACATGCACAATCTCCCCTAGTATCAACTTTCTGCACCAAAGTAATACTTTTGTTATAATTGATAAACCTACATTGACATATCATTATCATCCAAAGCCCATAGGTTAACCCTGTGTTGTACATTAGGGTTTGGACAAATGTATAGTGACATGTATCTACCACTATAGTATCACACAGAGTCATTTTACTTCCCTAAAATATCCCCTATGCTCTGCCTGTTCATTCCTTCCTCCTCCTAAACCCTGACACCCACTGATCTTTTCACTGTCTCTATAGTTCTGTCTTTTCCAGAATGCCATAAAATTGAAATCATATAGCATGTAGCCTTTTCAGACTGGCCTCTTTTAGTTAACAACTAGAGGCTCAGTGCACAAAATTTGTGCACAGGAATATGTGTCCCTCAGCCCAGCCTGCACTCTCTCTAATCTGAGACCCCTTGAAGGATGTCCAACTGCCTGTTTAGGCCCGATCCTAAATGGGCAGTTGGGCATCCCTCTTACAATCTAGGACTGCTGGGTGGAAGTTCTTCTTCAACGCTATCTACTTTGACTTTTGTGTATGCAATTTTTAAATATGCATGCATTTTAAAAGCTTTTAAAAATATTTTTACAGAGAGGAAGAGAGAGGGATAGAGAGTTAGAAACATCAATGAGAGAGAAACATAGATCAGCTGCCTCTTGCACACCCCCTACTGGGATGTGCCTGCAACCAAGGTACATGCCCTTGATAGGAATCAAACCTGGGACCCTACAGTCCACAGGCTGATGCTATATCCACTGAGCCAAACCAGCCAGGGCTAAAAGCTTTTTGTTGAAGGATAATATAAATACAGAGAACACATGACATAAGAGTATGACTTAGTACATTTCCACAAATAACACTCATATAACCAGAACCATGATTAAGAATCAGAAAATTATCAGCTCTCTAGAAGTCATATGGACACTATTTTTTGAGAGGGGGCCTGACTTCTTTTGCTCAAAATTATGATTGTGAGATTCACGAGGTTATGTATTATGTCTATTGTTAGTTCTCACTGCTGGGTAGTATCCTCCTCTGTAAATGCCCTGCACTTTGTGGATCCATTCTACCTGTTGATGATTGTGTGTGTAGTTGCCAAATCTGGCTGGTTAAAAACACTGTGATATAAAAAATAATTTTAAAAAATTCTAATGTGTGTCTTTTGTGCAAATATGCAGGTATTTCTGGTTGATATGTTCCTAGAAATATCCCCTGGGTCCCAGTGATTGCAATTCTAGAGACACATCCAATAAAATGCCTAGCAATTTTCAATACTGAAAACTATTTTCCAAAGTGGAACTGTTTGGTACTCTCACTGGTGGCATTATGAGAATTCCAGTGGTCACCTCTTTGCCTCCTAATACTTTGGAAAAGGCAAAATTACATAATCTGCTCTATAAATGAGGATGAAATACCAAGACTGTTATAAAATGAGTCTCCCTATCACTGAAAAGGGAAGAGTTTTCAGAAGAGTTTTTAAAAAATGCATCAATCCATCTTATTTTTGATGAATTTTAAAGTTGCAAACAATTAGCAGGTGGGATCTTTTTAGGTGCAACAGCAACCTACAATTAGGAGAGTGATCTATGATTTGACTTTAGAAACTCAAGACTCACCCAGCTCAGTGGAGGAAGGGTTCTGTGGACAAAACATTCCCTCCAAGGAAATTGTGATAAAGTACCAATTAGTGACTGTAGAAATGAAGTGGGAGTGTTTAACTTTTCAGGAGGGCTGACAATGTGCTCCTTAATTTGAAAATAGGACACAAAGTGTTAGCAAGTGAAGAATGGTAATCATTCATCACTCAACTTGACATCCCTCCTCTGCATCAGAGGCAAGACAAGGGATCCTCTCTGCTGCACTTATTCCGGCTTTGGTCTAACTGTACTGAGAAAGGGCAGATGCTCTCATGAGGGGTAGCAGACACTAAAAGCATCTGGAGGTCAGGGGAAAACATGCTGACAGCTTTCCCAGCAAGAAGCCTACCTTCCCTCTGAGCTCCCAAGAGCACTTCATGTGCAGGACCCAGCAGCAAGTCTTATTTCCCTTTTGCAAATGGTAGACAGTGGTGCAGGCAAGCTAAAAAGGCTCACTCGAGACTACATGGGAAACCAAATGTTCATCTCAATGTAGAAACCAAGAGCCCTGGGAAATGGGGATAACCTGAGAAGGTCTTTTAATCTCAGAACCTTCTGTGTCTTTAGATGATAAGCTTTTCTCTCCCTACTACCGACAGGCTGCCACCTCTAACCTCTAGGATATTGTAAAAAGGTGACATTTAACAGTGGAAAATGAAACTCTAATTGACTTCTCCTAAAGCAGAAAAACAAGCGCCCTGTATGCCTTCTCTTGGCCAGGTGTTTGTAATTGTCCTCCCGGGATTTTACCTCGAGGGAAGCTGCAGAGGCAAGGTAAAGCAGTTCCCTTGCATTGGTGTAGGAGGAGGCTCAAGATTTGTTGTCACTGCACAGAGACACCCTCCAAGCAGACAAGTTTTGGGAAGAGGGTTCTGGCTTATGTTACTAGACCCTGGGACCAAAGCAGCCCCTGAATCTCCTGAAGTGATAAAGAACTAGAGAAGATCCCTGCATTTTCCGATCTGGGTGTGTGGAGGCCTGTGATTATTTGGATCAGCTATGTTACTTGCTTTGTTGTTGTTATTATTATTATTTTTAATCCTCACCTCAGGATATTTTTCCATTGATTTTTTTTGAGAGAGTGTAAGGGAGAGGGAAAGTCAGAAAGAAATATCGATGTGAGAGAAACACATCAATTGATTGCCTACATATGCCCTGACCAGGGTTCGGGTCAGGGAGGAGCCTGCAACCAAGGTACATGACCTTGACTGGAATGGAACCTGGGACCCTTTGGTCCTCAGGTGGGTGCTCTATGAACTGAGCCAAACCGGCTAAGGCTGTGTCACTTGCTTTGGCTAATGGAATTTTATCAGACAAAGTGAACAGTCTTGAAATGTACTTGTGCAGGAGGTCTTGCCTTGTGTCGTGGTCATCCTCATGAGAAAGAGCGTGCCCCAGGGAGCCTGCTGATCAAGGAGGATGAGAGACACATGGAAACAGTCTAGATCGCCAATCCCTAGCTTCTCTGCAAACATGTAAGTAAGAAATTCTTATTGTTGTGAGCTACTGAGTTTTGTGATGGCTTGTTATGGAGTGCATTATGTTATAGCTGACTTATATAGCAGAGCAGGTAGAGCTTCTTAGCGTGCTGTAGACAAAATTTGCAAAACTGCTCAGTTTATTGTTTAGCAAGTCCCTAGTAACTGTGAGAAGTGCTGAATTTAATGGGGTGATTGCATGTCATAAATTTAAAAAAAGAATAGAGTGAACCACATTATGTGTTCTGCATGTCTGGCCTGCCTGTTGATGTCTTCCTCTTGTCCTTGTAAGAACATCTAAACCTGTAGAGAATTTTTATAAGTGTTTATCTGAACCCAACTTGATGACAATTGCCAGGCAGCAAGATCTTAAATGCTAAGGAAAATGACAATTTTCAGTTTCTTTTATGCATTTGGAATGAAGGAGGGAACTCAGGAAAATTGCATGAGAATGGGAAAAAGCAAGGAGGGGGATTGGATTACAGGAATGTTAACAAGATTATATGCTTTCCTGAGGGTGGTTATGCCTTTGAGGGGTATGGAAAAGAGGATCACTTCTGACATTTCAAAGGTGTGTTAACCTAGATGTACAAGAACAGTGGACAGGGCTGGTTTAAAAAGCTTTCACTAAAGGAGTCATAGACCTGGAGCATGACTAGCCGACATGACTGCTCAGTTAGGAATTTGTGATCAGATTACCCCGTGAGGTTACTTTCTGTTATGTGTATTACAGCACCCCTTTTTCATCCCCACTCTTAATTGACTCTAACTTTTATGAAACCTTTCCTAATGGTTTCCTTGCCAGATTTTCCTTAGTCAGGGTGGACTCTGTCCATGATTCAGTCCTGGGCTGAACCATGAACACCCAACACCCCTCCTCCCCCCGCCAACCTGGATTCTTCAATGAATATTTAACTGTATTTGTTTTGTTACATGCCTATCCATCCTTCTATCCATCTTATTTTTTGAAGCATTTCAAAATATGTCTCAGTTATTAGTATGCTTCACCCCTTTGGTGAATTTTGACAAATGCATATACCGATCAACCCTGAAAGTTTCTTCACGTCTCTTTCCAGTTAATTCAACCTTACACCCCACGGTAAATAATATTTTGATTTTTTTCATTATAGATTAGTTTTGCCAGTTTTAGAACTTTATATAAATGGAGTTAGTAGTCTTTTGTGTCTTGCTTCTATTTGGCATAATATTTTTGATATTCACCCACAGTGTTGTATCTATCAGTAAGGATTCTCATTTTTTTAAAAGTCTTAAAAAAATCTTTATTGTTGAAAGTATTACAGATGCCCCCCTTTTCACTCCTTGACCTCTCCTCCCCAACCCCTGCTCTCACCCTGCCTTTAGCACCCTATTGTCTGTGTCTATGGGTTATGCATATACATATATGAATTCATTGGTTGATCTCTTCCCTCTTCTTCCCTCTCCTTGCCTCTCCTGCCTTCCCTCTGAGGTTTGACAGTCTGTTTGGTGTTTCTATATCTTTGGGTCTATTTTTGTTAATCAGTTTATGTTTTTCATTAGATTCCACTTATGTGTGAGATCATGTGATACTTATTTTTCTCTTGTTGGCTTATTTTGCTTAGCACAGTGGTAGGCAAACTCATTAGTCAACAGAGCGGCAAACCACAGCTCACCAACCACTGGCTAGCATAATGCTCTCTTAGATCCATCCAGGCTATTGCAAATGTTAGAGTTCTCTCTTTTTTTTACAGCTACATAGTATTCCATTGTAGATGTACCACAATTTTTTAATGCATTCATCTGCTGATGGGCACTTAGGCTGTTTCCAAATCTTAGCTATTATAAATTGCGTTGCTATGAACATAGGGATGCATATTTTTTTCTGATGAATGTTTCTGATTTCTTGGGATATATTCCTAGAAGTAGACTCACTGGGTCAAATTGCAGTTCCATTTTTAATTTTTTGAAGAAACTCTAAACTGAGGCTGTACCAGTCTACATTTCCACCAGCAGTGTGTGAGAGTTCCCTTATCTCCACATCCTTGCCAGCACTTGTTTGTTGATTTGCTGATGATAGCCATTCTAATAGATCTGAGATAGTACCTCATTGTCATTTTGATTTGCATCTCTCAGATGATTAGTGACTTTGAGTATTTTTTTCGTATGCCTTTGGCCTTCTGTATGTACACTTTAGAGAAGTGTCTATTTAGGTCCTTTATCCAGTTTTTAAAAATTGGATTGCTTATTTTCCTTTTGTGAAGTTGTATGATTTCCCTATAAATTTTGGAGGTTAATCCCTATTGCATGTATCGTTGACAAATATATTCTCCCATGCAGGGGGTCTCTTGTTATTTTGTTGATGATTTCTTTTGCTGTGCAGAAGTTTTTAATTTTGATGTAGTCCCATGTGTTTATTTTCTCCTTAGTTTCCTTTGCCCTAGGAGATATATCCATAAACATATTGCTATCAGAGATGTCTGAGATTTTACTGCTAATGGTTTCTTCTAGGATTTTTATGGTTTCACGTCTTTTATCCATTTTGAGTTTATTTTTGTGTATGGTGTAAGTTGGTGGTCTAGTTTCATTTTTTTTTGTGTGTGTGCATGTGTCTGTCGAATTTTCCCAGCACCATTTATTAAAGAGACTCTTTTGACTTCATTGTATGCTCTTGCCTTGTGTTGATTTCTGGGCTCTGCTCTGTTTCATTGATCTATATGCCTATCCTTGTATCAGTACCAGGCTGTTTGGAGTACAGTGGCTTTGTAGTATACCTTGAAATCAGATATTGTGATCCCTCCAACTTTGTTCTTTTTTCTCAAGATTGCTATAGCTATTTGAGGTCTCTTTTGATTCCATATAAATTTTTGGAATGTTTGTCATAGGTCTGTAAAATATGCCTTTGGTATTTTAATAGGGATTGCATTGAGTCTATAAATTGCTTTGGGTAGTATGGCCATTTTAATGATGTTGATTCTACCAATCCATGAACACAGTATATTCTTCCACTTGTGTATATCTTCCTCTATCTCTTTTTTTTAATGTCCTGTAGTTGGAAAACCAGGGGATATGGACGTTTACCAAGAATTCTCATTTTTAAAAGAATAATTAGACAAGATCTTTTCAGATTCTCTTTACCTCGAAATTTAGAGTTTCTGTAATGTATATACTGTTACAGTAAGTAACCACTGTGAAATAATGTACCTGAATGAACATTCATCTGAAACAGGCATCTCTTGTCATTTGTTGATTTGCTGATGATGGCCGTTCTAAGTGTGAGGTAGTTGGTACATCTACATGTCTGTCAGAGATTTCGCCCTTTGGTTGTCACTCTACGTCCCCCCCCCCCCCCCACCCCTTGTGTTTTATAGAACTGAAAAATCTTTCAGAACTGTTGAGGGAATTTACCCGATTGGCCCTATGGGCACAGAACTTTTGATTTACTGATTTCAGTAAAATATAGGGGCTGTCTGAGCTCTTAGGATTAACTGCTTTTGACTTTTCCCCAAGAGGTCATCAACAGTATCTTTTACAGACTTCACAGTAGTGTGTCCAAACTCGGTTTTGGGAATGATTGAGAGACTTAGGAAGTTGTCCTTTTTGCACTCTGGTTGAGCGACTAGAGTTCATAGCAGTGAGTGGGGGGAAAAAATGAAAGAAAATATGAATAAAGTGACAGTTTCCTCCACAATCACTAAATGCCACTGGAGCACTTTATCCATTAGACGTAGCTTGAGGTTTTAGACTATTTCTTAAAATCAAAGCCACACTCATTGTGGCTCCGGGCTTTGCTACAAATCAATTTTTCTAAGCTAGTTCTACATTTCCCAGAATTCCTTCCCTGCAGACTTCCACCCAGCAGAAGCCTGAGAAGGTCTGTGCTGGGTACAGTTACAGCTCCTGGGATGGTCCCTGATCTGCTGGCTCACCTTGTGGGCATTGGGCAGAATGCAACTCCTCCTCTAGCCTTTCTGACCCAGGAGGCCTGCAGCAAGGTCACTCACATGCCACCACTGACAGCTTCCCTGACTTCTGGGCCAGGCTGCCCATCCTGCTAGCCCAGTACTAGAGCTGTGCAACCAGCTACCATCCACAAATGTATAAGGTCACATCACTATAACAAATATTACATTTAATTAATTAATTAATTAATTAAAATAGAAAGAGAGGGAGATAGATAGGGAAGCCCTGATTTGTTGTTCCACTTATTTAGGCATGCACTGGTTGATTCTTGTATGTGCCCTGACTGGTGATTGAACCTGAAACCTTGGCATATCAGGATGACAACCAACTGAGCTACCCAGCCAGGGCTTTGATGTCATTCTTAATGCCATCTCTGTGATTGAATCTGAGTGGGTACACTCAGTGATAAACATTCTCCTCCACAGAGGATGCGCAGTATTCATTGTTGGTTCTTTTCTCTGTTCCTCCCTAACATCCTTAATTGGTTCCTGGATCCACACTCCTCAATGCAGCCAGGAGATTCAGGAAAAGCTTGCTGAGCCCAGTATGAAAGGTGACCTGATGAATCTAAGCCAGTCCTGGTGAGGGTAATCGACCCAGTTCTTTCCAAATGAGATGGGGAGAGACTACTGAAGGGCTTCCAGAAAATAGGCCCTTCGGATAAAGAGATAAGCATGGGAGAAAATGGCTTTATTTTTTAAAGTTTTAAATCTTTATTGTTGAAAGTATTACATATGTGAGAAAATGGCTCTTTTTGTTGCTCTATTGGATGTTTCCCCGAACTACTGCTGCCACAGGGGCACTGGCTGTGGAAGAACATGCCGCAGGAAGATAGAAGGAAGGACCTTGGATCCTTGAAAACTCAATGAGCTGCTCAAGGAGACAAGCCTGGAATAGCAGCCAGTTTGTCCCTGTTTGCCTGGAACTTTCTGTGGTGTTAGCCCCGAAGGTCCTGTGAAATGCCTCAGTCCTGAGAATGACCTGTGGCTGATCACTCTAGCCCTGCCTCAGGACTTTGATGGGAAGTCATTCTCTTGTTTAAGCTGGATGAGTTTTGCCTGTTTTGGGTGCTCATAGTTGAAAGTATTCTCAATGGTAAGGGTCAGTTAAAAGTCTGCCTTTTGTTTCTGCCAATAGTTATTAAAGAGAGATTCTAAAAAGTGTTTTGAGTAATATTGACACCAGTTTTATCATAGGCAAGAATAACATACATTTTACCTAATTAAAAAAAGTTATTACTTGGGCATGTGTATCAGGAAAGATAAATATAACTGTTCTGTTTTAGGTATTCGCATGTCTTTGGGCCTTTATTTAGCTTTGTCTTAAAATAAGTGCCCTTACATGGGCAGTGATGCCTTTAGAGCCAAGGGAAGGGGAACCTCTGTTTTACATATTTATAAGTTTCCAGTAAGTTACTGGGAGTTTTCAAATATGTTTGTACATGAGTTTGGTGTGGTTCAGTAATTTTTCCAGAAACAAAGGCTTTCTGGACTTGACACAGTCTTCCTGTGGGTATAGTAGATGATTGTGGTGGGGGGTAGGGGGGTAAGGGGGTGGGGGGGCGGTAGGGGGAGGGGCAGTTCTGGCAGGGATCTCCTTTTCCTGTGTCTAGCACGGAAAGAGAGATGAACCAGTTCTGAGTGGAGGCAGCTGGGGATTGAGAAATAAAAGAAAGAATAGAAAGAAGGCACAGAGATAGAAGCAAAGCTGGGAGCCAGGTGGATGCTGTCTTCTCTGATGGAGGGACAGGGACCCAGAGCCCATGAAGCATGTTTAGTTATATCCCCAAATATCAGGAAGTATCACCAAAAGTTAAGATCAAAGGATATTATCTTCATTCTTGAGTAGGCCTGAGCATTCCTGGTGCTTGACTGGATTTACATATCAAAAGTCCCACTACTGGCACCTGGGCAAAGGTGAGTCAGTGCTGATAATGCATCCACCTTCTTGGTGGATGTGTATCCAAGATGTGGCTCTGCCTGTCACCTCCGACTCAGCTGACAATAATTAAAGAAATGCCCATGTGCCTTCCCAGGGGTTCCTCTACAGATAATTACACTATTGACCTTTGCCCTTTCCTGTATCTACACCTGTCAGTTTTGGAGGCTGGGAGTCCAAGATCAGGGTAGCAGCATGTTCAGGTTTTTGTGAGAGTCATATTCCAGGTTTCAGGCTGTCAAGTTCTCCTTGTATCCTCACATGGCAGAGATCCAAGAGGGAAAGCAGGCTCTCTATGTATCTTACAGGGCATTCATGAGGGATCCACCCTCATGACTTCATATAACCCTAATTACCTCCCAGGGGTCCTGCTTCATAACACAATCACACAGGGAGGTGGTAGGGTTTCAACATAAGAATTTGGTGATTATATTCAGTCCATTCTGCCCCTGGTTCCCCCAAATTCATGTCCTCATATGCAAAGTATATTCATTCCATCCCCAAACCCCCAAATCTTGTTCCAGTATCAACTCTAAAGTTTGAAATCCAAAGTCTTATCTAAATGACATCTAAATCAGATGTGGGTGAGACTCAAGGTCTGACTGAATTATCCTAAGTCAGCTGTGAATCCATGAAACCCAGAAAAGTTATGTACTTTCAAAAGACAATGCCAGGACGGGCATAGGATAAACACTCATTGCAAAAAGGAGAAACAGGGAAGAAAGAATGGGGCATGGGTCCCGAGCAAATGCAAAACAGCAAGGCCAACTTTATGAGGTTTCAGGCTTGAGCTGCATGTTCTTTGGGGTCATGCTCTGCTCTTCAGCTCCCCAGGGGTGGCAGTCCCACCTTCTAGACCTATTGGGACAGAGGTGCTGGGTCTCTAACAGGCAGGATCTGGCCCCAGGGCGGCTCAGTGGCCCCACCCCTACAGCTTTAGGCAGATGCTATCTGGCCAGTTGCACTTTTGAACCTAAGAAGGCAGTTTTGGTGACCTCTGAATCACCTTCAGGGTGATTCTTCTCTTGTCTTGAAGAATGAGCATGTTCTCAGCCAAATGGCTCTATAGCTCAAAATAGCTCAAATAGCTCCTTTAAAACCCAAGAAATCTGATGGCCTTCCTTCATTCCTTCCTATCTTCTTCCCCTTCAGTTACAATTGGCAGTTTTCCTTCTGGGGTGGCTAAGTCCATGCATGGTTTACACCCAGACTGATTTCACCGTCAGTGATAGCCTACTTATTTTTTGCAATGTGAATAGGCTGAGAAATTTCCAAATCTCTAAGGTTTGATTCTGTCTTTAAGTCATTTCTTTCTTCTCCAAATTTTACTATAAGCAGTCAGGAAGAGCCAAGTTTCACCTTCAACACTTTGCTTAGAAATCGATTCAGCTAGATATCCAGTTTCAGCAATTTAAAGGTCTGCCTTCCACAAAGCCCTAGGACACAAACACAATCCAGTCAAGTTCTTTGCCACTTTGTAATGAGGTTGGTCCTTCCTCCAATTTCCAACAGCACAATCCTCATTTCTGTCTGAGACCTCATCAGAATGTTTATATTTCTGTCAACATACTGTTCAGGCTTGCTTAGGTTTTCTCTAAGAAGGTTGAAACTTTCCCTATAGCTCTTTTCTTTCTGAGTTTCTACCATATTAACCTTTAAAGTTCTGTTAATGGAATTTTTTTCTTCTAGAATGAATCTCAAAATTTCTCTAGGCTCTATCCATTACCCAGTTCCTGAGCTGCTTCCACATTTGTTTTTTATTGTTTAAATGTATATTTTATTGGTTTCAGAGAGGAAGGGAGAGGGAGAGAGAAACATCAATGATGAGAGAGAATCATTGATTGGCTGCCTCGTACACACCTCCCACTGGGGATCTAGCCCACAATCAGGGCATGTGCCCTGACTGGGAATTGAACCTTGACCTCCCAGTTCATAGGTCAATGCTAAACTATTGAGCAACACCAGCTAGGCTGCAGTTTTAGATATTTATATGGCAGTACCCCACAGTACTAATTTCTGTCTTAGCTCAAGCTTTTATAACAAAAACAGCATAGACCAGGTGGCTTATAAACAATAGGCATTTATCTCTCAGTTCTGAAAGCTGGAAGTCAAAGGTCAGGGTGGCAGTGTGACTGGGTTGTAGAGAGAGCCCTGTTTCAGGTTGCAGGCTAACTTCTCATTGTGTCCTCATGTGATGGAGAGCAAACAGGATCAACATTCCATCTTGTGACTCTTTAATAAGGGCACTAATCTCAGTCACGAAGGCTTTACTCTTTGACTTCATCTAATCCTAATGACTCCCAAAGACCACATTTACTAATACCGTCATATTGTGTGTGTGTGTTGGAAGGTAGAGTTTCAATAGAATTTGTGGAGGGACACAACTTCCAGTGCATAGCACTACCCTTTGCCATGTAGCCTGGTAGTGCCCTCCCACTCTGACTCTGGGTTTGCCCTGTGATACTATTGGGCTAATAGGTATAAGAAGAGGCTGGAAAAGCACTCGTGTAGTTCAGATTGTTTACTCATATCCTGCTCCCACCATGACAATGTTCTTAGGTTAGTGTGGGGAGAACTAGTGTCACATGGCCTAGGCACCCAGCTGACAGACAACTGCCAGACTTGTGAGTGAGCCCAGAAGAGACCAGAAGTATCACCAGCTGAATCCATCCTAAATTGCTGGTCCATTAATTCATGAGTTAAAATTAGTGAGTATGGGGGTGGTTTTTACACAGCTTTATTGCAGTAATTGATAACGAAGACCTATTTTACCCATCAGGGACAATTTGGAAGGCCTGTAAGAAGGAATTAAATTCTTTGCTTTCAGGCAATCATACCTTATACAATTTAACTTAGAAGTTATCCACTAATCACCCACCTGGACATGCTTATGTCCTATTCAAAGATAAATGTAACAGTATTATTTTAAGTAATTATGTGTGTCTTTAGGGTTTTAGCTTTGTCCAAAAAATGGGGTGCCCTTACACATGGGCCACATCCCACCAATGGGAGCTGGTCTCTGTTCCACATGTGAAATAATCTCAAGTGCATTAATTGGGGGGTTTTAGGAATAAATTTTAATATGAATTTGGTGAAATTTGGTGACTAAAGATGGAAGCAACATCCCCTAGATGCCCATGTAACTTCCTTATGGAGGTTAGAAGGATGCTGATGGAAAATCATATGCGACTATTTAACTTTATTACAACTAAATAAAGTTAATTCAGTTTCTCATCATACCAGCCATACATCAAGTGCTTAACAGCTGTAGATGGCTAGTGGTTATAGCGCTGGACAGCACAAGTACAGAACATTTTCATTATCTCAGAAAATTATAATGGGCAGAGCTGTCTCAGTGCTTATTTTCAAATTTCTTGTTTACAGAATCTTTTCTGTCTAAACTTCTAGTTTCTGCTGCCCATTTGATTCTGACAGTCTCTCACCCTGTTCCCTCTGGGAAAAATGAGTTTTTGCTGTCTAGGTTGTTTTGACACCTACATTGTTAAATATTCTCTTTTTTTTAAATAGGCCACAAAGCTAACCATTGAAACAGAGTCATTATTTATCACCTGTACTGACATGGGAGGGTTCATTCCACCAGGGCAGAGAGGTTTGTGAGGGAGGGAGGGCAGCTGGGAGAAACCCTGGTTTGAGTTATAAAATCCCCAACAAAACCCGATGGGTCCACAGACTAGGGCAATAGGGCAGTGAAGACCTGGGGGATGCGTAGGGTCTAGGAGGAGGGAGTAAAGGAGTGGGGAATAGGAGATATCTGTAATACCATTAACAATGAAAATTTATTTAAAAAGAAAAAAATAAAACAAAAACCCCCCACAAAACACAAACACCCAAAACCAAAATAAACAAACCTGAAGGGGGAATAGAAGAAACTGAAGCACAAAAAGAGACTATTAGGCAAAATCGTACTCTCTGAGTAGACTCCCTGAATTTACCTTCCTAACCTACCCCTCCTAGAACTAGCATTTGCTAGAGGACAGGGCCTTCTCCATTCTCTGGGTTCTTCAAGGAGGGATTTTCCTCCAAAGTGATTTCTCCCCAGGACTCTCTTCACCTCTTTTACTCACTTGGTTGAGGGGACTTTTTGAGAGGTGAGTCTGGGAAGTATAAAGTGAGCTTTTTTGTGCACAGGATTTTCCCTGTGAGGCCCCCTTCTGACCAGCCTCACACGCAGAACCCTCCCAGGAGGATGCCTGAGAGGTAGGTGGGTAACTGCTTTGCATAGTGGGGTTTAGTGGGCAGGCCCATTGGGGTCTCATATAAGTATTTTCTTTGATCTATGCTTCTATTAGTGATAAAGGCAAAATTTTGGTTTCTATCTGCCATTTATTATCCTATTTCTCAATTTCTTTAGAATTCAAGGAGGGGAGAGAAATGCTGTTTATTGGATGCTCCCACAGTCCCATAGTGCTTTCTGAGCCTATCCCATGCTTGTTTTGGGCTGCACCTGTGCACCTGTCTCCAGTTTAGCATGTGTCAGACCCCCAAGAATTCTTGGATACAAGCATATCCGACTAGATGTTTGTGTTGATTCTACTACCTGGTGGTGGTGGTGGGCAGGGGACTTGATAGAGGCTGACACAGTTTTAACTGAGGTTTGAATTAAAAACAAAGTTTTGGATAGAATTAGACGATAGGATACAAAAGCCTAGATCTGGGAAGCTAAAGAATGCTCAGGAGGGGAGTGTAAAGCTCCCTTTAACTGGGCTTCTGCAGGGACATGAGAGAAAAGTCTGGAGATAGGGATCACCAGTTGGTGCTTTCTCTTCACCTCAAAATAATTCAACATCTTTGCTCATCTATTTTTAAGTTGAGATAGGATTGACATATAACATTATTAGTTTCAGGTGCACAACATAATTTGCAGTCTAGGTAACGTACATTACTATGTGCAGTTGCAGAAAACGATTTTTGTGTGATGAGTCACTGGAGTTTTATTTTTTATTTTTTATTATTTTTAATTTTTATATTTTTAGGCCAACCAGGGCCCAGCCCGGTCATTTTTTTTTTAATCTTTATTGTTCAGTTTATTAATTACATTGTTCCCTTTTTTTCCCCCCTATAGTTCCCCTCCACCTGGTACCCATCCCACCCTCCACCCTCACCCCCCTCCACTGTCCGCTCCCATAGTTGCATGATTTTTGTCCAGTCTCTTGCTGCACTTCCCACACCCCCTTTCTCCCCAAGAATTGTCAGTCCATTCCCTCTCTATGTCCGTGATTCTGTTACATTCACCAGTTTATCCTGTTCATCAGCTTATTAATTCACTTGATTTTTAGATTCATTTGTTGATAGATGTGTATTTGTTGTTCATAATTTACACTTTTATCTTTTTCTTCTTCCTCTTTTTAAAGAATATCTTTCAGCATTTCATATAATATTGGTTTGGTGGTGATGAACTCCTTTAGCTTTTTCTTATCTGCGAAGCACTTTATCTGGCCTTCAATTCTGAATGATAGCTTTGCTGGATAGAGTAATCTTGGTTGTAGATTCTTGCTGTTCATCACTTTGAATATTTCTTGCCACTCCCGTCTGGCCTGCATCGTTTCTGTTGAGAAATCTGCTGACAATCGTATGGGTGCTCCCTTATAGGTAACCAACTGTTTCTCTCTTGCTGCTTTTAATATTATCTCTTTGTCTTTTGCTCTTGGCATTTTAATTATGATGTGCCTTGGTGTGGTCCTCTTAGGGTTCCTATATATTGGGGTTCGGTGCGCTTCTTGGACTCCTAAGTCAATTTCTTTCACCAGCTGTGGGAAGTTTTCGGTCACTATTTCTTCAAATAGGTTTTCATTGTCTTGCTCTCTCTCTTTTTCTGGCACCCCTATAATTCGGATGTTGGTATGCTTGAGGTTGTCCCAGAGGCCCCTTACACTATCTTCAATTTTTTGGATTCTTTTGGTTTCTTGCTTTTTCAGCTGAGTGGATTTTCCCTCTTTGTATTTCAAATCTTTAACTTGGTTCTTTGGGTGCCCTAGAGCACTTTTAGGTCTTTGTATAATATTTTTTATTTCAGTCAGTGTATGCTTAATTTCTGGTTGGTCCTTTTTCATATCCTTGAGAGTCTCCTTTATATCCTTGAGGGTCTCCTTCATTTCCACGTTGGTCTTGATCATTTCCTTGCAGGTTTCGTTCATATCCTTGAGGGTCTCGGTCATTTCCTTGTAGGACTCATTCATTTCCTTTGCGGTCTCGCTTATTTCCTTATAGGCCTTGTCCTTTTGTTGGAGCCTCTTGAGAAGCCCTATAACCGTGGTTTTGAATTCCATGTCCAGTCGTTTTTTTTCCCTCCATTTCTTTCACACCTGATTTCTTTCCATGTCTCTGCATGGTGGCTGCTTCCCTGAGTTGGCCAATTAGTTTTGTGTGGTAGACGTCCTACAAGGGACAGTGGCTCAGCCTCCCCAGTTACCTGAGGTGGATATGGGTTGCACAGTCTTGCTGAAGTTAAGCTCAGGTTAATCGTTGTTAGCACTTGAAGGGGGTGAGCTCCAGGCCAATTGTCTGTGAAGCTCAGCTGTGCTCAGATTGGATGGACGGAGTCTCCGGGCCAAGCAGACAGCATTAGCTCCGCCCTATGTGGCCCCAGGGACTCTGTGCCGGGAGCAATGGCTGCCAGCACCTCTGAGAGCCGCTGTGGAGCTCCACTGGCTGCCGGGGAATTCAGATTCTCCCCAAATGACTCTGCACACCCAATGTCTCACCCAGGGTCATAAAACAAAGCAATCTGACGGTTTTCCGAATGAGAGAGCGAGTCGCAGAGCGCTCTCTGCGCGGTCACGCAGCCGAGCTGTTCGCGCAAGCTGCCTTCTCCACAAGCTGGGAGACCCCTGCAGGGCCCGAGTTTCTGCATGCCCTCCCACTGTCCAGTTTTCACCCCGTATGATAGTGGGTTCCCTGGACTTCGCCCAAAGCTGGAGAATCAGTCCAGTGAGACGTCTTTGTCTCCCCGTTTGAGAAAACTGGCCGGTTTTCAGCCGCCCGCCCTCTCCGCTGGCGCGCGCTCCAAGCCTCTCTCTTCTCGCGAATCTTCAACGCTGTCCACCGCTGCTCCTCCGAGTCACATTGTCTTATCTTCACTTTTATTTGTGGAATTTTCACTCGGCGAGCTTTCTGGTGATTCTGGAAGGTGTTTGTTCTTTCGTTAAGTTGTAGTATTAAAATTGTTGCGTATGATGGCAAGATAGGTGTTTTACCTATGCTGCCATCTTGGTTCTCTGGAGTTTTAATTTGCATGTCCCCAGTGATTAATGAGGTTGAGGACCTTTCCATGTGCATAGTAGCCTTTTGTACTGGGATTCCTTTTTAAGGTGGAAATACCACTGATAAAAGATACATAAAGATGACCTGTATGGGTTATGGTACTGTGCTCCCCTCTGACAGTCTAAGGCAGGAGTGGCAGTTCAGTTGGGGACCTATTTGAATAATTTGGAAGGGCCAAATCCTCCCTTGAGGGAAAGCATATATGGGTGGCGATGGGGCCCATTTTTCTGTGGGTTGCTTACAGTGAAATTACTGGGAAATTGACTTTTTAAAAAAATATATATTTTATTGATTTTTTTACAGAGCGGAAGGGAGAGGGATAGAAAGTCAGAAACATCGATGAGAGAGAAACATCGATAGCTGCCTCTTGCACGCCCCCCACAGGGGATGTGCCCACAGCCAAGGTACATGCCCTTGACCGGAATTGAACCCGGGACCCTTCAGTCCGCAGTCCGACGCTCTATCCACTGAGCCAAACCGGTCTCAGCGACTCTTTTTTATTTTTAAATCCTCACCCAGGATATTTTCTCTAGAGAGAGCAGAAGGGAGGTAGGAGGGGGGAGAGAGACACACACATCGATTGGCTGCTTCCTACATAGGCCCAACCAGGTCTGGTGAACCTGCAACCAAGAAATGTCCCATGGACTGGGAATCGAACTCTCGACCCTTTGGACTGAGGGCTGGTGCTCTAACCATTGAGAAAACCAGCTAGGGCCCTTGCCTCTAGACTTTAAATTTTCTATGCAGATATTGTCTATACCTGGCACTCTCAGAATAGAGAGGTTTTGGAGGCCACTGGGTTTTGTTTAACTGCTTCATGTTGATAATACCAGCTCATCCATCATGTTCCAAAGATGTGCCAAAGCCTTTTTTTATTTTCTGCATTCCTCCCAGAGCAAAGCTATTAGCAACTCCATTTAATGTATCTTCACATCTTGTAACAGCAATATGACTAGGGAAGGACATAGACACCAGCTGGATGGAGCTTCCAATGACCAAATATGGGGCAATTTGCAAGAAAACAAATAATGATGATAATAGATTATGACCCACAGAATAAATCAAATATCCACAAGTTCATATAGAAACAAACATGTAATTGAACAAACAAAGAAATGGGGGATAAGGGACAGCTCTTCCTTACAGTAGAATTCCAATCATGAAAACTAAAGGGAGTGATAGGAATAGAAAATGACCATTTAGCACATATCACATGATGGAGCATGGTGGATACAGAAGAGACCAGGCTGAAGTTTGATATGAAACAGGATATTTGCAAAGTCTCAAAGGATATCCCCACAAGGTACTCATTACAAAGGAAGAAAGAGTAACTGCGGTGGAAAAATCTAGTAGATACCACTTTGTCAAGTGATCAAGGTCAACATAACTAGCAATGGGACATATTGTCCCCCATCCCCCTGATATATTGCACTGAGAAGGGCACAACAGCAATTCAGTGATATTCCTGCCCCCAAATCCTCATTCTAATCACAAGCAAGCATCAGATAGACTGAAAGTGGGTTCTAGGGTGACTCTACTTCTGTTCAGACATTGCTACCCTACATACTAGCTATGTGGCTTTGGCCAAATCACTTAATTTCTTCCTGCCTCAGTTTTCTTATTTGTAAAGTGGGGACAAAAAGTAGTACCTTTCTCAAAGTGCCGTAATGAAGATTTAAAAATGTTAATACAGCTGTAGTCAGTGTGACCAGTGGTTAGAGCACTGACCCTCATACTAAAGAGTCTTGGCTCAATTCTTGGTTAAGTGCATGTACCTGGATTTCAATCCCTGACCCAGTTGGGCATGCGGGAGACAACCAATAGATATGTCTCCCTTACATCGATGTCTCTCTCTCTCTTCTCTTCCCCCTACCCTCTTTCCCTTCCACTCTCTTTAAAAATAAATGTAAAATATATCCTTAGATGAGTTTTACAACAACAAAATGTTAATACAAGCACAGGGCCTAGAACAGTGCCAGAGTAAGGACTATATTATTACCTGTAATTATTTTGTTATATCAGCAGAATCTTCTGATCATCTTAAGGATACTTCGTTTTTATTTTTTCCTCCCTCTCACTGTGCTTCTGGAAGCTATCTGATTAATGCAGGCCCTGTGCTGATTCCTTCTCCAACCAGATATTTTGCTCTAAAAGCATTCTCCCCTCCACCAGCATGCTAAAGCCAAACCCAGCGCCACAATCTGTTGCTTAAGGATTATCCACTTTTGAAGGAATAATAATAACTGCTCTCTCAGCTAAGGTTGCTACTGGGAGACCCCTGCATTGTAAAGACAGAGCTCATGTCACCAAAGAGCCTTCTGGGTCAGCTTCCCTTGTTCCCAACACGTGGTCCAGATCCTTCTGAGCTTGTGAGACCAATAGCCCTGATTGGTTTAGGGGTTGATGGTATGGATCTGCCTCATAATTACCTGTCTGAGCCCTCACCCCATGTCACATGTTAGCATCTGATTAGCCAACAATACTGCAACACACACAATACAGCCTCATTCCCTGCTTGGGCCTTACCTTTGATGTCACAATCTGACCTGCAGATATTAATCTGGCCACAGCAGCTCCCAAACCAGATGACAAGGTCAAGAGGACCAGCACAGTAAGATGTGGAAGAGAACTGACCATCGACCCAAGATCAAAGCAGGGAATGGACCTCAGGTGGGTCAGCTCAAGAAACAGGGTTCAGCTCCGAAACCTGCCATGCCACAGCCTCTAGAGCTGCCAGAACTCCAGAGCTTCCTGGTGTTTGAGGACATTAGCCATCACATCAAAGAAGCGGGGGCCCAAATGGTAAAGAAAGTGAATGCCATCTTCCAGCTGGACATCACCAAAGACGGGAAGACCATCCTGCAGAGGACCATTGATCTGAAGAATGGCTCTGGGGACATGTATCCAGGATCTGCCAAGCTCCCAGCAGATACTGTCTTCACAATCCCGGAACCTGTCTTTATGGAGTTGGTTTTGGGTAAAATAACCCCCCAGAAGGCTTACCTTGCCGGCAAGTTCAAAGTAAGTGGCAAAGTTCTGCTTGGCCAAAAGCTGGAGAAGGTTTTCAAAGACTGGGCTAAATGTTAAGCATGAAAACAATACCAAGGAAATGATCGGAACTTTTCTTCAGCTGAAATGTTGAACGAAAATCATGCTTTAACTGAAGATTAAAAGAAAAAGTACCCAATATTTTTACTCTAATTATTCCTATTCAAATTTGATTAATTTTCCTGCTAATATGTAAAATTGCAGTGAGGGTTCTAGAACAGTAAAGCGTATTGGAGTGGTGTATCACCTACAATCTTTGTCTTTTTCTTTTCTTAGATTTATTTATGTCGAAATATGCTAGGGTAAAAGCCACAGGTAGAGAAATGGGTAGTTTTGATAGCTGGATTTAAAAAAATTCTCAACTAAAGATATGTTTTTAAATTGAGAGAGAGAGAGAGAGAGAGAGAGAGAGAGAGAGAGAGAGAGAGAGAGAGAGAGAGAAACATTGATGTGAGAGAGAAACATGGATTGGTTGCCTCCCATACTCGCCCCAACTGAGAATCAAAACTGAAACCTAGGTATGTGCCCTAACTGGAAATTGAACCCACAACCTTTGGTGGATGGAATGATGCTCCAACCAACTGAACCAGCGTGACAGTTGGGTATAAATGATCAATGATTGATTTCCTGATTCCTGAGAATCTTTTTTTCTTAGTTTGATGTTTTGGGGAAATAGTGATGACCATCATGGAGTAGGTTTGCATTCCAGTTGGTAACTTGGTCTTTGAGGAGATTGACGGAATTCTAAGGGGGTTGCAGAATTCTAAGAGGGTGGGCTCCACAGCTGTGTGGGTGGAACAAGGCAATAGAGGTGATGGTGTATCATGCCTTCTGATGTATTTAATTCTAAGTGAGTCAAAGGACTTGAAAGGTATTCAAGGTCACTGTTTCTAAAACTGGAGCATGCATCAGATCACCTGGAGGGCTAGTGAAAGCCCTGAGTGCTGAGCCCCAATCAGAGTTTCAACTCTGAAAGTCTGGGCTGGGGAGAATGTCCATGTCTAATAAGTTCCCAGGTGATATTGATGGGAGCATCCTTGAAGAACCCCTGCTCTGGTTCATGCCGCAGCTTTCAGTATTGATCAAAACTGTTCTATTCCAGACCAGTTGTCCTTATTTTAGGATCTCCTGGAGAGAGATTACATAGCCTTCTTGTGAGCCCTTTCTAAAGTGTCAGGAGCTTGTGCGCTGAATATTTTACCAAATTGAAGGTCATCTTGGGAGATGGTCTCCCCTGGAAGCCCTCTCCACATATTGGGAGAACTGGAGTGAAACTACCTTCTGATATAACTTCCTCATGGTTGAGTATGAGAGTCATTTGTTCCTGTGTGATCTGGGTGTACCTTTATTTGGTAAGCTAAATATACACAGCGCAGACACTCTGAAATCCACAAGGAAATTTTATTAAATTGGTCATGCTCAAACACTTGCCTACCAAATGATCCAGCTATTCCATTTTCAGGTATTTTCCCAAGAGGAAAATATACAAGTACAAAAATCTGTTTATGGTATCATCGTCCCAAACTAGGAATAAACTAAATGTCCATTACAGGTGAATGAATGAATAAATTGTATTATGTCATACCATGGACTTCTCTTCAACAAAAAGAAATGAATTACTGATATGTGCACAACAGCACAATGGAATGTCAAAATAATTATGCTAAAAGAAATCAGAGAAAACCAATTACATACAATATGATTCTATTTAAGTAACATAGTAGAAAATGCAAAGCTTGGTGACAGGAAAAAGATCAGTGATTGCCAAGAAAGGGGGATGGGAAGTGAAAAAGGAGAGGGGGATTTATAACTGGCCTTGAGTAGTATAGAGGTGATGGATAGATTCATTATCTTGATTGTGGTGTTGGTTTCATAGGTGTATATAGGTCAAACAGCAAATTGTATACTACATACACATATGCGGTTTATTAAGTGTCAATATAAGCTCAACAAAGCTGTTTTAAAAATCTGCTGCCCTCCATTCAAAATGAAGGCTTTATAAAGAGGACTTAAAATCCTACCCTTTCAGCACAAGGATTCTCTGACCTCATTATGTGCCTGCCTTTCCAACTCCTTACTGATTTGGGTGGCTCTGCAGAGGCCTTCCTGAGTTCTCCAAGTCAGAAGGAGACAGAGGGAGGGCTCATTGCTAACACAATCTCATCCTCTTAGTGGGAAATGAAGAGACCTTTTGTTCAATTGGCATTCAACTTCATGGCAAGACATCGCTGAGGGTTTGTGAGTGGGGACATGAAGCTCCCTCGTTTCTTTGCTCACCTGGGTCATTCTGTAGGTGACCCACAGTGTCCCTGCCAGTGCTCCCACAGGGCAGCAGTGGATGTCGCAAGCTTTAGACTGATTTTTTGTACTGTTGTGAATGCTTGCTTTGTCTGGTGCAGGCACTCCATTCAAGCCATTTTTGAGTATCAGGCAAGGCTGGGCAGGTGTTCAGGATGCTGTTTTTGAGAAGTGGCTTCCATGAGTGGTTCAATTCATACCATGAGTAGCCTTTGTGGATTGACCCTGAGACATAAGTTGCTTATGGATAGATTAGAGGGTGAGAGGAATGAGATCAGGAGGGCAGGATTACAGAGGGTTATGCCAGGGCTGGCATCTGACCAAAGGGAGGCCCACCTCATATGCTGGCCAGTGATCCATTATGACTTGGGACAAAAACATGACCCAGACCAATTAGATTCCTTTCTCAAGAATTTGGAACTGGGAAGCTGAGGAGCTAAGCTACATGAGCAGTGGGGTTGGAATCTAAAAGGCTGGGATGTAGAAGGGAGTGAGGGAGGTGCTGTGGGGATGTATGGGCAGCTACTATGGCGGTAGCTGAGGAGGAGGAAGAACAGAGGCATTTAATAAGGAGAGATAGCTGGTTAATTGAGGGAGAAGAGGCCAGACCTTATGAAACACAGCAGCAAACCCCTTTTCAATGAAAAGGGTGAAATTGCTTGATGGGGGATGCCATGCGGAGTGGATTGTAGAAGCAAATGTAGTTTTGAGCACAGTGTCAGCACTTCACATTTGTGTAATCACAGGCCATGACTGAGCTACTCTGCCCCTTAGCTGCCTTGCCTGGAAATGGGGCCAGCAGCCCTTATAACATCAAGTTGTTGGGAGCTCCAAATAGGTCACATCTGGCGTCCATGGGTTTTCCATGAATGTGAATTCCCTTTCTCTTTTGGATGAGAGAAAGGGAGAACTTTCACTGGATCCCTACTGTCTCCTGAAAAAGCCACACTCAGCTTTCTCAGGGTTCTGGATACCTTTTTCTTTGTCTCTGACACTCAGCTGATACCCTAGAACCGTGATGGCGAACCTATGACACGCGTGTCAGCACTGACACTCGTAGCCATTTTCGATGACACGCAGCCGCATGCGGTCGCATACAGAGAAGTATGTGGCTGCATGTCGAGAAGGACGATGACACGCAGCCGCATGCAGTCGCATACAGAGAAGTATGGGGCCGCATGCCGAGAAGGACGTTTCATCCTCTGCTACTGCATGGCCAGGTGCAGTAGCCGAGGATGAAACATTTGCTGTAGTGTAGTGTAGACACTCTAAAATTTTCAAGCGAGATGTAGAAACTAAAACTTTCTTGAAGGGACACACCACCCGAGTTATGCTCAGTATTTTCCTCGAGTAACAAAGTATTTTGAGAAGGCCAGTGCAGCTGTACAAAATGAAATGGAACCCTTGCATATAAAGTACCAGCATGTTTTAGACTAGTTACTTGACCAGTTCAGTGATGGATTGAATCAATTTAGAAGCCTAGACCAGACCATAAAAATAATTAAGTATCCTGATGGAGTAGTCTACAGTGGTTTGGAATTAAAAGGTTCCAATGGATGCAAATTGATGATTTGGAGATGCGACTTGCAGAATTTCAAGACAGCATCTGGGCTCAGGTGTTTGTCAAGTTGAGGTGAAAGCTTAAGAATCTGGAAAGGTGCCGCTTGGAGAATCAAGAGGAGTGCCACTACGAACAGGAAATTTGGAGTGCCTGGAACTGATTACCAGACACTTTTAGCACCCTGAAAAATATAGCAATGGCTTTACTCACAAATTTTCCCTTTATGTAATTTTGTGAGACCTTATTCTCAGTGTTAAATAATATCAAAACCAACAAAAGAAACAGATTGACAGATGAAGTTAGTAGCACTTGTTTGGGCTTGAAGTGTACAAAATACCAACCTTCAATTGAGGGTTTAGCCAATGAAATTCAGCAACAAAAAAGTCACTAATTGGCAGGTTAGTTAAAGAATTTTCCCTCCCCCTCACTTACCTTAGTTCAGGGCACCCCACACAAATTAAATAATATCAAGACCAACAAAAGAAACCAACTGACAGATGAACAAAGAAGTCACTAAGCAGGTAAGTTAAATAATTAGTTTTTGGTTTATTAAATACAGTTATATATTACAATTATACATTTTTATTATTTAAACTATAAATATCAAGAAATTATATTTTTTTCTTGAAGTGACACACCACCCGAGTTATGCTTAGTTTTTTGGCAAATTTTGACACACCAAGCTCAAAAGGTTGCCCATCACTGCCCTCGAAGGTCACATATAACTCAAAACACACATATCCATGTTACTTGGTCTGTCCAAGGTCAGCCAGTACAGTGTTTATAAAGTTTGAATGAGAATATTTTATGTGAGAATTGGAATTTCTGGGTTCTCTTGAAAAAATTGGGTTATTTAGTCATACTGAGCTCATATTCTTGCCAGGCAATAGTTTGGGGGACACTGCACTCAGGCCCACCCGCACTTTCCATGCTGCCTCTTTGACTCCCAGCCTGGGTTAGTGTGGCCCTCCATAACTGAGCTTACTGCTGTTCCTCTAGCTGGATCTGCTTTGCTGGGCCCCATAGGTGTTTACATTCAT
Source organism: Antrozous pallidus (assembly GCA_027563665.1). Classification (NCBI taxonomy): domain Eukaryota; kingdom Metazoa; phylum Chordata; class Mammalia; order Chiroptera; family Vespertilionidae; genus Antrozous; species Antrozous pallidus. The sequence goes on along the minus strand of CM050518.1, from coordinate 17,807,058 downwards.
GACTGCAGCTGCCCCTTAGTGAATCTTACTCTTTTCCCTAACTCAAATACCCTGTGTTAGTTTTCCATTTCTGTGTAATAAATTACTACAAAGTTAGTCCCTTAAAACAGCATGTATTGTTTGTCTCACAGTTGCTGCAGGTCAGAAGTCAGGGTAGGTTCAGCCTGGTTCTTTGCTTTGATCTCATGACACAGCTTGAAACCAAGGTGTTGGCCTGGCTGGGCTGTCATCTGGGGGGTTGTTGAGGGAAGAATCTGCTCTGAGCTCATTTAAGTTGTAGCTTAATTTAGTTCCTTGAGTTTATGGGCCTGAGGTCCCTGTTTCCTCATTGATATGAACCGAGGATTCTCTTTCAGCTCCTTTAAGCCACCTACTGATCATGTGGTCTCTTCACTTGCAAAGCCAGCAATGGCATGTGGGGGCCTTTCTCAGGCTTCAAGTCTCTGAACTCTTCTGCCTCTGCTTCAAAGGACTTGAGTGATTACATGAGGCCCACTCAGACAATCCTGGATAATCTTTTATCTTAATGTCAAACCATTAGTCACTTTAATTACATCTGCAAAGTCCCTTTTGCCATGTAAGGTAATGCTGTGGACTGAATAATTATGCACCCCAACCCCCTCCCCCCAGTTCATATGCACTCTTTATTCATCATGTGAAGATATAGCAAGAATGTGCCAACTACAAGCCAAGTGCTCTCACCAGAACCTGACCAAGCCATACCCTGGTCTCAGACTTGCAGATCCAGAACCAGAGAAATAAATGCCTGTTGTCTAAGATATCAAGTCTACAGTGTTTTGTTATAGCAGCATGAGCTGACTAAGACAGGCAGTGCATTCATGGGTGTGATATGTCATATCTGTAGTCCTGAGGATTGGGGATAGAATCTTCTTGGGAGCCTTAATTTTGCCTTCCTGAATCTACCATCTAAATTCCACCTACCCTTTAGGTCCTCCTCCATGAAGCTGCCCGGTTCATTTGTCATCTTCTCCCATAGTTTTCATGCTTCTCTTCCAGTGCTCTGACTGTGGGTGGGTATTAACCCAACTGGGCCAACCAAATCTTGGTTTGCCCAGGATAGTCTCATTTTACATTGCTGTTGTGATGTTCAGTTAGGTGTCACCTTCCTCAGAAGGGCAAGTTATGTGACGAACCTACGCACCTCCCAGTATCCGCATGCTCCTGAGGGCAGGCAGCAGTCAGGACTTTGCCTGGTTTTGCTTTGTCTCATTCTCTCGATGCTTGACATCCATTGTATACTCCACAGTTGTTGAGTGAATAAACAAACTCTTTAAAAATTTTTTGGAAAAAAATATGCACATGAAAAACAAATCCAAATGGTACAAAGAAGTAAACAGAGAATGTTCAGATTTTCATACTTCTCCTGACCCCCTTGTTCCATTTTTTATCTCCTGTCACAGCCTGAAACCAAGGTGCTAGCCTGGCTAGGCTCTCATCTGGGGGGTTGAGGGAAGGAAGAATCTGCTCTGAGCTCATTTGAGTTGTAGCCTAATTTAGTTCCTTGAGTTTATAGGACTGGAAGTCACCCACAGTATGTACTCACAGGCCCCAATGTGCTTGTTCCACCTCTCACTTTATTTTGGTTGCCCACAGATACTATTTTTCACCTTGCATTTTAACTTACTCTGAAAAATTAGGGATAACTTTCCTCTTCCAATAATGCCTGCCTGAAAAGTCAGAGGGAGGAATTGATTTATACAACTGAAACTTCCCAACTTTCCATGTCTTTTAGGGAAAATCTCTTGACAGACAACTTTATAAGAGGAGGGTGCAACCCCCACCTTTCTTGGAGTTGGGATTTATTTCTCCCCCTTGTGAGAACAGTCCTGCCAGTCCTTGGTGTTCCAGGAACATGTCTGTGCCCATGTCTTCTCCCGACTCGCTTGTCCTCTGGGCTTCCCTCTGCCCAAGGCCCAAGAGAGTGCTTGGTGTGATGGGCCCGAGCTGGAGGATTCTGAGGATCCTTCAGACATTGGGCTCTTTCCGTCTGGGACCATTAGGGTTGCTGGACATCTGAGATGGAACCTTTGCTTTACGCATAACCCGTGGACACAGAAATAGGGTGGTGAGGGCTTGGGGGAGCATGGGAGTGGGCTGGAAGAGGTTAATGAGGGAAAAAGAGGACCTGTGTAATACTTTCAACAATAAAAATTAAAAAAAAGACAGACTTCAGACAAATTATTAAAACTTAAAAAAATAAAGTGGGAATCAACAGATGGAGCTCTAGAGTCAGGTACAGACACCGGGGTAGGAGAGGGTGAGGCACTCTTTGGACCCTTCTCCACTCACAGGATCCTGTTTCCTGAAGCACAAAGGAGACAGAAAACCTATCCTGATGAAGGGTTTCATCACTCTCCTGTCAGAGGCACAGGGAATGCTCTCCTGGGAGACTGCCCCCTCCCTCAGTTTTATGTGGGTGTTGATGAAACCCACACTTGTCAGGTTTTATTGTTTTGCTTTTTGGTGGGAGGAGGGAATCAGCACAAAGTGATGACTGGCGATGGACACCTGGTGCTGAACTGAGGGGCTCTTTCCAGGGACCAGCTCAGAGGTGTGGGTGCCAGTCCACATGCTGGCATCCTCTGAAAATAACTCTTCATCTACTATTAGTAGCCTCCTTTACACTTTTGACGAGGGCCTTGCATCTCTGACTCACGGGAAAGTACAGGGGAAGTATTGCCGTGCTAAGAACTTACCACAATGTAGTATTGAAATGTTACCATTTCATCCTTTGAACAGTTCATTTAGCAAACAGTTATTACCCATCTTCCCTGGGTGAACTCTGTGCTAAGCGTTGAGATGTAATGGTGAATGAAGTACTTCCTCTCAATCTAAGAAAGCGACCTCCAATTGGAAGACAATCTTTACAGCAGGAACCTAGGTTTCAAGAGAGGCTAAAAATACCTTGAGTCCTGGCTGGTGAAAGGAGCTAGTGGTTGGGCTCCAGCTCAGAAGAAGACTTAGCCATGCATCAGGGCCTAGAAGAGATGGAGCAAATGGCTCCTGGCACCCTGTACAGGTTTCTCTGAAATCCTGTGCCTGGATATAGACAGATCGAAATTTTGGGACAACTGTTAGGTCCCCCACTTCCTTGCAGCTGATTTCTCCATTCCTGAAATGGGAAACAAGACAGTCTCAGTTCCTACATGAACCCATTCACACGTGTGTAGGCATGAGGTTCAGGAAGCACTATCAATGATGGCAAGCTTTCTATTCTGGATGGTTTAAATTAGGGCAGATTTTGGATTTTTAGCAGTGAACTGCCAGATTTCCTTTGTCCATTGACTAATTAGTACATCTAGATTGGCCCATCTAACAAATATTTATTGAGCATCTATCATATGTTAGGCATTAATGATATTAAACTGCTATATACCAGTTATTTACAAACCAGGATTCGCCCAGGAGTGTGTTCTGGTTGGTTATCCTTCACCATACTTATTATTTATTTTTAAAAAATATTTAAGAGAGGAAGGGAGAGGAAGAGACATCAATCATAAGAGAGAACAATTGATTGGCTGCCTCCTGCACGCCCCCTATTGAGGTCTGAGCCCAGAAACCAGGCATGTGCCCTGACCAGGAATTGAACCTGGGACCTCCTGGTTCATAATTGATGCTCAACCACTGAGCCATACCATTATTAAATACTAGTGGCCCGGTGCACAAAATTCATGCATGGAGTAGGGTTCCCTCAACCCAACCTGCCCCCTCACACGTACTGGGAGCCCTCAGGGGCTGTCCTACTGTCCCCTCACCTTTGGCTGAAGCTTTAGGCCTTGGGCACCCAGCCATCACCCTGGAATGGGACTGTTGGTTGGCTCTGTCCCGGCCCGCTTACCCAGCGCTGGCCTTAGCCCCAGTGGCGACTTCCCAGCTCTGGGGGCACCCACACTTGGCAGCTGCATCCACCGGCCTCACCTGCCTCCAGTCTGCACAGCTCCTGCCTCACGCGGTACATGGGCTGGCTCCTCCCATCCCACACAGTTTCCATCCCACACAGCGTGCTAGCTGGCCCTTCTCTTCTCGCGTGGCTCCCACCGCAAGTGGCTTGCAGGTCGACCCCTCCCATCCCACGCGGCACACCCCTCCACCCCACCCCCCCCAGCCTCCCCTGCACCTCGGCCCCGCCCCTCTGCCTCACGTCACTCAGCCCTGCCCCCACTCCTGATTGGCTTGGAGCATAGCCAATCAGGAGCCAAGGTACGGTCACATTTGCATGTTACTCTTTTATTAGATAGGACTAGAGGCCCATTGCAGGAAGATTCCTGCAATAGGGCTTTCTGCAGTGGTTTTCGCCACCCTGGCTGCTTCCCTCCTTCTCTGCCTCATCCCCCCTCCAGGCTGCTTCCCTCCCTTCTCCACTGCCCCAGTTGCTTGCTTCTCCACAGCTTCCATCCCTTCTGCAGGGCTTGGCTTCCTTCTATGCTATCTTCAGTCTTAGCTCTTTGGCTATGCAAATTAATCACCATCTTGGTTGGCTTAATTTGCTCCTGATTGCCTGGTGGGCGTGGCTTGTGGGAATAGTGAAGGTGTGGTCAATTTGCATGTTTCTCTTTTATTAGATAGGACTAGAGGCCTGGTGCATGCATTCATGCACATTGAAAGGGAATTAATTAGAAGAAATATTTTAGAGGCAGAGGAGGGACCACAGGAGATTGGCTGATGGGGGCGGGACCGTGGTAGGGCTCCAGGGCGTGTCCTCCAGCAGTCTCTACTACTTTTGGAGCATCTGCCCCCTGGTGGTCAGTGCGTGTCATAGCGACTGGTCAAATGAACAGTCATGTTAGGCTGTTATTATATAGGATAGGATTCTGGACATTATTGCTGGTCCTAAGTGCTAGGGGACAGTGGCAGGCAAGCTGTGATTCTTCCTTCCCCAGAACTTTTATTTTCAGATCAGAATATATGTGGGCGGTAGGGAGGAAATAAATGGTAAACAAAAAACAAGATAATATCAGAAAGTCAGTATTGGCAAAAGGGAAGAAAGCGGAATGTGGCTGTGGGGAACTGGGTAGTCAGGGGAGTGCTCTCTGAGCAGGGACTGCATGGAACTTGATGCTTCAGAGCAGATCCTGGGGCACAGCAGTTTACTTGGGTTTGATTCCCAGTCAGGAGTTGAACCAGTGAGGGGTAGAGCTGCATGCTTTCTCTTCCTCCTCACCAATAAAGAAAAGAGGACGTCTGAGGACATTTTTCAGACAAAGGAGTCTCCTACTTTTCAGCTGAGAAAGTTTCTTATTTGAGTCCCTGAAGGCCTGCACATCAGCATTGGAACCTATTATTCGGGGATGTGATACCAGGCAGGGAAGGGAGGAGATTCAGGGTTTGTAAGTGAGAGGGTGGCTGCAGTGGGTAGCTGGGCTCACTCAGTCCCACGGCGGGAAGGCGGGTGGGAGGTGAAGGGGCGGTCTTCCAGAGGTGCTGTAGAACACACCGCGAGTCATATCCATTGGGGGAGCTGTGGCATTTTAAAACCAACTCCAGTCAGTGCTGGGGGGAGAGCTGCTCCTGGGACAGAGGTTGTTGACTCCTAGGCAGAGTGGGCTCCAGGCAGAGAAAGCCCTCAGGCAGCTGAGAGCCGGAGTAGACAGTGAAAGTGAGACCCAAAGAGGGACCATAGGGTTGTTGTGTTCTGGTCACTAGGGCTCTGATTGGTGGGGGACAGTGGGACATTGCACCCTGGAACCAGACTGCCTAGGGGTGGGTATTGCCCCAGCCACTTATCAGCTGTGGGACCTCAGGCAAGTTGCTTTTACTTATTTATTTATTTTTTACATGCACTTTTTATAGAGAGGAGTCAACAGATCTTAAGTGTGAAGCTCAACAAACTTTCCCAAATGGAACAAACCCCTGTAACCAGCACCTGGCTCTAGAAGTAGACCATGACCAGCACCCCGGGAGCCCCTCTCCTGCCCGTTCCTAGTTACTCTCTCCTGGAGGATAACCATTATTTGATTTCTGACATCACAGATTTTAGATCTGCTTTTGTATTTTCCTCCTGTGACTCAGCATTCTCTGAGAGTCACATATACTGTTGTGTGTGGTTACCCTCTCTTGTTTTGCTGCCAAGAGGCTCCCATTGTATCTAGATGTTTTCACATAGAGGCTGTTTCAAACAGCGCTGCTGTGAGCCTCTTGTCTATGTGATCAAAGTCCCTTTCTGTCACTTTGTATTTATTAGCCACCTTGTGGTGTCTTGCACACAGTAGGTGCTTCACGAATGTTTTTGACGTGGATCAAGAAGTGGGACAAATCCAGGGGCAGAAAAATAGCCCATGTTGGAGTGGTTGTCTGACTCGCTGGGCCTCTGGCCTGCTCCATAGTCCTGGACTTTGGGTCTGTGGGGGCCCTGACCAGACTATGCCAGAGGTTAAAGGCCCCTGAGCCCTACGCATGCAGGAGGGCAATGACTCAGTAGTAGCAAATTTCTTTCTGGCAAGCACACTCTTATATAACCTGCTTGTTAATGTGGTATGGACGTCACTAATTGGCATCAGGCCTCTTTTGTTTGAGTGTGTATATAAGTTGCCGCTGACCAGTGAGAGCTTGGCTGCTTTGTTCATAGTGAAGCATGTCCCACCTACCTGCTATCATCCAGGTGTTCTTCCAATGTCCTGCATCCAGAGGGGTCAAGTCCCTCGCTGAAGAACTTGTCCCAAAAAGGGCCCCACTTGCTGGGTTTTGGAGAGAGATTGACAGCGGAAAGGAAGCCTGCAGAGTGCCCGTGCTTACGCATGTCATGGAGTCCTCACAGGCGACACTGGCAGATCCTTTTACTTTCTTTTGGGAGAAAACACACACACATTTCTTTTAGACCTGTGACTTGCTTAATCACAAGAAACATCTGTCACCTCCTAAAAAAATCTGCTTTTTACCATGTTGTAGAGCACACTATTTATATAGCCCAGCAGTGTAATTAAATGGCTGTTTAGTTAACTCTTGAAAAACAGCTGGAGGCTCCCAAAGCCCAGGTGGCTATTTGCAGGCAGCCTGTGATATGGTGGGGAAGGCGGTCCTCGGGGATGTAACTGCAGGCTTTTGGTGGGGGAGGGACCTGGAGGCGCTACAGTGCTGGGGGCAGGGTGAGTACTCAGGAGAATCCTGTGATGGAGGGCTGCTGGCCCCCCGCTGGGGCAGCTGTGATGGGCTTTTCCATGGTCTGACTGGCAGCCTCTGGAAAGTGCAGGGGAGCAGTTAAGCATCAATCAGGCTGGCAGGGGAGTGGTTAGGGGGTGATCAGGCTGGCAGGCAGAAGAGGTTAGGGACAATCAGGCAGGCAGGCAGACGAGCAGTTGGGAGCCAGCAGTCCTGGGTTGTGAGAGGGATGTCCAACTGCCTGTTTAGGCCAGATTCTATGGGGATCGGGCCTAAACGGGCAGTCGGACATCCCTCAATTGGCCCCAGATTGGAGAGGGTGCAGGCTGTGCTGGGGGACACCCCTTTCCCCCCCATGCACAAATTTTGTGCACTGGGCCTCTAGAAGAATAAAATAAAAAGTCAGAGGTGGACAGGACTTTGGAATTCACTCAATCCAAAGTTTGCCCATTTAGAGCTGAATAAACTGGAATTCACAGAATGAAAGACCATGGTTGCTGTGATTCCATGGACTTCACTGGTTTCCAGGGAAATGCCTGAAGGTAGGCCTGAGCTCTGTTTCAAGCTGGTGCTGAGTCTCATAGTGTGACCGCCAGGAGATCCCCTGCCTTGTCTGGGCTCCAGTCTTGCCTCTCTTGGGGTATCAGATGGTGGATTGGGTATGCTCTCATACTCCTTCCAGCTTCAAATTGCTCTCATTCTGATTCCAGTGTCTTCTCATTGAACTACTTCTCATGTCTCTTGGGGAGGCAATTGGGAGGGTGGAAGTGGAGTCAGCTCCATAAGGGATGGAATCAGAAAGGCAGAAGCAATCACTTTTGTAAAGGAAGTTTAATAAAGGGCAAGTAAAAATTCATTTTTATTTTCTCCTTTAAAAAAAAAAAGAAATAGCAAGTACCAGAGCTCAAGACAACTGACTGATGAGTTCCGGTTGTTTTTCATTACAGAGACTCACTCAGAAATGCTCTCCCCTGTCACGCCCACACAGCACACAGGACACAGCATGCCTACGCATCACACCCGCTCTGAGACTTAGGCATCACAATGAACAGGTATCAGTGAGCTGCTTCAGGGCAGCTAGGTCTGAGCAGGGTTCAGGCAGTGGCTTTGATGGGAGTCTGGAGAAATCAGTTCTGTGGGGTTCAGGGGCACAGAAACTTGAAAAATTTGCCGAACAGTCATTAGCCGGCTTGGTTGACATAAATGGTCTCCTATTTATGTTTTCTTCATCTTGAGTTGCACTCAGATACGACTAAACATATGGCTTTCTCAAATCTCTCAAATATTCTTTCTGAAGTTGGGTCCAATGTCTTTTTTTTTTTTGAGTGGCAGTGTGCCATTCACTTACAGCATTGAAAACACTGAGCCAATAGCTGTTTCAACACTCTGTGTCTTAAGGCAATGCTGATTGATTCTCACAGATCTGCAGGTTGACTATAGGTCTGCTCACCTAGACTGGGCTGACGGGCTCTGCTCCTTCCATGTCTTATCACTTCTTCCTTCTACTCAGACCAGCAGGCTGGCTTTGCCAGGCATAGTTTCCCCATGGCTATGATAAGGAGAGCAAACCAGACTGTGCAAGTCTGTTCCAACCTTGTGCACACATCATTGGGCTAACACCCCACTGACCAGAGTGAGTCACATGGTCAAACTGAGGAAGGTAGGAAAGTGTATTCCATTGAAGAGAATAAGGTGTTGGGACAGTAATTATCATCAGCATCCACTATAATAAAGTACAGGTTGTGGTGGTTTTAAAACATGCAAATTCTCGGACACTCCTCCCATCAAGAGGTAGACTCTAGGTCCCTTCCCTTTAAACCTACGCAGGCCTTTGTGACTGCCTCAATGAACAGAATGTGGCAGATGTGATGCTGAGGGGCTTCCGAGGCTTCTGCCAGTGTCTCACAGACACACACTCAGCCCCATGAAGGAATCCTGTCACCCTGAGGTTGCTGTGTGCAGGAGACTCCACGTGGGGAGACCAGAGAGATGCTGTGGGACTCCATATTCTCAGTGAGGAGTCCTTGGAGATGAATGCATCACTCCTGAGCAAGGACTGCTTAGCCAAGCCCAGTTAACCCCCAGACTGAGCAAAGCAAATGATTGTTCTCATTTTAAGCCATTGTTTTGGGGGTGGCTCCGTATGTGGTGTTAGTAATGGGAAAATCAAGATTACAATTATTACTAACGAGGAGTGGAATTGCAGCTCTACCACTTGCCACCTAGTTGGTGACCTTGGATAAGCCCTATGACCTCTCTGAGCCTCAGCTTCTTTGTGAAATGGTCACGATCCTGGCCTCATACAGTTGCTGTCAAATTACATCAAATAGGTAGCACAATCCTGGGTCATGCAGGTGTGCAGTCAGTGTTAATAGAATAAATAATAAAAGGTTAATATGCAAATTGACCGAATGGCAGAACAACCAGTCACTATGACACACACTGATCACCAGGGGGCAGAAGCTCAATGTAGGAACTGCCCCCTGGTGGTTAGTGCACTGCCACAGGGGGAGCACTGCTCAGCGAGAAGTTGGGCTAACTGCTGGCAGTGGGTAGATTGGTGCAGGCCCCAATAGCTTGGTGCCATTACTGGGTGCAAAGGGCAGCTACTGGCCCAATCGCCTTTCAGGACTTCTTCACTTCCCCCTGCTCCTGAGGGGCTATTGATTGGGGCAGCAGCCACCGCTCGCACCTGTTGCTGGTGCTGGCCCAATTGCTCAGCACTGCCATCAGCGTGTGGGAGCAGCAGTGGGAGCAGGGCTGTCAGCAGACAGGGGACCGGGGGCCATAGCAGGAGGGACCAGGTAGGGGCAGGGCCGAGACTTGCCCCTGTGCCCAACACAGTCTCATGGTCCACAGTTCCTTTCAAGGTGCATGAATTTGTGCACTGGGCCCCTAGTAGAATAAATAACCACTTACTGTTAAATTTGGTTCATAGAGTATGGGAGGAAGGGGTAGAAAGACTGGTTGGGAAAGAGACTGGGGATCACAAAATGGGTAAATGGAATGACTGCATCAGAGCTATGATATAGTCTAGACTACAAAGTATGGCTACTAGAGGCTGTTGAGTGCAGTGTGTGTGTGTGTGTGTGTGTGTGTGTATACACACAATGCATATGCTTCAACTCTTCTATTAAAAAAAAGCTGGCCCTGGATAGTGTTGCTCAGTGGTTGGAGCATCGGCCCAGGCACCAAAGGGTTCAATATCTGGTCAAGGGCATGTACCTGGGTTGTAGGCATGATCTCTGGCATCCTGAGTAGGGTGTGTGCAGGAGGCAACCAATTGATGCCTCTTTCTTTCATCAATATTTCTCTCTCTCTTTCTTCCTCTCCCTCCCTCCTTCCCTACTTCCTCCTTTCTATTCTTTCTTTTTTTCCATTTCAATAAATTTTTATTATTCAGACTAGTGGCTTGGTGCACGAAATTCGTGCACAGAGGGGGGGGTTCCCTCAGCCCAGTCCGCACCCGCTCCAATCAGGGATCCCTTTGGGAATATGTGACCCCAAACCACCTCTGCCTACCTGCCTGATCACCCTTAAGTGCTCCCCTGCTGGCCTGATTGCTCCTAACTGCCTCTACCTTGCCCCACACCTGGAACCCAGGCTTCCCTCCCTCTGGCCAGCTATAGGCATCCAGGACCTGGGCCAGCTTCACTCAGGCCGGCCACAGCCACAGTCACCCACAGGAACCCAGGACCACAGGGCATGCTGCCTAACCCCAGGGCCAGAAAGGGCCCCAGCCCCTCTATGTGCCTGCCTGGCTGAGTCCCACTACTTTGACTGCCATGGCTTAAAGAACTTTGCCATATATGTTCTCCCCAGACTCCTGGGGAGAGGGCGTGAGCTGAGAAACTGGAGATCTACAGTCACGCTGAGGATGCATCTTCCTCAGCATCTCCAGAAGCTGGAGCACCTGGTTGGAAAGCTCCTGGTTTCGATCCTGGCCTGAGGAGGTGAGGAGCCGCGGAGTGTGCATGGTGCTTGGGGAAAGGGTGACCTTACTGGACTTGCACACACTGCCACTGACAATGGCATGAGGTCATGGAGACTGAAGGAGCAGAGAAATGCATCCAGAACTGGGGGGTCCCGCGCCAACTCAGCAGGTGGGCGCCTCTCCAACAGCACATCTCGCAGACAGTGTGCCCCGCAGCCCCAGGTAGGCCCCCTGCGGCCATCCCGCCCCTCCTCGGGCCCCCCACCTGGGGAGCACACGCATGCTGCATCGCGGCCACGCCCCCGCATGCCTCTTCGACCTCACCTCCCATCCTGCTGGCCATGCCCCTGCTCCTGATTGGCTGGTAACATAGCCAATCAGGAGCCAAGGTATGGTCAAATTTCCATGTTACTCTTTTACTAGATAGGGTTATTACAATTGTTCCTCTTCCCCCCCCCCCATAGCTCCCCTCCACCCAGTTCCAACCCCACCCTCTGCCCTTACACCCCAATGTCTTCATCCATAGGTGTAGACACGATTTTTGTCTCTTCCCGCAACCCCCACATCCCTTCCCCCCGAGAATTGTCAGTCTACTCCCTTTCTATGCCCATTATTCTACTATATTCACCAGTTTATTCTGTTCATCAGATTTTTTATTCACTTGATTTTTAGATTCATTTATTGGTAGATATGTATTTGTTGTTCATAATTTTTATCTTTACCTTTTTCTACTTCTTCCTCTTCTTAAAGAATACCTTTCAGCATTTCATATAATACTGGTTTGGTATTGATGAACTCCTTTAGCTTTTTCTTATCTGTGAAGCTCTTTATCTACCCTTCAATTCTGAATGATAGCTTTGCTGGGTAGAGTAATCTTGCTATTCATCACTTTGAATATTTCTTGCCACTCCCATCTGGCCTGCATAGTTTCTGTTGAGAAATCTGCTGGAATTCATATGGGTGCTCCCTTGTAAATAACTGTTTTTCTTTTGCTGCTTCTAATATTCTCTCTTTGTCTTTTGCTCTAAGCATTTTAATTATTATGTGTCATGGTATGGTCCTCTTTGGATTTCTTTTGTTTGGAGTTCTCTGTGCTTTCTGGACTTATAAGTCTATTTCCTTCACTAGGTGAGGGCAGCTTTTGGTCATTATTTCTTCAAATAGGTTTTCAGTATCTTGCTCTCTCTTCTTCTGGCACCCTTGTAATTCTGATGTTGGTATGCTTGATGTTGTCCCAAAGCCTCCTTACACTATCTTCATATTTTTGGATTCTTTTTTCTTTATGCTTTTCCAGTTGGGTGTTATTCGCTTCTTTGTTTTTCAAGTCGTTAACTTGATTCTTGTGATCTACTTTGCTGTTGGATCTCTGTATATTATTTTTTATTTCAGTCAGTGTATGCTTAATTTCTAGTTGGTCCTTTTTCATATCCTCAAGGATCTCACTAAATTTATCACCCTTTTCTAGAAAATTATTGAAATATTTTAATACCATGGTTTTGAATGCCATATCCATTCTGTTTGCTTTCCTCCATTTCTTTCATTTGTGACCTGTTTCTTTGTCTCCGAAATTTGGCTGCTTCCCTGAGTTGATAAAATGGCTTTGTGTGGTAGGTGGCCTATAGGGCTCAGTGGCTCAGCCTCCCCAGTTACCTGAGGTGGACACTCTTGGTGCACTCCTTTGTGGGCTGTGTGCACAGTCTTGTTTTAGTTAAGTTTTGATTGTTGTTGGTATCAGTGGGAGAAACTGACCTCCAGGCCAATTGGCTGTGAGGATCAGCTGTGTCTACACTGGGAGAACTTCTGTGCTGGAGACACCCTTATGAGGCAAGACTTGCTTCAATGGGGATTTGGTGCTCACTGAGTCTGCCCCCTGAGTGTGTCCCTTATGGATCTGAGGAGTTGTAATCTGGATGGTCCCACTCTGACCCCTGGGTACACTGGCTCTTGGATCTTCAAGAGGTGCTAATTTAGTCTCTGCCTGAGGCCACCCAGCTGGAGCTATGGAGAGATCTGCAGATTTCTCTTCTTTGTTTGAGTTTTGGAGGTGCCCAGATGAGGCCCAGCTGTGAAGCAATGCAAGATGCTGCAGGGCCTTGGGCCTTCTTTTGGATGTTTTCAGTCTCACTTACTCAGCTGCAGTTTGTTAGGTAAGTTTAGTTTTCAAAGGACCAGGCCATTCTTATGCAAAAGCCTCTGCACACAGCTGGGGTGGGGCGGAGTCTCGGGGCGGAGTCTCAGGGCGGAGCAAACATCAATGGATTCCCATCATCTCTGTCCTAAGAGGCCCCCAGGTCTCAGTGTCCCGCAGTAATTGCTGCAAGCACCTCTGAGAGAAAGCTGCCCTTGAGTTTCGCCTGCTGCCAGACAGTCCTGTATCTCCCCATATGAGTCTGGGTCCCCAGAGTCTTGCCCATAACTGGAGTTCAGAGTAGTCAGGAGCTTTTGTCGCCCCCCTGCTTGATAAAGCCAGCCATGTGCTTAGTTGCCAGCTCTCTCCGCACGCGTGCCTTGGTACCTCTGCCTTTACATCCGCAGCTCCTCTGAGTCTCAGTGTGCTTTTCTCTCCCTTCTAGTTGTAGAATTTCAACTCGGCCAGCCTTCCTGTGGTTCTGGATGATGTCCGTTTTGTCTTTTAGTTGTAGTTTTGAAGTTGTGTGAGGCAGCAGTTCAGGTGTTTACCTATGCTGCCATCTTGGTTTTTCCCCTCCACTCTTTCTAAAAAAATCAATGGAAAAAATATCCACAGGTGAGGATTAACATTCTCCCCCCCAAAAAACCAACCAACCAAACAAACAAACAAACAAATAAAGGAAGCATAAAAGAGAGTTGATCTTAAAAGTCTTCATCACAAGAAAAAAATTATAACTATATTTGGTAATGAATGTTAACTAAACTTATTGTGGTGATCAAATCATTATGGTGCACACCTAAAATAAATATAATACCTCTTTCTCTTATCATTATGGTGCACACCTAAAATAAATATAATGTTGTATGTCAAATATATCTTAGTAAAACCAATGGGAAGAAAAGGAAGCCTATATCTTTCAAGTCCTGATTGAAGTGTGTGAAATTTGCTTCAAGGGAGCTCTTTAGTTTTGTTTGCTAAGCTGTATTTCATTAAGTTGTAGTGACAAACAATATGTAATTTGCTTGGGGCAATGTTTTAGGCAGGCTGATGAAAGTGGAGGCTAATGAATTCATATAGTCTCCTTCCTCCAGATCCTGTAGCCAGCCTGCATCTCTCCAATTTTAGCTACCAAAGAAGTATTCCTTTTAAAAAACTTTTCATTGCTGACACCAGGGTGGCTCAGTGGATAGAGCATCGGCCTGTGGACTGAAGGGTCCCAGGTTAGATTCCGGTCAAGGGCATGTACCTTGGCTGCGGGCACATCCCCAGTAGGAGGTGTGCAGGAAGCAGCTGATGGATGTTTCTCTGTCATCAATGTTTCTAACTCTCTATCCCTCTCTCTTCCTCTCTGTAAAATATCAATAAAATATATTAAAAAATAAAAAATAAAAAACTTTTCATTGACAAACAGCATACATACATGCAGAAGGTGCACACACATACTAAGTTTGCGCTCAGTTTATTTTCACAGAATAAACACCCCCAAATAACCAATATCCACGTCAAGAAAAGACTATTCCCAGCACCTCAGACACCCCCTTCACATTCCCTCCTGGTCCTTACCTGGTCTCCCTAGTAGGGGAAACCACAATCCCAACTTAAAATAACATTGTTTAGTTTCCCTATTTTTTTTGCTTTTTATATAAACAATTTTACCTTAAGTGTGTTTTGTGTCTGGATTTTTCGGCTCAACGTGATATATATAAAGTGCATGAGTTTCTTGTATATACTTTGGCTCCTTCACCCCTATGTTATTTTATGAATATACAGCAAAGTATTTATCCATTCTACAGTTGGTAGGTTGTTTCCAGATTTGCTTCCCATCTATCTCCCTATCTCGCAAGTGTGCATTATTAAACATGTTTGAAACACTTAAAACATTTACTTACAATCTGATGGCAAATTTGAGTCCATCCCCCTTTGGTTGCCCACACTGCCCATATGTTTTCATTGACTATTCTGGCCTCTCACTCACTTGGCCAGATTTCAAGGGGTGGCTGGTAAAAACTCATTCCCTCAGCTCCTTCACCCTCCCTCTGACCTCCAATGCCTGAATCCCAATTAGTATAACTCCACAAGAACTAAAAGCCATTGGCTTTGGGCCCCTAGGCTGGTTTTGCAATTCTGGAAAGCTAGCCTTCTTTCTATTCCTGCTTTGAGAGGCCTGCCAAACACATATTTTACTTTCCTCTCGTCTCTCCCCGGCCATGTGTTCCACTGTTGCCTCAGCCACTTTGCAAGTTTTGATGTGGTGCTTCAGACGCTGGAGCATGTGTAGGCCATGGCTACTGTGTGACTGCTTCCCAGAGGAAGTGGCTGTAGGGGGTCTGTGATAATAAGATGAGTCCCAGTCTCAGAGCTGTTAGGGTAGGGAAAAATTAGAATTAATGTAATGCCATAGACCCCCAGGGACCTGTGGGTTGGCTCTAAAACTGACAGTCCAGAAGTCTGCTGTCTTGTCATGGGTTGTAGCCTGTGTCTGAATACTAGGCTTTTCCTCACCTTTCTGAAATCTTGTATGTAAACTGATTATATTGCTCCACTTCCCACACCCCTCTAAAGTAAACCTAGTGACAAAACTCTGTCATATTTCTGGAGCAAGAGCCTTCCGACCCAGGAGAGCTGTAGATGTGTTAATTGTCTAGTCACAAAACAATTCAACACCAAAGTGGCCCCAAGGAGGGTGAGGGGTTCTGCCTCGTTCACACTGAGCCTCTGTGCAGGGCGAGCCGCGCATCAGGACTGATGAGAATGAGCCTGTGTCAGAAGCAAAGGGTTAATTTTCTGCCTAATTTTCCCAGTTTGCCCAGGGATACACTTTGGCACCAGCAATGGATGCTCTGGTCTTCATTGCTGCTCCATTAAAGTGCTCCCCCGAAGCCCTATAAAAATTTATTTTGTTTGTGTTTTGGACAAGAAGTCCATTCAGAACAAGAGTTGGCAATTCCTCAGGGGAACTTTACTCTTTGTTTTTAATGATTTTGGAGCCTGGAGATTCAATATTCCTTTCCATCCCATGACTTTAGTTAGAGCTTGCCTGGGAAAGGGCTTGGAGGGTGGAAAGGCAATGACTTATTTTTCTTTCTAGAGTTTCATAATGGATGGCTCAGCAGCATCATAGCCAGACTAAGGGGCCCTGCTTATTCTACACATTGGTTCTGGACAATTTTTGTTTCTTAGCAAGCTTTCTGGAGATTTTCATTGAGCAGATGGTTTGAACTTTGGAGAAGAAAACAAATGTGAGGCTTGAATATAAGGGAAACTGTTCTGCTGAGGTGGAGGGAAGGCTTTTTCTGAAGCCCTGGAGAGAAGTGAAGTGGAAGAGGAAAGGAGAAAGAGGTGGTGTGAGGCTGGAGGATGGCAGGAGACCCAGCTATAGAAGTTTGAATATTTAATTCCAGTTCTTCTCTCTCCTCCAGGATTATGTATCTATATTCTCACCATGGCCTAGTGAGAATACCAGTGGATGGGGCTGACTGTTCTCCCCTACCCTTTGACTTTAGGTTTTCCTTTTTAACTTGATTTGGCCAATGGGATATTAGCAGATATGACATGGGTAGAAGTTTGAAATGCCATTGGGCAGGGATTCTGCTCTGTGTCACACCTTACTTTCAACATGGTAAAAACATGCCTGGGGTATTTGTAGGACCAAGGGCCATGAGGAACACATGAAGAACTGAATCCAACCCACAGCTTGTGCCAAGCCCACCATCCACTGATATGTGACCAGGGAATACATTCTGATGTTGTATAGCACTGTGCTTTGGGATTTACACAGCACCTGTGGCAAGAGCTGACTAATACAGAAATTACTTTACCCTCACGAACCTTTAGTAAAGTCATAAACTCATAAAGTAATTGAGATAAATTATTAAAAAAAGTAGTGAGGAGTTGGGCTTAAGTATGAATTTACAAAGGAGTATGGAGGGAGAACCTAGGGTTTGGAAGAAAGCTTGAGATAAAAGGAGACCATAGGGAGAGCTTGGAACCTCACATGGACATGGAAATTAGAGCTGGGCAAAATTTTACCAGCTCCCTGAGAGGTCTAGTTTAAGTAAAAAAGAACATGCAATTATGGAGACCTAAAAGTCCAAAATTTACAGGTTGGAAACTCAGAAAAGAATTGTAATTGTACTTTAAGTCCTGACAAAATTCTTCTTGCCTGGGGGAGGTTGATGTTTGGTTTATTCAGGCTTCAACTGGTTGGATGAGAACCATCCACATTATGGAGATAATCTGCTTTACTCACAGTGCACCAATTTGAATGTTAATCTCAGGCAAAAACACTCTCACCAAAACATCCAGAATAATGTTTGACTACACATCTGGCCAGTGTGACCCAGCCAACTTGTCACATAAAATGAACCGTCACCATGGGCTTTAATTGTTCCCTGGCCCTGAAAAAAGAAACCCATTTGCTCCTTGTTGGCAAGATAGTAGCCCAATAAGAGGGCTGGCATTTGACTGAGTGCTTTTATTTACTTCTCTATTGTACTCAGTGGAAGTGTTGGGGCTATTGTTGAGGAAATTTTGGATTGGATCTACTGAATTCAGTAAGCTTTGTCACAAATATCATTTCTAATATTCTTACATTTTTCTACTGAGTTATTAGCATACATTCACAATGTGCACATGTCACTACAGCCTGATGAATTCTCACAACGTGACCCAGAATATCATGAGCACCCCAGAAGCTTCTCTCGTGTTCCCTTTTAGCCACCACCTTCTTCCTAGTATAACCAACATCCCTCTAACCACCGATTCATTTTGCCTGTTTGGTATTTTGTGACAGGTGTACTTTTTAAAGATGGCTGCATTAGTATTTTTTATGTCTCTTCTGACAATGTGATGCTGATATTCCTCCACTGATGGGCAGGGTCTCTTTTCCCTCCCTTTAAGTACGTGTGGACCAGTGACTATGGCACAAGGGACACTGTGTGGCTTCTGGAGCTGAGTTATAATAGGCATTCCAACTGCTCCCTGATCCTTTTGAGATGCTCACCCTTGGAGCCCAGTAACATGCAAATCTATGAGCATGTATTCCAACCAGAGCCCCAAATGGAGGTCCCAGCTGACAGCCAGCATCCACTAGCACACAGGTGAGCAAAGAGCCTGCAGATGATGCAGCCTGCAGCTTTCCCCAGGCTCCTCAGCTGCTTCAGAGTGCAGGGGAGATGAGCTGTCTCCTACTGAGCTCTGCTCAAATACAGACTCATAAGCCCAAAATATTGTTGTTTAAACACACAAACTTTTGGAATCATTTGTTTTACAGCAAGAGATTACTAGAACATAATTTACACAGATGGTATGAGTCCTTTACTGACATTCAATATTATGTCTGTGAGATTCTTCCATGTTGTTACATGTAGTTGCACATGTTCCATTTTATTGCGTTCGAGTACATGATTGCATGAACGGCATACAATTTACATGTTCATTGTACTATTGACAGACATTAGTTGTTTCTAGTTCAAGGCTATTAATAAGAGCCAGACATTCTAATACATGCTATTTGGTAAACAAAGCATGTATTTCTGTTGGGTATGTACCTGGAGTTGGAATTGCTGTGTTACAGAGTATGTCTGCGTTCTGTTTTCATAGTTACTGTCAAAAGATGGCTAATTTTTTTCTAAAACAAATATTAAAATAACTTTTGCAAACTTGTTTATGGACTGACATAGAATTCAGGAAGAGAGGTGAGATCAGAGGTGTCCTAGTCATATCTAGAAAAGACTCGAAGTCAGATCTGTTTGATTTATTCATTCTGTAATCCCAGGGCCTAGGAGACTTGTAAGGAACATAAATTTAACAGCATCACTTTGCAGAATGGGAGCTTTCTGGGGGAACATGACATGGAAAAGCCCTTTGTGATCTTCCTCCTGCTGCTTTCCCTTTGACTTATCTGTGAAGACACCAAAGTAAAAATTTGGCGTTGTCTTTATTTTATTTATTTTTATTTTTTAAAAAATATTTGAATCTTTATTGTTCAGTTTATTAATTACAATGTTCCTCTTTTTTCCCCCTATAGCTCCCCTCCACTCAGTACCCATCCTACCCTCTGCCCTTACTCTCCCATTGTCCTCTTCCATAAGTGTATGATTTTTGTCCATTCTCTTGTTGCACCTCCCACACCCCTTTTCTTCCCCAGAATTGTCAGTCCATTCCCTCTCTATGCCCATGATTCTGTTACATTCACCAGTTTATCCTGTTCATCAGATTTTTAATTCATTTGATTTTTAGATTCATTTGTTGATAGATGTGTATTTGTTGTTCATAATTTTTATTTTTACCTTTTTCTTCTTCTTCTTAAAGAATACCTTCCAGCATTTCATGTAATACTGGTTTGGATGTGATGAACTCCTTTAGCTTTTTCTTATCTGCAAAGCACTTTATCTGACCTTCAATTCTAAATGATAGCTTTGCTGGGTAATCTTGGTTGTAGGTTCTTGTTATTCATCACTTTGAATATTTCTTGCCATTCCCATCTGGCCTGCATAGTTTCTGTTGAGAAATCCGCTGACAAGTATGGGTGCTCCCTTGTAGGTAACTAACTTTTTTTCTTTTGATGCTTTTAATATTCTCTCTTTGTCTTTTGCTCTTGGCATTTTAATTATGATGTGTCTTGGTGTGGTCCTCTTTGGATTCCTATAGTTTGGGATTTGGTGTGCTTCCTGGATTTTTAAGTCAATTTCTTTCACCAGGTGGGGGAAGTTTTTGGTCACTATTTCTTCAAATAGGTTTTCAGTATCTTGCTCTCTCTCTTTTTCTGGAACCCCTATAATTCGGATGTTGGTATGCTTGAGGTTGTCCCAGAGGCTCCTTACACTATCTTCAATTTTTTGGATTCTTTTTGCTTCTTGCTTTTCTGGCTGAGTGAATTTTGTTTCTTTGTATTTCAAATCTTTGACTTGATTCTCGTGGACCTCTAGACTGCTTCTGGGTCTTTGTATAATATTTTTTTTTATTTCAGTCAGTGTATGCTTAATTTCTAGTTGGTCCTTTTTCATATCCTTGAAGGTCTTGTTCATATCCTCAAAGGTATCATTAAGTTCATCAGCCTTTTCTAGGAGCCTCTTGAAAAACCTTATAACTGTGGTTTTGAACTCTATGTCCAGTCATTTTTTTCGCCCTCCATTTCTTTCAAATGTGATTTCTTTCCATGTCTCGTCATTTTGGCTGCTTCCCTGAGTTGGTGGATTAGCTTTGTGTGGTAGATGTCCTCTAGGGGACAGTGGCTCAGCCTCCCCAGTTACCTGAGATGGATACTTTTGGTGCAGCCCTTTATGGGTTGCACAGTCTTGTTGTGGTTAAGCCTAGGTTATTGTTGTTAGCACTAGGAGGGTTTGACCTTCAGGCCAATTGGCTGTGAGGATCAGCTATGTTTACACTGTGAGAGCCGTTGTGCTCAGGTTGGATGGGCGGAATCTCTGGGCTGAGCAGGCAGCCTGATTTCCCATCAGCTCTGCCCTATATGGCACCTGGGTCTCTGTGCCTGGCGGTAATGGCTGCACGCACCTCTGAGAGAAAGCTGCCACTGAGCTCTACTCGCTGCTGGACAATTCAGCCTCTCCCCAAATGAGTCTGCACACCCAAAGTCTCACCCAAGGTTGTAAAACAATGCAGACCAGTGGTTTCCTTCCCTTCCTTCCTTCCTTCCTTCCTTCCTTCCTTCCTTCCTTCCTTCCCTCCTTCCTTCCCTCCCTCCTTCCTTCCTTCCTTCCTCCCTTCCTTCCTTCCTCCCTCCTTTCTTTCTTTCTTTCTTTCTTTCTTTCTTTCTTTCTTTCTTTCTTTCTTTCTTTCTTTCTTTCTTTCTTTTCTTTCTCCTGAACAAGAGAGCAAGTCACGAGTCCTCTCTGTGCGCTCGCACACTCCTGCAGTTCCCAAGTTTGCGCGCCCTCTCTGCAAGCTTGTGGACCTCTGCAGCGCCCGAGTTTCAGTGTGCTTCCTCCTTACTGTCCAGTTTCACCTTGTATGAGTTTGGATTCCCCGGACCTATAACTGGGGAATCAGTGCAGTGGGACTCCTTTGTCTCCCTTCCAGTTTGAGAAAACCAGCCGGGTTTGCAGCCGCCTGCCCTTTCTGCTCATGTGAAGCTCTGAACTTCTGATTCCGCGCGTATCCGTAACTCTGTCCTCCACAGCTCCTCTGAGTCACAGTGTCCTTTTATCTTTCCTTCTTGTGGAATGTCCACTCAGCCAGCTTTCCTGTGATTCTGGATGATGTCCGTTCTGTCGTTTAGTTGTAGTTTCAAAATTGTTGTGTGGGGCAGCAGGATAGGTGTTTACCTATGCTGCCATCTTGGTTCTTCTCTCTGAACCTTCTTGGCTTTATCTTTAGAAGCTATCATTGCCATGGTCCAATGAAATTTCTTATAGGTATTCCATATTAAGGAAATTATTAACCACCAGCTTTTCCCTCTGAATATCCCAGTGAAAGTAGGAAAAAGCTAAGTTGCCCTTCTATGTGCCCTTTAGTTTACATTCTAAATGAAAATCAAACCCAACAGGTGTAGAACCCTGAATGCACATTTGAAGTGATTGCAATATAAGGAACCATGACCACGACCACACAGCCCAGGCAAAGACCACCATGTCACGATGGCTGCCTGCCCAGTAACAGATGTGAGGATGCCTGAATCCTTGACTTCAGGAATTATGAAATCTGAAAAAAATGTGCACGTTAGAAGTGCGACAACATAGTACTTTGAATATCACCCCAGCCCCAAACCTATCTATGAGGGCAACTTACCTATGTATTTGCACTGAATGTGCTGACTTTTAACCTCAGCTTAGATAATTAAAAATTAACTTGAATATGATTTCTGATTTCTGTTAAGAACTTGGAATAAGTATTAGACCTTCTTATGGTCTCAATGTCAGAATTTTCAGATAGTCAGATGGATATTTTCTGAGAGGTAACAGGAAAAAGTGTTCCTTGTCTCATATCATTCCCATGTCAGAGAGCCCCTGCATGCTCCTAGCAGGGTCTGTACCTTCAGGAATGAGGTCTTGGATATTTGGGTCTGCACATCCCTTCTGGGGCTAAGATGCCCATGGAAGCTGCTGAGACATCTGAGATGTGGATGAAGCAGAGGGAAGAACCTGGGAGAGAAAGAGAGAGAGAGAGAGAGAGAGAGAGAGAGAGAGAGAGAGAGAGAGAGAGAGAGAGAGAGAGAGACACCGAGAAGAAAGAAGCAATGAGAAAGGAGAGTAGGAAGATGTGAAAGAGGACAGAAAGCGACACCTCATAAAGATTGGTCAGCACCTCAGTGCATCTCAGTGGGTTGCTCTCATGTACTTTGGGTATATTTCACAAAATAATGAACTTGAAGGGTTCTTGTGAGCCTCAATTTCCTCATCTATAAAACAATCCCATTTTATTATCATCTACCTTCTTATGTTATTATGAGAATTCATCGAGATGATAGTTATAAGGTCCTTACTAGATGTACCAGTTAATAATGTGGATTTTTAATAGATAGTTATACATATGTTAATATATGTGCGATTTGATATGTACGTTATTTTGTTGTATTGACAGCAAGCTTCAAAACTTCATATGTCAAATTTGCTGAAGGTGTTAACATCATATTTTTACACATAAAAATGCCAAATTTTGTGCCAAAAAAGAGCATTTGAGAGACGTTTTAATTCATTATTTTGAAGAAAAAGTTATCTCAAACTTTGGGAAGCTTATGGTGAACATGTTCCATCTCAAGATACTTGTGAATGCTGGTTTGAATGCTTTCAAAGTGATGATTTTGATATGAAAGACAAAGAACGGCCAGATCAACCAAAAAAGTTTGAAGATCAACAAGTATTATTAGATGAAGATGCATGTCAAACTAAAAAAAAACTTGCAGAAAGATTAAATATTGCTCAGCAAACAATTTCGGTTTGTTTACAATGGGAAAGATTTTAAAGGAAGACAAATGGGTGCCACATCAACGAAAGACAAATGGAAAACCAAAAAGTCATCAATAAAATGTTGCTTCAATGGCACGAAAGTCTTTTTTTGCATTGAATTGTGACTGGCGATGAAAAGTGGATTTATTTTGAGAATTCCAAATGCACAAAATCATGGGTTAATTCAGGTCAACCATCAACATTGACTGCAAGGCCAAATCGCTTGGGAAAGAAGACAATGCTCTGCGATTGGTGGGATCAGGAAGGTCTGGTGTATTATGAGCTTCTAAAACCAGGTGAAACTTTTAATACTGTTTGCTACTGACAACAAATAATCAATTTGAACCACACTTTGATCATGAAATGACCAGAATGTTCCAGAAGACATGGCAAAGTAATTTTGCTTCATGACAACACACCATCACACACTTCAAATCCAGTTAAAGACATGTTAAAAGATCTTGCCTGGGAAGTATTAACCTACCCGCTGTGTTCACCAGACCTTGCTCCTTCAGATTGCCACTTGTACTGATCGATGCCTCACGCGCTTTCTGAGCAGCAGTTCAGGATGTATGAAGAAGTGGAAAATTGGGTCTCTGAATGGTTTGCCTCAAAACAAGAAAAGTTCTACTGGAGCTGTATCCACAAATTATCTGAAAGATGGGGGAAATGTGTAGGTAGCAATGGACATTACTTTAAATAAAGCACTTTTGATGTTTCTCTTGAAATTATCATGTTTTCTTTGATTACAGAATCCATCATTATTAACTGGTATACCTAGTATATCAGCACCTGAAGTAGAAGGGTGGTAAATGCTTCATTAATGTAGTGAATGTTAAAATTCTACACAGATAGTGATCTAGATGGTAAATAAATCTTCATCTGATCAACAAATAACATTTTCCTCTAGAAAATATATTCACTTATATTTTTCAATATTACTGTACAATGTAATTGTTGCAAATACGGAGATATATGAGACATTCTGGGATCCTGTAGAACCCCAGAGCAGGGCTCGGGCCACCATTTGCCATGGGCAGTGGAGCCTATTGGTCAGAAGCTTATGCTCTGCTGGGGTTCTAATCCCAGCTCTGCCACTTGCCAGCTGCATGATTTTGGGTGAGTTGCATGCCTCTCTGAGCATTAGTTTCTCATCTGTAAAAGGAAAATGATAACAGTACCCATTAAATAGAGTTGTAAAAGCTAAATATGGTTAGATAGGTGAAAACTTGGGCAGGTCTGGGTACATAGCTAGTACTCAATACTTAGCCATTACATTTGCAGTGGAGGGATAGGTTGAAGTTATGTTCATAGGGAACTCTGGTTAAGTGAATGCTGAAAACCATTTATTCCACGCCAAACCAAAAGGGATGTAATGTGGACTAATGAAGCTTCCCTATCTCGCAAAGTCAACCCACATTGCTGATGGCATGTATCAGGATGAGACAGGGGACACATGGCTCATCTTGGGGAAGTTGTAATGAGCACTGAACACAGTTGTCAGGCAGTGGGAGGCAAGCCCTCATGTCAGGATTTGGTCAACAGAGGGCAGCATCTTCTGAAAGATTTGCATCGGGCAAAAGATGAATGTGTTCTGGTTTCCCAAGGTCTGTGTCACCCCAGCAGAGTGTTGCCTAGTTACTTTTATTTCCTTATCTGTCTTATCAAGGGATCATTTATATTTCTTTTGAAGAATGGTTGGTTGCTCCCTCCTAGTGTCCTGGTAGCCCCATTCCTATCAGGGAACCAAGAGGGACCTCCAGGTTGTGAGAAAGTAGGAGAGACTCCCATGAAGGAAGGACCTGGGCGTCTGCAGTTGGGTTCTGACTCAGAAGCCACTACCACAGGCTCCACTGTCCATGTGAGATCTCAAGGTCAAGGTGGAGGGAGTGGCTAGGACTGGCCTGCTGCACACAGTAGACCTACAGATGCCCAAAGGGCTTCTCATTGGCTGCCCAGCATTTGCACCCCCTCCTGTCTTTGTCTGGAGAATGTCCCTGCTTATTTCTCTTGGTGGAATACAGAACTTACCTCCCAAATATAGTGGTTTAAAAAATATGGGATGCTAGTGTTGTCATCCTCCTTTGTAGGCAGGGTGCAGACATATGCCTTAGCCAGTCAGCTCAGAGCCACCGTCTCCATGTTCAGACTTTCTTGAAATGTGACTTTGCACCTCCTCCCATTGAAAACCGGGTCTATTTCCAAACCCTTGCACCTGTTTGACTTGCTTTAGTCAATAGAATGAATGAAAGATGATAGTGGGCCAGTTGTGGGCCTGTGCCTTAAGAGGCTATGCATGCCTCTGCTTGCTTCTTCCAAACCTCTGCCTCCACCTAGTGATAAGCCAGGGCTGGGGAAGGAGAGGTCTAATGCCCTGAACCAAGATGTCCCAGTAGAGGCCCATACACCTGACAGAGCCCAGAAAAAATCAGCACAGCCCCTTTGCATTTGGCTGTGGAAACATGAAGGCATCCAGTTGAGATGAGAAGACCTGCCAGCTGAGACGAGCCTACGTTTCTGACCCACAGAATTGTGAGATAAATAAATTATCATTTAGGGACTTTTTCTTCAGAGCTATATCCAATGGATACACTGACCTTTGGGAGGCCTAGCAATAGCTCCTAAGGGCATGGTGGGTGAGTGGCCATTTGGGTCACATTGGGCTGTTCACAAGCTATCCCATCACTAACCTCATTTTTTGTTAGGAAGGGCTGAAGAAAACCTGTTTGCTATTGAGCTTAACAAGAAAAAGAGGGAAGTAGCCAAGCAGTTGCTTCTGTCCTCAGAAGCGGACATTTGTAGTTTCTCTGGTACCAGTCCTCTCTCTACTCTGACCTGACTCCTCTGCTGCTTTTTCTATAGAAGCAGCTGCTCCTAGCTTCTGCTGTGTCTGTATCTTCAATGTTGTTTCACAAAAGGTGACTGCAGAAGCAAAGCATTCCCATCTCTTGCCTGTTCAGCTGGCTTCTGAGCCACCAGGAAGCAGGGGGAACCCGCCTCCTTGTTGCTCTAAATGAGAAATTAGCAAACACAGTACAAAAAACTTGCCCCAAATTGGAAGGATTAACACAAGGACATGAGATGGATTGAACAACAACAAAAAACAACACCAAACCATAATCAGGAACAATGGCAGGTGATGAATGAAGGGAAATGAGAACTCCCTGGGTGGTACTCAGAGCCCAGTCTGGCTGTTCCTTCCCCCATAGAACCCTCTCCTCTAGGCTTCCAAGATGATGTTGTTTATCATACACTTCCTCGCACTGCTCCCAGACATAGGGCTGGGTGAGCTCTCAGGGGCAGCAAACCCCCTGGGCTCTGGGCAGCGCAGACCCATAGGTTTTTTAAAGCAAAGGATGTTGCAAACCCAGGATGACTCCTGACTGGCTCACACCTTCTCTCCTAGATGACTTGATTGCTTTTGGAATCCCTACATGCTTTAACTACAAGGTAACCTTAGTGTGAATTCAGGGCAGGGGAATAACGTGGGTAGGTGTGCTTCTGTTATCTGTCAGGTTGGAGAACTAACAGACTTGTTTTAACCTCAACCTCAAGTTAGAACTAAACTCCTCAAGAGGCAATTTCTTATGGACTGATAGCAGTTTTGGGGTGGTCTGGTTTCTTGCAGATCTGCGTGACTTGCTTTGGGTGGCCATGACTATGGTCAAATGATACAAGTGAGATATCGATGGGTATGCAAAAGCTTTGAGATATACTCAAATTACTTTCCAGAAAGGTTGATAACATCTGGCTCCCCTAAATATGTGTGAGAGAGCCCATTTATCCAGGTCTTCATTCAGCACTGAGATCATCATGAAAACGATGGGTAGGAAATGGTACATTATACTGATTGCATTCTTTGATTACCAGAGAGAATATATTACATTTGATTTTTGTGTTTCTTCTTTTGTACATTGCTTAAGGCTTTTTTAAAAGTTATTTGTCCTTTTATCTTTTGTGGTTTTAAAAACTAATTTTTAAAGAATCAAATGTGTTAACTATGATTTAAACAATGTTTTTATTGATTTCAGAGAAGAAGGGAGAGGAAGAGAGAAGTAGGAACATCAATGATGACAGAATCATTGGTTGGCTGCCTCCTGCACACTCCGCACTGGAGATCGAACTTGCCACTTGGGCATGTCGCCTTGATCAGAGTCAACCTGCGCTTTATCCACTGAGCCAAACCAGCTAGGGCTTAGCTATGATTTCTATATTGCAGGCTATCTACCTGCAGGCAGCACCAATGAAAAGGAAACTTGTTAAATCAGTTATCTTGCAATATTAAAGCATCAAACAATTGTTTCTCCCATGTGTCACATATCTTTTCTCTTTGGTTGCATTTGACATTTAGTAGCAGCTTTGTGTGTATGGGGTATGTTTTTGCCATTCAAAAAACTTAAATTTGGCATAATTAGATTGATCTCTTCCTTTGCAGTTTTTTCTTTCAGTGCATCGATAAAAATCCTCTACCTAACATTATACAGATTTCTACTAATTCTACTGTAGTTTTTTTTCTTATAGCTAACTCTTGAAGGCAGTTGGAATTTATTGTCACTTTAATTCTAAAAAATAGCATTTATTTATTTTTAAAATAATCTCCTTACTGATTAAGGTAATATATATATGTCCTCATCCCCCATTACCCCTTCCAACTCCCCTCTCCCCACTCAAGCCCTCATTCCTCCCCCCGCCCCCCGAGTCTGTGTCCACTGGTTAGGCTTATATGCATGCATACAAATCCTTTGATTGCTCTCTTCCCCTTACCCCCACCTTCCCCTACCTTCTCTATGAGGTCTGACAGTCAATACTTCTGTGTCTCTGGATCTGTTTTTGTTCATCAGTTTATATTGTTCATTATATTCCATAACTACAAGGAATATAATAAGATCATGTGATACTTATCTTTCTTTGACTGGCTTATTTCACTTAGCATATGCTCTTCAGTTCTATCCATGCTCTAGTTTAAAGCAGCCACCTTTTCCTTTTTTTCCTTCTTCTTCCTCTTCTTAAAGAATACCTTTCAGCATTTCATATAATACTGGTTTTGTTTTGATGAACTCCTTTAGCTTCTTATCTGTGAAGCTCTTTATCTGACCTTCAATTCTGAATGATAACTCTGCTGGGTAGAGTAATCTTGGTTGTAGGTTCTTGCTGTTTATCACTTTGAAAATTTCTTGCCACTCCCATCTGGCCTGCATAGTTTCTTTTGAGAAATCAGCTGACAATCTTATGGGTGCTCCCTTGTAGGTAATTAAGTGTTTTAAGTGTTTTTCTCTTGCTGCTTTTAATATTCTCTCTTTGTCTTTTGCTCTTGGCATTTTAATTATGATGTGTCTTGGTGTGGTCCTCTTTGGATTCCTTTTGTTTGGGGTTCTGTGCACTTCTTGGACTTGTAAGTCAATTTCTTTCACCAGGTGGAGAAGTTTCCAGTCATTCTTTCTTCAAATAGGTTTTCAGTATCTTGCTCTCTCTCTTCTTCTGGCACCCCCATAATTCTAATGTTGGTACGCTTGAAGTTGTCCCAGAGGCTCCTTACACTATCCTCATTTCTTTGGATTCTTTTTTCTTTTTCCTTTTCTGGTTGAGTGTTTTTTGCCTCTTGGTATTTCAAACCTTTAACTTGATTCTTGCATTCCTCTAGTCTGCTGTTGTGTCTCTGTATAATATTTTTTATTTCAGTCAGTGTATGTTTAATCTCTAGTTGGTCTTTTTTTATATCCTCAAGGGTCTTGCTGAATTTATTGGCCTTTTCTAGGAACTCTTGAAAAACCCCTATAACTGTGGTTTTGAACTCTATATTGAGTCATTTGTTTTCCTCCATTTCTTTCATTTTTGATATGTTTCTTTGTCTCCACATTTTCACTGCTTCCCTGAGTTGGTAGGGTAGCTTTGTGTACTAGGTGTTTCAGCCTCCACTGTTACCTGAGTTGGATACTCTTGGTGCACCCCTTTGTGGACTGTGTGTACAACCTTGTTTTAGTTAAGTCTTGATTGTTATTGGTATCACTGGGAGGAATGGACCTCCAGGCCAATTAGCCATGAGGATCAGCTGTGTCTATGCTGGGAGACACCCTTATGTGACAAGATTGCAAAATTGCAAAAGCCTCTCTGCTCAACTTGGATGTGGCTGAGTTGGGGGTGGGGCAATGGGGATGGGGCAATGAAATAAAATGGCACTAAAAAAAAGTTTAAATAGTAGTAGAAATAAAATTGATTCTTTAATTTGTGTTACACAAGAGTCAATTTGTGATTCAGCCCCTGGGTGGCAGTGTTTCTGGATTGACCTCTGGATCTATTGGTCCTCTCTAGCCTGAACTAAAATCCCACTATGCTTATGGTATTTGATACTGATTTGTGGGAATAGGCTGCCCCAGAGCTGCCTCTCTAATGGTGAGCACCTGTTCTGATCCCCAGCCTCAGAAAAACAGCTCACCCTTGCGGTCTCCCAGATTATCCCCTAGCAGGGGATCCCACGTTCCTGATTCAGCACTGAGAAACTCTGGGAACGGAAAAACGCAAGCGTGCGAACTCAAGTCCTGCTCGTGTGTCTACGTGAAACCCCTTTCCCCCTTGTGTTTGGCAGCCCGCACCCTCCCAAAATTGTTAGGCTGGCCTTCTCCGTCAGGTCTAAATGGGTTGTTTTCTTGTCTCCCCTCTGCCACCAGCTCCAAGGGCTCTTTTCCATGTTTACCAGCTCCAACAGCCACGGACTTTTCCTCTATTCCCCCTCCCCACCCCCGCCCCCAGCTTCGAATCTTCCTGCTTTGCCAGCTCCCTCAACCTCAGGGGAAATCTGACCTTTCTGTGGCAGAGCGCAGGGCTCCTCGGAATCCGCTTCTGCACCAACTAGGAACCAATGTTCTGGGGGTCTCAGCTGCCCAGTGGGTACTGCAGCTGTAAAATTTTCAGGCTCTTCCCCTTCAAGATGGTGCAGTCCGCCTCTGTTCCAGTGGCTCCGCGAGAGAACCCAGCCGCGCCGGGGCCGCTCTGTTAGGGGAGGCAAATCTAGCAGTCCCCCTCCTTCTCCCGAAGCCCAGCTGTCCCCCAACTCGCCAATAAACACTCTCCATGCGACCCTCAGCTGCTCTCTCTGTCTGTCCTGGGACACAAATGATTACGCATCCTTCTGTTCCACCGCCATCTTTTTTTTCTCATAGAGTTGCATATATCCTTTCTGATTGGTATTCCTAGTTTCTTGGGATATAGTCCTAGAAGTGGGATTACTGGTTTTTATCAAAAGAGGCGATGGCCATGAATATTCCCCCTCCCCTCGTTTCTCCTCTTTTAGCACCAGAGCACAACAGCCACAGGTGCTGAGACAGGACTGACTGCTGCAGGGATTTAAACAATATCATAGTCTCTTGCAGGCTTTAGGAGCAACATGCCTGTTTGGGATTTTCTGCAGAAACATTGCTGCTGATTTCTTTATGTGTGTGTTTTTGTGTCCCTGCTGTTTCACTTTATTGGATGAAGATGGGGTTGGCGATGGTATCATCATGTCTGGGGTGTAAATGAAAATAAAGCATATTCTGGGAACAGGTCCCTGCTTTGAGAATCAACTGTCTCATCAGAGAGCAGTTAAAAAAATCCTTCTGGCTCAGCTGGTGTTGCTCAGTGGTTGAGCATCGACCTATGAACCAGGGGTTCATGGTTCACTTCCCAGTCAGGGCATGTGCCCAGATTGCAGGTTTGTTCCTTAGGAGGGGTCATGCAAGAGGCAGCCGATCAATGGTTCTCTTTCATCATTGATGTTCCTACCTCTCTCTTCCTCTCCCTTCCTCTCTGAAACAAATAAAAATATATTTAAAAAATACATTTCTGAATAAATCAGAATAAGGAAGGTGAGGTTTCTTCATGTCGGTTGACCAGGTGACAGAAGTGGATATAGTCGTTGACTGTGCTGCCCAAGACCTACTATTTAGGGTTTACTTACAGCTTCAAAGGATATAACTGGAAAGTGAGCATCATATCAAGAAGTAATGGCTTTATAAAGAACAAAAGGTCCTACTGGTTTCCTCTGGCTGCTGTGAAAAATCATCACAGCTGTAGTGACTTAATCCCAGTTTATTCCCTGATAGTCCTGGAGGTCACATGTCTGAAAGCAGTCCCACTGGGTAATGTCCAGGTGGCAGCAGGGCTTATTCCTTCTGGAGGCTCTGAGGGAGAATCTGTTTTCTTGCTTTCCCAGCTTCTGGAGGCAGCCTATACTCCTTGGTTTGTGGGCCCTTCCTCCACTGTCAAAGGGCATCGCTGCACTCTCTGCTTCTACCATGACATCATCTTCTCTGACTCTGACCCTCCTGCCTTCCTCTTACAAGGACCATTATAATTACCCAGATAGCCCAGGATAAACTCCCTATCTCAAGGTCCTTAACTTAATCACATCTGCCAAGTCCCTTTTGCCCTGTAAGGTTTTGAGGATGAGGATGTGGACATATGTGGAGTTCATTGTGAAGCCTCTCTAAGGTCACTTGATTAGCCTTTTGGAAATTAAGTTCTGCATTTGGTCGAGGCCAACAGCTCCAAATACACCATTTCTCCTGGGTCTTTGAACTTGACAATGTGTTTCCTAATTTATGAGAGGAAACTTGGAGCTGTCGGCCCCAGAGTAATGCTCCTTGCAGCTCCTAAAAGGCCAAGCACATTACAAGCCAATATTGATGGAGGTGGAGGACATGTACACAAGCAGATTGCTTCATCGGGTAGCATGTCCAGAAGAATGTTTATAGAAAACAAGCTCCCAAATGTCAATTGAGTTACAGATCATGGAGAGAGAAATGGAAAACAGGGCACATAAAAGGTAGTCAAAGGGAAGCAGCCAGATGGATCTCCCAGAGCTTCTGGGGAAGACTTGCTGCTTCTCCTATGACACAGCTGTGGGGTTTTCAGGGGTCCCAGCCAGTTGGTTTTCTCTCCCAGCTTCAGAGCACCAGAGTATCTTCTTGCATTCTGCCACTTGCTCCACTGTCTGCAAATGTGTAGGAGGTTTTGCATGAGCCATGTTAGAGGGAATTTCACAGCTGTTTGTGCTTAGTTTAGAGTCAGCAGACCAGAGGACAGCACAACTGGGTCTTTCCAGTCCACTGATGTTTAGGGTATGGCAGAATGGATGGGACAGAATGGATCTGCTTCCTTGATACGGCAGACCTGGGGGACCTGCTATTTCAGGATAGGGCTGAGAAAGCCCA
This sequence comes from Antrozous pallidus, assembly GCA_027563665.1. Taxonomy (NCBI): domain Eukaryota; kingdom Metazoa; phylum Chordata; class Mammalia; order Chiroptera; family Vespertilionidae; genus Antrozous; species Antrozous pallidus. The sequence goes on along the minus strand of CM050518.1, from coordinate 17,774,784 downwards.
TACTCTGACCTAACAAATGAAAATAAAAAATGTGCAGCCACTATGGAAAATAGTATGAAGGTTCCTCAAAAATTAAAATGAAATTACCATATAATCTAGCAATTCCACTTCTGGGTATATACTCAAGGAAATGAAATCACTATCTCAAGGAGACATCTGCACCCCCATATTCAGAGAAGCATGATTTATAACATGCTAGACATGTTTGACTGACAGATGAATAGATAAAGAAAGTGTTCCATGTACGTACAATGAAACACGTTCAGCAATAAAAAGGAATGAAAGTGTGATACACAATACAACATGGATGAACCCTGAAGTCACTATTCTAGGTGAAACAAGGCAGAGAAAGAAAAATACCTTATGATATCACTTATATGTGAAATCTAAAAAACAACAACAAAAGCCAAAACCCAAATACCCAAACTCATAAGTGCACACAATAGATTGGTGTTTGCCAGAGATGGGGGGTGGTAGGAAGTGTGTGAAGTGGGTAAAGGTGGTCACAATTTCAAATTTCCAATGATAAAATAAACAAGGCATGGAAATGTAAGCATGGTGACTATAGCTCATTATGCTATGTTACATATTAAGAAAGTAAATCTTAAAAGTCATAAGAAAAATAAATTTTTATAATTTTGTATAGTGGTTGTAGACAATGTGGCAATCATTTTGCAATATATACGTATATTGAATCATTATGTTGTACACCTGAAACTAATATAATGTTATATGTCAATTATATCTCAATAAAAAAAGAAATGTGGCAGAAAGTAAAGCCTCAAGATCTTGAAAATCACAGCTCCATTTGGGGCATCCTATCTAATAAAAGAGTAATATGTAAATTGACCATCACTCCAACACACAAGATGGCCACCCCATGTAGTCAAAGATGGCCGCCCCCATGTGGACACAAGATGGCCACCAAAAGATGGTTGGCAGTGGAGGTCAGTTGTGGGGGGGGGGACCTATGTCCACAGGGGAGGGCAGTTGGGGCCAACCAAGCCAGCAGGGGAGGGTAGATGGAGGGAACCAGGCTACAGGGGAGGGCAGTTCAGGGGGACCAGGCTTGCAGGGGAGAGCAGTTGGGGGCAACCAGGCCAGCAGGGGAGGATAGTTAGGGGCAACCAGGCTAGCAAGGGAGGGAAGTTAGGGGTGACCAGGCCAGCAGGGGAGGGCAATTAGGGACAATAAGGCCAGCAGGGGAGCAGTTAGGCATCGATCAAGCTGGCAGGGGAGTGGTTAGGGGGTGATCAGGCTGGCAGGCAGAAGCGGTTAGGGGCAACCAGGCAGGCAGGCAGGTGAGTCCTGGGTTGTGAGAGGGATGGCCCACTGCCTGTTTAGGCCCCATCCCATGGGATCAGGCCTAAACAGGCAGTCAGACATCCCTTGAGGGTTCCCGGATTAGAGAGGGTGCAGGTGGGCTGAGGGACACACACCCCATCCCTGTGCACAAATTTTGTGCACTGGGCCTCTAGTAAAAGAAGAAAATTCTGGCAAAATGACTAAAGATGACTGAGTGGGTGTTTTCACCTGTTGTTTCATGCCCTCCCCCTTTTGATTATTCAGGTGGTCATAAATGAACATGAGGCATAAGGAGAATATTACTTTCTAAGTAGGCAGTGTGGGAGAGTGAAAGCCTAGATCTGAATTCTGGTCTGAATCTCCCTTAGGAAGACCCCAAGCCTGCAAGGACTGACTATCCTATCTAATAAAAGAGTAATATGCAAATTTGACTGTACCTTCGCTATGCTACCAGCCAATCAGGAGTGGGGGTGGGGCTGAGCAGTGAGAGGGACAGGGTCGAGTGGTGCGAGGCAGGGGGGCGGGGCCGGGCCTGACAGTGATGGCGGCCCCCCTGATCGATCGCAACAGTCCAGTGGCTGGCCTACAGCCTGATACTGCCTGCTATGTCCAGGCAGCGGCAATAGGGACTGTGCAGTTCCAGCAGGCACCTCCTGATGTCGTCCATTGGGTCCAGGTGATTGGTATGGGACAGGCAGCATAGATAGTGCCTGACATTTCCCGTGGGCTCCAGGTGGCATTGGGACAAGGAAGGCTCTGGGGACAGCACCTGATATTGCCCACAGAGTCCTGGCATTGATTGGGATCAGACAGGAGGTATGGACAGCACCTGATGCCCCCCGCGGAGTCTAGGCGGCAATTGGAACTGGGCAGTTCCAGCAGGCAGTGCCTAACGCTGCCTGTGGGGTCCAGGTGGCGATCAGGACTGGGCAGTTCCAGCAGAAAGCTCCTGAAGCTGTCTGAGGGGTCCAGGTGGCGATTGGGACGGGGCAGTTCCAGCAGGCAGCTCCTGATGTTGCCCCTGGGGTCCAAGCAGTGATCGGGATCGGGCAGGCGGCAGCATGGACAGTGCCTGAGGTTGCTGGGGGGTCCATAGGCAGGGGTGGCCCGGGTCTCCAGGATAACTGTCTGCCCCTGGGCCGCCTGAGGACACTGGTAGAGCAGGCCTGGGTTGAATATTTTAATGCAAATGGGATGCCTGTGTCCTGCCTCACCCTGCCCTGTCCCTGGAGAGGAGAGGGAAGTGGGCAGTTAGGAGGCACCTGGGCTCCAAAGTGTCTTGGAACAATCTGCAGGTATGCTACCAGGAAGAGGTGCTGAATCATGAGGATGCAGAGGGCTGGCTGATGGAGGTGAGCAAAGGTGCAGATGAGGCAGTTCTTGCAGGCTCTGAGGTAGAAAAGTGCATCTATAGCTTGATGGACAAAATCATCTTTCTGAAGAAGGTGCACGACAAGGAGATCGCCAAGCTGCAGGTGCAGATCCAGTATGCTCACATCTCCATGGTGATGGACGTGTTCTCCAAGTCCGACCTCTCTGCTATGCTAAGGACATCTGTGCCCACTACAAGAAGCTGGCTGCCAAGAACATGCAGAATGCCTAAGAATGGTACAAGAGCTGCTTCACCATGCTGACTGAGAGCTCTGCTAAGAACATCTATGCAGTACAGGCCAGCGACTGCTCAAGGCCAAGACCCTGGAGATGGAAACATGCCGGGGCATGAACGAAGCACTGGGAAAGCAGCTGCAAGAGCTGGAGGATAAGCAGAACTCCAATGTTAGTGCTATGCAGGACATGATCAACATTAGAAAATGAGTTGAGAACTACTCATTTCAAGAGTGAAATGGCATGGTATTTAAAAGAATACCAGGACCTCCTCAATGTGAAGATGGCTTTGGACATTGACATTGCAGCTTACAGAAAACTCTTGAAAGGTGAGGAGACTCTACTCAGTTTCACCAGCGTGGGAAGCATAGTTAGAGGTTACTCTCAGAGTTCCCAGGCCTACGATGGTTTACAGACTAGCTCCTACTTGATGTCTGCTAGCTCCTTCCCTTCTTAATACCCCTGTCACTTCCAGGAGGAGCAGACTGAGGTGGAGGAGACCACTGAGGCTGCAAAAGCCAAGGAAACTAAGGATGAACCCCCTTCTGAAGGAGAATCTGAAGAGGAGGAGAAGGAAGAGGCTGAGGAAGAGAAAGGAGAGGATGAGGAAGAAGGTGCCAAGAAAGAATTTGAGGATGCAAAGGAGAAAGGAGGTAAAGGTGAAGGAGAAGCTGCCCAAAGAGATGAAGGTGCTGGGGAGGAGCAAGCAACCAAGAAGAAAGATTGAGCCCCCTTTCCTTAATTATTTCAGGAATAATCCTCCCAATAATCAACCCCATCACCAGCCAAGCAGTTGAGTCCCTGATAGTATATGAATTAAAGTTGGACATTAAATGTTATGCTATGACTTTTCTCCTTATACAGAGTGTCAGTTTGCTTGCAGAGTGGCTTCTTGGCTTGCTGCCAGCCTGTGCATGGTCCACGCTTATGAGTTCAGGATCTATGACAATGTGAATAATTCAGATGTTTACAATAAAATCACATGAATACATGAATTCACTAATGTTAATGTTAAAATTAATGGAAAAAATAGTCCTTTGAATCTTTGGTAGTTAGAAATTAAAGACCTCAAATTATGTGCAATAAACAGTAAATAAAGTTACACGGAATGGCAAAACAAACAAACAAACAAACAAACAAACAAACAAAAAACATTAGGGGCCAGGAAATGTTCAAAGACCTCAGAACTATTCCCAGATCAGGAAGGGAAGTTACAGGGTGTATATTATGCCAAAAATACTGTATTTTCTACTACTTACAACATATATAATGTAATGTATTAGATGCCTTCCTATCTCATGAAGTACGTATTCTCATAGGTAATACTGGTAGATATGTTATAGTTATAGCAGTATGTCAAATCCTATCTATATTAATAAAAGGATAATATGCTAATTCGGCCATGAAACATTCCAGATGTCCTTCCGGACAAAGCCATGGTGGGGGGGGGGGGCAATGCAGAGGCAATTACGGGTGATCAGGCCAGGAGGGGAGGGCAGTTGGGGGTAATCAGGCTGGCAGGGGGGTGTAGTTGGGGGCAAGCAGGCCAGCAGGCAGAGTGGTTAGGGGAGATCAAGCAGGCAGGCAGGTGAGCAGTTAGGAGCCAGTAATCCCGGATTGCGAGGGGGTTGTCCGACTACCAGTTTAGGCCCGATCCCATAGGGGTCCCAGATTAAAGAGGATACAGGCCAGGCTAAGGGACACCTCCTCCCCCATGCATGAATTTTGTGCACTGGGCCACTAGTCTGTAAAATAAAAGCTTTCTCTAAATCAGTGATTTTCAATATTTTGGGGTATCAGGATCTCCTTCAGTTGTACTTTTTAATGGAAAAATTTATAAAACCAGGATGGCCTGCTTGTGTCCTACCAAAAGCAGATACTTTGAGATAAGGGCTTGAACGCTGGGAGTTTATTTGGGAGGTAATTCCAAGGAATGTGAGGGAGTGGGGAAATGAAAAGAGAGAAGCCAATGAAGTGAGTGTTTATGAGCAGGGTTGCTCTGCGAGCAATAAGGGCTTCATTCCACTGAAGACCCCAGGAGAACTGCTTCTCAAAGGTGGCTACATGAACAGACAGCATGGACATCACCTGGGACATTGTTAGAAACGCAAATTCTCAAGACCTACTTCTTAGTACCCACCCCAGACCTACTTATGGGAAGCTTGCTCTGGTGGTGAGCTCAGCAATTCATGTTTTTCTAGCCTTGCAGGTGATTCTTTGGCACACTGAAGTTTGAGAACCTCTGGTATAGAACATGCCACAGAATTACCCTTTGAGAGGTTGTGGGATGGTAAAGCTGGAGTGATTGTCCATCTATTCTCTTCTCTTATTGGTTGAGGTTGCTTAGTGACCTGAATTCCTTAGCATCTGGGTTGCCCTGAGTACAGTCTGAGCAAGGTTCCCTGGTGCTGGAGGAAGTTCTTAGAAGGAGAAGCTGGAACACATGTATACAGTACTTCAGGTGGGATGCTGGCAGTGTACACAGAAGCTGTCCACCACATCTGTAGGTCAATTCAAGAGGTTAGCTGAGGGGCTCTGAGGCGGGGCAGCAACAGAGTCTGCTGTATGTGCTAAAAATTCAGTAGCATCTATACATGTTTGCAAATTGAGATGCATTTAGGGTGTGCATGGATACATTCATTAGATTATGGTGAAGGACTAGTTGGATGTGGAGAGCATACTTATATTCTTTGCTTATTTAAATAAGTATAGAGTTTGCACATCCATGGATTTACTTGTCATATGGTGTGAAATGATGTAATTTCGCCTTGTCACTAATATTGTAACTCGTGTGGAAAGACATACATTTTCTTTTTTTTGCTTCAATAAAACTTTATTCTCAAAATCAGGAGGTAAGTTGGATTTGGCCATAGTTTTCAGACACCTGCCTTAGGCTATAAATTTTGCTGCCTGTGACAGAGACCCAAGCTAATGGCATTTAATGGTTTCTTTCTTTCTTTCTTTCTTTCTTTCTTTCTTTCTTTCTTTCTTTCTTTCTTTCTTTCTCTTTCTTTCTTTCTTTCTTTCTTTCTTTCTTTTTAAAAAAATATATTTTATTGATTTTTTACAGAGTGGAAGGGAGAGGGATAGAAAGTCAGAAACATTGATGAGAAAGAAACATCGATCAGCTGCCTCTTGCACACCCCCTACTGGGGATGTGCCCGCAGCCACGGTACATGCCCTTGACCGGAATCGAACCCAGGACCCTTCAGTCCGCAGTCCGATGCTCTATCCACTGAGCCAAACTGGTCTCGGCTGGCTTCTTTCTTTCTTTTTCTTTGGCATTTAATGGCTTATTTCTCTCTTTTTCTTTATATGTCCACTAGAGGCCTGGTGCACAAAATTCATGCATGGCGGGGAGGGGAGGGAAGAAGTGTTCCTCAGCCCAGTCTGCACCCTCTCCAATCTGGGACCACTTGGGGGATGTCTGACCGCCCATTTGGGCCCGGGATTGGGCCTAAATGGGCAGTCGGACATCCCTCTCACAATCCAGGACTGCTGGCTCCCAACTACTTGCCTGCCTGCCTTCCTAATTGCCCCTAACTGCTTCTGCTTGCCATTCTGACCACCCTCTAACTACTCCCCTGCCAGCCTGATTGATGCCTAATTGCTCCCCTGCCAGCCTGTTTGCCCCTAACTAACCCCTTGCAGGCCCAGATCCCCCCAACTGCCCTTCCCTGCAGGCCTGGTCACCCCAACTTCTCTCCTCTGCTGGCCTGGTCCCTCCCAACTGCCCTCCCCTGCTGGACACCTTGTGGTGGCCATCTTGTGTCCACATGGGGGCAGGATCTTTTAAAAAATATATATATTTTATTGATTTTTCACAGAGAGAAAGGGAGAGGGATAGAAAGTCAGAAACATCAATGAGAGAGAAACATCAAAGAGCTGCATCTTGCACACTTCCTACTGGGGGTGTGCCCACAACCAACATACATGCCCTTGACTAGAATTGAACCTGGGACCTTTCAGTCTACAGGCCAACACTCTATCCACTGAGCCAACCTGGTTTCGGCAGGGGTGGGAGGGGGCATGATTTTTGACCACATGGGGGCAGCCATCATGTTTGTTGGAATGATGGTCAGTTTGCATATTACTCTTTTATTAGATAGGATAGAGACCTGCTACATGGGTGGGGGCCAACTGGTTTGCTCTGAAGGGTGTCCCAGATCAGGGTGGGGATTCCCTTGGGGCATGGGTGAGGGGCCTGTGGTGGTTTGCAGGCCAACCATGCCCCCAGTGACCCAAGCTGAGGCCCTGGTATCTGGGATTTATTTATTTTCTATAATTGAAACTTTGTAGCCTGGAGCAGAGCCAAGTCTACTGCTCGCTCATGGAGGGAGCCATTTCTGTTGGGATTTATTTACCTTCTGTAACTGAAACTTTGTAGCCTTAAGCAGAGGCCAGGGCCTACCAGGGCAGGTGGAAAGTTTGGCTTTCTCCATCTCTGGGTGCAACTCAAGCCTCCTGCTTTCTCCAGCTTCGTGGCTCCCATCATTATCTTCTATCACTGAAACTTTATAGCATTGAGTGGAGGCCTGAGCCAGCAAGGGCAGGCAGAAAGCTTGGCTTCCTCCATTGCCAGAGAAACCCAAGCCCCCTTCCTGCTCTCTGTGGCCGGCAACCATCTTGGTTGGGTTTATTTGCATACCTGCTCCTGATTGGCCAGTGGGCATGGCTTGCGGGTGCAGTGGGGGCACAGTCAATTTGCATATTACTCTTTTATTAGATAGGATATATATATTAATTTCATAAATCTTTATTGTTCAATTATTACAATTGTTCCTCTTTTTCCCCCTAAAGCTCCCCTCCACCTGGTTTCCACCTCACCTCTGCCCTTACTCTCCCCCACTGTCCTCATCCATAGGTGAACGATTTTTGTCCAGTCTCTTACCACAGCCCTACACCTTTCCCCCATGAGAATTGTCAGTCCACTCTCTTTCTATGCCCCTGATTCTATTATATTCACCAGTTTATTCTGTTCATCAGATTTTTTATCCACGTGATTTTTAGATTTACTTGTTGATAGGTATGTATTTGTTTTTGTTCATAATTTTTGCCTCCTCCTCCTCCTCCTCCTCCTCCTCCTCCTCCTCCTCCTTCTTTTTCTTCTTCTGCTTCTGCTTCTTTTTAAAGAATACCTTTCAGCATTTCATATAATTCTGGTTTGGTGGTGATTAACTCCTTTAACTTTTTCTTATCTGTGAAGCTCTTTATCTGACCTTTAATTCTGAATGATAGCTTCTCTGGGTAAAGTAATCTTGGTTGTAGGTTCTTGTTATTCATCACTTTTAAAATTTCTTGCCACTCCCATATGGCCTGCATAGTTTCTGTTGAGAAATCAGCTGACAATCTTATGGGTGCTCCCTTGTAGGTAATTAAGTGTTTTTCTCTTGCTGCTTTTAATATTCTCTCTTTGTCTTTTGCTCTTGGCATTTTAATTATGATGTGTCTTGGTATGGTCCTCTTTGGATTTATTTTGCTTGGGGTTCTGTGCACTTCCTGCACTTGTAAGTCTATTTCTTTCACCAGGTGGGGGAATTTTTCAGTCATTATTTCTTCAAATATGTTTTCTTTTCTTTTTAAAAAATATAATTTATTGATTTTTTACAGAGAAGAAGGGAGAGGGATAGAAAGTCAGAAACATCGATGAGAGAGAAACATCGATCAGCTGCCTCTTGCACACCCCCTTCTGAGTCTCAATGTGCTTTCCTATTTCCTTATGGTTGTAGAATTTCCACTCAGCCAGATTTCCTGTGGTTCTGGATGGTGCCTATTTTGTCTTTTAGTTGCAATTTTGATATTGTTGTGCTAGGCAGCAGTTTATGTGTTTACCTATACCACCATCTTGGTTTCTCCCATAAATTTTATGAGAAATGGCTCAAGAGGAAGTCATCAGCTAGTGTTGGTTATGTAGACAAGAGAAAGTGAAAGTTCTCAGTTGGATAAGAGAAACATTATAAGAGAAACTATAGGCAAAGGTGTCAGACTGTAGCTTTTCCAAATGCCCAAGTCTGTTGGACTGTGCCCTTAATGCTTTTCACTTATTCTGCCCATATAATACAGGAATGGGGGTTGGCAGGATCCCAGCTCAATATTCTACCACACAAGGCACAGGTTTTGTCTTAATAGAACTGAAGTACCAAATGGGAAACTGAGGAAAAACCCAGTTTTATGTTGCAAGTCATGTGATAAAGGTTAGGTAAGGATGGTGGACACTGAGTGGTGCATAAAACCCATTCCAATATTACAATCCCAAGACAAAGTGCTATCCTCCCTGTTGCATGATAGGGTGGGAGTTTCATAAGGCTAAATGGTAGTGGGAGTGACCTGAGCAGTGTTCCTATTGCCTCACACCCTTGCCATTCCCTGGACTTCAGCTGCAGCAGTGGGTAGGATTCTCTGGGAAGTTAATGCTAAATCAGAGTTAGGAGTGCAGAGGTTCACTGGGGAGTAACTGCTGAAAAGGAAACAAGCAGAATCAGGTAGGGGCAGTCATCAGAACCAAATGAGGATCTGGAAAAGTCCATACCAGCCAAGCTTGTCCTTTAGAAGAATTCCACACTGGGTGGAAATGTCTAGGCCTTTCCTTGTCTCACTGTCTTGCTCAGTAGCTTCAAGACACTGCTTCAAGAAGAATGTGAGCTTTGCCTGATAGTTAGAGTGGACCCTGAGGAGATAAATCTGGAGGCTATCAGCAAGGACCAGCAACATAATTTGTAGGGCTCAGTGCATAAAGAAAATGGGGCTCCTTGTTCAAAAATCAATACCAATGTAAAGATGGTGACAGCAGAGCATTAAGCCAAGTGTGGAGTCCATCTATCCCTGGGCCCTGTGTGACTGCATGGGTTGCACACCCCGAAACCAGCTATGGCTGCCACTAAGCACATTGAGTGCACTTCTATAGCAGGTCCTGTCTGGAAGAGGATCTGAACAGTGCACCCCCATTCTGTCACAGACCTAACTTTCTTTGAAGCCACAGGTGGTAGCTCAACTTCTCCCTAGGTGTCACCGACAGGTGTGAGGCTATTAACACTAGTGGCAGTCCTCAACCCAGAGAGATAATTCTGAGGTGTGTTCTCTGCAGTTTCCCAGAGGGAACCCTATAAGATTATCACTGAGGGATTCCACAGTGATAATCAGCTCAACATAATGTATTTTATTGGCTTTCCCTTTTTCCCTGTCTCAGTCTCTTCACTCCTTCACTCTGGCTTCTTAGAACAATCTTCCAAATAACCCACCTGAACCCAAGTGCTTTCTCCAGCTCTAAAATACATGTCCTTGAAAAACCAAGATGGCGGCATAGGTAAACACATAAACTGCCACCTCACACAACAATTTCAAAAACACAACTAAAAGACAAAACTGACATAATCCGGAACCACAGGAAAGCTGGCTGACTGGAAATTCTACAACTAACTATAAGGAAAGAGGAATGCACACAGAGAATCAGAGGAGCTGCAAAGCCTAAGGTAGGGAGACAGGTGCTGAGAGGCCATGGCAAAGAGGACGGGGAGGCTGAGTACCTGGCTGGTGTGCTCTAGCAAGAAGGAGACAAAAGCTCCAGACTATGCTGAACCCCAGTTTCGACTGCACTGAACCCCAGTTCATGGGGGGAGACCCTGGGAACCCAGGCTCATATGGGGGGTGGAATCTGGACTGTAAGGCGGAATCTCAGAGGAGCAGCAAAGGGCAGAGGTCCAGAGGTGTGCACGCAAGTGCATGCAGAGTGGACAGACTGTTGTTAAGTGTGCCACTGGCTTGATCTAGTGGGAAGGAGACAAGGGCTCTGGATGGCCCTGAACCCCAGTTCTGACTGCACTGAACCCCAGTACCTGGGGAGAATCTGGGAATATGGATTCATTTGAGGAGAAACTGGACTGTTTGGCAGCGGAAGAAGCTCAAAGGCACCTTCCTCTCAGAAGTACTTGCAGCAATTGCCTGCAGACACAGAGGCCCAGGAACCTCGTGAGGCCAGGCTGACCAGAAGCCAAGACTGTCGGCTCCACCCTGGAACTCTGCCATATCCAAGCTGAGCACAGAGGCTTGTGCAATTTTGCAAGTCTTGTCGCATAAGGCTGTCTCCCAGCATAGACACAGCTGATCCTCATAGCCATTTGGCCAGGAGGTCCATTCCTCCCAGTGATACCAACAACAATCAAGACTTAACTACAACAAGGCTGTACACACAGTCCACAAAGGGGTGCACCAAGAGTGTCCAACTCAGGTAACAGGGAAGGCTGAGACACCTAGCACACAAAACTACCCTCCCAACTCAGAGAAGCAGCAAAAATGTGGAGACAAAGAAACATGTTACGAATGAAAGAAATGGAGGACATAGAATTCAGGACCACATTATAAGATTACTCAAGAATCTTCTAAAAACCGCTGAGAAACTTGATGAGATCTTCAAGGACCTTAATGAGAATGCAAAAAAAAAAAAAAAAAAAAAAAGAAAGAAAGAAAAAAAAAGAAAAAGAAAAAAGGAAAAGGACCAGTCAGAAATTAAGCATACACTGTCTGAAATAAAGAATATACAGAAATTCAATGGTAGACCAAAGGACTCCAAGAATCAAATCAAAGATCTGAAATATGAGGAGCCAAAAAACACCCAACCAGAAAAACAAAAAGAAAAAAGAATCCAAAAATATGAAGATAGTGTAAGGAGCCTCTGGGACAACTTTCAGCATACCAACATCCAAATTATTGGGGTGCCAGAAGAAGAGAGAGAGCAAAATATTGAAATCCTATTAGAAGAAATAATGACAGAAAACTTTCCCTACCTTATTAAAGAAATAGACTTACAAGTCCAGGAAGCACAGAGAATCCCAAACAAGAGGAATCCAAATAGGACCACATTAAGATATATCATAATTAAAATGCCAAGGGCAAAAGACAAAGAGAGAATCTTGAAAGCAGCAAGAGGAAAAGCAGTTGGTTACCTATAAGGGATACTCATATGACTGCTGATTTTTCAACAGAAACTATTCAGGCCAGATGGGAGTGGCAAGAAATATTCAAAGTAATGAACAGCAAGAACCTATAACCAAGATTATTCTGCCCAGCAAGGCTATAATTCAGAATTGAAGGTCAGATAAAGAGCTTCACGGACAAGAAAAAGCAAAAGTAGTTAATCACTATTAAACCAGGATTATATGAAACTAGTGGCCCGGTGCTCAAAATTCATTCCCTCAGCCCAGCCTGCACCCGCTCCAATCAGGGACCCCTTCAAGGATGTGTGACCCCTAACCACCTTTGCCTACCTGCTTGATCGCCCCTAAGTGCTCCCCTGCTGGCCTGATTGCTCCTAACTGCCTCTACCTTGCCCCACACCTGGGACCCAGGCTTCCCTCCCTGTGGCCAGCTATAGGCACCCAGGACCTGGGCCAGCTTCACTCAGGCTGGCCACAGCCACAGTCACCCACAGGCACCCAGGACCACAGGGCATGCTGCCTAACCCCAGGGCCAGAAAGGGCCCCAGCCCCTCTATGTGCCTGCCTGGCTGAGTCCCACTACTCTGACTGCCGTAGCTTAAAGAACTTTGTCATATATGTTCTCCCCAGCCTCCTGAGGAGAGGGTGTGAGCTGAGAAACTGGAAATGCTGCAGCCCTGCTGAGGGCACGCCTTCCTCAGCATCTCTAGAAGCCGGAGCACCTGGTTGGAAGGCTCCTGGCTCCGATCCTGGCCTGAGGAGGCAGGGAGCTGGGGAGTGTGCGTGGTGCTTGGGGAAAGGGTGACCTTACTGGACTTGCACACACTGCCACAGACAATGGCATGAGGTCATGGAGACTGAAGGAACAGAGAAATGCATTCAGAACTGGGAGGTCCTGCGCCAACCCTGCAGGCAGGCGCCTCTCTGACAGTACACCTCGCAGACAGCGTGCCCGGCAGCCCCAGGTGGGCCTCCCACAGCCATCCCACCCCTCCACGGGGCCCCTACCTGGGGAGCACAGGCAGGTTGTACTGCTGCCACAGCCGCCTCCTCCCAGCCTGAGGTGCCCGCCCAGTCCTGCCTCTCCACTGAGCCCCTGCCTGGGGAGTGCACACTGCGCCGCCGCAGGCCTGCAGCGCCAGCTCAGTCCTGCCCCTCCATGGGGCCCTTGCCTGGGCAGTGCACGCAGGCATGCTGTGCCGCTGCCACCGCTGTAGCCTCCTGGCCCGCCAGGCCCACCTCGTCCTGCCCCTCTGCAGAGCCCCGGCCTTGGGAGTGCATGCTGCACCAGTACCATGCCCCCGCAGGCCTCGTCAGCCTTGCCTCCCGTCTTGCTGGCCATGCCCCCTGCTCCTGATTGGCTGGTAGCATAGCCAATCAGGAGCCAAGGTATGGTCACATTTGCATGTTACTCTTTTATTAGATAGGATGCTGAAGGGTATTCTTGAAGAAGAAGAAGAAGAAGGAGGAGGAGGAGGAGGAGGAGGAGGAGGAGGAGGAGGAGGAGGAGGAGGAGGAGGAGGAGGAGGAGGAGGAGAAGGAGAGGGAGAGGGAGAAGGAGAAGGAGAAGGAGAAGGAGAAGGAGAAGGAGAAGGAGAAGAAGGAGAAGGAAGTAAAGATAAAGACTATGAACAACAAAATGACAACAAATACATACCTATCAATAAGTAAATCTAAAAATCAAGGGGATGAAAAATCTGATTAACAGAATGGACTGACGAATATAATAGAATCAGGGACATAGAAAGTGAGTGGACTGACAGTTCTCAGAGGGAAGAGGGTGTGAGGAGTGTGGGAAGAGATTGGATAAAAACCTTACACCTATGGATGAAGACAGTAGCATGGGGTGGGATGGGGGATCGGTGGAGTGGAGCTATGGGGGTAAAAAAAGAGGAATACCTGTAATAATCTGAACAATAAAGATTTATTTAAAAAAATAAAATACATGACCTTGGTGGTGTCTCTGGCTGAACAGGGCTAGAGAAGGAAGAGCTGATGTTGTTCACAAAGTTAGCAATGTTTCTCCGCTTTGTGAGGAAGACTGAGAGAAGTGACTTTTGTTTAATAAAGAGCTAACACCCATACCTGGGAGACCCGAAGGCATCATTTTGCTTTGGCTGCAATGTGCACCAGTCAGAGATCTACATTCTCATGGCCAGCCACCCTTGACATCATGGAGACAACTGAGGTTAGTTGCTTCTCAAATTTTATTTTTACTGAATTTTAGGGAAAGAGGAAGGAAGAGGGAGAGAAACATCGATGCAAGAGTGAAGCACCTATGGACTGCCTCTCACATGCCCTCCTCCAGGGATCAAGCTGTAACCTGAGCATGTGTCCCCATGACTGAGAATCGAACCAGCAATCCTTCAGTGTATGGGACAATGCCTAACCAATTCATCAACCTCCCATTCCCTGCCCCTGGCAACCACCAATCTGAGCCACATCACTCAGGGAGAGACAACTGAGGTTTCATTGTTAGTGTATTGACCATCCCCCCTACGTAGTGAGGGAATAACTTTCTCTTCAGAGAATGAAAATGGACATGGAGCCTTTCCAATAAAGACACTGAGTTGGTGTTATGACATCTACATCTAATTTGCAGAACAAAGGGGAAACATTTCTTAGTTATTAAAGTTATGGCTGCCCAGGGTTGATTTCCCCCCAATTTTATTGAGTTATAATTAACACATAACATTGTATTTGTTTTAGGTTTACAACATGATGATTTTATATATGTATATATTGCAAAATGATTATGACAGTAGGTGTAATTAACATCTCTCACCTAACTTATTACAATTTTTTTCTTGTGATGAGAACTTTTAAGATTTATTCTCTTAGCAACTGTCAAATATAAAATATAGTTCTATTAACTATAGTCATCATATTGTGCCTTACATCCCAAGAACTTATTTATCTTATAACTAGAAGTCTGTACTTTTTGACAGCTTTTATCCAGTCTCCTCCCCTTCCATTCTCTGCCTCTGGCAACTACGAATCTGTCTCTGTTTCTATGTCTTCTTCCTTTTTTTAGAGCCCGCATGTATGAGAGATAATGCTGTACAGTATTTTTCTTTATCTGTCTGACTTATTTCACTTCAGATAATTCCCTAAAGGTTCATCCATGTATTACAAATGGCAGGATTAAAAAACATGATTGAATAATATTCCATTGCATTGTATATAGACTGCATTTTCTTTATCCATTCACCCGTCAATGAACTTAGGTTGTTTCCATGTCTTCACCATTGTAAAAATGCTATAAATGAACATGGGGGTGTAGATATCACTTAAAGATTATGATTTTAGAGTGTATACCCACAAATGGAATTGCTGGATCATATGGTAGTTCTACTTTAACTTTTTGAGTAACCACTATACTATTTCATGGTGACTGCATCAGTTCACATTCCCACCAAGAGTGCACAAGTCTTCTCTTTTCTCCACATCTTCACCAACAAGTTAATTTTGTCTTTTTTATAATTACTATTCTAACAGGTGTGAGGTGACACCTCATTGTGCTTTTTAAATTATAGTTAATATACAATATTATATTAATTTCAGGTGTACAACTTAGTGTTTAGACATTTATATACCTTATGAAATTATCACCATAAATGTCTAGTAACTTTCTGGCACCATACGCTGTTATAATGTTAATGACTATGTCCCTATAATGACTATATTTCCTATGTGACTTATTTTATAATTGGGAGTTTGTACTTCTTTTTTAAAATTTATTTTAGTTTTTTTTCAATTATAGTTTACATTCAGTATTATTTTCTATTAGTTTCAGGTGGACAGCATAGTGATTAGGCAATTGTTTGTACTTCTTAATCTCCTTCCCCTTTTCCATGCACCCCCCCCCCCACTACTCATCTGGCAACCATCAGTTTGTTCTCTGTACCTATGAGTTTGTTTCTGTTTCATTTTAAATGTTCATATGTTTTGTTTTTGAGATTTCTTATTGTGGGTTTTGATTTACATTTCCCTGATTGCACTGACTTAATTTTTATTTTTACCTGTATTTATATATTCACTAGAGGCCCAGTGCATGAAATTTGTGCATGGGGGAGGGCAGGGTGTCCCTCAGCCCAATCTGCCCCCTATTGCAATTCAGGGCATCCCTCTCACAATCTGGGACCACTGGCTCCTAATTGCTTGCCTGCCTGCCTGCCTGATCACTCCTAACCACCTCTGCCTGCATGCCTGATTGCCCCTAAATGCCTCTGCCTCAGCCCCTGCCTTCCATGACAGCTGCCTCTGCCTCCAGACCCCTCACCCCCACCATGGCTTCATGCAGAAGGTTGTCCAGAATGATGTCCAGAGGTCATTTGGCTATCTGGTCTAATTAGCATATTATGCTATTATTATTATAGACTAGGGGCCTAATGCACGAATTTGTGCACCTTGAAAGGAACTATGGGCTGTGAGGCTGATGGGCACAGGGATAGGTCTCGGCTCATTTTCTGCACCCCTGCCTGGCCCCTCCTGCCATGGCCCCTGGTCCCATCTCTGCTGGAGCCTTGCACTTGCTGTTGCTGCTCCCACACACTGACAGCACCAGCCCCACTTGTACCTGCTGATGGCACCAAAGCTGCCATTCACATTCACGGCCAGTGCCCACCCCACTCGCACCTGCAGCTGGTTCTGGAGCCGCTGTTCGCACTCGATGCTGGCACCTGGTACTGGTCCTGATCACTTGGTGCTTTCAGTGGGTGCAAGCAGCAGCTACTGCCCTGACCGCTCCTCAGTAGCAAGAGGAGGTGGAAAAGCCCTCCAGGGCGATTGGGGCCAGCAGCTGCTGCTCACACCTACTGTTGGCACTGAGTGATCAGGACTGGTGCCAGGTGCTGGCAGCAGGTGTAAGTGGCAGGTATGAGTGGGACCAGCACTGGCAGTGGGTGCAAGCAGCAGCTCCGGTGACAGCAGTGGATGTGAGTGCCAGGTGGGACCATGGTGTGCAGGAGCAAAGAATTTTCAGTAACCATCAGAGGCTCACCCTGATGATAGCGACCTGTGCCACATCTTGGTCTTGCACCTCTGCTCACCTGCTCCACCATTCTATCATGGCCGATGCCTGCCATACCCCCTAGTGGTCAGCGCACATCATAGCAACTAGTTGTTTGGTTGTTCTGCCACTTGGTCTATTTGCATATTAGCCTTTTATTATGTAGGATTATTCATCTAACAGGAGACTCAGGGAGAATGCTATTATTTGTAATTATAAATCAAGAAGAGTGGGTTGGGTTCATGTTAAAGAAATGAGAGTCTTTTTTATAGCTTTGGAGATTGTAGCAGATTCTGTGATGAGCTGTCCAGATCCACCTTACAAACCCCAATTCTTCCAGCTTCTGAATGCTGTGGGAAGACAGCCCTCAGCTGTCAGCCCATTTGGAGATTGGCTGGCTGGAGGTAAGACCTCCTTTCAGGAACATCCTGAATCCAGTGACTGGTCAATGTGGACTGAAGGCCCAGCCCTTCACCTTTCAGTCTGTTCTGAAAACCACCTGACTCTCCAGAGGGCCAGATGAGGCCTTTGTTGAGACAGTGTTGTACCTCAGCTTTCCTCCTGCTTCCTTCCCTTCCCTTCTACAAACACTGATTCCTAGAGTCCTCACTAAAAGCCTCCTGCAAACTCATCTTAATCCCAGAGTCTGCTTTCCAGGAAACCCAACCTGTCACAGTAACATTATCTATGACTTTATCTTATTCTAGAGGCCCAGTGCATGACATTTGTGCACTGGGGGGAGAGAGGGGTCCCTGAGCCTCACCTGAGCCCTCTCACAGTCTGAGACCCCCTGGGGGATTGGGCCTAAGCAGGCAGTCAGAAATTCCCCTCACAATCTGGGGCTCTTATAGGCTGGGACCCCTCACTCCTTACTGCCCGCCTGCAGCAAAGGCAGGAGGGGCTCCTGCCACCACCACTGCACTCACCAGCTGTGAGCCTGGCTTCTGGCTGACTTCTGGCTGAGCGGCATTCCCTCTGTGGAAGTGCACTGATTATCAGGGGGCATCTCCTGCATTGAGCATCTGTCCCCTGGTGGTCAGAGCGCATCATAGTGACTAGTCATTCTACCATTTGGTTGATTTGCATATTAGAGTTTATTATATAGAACTGGAAGCCGGATGCATGAAGATTCATGCTAGAATGGGCTTTCCTTTTCCTGGCTGCTGGCACCATCTTTCCACTCTGGCCCAGCCCTTTCTGCTCAGGCCTGGAGCCGCCTTTTTCCAATTCTGGGAGCTGCCTCTTTCTTCTCTGGTCCTGTCTTCCCATGCTGCCAAAGGCCCTGAGAGACTGGGGGTGGGGCAGAATGCATGCGCCATCACCATGGCGATGATGCAAGTGTCCCACCCCTGTCACTCCCCGACTGAATATGCAAATTAACCACCATCTTTGTTGGGTTAATTTGCATATTACTCCTGATTGACTGGTGACATAGCAGAGATATGGTCAATTTACATGTTTGTCTATTATTAGGTAAGATAATGAAAGGCTAATATGCAAATAAACCGAAAGGCAGAATGACTGGTCGCTATGACACAAACTGACCACCAGGGGGCAGATGCTCAATGCAGAAGCTATTCCCTGGTGGTCAGTGCACTGTCACAGGGGGAGCGCTCCTCAGCCAGAAGCTGGGCTCATGGCAGGCGAGTGCAGCGTTGGTGGTAGGAGCCTCTCCCACCTCTGCAGCAGCACTAAAATGTCCAACTACCAGCTAAGCCATCGGTTGGACATCCCCTGACAGCTCCTGGATTGTGAGAGGGCACTGGCCAGGCTGAGGGACTCCCGCCCCCAATGTATAGATTTCATACACTGGGCCTCTCATGTGTTAATAACAACCCTTGGCTGAATAGGCTCTTGGCTGTGTTTTGACAAATGGGTTTGTCCTAAGCTCAGAGTTTTCTGTTCAATAGCCTTTCTTTAATGGTGGTTCCCAGAAGCCTCTGATGTTTAAAAGGCTGCTGTTCTTAAGTTCCCAGTGACATCTCTGTTCTGCAGCTAGGGCAAGTGGGTTTTTTTTTTGTTTGTTTGTTAATTTTTGTTTGTTTTAAATTAAGGCATAATTTCTCTGGCTCAGTTGGTTGGGCATCATCTCGAGCACTGAAGGGTTTGCAGGTTCCCTTCCTGGTCAAGGTACATAGTTGAGTTGTGGGCTGGATCCCCAGTGGGGGCGTGCGGAGGCAGCTAATTGATGTTTCTCTCACATAGAGTCTCTCTCTCTCTCTCTCTCTCTCTCTCTCTCTCTCTCTCTCTCTCAAATCAGTAATAAAAATTAAAATTTTGAAATTGAGGCACAACTTATATAAAGCAAAATACACAGATTTTAAATTCACTGTTTAATGAGTTGTGACAAATGTTTATGCCAGTGTAACCACCGCCCCCATTATGATAAAAAAACATCTCCCTCACCCCACCCCCAGATTTTCTTGTGTCCTTTTCCAGTCAACACTTTCAGCACTCCCTCCAGGGGCAACCTCTATTAAACTTTGTATGGCTCCTTCTAAAATTTCACATGAATGGAATCAGATGGTATGTATACTCTTGTATCTGGCTTCCTTCATTCAGCAAAATGACTTGAGATTCATCCAATGTCTGTTAGTTTGGGCTGCTATACAAAAGTATGATAGACTGAGTAAACTTAACAATTAAACAATAGAACTTTATTTCTCACAGTTCTGGGGGCTGGAAGCCTGAGATCAGGGTGCCAAAGCTTGGGTTCTGGTGAAAGCCCTCTTCTTGACTTGTAGATGGCCACCTTCTTGCTGTGCCCACACATGATGGGGGGAGGAGAGAGAGAGAGAGAGAGAGAGAAAGAGAGAGAGAGAGAGAGGTCTCCTGTTTCTTCTAATAAGGGTACAAATCCAATCATGAAGGCTTCACCTTGTGACTTAACACTTCTCAAAGGTCTGGGATTTCAATTTAGGAATATTGAGTGGACATAATCATTCAGCTCACAGTATCCAATTTGTGGCATATATTACCAGTTTTGTATTTTTATTGCTGAGGAATATTACATTGTTGGGATGCAACACAGCTTATCCATTTTCTTATTGATGGATATTTGGGTTGTTTCTAGCTTTTGCCTATTATAAACATGCGTGTACAAGTGTTTGTGTGAATATATGTCTTCATTTCTTTTGGGTAACAAGAAATGGAGTTGGGGCAATGTAAATACACGGTTAACTTTATAGGAAAAACTGCCAAACAATTTTCCAAAGTGACTGTACTTATTACCTTTTCCAGGGTGAGAGATTGGCTGTTAGATGGTCTTGATTCACTGACTCAGGCAATGTTGATACCAAGTGGCAATATTGGAGTTTCTCACACTTTCCTACCAAGTACCTCTAATATTGGAAGAGGAGCAATAACAGTGTGGGAATGGAGGGTGTGACTTGAAGCAGAAACCACGTGCCAGGATTCTCTGGTTTATCCTGGAGACCCTCCTGCCCCACTTCCCACCCTGATCCCTGGGGCAGGTGCCCTTGGGTGTACCTCTGGTACAGACTTAAGCCTGTTCTTGAGAAACACACATCCAGTTACTTCATTCGTTTTGCAGATTGCAACTCAGGTGCAGGGAAGCCAAGTAGCTTCTCTAAGGTCACATGACTAAGAAAACAGCCAATGACTACAGTCAGATTTTCTTCACTGGGAGCCAAGAAAAATAAAACTTTACAGTGACCCCTGGTCACTCCTCCTTGTTCTTCAAGTTGGGGCAGTGAGAGATTTGGCTGAATGCTTTCTTCTTGGCCAAGGGGCATTATGTAATGTTGGAGACTGCCCAACCCTCCCCGCCCCCCGCCCCCCCAGACCCTCTATGCCCCATTGGAGCTTTAGTTTTCAAAACAAATAAAATCCTAGCTTTCACTTTAAGCAGTGTCAGAGCAAGCAGACATGAAATTCACATCGATTAAACATAATATACCAATTCCAGCAAGTGGCAATAGTGCTTAGAAACACAAGCATCAAACTGTAGGAAACTGGCCCAGAATAGCAACCTCCTCCAACTCCCTGATGGGGAGATTAGCATGTAAGAAGGAAAGATGACGATAACAACGGAGACATCTGGCTCTGTGTTTTATCTGTTGGCAGAGCAAAGTGTCTCTTCCCATTTTATGCAAGAAGTTAGTGGGGCGCCAGCCAGACCCACACCTTGGCTGGTTTCACACCATGGCAGCTAACCCACAGGGCCCTGCTGCATAAGGCTCATGAACTGGTTTGTAGGTGTCTACTCAGACACCAGCCCTCAGCAGCCCCAGTGTGCAGACAGGTGAGTGCCATGCCATGATGATTTTGTCACCTAGCATCTTATGATGGTGGGAAGAGAAGACATGAACTCTCCATTCCACCCTATGTCTATTTTGCCATGAGCTGTGTGACTTCGGGCAAGTCATTCCACCTCCCTGGAACTGTTCCTCATCTATAAAAGAAATGATTGTTTATTTACCCATTTATTCTTTCTCCCTTGGTACTCAAAAGTGACTCTTAAGCACACACTACGCACCTGGCACAATGATAAGCTCCGGGGATAGAAAATGAGTAAAACAGCACTCATAACCACAGGGGTTAGAAGTGTTAAAGTCTCATTCTTCATTCTACCCTGTGTCTAATCTATCCTGTTTGCTTCTGATTTCATAGGCCTTTCATTAAAGAATAGAGTATATTTGAGTGACTTTGGGGTAGATTAACGTGACTTACTTGGAACCGTAGCATATGGTGTAAATAACAGTGTGCTGATCTGAGTCTAGGCTTTAAAAGGCTTTGTGTGTTTTCTTTTTGGCCTCTGCCATTGTCATGAAAGCTTCATGCTCAGGCTAGCCCAGTGGTCGGCAAACTGTGGCTCGTGAGCCACATGGGGCTCTTTGGCCCCTTGAGTGTGACTCTTCCACAAAATACCATGTGCGGGTGCGCACATACAGTGTGATTGAAACTTTGTGGTCCAGGCGCAGAAGTCATTTTTTGGCTCTGAAAAGAAATCTCAAGCGTTGTACTGTTGATACTTGGCTCTGCTGACTAATGAGTTTGCTGACTACTGGGCTATCCCTCTTGTTCCAGGAGAAGGAGAGACACCTAGAGCAGAGCCATGCCAGCTGGGGCTAACCTATACTAGCTAGTCCTGGTTAGCTCACAAACACCTAAGTCAGGCCAACATCAATAGTGCCCCTTAGCCCATATCAGCCTTTTTTCTAACTGCCCTGTTTATCATGCAGCATGACTGTGGCCATCATTAGCTGTACAGAGCTCTCAGGCAATCAGACATTTCAATAGAGTGGGGTGAATGCTGATAGAGGGGATAGGGAATGGTGGGGAGGTGAGCTATACAACTGACTCTTGAGCAACCAAGGGTTTAGTGGTGTCCGACCACCCATGCAATAAAGAATGTGTGTATAATTACAGTTGGTCCTCCATATATGTGGATCCCAACTTTAGATAAAAAATACAAGATAAGCTCCGATACCTACCAGAGAAGTGGGACTCAGAGAAGGGTCAGAGAAGAGATAAAACCTTCACTAAGTCTTGGATGGTGAGTAAAACTTAGTGGAGGGAAAGGGAGCTGAATTAGACTAAGAATAGAATACTGGCTACTTGAAATTTGAATATGATCACTAGTAATGTTTTATTAGGTATGTGTCATGTTTTAGCACTTTTAAATTAGCTGTCAACATTCAAAAATAGGAATATTGCTTATTAAAATCCAGATTTTATATTTTCTAGAAAAATTAGAAAGTCTGGTGATACTGGGCCTGCTTCCTTGCTTGGCAAAATGTCATGCAGGTGAATAGTGGATGCCTCTTTGGAAATGAGTCCTCTCTAGTTCACTATGATACCTTGGTCACCCCAGTATACTTGTTTATGATACTGCCCCCTTTTACAGACATCTGAGTTTTCATATCTGGACCAAATCAAGGTCATGCTGGTTCAAATTCACTAATTCCCATCAATGTGCTTCTCCCCATGTTTCTATTCTTTTATTTCCCAGACTTTGAATCAGCCTTTTGATGTACATCAGTTCTTTTTCATCTTGCTTTCTAATTAAAATTTTAATTTTGAAGTAATTGTGGATTCACATGCAGATGTCAGAAGTAACAGAGAGAGAGAGCCTATGTATCCTTTACCCAGATTCCCTCAATGATAATATCTTGTAAAATTATCAGGATATTGCCATTGATACAACTCACCCCACCCATTTTGTTTAGATTTCTCCAGTTTTACTTGTACTCATTTGTGTGTGTATGTATTTAAGTCTGTGCCATTTATCCACATGTGTAGGCTTGTGTATTTACCAATACAATTGTGATACACAGCATTTCCATTGCCACGGAGATTTCTCATGTTGCTCTTTTATAGCAATAACAATTTTCCTCTCACCCCTCTTCTCTTCCTTCTTCCCATCCTTAACTCCTGGCAAACACTCACCTCTTCTCCATTTCTATAATGGAATCATGCAGTATGTAACCCATGAGACTGATTCAGTACAATTCCCTGGAGAGTCACCCAAGTTGATGTGTGTATCATAGCTCATTTTTCTTCACTGCAAGTACATTCCAAGTACAAGCAAGTTTAACTCTTCACCTGTTGAAGGACATCGGGGGTATTCTCAGCTTTTGGAGGAAAGCTGTTATGAATAAAGCTGCTATGAACTTTCATGTATAGATTTTTGTATGAACATAAATTTTCATCTCTGTGGGATAAATGCCCAAGACTACATTTTTCCGGATCATATGGTAATGGCATATTTGGTTTTATAAAAAGCCATCAGACAATTTTCCAGAATGGGTGTATCACTCTGCATTTCCACCAGCAACGTGTGAGTGACCCAGTTTCTCCACATCATTGTGGACATTTGGTGTCACTTTTTTATTTTAGCCATGCTAATAGATTTGCGGTGCAATCTCATTGTGGTCTTGATTTACATTTTCCTGATGACTCATGATGTAGAACATTTTTTCATGTGCTTATTTTTCAACTGTATTTCCTCTTGGTGAACTGTCTCTTCTTAAGGGAGCAGGTAGGTGGTTTGATTCAGCTTCTGGAATCAAGCCGGATTCAATTCTTCCTACCTTCTTCAGTCCTAAAATTCATGATCTAGCCAGCAGTATGCTACTTCCTTTTGAACAAACCCCACCCCAGCTCTTGCCTCCAAACAGTGAGCCTGGCTTTCCCTCTTGTCTCAAAACACCTTTATTGCAATTACCCTACCTGGAAAGTCCCAAACTGTGCCTGGGAAAATCCACACTCAAACCCTTCTTCTGTGTCCACCCATGGGTCTCCAATTCTTTATTGCATAGAACCCCTCTCTTTGTTTTCCAGCAAAACATGGAGATTGACTCAACCTCATTCTGATGTGTGTTTTGTGGGTCCTGGCCTGTTGGGTGTGGATGGTCAGGTGGAGGATGCTCTTCATGGAGGGCAGGAGTTAGGTTGGATGACACTGTAGTTACCCTGCCCCAGAAGCAGCCCTCAACCAAAGGGGAGTGCGACTTGGCAGATTAATACCCTGATTCCTCCACCCTACAATTTTGAGGCATGATCTTCAGAGAGCTTTCCCAGGACTGAGGGTTCTGCCATGTTTACTTATAAAGACAATTCATCAAGAATAATACAAAATATATCCTTTTATCCCAAGTGTTAATAATGATAATGTTTGCTTTATCATTCTCTCTCTTTGACTTCCTCTCTCTCTCTCTGCTCAAAACTTCAGTGTGTATTTCCTAAAATACAAGAAAATTATCTTACATAACCACAGTATAATTGTCAACATCGGGAAATTAATGTGGACACAATACTGTTTGCATATTTAAATGTTGTCAATAATGTTTTCTGAACCAAAGGAAGAACATTTCTGGTTCAGGACCCCATCCAGAGTCATGCACTGCATATAGCTGCTGTGTATCTCTAGTCTCTAATTTGAAATAGTTTTTCAATCTTCCTTTGAGTTGCATGGAAAACCTTAACTGTTTTATTTTTATTAGAATGGGCCAGGTTTTTTTTTGTAGAATGTCCATTGATTTTGGTTTGCCAGATTTCCTAATGATTAGATTTAGTTGATGTGTTTTTGGAAGGAAACCCCGGAAATGATGTGTGTCCTCCCAGTGAATTATAGAGATGACTCCATTAGTTCCATAATTGGTGATGATGCTAAGACTAGTGCCTTTTAAAAATAGGAACGTGTAAGGAAGAAGAGCTTCGTGTTTTATGTTCTCAAGTGGAGATTGACTCAAAATGTGTGTCATAGCCTGGTGGAATCAGATTTCCCTCCAGACATTCTCTCCTTCAGACCATTCATGTAGATTACTCATGCCTGAGGGCCAGTCTTCATACAAGGCCTCAGGTATTGTGTAGGCTGAGAAATCTGTTCTCCTTCCTGGCCTTTTGGAGTCAGAGAAAGCTGGGAAATGAGGAGATGGAGTTGATCCTTCAGGCATAGTCTGTTCCACCCAGTGGTGGTCTAGACACATCAGGCTAAAAAATCTGGTGGGATCTGTGCCCCTTCATGTAGGTTTTGGCTTCATTGACTATAGGCTAGCTATTTCAGCTGGTACGCCACTGTGCTTGTTGTTTTCTAATGCAGCATTGCCCACAACCACTCTTAGCAGAATATCATGCGAATTTGGACAAGTTACTTAAACCCTGAAATCTAAGTTTCTTCACAAGTAAAATACCTACCTTCTAGTAGATAAGATGATACAACTGAAGTAAAATGCAGCAGGTGCCTGGAGCCATTAAATGCTCAATAAATACTATCTATTATTATTAATGGTAATGATCGAAAAGAAGCCCACACTGCAAGTTAGGAAATCTGAGTTGGAACCCCATTCAACCTCTTAGCTTTGTGACCTTGGAAAGTCTAACCTCTGAGCTTGATTTCCTTGTCTGTAACCCGAGGATAATCATGTCTCCTCTGGCTACCGCACTGTACTGTTGGAAAGATGAAGTGATTTACTGTGTGTGAAAGTCACCTGTCCATCAATGAATTGATTATGTAAACATGAGTGGGCCCTGATGTTCTGTCATGAGATGACATCCAAGGGCTGTGCATCCACAAGGAGGAGCTGGGGCTATATTTGAACACTGGTGCTGGAAATGACCATTGGTCTGAGACCCACCAGGGAAAACACTGCAGGGCCTGCACTGTCCCTTCCCTGAGCTCTGACCCTAAGTTTGGTCCTTGAATGGCCCTTAGGATGTCTTTGGTGGCCCCTAACCCCTTGTGTCTGCTAGCTGTGGCATTGTGCCTCTGCAGGCTTATTCCCCATATGGGTGACTGCAAGACCATGGTGGGCCTCTGGACCCTGCACATCTCAGCCTCTGACACTGCCCTGGCCATTCTGCTGACCCTGGGATGAAGCAGAGACCTCTCTTTGTCTATGTAATTGATACCATTAGGGTTCTTCACAGACTTGTCCAGAACTCTTGTATTAGTTTTCCTCAACCGTTGCTGCACATTGGTTATCACTGGGAAACTAAAACACACTGGGTGAAACCCAGACATGAGGTCTTTGAAAGTTGTCCCAGTGATTAAAGATCAAAAACTACTGCTCTAAACTATATTTTTCTCCTACTCAGAAATTTAAGCCTGTGGGGTTTTGGACCTCCCTCCATCTGGGCTGCAGTTTGACTATCTGGTTAGCCAGGAAACCAGCATTGTAGAGGAGCGAGACAGATCCTTTAAGGGCATTGCAAAGCAGTAACTAATGCAGCAGTTTGTAAGATGTTTTGACACTGCATGATTTTGACCTCTGGCTTGACTTTGGAATATTCTGTCTATAAAAGTGAAGCTCTGCCACACAAAGTAATTCAGCCCCTCCCATGAGCATATGAGATGGGGACTCATATAAAACTCACTTTGCAACCGGAAAACTGAAACTCAGGTGATGGTAAATAGTTCAATATCATTAACTGCGGAGTGGCATCATGCACAAATCTATGATGTACTACTATAATTTTTCATCAACTACTCACATCTCATCTCCAACTTTTGTAATATTTTCCACAGCTTTTGGTACAAAACTGGGCATTTATTATGATTGTTAAAAAGTATTTTATCAAACCAGTCAATATTTGTAAAGCAGCCTATGATTTTCAAAGAACATTAATATCCATTCTCTCTCTATTACAATGTGTTATGATTAAGTGAATGAGCACATAGTTTTTTTTAATAGTTTTTTTCTTTAGTGTTTTTTAAATTTTTAAAAAAGTATTACAAATAGCAGTACATATGTTTTCCTTTTTCCCCCACATTGTCCTCCCCCCAGCCTTTCCTACCCCCCAGCATATGTCCTCACCTGCCCCCACCCCAGTGTCTTGTATCCAATGGTTATGCTTATATGCACGCATACAAGTCCTTCAGTTGATCTCTTACAGCTCCCAGCCCCCATCCTCCTCAGCCTTCCCCCTGTAGTTTGACAGTCTTTGCCTCTATATCAATCTTTTCCCCCTGTTTCTTTTCTTTAAAAAGATCTTGCATCTGCATACTGGAAATAAATATATAAAACAAAAAATGTTGGAGTCTCAGTTTCAATGTTCAACTGTTCTGAGTCCCAGTTTCAATGTCAAATAGTTCCTTATGTGTACATGTCAGCAATGGTATCTGGATGGTGGACATATGGTGGCAATGCAGGTTCCACCCTCTCTGGTTTGGTCCTGGAATGAGCACATAGTTTTGAAGAAAGTTGGATGTTGTTACTGAGGCAAGATAGTAAGAAACTAGCAAAGTTCCTTGGCAAGTGGAATAAGACAAAATAATTAAACAAGGACAGAGCAATTTACAGCCAGCTAATGAATCACAGGGTTTTATCTTCCATAACCAAGGACACTTAGGAGCAAATGGTTTGCACATTCCAGACTGTTCCAGAGCAGACGGGCCTTGGTTACAGTCCTTCTGATGATGTTCTTCAAAAATAAAACTAACCAGAAAATAAACCTGATCCCTCTATACCCGCATTTTAATGAATCAAAATATTAAAGGACACACCTGGAAAGCTAATTAATGTGCTGGTAAGACTATCCTGAAAGACCTCCCCTAGCATTCCCGTAGGCCAGTGGTTGGCAAACTGCAGCTCACGAGCCGCGGTTTGCTGCTCTGTTGACTAATGAGTTTGCCGACCGCTGTGTAAACCATTATCCTTACCCAGAAGTTTTGACTTTAGGTTAAAGACATTAGTACGTTATTAAAATGTTTCTTAAGTGTTTTTCCCTAAGGCAGTGGTTGGCAAACTCATTAGTCAACAGAGTGGCAAACTGTGGCTTGCGAGCGAGCCGCAGTTTGCCAACCAATGCTGTAGGCTTAGAAAGATAAAAGCCTTAAGGAACCAGAGCAAGCTTTCACTAGAGCATGCCCACGACTTTCTCCCTTAGACATGCATCTCTGCTGTCTTTCTCCTAAACTCTAAGGGTTCCCATGAGACTCGCAGCCAGAGCGGCAGTGAGCAGTGGCAACTCATACTGGGCTTTCCCCCTGAACCTGTCTCCAGGACCCCCTTTTCTCCAATTTTCCAGTGAAAACAGCAGCACTGCCTTGGCTCACTTCTCAGTGAGGTCATGTAGCCCAGCGTGGCCCCGTTCTTTCCTGTAATGTTTTTAAAAAGCCAAGCCCTTTCTTGGTTGCACTGTCCCAGCTTTACTAAACATACTCTCAAAATCACTTTGACCCATGTTGTGCAATCTCTGCTGCATGAAGTCAAGAACCTACACACTATTGGCCGGCCTGAGGCAGACCTGCTCCAGGCTAGTCTCCATCCGATAAAGTATTATCATCCTTTTAAATTCCCTGAACACTCAGGAGGGCAATTTCATGGACAGCCTGCATCTCTAGCCCAGTGAAGATCCTTACTCTTATGCCCTTTCTTTCCAGCATCCACTTGATGGCATCTCGCAGAGTTGGTAAACCTACATCATAACTAGATGCTCAGGAAACACTCGGGTACAGTCTTGCCTTTGTCACTGACTACCAATGTGAAGATTGGTAAGTACTTTTTCTGGGTTTCAGTTCCTACCTGTGAAAAAGGAGAGAGCTGGACTAGGCTGGAGTTAAATGAAAGTATATGCATCTCTCCTCACCATGCACAAGCCAGATCCTGCTAGTTATGCAACTTCTCCCCTGCTGTGCTTGGATGAGGTCTCAAGTTCCTTCTCGATCCAGAATGCCAGGCAAGCATTACAAATGGACTGAAGTTAGTACTGAGGATAAAACCGATTAGTCATTCTGGCAGTGACTAATCCCTGAGTTTCAGCTCTAGTATTTTTTGTTTTCTGGTTTTCAAAGGTTGGGAGCAATCAGAGAGCATCTTGCAAGTCATTATGATCTGAGAGGTGGAACTGGGCATTAATGGGGTCAAAGATTTCTTTAAAGCAGTGGTTCCCAGGTTTGGCTGCACATTAGCTTTAAAGAACAAATTGAGGGGAGGCATATCACACATGCAACATCACAGGTGTGCAGCCTGATGGATTTTTACATAAAAATGTAACCACTACTCCAACCAAGATCCAGAATCTTATTAGCATCTGGGGAGACCTATGTCTCTTCCTATTAATATCCTAGACCAGTGGTCGGCAAACTCAGTAGTCAACAGAGCCAAATATCAACAGTACAATGGTTGAAATTTCTTTTGAGAGCCAAATTTTTAAACTTAAACTTCTTTTAACGTCACTTCTTCAAAATAGACTCACCCAGGCCGTGGTATTTTGTGGAAGAGCCCCACTCAAGGGGCCAAAGAGCCTCATGTGGCTCATCAGCTGTAGTTTGCTGACCACTGTCCTAGAGGTAACACTATCTGTTTTCTATCATCACAGACTCATTTTGCCTGATCTTGAATTGTTATAAAGTGTGTATGTAGTCTTTTATGCCTGATTTCTTTTGTATAACTGACTGCTTTTGAGATTCATCATATTGTTGAGGGAATTGGTGGTGAGTTCACTTACACTGAGTGGCCAGATTATTATGGTCTCTGAATGCATAATAATCTGGCCACTCAGTGTATATCTTATATAATAAAAGGCTAATATGCAAATGGGCCCCTCAACAAGGAGTTCGACCAGCAGGCAGGCTGGCCAACTGCCCATGTCCCCTCCCCCAGGACATGCTGGCCAGACCCCACCCATGTACAAATTCACGCACTGAGCCTCTAATATATACACTGAGTGGCCAGATTATTATGACCACCCCATCAGTACTTCATTTGGCCACCTTTTGCCTTCAATACTGTGGTGATTCTTCTTGACTCCACGAGATGTTGAAAGGTGATGCGAGGAATCTGACACCATGCCTGATGAATAGCACTGTCCAGTTCTGTGAGATTTGATGGTTGTGGAACCAGCTGCCTGATGTCTCTTTTAACTTTGTCCCACAAATGCTCAATTGGATTGAGATCTGGTGACTGTGGGGGCCACCTAAGCAAGGTAAAGTCTCCCTCATGTTCTTGAAACCACTCCTGCACAATATGAGCACTGAGGCATGGTGCATTGTCTTGTTGGAAAAAACCATCTCTATTGAAATACACCATCAACATGATAGGATGAACTTATTAGCAACGATACTTAGGTATGTTGTGCTATTCAGACGTTTTCCACAAGAATTAAAGGGCCCAAATCATGCCAGGAAAACATGCCCTAACCCATAACATTGCCCCCATCAGCTTGAAAGGTTGTATTCATGCATGTGGGGTGCATGCTTTCATGCTGTTTCCATGAAATTCTCATTCTGCCATCTGCATGTTGCAACTGGAAATGTGATTCATCGGACCACATGACTTTTTTCCCAATGTTTGACTGTCTAATCCTTGTGATCCTGTGTGAATTGGAGATGTTTTATTTTGGTAACTGCAGACAGCAAAGGTGTTTAACAGGTCTTTGGCTTCCATGTCCCATATGATGCACTGTATGGCTAATTTGCCTATATCATCAGGTGGTCATAATAATCTGGCCACTCAGTGTGTGTGTGTGTCTGTGTGTGTGTGTGTGTGTGTGTGTGTGTATGTTGTCAGATTATTATGCGTCCAGTGATCATAATAATCTGGCCACTCAGTGTATATTACAGATGAATATTCTATTGCATGAATATATCACAGATTATCTACTTTCCCATTGCCAGATATGTCTGGGTTTGCATATGAAGAAAATTGCTCTGGATAACTTGTACTTATCTTTTGGTGACATACACTCTCACTTCTTTAAGAATGGAGTGGACTGCAGGGTCTGAGGGAGGATGTACAGGAAATCCTCATTATTTATAAATTCTTCATTATGAATTTGCCTGTTTGCTAAAAGTCATCTGTAGTTCCCCAATCAATACTGAGCACTTTCCCACTCATTCACAGACACAGGCAGAACAATGGGAAATTTGAGTTGCTTTCCCAGCTGAGGTAAAAAAAAAAAGGCACCATTCTACTTTCTTGTTGTAGCTCTTCACTGTAAACAACTGTCCTGTTCACTATATATTTACTGCCATGTTGTTGTGGGGTTTTTTTTTTTGCATTCTTATGCCTTTTTATTTTCTTTGTGATTTCAATGTTTAAAATGGCCTGGAGCCTAATGCTAAAGTGCTATCTATGTTCCTAAACTCAGGAGGCCATGAGTTCAATGCCAATGAATCAACAATGTATACTAGTAAAAAGCAAAGTGTCTTTAAATAGAAACACATAAAAACAAGGTTAGGTATTGATTGGCTGATGAAAATTCTGTGACCAAAGGCTTGTGGGAACCTAATTCTGCTAAATAAGTCTTCACTTAACATCCTCCATAGATTCTGCAGCATTAAGCAAAATGGTCTATAATGAAACAAATTTGCCATAGACTGATAGATATAAACAAGAATTAATTTCAGGCATCTAATCAATATTATAAGGAAATAATATTGAATGATACGAGGTTATTCAAGGACCTGCTGTATTTCCCCTAGGAGCAGAGGTTGGATATTCACTAATTCAGTGTGTGTAGCAGCATTATAGTACAGAACTACCATGAGTAATAAGACTTGACTGCATTTTCAACTTTAATAAATACTGTCTAACAGTTTGCTAAAGTGATTATACCACCTGGGGAGCTTTAAGAACTTCCCTTGGTCAGGCCACACACAGGCCAAGAGGGCACAGGGCCAGTGGTCTGAAAGCCAGTTTTGATGATTACTGATAGAAGTGCTAGGAGAGAATGCAGGACAGTTACAACATGGACTGCAGCTTGTGAGTATAACTCTTATTCAATAAATAATTGATTTCACTGGAATGTGTTACAATCACTAGGAAGAAGCAGTCACTCTTCTGGAAAATAAGGGACAAGAACTACCCCACAGTAAGTTACAGCTCTCACTCATAGGACTTGGCTTGATGATAAAAAGCAAACAACGACTTGGCAAACAGAAATAAGGAATTATTGGCGTGCATGCATTTCTCAGCACCTGGAGAGATAGAAGGGAGAGAGGAAGCCACAGAGCAATCAGAAAAACTCTGCAATAGGAAATCAAGGCGAAGATTGATTTCCAAATGCAAAAGAACAGCTCCTTGTTATCAAGAAATCAGTATCCTCTTTCAAAGCCAGCAGTTCCAATTTCCACAGTGCTCTGCCCAAACTTAGCCAAGAAAAATCAGATTTGCAATGTCCCAAGAGGATTGGCTCTGTTGTTGAAATTATTAAAATCAGGTTACATGTCAAGTTTATAAGATCTACCTCTCATTCATCAAGACAGCCTAGAGCCACTGAAGTCACTTTACCTGGCCTTTGGGAACCACATGAAAGTATCCATGTATTCACCTCTTGGGTAGGAAGCCCTAATAATTAGGACTATGATATGAATTGGAAATTGTTGAGGGCATCTGAGTTATTCAGCAGTGCTCAAAATGTGGTTCCCAAATTGAAGCATTAGCATTACCTGGGAACTTGTTAGACTTGTTCTGGACCCATCTACCTTAGCAGGGCAGCCATCTGAACTTTTATGTAGCCAAATAACACTGAAATAGCATCAAGAACATCTATACCTGAAGATGCCACTGATGGGGACAAATAATGTTTCCCTGGAAATATATGTGAACTGATGAATAACTTAATGCTCTTCTGTGTGGAGATGATACCAAGCCCAATAATGGCGCTAACCTTACCATCTCTCTCCAACTTAAGTGTTATTCTGGGAAAGAGGAATTAACCCCAGGTTGACTGAGGTAAAATTTCTAATATCTAGGCTGAATGTGGACTTGAAATAGAAATGATAGGAAACAGGAGACAGTGGTCTGGCTCACTTGTGTTTGGAAATTTTGGAAGAGTGGAATTGGTGGAAAAGGTCACTGCATGTACTATCTAGGGAACCCTTCCAGGCTATCTGTGCCTTTCATAGCCTTTGATCTATCTAACAACTCTTTAAGTTACAGCAAAACTAATAATTCAACTGATTCTTGTCCATAGAATCATAAATAAATTATGTCTGATGGAGATGCAGTTATATATATTGCCCTGTGGATTCTGGCCAGTTTTCTATCTATTTGAAGAATTATTTCAGGATTTATATTGTGTATATAGAGGGTGTACCAAAATGTATACATACTTTAACAGCTAATAGCTCAATTTTGAAAGTGAATTTTAATAACTCAGATGAAATGGACTGAGTCCTCGAAAGACACAATCTGCCAAAATTCACATGCGTGGAAACACACACACACACACACACACACACACACACACACACACAAAATCTGAATAGGCCTTTATCTATTAAAAAATTGAGTCATTAATTAATAACTTTCCAAACAAAGCACCAGGCCCAGATCAGTTAAGGGATGAATTCCATCAAATATTTAAGGAAGAAATTATACCAATTCACTACAATCTTTTTCAGAAGATAAAAGCAGAAGGAATACTCCTAATTTATTCTATGAGGCCAGCATTGGTACCAAAAACTAGACAGACATTACAAGAAAACTACAGACCAGTATGAACATACATGAAAAAATCCTCAAAATATTACCAAATGAAATTCATTAATGTATAAAAAGAATTATATGCCCTGACAAAGTGGTATTTATCCTAAGTATACAAAGCCGTTTCACCATTTGAAAACCAATTAATGTAATCCATTACATCAACAAACTAAAGAAGAAAAATCACATAATCATATTAATAGATGCAGAAAAGCATTTGACAAAATCCAACACCAATTCTTTATTTTAAAGAAAATCTTGACCAAGTAGAAATAGAGAGGGAAATTCCTCAACTTGAAAAAGAACATCTACAAAAAACTTGCAGTCAACATCATATTTAATGGCCAGAAATTAGAAGTTTTCTCACTAATATTGGAACAAGGCAACGATGATCCTTCTCACTACTTCTTTGCAACATTGTTAGGAAGTCCTAATGAATGCAATATGACAAATTAAAAAAATAAAAAGTATACAGATTGGGAAGGAATAAATATAGTCAACTGAGATATAGATGTGTGGACTGGGAACACAGAAATGATATATTAGTTTGGTAGGGCTGCCAACAAAAAATACCACAGGTTGGATGGTTTATGAACAGAAATCTATTTCCTCACAGTTCTTAAAGCTGGAAGTCCACGATCAAGGTGCCAGTGAGGTTGGTTTTGGTAAATGTCCTTTCCTTGGCTTGCAGGCATCTAGTTTCTCTTGATGTCCTCATTTGGCCTTTTCTCTGTGTCTACTTTACCCATAGCGTCCCTTCCTCTTCTTATAAGGATACCAGTCATATTGGATTAGAGTCTCACCCTAATGGCTTTCTTTAACCATAACCTCCTATTTTTAAGCCCATCTCTCTAAATATAATTGCATTAGGGGGTAGGGTTTCAACCTACCAGTTATTTTGGGGGGGGGGGGCAGAACCATAATTTAGTCTGTAACAAATGGCAATGAGCCCCTGAGGCTGTTTGGGTGGAGACCCAACAGTGTCTCTGGAGGCAGATACCTCAGAATTCAAGTTAAAGCCTCTCTGCATCTTCTTTAGTGACCACTTCACATTATGGGCCCTTAGCGAGTGCCCTGTCACCAGAATTTCCAAGACTTGCATGAGGTCTGTGCCTATCTTGTGCCTGCACAGTTGGCCATCACCATGCTCCCAGTCTTCACTCATCTTTAGAATCACTTCCTTAGAGCTGAAAAGACTTCTGAAAAGGCTGAGTCCATGGTTTCATTTTACAGGTGGAGGAAACTGAGGCCTGCACATGCCAAATGCTTCTCTGAAAGTCTACATCTTCACAGTAGAGTTGGGCTTGGCCATCTAGACCTCCAGACTCAGCAAGGGATGAAGCAGTAGTTTTCGCTGGATGCTGCTGCTCTTTCTGTGTAGAAGAGTGTATGGCTTTTTTTTACCCATCAGATTTGCAAATTTGCTTCTGGCCTCTGGAGATACAACCTTTATTCAGGGTTAATGGTATTTACAGCAGTCTGCGGCCCAACTGGTGCTCTAGACTAGTCTCTGCAATTGAGCTGCTTTATAAGCAAGCAGGAGCTGGTGGAACTTTATTGACAAGTTAAATATTTATAAACATGCTTATCTTAATTAAGATTGCTGAGTGCCCAAGCTGGAAATGTGTTTTCTCTTTTTTACTCAAAATCTTTGAGCTGGGAGGTTACTGGCAGTCAGATTTCTCAGACTGCAGACAGGAGAAGATTTGGCGATAGCTCTTGAAAGCAGCAGCATGTGTGATAAGCAACATTGTCATTCCTGGCTGTGATTAATGGGGACTTTTGTCTGGTGGGAATGGAGGTTTGGAGAAGAGGGACATCTTTCCTCCCTCAATCCATTTGATTACTGCAAATACTCAGTGGGGATTCTTTAGGTTTGCCAGGAACTTTTCCAGTTTTACAACTGAAAGTTCTACATGCAGGAAGCCCCCTCAGCCTGATTGGTCACTCTATCGTTGGGCCAAGAAGAGAAAGCTCTTTTCACTGGAATGAAGGCCCATTACATCTCAGTGTCCTCTTGATTGTTCTTTAGCTGGAGGTCAAGGCTTTCAGAGAGTGACCACTTCTACTTGTCTACAGCCATTTCCTTCATAGAATTGCTTATAGCACAAAGGAAACTCCTCCCCTTTGACCATTACTGTCTTCCCTACTCTCTAGATGTCAGTTGTGGCTGCAGAAATGTGGAGCCTTTTTTGGATGGAGTCCAAGATGGCTTCTCATAGGCCATCAGCTGGAAGCTGAGCTGGGTTGCTATCTAGAGTGCCAACAGGTAGCCTCTTCAGCTCACTGGCCTCAACATAGTTGAATTCTTAGATTGTGGCTACCCCTTCAACTCCCCAAGAAGACTCTGGAGCTGTAGGACTTTCTTGACCTTGTTTAGAAGTGACTCAGCACTTCTTTTGCTGCATTTTGACCAGGTTCAAGGGCAGGTGTCATAGACCCACCTCTGTGGGAGGAATGCTGAAATATTTGCAGATCTATT
The DNA here is from genome assembly GCA_027563665.1 of Antrozous pallidus. Classification (NCBI taxonomy): domain Eukaryota; kingdom Metazoa; phylum Chordata; class Mammalia; order Chiroptera; family Vespertilionidae; genus Antrozous; species Antrozous pallidus. The sequence continues at coordinate 17,738,556 of CM050518.1, read as the reverse complement.
CTCAAGCCATGGTGGTGGTGGTATGAATTTTCCATTTTCTGTGCCTTCAGAGATAGTTTGGTGGAAATTTGTAGAAGCCAACCAAGTGCTGTTTTTAACCAGAGGAGAAGCCAGTTTTATCACAATGTTTAGGGGAAGGATCATCTCCTGCTGGTTGTTTGTAGGATCCTGGTATTGGCTCCTGATAATGAAAGGGGGGCCAGGAGTGTGCCACAGTGCAGGGCATCTCCTTGGCCAGTCAGACACACTCATGGGACACAGAAGAAGGTGGTTGGGGGCATGGTCTAAACAAGGACTTATTACAGTCTGAAGTGGACCTGAAAATCTGCATTTTAATGAGTTGTCAGGTGATGTTGATCATGCTGGGCCACTGGACCACACTTTGAATAGGATGGGGCTATACCAGGGCTGTGGGTCAAAACCTGCCAGCAGCATGTTTTGTATGAGCTGTAGGCTAAGAGTGGTTTTTATATTTTTAAAGGGTTTTAAAAGAACAGAGAAGAGTGTGTGACAGAGACCATCAATGGCCTGCAAACCTCAACATATTTACTATCTTGCTCTTTACAGAAGACATTGCTGATTCCTGATGATCTAAGCCATTCAGAGTTGTGTTGAATGGAGGCATGGATTTTCTGCTCTTTAGTTTGTCCCAGCTCCAATGATGGGTATGAAGCTGAGTCTTGGATCCTGAGGGTACTACCCACTTGGAGAGCTAAGAGAACCCTTCCTGTGCTCCCTTTGATTACCTTTGAAGTTTCACCCTGTTGATCCCTCCCCCTGACAGTCCTCCCTCAAGTGCTCAGCCTTCAATGGGAGTGTCCAACTCATTAAGCTTCCTCAACCCAGTGCAAGAAAGGGGCTTTGCGCTAGGGGTGGGGTGAGCCTGCTGTGATCTCCAGTGCGGAGGAGGCAAGGGGAAGAGGCCCATCTCACATTGGGAGAAGTGTCAGAATGATAAAGCTGAATTTTCTTTGTGCCAATATTAATTTCCTATACTTATATCTCTTATATGAAGCTGTGCTTCTTTCAAAATAAGGCCCCCCAAATTCTTTTATACTCCTCCCACTGATAGGTATAAAATTCTTTTATACTCTTCCTTCCCTTGAATCTGGGTTCTGTGACATCTTAATCAAAGAATACAGCTGAAGTGACATGGTGCCTGTTTCCAGACCCAGGCAGTTTCTTTTTCCTGTCTTTTGTGGGCTCCCTATTAGAATCAAGCTTCCATGCTGTGTAGAAGCCCAAGATGCTTGGTAGAAGCCCCTCGGAGAGGATCACTGTGGCTGGCCATCCCTGGCTTAGCCCCCAGTCAACAGGCAGCCCCACCTGGAACAATGGAAATGGGTTGTGACAGTGAACCCTCTGCCCCAGACAATGGACAGACATGAGCTGACCCACCGCACCTCACACCTTGCCCAAAATGCAGATTTGCAAGCAAAACAGTTAATTGTGGTTGTTTTAAGTCACTAAGTTCAGGAATGTTTTGCTAAGCAGCAATGGATAACTGGGAGATTAACCCTAAAAGATAATTTCTTTCTGGAGCTGGGATCACATGGTAAGGTTCCTAAATGCTCTTCTAGGCCTGGGATGTGTCAGGGCCCAGGAAACTTTTGGTGACAGAGGGAGAACACAAACACGTCCTGCAACAGCTGGATGGGAGGGATCACTGAGATTACTCACATATGTTTTGTAATCTCCCCCTTCTACCTCCCGCTGGTAGCAGCACTTAAAGGCAAATGGAAGATACATTTGTCATAAAAGGAGACAACCCCCGCCCAAAACCCCCACAAACAAACAAACAAACAAACAAACAAAAAATCTGCACCCCCCCCCCCAAAAAAAAGCCCACCAAACAAACACCTATCTAGAAACGATTAGGTAGATTTCATCTACCAGTGTCCCAACTAGGAACAAATAATTTAGTATGGACTGTTTTTCTCTTATGAATGGGCTTGTGTAATAGGTTTTCCCTCCTAGTATTTAGGGATTTGTAACATGCTTTCTTCCATCCTAGTGTTCCTTACTATAAAGCTGCTCCTTGGGTATTCCTTTGCAAGAGTTCAGTTGTGGATGCATTTGCAGGTATGTTTAGAGTTCATAGTGAATATTTTAAGCTATCCTCCTTTACCCACAGGTGTGCCCTGTAACAACCATATTCATCCAATATGACCCCATCTCTCAGGGCACAGTCAATTGGATTGGGATGTGTGTGTAAATGTAGGGGCAGTGGGGCTTTGAGCCCCAATGTGCTCGTCTTTGTTTCTGAGTATTGTGGGGAAGTAGGGAAAGTCTGATGGCTCAAAGAGAAGGATGCAGCCACATGCAGAGAGAAGCAGGGACTGGGATAAAGAGAGAATCTGGTAGGGCTCACCAGAGCTCTGTTTCAGCCATTTCTGGCCTGACTACTATTCTTGCTCAGGACTCCCTGGACCCTAGTGCTAAGCCTCCAGCATTATCAATGCTAGCTTGAGTCCATTTCTGCTATTTTCCAGCAGATTGTCATGTACAGAACTGCTTTTCAGGGTCACTGTCTTTAATTTATAGATGGAAATGGGCCTGAGGTATAATCTGGGACCACTTTCTCTGATATTTGCTGAGCCCTTGGCTAGGTTGAGGGGAGACAAAGATGAGCAGCACAGGGTCCTGCTATGTGCTCCATCTGCCCAATTCCTGCATGTCTGCAGAGAACTGCATTGTAGGAAAATCCCACACCTCACAGAACAAGAACCATGGCAACCACAGATGTCAGGTTCCAAGTCTTCCAAATTTCAATTATTTTAGTACCAAAAAGAAAAGAAAAAGGCCACCTTTTCTCCCTTCAAGGTTATTTTTTGTTGATGGGAAAATAACTGTCACATAATTCTATTTTTATAAGACAGATTTGGGGACATAGAGTGACCTTTTGAGTGAGTGAATAAAACTCTGAGAGTATTAGAGAAGAACCAAATAACACTTTTATTTAAGTTGCCATCACAAAAGACTCCAACCAGCACAGTGATCTTGAAAAAGAAGAACAAAGTTGGAGGATATAGGTGTTTTTCTCCCTTTACCACATCCAGTGTGGAGAGATTGGGTTCAGTTTCTGAGTAGAGGAGCTGGGGATTAAGAAAAATGAAGAAGAGAAGATACAGAAATAGGGATAAAAAGCTGGGGCTGGGTAGGATGTCTGTTCTCTCTGATGGAGAGACAGTGACTGCAAGCCCGTGAAGCTGTGTTTATTTATATTCCACAATACAAAGGGGTTTCTCCAACGTTAGAATCAAAGCAGTTTCGGTGGGTCCAGGCCCTATTCATTCCCCCATTCCCGGGGCAAGACTGCATTTACATTTCAAGGCCCTCTCCCCTACACCTGAGGCAAAGTTAAGGCCAGGCTGATAAATATGTCAGCTTTGTTGGTGAAGTGTGTTTTTCCAAGACGCGGTTTTGCCAGGCTCCTTGGAATCAGCCTGACAAAGATTTAAAGAATGCTCAAGGTGTCTTGCCTAGGGGCGCCCCCCACAGGAGGATTGAAGCTATCAGATATCAAACTATACTATAAAGCCACAGTAATATAAACAGCATGGTACTGGCATAAAAAACAGATGGATAGAACATAATAGGAGCTCAGAAATAAACTCATGTCTCTATAGTCAATGGTTAAAGACAGTCTATTCAATAAATAGTGTTGGGAATATTGGACAAATATGAGCAGAAAAGTGAAACTGACCTACTTTCTTACACAATACACTAACTAGAATAAACTCAAAATGGATTAAAGAGTTAAGTGTGGCAGTCAAAATCATAAAAATTCTAGAAAAAAACATATGCAGTAAAATCTCAGATATTTCTTTTCTATTTTTTTTTGCTTTGTTAATCTTCATCTGAGGATTTTTTCCCCATTTATTTTTATAGAGTGGGAGGGAGAGAGGGATGCAGAAAGGAGGGAAGAGAGAGAGAGAGAGAGAGAGAGAGAGAGAGAGAGAGAGAGAGAAATATCAATGGAATGTAAGAGAGACACACTGATTGCTTGCCTTCCACTCACAACCCAACTGGGACTGGGGATCAAACTTGCAGCCCAGGTATTTATCTTTGACCGGGAATCAAATCTGCAGCACTTTAGTGCATGGGCCAATGTCTAACCCTTGAGAAACACTGGCCAGAGCTCTCAGACATTTCTTGTAGCAATATATATTTTTTCTGATGTATCACGTAAGGCAAGGAAAATGAAAAATAAACAAACGCTACTACATCAATCTAAAAAGTTTTTTTTTCACAGCAAAGGAAACCAACAAAAATGAAAAGACACCCCACTGCCCTTTTCCTCTGAAATACTGAAACAGGTCATAAAACTCCCATGTGAAAGATTCCCTCTGATACCAGGAGAAATGCATTCTTATCATCGGAAACAGAATTGGGGAGCCAAGAAATCCATACAAACAAAGCTTGTGATGCTCACCTTTATCTTCCCAGTTACTTCTTTGTAACTACCCCTAGCTCAAACCTCTGCTTTGTCAGTTCTTCACAAATTTCTTGTTTCCTTGTCTACAAGGTATACAAACTTCCTGTGTTGGTCATCTCTTTGGTTCTTCATTCTCTTGAGAAGGTCCTCTGTGCATATAAAATTTCAAAAAAAATTGTATACTTTTCTCCTCTTAATTTGTCTTTGTCAGTTCAACTCAACTTTTGGACCCAATTAGGAACCCTAAAAGGGACGAGGAAAACTTTTCCCTCCCCTACAGATGCTGATGCCATTTATAGAAATCCTGAAGACTGAGAGCATGACTGGGAAGCTTCAGAAGAGTGAGTATACCCGAGCAAGGCCATGATAATGCCCAAGAAATGATGTTGAGCTGCATACATCAAAGAGAGGACAAAAGGATAGTAATAATCCTCAGAGGGCTCAGAAAACCCAAGTGTCAAAGCTTGCAAATCTTTTAGTGAAACAGATGGGCTTAACACCTTGTCCATCTGCTCTCCTGTTCACTACTCAGTGCATGCTAAGGGCTGCCTGCTGCAAATGCCTCCAGTTTTCCACCTGTGGGTGTTCTTTAGCATGTTTGGCTAAAGATGAGCAGGTGGAAGATAATGCCCCCGGGGAACAGTCCTCTGCAGACTGTGGTATATACCCCATTTCCTTACCCCTATTTCAAGGGTGGGACAGTTTTGTGCCATGTTTTATGATGTCTCCCAAAGTGCCCAATTTAATTGATCCTAGGCTGACCACAGTGGCATCCCGAGTCAATGATATATACTTTATTGGCTGGCTTCCCTTCCCTGTCTTACATCTCCATTTCTTTAGTGGTGTGCCTTGGGACCACCTCCCAAATAAACTACTTGCACTCAAATTCTCATTTCAGGGTTTGTTTTGGGGGACACCCAGACTACCTGCCCCATACTACCACCTTCACTTAGAGTGTTGTAGTACTTTCAGGTTTCTATCCATCAGGAGGACCTTCAGGGACAGTTTGTGAGAGCTGGCTTTGCACTATTTGGCAGCTCTATGCATGGAAGAGTGTGCATGGTTGCTGTGTGGCATTTGGAGGCAAGGCCAGATCTAGGGATGGAGCATAGGTGGCAGCAAAGTCTTGGTCATATCCATTGGAAGTTAATGTTATTTTTCCCTTAACATGTTGGAGATGACTTTAAGGCTCACCACTCCAGGAGTTTGAAAGCCTAGTCATGACTCAGTTTTCTAACAATCTGACATCCCCTCATTGAACCCTTTACCTTCCATAGGCATATTGTTTCTGAACGGTTTACACAATCGAGTTGGAAAATTTAAATCCAACCAAGGAATGATTCTAATAAAAACAAATAAGAAATAACTCTTAAATCTTATAAATCCACTTGTCTGCACATCTGAGGTCAATAACTTTCAGTGCATGTGAGTAAAAGTAATTTGTTAATTCCCATTGTCTTTTCTTAGTTCCTTTTTCTGAGCCTGACTCTTCTATGGTTCCCTAGAGAAGAAAGTCATGGAACTGAAATAGTTTCTGGCAACTGATTCCCAAGGACACAGAGTAGAACAAGCCAGAAGATCTACAAAACATCAAATGTACATCAAAAAGTCTTACAAGGTGTAGTTCTGAATTTTGAAGATAAAAAAATGATTCTAAATAACTAAAAGTGTCAGTACTATTATCCTTTTGACACACTCCATTGTCAAAAGACACATCAGGGCATTTTTCTTAGGCAATTTTAGTCCCAACAATGTTTTGAAACTTCTCTGTAAGGTCATTGTTGAGCTCAAATCTCAGCTTGAGTGCCTAAAATGGACCTTTGTGACCACAGCCATCAGTGTGAAATCTTATCTATTTCTTTTTTTATCTCTCTGGAGATATGCTTATTGAGGAGGTGACTTTAAGGACAAAGTTAGTGCAGCAACATAAATAACCAGCCCATCTGTAGCTTTTATGATGGGGCTCAGACAGCCTTTTTTGCCCCAGAGACCCCAGTAGAATCAGAGAATGTGTCCAGAACTGGAAGTTCTTGATAACATGCTAAGAAGATGAAGGAGTTCCCCTTGGGGTGGTGGCATTTGTGATAAGGGGGTAAAAATGACTTACATAGTAGAGGAGGGGGGACTGGATAAAGGTATCAGATTGAGCATACCTGTGAACCATGACCCCTTCTGCCCTAGATCTCTAGAAATTACAGAAAAGGCATAAAACATTCATTACACTTCTGTAAAACTGCATGTATTATCTTTTATGAACCAGAAATTATGAGGGATGCATGAAAGCCAGAAGGGAGAAGAAATCAGGCTGCAAGTGGAGTTCAGCAATAAAAACATGTGCAGTGAGGATTCTTTAAAAGGTGGGAGCAGTCCAGGGGTGCTTTGTGAGCGCTCCAGCAGAGCTCTAAGCTTGAGATAGTAGAGGCAGAGAAGAGTCATTGGAGTCACTGACCAGGTGATTGTTAGAGCAGTCAGGTAGGTTGCCACATACTTTCATCAAGTAGCAGCAGGCAGGTGTGAGCAGTAAGCATGGGTACTTGGGGACGAGGGCAGTGTACCACCAGGTAGATGCTGATATTAGGGTTTAGCAAGTTGCTGACACATCCAACATAACATGTTGATATGAAGCATCTACCAAACACCTGCAACATTTCCATCAAATTTGGAAGCAAGACAAAGACAATCATCACTATAATTAAACATTATACTAAAGGCCAATGCAATTAGGGCAGTGAAAAGAAGATACTAGGAGATGATATGATTACTTGGAAAATCAAAGAAAATAAAGTGACAAGTTATTAAAACTGGTTGGATTTCTATAAAGTGGTATAAGATAGAAAGTCAAAAGAATTTTTAAACTTTAGCAATAATACATTAGAAGATGTGATGCAAAATAAGATTTTATAAGCCACAAAATTATAAAATAGCTAGTACTATAACAAGAAATATGCAAAATCTACACGAAAACATTCCTAATCCTTATCAATGTCACCAATAGAGATCTAAGTTAGAGAAGAACCATACCATGTGTCCATACTGTCCATTTGTCAATTCTCACTAAATTAATCCATAAAATACAAACAGGGTTTTTAAAGACTGTAAGATGAAGTGCATTATAGGGTTCTTGCCTTATTGGCTATAAATATATATTTTAGATATGTTATATACAATAAATTAAAAGCAAAATGTATAAGTTGTAACTATAAAAATATTAGAAGAAAACATAGGATGATTTATTAACTTTGGGATATGAAATTTTTTAAAGCAAGATACAAAATGCACTAGGCATAATTGATACATTTTGATAGACTACATGAAAATTTAAACTTCTATATAACAAACTTCTATATAGCTATTGAATTACGATATAATAACCAGAGAATATTTGTAACATATGGCAGTTAAATGATTATTATCCAGGCTACATGAAGTCTTTAAAAAGCAATAAGAGAAAAGATAAAACAATGCTATACCAAACAAGTGTGGCTGAATTATACAATTACCATGTATTCAGAAGTGCAGATAAAAGATATTCTATTTTGTTTCTCTGTGCTTGATCTTCTCTCCTCTGATGTACACTCTGGTAAGATTAATATAAACTAATACATTAAGTGGTTTCATTTGCTGACTTCCTAATTGTCCCTCATGTCACTTCAGTCCATGGATTGGTAATTACCCAGGTGTCATCTGTCCCATGCCCATGTCCTCCGTTTCCATTGGCATCTGAGGCTGAGGTCTGCATCAATGTCTTGGTTCTGATTTCTTTCCCACCTTGGTCAACACCTATGGCTCTTTCTGGCTGGTCAGGCCCCACTACTGTCCTCACTATTGTCCCATATAGTTTACTTATGCCCCTGTCATATGGCCCATCCTATAGTTCTTACCTATTAGTGAGTTACTTCTCCTCGTTACAGTGTCCTCCTCCTTCTTTTGTGTGCTGCCCAGCTAAGCCACCCAGGTTCCTCTGCACCTGAAGAAGCTGCAGGAAACTCCTGTTCCATCAGGACTTCCCAGATAAAATACCAGATACCCATTTAATTTTGAATTTCTGATAAATGACAAATTTTTAGTATAAGTATGTTCCAAGTATTGCACGTCTCAAATATTGAATGGTGCATAGTTCCACTAAAAAATTATCATTTACCCCAAATTCAAATTTAACTCGACAGCTTGCATTTTCATTTGCTAATTCTGTCAATAGCAGCCCCAAGGGAGCCAAGGTTTTGCTTGGGAGAGTTTAGCTCAACCTTCCCTTTTCTGGCGCTGCTTCTGCCACCTTGCACTGGGTTGTGCTGTTTGTGTCCTCACCTGCTGGGGCTGGAGCAGGTGAGAGGCCATCCCCTCACACAGTCAGTCTTGATTCTGCTGCCTTTTCTTGCCCCTCCACTCACATGCATTCTTCCACTCCCTCAACCCAGAGATATTGAACCAGACACTCATCTGTTGGCAGGCTGCTGAGACGCCTTTGTTCCCTTCCAGTCTGCTTGGTCCTCTGTTAGTTCCTTCAGACTCTTGATATAGTAAAGAATAAAGATAAAGGAACTGAGAAAATTTTATACTCTCTGCACAAAGCCTGGATTTAGAGCCCATTATCTTGTAGAGAACTCAAACCCTACTTTAAATGTCAGGATCTAAATATTAATCCTTAGCATCACTGCTGTAGATAACTTTTAAAATTCCTCCCTGGTCCTCAACCCCAAGGGCAGCTGAAATCCTCTGGCTGACTAAGGAAAGTCTCCTAGGGTCTGATTTTCAAGAAGTTAGAAATATGACTCTTATACAAATATAAAATGAACACGTGTCAAAGATTTCATTTAGTCATTAATTATTAAAGGAGTTAGTTGTTAAAATAGATTCAAATCAGAATTTAAATTACAGAGAGTTATATTCTCTCTGGGATAAATGTATTTCCATTGATGTGGATAGTTGTTAAAATAGATTCAAATCATAATTTAAATTACAGAGAGTTATATGCTCTCTGGGATAAATGTATTTCCATTGATGTGGATGGGAACTATTTACAGCGCTACTAGTGGTCTTCAATTTAACTGCTACCCTACAGGCATGTAAAGTAGCCCAACAATGGCAAATCAATCAAAGGCACACACCTCTATAGAATTAGAGAATCTCTGGAAGGTTCCCTAGGCAATGTCCAGATCTGCCACTGAACGGATATCTTGGGATCTCTTTTGTCCATTCTTGGACAATTTTTTCCCCTTGAAAACGTATAATATTAAAAAAAAATTAAGCTGTTATAACTACTAAAAGATAATAAGTGCAAAGAAGAGGAGATATAAATGGCCAATAAATACAAGACTAAATGTTCATTTTCACCAGCATATGGGTGAAAACCCATATTAAACCCACATAAGAGTTTTTATCAATTAACATCCAGGATGGGAAAAAAATTCTCATGCATTGATGTTGGAAGTGTTAATTGGTTCCTTTTTTGGGGGAGCATAATTTGGTAATATCTACTGAAAATTTAAATGCATGCATCTTTGATCCAACAATTTTACTTATAGGTATATATTATTCACAAACATGCAAATGAATAATAATGAAAGCATTACTTTATGTACCAAATATTCATAAAGCATCTACTGTACCCCAAGCTTAGAGAAGGGGTAAATCAGTAAACAACCAGGCAAAGAAACTTACCTTCATGGGACTTTTCTTATAGAGATAAATAGACAGGAAGCAATTAATGCAAGGACTACATAAACTTTCTAGAATATTAGAAGGTAATGAGTATAAGGCAGTGTAGGAGAGGAAAAAATTTCCTCAACTCTTCTTGGGTTCCTGGCTGGATCTGAAAATCACACTGACAAAGATTAACAGGCGAAGAGCACACATATTCGTTTAATGTAAGTTTTATGTGATATGGAGCCTTTCTAAGGAAATGAAGACCTAAAGAAACATACCTGAGTGTTGTACCCTGGGTTTGATGAAGAGTGGGCAGTTGTGGAGGAATAGGACAGGTCAAGGAGTAGGAGGTAAGTGTAATAAGTTGGGGAAGACCTAGCAAGGCCTTTGTGATTCGATTCCTCTCTGTCCCTTAGTCTTTGGAGATAAGACTATCTCCAAAGTATGCATGCATAGGAGCATAACCTATGAATGAAAGACATTGGGGCGGGGAGAGGGGTGGGTGGGGATATGTGCTGGGGGGTAGGGGAGGCTGGGGGGAGGATAATGGGGAGGGGGAAAGGAAAACATGTACTACTATTAAATATAAGTTATACTGTAAAAAAATCAATAAAAAATATATAAAAGAGTGCTCTTTCATTGGAGATAAGAATACTCTTTCATCTGGATTTGGGGAGGGTTTTATGACCTGTAAGGAGGGTTTTATGACCCGTGGGAAGGGTGAGGGGAGTTAGAATGACCTTTTTGCTTCTTTTCTTCAGCTTAAAATATTAAAGAAGCCAAGGTGCCATATTTTGGGGTAGCATGATCTGAACCTCATCTGGAGAATCAGAAGTACCTAGAGTAGGGGTTAAACATGGGAAGAAGTTCTCCATATTAAGTAAGGTGATCAGGAGAGGCCTCATTGAAAAGGTGATATTTGAGCAAAGTGAGGGAAGGAGTCGTGCAGATATTTGGGGCAGAGCAAGTACAAATGCCCTGAGGTAGGAGTGTGCTGGACATGTTTGAGAAATAGCAAGGACTTGGAGCCAGGGGAGAGAATTAGGAAAGGAAGTCAGAGTTGATAAAGGGTTCCCAACCTAAGGGGCCTTAGTGGACATTGTAAGAACTTTGGCTTACATAAAATGTACATAAAATGGGGAGATTTGTAGTATTCTGAGCAAGTGAAGGTACAGCATCTGATTTATATATTCCCAGAATCCCCCTGGCAGATGTGTAGAAAATATATGGTAGAGGTCAGAGGGTAGAAGCAAGAGCACCCACGAGGAGGCTTTTGCTGTGAGCCTGGACTAGGGTGAGAGCAGTAGAAGGGTTAAAGGTGGTCAGGTTCTGCCAGTATTCTGAAGATAGAGTCCACATAATTTCCTGACATTGAATAGGGGCGTCAAGGCTGACTCTGAGGTTTTGACCTAAGCAACCTGGCTGTCAACTGAGATGAGGAAGTCTGAGGGTGGAGTAGGGGTCCTTTCTGGGCTGAGTGTGTGTGGGGAAAGGTAATCAGGAGTTGAGTTTTGAACATAAGATAATGAAGCATTTTGGGAGGTAATAGCTAAAAGTTGAAAACAGCTTAAACAGCCATTATCAAGGGAATGATTATGTAAACTGTTTTACATAATGAAGCAGAACCATAATTCAGCATAGCAAGATCTCTCAGTAAGCCATTAAAAAAACAGTGTACATTAGGATATTATTTTTCTGCCACTCCAATGACAACAACAAAAGCATTGAGATTTCTATGCATACTCATACAGGCATAGACAAGTCTCAGAAGCAAGACCCTTTCTACTTACAAAGATTTCTAAACAAAAGCAACTTGTAAGTATTAGTTATATAATTAAAAAGATAATTTAAAGAAAATAAAAGGAATGATGAGAAATCTTGTCTTGCCTTGTCCCCTGTTTCCTCATCTACAAAGTTACCTGTAAGGTCCTTCTACTTCTAGGAATCTGTATTCTGTAATTTCATGTGAACCTGGGTCCTTCATAATTTGAAGCCAAAGTGTGTATATTCTTTTTATACAGCAGCCTCATTTCTGGTGCAGTCAGACCTGGTTGTGACCAGCGGAGGACAGAATTTCATTTTTTCATCTAGTAATGAAGTTGATGGATCACCTTTGAAGAGTGACTAAAATTTGAATGCATATTGGTTTTCAATTCAATTTTAGATAAAGGCTAAAGCAAATAGCTGCCTAGAAAGTCTTTTCCTGACGAAGTGGTTGGTCTCTTAGAAGACACTAGTGAAGCGTGTGGTATTGATCAATGTAAACTCAAATTGGAGCGTAGTCTCATGACTGGGCAGGTGGGGACATTAAGAAATGTTTCTTTTTGCTTTACATGGTTGATCAACCCTCATCTGTATTCAAACAACCAAAGGAAGAGTCCATCTTACTCATTTCCTGACTGTATCTTCTGTTCCTGCACTGCTGCTCCTGACCAGTTGGCTCTCTGATCAGGTTACTGATCCCTAGTAATGACTATCACTGGCCAGATGGATATTTGAAAAGAGGATTTGGGCAGAGCATGATCATAAAAGCTAATGTATTTCTTCCAAATGGCTCGATCCACAACCAATCCCTGTGGGCAGGGCATTTCTTCTCCATTAAAAAATATTTTGAGGAAGTTAAGAATAAACATAAAATACTTTATAGCTATGACTATTGTCTCCTGAAACTCCACAGGCTAATACTTTCATTTCATTTTTTTAATGATAAAAAACAATTTCCTATAGAGATATACAACAAAAGTGTAAATGTTCCAAAAAGTATAAATTCAAGTACCACCCAGAGATCATCAGGATTCATATTTTGGTGTATTTACTCCCAACCTCTCCCTCATATATATGCTGTTAAAGAAAAATTAATCTGATGCTTCTTAGAATGGTCAGAGAGACTTTATTCAGGACTGTTGCAATAGGTGACCAGATGCAGTAGGGGACAGAGATTGGATTCAAGACCGAGTACAGCAAAGATAGGTGAGAAATTGTAGGCAACAAATAGAACGAGAGGGGGCAGTGGATGGAGAATTACTAAGAGAGTAACATCAGAGCAGGGGGATTATTGCTTAACCCACTTAGCAGGATTTTTGATGAAGGTAGGCCAGGGTGATCAGGTATCAGGTTGAGGGAATCTTTCTGAACTGACTTATCAGGATTCTTGCTAGGACTATGCTAGGCAGGCCCAGGTAAGCACAGGGGCCAACGTGAGACCTGGTTGAGAATAGGATTCAGAAGGGTCTGACTAAAGTTTGGTGAAGGAGAGTCTTTGTCAATGTGATGGGGACAAATAACATATTTAAAAACATAACTCCTACTCTCATATCTTACTCCAGTAGCCCTCCCCAGCAGAATGAGAAAGCAGAGAGATGAAAGAGCAGGGGTAGCAAAATCCGAGTTCTCAATTGGTCTTAAGGAAGGTAAAGGAAGCCGTGTAAAGGACAAACACTGCTAGCTGTGAGCAAAGAAGAGAAGGTTGTGCCAGGGAAAAGGGGTGGGAGCTTGGACATTATATATAATTTTCTCAAATTACCTCTTGATAAAAAGTGAGGGTATAATACCAGGTGTTAGGACTGTTATTATGGTTCCCCCAGGAAGCACTAATTTTGACAGATAATAGAGTAGGTAGTTCCTAGTTAGTGCCTAAAGAAGCTAGTCCTGCCCTAACCGGTTTGGCTCAGTGAATACAGCATCGGCCTAAGGACTGAAGGGTCCCAGGTTAGATTCTGGTCAAGGGCATGTACCTTGGTTGTGGGCACATCCCCAGAGAGGGTGTGTGGGTGGGGGGCAGCTGATTGATGTTTCTCTCTCATTGATGTTTCTAACTCTTGCTCCCTTTCCTTTTCTCTCTGTAAAAAAAATCAATAAAATATTAAAACAATGAAAGAAGCTAGTTCTGAACTGTTCAGGCACAAGGGCCCTGTGGTGTTGTGAGGCACGGGCTCTGTGTTTGTCCTTGTCCTGGAACCTCTCCACTGTGAGCCTCGAGCAAGCCATCCACTTCCCCAGGCTTTCCTTTCCTTATCAACAGGTAAAACGAATGAGTGGAAGTTGTCTATTTGAATGTACAGTCATGAACAGCTTGGCCCTATTTTGCTTTGGCAAACAGATGCACCTCCCATTCCTTCAAAATCGTGGTTTCTTTTTGGCATCTGTCTGGGTCCGTGGTCTCCCTGGGAGAGTTCCTCTTATTCATTCATTACACCAACCTCAAGGCACTAAGCAAGAGAATGCTTAGTGGTGGTTGCCAGGATATGTCATGGTGGTAGGAAGATTATGACGTTTGGACTAGGTGAATCTGAAGGAAAGAACATTTTAGTGCTTTTGTGTGGGCAGTGAGATGAGTCATGTGGTGGTAGGAGGACTTAGTGGAGGTGCCTCCTTCTTCCTCTCCTTCTGCTTTCTCCACCAGGCCTGCTCCTCTCCAGATTGTTCTACTTAATTATGTTTGCTGATAGAGATTAATGGCGATCCTTCAGCTCATGGATGAGTGAAAAGAGAAATTGTGTGAGGGCCACCTAGGATCCTTTTCCAAATCTTGCTGAAAACTCAGCTGTGTTTTTTATGACTTCTGAGCTTTGCAAGGACTCTTATTTCCCCAGTTGGCGAGCATTACGATGCTTTATATAGAACAGTAAGACCACATGGCACATTAACCTTTGCAAATGACACAGTCAGATGGTGTCTTCGTAAGCAGAGGGCTTTCATGCAAACATGGGGATGAGACAATAGTTTAGCTCTCTTATTTCTTTCCATAGCTTTTCCCCTGTGGCTCACATGACACTGTTGAAACAACATAGACAATGCCAGCTTTGTCCCTAACTCCCGAAGGTAGGGAGAGGGGCCATAACAGATGGTCGATTTAGATCAGGATGTGGGCGTCTGACCAGTTGTCACTGCCTTCTCTGCTGTCCTCCTGCTTAGGGCCACCATTGTTTCACCCCTGGATTGTTGCAATAGATTTGTAACTAAGGGTCCCTGTTTCTATGACTACTCCCACAGTATAACAGATGTACCAGTTAATAATGTGGATTGTGTAATAAAAGAAAATGATAATTTTAAGAGAAACATCAAAAGTGATTTATTCAAAGTAATGTCCATTGCTAGCTACACATTTTCCCCCTCTTTCAGGTAATTTGTGGATACCGCCCCAATAGAACTTTTCTTGTTTTGAGGCAAACCATTCAGAGACCCAATTTTCCACTTCTTCATACATTTTGAACTGCTGCTCAGAAAGTGCGTGTGCTATTGATCGGAACAAGTGTTAATCTGAAGGAGCAAGGTATGGTGAATACAGTGGGTGGGTTAATACTGCCCATGCAAGATCTTTTAACATGTCTTTAACTGGATTTGAAGTATGTGATGATGCGTCATCATGAAGCAAAATTACTTTGCCTTGTCCTCTGGCTCATTCTGGTTGTTTTTTTATCAAAGCGTGGTTCAAATTGATTATTTGTTGTCGGTAGCAATCAGTATTAACAGTTTCATCTGGTTTTAGAAGCTCATAATACACCACACTTTTCTGATCCCACCAAATGCAGAGCATTGTCTTCTTTCCAAAGCAATTTGGCCTTGCAGTCGATGATGATAGTTGACCTGCATCAACCATGATTTTGCGCATTTGGGATTCTCAAAATAAATCCACTTTTCATCGCCAGTCACAATTCGATACAAAAAAGACTTTCTTTCGTGCCGTTGAAGCAAATTTTACTGATGACTTTGCAGTTTTCCATTTGTCTTTCGTTCAGTTGATGTGGCACCCATTTTTCTTCCTTTAAAAATTTTCCGATTGCTTGTAAATGATCGCAAATGTTTGCTGAGCAACATTTAATCTTTTTTGCAAGTTGTTTTCGAGTTTGACATGCATCTTTATCTGATAATGCTTGTAATTGTGGTCTTCAAACTTTTTTGGATGACCTGGACCTTCTTTGTCTTTCACATCAAAACATCACTTTTAAAGCGTTTAAACCAGCGTTCACAAGTATCTTGAGTTGGAGCATGTTCACTATAAGCTTTCTGAATGAAGTATATGATAATTTTCAGCAGCACTTTTCTTCAAAATAAAGTAATGAATTAAAACTTCCCACAAATGCTCTTATTTGGGCACGAAATTCAACATTTTTAAGTCAAAAAATATCTATGATGTTAACACCTTCAGCAAATTTGACATATGAAGTTTTGAAGCTTGCTGTCAATACAACAAAATAGCATACATGTCAAATCGCATACACTGAATATCAACATATGTGTAACTCCATCTATTGGAAAAAAATCCACATGACTAATTGGTACACCTAATACTTCCAAATCAGCAGCCAGAAGTATCCTTTGACAACGTAAGTTACATCCTGTCACTGCTCCTCAAAGCCCACCCAGGTTTCCCATCTCATGATGCATAGAAGACAAAGTCTTTACCACGCCCCAGATTCTCTGTCTCTCCTCCTGGCTCACTGCCTAGAAGGGCCTCTCCACTGGCTGTTTCCTCTGCTGGCAATTCCACTCAATGTCTGCAAGCCTTCCCTCATCTCCTTCAGGCTTTCATTCCAGTGCTGTCTTTTCAGAGAGGTTGTTTCTGCTCTAAAGATGCAAATTTATCCCCCACATTCCCCTTCCCCTTCCCTGGCACTTATCAGCATCTACTGTGCTATTTTTAAATTTAAGGCAAACAACCTACTGGTTACAGGTTATTTTCCAAATCCCCAGCTTTGCATACTATATTTAGATAAATGAATAATAAACATAAACTATTATGCTTATTTTTTATCATTATTTACTGTTTATCTCCCCCAAGTGAAATAAACCTCATGAAGATAGGGCTTTTTGTCTGTTTTTTTTTTCTTGTACTTGGGATTACATCCTTTGGATCAATGCTTCTCAAATTTTAGCATGTCCAGAAATCTCCTGAGGATCTTTCTAAAATGCAGATCCTATTTCCATAGCTTTGAGAGGGGACCTGAGAATCTGCATCCCTAACAAGCTTAGGTGGCCCACATTGGGAATAGCCAGGTGGAGTCCCTGTGGATCCTCAACTACAGGCAGGACCACCAGATGTTCTATTCCCAAAGCCAAGTTCAAAAACCTAGGGCTGGGCTGTCGTATTGGAATCAGGGAGAGCTGTCACAAACAGATTCCCAGTACCTGCCTTGGAAGCTGTGATTGACAGGGCAGAAGTAAGGCGTATGAGTCTTTTCTTTTATAAGGCGCTCAGGTGATTGGAGTGTGCAGCCAGGATGGGTAACTGCCGGTGCAGAGAAATTAAGAATTTCTTGCATGTGCCAATGTGATTCTGACTGTGCCAAATTGTCATCTAGTGAGTACAAAATGAAAATTGACGTCTCGGTTGAAAATCAAAAAACTCTTTTTCCTCATTTGCATCATTTGGTTGGCTTCCAAAAGAATAATAACTTCAACAGAGAAAAAAGACAAATGTGTATAATCAACTCAGAATATCCCCATTTGTCGCTTTAAAATTCTATTTAGTATTATGAAAATAATGTGAGCACATTGTAAGAATTCACACAGTAAAGTTATGCAATGAAAACTGAGCTTTTATTCCTTCCTGGATTTCCACTCTCATTCCTTAGAGGAAATTATTTTCAACTACTTTTTGGTAAATATTTAGAGAAATTTCAACACACACACACACTTTATTTATTTTAAAACATTATAAAAAATCTTTAATGTTTTTTCTTTTAATTCTTTATTGTTGAAAGTATTACATATGTCCCCTTTCCTCCCATTGATCTCTCCCAGCCTGCCCCCCGTCCCAGGCCCAGCTTTCACCCCTCCCACTTGACTGTGTCCTTTGGTTATGCTTACAGTATATGCATAAAAGTTCTTTGGTTGATCTCTTACCCTCCCTTCCCCCCATCCCCCCACTAATTTCCTCCTTTACCTTCCCTCTGAGATTTGATAGTCGGTTGGATGATTCTCTGTCTCTGGATCTATATTTTTTCATATTTATTGTTCAGTTTATTAATTACAAGGTTCCATTCCCCCCCCCCTAATAGTTCCCCTCCACCTGGTACCCATCCCACCCTCCGCCCTCACCCCCCTCCACAGTCCTCTCCCACAGTTGCCGATTTTTGTCCAGTCTTTTGCTGCACTTCCCACACCCCCTTTGTCCCCAAGAGTTGTCAGTCGATTCCCTCTTTATGTCCGTGATTCTGTTACATTCACCAGTTTATCCTGTTCATCAGTTTATTAATTCACTTGATTTTTATATTCATTTGTTGATAGATGTGTATTTGGTGTTCATAATTTACACTTTTATTTTTTTCTTCTTCCTCTTCTTAAAGAATATCTTTCAGCATTTCATATAATATTGGTTTGGTGGTGATGAACTCCTTTAGCTTTTTCTTATCTGCGAAGCACTTCATCTGACCTTCAATTCTGCATGATAGCTTTGCTGGATAGAGTAATCTTGGTTGTAGATTCTTGCTATTCATCACTTTGAATATTTCTTGCCACTCCCGTCTGGCCTGCATCGTTTCTGTTGAGAAATCAGCTGACAATCGTATGGGTGCTCCCTTATAGGTAACCAACTGTTTTTCTCTTGCTGCTTTTAATATTCTCTCCTTGTCTTTTGCTCTTGGCATTTTAATTATGATGTGCCTGGGTTTGGTCCTCTTAGCGTTCCTATATTTTGGGGTTCTGTGTACTTCTTGGGTTTTTAGGTCATTTTCTTTTACCAGATGTGGGAAGTTTTCGGTCACTATTTCTTCAAATAGGTTTTCATTGTCTTGCTCTCTCTCTTTTTCTGGGACCCCTATAATTCGGATGTTGGTATGCTTGAGGTTGTCCCAGAGGCCCCTTACACTCTCTTCAATTTTTTGGATTCTTTTGGTTTCTTGCTTTTTCAGCTGAGTGGATTTTCCCTCTTTGTATTTCAAATCTTTTTTTTATCTTTATTGTCCAGTTTATTAATTACATTGTTTCCCCTTTTTATTCCCCTATAGCTCCCCTCAAACCCTGTACCTATCCCACCCTCCACCCTCACCTCCCCCTCCCCACTGTCCTCCCCCATTGTTGCAAGATTTTTGTCCAGTCTCTTGCTGCACTTCCCACAAACCTTTTCTCCACAAGAATTGTCAGTCCATTCCCTCTCTATGTCCATGTCTCTGTTATATTCACCAGTTTATCCTGTTCATCAGCCTATCAATTCACTTGATTTTTATGTTCATTTGTTGATAGATGTGTATTTGTTGTTCATAATTTATATTTTTACCTTTTTCTTCTTCCTCTTCTTAAAGAATATCTTTTAGCATTTCATATAATGTTGGTTTGGTGGTGATGAACTCCTTTAGCTTTTTCTTATCTGCGAAGCACTTTATCTGACCTTCAATTCTGAATGATAGCTTTGCTGGATAGAGTAATCTTGGTTGTAGATTCTTGCTGTTCATCACTTTGAATATTTCTTGCCACTCCCATCTGGCCTGCATCGTTTCTGTTGAGAAATCTGCTGACAAGCATATGGGTGCTCCCTGATAGGTAACCAACTGTTTCTCTCTTGCTGCTTTTATTATTATCTCTTTGTCTTTTGCTCTTGGCATCTTAATTATGATGTGCCTTGGTGTGGTCCTCTTAGGGTTCCTATATATTGGGGTTCGGTGCGCTTCTTGGACTCCTAAGTCAATTTCTTTCACCAGGTGTGGGAAGTTTTTGGTCATTATTTCTTCAAATAGGTTTTCATTGTCTTGCTCTCTCTCTTTTTCTGGCACCCCTATAATTCGGATGTTGGTATGCTTGAGGTTGTCCCAGAGGCCCCTTACACTCTCTTCAATTTTTTGGATTCTTTTGATTTCTTGCTTTTTCAGCTGAGTGGATTTTAACTCTTTGTATTTCAGATCTTTAACTTGGTTCTTGGGGTGCTCCAGAGCACTTTTAGGTCTTTGTATAATATTTTTTATTTCAGTCAGTGTATGCTTAATATCTGGTTGGTCCTTTTTCATATCCTTGAGAGTCTCCTTTATATCCTTGAGTCTCCTTCATTTCCTTGTAGGACTCATTCATTTCCACGTTGGTCTTGATCATTTCCTTGCAGGTCTCGTTCATATTCTTGAGGGTCTTGTTCATTCCCTTGTAGGACTCATTCATTTCCACGTTGGTCTTGATCATTTCCTTTGTGGTCTTGCTTATTTCCTTATAGGCCTCGACCTTTTGTTGGAGCCTCTTGAGAAGCCCTATAACCGTGGTTTTGAATTCCATGTCCAGTCGTTTTTTTCCCTCCATTTCTTTCACATCTGATTTCTTTCCATGTCTCTGCATGGTGGCTGCTTCCCTGAGTTGGTCAATTAGCTTTGTGTGGTAGACGTCCTACTAGGGACAGTGGCTCAGCTTCCCCAGTTACCTGAGGTGGATATGGGTTGCACAGTCTTGCTGAAGTTAAGCTCAGGTTAATCGTTGTTAGCACTTGGAGGGGTTGACCTCCAGGGCAATTGTCTGTGAAGCTCAGCTGTGCTCAGGTTGTATGGGCGGAGTCTCCGGGCCAAGCAGACAGCGTTAGCTCCGCCCTGTGTGGCCCCAGGGACCCTGCGCTGGGGGCAATGGCTGCCAGCACCTCTGAGAGAGAGCTGCTGCCAGCTCCACAGGCTGCCGGGGAATTCAGACTCTCCCCAAATGACTTTGCATGCGCAATGTCTCACCCAGGGTCGTAAAACAAAGCAGTCTGACGGTTTTCCATATGAGAGAGCGAGTCACAGAGCACTCTCTGCGCCATCACACAGCCGAGCTGTTCGAGCAAGCTGCCTTCTCCACAAGCCAGCCGACCCGGCAGCACCCGAGCTTCGGCGTGCCCTCCCACTGTCCAGTTTTCACTCCGTATGATAGTGGGTTCTCTGGACTTTGCCCAGAGCTGGAGAATCAGTCCAGTGGGACGTCTTTGTCTCCCTGTTCGAGAAAACTGACTGGTTTTCAGCCGCCCGCCCTCTCCGTGGCGCGCGCTCCAAACCTCTCTCTGTGGGAATCTTTCAATGCTCTCCGCCGCCGCTCCTCCGAGTCAGTGTCTTATCTTCACTTTTATTTGTGGAATTTTCACTCGGCAAGCTTTCTGGTGATTTTGGAAGGTGTTTGTTCTTTCGTTAAGTTGTATTATTAAAATTGCTGAGCATGACGGCAAGATAGGTGTTTTATCTATGCCGCCATCTTGGTTCTCCTGTATTTCAAATCTTTAACTTGGTTCTTGGGGTGCTCCAGAGCACTTTTAGGTCTTTGTATAATATATTTTATTTCAGTCATTGTATGCTTAATTTCTGGTTGGTCCTTTTTCATATCCTTGAGAGTCTCCTTCATATCCTTGAGGGTCTCATTCATTTCCTTGTAGGACTCATTCATTTCCACATTGGTCTTGATAATTTCCACATTGGTCTTGATCATTTCCTTGCAGGTCTCGTTCATATCCTTGAGGGTCTTGTTCATTTCCTTGTAGGACTCATTCATTTCCTTGTCGGTCTTACTTATTTCCTTATAGGCCTCAACCTTTTGTTGGAGCCTCTTGAGAAGCCCTATAACCGTGGTTTTGAATTCCATGTCCAGTCGTTTTTTTCCCTCCATTTCTTTCACATCTGATTCCTGTCCCCCCCCCATGGGCTTTTTTTTTAGTCTTTTTTTCTTTATTGTTCAGTTTATTAATTACATTGTTTCCCCTTTTTTATCCCCCTATATCACCCCTCCACCCGGTACCTATCCCACCCTCCACCCTCACCTCCCCCTCCCCAATGTCCTCTCCCATTGTTGCAAGATTTTTGTCCAGTCTCTTGCTGTACTTCCCACAACCCTTTTCTCCCCAAGAATTGTCAGTCCATTCCCTCTCTATGTCCATGTTTCTGTTATATTCACCAGTTTATCTTGTTCATCAGTCTATCAATTCACTTGATTTTTATGTTCATTTGTTGATAGATGGGTATTTGTTGTTCATAATTTATATTTTTACCTTTTTCTTCTTCCTCTTCTTTTTTGTTTGTTTTGTTTTTTTTTAAAATATATATTTTATTGATTTTTTACAGAGCAGAAGGGAGAGGGAAAGTCAAACATCGATGAGAGAGAAACATCGATCAGCTGCCTCTTGCACGCCCCCCACTGGGGATGTGCCCGCAGCCAAGGTAAATGCCCTTGACCAGAATCGAACCCGGGACCCTTCAGTCCGCAGTCTGACGCTCTATCCACTGAGCCAAACCAGTCTCAGCTGAGTCTCACTCAATTTGGAGGTGCATATGGGTGAGCAGGGACTTGAATCTGGGTCCTGTGGTGTGCCCCAGACTCTGACAGGAAGAAGGTTTTCATATACGTTTTACTAATTTTCTTTCATCTCTGACACTTCTATTATAGAGAAAGGGCAAATAGCAATATTAAATTATTTCCTCTAATTAATCCCCCCTTTTTTAATGTTATTTTTTTCTTTTTCTTTATTGTTCAGTTTATTAATTACATTGTTTCCCCTTTTTTATCCCCCTATATCTCCCCTCCACCCTGTACCTATCCCACCCTCCACCCTCACCTCCCCCTCCCCAATGTCCTCTCCCATTGTTGCAAGATTTTTGTCCAATCTCTTGCTGTACTTCCCACAACCCTTTTCTCCCCAAGAATTGTCAGTCCATTCCCTCTCTATGTCCATGTTTTTGTTATATTCACCAGTTTATCTTGTTCATCAGCCTATCAATTCACTTGATTTTTATGTTCATTTGTTGATAGATGTGTATTTGTTGTTCATAATTTATATTTTTACCTTTTTCTTCTTCCTCTTCTTAAAGAATATCTTTCAGCATTTCATATAATACCGGTTTGGTGGTGATGAACTCCTTTAGCTTTTTCTTATCTGCGAAGCACTTTATCTGATCTTCAATTCTGAATGATAACTTTGCTGGATAGAGTAATCTTGGTTGTAGATTCTTGCTATTCATTATTTTGAATATTTCTTGCCACTCGCGTCTGGCCTGCATCGATTCTGTTGAGAAATCCGCTGACAATCGAATGGGTGCTCCCCTGTAGGTAACCAACTGTTTTTGTCTTGCTGCTTTTAATATTCTCTCTTTATCTTTTGCTCTTGGCATTTTAATTATGATATGTCTTGGTGTGGTCCTCTTTAGATTCCTGTATTTTGGGGTTCTGTGTACTTCTTGGGCTTTTAAGTCAGTTTCTTTCACCAGGTGGGGGAAGTTTTCAGTCACTATTTCTTCAAGTAGGTTTTCATTAACTTGCTCTCTCTCTTTTTCTGGCACCCCAATAATTCGGATGTTGGCATGCTTGAGGTTTTCCCAGAGGCCCCTTACACTATCTTCAATTATCTGAATTCTTTTTATTTCTTGCTTTTCCAGCCGAGTGGATTTTGCTTCTTTGTATTTCAAATCTTTGACTTGGTTCTTGTGGCCCTCTGGACTGCTTTTAGGACTTTGTATAACATTTTTTATTTCAGTCTGTGTATGCTTGATTTCTAGTTGGTCCTTTTTTTTTTCTGTGAGGGTCTGGTTCGTATCCTTAGAGGTATTGTTCATTTCCTTGAGGGTCTCATTCATTTCCTTGAGGTTCTCATTCATTTCCTTGTAATTCTCATTCATTTGCTGGTTGGTCTTGTTTATTTCCTGGTAATTCTCATTAAGTTGATCGGCCTTTTGTAGGAGCCTCTTGAAAAGCCTTATAACCATGGTTTTGAACTCTATGTCTTGTCGTCTTTTCTCCTCCATTTCTTTCACACCTGATTTCTTTCCATATCTCTGCATGGTGGCTGCTTTATGTGGAAGATATCCTCAAAGGGACAGTGGATCAGCCTCCCCAGTTACCCAAGGTGGGTACTCTTACTGCAATCCTTTATGGGTTGTATTCAGTATTTTTGAATTTAAACCCAGCTTGTTGTTGTTAGCGCTAGGAGGGTTTGACCTCCAGGCCAATTGGCTGTGAAGGGAGACTGTGTTCAGGTTGGATGGGCGGAGTCTCCGAGCTGTGCAGGCAGCTTCAGTCCTATGTGGTGCTAGAGCTCGCAGGTCAGGTCTCTGTTGGATGGGGATGGCTGCAGACACCTCCAAGAGAAAGCCGCTAGTCGCTTCCCCTTGCCAGACAACTCTGCCTTTCCCCAAATGTGCCTGCACACCAAAAGTCTAGCCCAAGGTTGTAAAATAGATGGTTTCCGGAACCAGGAGACAAGTTTCCAGGGGGCAAGTCGCGGGTTTGCGCGACCCTTGCGCAGAAACTTCTTTTCGCCGCCTCTGGGTCTCTTGGACTAGGAGCCTCTGCCGCGCCCCGCTTCCAGGGTGCGTCCCCCGGACCTCGGACCTCGCCTGGCACTGGCGAATCTGTGCAGTGGGACGTCTCCATGTACCCCGGATCTCGGACCTCGCCTGGCGCTGGGGAGTCCGTGCAGTGGGACGTCTCCGCCCTCCCCGCAGGCGAAATCCCGCCGGGTTGCTGCTCCAGCCCCAGCCTGCGCTCGTGACCAGGATGGCTCCTAACCTGTTTCCATCTGAAAGGCTGCACTTCCACCGCTCCTGAGTTTCAGTGTCCCACCTCTACTCCTATTAGTGGAGTTTTCATTCAGCCAGCTTTCTGGCAATTCTGGGTGCTGTCTGTTCTGCTGTTATGTTGTAGTTCTTAAATCATTGCGCGGGGCAGAACAATAGGTGTTTACCTATGCCGCCATCTTGGTGTTCTCCACATCTGATTTCTTTCCATGTCTCTGCATGGTCGCTGCTTCCCTGAGTTGCTCAATTAGCTTTGTGTGGTAGACTTCCTACAAGGGACAGTGGGTCAGCCTCCCCAGTTACCTGAGGTGGATATCGGTTGCACAGTCTTGCTGAAGTTAAGTTCAGGTTAATCGTTGTTAGTACTTGGAGGGGTTGACCTCCAGGCCAATTGTCTGTGAAGCTCAGCTGTGTTCAGATTGCATGGGCGGAGTCTCTGGGCCAAGCAGACAGCGTTAGCTCCACCCTATGCGGCTCCAGGGACTCTGCCGGGAGCAATGGCTGCCAGCACCTCTGAGAGAGAGCCACTGCCAAGGAATTCAGACTCTCCCCAAATGCGTCTGCACACCCAACGTCTCTCCCAGGGTCATAAAACAAAGTAGTCTGACGGTTTCCTGAATGAGATAGCAAGTCGCGAGCACTCTCTATGTGGTCACACAGCTGCGCTGTTCCCAAGGTCACACGCAAGCTTGCCTTCTCCACACGCTGGCAGATCCTTGCAGTGCCGGAGCTTCGGCGTGCTCTCCTACTGTCCAGTTTTCACCCCATATGATAGTGGGTTCCCTGGACTTTGCCCAGAGCTGGAGAATCAGTCCAGTGGGACGTCTTTGTCTCCCCGTTTGAGAAAACTGGCCGGTTTTCAGCCGCCCACCCTATCCAAGGCGCTCGCTCCAAACCTCTCTTCATGTGAATCTTTCAACGCTGTCTGCCGCCGCTCCTCTGAGTCACAGTGTCTTATCTTCACTTTTATTTGTGGAATTTTCACTCGGCCAGCTTTCTGGTGATTCTGGAAGTTGTTTGCTCTTTCATTAAGTTGTAGTTTTAAAATTGCTGTGTATGACGGTAAGATAGGTGTTTTGCCTATGCCACCATCTTGGTTCCTCTCTGGATCTATTTTTTGTTTATCAGTTTATGTTGTTCATTATATTCCACAAACGAGTAAGATCATGTGATACTTAACTTTCTCTAACTGGCTTATTTAGCTTGGGAAAAAAAAATAAAAAGCTCACACATGCTTTGAAAAATCTTATTAAGGGATATTGACCAAAGCCTCTGTACCAGACTTTTTTTTCCCATTTAAATTATTTATTATTTAAAGTGTTATATATGTCTCCTTTTCCCTCCTTTGACCTCTTCCAGGCTGCTCCCACCCCCCAGCACATGTTCACCCCACCACTGTCTGTATCCATTGGTTATGCTTATATGCATGCGTACAAGTCCTTTGCTTGATCTCTTACACCCCCCCCCCCGCCCCATTCTCACCTTCCCTCTGAGGTTTGAGAGTCTGCTCCATGCTTCTATGTCTCTGGATCTATTTTTGTTCATCAGTTTATGTTGTTCTTTATATTTCACAAACGACTGAGATCATCTGGTATTTATCTTTCTCTGACTGGCTTATTTTGCTTAGCATAATATTCTCCAGGTTCATCCATGCTGTTGCAATCAGTAAGAGTTCTTTCTTTTTTTGCAGCAGCATAATATTCCATTGTGTAGCTATACCAAGGTTTTTTTAATCCAGTCATTTGCTGATGGGCACTTAGGCTGTTTCCAAATCTTAGCTCTTGTAAATTGTATTGATTGTGCTCCAGCAGAGGGAGGGCAGGGTGGACTGGAGCTGTGAGAGTAGAAGCCAGGACCAGGGACTCAGGTGATAGAGCTCAGAAGGTAGATGTCTCAAGTTTCCTGGGCTGAGTCATTCCCAGGCTTTTTCTTCTATTATTATTTTAAAATCCTCACCTGAGGACATTTTTCCATTGATATTTAGAGAGAGTAGTAGAGAGAGGGAATATTGATATGAGAGAAACACATTGATTGGTTGCCTCCTACATAAACCCTGACCAGGGCCTGCGTTGGGGAGGAGCCTGCCAACAATGTATGTGCCCTTGACTGGAATCGAATCCGGGGCCCTTCGGCGGACACTCTATCTACTGAGCCAAACCTGCTAGGACTCAAGCTTCTTCTTATTATGGTGTGTCTTGGTTAGCCATGTATAGAAGATTGTATTTTCTAAGATGGCTACAACCCTAAAATGCCACTGACAACTCTTCCATTGAGATGTGGGATTTATGGTCCTTTCCTTGGAACCTCGGTGGGCTTTGTGACTATATTGGGAGTGGCACTATGTGACTTTTGAAGCTAAGTCATAAAAAGTGATACAGCTTCCCCCGGTCCTCTTAGGTTGCTTGCTCATGGAACTCAATCACCATGTCGTGGGGAAGTAGACAGACCACACAGATGAAGCACGTGTGACCAACATTCCCAGCAAAAGTTTCAAGCAACAGCTAGCATCAACCTCCAGAAATTGTGTGTGTGTGTGTGTGTGTGTGTGTGTTGGGAGGGGGTGATTCCAGCCCCCAGCCTTCAGGACACTCTAGCACAAAGCAGAGATGAGCTGCAAAGAAATCAGAAACAGAATTTCCTGATCTTATTTAAGGACTACACAGCTGGAGTTACAGGAAGATGGTATAACCTACATGTCATTCATGGGTGACCTTGAGCCAATCCCTTTTGTATAAATTATGCTAGGCTAGGCAATGCTGCAAGAGCAAATAAATTTTCGCATCTTACAACTTTACATCATCAATGTTCACTTCTCACTCACATTGCAGTGCAATGAAGGTCAGGTGGCTCTCCACAGCATGATGCAAGGATCCAGTTTCCTGTCATGTGGAGGTTCTTCTATCTTCAAAGGTCTCCTTGGAATCCTTTACTGAATCCTCTTCATTTAACCCGTCTACCAGTAAAGACAGAGAGCATGGAGTGCAAACATAGAACATCGTTTGGCTTGCCTATAAGTGAGCTATATTACTTTTGCCCCCAGTCAATTGGCCAAGAACCAAATATATGACCACATCCTAACTGCAAAGAAGTCTGAGAGAGGTAGTTTTTTTGATTATTCAGGAGAACATTTAGCCAGTTTCTGCCACACACTGCCTCATTTTTTTCTGTATAGATGGGAATAATAACAATACCAACTTCCCCAGGTAGTGGGAGGATCAAAATGTAAGATGTCTTATCTCTGAAGAAATTGAAGGAATCATACACATTTTAGAAATGTACTGTTTCTCATCAGATAATGACAGCTGAGACAATGGCTACTTTTTATTATCATTCTGGAGTCCCCATCAATAATGGACAATAAGTCATTGTCCCTCCCCTGGACTGTCCTATATCTAACCACTGGCAACCACTGCCCTAATATCAACAATTATTTCTTCAGGGGAGAGAACAACATGCTCCAAAAAGCAGCCTACCCACATGTTATTCAAATTCAAAGAAAGGAATATCAGGAACACAGTTGGTCCTTCACCAGGCAACATTCAAGTGGGACATTAAGCAGAGATGCACTTACTCTTTCTGTCTTCACTTTTGTACTGTGCTGGTGGCTAGCCGGGCTACGTTTCCCTAGCAGTATGTAAACTTCATATAAATAAGAACAAGACAAGATGAAGTTAAAGAAAATAAAAACAAATAATGCCAACTCTTTTAGACCCTGACCGTCTACAAGGTTTTCTTATTCATTTAATTAGTAAGACACTTCAATTCTGGGAGCTCAGTCTTTTCATCTGTACAATGGAGATAATAATACCTGAGCTGCCAGGTTGTAGAGAGGATCAGTTAAGGAAATGCCCTGGAGAGGACTTTATATAAACTGTGCTATAAAGAGGTGAGCAATGGTGCTTCTCTAACTATTGCTTGAAAAGCAATGGGCAAAAGCCTTATTGCACAATTAAAAAAAAAAACAGCCACTTTTCTGGTTATAATTTTTTTGTATAAAACTTGGAAAATATAGGAAAGTGTAATCATAGCTTCTGTTTATTAAATAATTTTTATGACCAACTGATTTAACACTCATGGGATGGGCAGAAGCTTTACAGACAGCTGAGCAAACCTATTAGAGTCGAGATAGTTTTTTCTGTTTTTCTTTATCTATTTCCAAAAGTAGCAACTCAGCAGTTTCACCACGTGTCAGGGAACTTAAAAAAAAAGTTTCATTTCCTTTTGCCCCATAAATCCCTTCCTAGCAATCTTTTCTGAAGATATAATCCTAAGCACAGTCCAGATTTATGGCCAAAGATCTAAAGATGGTCACTGCAGGGTTATTTATAGAAGTGAAAAGTCGAAAGTGTACAAACCTGTCATTAAAGTAATGGTTAAGTAAATCATGGAGTATTCATGCAGTAGAATGTTATGTGATCCCTAAGAATAATGTTTATGTTATACTTTTAGTGATACCGGAAATTATTATACAAATATTCACAGGATGGTGAATGTTCTGTAGAGTTTTATCTCAGCTGTGTTCAAAATGCATAGAAAAATCACAAGAAAGAAATAGGCCAGCCCTAGCTGGTTTGGCTCTGTGGATAGAGTGTCGGCCTGTGGACTGAAGGGTCTCAGGTTCAATTCTGGTCAAGGGCACATATCCAGGTTGTGGGCTTGATCCCCAGTAGGTGGCATGCAGGAGGCAGCTGGTTAATGATTCTCTCTCATTATCCATGTTTCTCTCTTCCTCTTCCTTCCTCTCTGAAATCAATAAAAATATATTAAAAAAAGAGAAATTGGCCAAAAAGGAACTGTATTGTTCTGGTAGAATTATGAGAAACTTATTTTTTGTGCTCCCTAATCCCCACTTTTCAATAGTATTTTAAAGTTTCTACACGTAGCAAGATTTTTAAAAATAAACTAAAATACTGAATGTTTCAGTTCAAAATCTTACAAATCCCCTTCTAAAATGGATTTTTCTGGTATCAACTCCATTTGTCTCATTTGTTTGCAGTTTCATTTGCTTTTTCTTATAAATGCTAACATTGCTTTTGGTGCCATAGCACTAGATGGAATTCAATTCATAATATGTAAAAGCTGAAGCCACCCACTTACCAAGCCTTCCCTGCTAAGTGAATCTTCAAAAGGACTGAGAGAGAAGTGATTCTTTTATTAAATTTTCACCTCCAGCACAATCTGGTGTCTTCTATGATGTCAAGTATATCCGGTGTAAACAAGATTAAGAGAAAAAGGAACTATTATCATGGATCCAATTATAGCTGCAGCCAGTTGGAGATGAACCTCCATGAAGAATGGGGTCATTTTAGACAGGACAACTTTGCTGAGGAAGCAAACACTTTAGATTTCCTTTAAATTTGACAATTTCTGTGAAGGCTCAGGGGAATTTTGTGTGATGAGAGAATGAATGTTCCTTTAAGGACTTTGCATTGAAGATAGTCAATAAAAACAACTTACAGTTAGGATTTCCCGTCATCAGAAGAGGAGTGCCCATATAGGACAGTGTTTCTAGGGTTTTCTTGTTTACTTCACCTCCTTTAGCCAAAGTCATCTAAAAGACTAAGTCTCAGGTGGAGTGACTTCTGAGCAGAAGCCAATAAAGTCCCATGTGTACCTAATTTCATGCAAGGAGAGTATCTAAGTGTCAGTATCTCATGAGGCCTTGCAGAGCCCTTGACAACTGGAACCCTAAGAATTCACCCTACATCTTTCCTGGTGGCGAATATGAGTCAAGCATAGATTTATTTTATTGGAAATTTCCACAGAGAGGACTCAGTGAAGGCAGTGGTGTTTGCTGATTCCAGGAATCTTGGTGACTTCCAGACTCTGAAGGGATCTCAGATTATTGCTCTCTTATTTTGGGGGACTAACGTCAGACTTCTGTCCATATATCAAGTAGGGCTAGTAATTAGTATCTCATGTAGCCCTGAACTTTTCTGGGAGTATTTGTTAAGGAAGATGTTATACCTGGGATAGTCTAGTTTTGAGATTCAAGCACATTTCACTTGCACTGGTAAGATGTTCATTTCTTTGCATCTCATGATGTAGTTCCTGGTTTCTAGCTTTTGTATCTCTCCTCCTCTGCTCCCATGAGGAGTTCACCAGCCCCCCTTACTTTCCTGGGCTCATTCTTTTTTTTAAAAAATGTATTTATTTTTCAATTACAGTTTACACTAGTCAATATTCTGTATTAGTTTCAGGTATACAGCAAAGGTTCATTCTTAAATTTTCCTTGCTGTCTGTTGGACTAGTTCTTGTGAAAGCACTGCCCTTCTTGTTCAGAACCCAGAGCTTCTGCACATAAGTTCTTATATAGGTTCTGCCATATCCATGTCATGGAGTCCTGACTCTGGTGACCTGACTTGTACCCCTGCACCCTCAAAGACCTGGAAACCAGCTTTGCCGTTTCAGGACCCCTTGAACCTAACTAGAGGCTTTTCTGGTGGCAATCACTTCTTAGTCTCACCACCTCTCATTCCCTCCTGGTGGGAGGTTCACAGAATGGTTGTCACATCTGCTACCTCACTCTGGGCTCCCTGCTTTCTGCTACTTTTCTGAAGTTCAGCATGCTATTGACCTACCCTGAGAACAACTGTAGGCATTGTACTAATAAATTTCAGGCAGTGGCTGATTTATAAAAATCTGGACAATGATAATTTTAATTCACTATCTGGGATGTTCAAATAGACAGTCCCAAATTTCTACAATTATCCTATAACTAGAGGCCCAGTGCATGAATTTGTGCACCAGTGGGGTTCCTTGGCTTGGCCTGTGGGATCAGGCCAAAACTGGCTCGCTGACATCCTTGAGGGGTCCTGGATTGTGAGAGGGTACAAACCAGGCCTAGAGACCTCACTGGTGCACAATTGGGGCTGGGAGGTTGGCCAGCCAGGGGAGGACAGCAGGAGGGCTCCAGAGAATGTCTGGCTTGTCTCCCTCAGTCCTGATTGGCCGGACCTCAGTAACAAGCTAACCTACCAGTCGGAGTGTCTGCCCCCTGGTGGTCAGTGCATGTCATAGCAAGTGGTTGGGCAGCCTTAGCATATCATTAGCATGTCATGCTTTGATTGAACAGATGATTGGATGACTGGACACTTAGCATATTAGGCTTTTAATATTTAGGATTTCTCAACTATATTTGACTCCATCAAGGCAAGCAAACTGGAGCTGATGTGCAGAAACAAGAAAGAAGTATTTGCCCTTTTGTTAGTTAGGATCACATTTTTGCTTGCACCATTACTTATTTGACCCACTGAACTCTCTTCTTTACTCATGGCAGTGATCTGAAATAACAGTTATACATTGGACAACTAAGGACTAAATTTTAGGCTTATATTTCCCAGGATGAAACAGATACATTCATGGTCTACCCTCAGCAACAGGCACAAGATCCTAAGCTAGGGAAATGTTATCTTTCTAAACAGCTCTGTAGAAGAACATGCTGAGTGATCTTCACTTGTAGACCTTGGTCAGGGGTTTAAACAACTTCCACCCAGCTCTGCCAAAGATATGCATATTTCTTCCAGTTCTCACTTGATAGTTTATTGTTTCCAAAACTGGGAGCAATCTTGACCAATGGGATTTGGTAATAGCTGAGTGTGTCCACCTCACTCAATGTTTCATACTTTAACAGGATTTAACAGAAGGCAGACATTTCAGAAATATATTTGAATAACCCACATGTTAGTGGGAATGCAGGCCCACTCAGACATTGAGTGAATTTGTTTAGTAGCAAATTCAGGTTTGAGTTTCAGAAATGTTTTTGATAGATGAAATCTGCAGTGATTCCATTAAAACTGTGATCCAATAGAAGGCACCATTTTGAAGTATTTTTCAGTGGGGCTAAGGAGCACTGATTGAGTACAGGAAAATAAACAGACATAAAACTCAATTATTTTATCCCTTATGTATTGATTTTTTTTAGGCCCAGCTGGTGACCTAGAAATTCATGGTTAAGAAAGTGATATTTCAGCATGCTTCTGAGTAAAATAGTTTTTAGTAAATATTATAATCAAATACAAGTATTATGCTAAGCATGATACAAATGCAAATTTGCTACAGAAAGCCTATCTTAGATGAGCTTAAAGGAAAGATTAGTTCATAAATAAAGAGCATAATGTAGTGATATGAGTAGGGGTATTTGAAGAGGAGGAGCCATGACACAATGGGAATTGTCAGAACTTCACAGGAAATTGCACAGGAAACCACATGCTCAGCGTGGTTGCAAACTAGGTTGAAAGGTAAATTGGAGTCCGAACCTGTTGTTGTTTCATAGGCTGGGACAACATTAACCTTTTTAAAGCTAACATGGACTCACATTAAAATATTGAACTGTTGGAGGCTGCTGGTGGTCAGGAGGCTCCCAGGAGGCCCTATCCCAGTGGGATTATCTTTGGGAACTTTTGAGATATTTGTTGAACACCTCTTATGCTAAAAATCTCTACAAGGTAGTACAAGAAACCCTAGAACCACTTTTAAGTACTGTAAAGCATAGAGACAATGATAAGAATCTTAAGAGAGGAGCAAGGGAAGAGAAAATAGATACTGCATACACATGTGATGAATGTCAATATCTGTGTCTGATAAAACTCTGAACTAGGACAAGAAGGATTTGATAAAAATGATTACAGGGGACACTTACTGTTTGGGATCATTCCAAGTCTGTTTTCTAATTGGCTTAAGCCACTTAGCATAACCTGTCTACTTGGCCATAGTGGCTTGCTTAGGAATGAGAAAGTGACTGTCCATTGCGCTGATGTAACATAGGGATATTTCCTTTGGATCCTGGGAGAGCAGCAACCTGGAGAGTTCTTTTTCTGTTAAATGTGAGCAAAGACAGCCATCTTGGGAGCAGGAGGGAAAAGGCTTTAGAATAAAGCTTGAGAGGTGATTGACTGCAGCAAGCTTTGCCTGAACTTGCTGTGGGACTTCCAAAGTACTTTATAGTGCAGCTTGTGTTCAGTTTTCTGTGACCCGAAACAGGTGAAAGATTGCAAACCTATTAAAACATCGATTTTAAATTAAGAAGAAGCATCAGATTTAATAGAGAAACATCAGAGACATTCTCATTAAAGTCAGAGGCAAGAAAAGATTGCCACGGTGCCTCCTATAATTCAATATTGTACAGTGCATTAACCAATGAAGTACAACAGATAATGAGAAATGATTTTTGGAAAGGAAGTCTTACAGATGATATTATTGTCACTTACAAATAATTTTCTATTTAGAAACCTTAAAATAGTCAACCAGAAAACTACTGTAAGAGAGTTCAGAAAAATGCCTGACAATCAAATATAGGGGAAAAAATCTGTAATTCTCCTATATACCAGTAAACAGTCAGTTATAAAATGCTAGTGGCCCAGTGCATGGATTTGTGCACATTGAAAGGAAAATAATTAGAAGAAATATTTAAATATTGCTTTTTGCCCTTTCTCCCTCTGTGCCTGGGAGCCAGGTGGTGGCCCGCCCCCTGTTGGTCACTGTCTGCAGCCGGGGTGGCGGTGGTGATCAGCAGGACGATTGGGCCCTGCTCACATCCGCCTTGGGCTGGTGCCTCCTGCACACCTGCTGCACCCATCCCATAGTGGTCCCGCTTTCATTGGGGCCCCTGAGGTGGGGAGCTGACAGTGCCTCCACTGCCACCCCCTGCCAGCACGCGTCACCGACCTATCCTGAGAACAACTGTGTTCTGTGCTTTCCCATGGTGGTCAGCACACATCATAGCGAGCAGTCGAACTCCCAGTTGAATTCCCAGTTGAACTCCTGGTCAAGGGGACAATTTGCGTATTAGGCTTTTATTATATAGGATAATAAAAAACAAGTTTGCTCACAATTATAACAAATATTGAGAACCCATACTTTAACAGGATTTGACAGAAGGCAGACATTTCAGAAATATATTTGAATAACCCACATATTAGTGGGGATGCAGCCCACTCAGACATTGCTATCAATTTTAACAAAAATGGTATATTCATTTTTAGAGCTCAGTGAGGAAATGAATACCAAAAGCTTCATTTTCTAGCTTAAAAACACTTTCTTTATTTCCTAGCCTTTATTTGTCCAGTAATTTATCCTAAGGAAATTACTTTGATCTGTTGAAAGATTTAGTTCCAAGGATGTTCACTGAACTATCTTTTATAACTACAGGAAATCGTTAAAATGTAGTACAAAACGATTAGGTAAATTAATTCTGGTATATTTGTTCTCAATAGGATAGTTTGCAACTAATGAAAACATGCTATAGAAGGGTGTTTATTGATACAAGAAGATATATATGATATGGTAAATGAAAAAGCAGATTACTAAGAACTATGTACAGTGTAACCTCATTTTAAAGCAAAGGTGACATGACAGTAGATAGGGATGGGGAGGAAAAGACTGGACTATGTGTTCTAGGGAATGCACATGTCATGGAGGCCACATGTGAGTCTCTAGGTGGCACTTCTGGAAGGAAGGACATGGAGCATTAGTTTTCTATTGCTGCATAAAAATTGCTCCAGAACTTAGTAGCTTTTCTTTGCACAGCATTTTTTTAAAACTCACAGTGTTTATGCTGGTGAGGAATTTGGGAATAGCTTAGCTGAAGGGTGCTAGTTCAGAGTCTCATGTTGCCAGGCATGACTGGGGCAGGAGGTTTCACTTCCAAGCTCATTTATATGGCTATGGGCAGGAGTCATGATGTTTCCCTCCCTACCCTATCTTATCCAACTCTCTCTTCTCTCCCCATACCCCCCAAGATGGCCCCCAATGGTTCTCCTGGTTTTCACACCCTTGTGTAGTTCCCTCCCACATTTTAACATTGTACCAGGGTTAGTATATGTATCCAATACTATGTCACTTCTGAGATTGGGTTATGAAACACATTGGCTTCTATCTTGGGTTCTCCTCTCCTCTTCTCTCCTCTACCCTCCCCTCCCCTCCTCCCCTCCCCTCCCCTCCTCTTCCTCCTCCTCCTCCTCTTCCTCCTCCTCCTCCTCCTCCTCCTCCTCCTCCTCCTCCTCCTCCTCCTCCTCCTCCTTCTTCTTCTTCTTCTTCTTCTTCTTCTTCTTCTTCTTCTTCTTCTTCTTCTTCTTCTTCTTCTTCTTCTTCTCTCTCTCTCTCTCTCTCTCTCTCTCTCTCTCTCTCTCTCTCTCTCCCTCTCTCTCTCCCCTTTGGCAACCACCGTATTATTCTATATATCTGTGGTCTGTTTCTATTTTCTTTTATTCATTTATTTTTTTGTGTTTTTTTTTAGATTCCATATATAAGTGAGATAATATGGTATTTGTCTTTCTCTGTAGGACTAATTTCACTTAGTTCTAGGTCCATTGTTGCAAATGGCAAGATGTCATTCTTTTTTATTGCTAAACTAGAGGCACACAAAATTTGTGCAAGGGGCTCAACCCTCGCAGCTGTGGGGGCTTGCCTGGCCCTCACAGCCCCGGCTTTGTCCAGAAGGCTGTCTGGAAGGACATTTGACTGTCCAGTCTAATTAGCATATTACGCTTTTATTATTATAGATAATATTTCATTAAATATATATATAACATGTTTTTTTTTTTGGGGGGGGAGGTAGGTGGTAAATACCCAGAAGTAGAATTGTTAGATCATACAACAACTCTATTTTTAATTTATTTAAGGAATCTTCATACTATTTTTCATGGTGGCTGCACTAATTTATAACCATACTGACAATGTACAAGGGTTCCTTTCTCGCCATGTGCACCTCAGCATTTATTTGTTGATTCATCGATGGTAGTCATTCTGACAGGTGTGAGGTGATAACCCATTCTGGCTTTAAGTTGTATTTCTCTGATGATTAGTGACATTGAGTATCTTTTCATATATTTATTGGCCATCTGTGTGTCCTCTTTGGAGAAGTATCTATTCAGTTCCTTTGCCTATTTTTTAATCGAATTGTCTACCTGGCATTGAGTTGTGTGAGTTCTTTTTATATTTTGGATATTAACCGCTTATCAGATGTATCATTTATGAATATCTTCTCTCATTCAGTCTTTTTGTTCTATTGATGATTTCTTTCACTGTGCAAAAACTTTTTAGTTTGATGTAGTCCTATCTATCTATCTATCTATCTATCTATCTATCTATCTATCTATCTATTTTGTTTCCCTTGCTCTGGGAGATATATCAAAAAAGATATTGCTAAGAGAGATGTAAAGAGTCTATTGATTATGTTCTCTTCTAGGAGTTTTATAGTTTTGGGTCTAACATTTAAATCTTTAATTCATTTTGAGTTATTTTTGAATATGGTATAAGAGAGAGGTCCAATTTTATATTTTTGCATATATCTGTTCAGTTTTTCTAATGCTACCTTTTAAAGAGACTGTCCTTACCTCACTGAATATCCTTATCTCTTTTGTCACAGATTAATTGACCATCTAAGTGAGAATTTATTTCTGGACTCCATTTTTATTTCATTGATCTCTATGTCTGTTTTTATGCCAGTACCATACTGTTTTGATTATTGTAGCTTGTAGTATAGTTTACATCAAGAAGCATGATACCTCCTATTTTGTTTTCTCAAGATTTCTTTGACTATTGAATGTCTTTTGTGGCTCCATATATGTTTTAGGATTAATTGTTCTAATTCTGAGAAGAATGCCATTGGTATTTTAATTAGGAATTTCATTGAATCTGTATATTACTTTAGGTATTAAGGACATTTTAACAATATTAATCCTCCCAATTCATGAGCAAGCTATATTCTTTCACATTTTTGTATCTTGTTCAATTGCTTCCATCAATGGCTTATAGTTTTCAGAGTAGAAGTCTTTTACTTCATAGGTTAAATTTATTCCTAAGTATTTTGTACTTTTTGATGCAGTTATAAATAGGATTGTTTTCTTTCTTTCTTCCTCTCTTTCTTTCTTTCTTTTACTAATAAATCTTTATTGTTCATATTATTAGAGTTGTTCCTCTCCCCCCCCCCCCAGTTCCCCTCCACCTGGTTCCCACCCCACCCTCTGCCCTTACCTCCCTCATCCACTGTCTTCAGCCATAGGTGTACAATTTTTGTCCAGGCCCTTCCCATATTCCCCACACCCCTTTCCCCCTGAGAATTGTCAGTCTACTCCCTTTCTATGCTCCTGATCCTATTATATTCACCAGTTTATTCTGTTCATAGACTTTTTATTCACTTGATTTTTAGATTTACTTGTTGATAGAGATGTATTTATTGTCACTTTGTTGTTC
This sequence comes from Antrozous pallidus, assembly GCA_027563665.1. Taxonomy (NCBI): domain Eukaryota; kingdom Metazoa; phylum Chordata; class Mammalia; order Chiroptera; family Vespertilionidae; genus Antrozous; species Antrozous pallidus. Next base: position 17,700,843 of record CM050518.1, on the reverse strand, counting down.
ATAATTTTTATCTTTACCTTTTTCTTCTTCTTCCTCTTCTTAAAGATTACCCTTTAGCATTTCACATAATACTGGTTTGGCAGTGATGAATTCCTTTAGCTTTTTCTTATCTGTGAAGCTCTTTATCTGACCTTCAATTCTGAATGATAACTTTGCTGGGCATAGTATTTTTGGTCTTATGTTCTTGCTATTCATCACTTTGAATATTTCTTGCCACTCCCATCTGGCTGCATAGTTTCTGTTGAAAAAATCAGCTCATAGTTGTATGGGTATTAACTGTTTTTCGCTTGCTGCTGTTAATATTCTCTCTTGGTCTTTTGCCCTTGGCATTTTAATTATGATGTGTCTTGGTGTGGTCCTCTTTGGATTCTTTTTGTTTGGGGTTCTCTGCATTTTCTGGACTTGTAAGTCTATTTCTTTCACCAGGTGGGGAAAGTTTTCAATAATTATTTCTTCAAATAGGTTTTCAATATCTTGCTCTCTCTCTTCTTCTGGCATCTTTATAATCCGGATGTTGGTATGTTTGAGGTTGTCCCAGAGGCTCCTTACACTATCTTTTGGATTCTTTTTGCTTCTTGCTTTTCCAGCTGAGTGGATTTTACTTCTTTGTATTTCAAATCTTTGACTTGATTCTTGCAGTCCTCTAGACTGCTTTTAGGTCTTTGTATAATATTTTTTATTTCAGTCAGTGTATGCTTAATTTCTAGTTGGTCCTTTTTCATATACTCATAGTTATTGTTCATTTCCTTGAAGTTCTCATTGATATCCTCAAAAGTCTCATTAACTTCATCGGCCTTTTCTAGGAGCCTCTTGAAAAACCTTATAACCGTGGTTTTGAACTCTGTGTCCAGTCGTTTTTTCCCCTCCATTTCTTTCACATGTGATTTCTGTTCATGTCTCTGCATTTTGGCTGCTTCCCTGAGTTGGTCGATTAGCTTTGTGTGGTAGATGTCCTCTGAGGGACAGTGGCTCAGCCTCCCCAGTTACTAGAGGTGGATACTCTTGATGCAGCCCTTTATGGCTTGCACGGTCTTGTTGAAGTTAAGCCTAGATTATTGTTGTTTGCACTAGGAGGGTTTGACCTTCAGGCCAATTGGCTGTGAGGATCAGCTGTGCTCAGGTTGGATGGCTGAAGTCTCTCGGCTGAGCAGGCAGCCTTGATTTCCTGCCAGCTCCACCCTATGTGGCACCTGGGTCTCGGTGCCTGGTGGTAATGGCTGCATGCACCTCTGAGAGAAAGCTGCCGCTGAGCTCTACCCTCTGCTGGACAATTCAGCCTCTCCCCAAATGAGTCTGCACATCCAAAGTCTCACACAGGGTTGTAAAATAATGCAGTCCAGTCATTTCCCTTCTTTCTTTTTTTCCTCTTTTTCTCTCCCTTCTTTCTTTTCTTTTTTTTCAGAAGTCCTCTCTGCATGCTCACACACTTCTGCAGTTCCTAAGTTTACATGCCTTCTCCACAAGTTCGCAGACCTCTGCAGTGCCCAAGTTTCAGCGTGCTTCCTCCTTACTGTCCTGTTTCACCCCATATGAGTGTGGGTTCCCCGGATCTTGCCCGGAACTGGGGGATCAGTGCAGTGAGATGCCTTTGTTTCCCTCCCTGTTTGAGAAAACCATCCAGGTATCCAGCCGCCTGCCCTATCTGCTTGCATGTGCATGGCTCCGAACCTCTGACTCCTCAAGTATCCGCAACTCTGCCCTCCACCATTCCTCTGAGTCACAGTGTCCTATCTTTACTTTTATTTGTGGAATTTCCACTCAGCCAGCTTTCCGATGATTCTGGATGATGTTCGTTTTGTTGTTAAGTTGTAGTTTTGAAATTGTTGTGTGAAGCAGCAAGATAGGTGTTTACCTATGCCGCTATCTTGGTTCCTCTGACTGGCTTATTTTGGTTAATATAATGCTTTCCAGGTCTATCCATGCTGTTGCAAATGAGTATGATGAGTATACTTATAACCTTTTCTCTGAAATTCAGTTAGTTATTTTTGTTTTTTAGGGTATTTTTTGTTTGTTTTGTTTTTCTTGTTCCTTCACTTGAGAGATATTCTTTTGTCTTTTCTTTTTTATAGCAGCATAGTATTCCATTGTGTAGATGTACCACATTTTAAAAAAATCCACTTATCTGCTTATGGGCATTTAGGTTGTTTCCAAACTTTAGCTATTGTAAATTGTGTTGCTATGAAATAGGGATGCATATATTCTCTCTAATGAGTGTTTCTGATTTCTTGGGATATATTTCTAGAAGTGGGATTACTGGGTCAAATGGGAGTTCCATTTTGAATTTTTTGAGGAAACTCCATATTGTTTTCCACACCCCCCAGTCTGCATTTCCACCAGCAGTGCACAAGGGTTCGTTATTCTCCAAATCCTCTCCAGCACTTATTATTTGTTGATTTGGTGATGATAGCCATTTTGACAGGTGTGAGATGGTACCTCATTGTCATTTTGATTTGCGTCTCTCGGGAGATTAGTGACTTTGAGGATTTTTTTCATGTCTCTTGGCCTTCTGTACATCCACTTTCAAGAAGTGTACATGTATTTTTTATTTTCTCACACACAAAGCAAGTTCAGGGTTTTCCTATGCCATTGCCATCTTGGAACGTCAATCAACACCAGTGTTAGATTAATGTACTTCTGTCACCCTAAGGCCCATAAGGAAAGGGAAACAAGTTAACTGAAGGAGGGAGTTCCACATAAAGCAGGTGTAAATGTTCCTAATGAAGCAGGGAAGGAGGAATGCTTGGCCTTAGTCTAGGAACCAAGCAGATGGTTTTGTATAGGACAATCTTTCACTTGGTTGCTATCTCTACCAACTAGGCAAAATATCTGCACTTTAGCAAAGTCTTTCTTAATTGATTCTAACAGTGGGGATTTTGGTGACATGCAGGCTAATGGGGTAATCTATTAATTTAGTCTTTGCTATTCCTTCATGTCAAAATGCTGAGCTGGCCACTAGTGAGGTGGAATTAATACCTCTCTTTGTTTTCCCTCAAGATTTGTCCTCTATTGAGCAAATATTGACTTCTTGAATTAACTTGTAATGTCTCCTGCCAACAAAAGTCAAATTTATTTGATAAAATATCCAGTGACTTAATGCAGTGAAGTGAATTGTCTATCCATCAATTGGAAGACCTATGATGGAAAGCCTACTTTTATTTTTTCTTAATGTTAATAAAAATTTTTAATTCATTATGTACAAAATATTTCAATATTAAATCAATACAAAATTATTTAGATATTTAGCATTATTTTTCTTATTAAATCTTTTAAATTCCATGTGCTTTATAATTATCTATAACACAAATTTTTAAACTTTATTGAGGGATAATTGACAAATATAATTGTATATATTTAAAGTGTATGATGTGATGATTTCATATACACATACATTGTAGAATGATTGCCAAGATCAAGATAATGAACACATCTATCACCTTACACAGTTGTGTGTGTGTGATAAGAATGTTTAAGATCTACTCTCAGCAACTTTCATATATACAACATTGTATTATTAAATAGAGTCACCATACTCTACAGGGGTGAGCAAAAGTAGATTTATAGTTATAATACAAATAAATCATACAATAATAATAAAAGAATAAACTCTGTTTCTCATACACACAATTGTAAACCTACATTTGCCCACCCCTATATGTTAAATCCTTAGAATTTATTATTCATAGAACTGAAAATTTATACTCTTTGACCTATATCACCCCATATCCCCTTCTGCTTAGCCCCTGGCAACCACTATTCTATTCTCTGTTTTTACGAAAAACACTTTTTTTTTTTAAGATTCCATGTATAAGTGAGATTTTTTTTTCTGTCTGGATTATTTCACTTAGCATAATGCCCTCAAGGTCCATCCATGGTATTGTAAATGGTAGAGTTTTCCTCTTTATTATTGCTGAATAATATTCATATGTACATATTTGCCCATTTTCATCCATTCATCTGTTGGTGGACACTTAGATTGTGTACATGCCTTGATTATTACAAATACTGCATCAATAAACATGATTATCATGAGGTTCAGATATGTCTTTGAGATACTGATTTTATTTCCTTCAGATATATGCCCAGGAGGGGGATTTCTGGATCATATGGTCGTTCTATTTTTAGTTTTTCGAGGAACCTTCATACTGGTTTTCGTGGTGGCTGCACATAGTAGATACATTCTTATCAACAGTGCACAAGGGTTCCCTTTGCTCCACATCATCACCAACACTTGTTACCTCTTTCTTTTTCTAAATTAACTTTTTTTTGGAATAACATTGATTAATTATATTATATAGATTTCAGACGTATGACTTTATAATACAACATCTACATAATCTATTGTGTGCATACTACCTAAAGTCTAGTCTCCCATATAGAGTGTCCTCTCAAAAATGTATACATACTTTAACAGCCGGTTACTCATTTATTTTTCACTAGGTTTTTTTTTATTGGGAATACATAAAAGATAAAGTTTCTGGTACAAAACCGGTAGCAGTTGACAAATTGAGCAACTAAACAAAATGATTCTTGATGTTTGTGCTTTCATTGCTTCACATTATCAACACAGTTCTTGGACCAGAAAGGTTATTAGTTGAAAACAGGCATTGACAAAAAAATTATCATGCCCTGGCTAGTTTGGCTCAATGCTTAGAGCTTTGTCCTTCGGGCCAAAGGGTCACGGGTTCAATTCCTGGTCAAGGCACTTACCTTGGTTGCAGATACCTCCCGGGCCCTGGTTGAGGGATGTGCAGGAAGATGTGTCTCTCTCAGAACAGCAGGATTAGCATTCCTGGGCAACTTTTTGGAAATGCAGATCCTTGGGCCTCACTTCAGTCCTGCTGAATCTACAGCTTGGGGGCGGGGGTGAGGCCCAGCCTTTGGAGTAAAGGCAAATGTTTAACAACCGTCTCTCCGGGGAAAAAAGCACATATTTGTGTACATAAGTTCATTATAATTTTTTTCTCATAGGATATGCAGTACACACTTTACCAATTATAATATGAAATAGTTAATATGCCTTATTATTTATACAGGACACTTACATTGGTTTTTGGCAAGCTTGTATCAGGGACAACCTATAGTTTCAACTAATTAATGAATGTAGTTCCAACATGAATGCTGGTTGATAGTTTTGTTTATATTAAGGAGTAAGATGAAAGCGAAACAAATAAAGATATACAATGTGTCAGAATGTCATGTCAATGAGATGAGCAACTTCTTTGCTGAATCAGACAATAGTTTTCATATACTGGAAAAATATTTCCTCAGAATTATTTTTTTATATTCCCAATTAAATAGCTACAGGCTGACATATATTTAAGTTTAATCATATTATTAAAATTTTCTCTATTATGTTGTTAAGTCTAGACAATCAATAAAATAATAAGCCAAGTTCAAATTTGTAGCATTTACCCATTTCTGTGCTACAAATACTTCTAACATGGCCAATTTCAAGCCACATAACAGCACTGGATGGGGAGCTAGGAAGAGATATGCAGTGTCATTGCCAAGCCAGCTCAGCCTGAGAGGGGGTGGTGAAGGATTGAGAAAAGACAGACAAGAGAATGAAAGCTGGGTCTGGATGGGACCCTGCCCTCTCTGATGGAGAGACAGTGCCACGGCCTGTAAGCCATCTCTTTATTTATAGCCAGATTCCAAGTCAAAGTAAGGGCTTGGTTACAAAGTTCTCGTGAGTTTCGAATCTACTCAATGACATGCACCTGAACTCTATCAAGGGCACACATTCGGATTGTAGGTTCAAGCGAACAACTGTAGCTGTTGGCTATAATTGTGCTGGGAAGGCTCTGCCCTCCAAGCTGGGACTTGCACGTGGCAATGAGAGGACTGTGCCCTCTCATTAGTCCAAGGCTTGAACCTGTCCAAATACTGTAGCCGCTCTCCACAGGCACATCATTTTATACTGTTTCCATCACACAGGTGCTATAGACAGATATCCCCAAGAGCAGACATAATAGAAACATGTAGTAAAATAACTAAGAAATGCTTTTAAAAATATTTTTATTGATTTCAGAGGGGAAGGAAGAGGGAGATAGAAACATCAATGATGAGAGAGAATCATTGATTGGCTGCCTCCTGAAGCCCCCCACTGGGGATCGAGCTCGCAACTTGGGCATGTGCCCTTGACAGGAATCAAACCTGGGACCCTTCAGTCCGAGGGCTGACGCTCTATCCGCTTAGCCGAACTGTTAAGGTATAATGACATATATTCACCTTAATATGCCATACGGAGTAGTTTCACTGCCCTAAAAATCCTCTGTTCTCTGCCTGTTCATTCATCCCTTCTTCCCCTCAAACCCTTAGCGATCTCAGATAGCTTTACTGTCTCCATAGTTTTGCCTTTTCCAGAAGGAATTGTGTAGTTCTAAAAAACACAATTTATTAAATTATACATTTTTATCATTTATTTTTTTAATGATAGCTGGCTTGCAAAATTTCTGAAAATTTAACAATCTATTCTCATGAGGCGTTACAGATTGCTCCAGTGCACCCGTGGGTCCAGCACTGTGTGTTTCAACACGTTTTCTGGGTGATTCTGAGGATGCTAAATTTTGAGAACTGTTGCTTAAGCAGATGCCGAGGACAAGAAATGCCTTTAACTGTAATGAACTTGCCAGGGTCTGGCCAACCAAATGCTGAACTTCAATTTGGGGAACATTCAGATTTGGGGAGGGAGGGAGAAGTGTGTCTAAAGGGGAAGAGAGGAATTTTAACTTTAAATTTGATTTTTTTCTTTTAGATTTGGTAAACTATTAATTAGTGGCCTGGTGCACGAAATTCATGCACATTAAAAGGGTATTAATTAGAAGAAATAATTTAATATTGCTATTTGCTCTTTCTTTATAATAGAAGTATCAGAGACTAAAGAAAATTAGTAAAATGTATTGAAAATCTTCCTTCTGTCAGAGTCTGGGGCGCACCATAGGACCCAGAGTCAAGTCCTCACTCACTCACATGTGCCTCAAAATCACGTGAGATCCAAACCCAGCCGCCCCCCCGCCACCCCCGATTGGAGTAGATCCAGACCCCGCCAGTCCCACCCTTGTCAAGCCCTGCAGGGCAGGGGTAGTCCTTGGGTCCCCTGGCCCAGCACCAGGATGGGGGGCCTGGCCTGAGGTCCCCCATCAAGTCCCACCAGGTGGGAGACATGATCTGAGATCCCCTGTCAAGCCCCGCTGGGTAGGGGACATGGCTTGAGGTCCCCTGTCAATCCCCACTGGCATGGGGGCACAGGCTCAGGTCCCTTGTGAAACCCCGCTGGGTGGGGGGCACAGGCTCAGGTCCCTTGTGAAACCCCGCTGGGTGGGGGGCACAGCCTGAGGTCCACTATCAAGCCCAGCCAGGCAGGAGGGGCACAGTCTCAGGTCCCCTGGCCTGGTGCTGGGGTGGAGGGTATGGTCTGAGGTCCCCCAGCCTGGTGCCGGGGTGGGGGTTCGGCTTGAGGTCCCCTGTCAAGCCCTTCCGGGTGGAGAGAACAGTCTGATGTCCCCTAACCCAGCACCAGGATGGGAAGCGCACCTTGAGGTCCCCTATCAAGCCCTGCTGGGTTGGGAGTGTGGCCTGCAGTCAAGCTGCTCTAGGTGGGAGGCATGGCCTGAGGTCCCCCAGCCTGGAGCTGGGGTGGGGAGAGTAGCCTGAGGTACCCTAGCCCAGCACCAGGGCGGAAAGCACATATTGAGGTTCCCTGTCAAGCCCTGCTGGGTGAAGGACATGGCCTCCGGTCCCCTGGCCTGGTGCCGGGCTGGGGGTCGAGGCCTGAGGTCCCCTGTCAAGCCCCTCTGGATTGGGGGCGGGTGTAGGCCCCCCATCCCGTGCGCCACGGCCATGACCCCCCACCAGCCTCCTGTCCCACTGCCACAACCACCTCACGCTCTCTGTGAGCAGGTATGCATAGGGAAGGCTGGGCCAGGATAATTGGGAGGGGCTGATGGGGGCCAGCATCCTGGGTGAGCTGGGCCTCACAGCCTCTCTGCTTCAGCTCCCAGCACCCCGGACCTAAGGAGTAGTGCTTTCACAGAGGCCTGGCAGGCACTGGATATGGCGATGCCTTAAAAACAGAAGAAGCCCCCTTTAACCCTGGCTGGAAGTGCGTTGGGAACTTATGGTCGGGGGAAGCAGCCCAACATCAGGGCTGAAATAAGACCTTGGGTAGCCTTCGGAGGGGACAAACCAACAGTAAAAGACATCTTTTAAACAAAGACATTTGAACGTACAGTGGATATTAGGTGATATTAAGGAATTACCTTAACTTTTCAAGATGTGACAATGGCTGAATATTTACTTCTTTTTTAAAGATACTCATCAGAGGATATTTAAGTGGGAAACAACTTGCTTTGAAAGTATGGCCTTGTCCTGGCCCAGCCCTCCCCGCACCACGGACGCCTCAAGGACCAAGCCTTTCCCGCTCACTAGGCCCTCGAAAGCACCGTGCACAGAGGCATGGTCCGTGCTTCCTTCCGTGCCCTGCCAGCATGAAGCAAAGCGTTCCCAGTCAGTGCCTGCATGAAGAGCTTTGTTTCCCACTAGCGTCTAGGCACTCCATGGCCACGCCCCCAGCCACGCCCCCACTTCTGATTGGCTGGTAGCATAGTGAAGGTATGGTAATTTCCATGTTTCTCTTTTATTAGATAGGATATCCAAATAAACCATTGGCCAAACTATGACTCAGTTTATCTTCTTGAAACAAAATGGCAGCTGATGCAACTGGTCAAATAATTTATCTTCTTGAGTCTAAAAAGTTGGTTGACTTAGTCATTAAAGTACTTACTAAATATCTATGATGTACCAAGCACTGTTTTGGATGTTGGTGATACAGAATAACATAGACGAGGACCCTGTTCTCAGGAGTTTATGCCCTAGGAGGAAGAGAGTAAAACACCAAGTAAAAACCCGGTAATCAAGTTAATTACTGGAACTACTACATGCTACAAAGTAAACTGAAGAAAATTATGTTCTAGAGGGGGATGGGTGAGAAGGGGCTATTTTAGGGTTGGGTGGTCAGGGAGGAGCTCTTTGAGGAGGTAAATAGTTCAGTGAAGAACCAAGTGGTAGAAAGAATCCAGACATGAACTTCCTGAGTGGAGAACATCTGGGCAGAAAGGACAACAATTCAACAATTGTAAAGGTGTTGAGGTGGAAACAGGCTTGATGTGTAAGGCCTGGCTGGCAAGGAGGCCAACGGGGCTGGAACAGAGTGAGCATGAAAGAGATGTCAGGCAGGGGCCTTTAGGCCATGGCAAACGTTCTGTATGTCATTCCAAGTGATGGGAAACCTTTGGGAGGCTTACTGCAGAGGAGTGACTGGTCTGATTTCTGATTTAGAAAGATGGGCTGCTGAGTGGATCAAAAGGTTGTAGGAAGCCAGAGCGGAAGCTGGGAAATGCATCAGGAGGCTGTGGGAAGAGTTTTGGGGGCAAATCACCATCTTGGAATGGGAGCGGCCAGATAGGAGAGGCACTAGGGAGAGAGCAGAGTGGACTGGTTGAGGGATTGTGACAGATTCTTTTAAAGAACAAAATGGACCATTAACCCTACCATCTTTAAGCAAAATGACTAAATTCTTTTGTTTATGCCTGCTAATGTCTTAGCGCATGGTCGATTGATTAGTTTCTACCATTTTACAGAATCATGTGTACAGTTTCTTAGGAAAGGAGTAGCCTCTTAATTAGGTGACTGAGGAGACATCTCTCAGAAGACACTCCAGGAAGATGAACTATAATCCTCTCAGTTCAACATGGTCTTAGATTGATAAGGGCCAAACGGAAATTAAAAATGGTGATCACCCCAACAACCTCCTGGTACCTTTGTGCAGGTGGGAGCAACTATTCCTTGTGTGCAGGTGTAGTATTCCCATGCTGCTTGAGTTGGGCAGGTGAGCCCCATGCCTGGGTCTGGAGAAATGCACCTTTCTTATGCACCTGGACAAATCTAGTGTTTGCCTTTTGCCAGGAGTGGGCTTGGAAGATAACTCCAAAGGGCTCTGGCCTGCAGGTTGCTTAATCTTTGCTGTATGGTCAATGTCCTTTGATGTCTGTGGAGTAGATGCTGTCACTGGACGATTCACAGGGATTCTCTATATGATGCTAAGGTCATTACTATGATGCAGTTTGTAAATTGTTCAACATAAAGATTTGTATTCAGTGACTTGAACCCCCCCTCCCCCCAAACACAGAACCACCTCATTTATTCAGTACAGGTCTACTTCGTTTATTTTCACTTCATTTTATTATATTTCACAGATGTGTTTCCATGAAAATCGAGACAGTTACAATTTGCTGAAGGCTCAGATGATGGTTAGCACCTTTTCACAATAAAATATGTTTTTAAATTAAGGTATGTACATTTAAAAAGCACACAATTTTATTGCACACTTAATAGATGACCGTATAGTGTAAACATCACTTATATGCACTGAGAGACCAAAAAATTCACGATGTGCTTTATTGTGATATTTGCTTTGTTACAATCGTCTGCAACCAAACACACAATATCTCCAAGGTCTGCCTGTATTCTCTGAGAATATGGCATTTCATGTAGATGCATTAATTATATATGCCGTTAAATGTCAAGGCAATGTGACATTTTTGAGCATTTTGAAGAGAAATCTTTCTAAAGCAGGTGAGACTCTTCAGTAGAGTGTCTACATGGTTTAACTTCCATGGTGACTCCGGTTCACCACAGTGGCCATCAACTACTCCTTCATACTGTAAGGCTGTGCCCCATGACTCCACACCCAGGGAAGCTGACTATTGTGTGAATTCCTTCATTCCCTGACTACCTCTGTGGAGAAGTAGACCCTCTGCCCAGTGTCTTATATCATTAACACCCATTAATCACACTCAGGGTGAGAGTATTAGCAATGAAGTCACCTTTCACCGTTCCTTGTTAGAAAACTGATGTTTTTAAGAAGATGGTTTTGCTTGGGAGGTTTTGTTGAAGTTGCTAGCCTGCTGTTACTGGAAGCAGGAGTCTCCAGAAGCTACATTTATGCTTTTCTATCATCTGACTAGTGTGCACTAATGTAACACCCCACATTTGTGTCAATACAAAACTTTTTCTCATTGGTCCTGGTTCATATAAACCGAAGAATAAAGATGAGTCATCAGGATAATAAAGTAAGATGCCTCCTGGGCCATCCAAGTGGAAGTCAAAGGAAGAAATGTGACCAGCACAGACCAAGACACCCCCCCCCCGCCCCTCCTCCATAGGTGAAATAATATTAGTGAGACCGGTGTCACCAGACCCCACTACTGGGGCCACAACTTCCTCTCCCAGCAACCCCCTGGGCAGCTCTAGGGCAAACAGTCACAGCTGTAATGTATTGTAACTTTCCTTAGAATTGGTTTGTGTACTAAAAAGAACTTGGCTCCTAGGAGAGCTTACATCATGGAATCTTCTAGCGCTCCCACTGTCCTGCACTAATGTGTAAGAGCTGTCTTGCTCCAGAATTTGTGACAGGAAGCATTTCATTTACATGAAAACATAAATGATGGTTTTTTCCAGTCCCTGGATTTTGGCAAACAGAAGGTTCTTTCTAGTGCACTGTGATGGATGCCCTTATCTTTAGCAGCAGCTAAGCCTCCAACAGTGAAATTACAGGCAACAAGTAGACAAGTTTCTCCTGACAGGCCAGTTACCAGAAGTGTAGGTGGAAAGCTTCAGGGCTGTCTTTTGAACCCAAACAGAAAAGAGATAAACCAAGAAAGTGTCTGTGTTTTCCCTGCTGTTTGTTTCCTTCCTTTGGGGGAAATATGTAATTATTTTGTAACTATTTATACATAGATGTGGATAATTTTTCTTTTCTAAAGAGAAAGGTTGGAGACTGTCATTGTCTGTGTCACCTCAAACTTCAATAGCTTCAGCCCCTTCCTCTGTGTTTCTGTGGTAATAGCCGTGAGCTACAAACCAAGCAGACATGGATCGAACAGAAAGAGATAATCTGGGTTTGGGCAAAGTGTGCTTCCCTGATTGGGGGAGGAACAGAATTGCCTTGGCCTGTTCGTTATTACTTGAAGAGAAATACATGATGTAAAGATTATTTGTTCCTTGTTTTTCACCTACACACAAGAGACAAGCAGCCCACCTGTCCTTTAGGGGAGGCTGTGGCCAAAGTCGTTGAGTCCCGTAAACTGTGGAATTGAACCTCCTTTACTGACATAGGTTTATGGAGCACAATGTGCTTGGGTTAGGGTGATGATGCATAGGATCCATAGGGCCATCCTTCAAAGGGCTTACAGTTTGATTAGAGATACGAGAGGAATGCCTAAAAATTAAACAGGACAAAACCAAAATAGAACAATCAAACAACCAACTAAACCAACAAAATAACGCCCTTCCCCCTCTCCCCACACCAAACAGCCACCATCTCACCATTCCTTCCCTCCCTTACCCCTGCAATGTAAGCACGTTCGTTTCATTGCTGATATTTTTTTCACTTACATGGATTTTTGTTTTTGTTGTCAGGGTCAGGGGCTTGTGAATTTCTTGAACTGAAGATTATTAGTGCAGAGAGCCCAGTTAATGTGGTCAGATCTGTTTGTGTTCTAGGTGCAGGGAATGTTGCCTGTCGATCACAGCCATCCAATGAATGCTTTGCAAAGAGTGTTCCGAGCACCACATTTCATTTAGAGCGGGAAAAATGCCTGCATTTAACTTCTGCTCCTAACATTCAGTTGACAGAAACCAGGAAACTGCTCAATTTCATATGTTTACTTCAAAATACCCCATCTTAGCCAAATGTCTGGCTGCTCCATTCTGTAAATGCAAGGCGCCACCATCATGCCTCATATGTTTTTCCTCTCTCCCTGTGTTGGCTGATACTTAGGTCCAAAAGGCAGGCTTTCAACAAATTGCATTCTGATTGACTGACCTGGATTTCTGCTGGGGAGCTGAATACTAAAGCCAAATGGATTTGACCAAAATTTGTTTTGCTAGGTTTTTTTTTTTTGTCATTTTCAGAAGCAGCCTTGGACATATTTTATGAGAGGGATAAAGAATATTATTTAAGAACAATGGTACCAGCCAGAATCACAGTAAAGAGGGTTTTAGAGTTGGATGGAACCTGAGGTTATCTGTCCTATGCTTTTCCCTATTCAAGAAGACTTGTGGTCTTCTTTGGGGACCATCTGCTGAGAGACCAAATGTCTAAGTGAAAATCATAGACCTCTGAATGATTAAAGCTTGTTTTTGGACTGTCCTGTTTACCTTGATATTTGTTTTGAGCTTCCATCTCATAGCCATTTTAATCTATCTAATCAAGGATCTCATAGCCATTTTAATCTATCTAATCAAGGATCCTTGTATGCAAAGTGAGATGAGATCCCTGAGAAAGGCAAGAAATGGCTTTTACCCTGAAGGAGTGCAGCTAGACTGACCTGATGATATTAGACTTCTCACCACAAGTACTGTAAGAAAGTAAATATATGTTATTTTAAGCCACTAAGTTTGTGGTAATGTGTTGCAGCTCCAATGAGCAATTAATAGACTTTGGTATCTGGAAATACAGTGCTGCTGTAACAGATACCTACAAATGTGGAACTTTGGAATTGGATAATGGTTAAAAGCTGGAAGAAATTTTGAGGGTCGTGATAGAAGTCAAGGTTTTTCACCTACATAGGAGACAAGCACCCCACCTGTCCTTTAGGGGAGGCTGTGGCCAAAGTCATTGAGTCCCATAAACTGTGGAATTGAACCTCCTCTACTGACATAGGTTAAAAATAGGGATGTGAAAGACATGGCCTGTGAGGGCCCAGGAGGAAGTGAGGAGCATGACAGAATAAGCCTGCATTGTCTTAGAGAACACCTATATTGCCATAAAGAAAACATTGTTAGAAATAGGAGAACATTAAAGATTCTTCTGGTGAGAGCTCAGACGGAAATGAGAATCATGTTCTTGGAAACTGGGGGAAAGGAAATCTTTGTGATAGAGTGGCAGAAAATGTCCCTGAGTTTTGTCCTACAGTTGTGTGGGAAGCAGAACTCGTAAGCGATGAACTTTGATATTTACTAGTATCTAAAGAGGTTTCCAAGCAAAGTATTGAAAGTGCAACCTCCTTTCTTCTTGCTGAAAAGAGAGAAGTAAATTGAAGAAAGAATCCTCTATAATAAAAGAGAGACATGCAAATTTGACCATACCTTAGCTCCTGATTGGCTATGCTACCAGCCAATCAGGAGCGGGGTGGGGCCAAGTGGAGATGAAGCAGCAGTGGTGGCGATCGCCTGGCCCCTGGGCGCTGTGAGTGGAAGTGGGGGCGAGTGCCTAGCCCTCAGGGCCGGGTGGTCACAGGCAGCCAGGGTTGAGCTGAGCAGGGCGATGGCTGGGTGCCCAAGGCCTAAAGCCTCTGGCCAGGCTGGGGTGAGCCATCAGTTGGACATCCCCTGAGGACTCCCAGTATGTGAGAGGGGGCAGGTTGGGTTGAGGAACCACCCACCCCCAGTGCGTGAATTTTCATGCACCAGGCATCTAGTCTACACTAATAAAAGAGAAACATGCAAATTATCATCACTCCGATGCTACCAGCCAATCAGAGTGAGTATGCAAATCAAACCTGAAAACATGGCAGCAGCCCCCCTCGCCCCCCGCTGCTCTGGGCCTGTGCGGGTTGGAGAATTTGGGCGCCAGTGCCCGAGGCTGGTTAGCTTCAGGGAGTCCAAGAAGCTGCCTGCCCCATGATGCCAGCAGCAGAAGCCTCACGTCCTGGGGGCGATGGAGAAACTGGGCCCCAGTGCCTGAGGCTGGCTGCAGTCCAGGAAACAAAGAAGCTGCCTGTCCCCTGATCCCAGTCTGCAAACAGCAGCAGAAGCCTCACCTCTGTTTGTCCCATATCCTGAGGGAGATAGAGAAATTGGACCCCAGCTCCTGAGGCTGGCTGCAGCCCAGAAAACGAAGAAGCTGCCTACCCTGTGACACCAGGACACAGCTACCCACACTGCATCCCAGGAAAGATGGAGAAGCCACCAGTACCTGTGGCTGGCCAAAGCCTGGTAGATGGAGAAGCCGTCCACCCCTGGTTTTGGGTGCCAGGACTAGTGGTTATAGCCCAGGTGAAGCCACCTGCTCACCATCCCCTGTGGCTGCAGCTGGCTTAGGTGCCTATGGCTGACCAGAGGGAGGGAAGCCCGCATCCCGGGTGCCTGTGGTCAGCTGGAGGAGGGAATCCTGGATCCCAGGTGCAGGGCTGAGGCAGGGGTGGTTAGGGGCAATGAAGCCAGCAGGGGAGCAGTTAGGGACAATTAGGCTGGCAGGCAGGAGAAGTTAGGGGCTAGCAGTTCTGGATTGTGAAAGGGATGTCCAATGCTAGTTGTCCCCTGAGGAGTCCCAGATTGGAGAGGGTGCAGGCCAGGCTGAGTTACACCCTTCCCCACCCCACCCCCGTGCATGAATTTCATGCACCAGGCCACTAGTTATTACATAAAAAGGAACGAGTTACTTAAAATATGAAAAAGTATTACCTTAGTCACATTGCAAAAGACACCAAAATTAGAAGGTTCTATGCTGGGATAGGGTGCTCTGGAGAGAAATTAAACCTTTGATAGTGCTTCCGGAGGAAGAAAAGAGCACCGTGTTGAGTCACACATGGGGCTCTCTGGATTGATTAGGTTTGTGATTCATGAATCTCCTCAGCCATCTCAGCAGAAGCCAAAGCTAGACATGGAATTATCTAGGAAGGATCTTTAGAAGTCTCCCATTAATATAGTAAATCCCCAAGACATACTTGTGCGGACCACCAATTTTTGAATGTTATGCCATCAGAAACACCAATAGCTATTATGTTTGTGGTAATTTGTTTTGTAGGAATAGGAAAAGAATACACCTACCCAATATTCATATTTTCTGTGTTCATCAAAGTACATTTTTGTTTTTTTTAAGACTTTGTTTAAAGCATTTTAATGTTTACAGCAAAATTGAGGAGAAGATACAAATATGTCCCATATACCCTTGCCTCCACACATGCATAGCTTCCCCCATTATCAGCATATCCTACCAGAGTTGTACATTTGTTACAATTGATGGACTCATACAGATACAACATAATTACCAAGTTCATAGTTTACATTATGGTTCACTCTTGGTGTTGTACAATATAGTGACATGTATCTGTCATTGTAGTATCATATCAAGTATTGTCACTATCCTAGTTGGAATTATACAGTATGTGGCCTTTTCACATGCTTCTTTGATTTCTTTCCTCAGAGCTTTGTAGTTTTCATCATAAAGACCTTATATATATTTCTTAGGTTTATACCTAAACATTTCATTTTGTGGAAGTGCTAATGTAAATGATATTGTGTTTTTTAATTTCAAATTCCATCCCTGTATCAAGGTATCTTCTAACCTTGCTATAATTGTTTATTATTTCCAGAAGGTTTTTGGATTATTTTTGGTTGTTGATTCTTTCAGATGTTCTACATTGATGATCATGCCACCTGAAAACAAAAACTGTTCTATTTCTTCTCACTCTATATACCTCTTTATTTTTCTTGCCTTATTGCATTAGTTAAAACTTCTAGTCCAATATTGAAAAGGAGTGGTGAGAGGAAATATCTTTGTCTTATACCTGATCCTAGTGGAAAACTTGAGTTTCTCATTGCTACATATGATGCTGGCTGCTTCTTTCCCCCTGTCCCCATCCTTCAAATAATACTTTATTAATTTGATAAACTTCGTCTTTGTTCCTAGTTAACTGAGAGTTGTTGTGGTTTTTTTTTCCCAATCATGAATGGGTGTTTGATTTTAATAGCAGCAATTGTACCCAGCTGCTTTTCTCAACCTCCTTCCAGCTAAATGTGACCATGTGAGCAAGTTCTAGCTATTGAGAAATGAGCAGAAAGTGTGAAGTAAGAGTCCTAGACTTGTTCCTTAAAAATGGGGGAAAGATGGCAAGGAAATGCCTCTTTGGCCTTTCTATCTTTTCATTTTCCTATGCCTAGATTGGAGACAGAATGGCTGGAAATTAAGTCACCATCTTGGACCATGAAGATAAGCCATGTGTGGAGATGGAAGTCAGATGATAAGGAAGGTGGAACAGAAAGAGCTTAGGAACCAATGTGACTATGACTTTATACCATAAAGTCTACCAGCCCATTGTAGACTACCAGCCTCTGGGTTTGGCATCTGTAAATTTTTTTACTATTGTGTAATAAACAACCACACCTTTAGCAGCTTAGAATAACACAATTTTATTATATTGTACTTTCTGTGGGTCAGGAGTTCAGGTGTAGCTTGTTTCTCTGCTCAGGATCTTGCCAGGGTAAAATCAAGGTGTTGGCTGGGCTGCATTCTCATCTAAGACTTGGTTGGGGTCCTCATCTAAGATAATTAACTATTGTTTGTAGGACTGAAATCCCTATCATCCAGGGGCCACTCTTAGCAATGAGGAACCAGTATAGCTTTTTCCCCCATATAGGAGGCTGCCAGGTAGTTCACAGCATGGAAGGCTTTCTTCCAGGGCAGCAGGGACACATTTCTCTGATTTCTAATATCTCCCAGTCTACTATGATAGTCTTATATAATCTAACCTAATTGAAAGATTAGGACGAACAATCATATTTATACTGAAGAAGAGGGGATTATACAAAGTATGTATCCCATAGAGAGGAAAACTTGGGTGTATCTTAAAATTCTGCCTATCACAGTTGACAAACAGGTAGTATCTGAAACAGAGCTTAATAAATACTTGTTGGTTGGTTGGAAAGTTGGCTTTTTTAATACCAGAATTGGCTGGGATTTTACTCTCTTGCTGCTGGACTTGGGACAGTCCAGCTCCGCAGTTCTTAGGCTCAGAGAGAGGGAGCCATGGACAGTGTATGAGTTAGGGGTCTTCTCATATTTCTGCAAAGTTTGGACAGGTCAATAAAAATAATTATAGAAACAATAGCCACTAAAATTTACCAAGAGCTAAATGGTGTGCTGAATATTTTGCTAAGTGGTTAGCATGTGTGAACTAATTCAATGCGCATAATAAATCTATGTAGAGGGTGCTATCATTAACCCCATTTGCAGATGAAAAAACAGAAGCATAGAGAAACCAAAACTTTTTTAGGTTCACACAACTAGCCAGGAGTAGAGCCAAGTTTTGAATCCTGACAATCTGGAGTCAATGCCTTTATATACATAGGAATCACCTGGGAACCTTGTTGAAATGCAAATTTGAATTCAGAAGGTCTCAAATGAATCAGCTCTAGGTGATACAGGGCCGTGGATCACACTTTGAGTAGCAAGGATGTAAACTACTATGCTGTGTCTCAGCAACGTTGTTGGGCATCTCAAACCCAAATGTGAGTGTGGGAATAGAAGATGTAAATGCATATATCTACAGAGATATCTTCAAATTCTCCACATGGAAGATGTAGAGGTGAAAGTTGGGGGCTAAGCTTTAAGTATATAAGGGATCATGAGAGGAATTTTTAGTATCTTAGATTTTCCTAAAGTGCCAATTCTGAATTTGCTTGTCTTCTATCTTCCCCAGGTGGTTCAACTCTAGTAGACATAGAGACTTTTTCCAGGCCTGGCCCATCCCCTTGAGTACCTCCAAAAATAAGCTATGTCCAAGTATTTGCTGGTTGCCCTGAATGACACATGGGAAGGCAGAGAAATTTAACCTTAAATGGTGGGTGTGGGAGTTCTGCTTATAGCCTCAGAACCATGAGATGATAAACCAGGTGAGGTGGAGTAAGTAGGGGTGGCTCTTCAGGGATCAGAGCTTAGAAACTTGGATTGCTTTCAACTGATACTCAGGTGTGAATTGTGTACTTGTCAGTAGGTCCAAGATGGATGAGGGAGAGGTGAAAGAGAGAAAGGAGTGAGGCTTCACTCAGCACGGATGAGCTAGATCAGAGAGAGGCAGCTGTGGGGAGAGTCAAAAGGAGCAGTTGTTCCCCAGAAGAATGCAGTCCTCAGTTGATTTACGTTGGCTTGCTTTAGGGAAGTAGATGGGAGGTAAAACTTAGATTGCTGTACCTCACCCACCTGATCACCTACTATCTGGTTGCTTAGCTGAAGCTACAGTGGTTTCTCGACCTGCTCTCTTTCCCATGCTTTGAGATTCTCCTTCCTGTTATTTTTTCTCCTGCCACTGGATCTGCCCTGATGTTTTTCAATGACCTTTCCACTTAGGTCCCTTTTTTGTGTGCATCTTCTGTCTTGTGGTTGATTGCATCATTGGTCCCAATTCTTTACTCCTCTGTAACAATTATTTTTTCATCCTCTTGCCATGGCCTTGTATGGTCCCTGGTTTGGGGCTTGTTCATGTGTCCTTCCTTGACAACTAGAATGTTCACAAGTGTGATACAAGCAGAGGCTTGAAATGTGCTTGTGCAATTGGGCTTGCCTTGCATTTCTGCTATCACCATGCAAAGAAAATGCCCTAGATAGCCTGGCCTGCATAGCTCAGTGATTGAGCATCAACCTATAAACCAGGAGGTCACAGTTTGAGTTCCAGTCAGGGCACATGCCTGGGTTGTGGGCTTGATCCTCATTGTGGGGGATATGCAGGAGGCAGCTGATCAATGATTCTATCTCATCATTGATGTTTCTATCTCTCTTTCCTTCTCTTTCTCTGAAATATATATATTTCCAGGCCTGGACCCTACTTACAGAGCCAAGCCCAACCAAACCCAGCCAAGATCAGTCATACTTAGCTAAAAATGCAGGTGCAAGAGTGAGAAATAAATGCTTATTGTTGTATGCCACTATGATTTTGGAGTGTTTGTTACTCATCAAAAGCTGACTAATACACAGTTCTTATCTATTTGCCCCCCTGCCAAAATCTCCACTGTGAAACATAGGTTTATCTTGTTATTGGAATACAATGTTTGATTCTTCCTGCAGGATACAATTCCAAATATTTATCCTGACTTGTAAGCCCTGCCTTGCCCAACTTCAGCTTCTCATTCCCATCTCACTCTACCACAAGCCTGACTCATTTGCCATCCAGAATACTTGAAGGTCTGAAGCATACTTTTGACTTCGACTCCTTCATACCTTTTCTTCCCTTTCCTCTGTCTGCACTCTCATCCCATACCTGCTTTGTCTTTTCTTACTTATTCTTCAAGACCAGCTCTAATACCACCACTCTGTGAGACCTCGTGACCTATTGGTGACCCCATGGCACATCATAGATAATGCTGTAAGAGCACTCATTTCATGTCTTTGTAACAAATTGTGTCTGTGACCTGGCCTAGACTAACAGTTTTAGGAAAGTGACTCTATTCTATTCATGCTTGTGTCCCTTATATCTATGCCTACCCCATTTCCTGGCACACAGTAAATGCTCAGAACAGGTGTAATGAGTAAATTCTAAAGGGCATCATTTGTCAATCTGCCCTTCTAGGCAGTGCAATGAGCTTGTGGAGAGCAGATGAATTCTGAGGTCTCATGTAAGCAGCATTTCTGTGGTTCTCAGAGAAACTCTGCCAGAAAAGGAGTTATGCTTGGCAGAATCTGTGTTAAGGACTCTACCTGCTATGTTCCAGGACATATGGGAAGCAGCATAATGCTATAGTTGGAGCATTGTACTTAGAATCTAGAGAGCCAACTTGAAGCCTTGGCCTTGTCACCGGCTAATCTCCTTTTTGAGCGGGTTCTTTGTATAATGAAGCTGTTAGATTGGAGAGTCTCTCCAGACACTCCTGACTCTGATGTGCAAGTGTTGCATTCTGTAGGAGTTGGAAAACAAGGGGTCCATCCAGAATTCCCCACGTCCTAAGAGACATGAAGAGCTGTGAAGGATGGGACAACTGGATTATGGGAACCAGCCCTTTGCTGTGGGCAGGGAACTTGGTCATCTCTGTATGTACCCTGGTTATCTACTTGTTGGATAAAAATGGCACCCAACTTAATGGCTTACAACAAAAATTTATTATTTTTCACGCTTTTGTGAAGTGGCTAAGCTTATCTGGGCAGATTTTGCTCTTGTGCAGTTGCTAGCAGGTATGGCTGGGCTGTAGTTATTTGAGGGCTTGTCTTGGTTGGACATCCAAGGTGCCACATCCACATGTTGGGTAGTTGAAGCTGGCTGTCGGCTAGGGCTGTACCTAGAGCACTCACATGTGGCATTCCCATGCTTAGGCCTGGTGGGCAGGTACTGAGTGGAAACATCCCAACAGTGAGATCCCTAGGCAGAAGCTATGAGACTTCCTGTGACTTAGGCTCAGAGTCCTGAGAATATTATTTTTTGCCATTTCCTTTTGGATAGGCAAGTCTTGAAGGCTGGTTCAGATGTAAGCAGTGGGAAATTGTCCCACCTTCCCATGGGAGGAATATTGAGGCATTTGCAGCCATCTTCAGCTCAGCCTGGGAATGTGCTGAGAAGGGTCCTCGGATTGGAAAATCTTTTAAGACTGGAAAAGCCCAGGTGAGTGCAAGTGAACATTTTGGGGTGGCTTGGGAGTTATCCCAAAGACTGAGAAGGGATTCTAGATTTCATCCCATCTTTAATCAATGTATCTGCCTGAGGTTCAGCTTCAGATGAATTTTTGTAAAGCGCTCCATGGCTCTTAAAGGAAATTTATGACTGGGACTTGGTGTGGGTCCCATGCATTAGCAAATAAATGCATGCTGAATAGTTCCTGGGCAAGCGGAAGACAGAGGAGCAGACATGGCCTGACCTTATAGAAGGAGAAGCTCTTTTAGATTGGGGCTTCCCACTAGTATGGGTAGAGCTTAGAGAGAATACTGATATTCCCATAGAAAAACAGTGTGGGCCTTGGTTAAATTTCTCACTGTTCCATAGTCTCTTAGTGTCTGTTTTAAGATTAAATAAAACATGGAGATCAGACTTGAGAATTCTTCATGTAGACAAAACCATTTAAACCACATAAATAAATTTATTCATGAACATAAGTGAAACCTAGGCTGTTTCTTATAAATCCTCTGATAATCATTAAAAAAATTAAATCATCTTCCTAAAACTGCTATGAGGTAATTACTTTTAACCAATTCTCTGACATCAGGAGATTCCTCTTGTAATAATGAATGATTGTAAAGGTTAACAACTTCCTCATTTTCACCTTCTAAGCAATCCCATAACATCACGCCTCTGAGCTTCCTGTCAGTTTTAAATTTTAAAGCTCCCAGGTCACAAACTGCTCTTATATGCTTAACTAGAGGCCCAAGGCATGAAATTCTAGCGTGTGTGTGTGTATGTGTGTGTGTGTGTGTGTGTGTGTGTGTATGTGTGTCAGCCCAGCCTGCACCCTCACCAATTTGGGACCCCTTGAGGGCTCTCTGACTGCCTCTTTAGGCCTGATCCTGTTGGAATCAGACCTAAACAGGCAGTTGGACATCTCTGTCACAATCCAGGATAGCTGACTCCCAACTGCTTCCCTGCCTGCCTTCCTGATTGCCCCTACCTGCTTCTGCCTGCCAGCCTGATCACCCCCTAACCATTCCTCTGCCAGACTGATTGATGTCTAACTGCTCCCCTGCCAGCCTGTTTGCCCCTAATGTCTCTCCCCTGACAGGCCTGGTCCCTCCCAACTCCCCTCCCCTGCTGGCCATCTTATGGCGGCCATCTTGTGTCTACATGGGGGCAGGATCTTTGACCACGTGGGTACAGCCAACTTGTGTGTGGAGTGATGGTCAATCTGCATATTACTCTTTTATTAGATAGGATAGAGGCCTGATGCACAGGTGGGGGCCAGCTAGTTTGCCCTGAAGGGTGTCCCGGATCAGGATAGGGGTTCCCTTGGGGCATAGGGGCAGCCTGGGAAAGGGGCCTGTGGTGGTTTGCAGGCTGGCCATACCCCTTTGCAACCCAAGCAGAGGCTTTGGTATCTGGCATTTATTTTTCTTCTACAATTGAAACTTTGTAGCCTGGAGCAGAGCCAAGCCTTCTGCTCCCTCCATGGCAGCAGCCATTTCTGTTGAATTTATTTACCTTCTATAATTGAAACTTTGTAGCCTTAAGCAGAGACTTGGGCCAGCCAGGACAGGTGGAAAGCTTGGCTTCCTCCATCTCTGGGTGCAACTCAAGCCTCCTGCTCTCTCCAGCTCTGTGGTTGCTGTCATTATCTTCTATAATTGAAACTTTGTAGCATTGAGTGGAGGCCTGAGCCAGCAGGGGCAGGGGGAAAGCTTGACTTCCTCCATGGTCATGGAAATCCAAGCCTCCCTCCTGCTCTCTGTGACCCGCAGCCACCTTGGATGGATTTATTTGCACATTCGCTCCTGATTGGCTGGTGGGTGTGGCTTGTGGGTGTAGCAGAGGTATGGTCAACTTGCATATTACTCTTTTATTAGATAGGATAAGCACTTACTAAATATTTATTGTTCTGATGGTTTTAATTCTGTTTCTGGATTTCTGACACTGTTAACTCAGTTTTCCACTTGTAAGCTGGATCCCCAGGGTCACTTGTCACACTGCTATCCTCCGGCATATCATGAGTTTTAACAGGAGATTCTGAGCCCTTTGTGAAAAAGCCCAAGAGCATCATCTTTCTGCACTGTTGAGTTGTCATTTGCCCCAGGAGACTGAAATCTCATTGAGGGTAGGATCTGTGTTTTCTTCATCTCTGTATTCCACCGCTGCCTATTTGCACAGAAAAAGTTTTCAATGAGGTTTAGAGCTGGGTTGGAGGAATTGAAAGCTTTAAACTGTCCTACTGATGGTTTCCCTTGGGAGTCTTAGAATGGCCCTAAAATCAGTGCTTTGAAGAAGATGTTTTGCTCCTAAAAGGAAGAAAGCTGACTTTTCTCCTTTGATGGATTGGTTGCCAGGCTACAGGGAGAAGAGGTGACTCACCATAGAGGTCGGGATGGACAGGGAGGGGAAGAGGTCTTGGCTGGCCTTGATGCTGGGGGAACCACTCCATGGCTGGGCTTGTCATGTTTGCCTGCGTTTAGTTCAGGGGTCATTAGGTTCTGTGGCATGTGGCCCTGACTCGCAATTCTTAGAAGCATGGAAAGATGGGTTAAAGGCAATCCAGGTCCAAAACCTGCCATAAATTTGTCATGATCTGATTTTCCTTTTTAGGCACTGCACCATGTATGTTTATTTGTAGTGTCTGATGAAAGCCTGGGAATTAGATAATTTGAGGACAGTTGGCTAATCAACTACATGTTCTTGGCTCCTCTGGGTGTTAATGTCAGTGGAAAAAATGCAAAAGCATAACTGGTCCCTTGTGAAGACAGCATTTACCCTGCCTCTTCCCTCTCACTGGAATTATAGTTGGTCCATCTCCTTAAAATGACCAAGTGGAATGGTTCTTCCTGGTGGTACATATGGCACCAGGAAAGCATCTTTCTGAACTGATGAACCCAAACAGTGCTGAGGTCCTGTACCTTGAATAATAGAATCTGTCTTAGTTTGAGTTTCCCTCAAAAGTAGTCTGAGACCAGAGCTTAGGTGCTGGTAGTTTTCTGGTAGGTGATCCCATGAGGCATGAGGGAGAAGTGAGAAGGATGAGACAGAAGAGGAGAAAGAATAAAAACAAGAAAGTTACTATGAGCAGCAGGGCTCAGTTTTTAAGACCTATGAGAAGCATAGAGAATGGACCCCTGAAGGATAAAAATCTGGGCACTTACCCACTGGTTCCTCATTCTCCCATTGGCTGCGGATTAGCCCCTGGTTGGCTTCCCTGCTATCCTCGCTGCTCTTGTGCTGGGTATAGAAGGCCCTGCAGTGTTGTAGAAGGAAGAAAGTGGAAACACAGGTGGGATGTGCTTGAGGTGGGAAGCTGTCAACGAGAGATTAGGTTGTGCTTTCGAGGAACTGTCCATGAAACAGGCTGTAATCAGAGGTGGGATGAACATACACGATGTAGGTCATCTACTTTCAGTTGGGACTACTTCTGATGATGCCTTGAATCAATAGGAGTAATGGGCCCTTGGGACTCAATTACAAGGAACAGGAGCAATGGGTTAGGTGGGGGCTTACCTAATTATTCAATGTTTAAAATAGACTTATTATTAGTTAGAAGACACACTACTATTGTCCATTCCTGGCCCTACTTCTATCAATTCAAGGTGTTTTTCTTATCTGAGTCAAAAAAATATTCACCTTCACATTTACCTTTAGGTTTACCACTTCACTCTTTGTTTCTCTAAGTAAATAAAAATATTTGAGGTATTTGAAGATATAATGGCCAAGAATTATCTAAAATTAATAAAAAGACCACAAGCAAGGGGCTCACTGTACCCAGATCAGGATTAATATAAAACACATGTATACACACACACACACACACACACACACACACACACACACACACCCCTATAGTCAAACTGCTAAATCCAAAGATAAAAATTGAAAGAAGCCAGAGAAAAAAGAAATATTACATAAAGAAGGATAAAGTAAGAGTATTTTTTTCTTTTACATTGTTTTTCTCTTCTTAGGACTTTAATCACAGGTATATTAGACAGCTTTTACAAGTTCTATTCTCCTACACCTTTTTTGGCAGCAGGGTTCAGTATGTACAAATTTTATTGGCCTATCTTCAAAATCATTGATTCCTTGTTCAGCTGTGTCTAGCCTGCTGAGAAGTCTAGAGAAAGAATTAACCTCTGAAATTGCTTTTTGTATTTCTAGCATTTCCACTTTACTTTTTTTGAGTCTTTGCTGAAATTCCCTATCTGTTGTTTCATGTTACCATCAGATTCATTAGAGCCATATTCAATTTTCCATTAGATTTTTTTTAAACATCGTAATCATGGTAATTTTAAAGTCTATCTTTGACGGTTCCAACGTCTGAGTCATCTGAGACTGGTTCGATTGGTTGTTTTCTTTCTCTGCATTGGGCTGTTCTTTCTTGTGTATTCCAAGATTTTTTATTGCATTCCAGACATTTGTTGTAGAAAAACAGTAGAGACTGAAGTAAATAGTATTATGCCCAGAAAAGACCATGCTTTTACTATCAGGCCAATTAACATGGGTGGCTGAGTCAATCTACTTAGGAATCCAGCTGGGTTTTGATTATGTTTCTGTTATCATTTCCTGGAGTACAGCAGAGACTTCAGATTCCTCTATCAGTGGGCTCCTATAATCTTTTGCTTAATGTAGGAATTGGAATGTGTGGAAGTTGTCTCACTGTTCCTATTTCATACTCAGCTTTCAGCTGTACCTGTGTGGTCAATTTCTCCAACATTTTGACACTCCCCAGTAATAGACTCTGTTGCTTATTATTTGATGCTCATGAGGTGTCCTGGGGAGTGTCTCACTTTTCCTGGTCTGGCCTTAGGCTTATACAGTGGCTATGCCCCTGGGTTTCAGGGATAAGGTGTATCAGTATATTACATCCTACAAACCCCCACCATCAACATCAAACTATGCAGAGTTTATCTATGTTGGACATTGGTTGGGAGAAAGTTTTCTGCTCCTTCACTAGTGGTAGAAAACCCCTGCTTTGTATTGGTGCAAGATTCGAGACTCAATTTCTTCCCCTACTCCAGCAGTTTAAGGCTGTTGTTCCTTCTGAAGGAAGGGCTGGGAAGTGGGAAGGGTGTTGTACCTGCACTGAGTGATAGCAGACCTGCATCACCTGCACACCTGCATCACCTTGGAGCACTCATTCCAGCCTCTTCTCTTGCACCAGTCCTTCCCATGGACTCCTGGCAAAGGCCCATGGCAAAGAATTTGTGAGAGACTTTGAATTCTATTTGTATATGGGACTCCCAGTAATTGTAAATTGATATTCTGGCCCCACTTAACTTTTTAGAATTCACTGAAATTTTAGCTCATTTATTCTTACCTACTTTTGTGGTGGCTGTGTCTGCAGGTGAAATGGTTCGTGTATCCCATCTTTCCTCAAAGAAGCTTCTCATCCTTTGGAATTTAGCTCATTGGGTTGCTTTGTGACTTCAACTCTTTGATGGACTCAAAACAGTTATAGTTTTGTAATTTCCTGGCTTTTTCTCATTGTCAGGATGGGAAGCAGTATTCTGTGGATTTTGACATCTTTTGTGGAAGTAGGACAACTATTATTTGAATATCTATTATATGCAGGGAACTGAGCCTGCCCCTGTTTGTCAACTTTGAACCATGATTCATCCCTTTTGACCAGTCCTGCAGAGAAGAACAACTTTTTGGCCACAATTTTGATCTGGGGACGGTCGGCACATCTATTTTGCCACCTTAAGGGCAGTGCGGTAAAGTAGGAGGAAATCAGGTATGCTGTCAGA
This sequence comes from Antrozous pallidus, assembly GCA_027563665.1. Classification (NCBI taxonomy): domain Eukaryota; kingdom Metazoa; phylum Chordata; class Mammalia; order Chiroptera; family Vespertilionidae; genus Antrozous; species Antrozous pallidus. The sequence goes on along the minus strand of CM050518.1, from coordinate 17,673,710 downwards.
ACTGCTAATGCCGTGGGAGTGTTAACCATATATCTCTTCAGTTGGGGCTATCCACCCTCTCCAGTTGTGTGACTTTAAGCAGATCTTGGTTTTCTTCTCTGTAAAATCAGACTTTGAACTAAATTCTCTTAGAATGGATGGCCTCCAGGCACTAATGGGCTAATGACGCATGGGGCTTTGGAATCTATATGCACAGATGCATTTTCTCACTCAACAGGTAATGAAAGGGTAACTGCTATCTTGTGGGGTTATGAGACATGTTCGGTGTTACAATCAGTGCTCATATTTGGGAAGGAGAAAACCACTGCTAAGCTTCCGTGGTTTTCAAACAGCGTTTCCACCTCTATCTCCCTCCATTTCATCCAGGACAGCTCAGACTTCACATAGCTTATTTCTTGGGCTTGTTCTCAAGTGTCTGCTTGAAGGAAAAGTTTTGTGAAAAAAAGTCAGTCCACTCATAAATCAGATCAGTGGTTGCCTGGAGGCGGGGGTTGGGGAAGGAGATGCGAGCTTTTGAAGGTGGTGGAAGTGTTCTGTTTTTCGATTGTGGTGGTTATTATTAGGGTGTCTTGTGTGTATTTGGTGAAACTCATTGAGTTGTATATTAAAATGGGTGAAATGTGTGCCATGTAAATTAAAATTCCAGAAAATTGATTTAAAAATTGAAAGCTTCTGCCTCAGATTAATCTTTCTTAAATGTTTAAATAAATATCCATGCTCCTCTCAATTAGACTAAAAACCTCATATTGTACTTCAGTTACTTAGAATTTCAAAATAAAGTAATTACAGCAGGAAAGAGTAAATAAACACAGAGGTAATTTTAGAATATGCTCTGTTAATTTGGAGATAAGAATAATAAAACAAGTATTGGCTTCCAACTACTCAAAATTTGTATTTGCATTTTATATTTTTAGCTTTAGGTGTGTATGTTTGTGTGTAAGAACAAAGTATATTAGTACATTTGAAGTTCCCTTGGCTACTACTATTTCAGCCCCATCTCATTTCTGACCTTTTTGCCTTTTCTCCCTTTCTTCCTACAGGCAATACTACATAAGTTTGGTATACCATCTTCCAGTGCATTTTGACATCTTTTTCACACACACATAAATAAGAACAATACATAAAATTGTTGTGAACTTTTATTTATAAACTAGAGGCCCAGTGCACAAAATTTGTGCACGGGGGATGGGAAATATCCCTCAGCTGAGCCTGCACCCTCTCCAATCTGGGACTCCTTGAGGAATTGGGGCCTCTGTTTGGGTCGCTGGGGGGCATGGCTGGCCTGCAAACCATCACAGGCCCCTCGCCCAGGCCGCCCCATGCCCCAAGGAAACACCCACCCTGATCCGGATGGTTTGCAGGCTGGCCATGCCCCACAGGTGACCCAAGAACCTTAGATCCTGCTCTCTCCAGCTCCATGGCTGCTGCCATTTTTGTTGGAATTTATTTATCTTTTATAATTGAAATATTTTAGCATTGAGTGGAGACTTTGTAGCATTGAGGGTGTGCAGAAAGCTTGGCTTCCTCCATTGCTAGGGAAACCCAAGCCTCCCTCCTGCTCTCAGTGGCTGCAGCCATCTTAATTGGGGTTAATTTGCATTTTCATTCCTGATTGGCAGGTGGGTGTGGCCGTGGGTATCGCAGAGGTGCAGTCAATTTGCATATTACTCTTTTATTAGATACTAGAGGCTTGGTACGTGAAATTCATGCACAAGGTGGGGGGAGGTGTCCCTCAGCCCAGCCTGCACCCTCTCTAATCTGGGATCCCTCGAGGGATGTCCGACTGCCTGGTAGGATTGGACCTAAATGGGCAGTTGGACATCCCTCTCACAATCTAGGACTGCTGGCTGCCAACTGCTCCCCTGCCTGTCTTCCTGATTGCCCCTAACTGCTTCTGCCTGCCAGCTTGATCACCCCCTAACCACTCCCCTGCTAGCCTGATTGATGCCTAACTGCTCCCCTGCCAGCCTTTTGCCCCTAACTGTCCTCCCCTGCAGGCATGGTCATCCCTAAATGCCCTCCCCTGCAGGCTTGATTGCCCTCAACTGCTGGCCACTTGTAGTAGCCATCTTGTGTCCACATGGAGGCAGGATCTTTGACCACCTGGATGTAGCCATCTTGTGTGTTGGAGGGATGGTCAATCTGCATATTACTCTTTTATTAGATAGGATAGAGGCCTGGTGCATGGGTGGGGGTCAACTGGTTTGTCCTGGATCAGGATGGGGGTTTCCTTGGGGCATGGGACAGCCTGGGTGAGAGCCCTATGGTGGTTTGCAGGCTGGCCATGCCCCCTCCCCCTGGTGACCCAAGTGGAGGCCCTAGTATCTGGGATTTATTTATCTTCTACAATTGAAACTTTGAAGCATAGAGGGGAGCCAAACCTCCTGCTCGCTTCGTTGTGGCAGCCATTTCTGCTGGGAGTTTTATTTATCTTCTATAATTGAAACTTTGTAGCCTCATGTGGAGGGGCCAGGCCTGCAGAAGCCTGACTTTCTCCATTGCCGGGGGCAACCCTAGCCTCTGTTCTTTCCAGCTCCATGGCTTCCATTTCTTTTGGGATATATCTTCTATAATTGAAACTTTGTACCGTTGAGTGGAGGCCTGAGCTGGCAAGGGCAGGCGGAAAGATTGGCTTCCTCCATTGCTGGGGAAACCCAAGAGTCCCTTTGTGGTTGCAGCCATCTTGGTTGGGTTTATTTGCATATTCGCTCCTGATTGGCTGGTGAGCATGTTTGTTGGTATAATGGAGGTATGGTAAATTTGCACATTACTCTTTTACTAGATAGGATGATTTATACATTTGGTTTCAGACTATACAGATCATTCTGCCTGCTGTTTTCCCCCCCACAAACATATATTTGAGATCTCATATTGATATGTACCTAGGTCTAGGTAAGTTTTCTTACTTCTGTGAAGATTTTGACCATACTAATATACCACAATTTAGTTTTCAATATTCCTTTCTTTTGTTATTGAGAGGAACAATGTGGTCATCATCTTCTTTTTTCATCATAGGATTTCTTCAGTTATACCTATAACTGGAATTCCTCGATCCTGGAGCTAGAACATGCTTTTTCAACTACACAATGCATCCCAGCTTTCCCCCAAAGATTCTGATGGTCACATTTTCCCTTCTATTACTTTGGTTCCATAGAAAGTCACTGTTCTAGAACAGGAGTTGGCAAATGTTTTCTTAAAGGGCCAGAGAGTAAATATTTCAATCTTGCTGGCAAAGAGGCAAAATTGAGAATATTATGTAACTACTGAAATGGTTATTATGTAGGTAATTAATAGGTGATAGCCATTTTAAAATGTAAAAGACACTCTTAGCTCTCAGGCTTTGAAAAAGCAGTAGCTGGATCTAGCTCAATGTGCTACAGTTCACTGGCCCTACTCTAGACTTTTCAGGTTCTAGACAATCTTCTAGTTGTAGTATAAATTTACTAATTAATAGATAAATTAATACATGTGCACACACACACAGTATAAGTAGTTAGGGTGTTGGCACATGCACACTTTTGATTGAGGAAATCTTCAGAATAAATGGTGCCCATGTCCTACAAAGCTGCTGCCTTTGGTTTTTAAGAGTAGTGGCTCAAAAATATCTCTATTTTCAACCCTGTGTGCCTCCTGCTCCAGTGCCCTTTTCCTTGCTGAGCTAACACACAGCATTGGTGCTTCTATCTCCATAGGGATTTGTAGTCGCGGGAACATAAGGGCCCAAGTCTTCCAAATCTCAGTGCCTCTATCTAACATTCTGTCCATCCCCCTATATGTGGACTCATCCAATGCACAGTCTCCCTATCCCACCATCCTCACTGCCTCTCGCATTCCACTTCCACCGATTATGATAACCCACCTTGTATTCTCTTCTAGCAAGCATATTCCCACGCCTGTCCCAGCTCCCAGTGGTTTGACAGTGCAGAGAAGATATGACAATGAATAAAGGAGAGCAGTTTACTGAAGATCTTTAAGACAAGTCTCCTGAAAGTGGGGTGGGAAGGGCACCTTAGTCTCTTCTAGGCCCCACTCCTGGAGGATGGGGCTTGTGCCATGGCTGGTCAAAGCAGCCCCATGAAAGGATCAGCTGGAATCATTAGAGCTGGTGGACTAGATGAGGCTCCTGGCTTTCTTTTCCAGAACTTTCTATGTATGCCATCTGTCCTTACAGCAATGACTGCACAGGACCTGGGGTGGATAGCTGGTGGGGTTGGTAATCAGATTCGGGTTTCCAATCACTGGTTGCATGATCTACTGACTCAAGCATTCTGCCCTTTACCTAGAGCAGTGGTCAGCAAACTGCGGCTCACGAGCCACATGCGGCTCTTTGGCCCCTTCAGTTTTGGGCAAAGGCCAGCTTAGGAGTACCCTAATTAAGTTAATAACAATGTACCTACCTATATAGTTTAAGTTTTAAAAATTTGGTTCTCAAAAGAAATTTGAATCGTTGTACTATTGATATTTGGCTCTGTTGACTAATGAGTTTGCTGACCACTGACCTAGAGCAAATGGTTCAGCAATGAGCACCAGTATTCCTGGAGCTCAAATGTACTGCCGCCCACATAGAGGGTTAAATTGGACTGTTCGTACCTGGGCAGAAAGTCTTCTAAATGGTTCTGTCGATAACGTTGTTTATCCCCAGCAGAGTTGGAGTGATGCAGAGACTGAGGAGCTCAGAGGAAGGGTTCCATGAGAAGATAAAACTCATTAGTGAGACCACTCACAATTTAAATATTTATCTCCTGGTTTCAATAAATATTCTCATGCTCTTGTATTAATTCCCACCATATAATGTGAGGTTCACTGGGGAATCTTTTATCCCCTTTGGCCTTTGTAGATGCTGCTGCTTGAGCCAGACAAATCATCTCTCTCTCCTAGTCTTCCCCCAGAGAATTCTTAGTCATATGCTTGGACTTCTCATAGTGCCTTCCTGGGCTCCTGCAGCACTGGACATCCTCCCCTCCCTGCCATAGTATTTGTCACAGTGGGTTGTAATTGCTTATGCACTTACCAGAACCCTCCACTAGGTCAGAAATAGCTTCCTCATTGCTGTCCTCACAGCCAAGCCTGTGCCTGGGACCAGGCTGAATGGAGCTGAAATGGCCTCTAAAATGGCAAAAGGCACAAACTCTCCCTTTTCCCCTGGCCCCAGGAGAGTCAAAGTAGGGAAAGCAAGAGTATTGTCAAACTGGGTGGACACATTGACAGTGCAGTGAAGACAGGCAGGAGGTCAGAGCTGAGGATGTGAGGACCACATCTTGGGATGGGTTCTCAGTGGCTAGACTTCCAGAGGCTGATTATGCACCCTGCTAGAGTGCCTAGATGCATTCATTGTCTGCTGGCATAAGATGAGGAGGTCATGCAGTAGTTTTGAGGTGCTGGAATGGGCCAAAGACTCTGCACTGGGTGTGTAGGATCCAAAGCTGGTTCTAGAGGTTCAACCTGAGGGGTACCTGGACTGTAGGGCAAGTCCAGAGCATGTAACAAGCTCATGAGTGGCTCCAACATGGAAGTTCCAACAACTCAGACATGTGAGACAAACTAGGAGGTGCAGGACACCAGCAAGTTCAACCGCTAGTGAGGTAGATCCAGGGCTGGTGATGTGCTGTGAAGGAGCCTGGCCTTGAGGTGGAAGAATATACAAATAGATGGGCCTCAGGGTCTAAGTGGAGCTCAAGAGAAAAAAATAACATTGTTTTTATTGGGCTGGGTGCCCACAGAAGCAGACCCTGATACAAGGATTCCAGGGCAAGTGGTTTATTTGGGAGGTGAAGGAAGCAATGATAGGAGAGTGGAAAGGGGAGACAGGAAAGGGATGACATCTGTTCAGGTGTTATAAAATGAGTTCCGTCTGTGGACACTTAGATCTCTGTCTTGCTGGAGGGGCTTTGGGAGCCAGTGTAGAACATGGCCAGAGCCATCTACACGAGGAGTGAGAGAGCTTGGGAATTTACCCACCAATTCCCATCTGTCATTGGTTGATTTCTTTTCCCTCATGGGTGGTGTAAAGTGACTTCAGCACAAAGCCTACAGGCAAAGAATGCAGTGCTGGCAGTGGGACTTTGGAAGTAGTGTGCGCGGAACTGATGAGGACAGAGGGCTGGGAGATGCCATAGGCATCTGCTACAGGCTTAAAAAATTTATCTTGATTATTGAAAGTATTACAGAAAGCTCATCCCTGGACCAGCAGACACCAGGGCCAGTTTTGAGCAGCTGCACATGTGCCAATGAGTACACTTGAGCTCGCTGCTGACATACATTCTTGCCAATTGACCTGGGGGTGGCTGAATTTGCAGGTGTTCCCACTGACTGAGACCCTTGAGCAGAGAAGCCCAATCTTGACTCCTCTACCTTCAGCTATCTTCTGGGTCTGCTGTGGAGAAGACCATTGAGAGCTCTGGGGTGAACAGAACTAAAACCCAGGGTCAGAGAGGAGAAGGGACCAACTGCTCCCTTGAGGCCCCTGAGATGCCTGCCTCACCTGTGAGCAGCAGCAGCGGCAGCAGCTAATACCTACAGAGGGCTTTCTATCTATTAGAAACTACACTTCACTCCTTACACACGTTGTCTCATTTAGTTATAGGTACCATCAGTTACAGCATCCCCATGTACAGATGAGGAAACATTGAAAGTTCATGATTTCATTTCTACTGAATCTCAATTTCTACTTGGGACATTTACCTATTACTGTGAATGGGCAGCTTGTGCCAAACCCAGGGGTAGTCATGCAGGGTGAGCTCAGAGCAGGATTCTTGCACTTTCTTCCTCTTTTTTTATTGTTTAAAGTATTACATATATCTCCTTTTTCCCCCTCATTGACCTTCTCCTAGCCTCCCCTACCCCCATCGCATGCCCTCATCCCACCCCTTCCAGTATCTTGTGTCCACTGGCCATACTTACATGCATACATACAAATTCTTTGGTTGATCTCTTTCCCCCCTCCCCAATACTCTCCAGCCTTCCTGCTATAATTTGACAGTCTGTTCTGTGCTTTACTGCCTTTGTATCTATCTTTTTGTTCATCAGGTTATAATGTTCTTTATTTTCCATAAGTGAATGAGATCATGTGGTATTTTTCTTTCATTGTCTGGCTTATTTCAGTTAACATAATGCTCTCCAGGTCCATCCATGTTGCTGCAAATGGTAAGAATTCCCCCCCCCCTTTTTTACACCAGTGTAGTATTCCATTGTGTAGATGTACCATATTTTTCTAATCCACTCATCTGCTGATGGGCATTTAGGCTGTTTCCAAATCTTAGCTATGGTAAATTGTGCTGCTATGAACATAGGGGTGCATATATTCTTTCTGATTGGTGTTTCTAGTTTCTTGGGAAATATTACTAGAAGTGAGATTACTGGGTCAAATGGGAGTTCTATTTTTAGTTTTTTGAGGAAACTCCATACTGTTCTCCACAGTGGCTGCACCAGTCTGCATTCCCACCAGCAGTGCATGAGAGTTCCATTTTCTCCGTATCCTCACCAGACCATCCTCACCAGCAGTTGTCGTTTGTTAATTTGTTGATGGTTGCCATTCTGACAGGTGTGAGATGGTACCACATTGTCATTTTGATTTGCATCTCTCAGATAATTAGTGACTTTAAGCATTTTTCCTATATCTCTTGGCCTTCCTTCTATCTTCTTTTGAAAATATTCTATTTAGGTCATTGCCTACTTTTTTTTTATCGGATCATTTATCTTCCTTTTATTAAGTTGTATAAATTCCCTGTAGATGTTGGAGATTAAACCTTTATCAGTGATAAGATTTGCAAATATGTTCTCCCATACAGTGTGCTTTCTTGTTGTTTTGTTGATGGTTTCTTTTGCTGTGCAACAGCTTTTCATTTTGATGTAGTCGCATTTGTTTATTTTCTCTTTAGTTTCTATTGCCCTAGGAGCGGTATCAGTGAAGAAATTGTTTTGGCATATGTCTGAGATTTCTCTGCCTGTGGATTCCTCTATTATTTTTATGGATTCCCATCTTATGTTTAAGTACTTTATTCATTTTGAGTTTATTTTTGTGTATGGTGTAAGTTGGGGGTCTAGTTTCATTTTTTTTGCAGGTATTTGTCCAATTTTCCCAACCATTTGTTGAAGAGACTGTCTTGACTCCATTGTATTTTCATGCCTCTTTTGTCAAATATTGATTGAGCATAGTGGTTTGAGTCAATATCCGGGTTTTCTGTTCTATTCCATTGGTCTATATGTCTGTTCTTGTGCCAGTACCAGGCTGCTTTGAGAACAGTGGCCTTGTAATACAGCTTGAAATCTGGTATTGAGATGCTCACCTACTTTGTTCTTCTTTCTCAGGATTTCTGTGGCTGTTCGGGGTCTTTTTTCATTCCAGATGAATTTTTGGAATGTTTTTTCTACGTCTGTGAAATTTGTCATTGATATTTTAATGGGGAGTGCATTGAATCTATAGGTTGCTTTGGGTAGTATGGACATTTTAATAATGTTGATTCTACCAATCCATGAAGATGTTATGTTCTTCCATCTGTTTACATAGTCCTCTCTCTCTTTTTTTAGTGTTCTGTAGTTTTACGCATATAGGTTTTTTACCTCCTTAGTTAAGTTTATTCCTAGGTATCTTAATTTTGTTTGGTGCAATGGTAAATGGGATTGCTTTTTTAGTCTCTCTTTCTGTAAGTTCACTATTGGTGTATAGAAATGCCATAGATTTCTTGGCGTTAATTTTGTAGGATTCTTGAACTTTGAAAAACAGAGGTGGCCAGACTCAAGATCTCAACATAGAGTATGTGGAAAGCCTGCTCCAAGGTCACATAGCCAGTTAGAGCCCCATATCCCACACTGCCCAGGGAGGGATCCTAAGTCCAGAACTTCTTCATTCCTTCCTCCTTCACATGACCTCTCCTGCTGATAAAAGAGCACTTTTTAAAAATAAATTTGCTAAAAAATAAATTTGCTTATGTAGGCCATTTTCTAGGTTATTTTCCCAGATGAATGTGTGTGTGTGTGTGTGTGTGTGTGTGTGTGTGTATAAGTGGATGTCTTATAGAATTGTCATACAATGCCTAGTCTAGGAGAAAAGTCTAATTTTTGTCAAGAATTCTGTGGCTCTTAGAAAGAGTTTCTTGAATGGACAGACCAAGGGTGAACCTTGGGAAAAATACTGAGGCAGCCTTACCCTCAAGTATCTGCAGCTAGCTAGTGTCCAGTGTTTAGGATATTGTCCAGGAAAATGATTTTGACTGCTGCTGGAAAGGATTTTTCTTCCCCAAATTTTTGGATGTATTTCATTTTTCAATTTTGAAAAGTAAGAGCGATATTTTCCCACTGAGTCTGTGGAGGGAAAGAGTAGGGACATGGTCACTCTCTGTCTGCTGTCCTTCCCTCTCCCAATGAGTGTCCCATTTCTATACCTTCTACTTGTCCACATCCAACATGAAACTATTCTGTGGTTATTTTTCCTGACTGCTTACCAATATCGTTTGTCCCTGGAGTTAACATGAAAAATGCCAAACCTTTCTGCCAGTCTCTGGGCCAGACCAACATTCCAGGCGAGACCTCATTTGCTCTGGGAACTGAGCATGAGTCTTCCTTCTGGAAGGGTCCCACTGGAGCCTTCTCTCACCATGCTCCCCTCCCGCAGCAAGGCCACAGCTGTGCTATCTGGAGTAAAAGGCAGTAAGAGGTGATGGTGATGCAAGTCAATGCATCATGGTTAGCCAGACCTGACTGTGCCATCAGAGGTATGCCTGGAGGGTTTACAAAAATGATAGAATTTTGAGTTTTGTATCAGTTAGCTTTGGCTATGTAACAAATGCTTCAAAACTTAATGGCTTAAAACATTAGCCATTTATTTAGCTCATGATTCTATGGGTTGTAGGGGTGTGCTTTTGCTCTGAACCTGCTCATCTGATTTTGGTAGTATTACTTAGGCACCATGATCTAGAATGGCCTCCTTCACATGGCTCGTGGTTGCCAAGCTATCATCTGGGGTGTCCAATGTAATTAGGCCACAAGTCTCTATTCTTCTAGTAGGCCAACTCAGGCTCATTCACATGAAGCCACAGAGAATTCAGGAGCAGCTGGAGTGGGAGGGAGTGTTTCGTTTCAAGTTTCTGTTTGTGTCACATTTACTGAGGTTCTAATGGTCAGTCACATGGACAAGCCCAGAACTGTTGTGGGAAAGGATCACCTAAGGGAGTGGATCCAAGAGGTATGAACCAATTGTGCTTACATTACAACAAATATCCAGCACAGATTTTTACTCTGGACTCACTAAATCAGACTCTGGGGGGTGGCTCCCCAAATCCATAGTTTTAATCTGTTACTGGGCAATTCTCACACAGCTGTTCCACAGAAAGTCAGCTGGGCTACTGAGTACTATGACAAGTTGTGAACTCAGAAGCCTGCAGAGGCCAGGCATGCTACATAAACGTGTGACATTACTGGTGTAGGATGACAGGGAATGCACAGTCTGGGCAAATTGGACAGTCACCAAATGGAAGACATTCAAATTCAGTTTTCTTAATGTACTGACCAAACCACACCCCACAAGTGCCCAAATGGCATGTGGCTGTAAGCCAGTATCCCTCACAGGCTCAGTTTTATTAAGACTATTTCCCAAACTGTTAGAAAGACAGCTGGCCCAGGAATGAGGGGCCATACATGAGTCCACAAAGAGCCCTCCTCTCATCCCAGCTGCCCAGCCATCGGTGTTCACACAGGGCACCTGGCACCCAGGAATTCTCCATTCCTTTCCATCTTGAACTTAAATTCACCCTCCTGCTGAAATCTTCCCTGACGATCCCCTATGTTATTTTCCTCTCCAGTACTCATTGCCATTGGACATATGTTTACTCTGTTCATTGGTTTAATACCTCTCTCTCCCACAGGAACATAAGCTCCATGGCCTCTTGTCTGTTTTCATCATTTCGATGGGCATTTAATGATATTTCTTCAATGAATGGAGCTCCCTTGCTATAATTTTTTATTCTGATTATTTATTTTTGCTGGCCCGAGTCTGGCCTCAGGAATGGTACCAACCTGGCATTGAGCATCTCTCTGTGGATTGAAGTCATGTTGTTGGAACAGGTTCCTCTTACATATGCTCATCTTCCTCCAAATCCATTTGCATAGAAAGAATGTTCTCTCACAGATTCTCAGAAGTGGATGAAACCTTCCATTCCCTCTGAGCCAGGGCTTGTCTGGAGGTGTAGCAAAGAGGGAGAGAATGCAGGACCTTGGAGTAAGAAGGTGTGGAAAATATTTGCTTTAGATGCTACTCCACATGGCCTTTATTATTAATTTAATTGATGAAAATACTTAAGTTCTACTCTCTTAGCAAAGCTCAATTATACGATAAGTGTGATCAACTATAGTCACCACATTTTACATTAAAACCTCAGATCTTATTCATCTTAGCTGAAATTTAGTACCATTTTACCCTTATTTCCCCTGCACTCTAGACTCTGCTGATCACTTTTTACTCTGTTTTTATGAGTTGACTATTTTTTAGATTCCACGTATAAGCAATACTTATTATGGCTTATTATCTCTATCTGACTTATTATTTTGACCTGACTTATTTCCCTTAATGTTCCTTATAATGTCCTCAAGGTCCATCCATGTTGTCACAAATGGCAGGATTTCCTTCTTTTTTTGTGGCTGAGTGATATTCTGTTGGATATATGTACCATATCTTCCTTATCTATTTATCCAATGATGGACTCATAGGTTGTTTTCATATTTTGGCTCTTGAGAATAATACTGTACCACCCAGCATTTAGAATGCAGACCATCAGGACTAGAAAGAACATAGCTATGAGAAAATGGAGATGGAAGAGGTGTTTGTGTGGTCAGAGTGGTGTAGGCAATTCAGCACATCACTGGGTCCTACATAACTGGGATGGGGGGAGAGGGAGACATATGAATTTGCTGCAGAGAGCTACAGTGATGTTAGGAATCTGCCAAAGACTCCAGAGTCGATCTGAAACTCTACCTTTTCACTTCCTAGCCTACCAAGTTCCCACCACACCATTCTGCCCCTCTTATCTTAGTAGCATGGGCAAATCAAACCGAATTCTGCTTTGTGTAGTACTGAAATGAGTAAATACTTGGTCCTAAGATGCTCTGAGAAAAAGAGGAAAGAATGAAATAATTTTATAAAAACAAAGATAAACTCTCAGGAGGCTGGAGTTTAAATCATTCAAGAGAAAAGTAGAACTTTTGGTAAGTCCATTTAAAGTTCAGGGGAGCATGGGAACAACATGGCAAGATGCAGGCTTCTCAGTCAGAGAAGAAGTGGAGTTGGTGGGGAAGTCGCTGCTCATGTGTCTCACTGAGGCGATGCTTCAGCAGCACATACTTGGCTCAGACAGAATCATCCAGCTGCTTGTTTTGCATCTTGCTGGAGGCAGGTGTGAGCAGCCCAGGCTGCTTTAGATCACACTTTACAGTCTGGAGAAACTGGGTGCTTCAAGGGCCAAATGCTCAAGTCAGACACACCATGTTCCTCCTCGGAAACCTAGGACTACTTGGAGAATGGCTCACATAAAACATGGAGACTCAGCAGTTCCAAGTATGAGAGAAGTTGCAGATTCAGGTCCTTTCCTGATATGGCTCCAAGTACATCCAGCTGCTGGAAAAGGTGTGTTGCTTTCTGATGCCAGGAGGCTGGCCTGCAAGGGTCTCCCATAGTCTAGTTCAGGGGAGGCGAGTAGTATTGCTAACTGGGGCTGAACCCAAATGATGCTTGATCTGAGGAAATCTGTGCTCATTTGCTCCTGTGCTTCTCTGGGAGACAGCGAGTCCATCCCAGGAGCATGGCAGGAAGGGAGGCTGGTCTACCCCTGCTAAAGCATCCCAGAATGGAACCTGATCTTTGGATTGGGCTCCACATCGCACAAGAATAGTGTTTGCTCATCCTGGCTTCTGCCTCCAGAGTACCCCTGGCTTCAGTGTTGAAAGACCAGTGGCAGAGGTCAGTGGGATGCTGACTCTGCAGAAGGGGTGGTGGGGAGTTAAGGTGCCTCTCAGAGGTGTCAACAGTCCTTTGGGAAGCTCCTACAAGACAAGGCCGAGGACAAGAGATGGTCAGGAGTTAAGTAAAGGAGAAACAGTGATATGAGCAAAAGCCCTATGTCTGAGAATTTGGGAGCTGAGAAGAAGTGAGTACTATTGCCTTGCCACAGGAAGTATAATTGGTTGTCTGAAGACCAAGACAGGAATCCTATGAGGCTGCCAGTTGGGTTCATAGTCAACTACAAAAAAAAAAACACAACCATTTGAGCCCAGTGATGATCACCAAAGGAGGTAGAGGCACCACCAGCCTAAAATCTCTTTATCCTGTCTAGACTTCAGAACTAAACTCCAGGTTTGTCTATATAACTGCCTGCCGGCATTGGCACTCTGATATCTCGTATGCACCTCACATTTCACACGTCCAAAAACAAACTCCTGACCCTTCCTACCCACACCTGAGTCTCTCGTCTTTTCTGTCCCAGTCAATGGCAAGTCCTCCCTCCTAAGAGCTCAGGCAAAACATCTTCCAGTCACCACTGACTCTTCTCTTTTATTTACACTGCACATGAAATCCATCAGCAGATCCTGGTGGCTGGACCTTCAAAATATACAGAATCTGACCATTTTCAATGTATATTTTTATTGATTTCAGAGAAGACAGGGGAGGGAGAGAGCAATAGAAACATCAATGATAAGAGAGAATAATTTATTGGCTGCCTCCTATGCCCCACACTGGGGACTGAGCCCACAACCCAGGCATACACCCTGCCCTGGAATTGGACCATGACTTCCTGGTTCATAATTCAATGCTTAATCCCTGAACCATCATCCTGGTCTGAGCGATTGCCTCCTCTTGTTAGCCATATTGTGGCAGTTCCCTACCTGGTCATCTATCTTTCTTCAGCACAACAGCTAGAGTGAATCTCTTAAAAGGTTGGATGTGATATTTTGTTCCAAGTTCTTCCTTTTACTGAGCAAAATCCAAAGTCCTAGTGTGGTATTATATGCTCTGGCCTGCCACCCTCTCCCTGACTTCCTTACCCAGGCTGGGAGGCATCTAGCACAGTGGCTAGCACAGAGCTGGTACTCAAAAAAATGTTAGATGTTGCTATAATAAAGTTCATCACTCTTCAGTGTCCCACCCTCTTGTCCCATCTACTCAAGAAAAAAATTAGTAAATAACTAACATTTTGTTAGTTTTTCACTTTAAACCTCTCTACGCTGGTATGAATGAGGTGCATTTTTTCTATTTTACATTTCAGGAATCTGGAATTGGAGAGGTAAAATGACGTTCCTGCCACCTCACAATTGTCAGTGGTCCATTTGCCTCTAGGAGAGAATGTGTGCAATGCCAGTGTTCATCATTCGGTAAAATCCTCCTTAAGCAGAGCTGTCTTTTTGAAGAATCAGCGGAGATGACCCACAGAGCTGGGCCATGTCTCAGGGACACTGTTTGTTGTCTGGTTGCTTGTAACATTACTGAGGAAGGTGGAGGGCATTTTTTTTTGGGGGGGGGGGTTTCAACCTCATTTCATTTATTGTCAAAATTGTATAACATAAAATTTACCATCTTAACTATTTTAAGTATAAAGTTCAATCATATTAGGTATAATCACACTGTTGCAAAACACATCTCCAAAAAATTTTCATGTTGCAAATATGAAATTCTATAAACTTTAAACAAAAATTCTCTCCCTTCCATTCCCACACAGCCACTGGTTACTTTTATTAGCAGAATGTCCTCAAGGTTCATCCATGTTTTAGTATGTAACAAGATTTCCTTCCTTCTAAGGCTACATTATATCCCATTGCATGTATATGGCACATTCAGTCTATCCATTTCTCCATCAATGGACATTCAATTTGGGAAGCATTTCATCACAGCCTCTCTGACAACTAGGCAGGCAGAAGCCAACTCCGTTGAAGAAACTCCAGTGAGCTCAGCCTGACAAGTGATAACTTGGGCCAGACACTGCCTATAAAAACGAAGGCAACTCCTACAAATTCTTTCCCTGACATTGGGAGAGATCCCGTGGGGAAAGAACGATAGTCAAGGTTTGCTACATCAGGGGGAAAGTAAACGAACAAAGCTCATATTAAAAATGCAACCAAACGGAAGGCCAGGCTTTTTCTCTGGTTGATTCAGGGTATGGGTCTGGCACTTTATCTGGTCTGGATCCATGTTCTTCTTAGTCAACGCGGAGCTGAAAGAATGCAAGGAGTTCCTCTGGCCAGACACAAACGTGTGTTGTGTCCTCTCAAACTCGATCACATTGACTCTCTTTCCACATTTTCCCAGCGATGCCAATGACAGTGGAAAAGGAAATGGGCTCAACTTGATTGATTTTTCCTTTGACTGTGAGTGTTTTTGCTCTTGGGATCTTCATGGTGAAGCAGATCTCAGTGTCTGAACAGCAGCCATCCCTGCCCTGGTGTGAGGTTAACAGTTGGTGTTGAGGGGAGAGAGGCTTTTGTTTTTTTCTGTCAGCAGTCAAATCATGGTTGCTCTGCTGGGGGTGGGTCTGTGTCTGGCATCACTAACTTATCTAGAGGATTGTTACATGGACCATGGACAGTTCAGAGCACTCTGGGAGGAGAGATGGACGAACACATACACACACACACACACACACACACACACACACACACACGCGCGCGCGTGCGCGCGCGCGCCCGCAGCAGAGAGTAGTTTCCTGTTCACAGCTCTTCAAACCTGATTTTTGTATGTATCTAAATAGATACTTAAAAGATGGTATTTGTATGGCAGACATATTTTCAGTCTTCCCAAGACTGCAAGTGTTACTTTGAGTGAGTGATTTAACCACATAGAACTCCATTTTCCTTAAGTATTTGGGGGAGGGGTGCAGCGAGTGGGCATTGCTATCCAATCACAGCATATGTAAAAGTGCCCAGCTCATAGTGGGCACATAATACATTTTTAATTCCACTTTTGTTTCTTCAACACGAATTTCCTTTCTAACACTCAAGGATGCCTTCCAGGTGGCTAAGTGTAAGGACAGTCATTGTCATCTGTGCTGGTTTGATTTGCAGCCTTTTTTTTTTTTTTTTTAAAGGCATCTAAGGTCATGTTCTTAGGAAGTCTAAGAGACAAACCTCAGCTTGTCTTCATTCTTTTCCAGATGGAAAATGGAAAAATGTGGTCAAGCATCCAAATGTTTGGTCTATAAAACCCTCAAAACTTTCAGATGTTTGGTGTTGGGAGGACAAGATGCCATCTGAGCATGTGAGTGTTATACCGTCACCACTGGCAGTGCCATCAGGACCTCTGGTTTTAGTCAGGTAACCCAGGAGAACAGCCCAGGCTTTGTGCTTTAACTCACTGCTTCTCTTTGTTTGGGAAATTCCTTTTTTTTTTCCACTCCAGAATTTTTAAAAGGTTCCTTGGAATTAGTTGATTTGTAATAGCTGGATGGGGCTTTTTAGAAACTGTATAAATATCTGACTTTATGAGGATTTAAGTTTGGATACCAGCTCCTTATTTAGACCAAACTTGGTCCCAAGGAATCTAGATTTACTTGAGAGAAAAGAAAATAAACTGCTTCTTTGCAAAATTATATAGCTTTTAAATAAAATCTAGATCTCATTTCATATTAACCAAAAATTTAGTTTCGTTTTTCATCTTCCTTAGAATATAGACTTATTTTTTAGTGGTATTAAAAACAAAAGTCATAATGTTAAATGTTCATCTGAAAAAAAAGTAAAATCTCACCATTATGTTGCCTCCATCCAGGTGGTGGAAAGAGTGCTGAATCTGAACTCCACATGTTAGGTTGTTTGCATGGATGGTCTCAGTTCTTTATTCTGCCCCTCTCCTTAATGCTCAGCTCAGCCATGTGACTTGATTTGACCAATGGGATGTGAGCAAGTGTGGTGTGTGACAGCAGAGGCTTTGAATAATGCTTTACTGGGGATTGCTCTCTTGCGATGACCCCGAGAACACACCTCAGCTAGCTTGCTGGGGTGTTACACATGGAACACAGTCACATCTTCCCTCTTCCCAGATGAGGCCATCATGAGAGACACGAGAGCCCCGCTGAGAGTAGCCAGTCAACCCACAGCTGCCCAGGTGCCTGAGCAGGCCTCACCAGGATGGCCCGCAAACTCAGGAGCAATAATAAGTACTAGTAGCTATTTTAAGCTTCTGTGTTTTGGGATGCTTTGTTCCAGAGCACTGTTGTGACAACTGATATCTCATACACTGCTATACATACCAGCTCGTGGTCTAAAAGCAAATGGACCTATTCATACTAGCTGTGTGACAAGGAGCTGGCTACTTCATCTTTTGAGTATCATTTTCTTCACCTGAAATATGGAGAAAGTAATTCCTATCTGGTGAGAGAATTGAGCAGGTTAATATGAACTATCACTGAACAATTAATACAGAGCCCTCTTAATAAGTAGGGCCTGTGAGTGACCTGCCTTTATCGTTATCAAGAGCAAGCAGAGTGAGCCAGGTAGCTGATGTCTGGTCGAGGCAGTGTGATTTTTACTGGCTCTTGTTTAAAATCCTTGGGATAAAGAAAGAAAGCCCTGATTGGAAAACAGAAGGAATTTTGCTGTCAGGAAATAACCTTTGAATCTGGACTATTATTTTAGCCTTAGTTTTCATTGTTGATCTTTGAGAGACGATAAAGTAAGGACTAAGGAAGCCCCTATTTTTTTAGACCGAGTTAGTCCTTTTAATCCTGAAATTTTGGATAACCATGTAGGACTTGCTGATTATCTCTTAAGCATGGATATTTGAGTTGCAGAGGGAAACGTATAGGGTATCCCCCCAAAATGTATACATACACTTTGAACAATTATAAAGGCAATGTTTATTAAAATGCATTTCATTTTCAAAATTGAGCTATCAGCTGTTAAAGTGAGTATACATTTTTTGGGACACCCTGTATATAGATTAGGAAGATAAATTCCAGTGATTCAGTGTGTCTGTTGAAGTGGACACAAGGAACTGAGCATCCGGGGCCTGGTGCCTGAGTTATGGAGCTGTCCTGTGAGGTCCATTGTGTATTTCTGTTCCTGGCTAAGAGATAAGACAGCTGACCAGTGAGAAATAGGCCATGTGTCCACTGTGTTCTATGATGTTCCCTTGTTCTGTGACCTCTTCTTCCAAAAATACTGTTCAACAGGAGTTTCAACACCTCAGCTTCCTGTAGAGTTTACTCAGTGTCAGAGCTTCCCTGAACATGTAAATACTTAATGAATGACTGCTGGTAGGTAATGCATGGATAGATGAACTCAGCCTTGCCACAGGAGGGTGGCCTTTTATAAGAACAGATGAGACCACTGAGTAAGCATGGTTAAAATCCTAGGACATACACACAGAGAGGAGTTTGAGGAAACACTTTGTTCATTTCTCTCAATTGATGAGGAAATAGTGTTGGAGACATGAAATAGGCTGTTCTGAGTCACCCAGGCAGTTATGTGGGGTGTTCCCAGGACAGGCATCCAGCTCTCCCAGCTGCCATGCCAGCATTCTTTCCATTCTGGCCTGCTGGGCTCTCACCCATTTTTCTCTTTTTATATGCCAAGTTATAACATGTGGCCCAGGTAGTGTGCTGGTTCCACATTCCTAGCATTTTAATGTCAATGTGTGTGTTGTTTCCTTTGGGAAGTTCCTTAAATTATTGGAATTTTCCTAAAGTACTAGATTTAATAATTATATAGTTATATGTATTGTCTATAAATGTGTATGTATAATTATTACAATATAATATATAAATGTAACACACACACACACACACAATATCCAACCATTGCACAAAATGACTTTCTGCTCAGTCAATTAAGCTATGCCCAACCCATAGGAGCCGAATTGTTTCCATGGTAACTAATGCACTGCAAAGTAGGGAGTTCAGAAAGGAACTTGGTAGAGAACTGAAAAATGATACCATATATGAGACTAAATAAAATGTGCCATCCAATGGGGTGTGGGTGAGGTCGCTACCTTTATAATTGATGTCTGCTTAGGAAACCTCCATATCTGTCTCACAGCTTTGCTGCTCATGACAATCAAAATCTGCAGCATCCAGGGCACCACATTCTCTCTACAGGTGGCGCAGAGCAGCAGAGAAGCTGCTTGGTACCTGTTACTGACAGAGAGTTGAAGGAAATGTTTGCATTTCCAATTTTCCATTTGCCTGGAGGCTTCAAAGAATGCAAGGAGATTCCAGCTTCTGCCCCTGCCCCTGCCCCTGGAGTGCACTTGCCTGGTAAACCAGCTATGCAGATTAGTGCCCATCACATGCCTGGGGCTTGTAAGAGAGCAGGCCAGACTCAGAAAATGAGCTGGTGAACTGAAAAGGAGTTTACAGAGCTGGGCTCCTGGGCCCCACCAGGACTTACTTCTACCCTTTCCTTCCCTCTCTCCCTCCCTCCCTTCCTATTCTGTTTTGATTTATTTGTACACTGGCATTCTTCTTTTTCTCTTCTGTTTCTTCCTTTCTTTGATTTTTCTTCTCTGCAAATGCTTCGAGCAACCACTTCCTTGTGAACCCTTCCTTTGTGTCTGGGTTGCCCAGATGGCGGTTCTCCCCTGGAGTTTGTTGCTGCAAGCACGTGCCTTATTCTCCTTAGCACACCCACACTGCTGGAGGACAGCAACTCTGTCTTCTCCCAGCTCCTAGCACAGCGGACAGTGGCTGCCTCATGACTAGCCTAACTCAATGGTCCTCAAATTCCAGCATCTATTGGAATCACCTGTGTTACTGGGCTCAGTCCCCATAACCTCTGATCCAGTAAGTCTAGGATGGGATGGAGACTGAGAATCTGCATTTCTAACAAGTTCTCAGGAGATACTGCTGCTGGTCCAGAGAGCACATTTTGGGAACCATTGACCTAGGTCAACCATGGACCCTTGATCAAAAGACATCTTGGTGATTTGTTCTCTCTCTCCCTTTCCTTTTAAAGCAGAAGTGGCATCATGCCAATTTTTGCATTCTGTTGGTTTAGCCTATCCTTACTCTGTGGTGGGTATTCTCCAAGACCCCATTCAGACCAGCTCTGAGAAGTTAAATCCCATTTGAGGGCAGTGGTAATGGGAAATAGAGTTTTAGTTTCTCTGAACCAAGTCAGAATTTCTGGGAAGTGAGTGTGAGCTCCCACTGAAGAAGCCATGCTTGCTTAGGTGGGTTACACCAACCTGAGCTCAGGAACCAAGCTGAGGCACAACCCAGCTCCTGAGGGCTTGGATGTGCTCAAGCTGGGCTTTTCATGCTGATGAGCTGAGCTATATCCCAGAGGACAGCCATGGCCTATGATCCAGCCTGCAGACACCCCATCAAGGGAACACACTTTGCATGATGGGGTGGGTAGGGACATTCTGGATGCTCTAGATCCTGGAGCTTGGAGGGGCTGGAGGAGGGGACTCAGTCAGTTCTGGTGGGTGAGTTGGACATAGAGAGGCTGGTGTGAGTGTGAGGAATGTCTCCTCAGATTTTAAGTTGTATCCACAGGGATGGGCATTTTTGCATGAAGAATGCCAATGAGTCGCATCTCAAGTTTTCATGTTTTGGACAGCAAGGTAAATGATTTTCAGGGGAACATCTTATCCTTGAAAGAGCACCCCCAAGAATGCAAAGGCTTATGTCTGATTTTAGCTGAAACTGTGGGGCACAGTTCATGTAAGCTTTAAGAGTATAAGCACATACCAGATTCATGTGTACATATGTGTGTATATGTGTGCACAGCAGTGGGTAGTTAATGGTCCTAAAACAATTCTTACCCTAAGGGGTCCAGAGCCTGAGGATAAATGCCTAACAGTCCTTTATTCAGGCAGATAGTTCTGGGGGACACGGTGTATGGTTCCCAGGGGGTTGAATTCCCTTTTCTCAGCAACCTTCATACATGTCCTTACTCTTGGAGGAGTCCAAAGTAAGAGAGGCACAAGACTTGATCCTTCTCTTCTGGCAAATGACCATGATTCTCCATTCTGCTGGGCCATTGTCCGATCTGCAGACATATCCCTGAAATCTCATGAAAATCTGAGTGAGAGAGGAGGATGCCAAAGTTTAGGTCAAAGGTTTGAGCTGGGAGTTGAGCATTCCACGTAAGGGTGCACGATGTGTGTAGGGATAAGAGGTCGCACATCTGGCATCAAGCAGGACAGCTCTTTGTTACCTGTTTGAGGTATGGGGTTTTCAAGTCAGAAACTTCAAAACATGATTCTGCTGCTAAAAATGCTCCAAAGCCACTGGATGAGGGTTGAAAGTCTGTATTAACAAAAAGGGAAAGCTTTTCCCCAAAGCAGGTGTGAGCAATGCTCTCCTCTTCATGTATGTGCTCTTATTTGTGCTTTTCTTGGCCAGAGGAAGAGGGCTGTGCTATTCTGGAGGGAAGGTGGGAAGTTGATCCCTGAGCCTCAGGACATCTTTCTGATGGTGTGGGAGAGAAAGCTTGGGTCCTGACATTGGCCAGCTATCCCTGAATGTGAGCCCGGAGTGGGGTGGGAATCACACAATACTCTGTCCAACAGTATTCTTGTTCATCTAAAACCAGGGTAGAGCAACAGGGAATGGAGATGTGCCAAGCTTCTTACATTGGGCTCAGGGAAAAGTCCAAATCCATAAGGCAGGGAGGGATTGCTATTTTGATATAGTGGTTTTGCTTTATTTATAAACTAGAGGCCCAGTGCACGAAATTTGTACATGGGGGCAGGGGATGTCTCTCAGCCCAGCCTGCATCCTCTCCAATCTGGGACTCCTTGAGGGATATCAGACATCCTTTTCATAATCCAGGACTGCTGACTTCAAACAGCTCACCTATCTGCCTCCCTGATTGCCCCTAACCGCTTCTGCCTGCCAGCCTGATCACCCTCTAATCAATAGCTTGCCAGCCTAATTGATGTCTAACTGCTCCCCTGCCAGCTTGTTTGCCTCCAGCTTCCCTTCTCTGCCAGCCTGGAGGGCAGCCCTAACTGCCCTCCCTTGCAAGCCTGGAACCTCCCAACGGGCCTCCCCTTGTGGTGGCCATCTTGTGTCCACATGGGGGCAGGATTTTTGACAACATGGGGGCAGCCTTCTTAGGTATTGGAGTGATGGTCAATCTGCATATTACTCTTTTATTAGATAGGATGTGCAGAGTAGGCAAAAAAAATAAAAAGACACCTGGATTGTTATGCATGGGATGTGAATGGGTGCATGGAGTTGAAAAGCATTGGTCAGAGACCTGTCTGTGAGTCAGGTGTAAACATCCTGCCATTTCTAGATGCAAAGTTCCTTCAGGACTGTGGTTCTCAGAGATCAGCAGGAGGGTGCTGGGCTGGCTGCCTGGACACCGCTGGAGAGGAGAATTCAGAATGTCTGGGATGGGCCCTGGCATCCCGATGTTTGTACATGCTCCCTAGGTTATTTTGACATGTAACCAGGCTTGGTAACTGTCACCCCATTTGGCTGTGCTGGTCTAGTGGGTCATTCACAGCAGGAGCCACTGTGGCTATTCTGGCATCTTAAAGGTTGTGGAGCAAGCAGCTGGGGCCCTCCCTTCAATCCCTCATGCTTGCAATGCAGGGACGAGGTCAGATTTCTCTGACAGGAGCTTCCCACGCTGGGGACCGAAGAGCTGATTAAAGCCCAGATGGGACAGAAATAGTTGCCAGTGACCTTCCCTGCAGCTCTTTCCTGTCAGTGTGGAATGTCCCAAGTTCTACAGTTCCTTGGGGGGAGTAATCAAGGCAATCCACCTCCTTTCTTTGGTGAAGCTGTGTATCATCCCTCCTCCCTGATGAGATGTTCAAGGACACATCTGCATGTAGTCTTATTTCACCCCAGAGAAAATAGAAACATGGACCAAGGAAGGCTTTGCTCCAGGTGGAGGTGACATTCAGGGCGTGAAGAACTTGGGAAGGAGTGGGAATGGAAGGAAAGGGCTGAGACAAGAGAAAAGAGAGATGTGGAAATGATGAAGTGGAGAGAGAAATGGGAAAAGACATGAAGGGAAGAGGGCATAAAGAATGGAAAAGTGGGTGGCAAGTGGCACTGTGGCCTAGTCAGGGTTCCAGACAGCTGCTAGCAGAGCAGGTGTGGTGCTGGGCCCAGGTGGGATGCCATTACCTGCCATTTCCTCCAAATCATGGGGCGGATAGAGCTGATTAGCTGAACCTTGCCCATCACTCACAATATCTAGGTGCTGGGAGGCAAAATGGAAGGAGAGATGTGGGAGCATCCCACTTTTTAGGGAAAAGGCAGAAATAAAACCAGAGTACAGTCATCAGAGTCACTGCTGGTGCCTATATAAACCAAGAGGGTGGAAACATTACATGGACTAAGTTGATGGACAGTTGACTTCTGCTCTTTGGGGTTCAGTTACTTCCTTGTGGGACCCTGCTCCTCTCTTGGCATTTGATTAATTTCAGGCCAAAAGACTATTTGCTTGGGATTAGCCTTGGTAGTCATGTTCATCTCTTTAGTGCTGATTATTTCTGATTGATTCATTTTAATTGATTTTTTATTGATTAAGGTATTACATATGTGTCCATATCCGCCATTGCCCTCCCCCACCGCACTCCCATACATGCCCTCACCCGCATGCTGTCTCTGTCCATTGGTTATGCTTATATGCATGCATACAAGTGTTTTAGTTGATCTCTCCCCCTTCTCCCACCCTCCCCTATCTTCCCTCTGAGGTTTGAGCATCTGATTGATGATTCTCTGTCTCTGGATCTGATTGATTCTTTACATGTTCTTCTGCTCTACATTGGTATCCATCTGATCTAGCTGGTTCACCAAGGGCTCTGGGCTATCATTGTTCATTCATTTGTTCATTCCACACATGTATTGAATAGCCATACATCTAAGTGTTGGGTCAGACACTGTGGTATTACTGAATATGCAATAGTAAACACGTCTCTGCTGGTTAGGTCTATCATATCAGTTCTCACCCCTGTCCACTCATTATAGTCACTTCAGCATCTTTGTCTAGGATCTGTCTGACTTACTCCATCAAAATCTCTGAGTTGGGGGTCCAACTGATTCTGAGGCTCAGCCAGGCTCAAGACCCACTGGAAAAAGGTGCTCTCTAAGCATTTTGTTTGGGTGCTTAGAATTCCAACTTAGTCCCCCAGGGGCACATGAAAGGCACCTGATTTCCCATCTCTGCTCTCAGTAGCGTTTCCTCCATGGCTTCTGCTTCTGCTTCTGCTGGACAGCTCCTCCTTCCACTGCTCAGAACAGCCTTGGTTCTAACTTCGGCAGCTTCAGCAACACCCTTTCCTCTCTTTGTCCCTTTATCTCTGAGGGTGGAGTTACCTCTAGCTCCACTGATCTTTGTATGGCTTCTTATTTCATCCACCACCCATGTAACAGATATTCTGTAATGAATTTCCTCTATTTGAAATGAAGAGTGGTTTTCGTTTTCCTGGAGGGACTCTGACACAAAGTGTAATGCAGTGGAAAGCATCAATAAAATGGCAATGTTCCCATCCTTTGTGTACAGGGAGGCAGAGACTGGGGTTGCTGGGAAATGAATGTTCACATCTTGAATCTGAATTATCCAGAACAACTTCTAATTAGTGGCTCCGGGGCTACCCATATCCGAACCATCTTTGAAGTGGTTTTTGCTGTCACCTCCAATCTGCTGAATCGAATTCTCTGACTAGGGTCAGAAATTGTCAATTGAAACAGGTTCCTCCAGGGGTTGATCTGTATCCTGATGTGCAGAGTCATGCTGCTAGAGAAAGCAGAAAATGACCCGACCCTTTCAGAGGTGGGTGTGCTTCTTCAGGGTCCAGCCTCAGTTCCATCTCTGTGTCATGACCTCTTTGAGCCTGGCAATGCCCTCTGACCATACAGGGCAGCTCCAGGAAGCACAATTGACCCATGTAGGCAAAGCACAAACTCACATGCATGTCTCTCAAATATCATAGTCTTTTGGAATTGGGGTAGAGGTTCAGTATATTAAAGCTGTGTAACTTAATGGGCATAGATCTTCAACTCTTTCAGACCCGTGCAAGGATCCAGTCTCGAGTCTTGGCTGTTTACTTAGCCTTGAATGATTTTCAATACTTTGACAGTAAGCTTTCCTTGTAGGGTAGTTGTGAAGCATAAAGGAAAGTAGCGATCAAACTCCCAGCACATAGCAGGCATCAACAGCAGTTGGCTCCTTCCCTCTTTTTCCTCCCTCCCCAACCTGACATAAGAATGCAAAAGAGGAGAACTACTTGGGCTCCCACTTGGCTTAGTTATTCTTTCTTCTCTTTTATCATGATAAACCAAGGATCCTGTTGCTTTCTATAGGTATTTCTTTTTTATTAACTCCAATGACACATAATACTTATTATTTTTTCCCTTATGTGTTTGTTTCTTTATCTAAGCTCCTTTGAGATAGGGACTGCACTACTTATCGTTTAAATGCATCTTTATGAGCATATTATAGATAGTCAATAGGTATAGATTTATTTCAATTACTCTTCTAGGGATTACTACAACATACAGGGTTGGACATGCAAGATACATGCCCTCACAAGTGAAACAAGTTCTCTCAGGTGCTATGCCTGCAATTTGAATATTTTCCATTAGGTGACAATATAGCACTGTAGAATGCTAGTGATGTATTTGCCCACCCAGCAGGCATAGGAAAGGTATGTGAGGTCTTTTTAATCTGGTGGGGTGGTGGTAGAGGTTGGGGAGAAGAAGGGGAAGACTTGATACCAAAACAACATTGTAAAACATGTAGCTAATCATCAATTAGCTGCATATTCTGTGCTTGTTCTCACTACTTTCTTCTTTCTAGCATTTGATATTTTAAATTACATCTTCTCATCCTTTTCTTCATTTACCTTCCATCCATATCTCCAAATATCTCTTATCATCCTGTGACCCTAAATTTTTTTTATTAGAACACCTACCTGCATTCATTTATCTTTTAGGGTGTGATGTTTCTCTCTTCTCTCTCTCTCTCTCTCTCTCTCTCTCTCTCTCTCTCTCTCTCTCTCCCTCCCTCCCTCCCTTCTTCTCTGCCTCCCTCCCTCCCTCCTATGTGAATCATTTACTAAGATTCTGCTTCCTTTGGAACAAGTGTTTAATTACTCAAAACAGTCATATTATTTCATTTTCCTCTAAGAAAATTCCAACTTTGTAGGTCTACAAGCTGCACCATTCTCTATAGGGAGGTTCTTTTCCTTCTTTACTCTTTGAAACTGAGTATACCAGAACATAGAAAGAAAGCTTTTAAATATGCATGAGCATGGGTTTCTTCACAGTGGTCTCATGATAAATTTGTGTGGATAATAAAACACAATTGTAACTGTTTTCCTAAGAGTTAGATAAGATTATGACTACTAGGAAAACTTCTCTGCCCATCAGAATTCAATCTAAATTTTTTTTTTTAGTGTGAGAGGTATATGAGTATGAAGATGAAGTTCAAGTGCAGAAGTCAATGTCTGCCCATAAGTGCTCTTATGCCTTATGAAGCCCTTTCCTTATCCTGCCATCCCTTGAGTTCTGTAGCTTCACTACATCTGCTTACCTTTGGAATATCAGGTCTAAGAGGAGAAAAAGAATCTGTAGCCTATGCATGAAAACAACACAAACATTATTGAAATGATGCCTAATAGAAAGTCTTGGCCTGTTGAGAGAAGCTAGTGAAAAATACTACTGGAGACAATAATACTACTGGAGACAAGATGCCATCTTGTGGTAACTGGCTAGGGGTTTTATATGCATTACTAGAGGCCTAGTGCAGAAAATTCATGCATGGGGGGGGGCAATGTCCCCTCAGCCCAGCCTGCACCCTCTTCAATACCAGGACATCCCTCTCACAATCCTGCACCACTGGCTCCTAATCACTCAGCTACCTGCCTGCCTGGTCACCCTAACTGCCCCCCTCCTTGCCAGCCTGATTGCCCTTCACTGCCTCTGTGTGCCAGCCTGATCGCCCCTAACTGCTTTCCCTCTGCTGTACTGGTTTCCCCTAACTGCCCCCCACTTCTGTCCAGGTCACCCCCAACTGCTTCCTCCCTGCTGGCCTGGTCACCCCTAACTGTTCCACCGCCAGCCTGGTCACCCCAATTGCCCTCCTTGCCAGCCTAGTCACCCTTCCCTGCTCCCTTGCCTAATCATGCCCAACTGCCCCCACCCTGCTGGCCTGATCACCCCCTCTCCCTCCGGCCTGCCTGGTCACCCCACAAAGCCTGCTTGTTCAGTTGTTTGGTCATGCCTCACTAATCCTCCTGCTGCCCTGGTTGCACCATGCAGCCTGCTTGTTTAGTCATTAGATCGTCCTTGGGCTGGTCCTGGGTGACTGGGCAGCTGCCATCGAGGCTTGCCTGTGCCTTGGGCCAGCTGTGGACAGCTGGGGGGCTAAGGGGACTGGGGGACTCAGGAGGCAGGCACGTGGCGTGGGGCTGAGGGGACTGGGTGCCGCCATCTTGTGGCTGTGGGTGCTACCATCTTTGAGGGCATGGCAGTCAATTAGCATATTTCCTCCTTATTGGCTGTGTGCACCACCATCTTCATGAGGGCATATAGTCAATTATCATATTCCCTCTTTATTAAATAGGATAGCAAAGCCCCTTTTACCAGCCCTTTCTGGGTATATGTTGCTGTGTAACAAATCACCACATAACTTAGTGGCTTAAAACAACAATAATTTTCCTGTATCTCAGGATTTTGTGGATCAGAAATTCAGGCCAGGCTCAGCTGAGCAAGTCTTAAGCTCTACACCCATCAAGTCAGGTCATTTGGTTGGATTTAGCTGGTGGTTAGGCGGGTCTGGAGGGCCCAGTTGGATTCAGCCCAGAGCCAGTATCTTGATGGGGATGGCTGGTGTCCTGGGCTCAACTGGGCAGGGGATCAGAACACCTACACATTACCTCTCCAATATGCACGTTGGGCTCCTAGAGACAGTGTCCCAAGAGATCCAGTAGGAAGCAGCAGCTCTTCTTCAGATCTGGTTTTGGAACTCCCAGAATATCACTGTCACATTCTCTTTGTCAAGCAAGTCACTAAGGGAAGTCCTGATACAAGAGATGGGAATTAGTATAGCCAAGAATATGCAGCCATTTTCCCTCTAGCTCACCTGCTTTACACCCTCTTTTCTGTAGCAATTATGACCTTCTACCACGTTATCTGATTCACTTAGTTATCAAATTTAATGCTTACTGTAATTTATCTATATTTGAATGTAATCTCTACAGTAAGGATCTTTGTTTTCTTTACTGGTGTATCCTAGTATCTGGAACACATTAAGTGCTCAACTATTAATTGCTGAGTGCTGAAAGAATTACTTCCAACAATCCTCTCAAAGACCTTTGAGAAAGCTACTATTATCATCCCCATTTTACTGATGAGAAACTGAGGCCCAAAGAGCTAAAGCCACTTATTTAAAGTCCCACAGCTAGTGAGTGGCAGAGCCAGGGCTTGAACTCAGGTCTCTCCGATGTTCTTTTGTCGATCAGAAACTGATTTCGTGCCAGAAAAGAAACTCAGCACACAAGAGGGCAAGCAAAGAACCGGAATCATGGCCTTCCCTTGCTTCTCAGGCCATATTAGCCACTGCCTCTGGGTCTATGGTTTACCCTTGCAGTGGTTTATCTTAGTCACTGACTTTGCCTCTTTTTACCAGACCGACCTCAGGGAAGGCTGCTAAGGAAAATCCAGTGTATGATGTGCTTTCCGCCCCTCTCAGCCCTGCTGGTGCTGACAGTCAATAAGGGCCTCCTGGGTGTGACAGTGTTCCTCATTTGGTTGTGAGTTCGAGCCAGGCTGAATGGTAACGAACAGCAACTTTCTCTGCATTCCCATGGAATAGTTCCCTGTAATACCCTCCTGGCTATATTTAGATGTGACACATGGTCTCTGTGTTTGTTAAGAGGATGATGGGACCTAGGGGACAATGTGACTGAAGTCACTCCATGCAGGGGGAGGCTGATGGCTGCAATTACACCCCCCATCCCCCGCCCCGCCTCTATTGCCAAAGTCAAGCTTCCCAAGGTCTCCAGGGAGACTCCCTGGATGCTCTTTTATTTTATCATCTTTGGAACCGCTTCAGTTAAATGACATCATATGACCTTGTCAGATCCGGTGAAATCTCATGTGTAAATGTAAGTATTTTGGCTCATATAGGGGGATCAGGTTCGGGTAGTTGGAGAAGCTCTCTATGGCTTGTCTTACGCTGCTCCCTTGTCCCAGCTCTGGGAAACCCCTCCCTCCTTGTCTTCTCTGCTGAGATGCAGCCCTGTCTGAGGGGCTGGCCTGAAAGCGACCTTGCTAATTGGTGATGTTGGACCCCTGTTGGAAGAGGCTTGGCCAGGCATTACTAGATAGAAGATGGAAACCGAGGCCCATGGGGTTGTGCTGTAGCTAAGGATGGCAAGCAGGATTCATGGGAAGTGGCAGATAGGTACCCAAGGGTGGCGGAATCCAGAAAATCAATGACTGGGGGCAAAGCTCGGTGAGGAACGACAAGCTCTCCAACCTCTGACTTACTCTCTGCCAAGGAAGCTGTCTTGTAGACTGCAGAGGCTGCAAGGACCACATTTCTCAGAAGGTGTGGCTGAGGAGACCTGAGTGTGGATGTGGCTGTGGCCAGACATTAGCCTGACCTGGGATCCCATTGGCCTCTGTCAGGGTGGGAGAAGGCCTCGCTGGAGCATTGGTGCCTGTTGCAAACTTCATCCACTCAATCCTGGCACAAGGGCATCCTAGGGAAATTCAGGAACACCCAAAAGCCCCGGGCTTTGCCAAAACAGAGGCCCTGACACTGGCTCCTGGGGCTGGTGCCCATTCCCCCATACTCACACCCATGTCAGAACAGTGTTACTTCATTTTCCACTGACAAACTATGAGCTTTTCTTCCTCAGGAATCAAATGGGCTGACATTTATCCAGAATGACTTGCTGCTGTCATAGAAGACCAATTTTGGAGACAAGAACCTTTCTGAGAAGAGCCCAGGAGCAGCTGGGGAAAGGATGTCTGGTTGCTCACCGTAAGCAAGGGAAGCAGTGAGTGACTCTGGCTCCTGGGGAGATCGTCCCCTGTGGGACCTCGGCAGCACCTCTCTGGAGCGCATCACTTACTCTCCTGGTTCCTCGGCAGCACCTCTTCAGGAAGCATTCCCCAGGGCCAGGGTGTTAACAGGCTGGAACTGGGTGGATGAGATTGGAGAGTGAGGGGGGCAGGGCTGGGTGCTGAGGCTGCAGGAGCCTGGTCAGACATGTGGGCACCCGAGCAGGAGGGACTCACACAGACCTCTGAGGAGGCAGGATGGACAACCTGCTCCCGTGGGGCATCTCCCAGAGCTGAGCTCTTACCCATGAGTCAGCCTCTAGTCTGAGACTCCCATTTTGCGCAGTCTGGGCAGTGAGCACCTATGTGTGTTCCACACTGTGTGAGAATCTAGGTATCTTAAAAGAATGCAATCCCTGTGACTTCAAAGGTCACTGTCACTGTTAACTTTAATACAATTAATGTTATATGATAGATAGCATATGCTGGATGCATGACCTTTTTTCTCACCGTGACTCTAAAAGGTGGGAATGATACTACCTACATTTTATAGAGAAGAAATTGAGTTTCAGGTGTTCAATAACTTACCTTAGGTTACAACTAGGACAGAGAGGCTTGGGGAGAAAATAATCCTTAGACGAGTGCATCCAGTCGAAATAGAGTGAATCACAGGAGCCACTTAAAATTTTCTGGCAGCCATATTAAAAACAGTAAAACAAAACAGGTGAAACTGATGTCAATAGAATATTTATTTAACCCAATATATAAACATATTACTATCTCAACATGTCATTAACATAAAGATTACCAACGAGCTATTTAACATTCTTTACTTTATTAGACAAAACGTTGAGATTTGTGCATTTTACC
Source organism: Antrozous pallidus (assembly GCA_027563665.1). Taxonomy (NCBI): domain Eukaryota; kingdom Metazoa; phylum Chordata; class Mammalia; order Chiroptera; family Vespertilionidae; genus Antrozous; species Antrozous pallidus. The sequence goes on along the minus strand of CM050518.1, from coordinate 17,642,889 downwards.
CTTGACAACACTTCTCAGCTGGGACTAGTTGCATTTCAAGTGCTCAGCAGCCAGGTGTGGCTTGTGGTGGCATAACTCTAGGAACAGCATGAGGGTCTATGGAGCTGGGCAGGGGCACTCCTGTGCAGCCCCCGTACAGAGATAGTTTCAAAGGCAAAGTCCCACCTGACCTGGACCTGGGGTATTAAATGCCACAATCAAGTGCCAACGTCAGGGGACGAGCAGCTCAGTTCACGGGTGTACCAGCAGCAGGGATAATAAGAGGGTAAGGGAACAGGGGAAGGTGAGTGGGGGAGGAGGGAGAACAGGTTATGGTCGGCCTTGTGGGCCACCCTAAGGAGGCTCATTCCTTCTGCTGCTCCTGAGTTGTGACAGGGGCAACATCATCAAGAGCTTGCATCTCAGTAGATGGTTCAGGCACTGCATGCAGGCTTGGCTGGGGGTGCTGAGACAGGAAGACAGGGAGACAGGGAGGGACTATGGCATGAGAAGGAGAGAGATGTCTGGAGCTGACCTTGAGCAGGGATGAGCAGGCGGCAGAGACCAAGGACTGCACTCTGGGAGGCCTCAGATCTGGAGTGAGGGTGAGGGGAGAATCTAGCAGACTCCCATCTGCAAGAGTGTGTGGCTTTTCTGCAGAAATTCTCAGCTTCCTGGAGCAGAAGTACAGGCCTGGAATTCAGAGCACATCGGCTTCCTCAAACAGATAAGAGATGCTGATTTGAGTCAGGAGGCAGTTGGAATCACCTTCGTCTTCTTGACACCTGTGTTACATCTCCCCCCGCCCTCCCCCTCAGCACAAATGATCTGCCTCCCTCTGCTCTCCCATGAATGTGGCCACTTCTGTCCTTTTTAATTCCAGATGGCTCTTTCTGTGGGATGCACAGAGCTGGGGGATCCCTTAGAGGCCTGTTGTCCAGATGCCTGTGGAGGAAGAGAGGGAGCCACAGCTCCAACATTGCTCCTTCTGGCTGATTTGTCATCATTTAATGACAGCTCTGGACCCATGAACACCAAAGCATTCTGCTTGCTGGGATGGGCCTGGGATTCTGGGATTCTAACAGACCCAGGGGTGCCTTTGCTACTGGGCTATAAATTGCACTTGGAGTAGGAAGGGCAGAGCTGGGGTTCTCAGCCTTGGCCACTTTCCAGAAAAGCACCTGGAGAGACTGAAATTCCTGGTGCCAGGCTGCACCCCAGACCAGGGAAAGCAGACCACTGGATAGGGGCCCCACCTAGCCACCATAAATCTCAGCTTTTCTCTCCTCGAAATCCATGTGGAGAAGTCGACGCTGTCCAACTGGAGAGAAGGGCCTGGAGGATGAGACGCCATGCAGAGAGGGAGAGGCCACAGGGTAGAGGACCCAAGCCCAGACGTGGCCACCCCAGCTGAGAGCTCAGACATGTGGAAAGACCATTGTAATCCTCCAGCCACCCAGCCGACACCCCAGGGAGCAGAGGGAGCTGTCCTCAGAGGGCCCTGCCTGAATGCCTCACCCAAACCACCACGAATTGGCATTTTGAAGCCAAATGCATGTGGTTTGTCAGCCACTAAGTGTGGTGATTTCTTATGTAGCAATAGCTTCGTGTTACAACCCATAGGACCATAGGTGCCTCGAGAGTGAGACCCATGTTGGTTTGTATTTATACATACTTAGCATTTAATTAGGGATTCAGAGAACTCTGGATAAATATTGAATGGCAGGGAAAGGCCAAAGTGCAAGTCACAATGCTGTCCAGGCCAATTAAAGGGGAAGTAAAGATTTGTTGTTTGGACCTGTAGTCAGTAAAAATCAAAACAAAATAGAGGAGGCTTTCCTTCTCCCCCAGAGGAGCACCAACCTTTGGCTGGACTGGCTGGCTCTGCCTGCTGCCCCTCCCGGCTCAATGCTTTCCCCACGGCCTGGCATCTGGACCCAGCCCAGCTGCTCAGAGCAGTGCTTCGAGAGGGGTTAATGGCTCAGGGAGCTCTCTGCAAGTTGCACAGTCTTAGCCTGGCTCCTTGTGGCTTCTCCAGGGCAATTCTGGCTCCTGTGGGTGTTCCAGGGGCTATCACTCACCTGTTATTGCCAAAGATGCCAGACTGAAGATGAGAGACTGAGTGGCCCAGGAAGGGAGCTGCTGAGAGAGGGTGGGAAGAGGAGTGTCTGGGGCCCCAGGCAGGTCTTGCAGTCACAGGGGAGCAGCTCCTGACCAGTCAGGCCTGGCCCTTTGGGACATTGGCCTAGCTGAGGAGTGTAGGTCTGGGAGCTGGAGAGAAATGTGGCACAATGGCTGTTGCTCCCCTCAGGGGGTCTTGTCAGGGTTCCTCCCTTAGCCCTGTGCCTGCGACACCTCCAGAACTACCTGACCTGGTTGTGGAGAAGCAATGCCCTGAGGGCTGGGCTGAGAGGATGTGGAGTTGTGACATTCATTGCCCACAGATACACAAGCAGTGTACCTGTGGGCAATGAATGCAGGAACATTAAGCATTGCAGGGCGCTTCCGATGTGGGAGATCAAGTCACCCCCTTACTTGACACTGTAACTTTGAGTAAAAGGCGACTTCTATCTCAGTCCCCAGCTCTCTCATGTTCTTACCTCTCCACTCTTTCCTTGCTCACATACATGCTGGCTGCTGTTTCTCCAACATGCCAAGCTCCTGCCTGCCTGTGGGCTCCACGTGGCTGTCCCTGGGCCCATCTTCCATGGATCCTTTGGTTTGTTTGGATCTGAGCTCACATATCATCTCCCCAGAGAGGGCTCTCATGACCACATAAAATGTCACCTACCTTCCTCCATTTGCCCCTCCACTGTCCTGGCTCTGGACCTTCTTCACTCCTACAGTCCCTGCTTTAGTTTCTTTATGACACTTGTCACTCTCTGCCTTTACTTCCACACTGTGATCATGCTCACTGCAGTCTGCCTTCCTGAGATAAAGGAGGAGGGACCGAGTCTGACTATTCCCTCCTGGATCCCAGTGATCTTTCCCTTGGTTGGCATGTAATGACTTTGGTGGAACAAATTATGAATTTGGAGACAAGAGGCTGTATTTGTTTCCTGTGGCTGCTGTTAATAAATTACCACAAACTTGGTGGCTTTATACCAAATAAGTTTATTCTCTCACACTTCTGGAGTCCAGAAGTCTAACACCAGCTTCACAGCGCTACTGGTGGGGCTGCACTCCCTGAAAGGACCTCCAAATGTTCCTTGCCTCATCCAGCTTCTGATGGCTGCTGGTGTCCTTGGCTTGAGGCTACACCTGCCCCTGCCTTCACATTCCCTTATCCTCTGTATGTGTCTGTCAAAACTTCCTCTGCCTCTTTCTTATAAATATGCAGGTGATGGCAGTTAGGGCCTACCAGGATTGTGCAAAATAAGCAACTGCTCTCAAGATCTTTAACATTGTTTGCCATATGCAGTCATATCCACAGGTTCCAAGGATTAGGAGTTGTACATATCATTGGGCCTAACATTCAGCTCACAACAGATGGGAATCATAATACATGCCTCACTCACTGCACAAAATTGTTGGAAAGATCCAATGTCATTTGCTATAGAATATACATTGCAACTGAGTAATTTCCTTCAAATCTTTTGTTGTTGTTGTACTTCTTCTCCTTCATCTTCAAAGTACTAACAATCATTTATTTCTTAGTGTCAATACATTGCTTTTATTCTTGTGGGCAGAGATGACATGAGCTTACCCCAAACAGAATCACTCCCAATTTTCCTAATGGACAATTAGTAAAATCTTTGTCCTTAGTGACTTCTAGAAGAAAGGAAAAGAAAATGTAAAGGAGAGTTCTTCACTGATAACCAGGATTTTTGCTTGTATGCCACCCCTGAGATGTGGGATGGTGCAAGGGACATTTGTTTTGGCCTTGGTCCCCTGGGTGTTGCATGCTTATTGGCCTCTCTTGGTGTCACAGCCACACTCTGACAGCAGCTGCTTGAATTTATGGCTGTTTTGCTAAAAAATTGGACAAGACTAAAACAATATGAGGGTTGTAGCTCTCTCGTAGTTTTGCAAGCTCAGCAAAGATAACCAAATTTGCTTTGTGTGCAGAATAACATTCCCTCTCTGGCATGAAGCCCACAGTTTCTTCCCAGTAGGAGCATTCAATGTCCAACTTAATGGCAGAGAAAAAGAAGGGTCAGGCAGGGAACTAAAGGCTGTGGGAGGAAGGTCAGGAGAGACAATAGTGAAGATTGCTGTGGGCACTTCTGGTTCTGACAAGAATCACCTGGGTGGGTTTTAAAGTCCTAACACACCTGGGCCCCATCCAAGGGCTTCTGATGTAAATTGGTCTGGGTGTAGCCCAGGCCTGGGAGAGATTTAAAGCTGTCTGGATGATTTTAATGTGTAGGCCACATTCAAGATCACTGTGATAGGCTCTGATTAGGTCCAGGTTACAACTCCATCCAGGCATGGCGAACAGAATGGTCTCAGGTTTGAGGATTCAGCTAGGTCATTTGTTGGGTAAATGGTGGGTTTCCTTAGCAATTATGAAGTTACACAGAGCTCCACAGACAGGTGAGCAACCAATTTTCCATGGTTGTCCAAATTTGGGGAGCTGAGTATATGGCCCCTGGGACAATCTTGGGTTTGAGTAGGTTTTTATTCCCGGCCCCTGTTTAGGTCTTGCCAGATCTCACCTATCTCAAACTTTAAAGTACACAAGAATCACTTGGGGATGTTGTTCAAGCATAGGTTCCAATGAGGTGCTCTGGGGTAGGGCCTGAGATGCTGCATTTCTCAAAGCTCCCAGGGCTCCTTGCTGGTTCTGGGCCCAGTTTTAAGGAGTAAGGAGCACAAAGATGGTTCACTCTAGCTTTGCCTAGGAAACTTCTGAAACTCAGAAAGGCTACTTCTAGCTGGGATTCCAGTGGCCTCTGGAGATGTGATTGCTGCCCATTATCTTGGCTTCCTGCCCAGTCATAAAGTTATACCACCAGGCACTATGCCCTGTTTCCTCCAAGGCGATGACACCTTAGAGCCGTAGGTCTCAGCTTAGCCTGCGCATTAGAATCATCCAAGGAGCTTTAAACAGTACTGATGCCCATACATGAAGGCCTGGTTCAATTCATCTGGGTACAGCCTGGGCACTGGGACTCTAACAGAAATCCAGGCTCCACTCAGACCCATTGAGGCAGGAATCTGGGGTGAAACCTGGCAATCTGGTCTAACTACACCCCAGGTGATTCTGATGTACCTAGAGTTTGAGCGGCTTTCTAAGACTATTGAGGCAGCATAAAGCTTGTTTGCAGCTCGAGCCCTGCGAGGGTAAATGGGAGATGGGACATCGCTGTGGTTTGTTGGGAAGTCCTGAGGAAATGGGCTGCCCCTGAGGGGGTTCCTGGGACCCTGGGATGCCAGTGTCTGAGAGACTGTGCGGTGATTCAGTGCCCTTCTCAGGCGCTCACCCTGGGGGGGACTGTTCTGGAGGTCGAGGGCCACCTTCCAGCCCCAGATACACCAGCTATTTAAAGTCTCAGCTGAATAATATTTTCCGTCACGTGGCACAGACTACTTAGGAGTTCCTCAGAGCTGCCAAGGGTCATGTTTCTCAGCTTATCTATGGCTGTCTGGACCTGAGTCCTGGGACAGATCACTTGTCTCTGTTTTCCCTTCTAATTAAGACTAATATAAGGGGATTGGAGGCGGGGGGGGGGGGGAGGAGGGAGAGGGAGAATGACCATCTCGTCCTTGCAGGAAGCCTCCCAGAGCACATGTAACCATCACGACCCCTCATTCTACATGAGAGGGTTGCTCAGAGAGGGTGAGGCATTGTCCAAATTCACACAGCTTGTCTGTGACAGCCTCGGGTCTCACATATAAATCTCTGGGTCCTGTGGGCTCATTGTCCTGGTCCCACTATGTTTCAGGGGATGCCTCTTGACATTCCCCGCTTTTCCCTCACAGGCTATGAGCCTGCTCCCTGCAGAAAGATTTTATATTTAAGGTTAGGTGACTAACTGCTCTCCACAGTGTGGGAAGTGGAGTAGGCAAAACACATCCTGAGAGTCATGGCACCCACCACCTCCCGGGATGGACAGAGGAAAAGCCCAGGCTGCCTCTTATCAAGCATCCAGCTGACAGCCCCCGCCTCCCACGTACCCTCGCAAGGCTTGGGACCAGGAGGAAAGGAGCCCCTGCCATGGGCTCCCCGAGGGCCAGTCTTCTCAGACACCCGGGCAGATGGTCTGCTTTCCGGGAAGCCGAAAAGAAGGACCACCTGGACACATGATCGCTGTCTCCGTAGGAACCTGGGACACTGGCTCTGAGCTGGAGGCACCTCTCAGGTACAGCCCTTAGGGGCAGTGGGATGGGCAGAGGGGGCACTTGAGTTTCCATCTCGTTATTAACAAAGGCCTCGGCCAATCTCATGGGGGCTTTGGGTCTCCTGGATGAAAGACTGACACTCAGTTTCCTGCTCCCACCGTGACCAATTTGGCGAAGGGTGTAAAGCTGGGCGAGGAGAGGCAGGCAGAGGAGAGCTTTCAGCCTGAGAGCCTTGGCTGATGGAGGGATCTCAGTGGACACAGGCCACCACCACAGCTGCTCCCAGTTAGCCCAGCCCAACCCCGGCTGGGCGTGAGAGGGCTCTAGCTGAGGGGCCCAGTGAGGCAGCAGAGCCAGCGTGGCTGTTAACAAGGCCAGAAAGCGCCTGGGCTGCTACCGGCTGTGGAGCTGGGGAAGCCTGCGAGAGCGCTCTGGGACTCTTGTTTCCTCAACTGAAGAAGCGGAATGCTGTTAGCACGTATTTTGTTGTGAGGACGGAAGGGATGGTCATGTGGAAAGAATGTAACTCCATGGTTGGCCAAATGCTTCGTAAACAGCATTTTGTTCCCGGAAAAGGGCTCCGTGTGCTGAGGACCATCCCCGAATACGGAGAATACCGAGTTGGGGACAGATTGGGACTTTGGGATAGGAAATCAAGATTGTGGCTGTGTGTGTGCACAATACTTCCTTGTGTGCAAACACACTCACACACACACACACACACACACACACACACACACACACACACCCGGGGAAGAGCTGTGGTGGCAGGCATGCAGAGAACAATAGCAGTCACCACTTAGGCTTTGAATTCACACATAACTGTGTGAAGCCCCATGAAGAGGTTGGGAATCCGAGGACGGGGAGACCTGCCCAGGCTACCCAGGTAGGGGTTTCCCACGGTGCACCACTGAGGTTCTGAGGTGTCCTCTCAAGTCTCCTGGAACTTTTCCTGGCCCGAGATGCATGTGGATTTGATGGTGTCCTGTGTGGGGAAGATTTGGACCATCAACGTCGGGCTGCTGGGAATGCGGCCGAGAACCAGAGCAGGCAGGGGTGTGTGGCTCTGTGGATACCAGGAAGGGCAGATGCCAGTCATAGCGTAGAGACACTTTGATGCTGCATGTGCCCATTTCCCCACCTACTCTGGTTTTATAAGCTCCTCATGGGAACAGAAGAGGAGACATTTCAGGTTAAATCTGACATGATAGTGAATTCTGTCATTGAGGTTGATTAAGCTTCCTCACTCCCATCAGGAGGAATGGGGGTACAAAACAGTGACTAAGTTATGTTGTTATAGAAACAAAGTTACATTGATGCCCCTGCATTCTGGACTCGAATGTCCGCACCTGCCACTTTTTGTTCCTCTTTAGGTCTCTTGAAATCCATCACCCACATAGCATTTCCATTTCTGAAGGTTTCTGCAAACTCTACCTAAAAGATAGAGAGCAGAGCGTCTCAAAGGTGAGAGCATTTTATGAGTGTTAATGCACCATACAAATATAAAAATGATAATGCACGCAGTCATTCTCGGAGGAGAAAAGGATTAAATGCAGAAGGCGCTGAGTGGGGATTATCCTGAGAGAGTATGTTCCCACTGCTGTTTCTCATTGTTCCCATCATGGTGGCACGCAAAGCCCTAAGCACCCTTCCTGTCTCTGTTCTCATGCATAATACAGGTGATTAACCAGCTCTTGAGCAAGTCATATTGGCTAATTCCTCTAATTGTACGGTTGTTTTTTTTTATATTCAAAAAAAATCCTGCTTATAATGTTAGAATATTATGTTTCTAAATCCAACTTTCCTTCACAGAGGAGGGGGCTGGCTGCTTTTCTGTGCTGTTTCCATTTGAGAACACACTTCAGCCTGCAGGTGCCCCAGCCCGGCTGACGCTAAGGCTGCCTCCAGTGCAGCTCCTTCCTGGTAACTGAGTCACCCCTTGCTGGGCTCTGAGGCCCTTCTGGGGACCGTGCCATGCCTCACAATTAGGGGAGATATTTAGAAAGTTCAGGCCAGTTGAAGAAGTCAGACAAAGAAATCTGGTTTCAAATCCCTGCGTAGCCACAATATAGATGACAGCGCAGGTCATTCCAATTTGCTTGGTTTCCTCATGGGAGAAATGGGGATGCTGATAGTTCCTCACTCAGAACTATGTTTTCAGTGGGGCTGCCCAGCTGACACATCCAGAGCAACAGTCACATTGTCTTCTACGGACCTCATTTCTCCTGGAGTATGAGAATGGTGCCCCCTGGAGGGTATGACCTGGTGTGGCCTGGTGGTGGGAATAAGAATGCTCACTGCACAGTGCCTGCCAGTTTCAGACCCCCAGCTGTCCATGGGCAGCCTCTCTGCCGGTTTTGCACTGAAGACCCAAGGCCTTTCATCACTGGCACCCCTGGTTGGTGGGAAGACAGGACTGAATCACCCCACAGGCTTTCAGTCCTCTCGGCATCTTCCATGGGGGGCTGTGATCTCAGTCACAGGTCTAACAGATGTCAGTCTCAATTCTAATGGCGTCATTATGGGGAGAAGGCAGCTCCTTGGACACAGAAGTGAGTCTCAGAGTTGGAGTCCAGGAAGGCATTCAGGCATTTCAGAAGGGAGAGCTGTTATTCACACTCCCAGTCGAGATGGAGAAGAGAACATTTGGCTAGCCCTGCCTTGACTCCTGAAGGAGACACAATCAAAGCAAAGTAACACTGCTCTTCTCTGCTCGGCGCTCAGACTGAGATAGTTTGGGGCCCCCAGCTGACTGTTCCTCACTTATTGGTCATGTACAATGTGGCTCTCCTGGGTGAAGGTGTGCCACCCTAGTCGTGGTTCCAGGAGACCGGACCTGCTCAGTCCCTGCCTCTGGGTGAATGTGGCTCAGATGCAGTGGGAGTCCTGGGGAGTGATAAGAGATGTAGCTGTAGTCTCTGTAACCCAGGCTTCATGCATGCTGCTTGCATCAAGGGAACACTCTCTGCTTCTAGCATCCACACTCCACTCATCATTCAGGACCCAGCTAAGTCTCACCTCTTCTGCAAAGCCTCCCTGATTTCTTGAGTTCTCTGAACTCAACCTAACCCCTGTACCTGAGCTCAGCACTAAACTATTTACACTGCTATGCATTTTAAAATCCTTTTTGAGAATATCATCTCTGTTCTCAGAACATTGTGCCAACACTTGTATTTAGCAATAATTTTATTTTGTCTGTATTAAAGGCGTTTAGCTATGGTTTCCCCTCTAGATTATGGGTGGCTTGGGAACAGGGAAAAGGTCTCTGTGACCTTTGCAGTGCCAATAACACTCCACACATATTAGCAGATTTGATGCAACAATGGTTGTTAGACCCTTGTGTGTGAAATATGATCAAGGACCCATCATGACTCCCGAACTGTCATATTCATGTAGACACAGGCACACGTGTCCAGGTCCCCTTCAGGGAAGGACTTGCTTCCCAATTGTAGGGAATATGGTCACTAGGCAGCCTCACCTGGCAGATTCATCAGAACCTGCCTTAGCTACCGGGTCATCTGGGGTCACACCCACCCAGGGACAGCCTATATCTAATGAGAGAGTATTGTGGGAATATACAGGCCTGTCCATTTCAGCCAGACTTGGGACAGTTCTGAAGGCAGTATATGTTCCAGAAATCCCTGTCAGATTGGGCTTGCCTCATGGTTTTATTTCTCCTCCCCAATGTTACCTCTTTATTTTACAGTATTGATCTCTAATAGGCCTGTTGATTAATAATAAGCAAATTCTATCTCCGTGACTGCCCTGTAAAACTGAACCTATGGAAATGGCTTCCAAGGGAAGGAAGGGTGGTGAAAACTGATTTTATACCCATTCATGAGTAAGTATTGCCTGGAAAACACATGTGCATGACAAATGCCCAAATGATGAGCTATCGCCCCTGGGTGACTCCTCTCTCTGGGAGAGCAAAGGTGTAAGAAGGCTACAATCGGTGTACCCTTACTCCAGAAATTCCCCTGTCTGGACATCTCCCATCTATCAGTTACCTATTGATAAGTAAAAAAACCACTTCAAAGCTCAGACTCTTCATATCATGAGTCCTCAGGGGGCAGCCAGGGCCTTGGTGGAGGAATTTCTATGGGAGAGGAGTGTCTGTGGTCACCATGACTGAAGTTCTGTTGTTTTGGGTCGCTTTCTACTTCCCTTGCACTCTGTATGTTACACATAGAATGGTGCAGAGGGAGCCTTCCTTCCTGTTCTCTCCCTGATAAACCACAGGCACCAGAGAGAGCTTTCCACATTTCTATCAGCCACAGTGGAACTCTACCAAGAATGCAGATATAATCATGGCCACCACCTTTCCTTCCAACTCCTGGTTGGCCAGAGCAGTCACACGATCTTACTAAATGACATCTAGCCATTTATCCTGGAATTTTGTCCATCACAAAGCTTACCACATGGGGGCACCTTAGAGATCTCCTACCATGTAAATCTGTGTGACCTGCACATCCTACTTGTAAGTTGCCCTTGCTTTCCCGGGAGAGTTTTTGACCTTGGAGCTGTTATGTGAATTCTCTTCCCTTCCCTTTATCTCCTTGGTCTTTTTAGCTTTATTTTAAGAGGTTTATTTTGCTATTATGTATTGCTATAAACTTTTTTGTTTCAGTTTTTAAATTAACATACAGTGATATTGACTTTTTGGGCACAGAATTTGATTGTTTTTGGCGTACAATTATATGAATTTCAACATGTATATATATCCATGTAACTACTGCCATAATCAGAATAAAAAATAGTTCCATCACCCCAAAACTCCCTCATGTTACCCTTTTATTTATTTTTAAATAAATATATATATTATTGATTTTTTACAGAGAGGAAGAAAGAGGGATAGAGAGTTACAAAGATCGATCAGCTGTCTCCTGTACACCCCCTACTGAGGATGTGCCTGCAACCAAGGTACATGCCTTTGACCGGAATCAAACCTGGGACCCTTCCGTCTGCAGGCCAGTACTCTATCCACTGAGCCAAACCGGTCAGGGCTCATTCTACCCTTTTATAGGCTTATTCTCCCTTACACCTAACCCCTGTCAACCACTGATCTGTTCTTCATCACTAGTTTTGTATTTTTGAGAATGTCAAGTAAATGGAATGTTACATTATGTAACTTTTCAAGACTGCCTTCTTTCAATCAGCATAATGGTTTTGAGGTTTATCCAAGTTGATGCAAGTATAATAGTCCCTTTTTATTTTTTTCCCTACTGATGAGTAAAGTTTCATTATATAGATGTACCAGTTTGTTTATTCATTCACTCATTGGATTGAATTGCTTCCAATTTGGGGACTTTGAATAGAACTGCTATAAACATTTGTGTGCAAGTTTTTATATGAACATAAAATTTTCATTTCTCTAGTGTAAATACACAGAGATAGGGTTTATGGGTCATGTTTAACTGGGTATATGTTTAACTTCATAAGAAATGTCCTAACTGTTTTCCAGAGTGTCTGAACCATTTTGTATTCCACCCTGTAATGGTCTTCCATATCCTTGCCAGCACTTGATATCATCAGAAAATTTAAAAGAACCAATAGCTTATTGAGATACAGTTCATATATTATACAAGTCACCAATTTAAAGTGTGCAAATTTAATGGTTTTAGTATATTCACAAATATTTGCAATACCATTGCCACAGACAATTTTAGAACACTTCATCACATCAAAAAGGAATCCTATGCTCATGAAGTCTTTATCTATCATCTTCCATTCCCTCTATCTACACCCTCTCACTTCTCAATCCTAAGTAACTACCAATCTACTTTGTATCTCTATATATTTGCCTATTCTGGACATTTAATACAAATGAAATTATGTAATATGTGGCTTCCTTTCACTTAGTGTAATGTTTTTGAGGTTCATCCATGTTGCAGTATGTGTCACTACTTCATTCTTTTTTTATGGCCAAATTATATTCCACTGGGGTTGTATCCAAATTTTTGCAAGTGTGAATAATGCTATTGTGAACTTTTATGTAGAGGTGCTTATGTGCATCTATGTTTTCATTTCTCTTGGATGTATATCTAGGAGTGGGATTATTGGGTCCTGTGGTAATTCTGGGTTCAATCATTTGAGGGACTGCCAGAATGTGTCACAAAGTGGCTGCACTATTTTACGCTCCCATTGGCAGTAAAAGAAGGATCTGATTCTCCACATCCTTGTCAATACTTAGTACCTAACTTTTTGTTTATAGCCATCCTAGGTGAGTGTGAAGTGATACTTCATTTTGATTTTGATTTGCATCTCCCTAATGACTAAAGATATTGAGTATATTTTTATGTGTTTGCTGACCATTTATATATCTTCTTTGAAAAAATGCTTATTTAACTTCTTTGCTTGCTTTTTAAAATGTTGTTTCTCTTTTTGTTGTCGAGTTGTAGGCATTCTTAACATACTAGAGGCCTGGTACACAAAATTCATGCACGGGGGATTGAGGGGTTGTCCCTCAGCCCAGCCTGCACCCTCTCCAATCTGGAACCCCTCAGAGGGATGTCCAACTGCCTGTTTAGGCCCAATCCCACCCTAAACGGGCAGTAGGACATCCCTCTCACAATCCAGAACTGCTGGCTTCCAACTGCTCACCTGCCTGCTTTCCTGATTGCCCCTAACCACTTCTGCCTGTCAGCCTGATCACCCCAACTACTCCTTTGCCAGCCTGACTGTTGTCTAGCTGCTCCACTGCCAGTCTGTTTGCCTCCAACTTCCCTCCTCTGCTGGCCTGGTCACCCCTAAGTGACCTCCCCTGCAGGCTTGATTGCCCCCAACTGCCCTCCCTTGTAGGCCTGGTCCCTCCCAACAGCCCTCCTATACAGGCATGGTCACCCCAACTTCTCTCTCCTGCAGGTCTGGGTTCCCCCAACTGCCTTTCCCTGCAGGCCCGGTCACCCCCAACTTCCTTCCTTTGCTGGCCTGGTCACTCCTAACTGCCCTACCCTGCAGGCTTGATTGTCTCCAACTGCCCTCCCTTGCAGACCTGGTCCCTCCCAACTGCCCTCTCCTTCTGGCCATCTTGTGGTGGCCATCTTATGTCCACATGGGGCAGGATCTTTGACTACATGGGGCGACTGGCTGTTTTGTGTGTTGGAGTGATGGTCAACCTGCATATTACTCTTTTATTAGATAGGATTCTGGAGACAAATCTTTTCAGCTGTCTGATTTGAAAATATTTTATTCCATTCTGTGGGTTAAACATTTCTTGAAAATAACCATTGGTGCATAAAAGTTTTTAATTTTGATGAAGTTCAAATTACCTGTTTATCCTTTTGTTGACTATCCTTTTGGCATCATGTTAAGAAACCATTGCCAAATCCAAGGTCATGCAGATTTAATGCCCTCTATGTTTCTTCTAGGAATTTTGTAGTTTCAAGTTTTAAATTTAGGTATTTGACCCATTTAGAGTTAATTTTAATATGTGGTATAAAGAATCCAAAAATTTTTTTTTGCCAGTGTCCAGAACCATTAGTTGAAGACTGTTTTTTCCCCATTCAATGGCCATGGCACCCTGTTGAAACTTAGTTGATTACAGATGCATTGGTTTTATGTATGGACTCATAATCCTATTCCACTTATCAATATGTGTTCTTATGCCAGTATGACACACTGTTTTGATTACTGTTGATTTGTAGTAAATTTTTTAAAACAGAAAGTGAGAGTTCTCAAAATTTATTTTCCCTTAGATTGTTTTGGCTGTTCAGGGACTCTTACAATTCCATATGAAATTTAGGATCAGATTTTCCATGTCTACAAAAACACTCCTTAGAATTTAATTAGGGAAGGCATTGAATCTGTAGATTGTTTTGGGAAATAACACTGGTGGTCTTGATCCGGCATTAAGAAGGGTTCAGCAATCTGGAAAAGGGGCTGAGTGTAAATTAAATAAGAGTCCAGAGATGAAACATAATTTAGGAAGGCATTTAGGGAGTCAGAGAAGACTTAGCTAAAAGGAACTAAATTCTCCTCATCTCAGGAGCCCTTGCTTTTTACTGACACAAATTATCCTAAAGTGAGGTATATATACACATCAGAGGATAGGGTTTTGTACAGAATCCATTGTCAGATTGGGGAATCACCTCTGGCTGTTTGGGTGTTTGGCCAGGAGGAGGCAATGACATGTAGATTAAGATGCCCTGAGCTGTCTGGGATAAACAATCAATTTATGTAACCTTTTCAGGTTTGAGGAAATGCCTTTAGCCATTTCCAATAGGTGATAAACGTAAGTTCCATCAACCTTTTGATGTAACTCTTGCAATTATGACATGCTGGAATTGGCTTCTGGCAGGGAAATATTGCCATCTTTACAATATTAAATCTTCTAATCCATGAACATAGGCTTTCTTTTAATTTATTTAGGTCTTCTTTAATTTGTTCAGTTATATTAGCTTTTACAATTATATACAAACCTTTATGAGTGCTATTTGGATAGAAATTATTCCCCATTAATGCTTGTTATAAGAAGAATCCTACATAATAAAAGGCTAATATGAAAATGACCAAATGGTGGAATAACTGGTCACTATGATGCACACTGACCACCAGGGGGCAGACACTCAACGCAGGAGCTGCCCCCTGGTGGTCAGTGCACTCACACAGGGGGAGCACCACTCAGCCAGAAGCTGGGCTCACAGCTGGCGAGCACAGCGGCAATGGTGGGAGCCTCTCCCACCTCTGTGGCAATGCTAAGGATTTTTGACTGATGGCTTAGGCCCACTAAGCCATCAGTCGGACATCCCCCCAGGGCTCCTAGGCTGCAAGAGGGCACAGGCCAGGCTGAGGGGTCCCTCCTCCCAAGTGCACGAATTTCATGCATCAGGCCTCTAGTGTGCTAATAACAAACTTTCTTCATTTTTAATGTGGCAATGACTTCATTTGCCCTTAGTTTTGAAAAAAAAAAAGCTTTGCTATTTTAGGCTTCTTGGTTGAGAGTTTTTTTTTCTTTGAGTACTTTGAACACATTATCCCACTGCCTTCTAACTTTCATTGTTTTAATGTAAGCCAATTATTCATCTTTTTGGTGTCCCTTTGTAAGTTCTGTCTGTCTGTGACCTCCTTAGTACTTTTTGGTTTCATAGGGTATTGCCCTTTTAGTTCTCCAAACAGAAACTCCTCAGTTTGCTTGCTACTGTTTACTTTTCAGAGTCCTTAAATAGATGCTCCATGCATCCTGTACAAATTATAGCCACATTCAGTGGGATTAACAAGCTGGAGTATACATACTCCATCTTACCAAACTAAAACCTTCTCTGGGTCCTTTTGGGAGTTACTCCCACACCTCCTTCATTGCTGAAAAGACTCTGGTGGCCTCTCCCCCTTGGATTGCTCCTATGCTCCTCAGGCATCCTCCCACACCTGTTAGACTGAACTGAAAGTGTCTTCAGTCTCTGCCCAGAATGGATCAAAAGACCCAGCCTCTTCCCCTATGGCTATTTGTTATGCAGGTCCTAACACAAACATTTGCTGAAGAGGAATTATATAATAAATCTGATACTAAAGTTGGAGGACTTGTTGGCCCCTGGACCTTTATCATTTTGTATAGATAATAAGAACAAGATAAAGATGATAGTAAGATACAGTTGTAATAATCTAATCGGAATGGTAGGAGAGATCTATCCAACCAAATTAATAGCAGGGCAAATTGGTACAGCCTTCTTAAAAAGGAATTTTTGGGGAAAAAATTCCATAAGAAATGTTAAAGCATTCACACATACTTAGGGATTTTTCCCAAGGAAGTAACTCTAAAATAAAGCTACATACTAAAAAGGTACTTGTTAAAGGACTAGAGGCCTGGTGCATGAAATTTGTGCACTTGGGGGTGGTTTACCTCAACTCAGCCTGCACCCTCTCCAATCTGGGACATCCCCTCTCACAATCTTGAAATGCTGGCTCCTAACCACTTGCCTGCCTGCCTGATTGGCCCTAACTGCTTCTGCCTGATAGCCTGATCACCCCCTAACCACTCCCCTGATGGCCTGATGGATGCCTAACTGCTCCCCTACCAGCCCAATGGCCCCTAACTGGTCTCCTCTGCCAGCCCAGTGGCCCCCAATTGCCCTCCCCAGCCAGCCTGGTCACCCCTATCTGCCCTCTCCTGCAGGCCATCTTGTGACAGCATGGGGGTGGCCATCTTGTGGTGGCCATTGTGTGATGATGTGGGGGCAGAAATCATGTAGCAGCCATCTTATGATGAAGTGAGGGTGGCCATCTTGTGATGCTGTGAAGTCATGAGGGCCACCTAGGCTTTTATTAGTATAAATTATCTCTAATAGCCAGGTATTGAATACAACCCAAAAGTATCCACACTAAAAAATATTTCATATATTATGGTACATAACTAGTATATTATTGATAATCCTATCTAATAAAAGAGTAATATGCAAATTGACCATACCTCCGATCAAGCCACGCCCACAACCACACCCACCAGCCAATCAGGAGCAAATTATACAAATAAACCCCAGCTAAGATGGCTGCCGCCACGGATAGCAGGAGGGAGGCTTGGGTTTCCCCAGCAATGGAGGAAGCCAAGCTTTCCAGCTGTCCTTGCCAGCCTCCACTCAATGTTACAAAGTTTCAATTATAGAAGATACATAATCCCAACAGAAATGGCAGCAGTCATGGAGCTGGAGAGAGCAGAGGCTAGGTTGCCCAGGTGATGGAGGAAGTCAAGCTTCTGTAGCACTGGCAGGGCTGGGCCTCCACTCTAGGCTACAAAGTTTCAATTATAGAATTTAAATAAAACCAAACAGAAATGGCTGTCACCACGGAGTGAGCAGAAGGCTTTGCTCCACTCCAGGCTACAAAGTTTCAATTGTAGAACATAAATTAATCCCAGGGCCTCTGCTTGGGTTGCTGGGGGGCATGGCCAGTCTGCAAATCACCATGGACCCCTTGACCAGGCCACCCCATGCCCCAAGGGACACCCTTCAGGGAAAACCAGCTGGCCCCCACCTGTGCACCAGGCTTCTATCTATCTAATAAAAGAGTAATATGTAGATTGACCATCATTCCAACACACAAGAAAGCCACCCCCATGTGGTCAAAGATCCTGCCCCCATATGGACACAAGATGGCCATCACAAGATGGCATTCACAAGATGGCCAGCATTGGAGGGCCATTAGGAGGTTTCAGGCCTGCAAGGGAGGGCAGTTGTGGGCTATCAGGCCAGCAGGGAGGGCAGTTGGGAGGAAGCAGGCCTGAAAGGGAGGGCAGTTGGGGGCAATCAGGGGAGGGCAGTTAGGGGTGACCAGGCTGGCAGAGGAGGGAAGTTGGGGGCAAATAGGCTGGCAGGGGAGCAGTTAGACATCAATTAGGCTGGTAGGGTAGTGGTTAGGGGGTGATCAGGCTGGCAGGCAGAAGCAGTTAGGGCAATCAGGGAGGCAAGCAGGTGAGCAGTTTGGAGCCAGCAGTCCTGGATTATGAGAAGGATGTCCGATTGCCCGTTGAGGCCCGATCCTATTGGGCCTCCCTTGAGGTGTCCCAGATTGGAGAGGGTGCAGGCTGGACTGAGGGACATTCTTCTCCCCCCACCCCCTGCCTCGTGCATGAATTTGCACCGGGCCTCTAGTAGTCATATAAATACATATTTTGAATGTTATGTGGGAGCATACAAAAATGAATGTTATTTATTACTGTGTAATTTTAACACTTAACCGGATTATATTTAAGCTTTTAGTTCTTTAAAAAGACCAAAAATCTATGGATTCTATCAAAATGAAAGGGATAAAAAAAGAAAATTTCAGCAGAACATGTTGAAGCCTATGATTAGATAAAAATAAAAAGCATTTCAGGTTTATACTTCACCCAGCAGGTTTTTAAAAGGTCCAGCAGTAAGCCCTAACTAGCTTGGCTCAGTGGATAGAGCATTGGCCTGCAGACTCAAGGGTCTCAGGTTTGATCCAGTCAAGGGCATGTAGCTTGGTTGTGGGCACATCCCCAGTAGGGGGTATGCAGGTGGCAGCTGATGGATGTTTCTAACTCTCCCCCAACCTTCCTCTCTGTAAAAAATCAATCAAATATACTTAAAAAAAAGTCCACCAGTAACATTGATGTTTATATCACCATATTATTCAATCCTCATTAATTTTAGTAGTTATTTTGTGAAGGGGTATGTTTCTAAGTGTACAAACATAACCTCCAAGTGAAATTAATTTAATGTCTTAATATTATCCCTGAGTATTTTGTCTTAGAGCATAAAAGAAACCTCCAAAACAAGATTAAATAACACACAACCATGCACCAAATGGCAGTGTTTCAATCAACAACAGACTGCATTACACATATGATGGTAGCCCATCTTTAATAATAAAAGCCGAATATGCTAATTAGAGTGCACAGCTAAACAACCTTTTGGACATCATTTTATTTTATTTTTTAATTTTTATTTATTTTTGTAATTATTATTATTATTTTATTGTTCAGTTTATTAATTACATTGTTGCCCCCTTTTTCCCCTATAGCTCCCCTCCACTCTGTACCCATCCGACCCTCTGCCCTCACCTCCCCCTGACTGTCCTCTCCCATAGTTGCATGATTTTTGTCCAGTCTCTTGCTGCACCTCCCACACTCTTTTTCTCCCCAAGAATTGTCAGTCCATTCCCTCTCTATGTCCATAATTCTGTTATATTCACCAGTTTATCCTGTTCAACAGATTATTAATTCACTTGATTTTTAGATTTATTTGTTGATAGATGTGTATTTGTTGTTTATAATTTATATTTTTACCTTTTCCTTCTTCCTCTTCTTAAAGAATATCTTTCAGCATTTCATGTAATATTGGTTTGGCAGGATGAACTCCTTTAGCTTTTTCTTATCTGTGAAGCACTTTATCTGACCTTCAATTCTGAATGTTGGCTTTGCTGGATAGAGTAATCTTGGTTATAGATTCTTGCTATTCATGACTTTGAATATTTCTTGCCACTCCTGTCTGGCCTGCATCGTTTCTGTTGAGAAATCCGCTGACAATCGTATGGGTGCTCCCTTATAGGTAACTAACTGTTTTTCTCTTGCTGCTTTTAATATTCTCTCTTGGTCTTTTGCCCTTGGAATTTTAATTATGATGTGTCTTGGTGTGGTCCTCTTTAGATTCCTATATTTTGGGGTTCTGTGCACTTCTTGAGCTTTTAATTCAATTTCCTTCACCAGGTGGGGGAAGTTTTCAGTCACTATTTCTTTAAGTAGGTTTTCATTGTCTTGCTCTCTCTCTTTTTCTGGCACCCCTATAATTCGGATGTTGGTATGCTTGAGGTTGACCCATAGGCCCCTTACACTATCTTCAATTATTTGGATTATTTTTGATTCTTTCTTTTCTGGCTGAGTGGATTTTGCTTCTTTGTATTTTAAAACTTTGACTTGGTTCTTGCAGTCCTCTGAACTGCTTTTAGGTCTTTGTATAATATTTTTTATTTCAGTCAGTGTATGCTTAATTTCTAGTTGGTCCTTTTTCATATCCTTATAGGTGTTGTTCATTTTCTTGTAGGTCTTATTCATTTCCTTGTAGTTCTCATTAAGTTCATCGGCCTTTTCTAGGAGCCTCTTGAAAAACCTTATTACTGTGGTTTTGAACTCCATGTGTAGTTGTCTTTTCCCCTCCATTTCTTTCACATCTGATTTCTTTTCATGTCTCTGCATTGTGGCTGCTTCCCTGAGTTGGTCCATCAGCTGTGTGTGGTAGATGTCCTTTAAGGGACAGTGGCTCAGCCTCCCCAGTTACCTGAGGTGGATATGGGCTGCACAGTCTTGCTGAAGTTAAGCCCAGCTTATTGTTGTTAGCACTAGGAGGGTTTGACCTCCAGGCCAATTGGCTGTGAAGGTAAACTGTGTTCAGGTTGGATGGGTGGAGTCTCCTGGCTGAGCAGGGAGCGTCAGCTCCGCCCTATGCACCGTACGGGTCTCTGTGCTGGGTGGTAATGGCTGCAGGCACTTCCAAAACAAAGTCGCCTTTGATCTCCACCCATTGCCAATCAACTCTGCCTCTCCCCAAATGAGTCTGCACACCCAAAATCTCACCCAGGTTGTAAAACAAAGCAATCTGGTAGTCTCCAGAACAAGGGACCAAGTCACGTGTCCTCTCTGCGTGGTTGCACACTTTGCTTGCAAACTGCTGTTCCAAGTTACGCGCACTCTCCTCAAACTTGCAGACCTCAGCCACGCCCGGGTTTTAGCTTGCCTTTCACGGACCTAGGACCTTGCCTGAAACTGGGGAATCAGTGCAGTGAGAGGCATCCGTCCTCCCCATTGGAGAAAACCAGCTGGGTTTGCTGCCACCCGTCCCTCACTACTCACGTGTGCAAGGCTCCGAACCTCTCTCCTCGCGTGTCTTCAAGGCTGCGCACCGCTGCTCCTCTTAGTCACAGTGTCCTATTTTTACTTTTATCTGTGGAATTTTTACTCAGCCAGCTTTCCGATGATTCTGGATGATGTTTGTTTTGTTGTTAAGTTGTAGTTTTGGAATTGTTGCGTGGGGCAGCAAAATAGGTGTTTACCTATGCTGCCATCTTGGTTCTCCCCTCCTCTGTAATTTGGACATCATTTTAGATGTCCTTCTGGATGAAGCTGCATGGCAGGGGCCGAGGCAGAGGCAGGCAGAGGTGTTAGGGGTGATCAGGCAGGCAGGCAAGTGGTTAGGGGTGATCAGGCAGGCAGGTGAGCAGTTAGGGACAATCAGGCAGGCAGGCAGAGTGGTTAGGAACAATCAGGCAGGCAGAGGCCATTAGGATTGAGTAGGCAGGTAGGCAAGCAGTTAGGGGTGATCAGACAGGCAGGTAAGCCAGCAGTTAGGAGCCAGAAGTCCCAGATTGTGAGAGGGATGTCTGACTGCCCATGGGATTGGGCCTAAACTGGCACTCGAACTTCCCCTGAGGGGTCCTATATTGTAAGAGGGTGCAGGCTGGGCTGAGGGAACCCCCTTTCCCCCACCCATGCACAAATTTCATGCATTGGGCCTCTACTAAAATTATAATCGAGCTAAAATGTTCCTATCGCCTAGTGACTTCATAGCCAATGTGTCATAGTGCTTATTACTCATGTATTGTGGTGAGGATGGTGCAAACCTGCCAGAACATAAAAAATACAGCACTTAAAATTATGTACAGTACATACTACTTGATAATAAATGACTATGCTACTGCTTTATGTGTTTATTATATTATACTTTCTATCATTATTTTACAGTATTCCCTTTTTAGTTAAAAAAAAGTTTTCTGCAAAAACAGTATGCTGTCTGTTTTTACACTGGCAGCAGTCTCATACATCTCGTGTTTATGGCATCTCTTGATTGTATCATTTTATCTTTGCTTGATTTAATCTTGTGATTTTTTATAGAGTAACATGCTGTACACACTTGCAGCCTTGTAGCATTAAGCTATACCATATAGCCTAGGTGTGTAGTGGGCTATACCATTTATGTTTGTGTAAGTGAACTCTTAAGATGTTTGCACAAGGTTAAAATTGCCTAATGACGCATTCCTCAGCAGGACATATCCCCGTTGTTAAGAGGTGTATTACTCTTGTGATATAAAACAATTATTTCCTATTCTAGAATCTTTAATATGAATTATTATGTGAACTAATGTAGATGAGAAAACAGGATCATAGCAAATCATATTTAGCAAATGCTGAAAAGACATTGTATCAAAGTTCTAATCAAAATGGAATAAGAGGGTACAAAATGATAAATTATTTCCCCAAAACTATTAACAAATATCCTGTTTTGTACGTCACTGCAAAAATATATTGAAATAGTTATTGATGATGACTCTATAGCATATGTATACCATATGGTACCATGTTTATGAACTCTTCATTAATTCCAGGTTATGAAAATTTTCTTCTGTACTTTCTTCTAAAGCCTTATAGTTTTACATTTTACGCTTAGAATTATGATTCATTTTGAGTTAATTTTTGTATGAGACATATGATTTAGTTTGGGGTTCATCTTTTTGCATGTCAATTCCCATTTTTTGAAAGATGTCCTTTCATTAAATTGCTTTCACTTTCATTGAATTCAATATTTTGCTTTTCTCGGTCTCTCAAAATTCAGTTGGCCATTTCTGTGTGGGTCTGTCTTTGGCCTTTCATTTTGTTTCACTGTCTTAATTACTAAGGCTTTATTAAAAGCCTTAAAGTCAGTGTGATTCCTCTAATTCATTCTTCTTTTTAAAAAATGACTTGGCCATTTTAGTCCTTTGCCTTTGTATATATATTTCAGTATCAGTTTATCTACATCTATAGAAAATTCTGTTGGGGTTGTGATTTATATTGCATAAATTGCGTATGATATCAACTTATCTACCAAAAAAATGTTACTAATCTGGGAACTAAATCATCTTTGCATTCCTGCAATCATGGATTATACTTTTAATATACTGGTAGATTCAGCTTCCCAATATTTCATTTATAATTTTTCTCTATGTTCATAAAAAGACTTAACCTAGTGATTTTCTGAGTGTGTGTGTGTGTGTGTGTGTGTGTGTGTGTGTGTATGTGTGTGCACGCGCAGATCCTATATAAGATTTTGCCAGTTTGGCTAAAATAGCTTCCTTGAATGGATTTGGGAAAATTTACATGTTTTTTCTATGATCTGAAATAGTTTAATATAGGAATTATCTGTATTTTTCTATAGACTTTCTGAGTCTCTGCATATCTAAAAATATCTTTTCTTGACAAGTGATTGATTTTGTGGGTGGGTAGAGGATTCTTTGAATACTGCCCTCATTCAGTCACCTTTAAGCCTTTTCCCAGAGTCTCGCACCTTTAGTATTGTAGACAGATGTCTGATTTTAGCCTATCTTTTTAACATTGAAAGTCATCTGCTGTTTTTTTTGTATAAACCTGTAATATTTATTTTTCCCCATAATTGGAATTCAGGAATTTCATAAGGAAATGTTATTGGAGGTCTGGATTTTGTTTTATTTTAAGTATAATTAATTTTACTTGGGCCTCTCAGTTCCTTAACTTGAAGATGGAAAACCACTCAGATCAATTTTCTCTTATGATTTTCATATTATTTCCCATCTGTTCCCTTTCCTCTTCTAGTGAACTTTTATTATTCACATCCACATATCCTGGTCTGTCCTCCCCGTTTCTTATGAATTCCATATTATTTATAAAATACTTCTGCTTGACCTTCCAAAATAGTAATTTGGTTCTCAACAAAGAATATTCTCACCTTGCAGGCGTGGCTCAGTAGTGCAGGGTTGACCTATGCACCAGGAGGTCGTGGTTCGATTCCCAGTCAGGGCAGTCGCTCGGGTTGCAGGCTTGATCCTCAGTGCTGGAGGCAGCTGATCAATGATTCTCTCTCATCATGTTTCTCTCTCCCTGTCTCTCTGAAATAAAAAGTATATTTTAAAAATTATGAAAAAGAATATTCTCTTCTCAGTTATTCTATTGAACTTGTAATTTCAGATGTAATTATTCTGGTTCAAGAAAATATTTTGTTCTATGCTAAATTGAATATCCTTGGGAATTCTCATTTGCTTTTTAACTTCATCTATCTCTTCCATTAGCTCTATCTTAATAGTAGTCATCTGTCCTCCCTGTTAATTAATTTTCTACCTCAAGCTGTTGAATTTCCTTAATTCAGTGGTTCTTAATCTTAGCCACACATGAGAATCACTCCAGGGAGGTGTTAAAAATTCCAATGCTCAGGACACAGTAAAGCAATTAATGAAGAATCTCCAGCGATAAAATTGAGATGTTGGTGGCTTTTTAAGCTCCCCAGATGATTCCAATATATCAGCCAAGAGTAAACACCTCTCAATGAAGTTTAAATGGCTCTCATTTTGTTTATCGCTTTATGGGCAGGTTTTCCCTTAGAATTTGTATATGTTGTAGCTTGGCTGTCTCAACTGGCAAATTTGGGTCTCAAAGGTGGTGGTAAAGAAACCTGAAAAACTGTTCACTATGTTGCAAAATGAAGAAATATCTCTGTCCTGAGGCTTAATGGGGACAAGTGACAGCATTTTCCCATCCACAGGTGCTGGTGTCAGCACATTTCACTATGCATCACCCTCCAGGTTAACAGTAATCTGTGGGCTGGGCAGGCTTTCCAAAGGCCACATGTAGTGAGGTGAACAGGAACAGGCAAAACCTCTTCTTTGAAGGTAGTCTTTGGTTGTACCTTGCTGGTTGTGTTTTTCCTGATGGAGAGATGAGAAAGGGAGGTGAGTAGCCATGTATATCAGCAGCCGCCTTTTCAGAATTCCCTCTGAGATTCTTTTTTTAATTTTTAAAAATATACTTTATTGGTTTTTTACAGAGAGGAAGGGAGAGGGATAGAAAGTCAGAAACATCGATGGAAGAGAAACATTGATCAGCTGCCTCTTGCACACCTCCAATTGGGGATGTGCCCACAGCCAAGGTACATGCCCTTGACCGGAATCGAACCTGGGACCTTTCAGTCTGCAGGCCGACGCTCTATCCACTGAGCCAAACCGGTTTGGCCCTCTGAGATTCTTCTTGGTCATTAAAACTTGATCACAATTACATTTTTAGGATCAGATGACTATCCTAAAGTTGGGTTCATAAAAAAATCTCATGTACACAAACACAACAATATGGATGAATCTTAAATGCATTATGCTAAGTAAAAAATGCAGACTCAACAAGGTTACACACAGTAGGATTCCACTTATATGACATTCTGGAAAAGATAAGCAGTAGAAGAAGAAAATAGATCAGTGGGTGCCAAGGACTAAGAGTCAGGGGAAGGGACTGGCTCTCTTCAAAGGGGCACTGGAGGGAAATTAGGGGTGATGAACATCTCCTATAACTTGATTACGGTGGTGGTTATTATGTCATTATAATCAACTATCAAAACCCATAGAACTGTGCACTAAAAATGATACTTTTTTGCATGTAAATTGCAATAAACCCTCTTGGAAAAAAATTTCACATACTCCTTTATTGTACTAAACTTTTCACAGATCCCCCAAAGACTTCTAGGTCTCTCAGCTTTTGTCCATTCTATTTAGTCTGCCAAGAAATTCCCATTTAACTTGTATGTCTTGAATTAGATCAGTGATGGGCACCTTTTGCCAAAAAAAACGAGCATAACTCGGGGGGAGGGGTGTCACTTTGAGAAAAAACCCACAATTTTGCAATATTTATAGTTTAAATAACAAAAATGTATAATTGTAATATATAACTCTATTTAATAAACCAAAAACTATTTAACTTACCTGGTTAGCGACTTCTTTATCTGTCAGTTGGGTTTTTTTGTTGTTCTTGATATTATTTAACTTGTGTGGGGTGCCGTGAACTAAGATAAGTGAAGGGGAGGGGGAATTCTTTAACTAACCTGCCTATTAGTGACTTTTTTGTTGCTGAATTTCATTGGCTAAACCTTCAATTGAAGGTTGGTATTTTGTACACTTCAAGGCCAAGCAAGTGCTACTAACTTCATCTGTCAATCTGTTTCTTTTATTGGTTTTGGTATTATTTAATGCTGAGAATAAGGTCTCACAAAAGTACGTAGAGGGAAAATTGTGAGTAAAGCCATTGCTATATATTTCAGGGTGCTAAAAGTGTCTGGTAATCAGTTCAGGCACTTCAAATTTTCTGTTCGTAGTGGCACTCCTCTTGATTTTCCAAGCAGCACCTTTCCAGATTCTCAAGCTTTGACCTCAAGTTGACAAACACCTGAGCCCAGATGCTGTCTTGAAATTCTGCAAGTTGCATCTCCATATCAGCAATTTGCATCCATTGGAAACCATTTAATTCCAAACTACTGTAGACTACTACATCAGGATATTTAATTATTTTTATGGTCTGTTCTAGGCTCCTAAATTGATTAAATCTATCACTGAAGTGGTCAAGTAACGAGTCTAAAACATGCTGGTACTTTATATGCAAGGGTTCCATTTCATTTTGTACAGCTGCACTGGCCTTCTCAAAATACTTTGTTAGTTGAGGAAAATACTTAGAAGTTTTAGTTTCTACATCTTGCTTGAAAATTTTAAGTTTACTTTCAAAAAGCTTTTATGTATCCAAACATAACGTCAATACTTTTGCCAAAACCTTGTAACTTTAAGTTCAGTTCATTAGTATGAACAGAGAGATCTATAAATAATATCAGGGTGTTGACACAATTATCATCATTGAGCTGAGAAAAGTTTCCCAGATCCTTATCTTCAAGAAATACCTTAATTTCTTCAGAGCATTCCACAAAGCCCTCAAGAACTTTGCCTCGGCTCAGCCATCTTACATTATTGTACATCAGCAGTCCACTGTAGGTGGAATCAACCTCCAGTAAAAGCGCGGAAAATTCTCACTTGTGAAGGGGGGAGCAGCTATTAAATTAACTCTTTTTATAACAACTGACATTAAGTTGTTTAAGTCGTTGAATCCTGCCTCGGCACATAAAACCTCCTGATAGACACTACAATGAAAAGGCACAATTAGTTGTCAAATACCTTCCGTAAACAATTTGACAAATCCGGCCTTTCCCCCCCAACCATGTTTGGTGCCCCATCTGCTGTCACTGACACAACTTTAGAGATATCAATGCTAAGGTCATGGAATGTTTGTATAACAACCTTACATATTTCGCTTCCTGATATACTTATTGGCACTGATACTAACTTTATCAACTCTTCTCTCATTGTGAGACCATTAGAATATCGACCAATAATGGCCAACTGAGCATGTGATGTGACATCAGTAGTTTCACCAAGAGAGATCGAAAAATATTTACAATTACTATGTCTCTCTTTAATTGATTTTGTTCGTTTGTGTTCAGTCTCATTATTTGTTTTTTATATTTTTACTGAGTGGTAACTCAGATATTCTCTTAATAATTGCATCTTTATTCTGCATATCATGAAATAGAATTAGTGCACATCTTAGGAGAGTTTTTTTAAATAAATTCGCCCTCACTGAGTGCTTTTTCATGCTGAGCTATGGAGTGAGCAGTGCTCAAACTTGTAGTTAAATTTGTAGAGACTTTTATAAATTTAAGGATGGAATTAAATTGGCTCTTATAAAGGTGTAGCTGCCTGGAAATGTATTCTTTCCTTTCATTCTCACTTTTTTTAAGAGCTGGGAATGATTCGTTTCAAAATGTCTATTTATATTCCATGTTCCACTTACTACCATTTCAGTACATAGAACACAAAATGATCTGCCATTTTTTCCATAATGCCATACATCTCAGTCCATGTCTCTTGAAAGGGTCTGCTACTGCTACTTCCACTTCCTTTACTTAACCTTGGTTTTTTATTTTTTGGGTTCTCCATCAGAGGGGCAGTGACAGAAGATAGGATTATAGATAGCCTGTTAGCCCTGTAGGCAATTATGGGTTAACTAGCCTAACTGACTACAAGATGGCACATGTGACTGTCTTTTAGGAAAGGGCAGAGTTAATAAGCAGAAATAGGGGTTAATAAGGATGCACAACAGTAATAGTGGTGAAATGGAATCTGTACTATGCTGCAAAATGGCATTCCTTATATAAATTAAGATGGCTGTTGCTATTTCTAATGGTGGGAAATGGCACCCATAGCACAGGCCCTTGCCTCTCTCAGCCTCCCCCTCACTTATCTCAGTAATGATGGTCAATTAGAAATCCATGACACCCCAGAACAGTAGATTGGATGATGGTTGCTGTGGTTATATGGTTGCTGGTAACGGAGATCACAGGGTCCCCATAGATGCATTCCCCGAGGCATTTTGCTGCTCCCTACTCCGCCAGCCAGAAATGAGGTCAAAGATCCCCCGTGGCCTAACTGGAGTCTCAGAACTAGACGCTCTGTGCCGGAGTTCTGTTGTTTTGGCCTACAGACCTCCGCCACAGAGTGTCTACACTACAGCAAATGTTTCATCCTCGGCTACTGCACGGCCAGGTGCAGTAACCGAGGATGAAACGTCCTTCTCGGCATGGTGGCCCATACCTCTCTGTATGCGACCGCATGTGGCTGCGTGTCATCGAAAATGGCTGCGTGTGTCAGTGCCGACACAAATGTCATAGGTTCACCATCACAGGATTAGATGCTACCTCCTTTGGGAAGCCTTTCATAATTACTTAAGACTTTTCTTTGTGCTTTTCTAACATGCACTAATTTCTGCTATCCCAGGCCTCCTTATGAGGGGTTACAGGAGGCTGCCCAAGTGTTTGTATCCCCCAATAGACTATAAGTTAATGAAAATAGGAAGTTCATTGTTATCATTGTGTTCCCATCACCTAACTCAGTTCTGTGTAATGAGTTACCTATCATTTGAAAAAGGTAAGGTAACTACCATTTAGTACAGGTACCTGTTCACCAGAAACATGTGTTTTCAAGAACCGTCCAGGAAGCCTCTAAAAATCAGGAAATTTTTCCCAAATTACTTGCAAAATCTTTGCACTTGAACATGTGTGCTCAGCTGTAGATCTCACAAAGCAGATGGGTGGGTACCTAGAGAAATATATTTTCCAAAGACAGAAGTGAGTTTCCTGAAAATCCATGCCACTGAGTTTTCAATAGGTGGGTACCTAGAGAAATATATTTTCCGAAGACAGAAGTGAGTTTCCTGAAAATCCATGGTCCACAGCATCTCATTCATTTTTATAGCTACAATCAACAAGAATGCTTGTTCTATTTGCTTTCCTTGCTTGACAATATATTTTTGCAGACTGATGAAAAATGTTTTTAACCCTAGAACCAATACTTCTGATTACAGCTGCTTTTGTGCCCATCTCTCCCCAGTAAAAACATCTCCAGGAAAGATGGGAATCTATATGGAAGATCTATGATCCTGATTTTTTTCAGTGTCAAAAAGCTGTCTTTCTAATCAGATGCTGCGTTTATTTTGAATGATTTGAAGGCCAGGGTAAGGGTATGAGAAGAAAAATGACAACTTTGAGGCATTTGGTATAAAGCTGTTGTACTTGAATAAATATGAATTTCCACCCACTCTGCTTCAGAATCACATTCTTATTTCCTTCAAATTCCAACCCAAAGTTGTCTTTTAAAAGCTCTGAGTGTAGTTGAGAGATGCTTCCTTGTCCTCTCGGTCTATACTCCCAAGGAATTCTTGTTCAAGCTGGGGGCATGGGCCTCCACTTCCTCTGAGGCTGATCCATTGAAATGTTGCAATGGCAAACCACACACTTGAGCAAGACATGCAACTTTTTCTACTTGCCTTTAACTGAATTAATTTCTTGTCTGCATTTGGCTGGGTGGTGGGAACTTTCTCTTGGACATTTCAGGGTTTCTCTCCTTTTTCTTCAGGATTGCATGTAAATTCTGGAACACTGCAGAGGGCCAATGTGTCCAGAGGCGAGAGGTGAAGGGTGGCTTTAATGTTGTGATTTATAAGTACATATATTGATCTCTGCCATTCATTTCTGACACAGAGCTACTAAAACCGTTGTAAATTCCTAAGTGATAAGAACACTGGGAGCATCTTTTGTTCTAATATTTGGTCTTTGATTCCAGTGCCTGGCCTTGGGCTCCTGAAACCCCTGTGATTTCCTGGGTGACAGGAGTGTTTTTTGTTCTATGAGGTGACTCTGGGTGGGCTCCTGTATAGCTGCTGGGTGAGGGCTGGTCACTTGAAAGGCCAAGTCATGATGAAAGGTTTGGAATTTTCAGCCCCCTCACCCTGTTCTCTTGAGAAAGGAGAGGGATTGAATGATTGATCGTACCTATGTGATAGAACCCCAAAAGTACAGGGTTTGAAGAGCTTCCATATTGGCAAGCACTTCCACACCAGGACGGTGATGTACCTCAGCTCCACGAGGATAGAAATTATTGCACTCAGAACCTTCTCAGACCTCAACTCCGTGTACCTCAACTCCGTGTACCTCGTTATCTGGCTGTTCATCTGTATTCTTCATTGTATCTTTAATTGATTGGTAAGTGTAAGTAAGTCTTTCTCCGAGTTCTGTGAGCTGCTCTAACAAATCAATTGAACTCGAGAAGGGGACTGTGGGAATGTTTTATTTTTAGCCAAATTGGACAGAATTTATGGTTAAACTGGGGTTCTAATTACTTGCAATTGGCATCTGAAATGATGTGGGGGTATTCTTGTCGAACTGAGCCCTTAACCTGGGTCATTTGACACTGTCTTCAGGTAAATAATGTAAGAATTAGTTCAATTATAAGATATTCAGCTGGTGTCACAGAGCATTGCCTTCACATATTTGGTGATCAGAAGTGAAGTGTTTTGTGTGGGTAGTAAAAGAGGCACATAGGAAAGAAAGATAACAAGGAAGATCTGGCTTTCACCAACACAGGAGGAAAGGTGAGTTTTTCCTTTTCAGAGCATATTTCATTCTCCATTGTTCTCATTTATCCACCATGTACTCCTATTTGACCTTTGGTCATACAGGTCTTTGTCTCATAGGCTCAGACCTCCAGTTCCATAGCCTTATCTTTCTTCAGCTCAACTGCTGGATCTCTCTCTCTCTCAAACACTTCAGTTTTTCCTATCATTGAGCAAGGGGTCTCTGAGGGTGTCTTGGCCGATCTACTTAGATGCTCAGAGCTCTTGTGCTTATTCCTTTCCTTTTCTTATAGGAGCACTAATCCCATCAGAGGGCCCCACACTCATGACTTCATCTAAACCTAATAACCTTTCAAGATACTATCTCAGAATAGTATTTGGGCAGCTCATGGAGCAAGTCTGTGCAGTTTCCAGGTCCATCAGGAAGTAAGGCACAAGGTTCTGGTATTGCTGGAGTTCCAGTTATTACCCCCAACTCCTAATTTACCTAAGCAGAGATGTCCTTGTCTGAGGGCAGCTAGGAGACACAAGGCCACTAGTTTTCACACAAATATATAGTCAAACTATGAAATTGTTAATTTTACTGGTCAAAACTGGTATCAATTTCATATTACTTGGAACTAAGTAGAATAAATACAGTGTGGGCCATTCTTACCAAATCACAATACATAACTTTCAACCTGTTCACCAAATTTGTAAATATTTTTGTTAAAATGTTGCTTCTTGATGATTATTAGTTGTTCTTGCAAACTAATCAGAAGGTGGTGTGCTTATATATTTTGAACGGATTGTTTCTAAGCCACTGACACTTTTCATTTAGAAGGTTTTTTTTTTAAACAAGTTATAATGTGTTATTTCCAAGTGTTTAGAGTGTGAAAAGGTAGATTTTATAAGTAACACAACTGATTTTTAAGAAAATCATATAATGTTGGGGACATATCCAAACTTCTTTTATAAAAATATCAGCTTCATAACATACATTTCTTTAAAACAGCAGTTTCTTTTCATTCTTTGTTCAAATGTCATGTTTACCTTTAATGAACAGGTGTGGCACTTCTTTTATTTTATTACTAGTGGCCCAGTGCACAAAATTCATGCAGAGGGGGGTAGGGGTGAGTGGTCCCTCAGCCCAACCTGCCCCCTCTCACATACTGGGAGCCCTTAGGGGATGTCTAACTGATAGCTCACCCCCAGCCTGCCCAAGGCCTAAAGCCTCTGAAGAGGCTTTAGGCCTTGGGCACCCAGCCATCGCCCTGCTCAGCTTAACTCCAGCTGCCTGTGACCACCCGGCCCCAGGGGCTGGGTGCTCACCTCCACTCCCGCACCCCAGCCTCTTGACCTGGGGTTCCTTCCCTGGCTGCCTCCTGCGGTCGCCATGCCCCACCCCCCAGCCACCTCCAAGCTTGGATGGCAGTGCTCCTGTGCTCACCCCGCCCCGCCCCATGCCTCGGCCACCTCCAAGCTTGGGCGGCCCGGGCGCCGTGGCCACTACTGCTTTGTCTCCACCCCGGGGTCCAAGCCCGCATGCCGCTCAGCCCTGCCCCTTGGCCCTGCCTCCTGCTCCTGATTGGCTGCTAGCATAGCCAAGCAGGAGCCAAGGCACAGTCACATTTGCATGTTACTCTTTTATTAGATAGGATTTTTTTGAATTTTTTTCTTCTTTAAAGTATTACAAATAGTAGTACATATGTTTCCTTTTTCCCCCCATTGAACTTCCCCCAGCCTCCCCTACCCCCCCAGCACATGCCCTCACCTGCCCCCCCACTACCCCAGTGTCTTGTATCCATTGGTTATGCTTATATGCATGCATACAAGTCCTTTGGTTGATCTCCTACAGCCCCTGCCCTCCCCCTGTAGTTTGACAGTCTGTTCAATGCTTCTTTGCCTCTGTATCTATCTTTCCCCCCCCATTTCTTTTCTTTAAAAAAAAATCTTGCATCTGCATACTGGAAATAAATATATAAAAACAAAAAATGTTGGAGTCTCAGTTTCAATGTCCAACTGTTCTGAGTCCCAGTTTCAATGTCAAATAGTTCCTTATGTGTACATGGTAGCAATGGTATCTGGATGGTGGACAAATGGTGGCAATGCAGGTTCCACCCTCTCTGGTTTGGTCCTGGGCTGCCTGCAGCAATGCACAGCTGGTGACTGCTAGCATGTCAAGGTGTCATTAGTGTCTTCCATCTTTGGATTGTCTTTGTGGTTTGAACAGACCTGTCAGTTCCTCTTTTTTTTTCAGGAATCCATATGGTCTTGGAGTTGTTTTCTGAAAATATACAAACATATTCTTGACCAAAAGTTAATAAAGGAATCTTTTCTATAAATTAGACTTGGGATTCTTTTTATTTTTGCCCAAATGTTTTTCCTTTGGCTTATTTTGATGCCATGTGTGTTTTTCATGGATGTCCTGCTGCTAGCATTATAAATGGAAATTAATTTTCTGAAGTAAGAATTTTCTAGATGTAATTTACTTATAGGATATTTTTCCTTACATGATATTACCCCACTATTCCCCCCCCCCCCCCTCCCCCTCCCCCCCCCCCCGCCCCCCTGTCCCCCCTCCCCCTTTTCGCCCCTCCCCCCCCTCCCCCCCCCCTCCCCCCCCCCCCCTCCCCGCCCCCCCCCCCCCATCCCCCCCCCCCCCCCCCCCCCCCCCCCCCCCCCCCCCCCCCCGTCCCCCCCCCCCCCCCCCCCCCCCCCCCCCCCCCCCCCCCCCCCCCGCCCTCCCCCCCCCCCCCCCCCACCCCCCCCCCCCCCCCCCCCCCCCCCCCCCCTTCCCTCCCCCCCCCCCCCCCCCCTTTCCCCCTCCCCCCCCTCCCCCCCCTCCCCCATTCCCATTCCCCCTCCCTATTCCCCTCCCCTCCCTCCCTCCCTCCCCCTCTCCCCCTTCCCCCCCCCCTTTCCCCCCCCCCCCTCCATCCCTTCCCTTCCGCTCCCCTCCCGCCCCCCTCTTCCCCCCTTCCCTCCCCCCCCCCTTCCCCCCTCCTCTCCCTCCCTCCCCTCCCTCCCTTCCCCCCCCTTTCCCATTCCCCCCATCCCCTCCTCCCCCCTCCCCCCCTCCCTTTCCCGTTCCCCCTCCCTCGCCCCCCCTCCCCATTACCCCCTCCCATTCCACCCCCCCCCCTCCTCCCCCCCCCCCCATTTCACCTCCCTCCCCCCCCCTCCCCCCCCCACTATTCCCCCCCCCCCCCCCCCTCCCTCCCTCCCCCCCCCTTCCCCCCCCCTCCCCCCCTCCTCCCCCCCCCCCCCCGCCCCTCCCGCCGTCCCCCCCGTCCCCACCCCTCCCCTCCCCCCCCCTCCCTCCCCTCGCCCCCCCTCCCCACGCACCCCACCCATCCTCCGCCCCCTCCCTCCCTCTCCCTCCCTCCCCCCCCCCCTCCCTCCCCCCCCCTCCCCCCTCACATCCCCCTTACTATTCCCTTTCCCCCCCCCCCCCCCCTCCCTCCCCTCCCTCCCCCCCCCCCCCCCCCCCCCCCCTCCCCCAGCCCCCCCCCCCCACCACCCCCCCCGCCCTCCCCCGCCCCCGCCGCCTTCCCCTCCCCCCCTCCCCCCCCCCCCCCCGGCTCCCAACCCCCCCCTCCCCGTCTCCCTCCCCACTCCTCCCCTCCCCCCACCCCCCCCACCCCCCCGTCCCCCTCCCCCCGCCTCCCTCCCCCCTCCTCCCCCCGCTCCCCCCCTCACCCCGACACCCCCCCCCCTCCGCTCGTCCCCCGTCCCGTCCCCCTCCCCCCCCCCTCCACTAATCCTCCCTCCCCTCCCTTCCCCCCCTCCCCCCCCCCTCCTCCCCCCCCCTCCCCCCCCCCTCCGGTCCCTTCCATTCCCCCCCCCCCCCCCCCCCCCCCCCCCCCCCGCCCCCCCCCCCCCCCCCCCCCCCCCCCCCCCCCCCCCGCACCCCCCCCCCCGCCCCCCCCCCCCCCCCCCCCCCCCCCCCCCCCCCCCCCCCCCCCCCCCCCACCCCCCTGTCCCCCGTCCCCCCCCACCCCCCCCCCCCCCCCCCCCCCTCCCTCCTCCATCCCTCCCCCCCCCCCCCCCCCCCCATCCCTCGCCCCTCCTCCCATTCCCCCCCCCCCCCCCCTCCCTCCCCCGCTCCCTCCCCCCCTCCCCCCCAATCCCTCCCTCCCCCCTTCTTCCCCCCTCCCGTCCCCTTCCCCCTCCCCACCCCTCCTCCCTCCCCTCCCTCCCTTCCCCTATTCCCCCACCCCCCCCCACCCTCCCCCTCTCCCCCCCCTCCCCCCCCCCCCCCTCCCCCCATTCCCCCCCCCCCCCCTCCCCCTACCCCCCCCCTCCTCCTCCCCCCCCTCCCCTCCTCTCCCTCCCCTCCCATCCCGCCCACCCATTTCCCCGCCCCCTCCCCCCTCCCTCCCCCTCCCCCTTCCCCCCCCCCCCCCCCAACCCTCCCCCCCCCCCCCCCCCCCCCCCCCCGCTCCCCACCCCCCCCCCCCCCCCTCCCCCCCCCCCCCCCCCCCCCCACCCCCCCCCCCCCCCCCTCTCCTCCCCCTTCCCCCCATCCACTCCCTCCCCCCTCCCCCCCCATTCCCTCCCTTTCCACCCTCCCTCCCCCTTACCCCCCTCCTCCCCCCTCCCCCCATCCCTTCCTCCCCCCCCCTCCCTCCCCTTCCCCGCCCCCCCTTCCCCCCACCCCTTTTTCCCCCGCCCCTTCCCCCCCTCCCCTTCCCCCCCCCCTCCCCCTCCCCCCTTCCCTCCCTCCCTCCCCTACCCTTCCCGCCCCCCCTCCCCCCTCCCCCTCCCCCCCCTATTTCCTTTCCCTTCCCCACCCCCCCACCCCCACCCCCCCCCCCCCCCACCCCCTCCCCTCCCCCCCCCCCCCCCCCTCCCCCCCCCCCCCCACCACTAACCCCATCCCCCAACCCCCCCCCTATCCCCCCCCCTTCCTTCCCCCTCTCCCCCCCCCCCCTCCCCTCCCATTCCCTCACCCCTCCCTTTCCCTTCCCTCCTCTTCCCCCCTCCCCCCCCCCCTCCCCCTCCCCCCCCCTATTTCCCCCTTTGATTAAAGGAGGCTTTGGAAATTTTATATTGCAGTCTTGGTAACTTTAAATTTTAATTTTTACATAAAAATATGACTGCTTTAGATTCTTTCCATGTTAGGCAATTTTATGATGAGATGAACTACTAATAGAAATTTTAGTATTTTAGGAACAGCCTTCTGTCCATTACACTTAAATTTTCTTAAGTGTTCATTTATTTCAATTGGCCAATTTAAATTAATCCGAAAACTTGATTACTATTATACTGTCAAATTTAATACTCAAACAATAATCTTAGTTTATGCTGTAAATATTAGTGGAAAGAATTTTTTGCATTCTTGAGTAGGACCTGATCATTTCTGGTGCTAGGCTGGCTTTAGATATAGGGCAGCTGCTGCTGGCCAAGTCTGTGTCTGTAACCTGAGTCCTGATCTGGTTGGGCATGGAAGGCGAAACAGCCCTAGGGGCAGGAGACTTCCCTCAGCAGGGGTGAGGGTTCAAACCCCTGCAATGTTGGGGGGGTGAGATTCTATGCTCCATCTCTCTTGGCTCCCAATTTCACTCCTAATGGCCCCTCTGTGACTATGCCTGTCTTAGGTTGTTCCTTCCCTGAGGAATCTTACCTGTCTCTGGCTACCCAGCCATCTTCTGGGGCCAAGCAGGGTGATGTGAGGTTCAGTTCCATCTCCCTGGTAGTCTATGCCCCCGAGGCCTCCATGCCCAGCACCTGCCTTGGGATCCCCTCACCTGCTGGCGGGGTCCTAGTACTGGTCACATATCTCGGGGGACTCAGATTTCTTCTCCAGGGAGGGCCCAGCTCACACCATTGGGCGAGAGACAGATCCATGGTGCCAGCCACCCAGAGGCTTCAACCTCAGCTTGAACTGAAAGCTCAGGCAACAGCTGTGCGCACTTGGATTGTGAGAAGAGGGTCCCTCTTGGCAAAAAGAGCAAGAGGGGTCAATATAGAATGCTCAAGTGCCTTCCTAGTGCCTTAATTCCTTCAGAAGTGATTAATTCCTTTCCTGTCCTTCTTTAAATTGCTGCCAAACATTCAAAGAATTAGTTTGTAAGTTTCTTTGGGATAATTGTACAATATGCTGTTGTCAAATATCAAAAATTATAATGACATTATAGAATAATATCATATAAGGATATTATGGTGTCACAGGGGTTTAAGAGGGGCCTAGCCTGAGGACTGGTGTCCATAGGAGATGACATGCTCTAGGCCATGTCAATTCAATCTCAAACTAGCTGTGTGGCACATCTTTTAAAAAGAAGTCTTTGTTAGAATAGTGATAGCCACTTGTCATCTCAGGAAAGGTCAGAAAATCTGAAGATCTTTTTTTTTTTTTTTTAAAGAAAAGTGTGTAAGTCGCCTTTAAGTCTGCCCGATTTTTTAAGTACTTTTCTATGAAATAACATACTAATCTAAATGTGGAACAAAAAGTTTCACAGTTAGTCCCTTACTCATCTCAGGCTGCTGTAGCAAAATACCATAAGACTGGCTGGCTTAACCAACAGAAATATGTCTTACAGTTCTGGAGGCTGGAAAGTCCAAGACCTGGTATAGGCCCTATCTTGCTGTGGGTTTACAAGTCTTTCTTTGGTGGGTGCTCATGGAAAGAGAAAGGGCTCTCAAGTCTCTTGCTCTTCTTATAAGGTCACTACCCCCTATCTTGGGGCTCCACCCTCAAAATCTCATCTAAACCTAATAACCTCCCAAAGGCCCTATGTCCAAACATCATCATATCGATGGTTAGCACTTCACCACATGAAATATTTAATTCATAACAGTCTTCTTCTGTCATAAAGTGTCATAAATATCCTACTTGATCTTAAAGGCCTTCATCTTATAAACTTAACACCATTATTGACTTCCTGTAGTGCTTGGCATATTTCTGAGTATGACATATTTGCTGTAAGTGTGTGTCCATGACTGAGACAGCGAGTGTCTGTGTCTCACACATAGTGCTCTCTTGGAAGCCTTACTGCTAAATTCTTATTTAGACTCCTAAGTCTTTGTATTTAATAAAGAACTCAGTTGTTGAGATTATATTTTTCCTTGCACATCTTTACTATAGTGACTCACCAAAAGTATTTCTTGTGGATTTCATTACTGAAACCAATCTGGCAAATCTCATAAGCTAAACCTTGTTAAAAAACATCTGTACTTAATCTTTTTACTGCCTCCTGCACTGCATGCTTGTTAAAATGGTTGTTTCTTCACGGTGTGTGTGTGTGAGTGTGTGTGTGTGTGTGTGTTTTGTGTGTGTGTGTGTGTGTGTGTGTGTGTGTGTGTATTTCAATAGTGTTTGCTAACAAAAGGGGTGCAGTTTAGCCTGTTGCCATATTGTTTTCTGTGCATTATTTTAGTCATTTTTTTATTATTGTAAGAAGATAAGTATTCTTCCAAAGTTAAGGGACTTTTTGTCCGTCACTAACATATAAGAATATTTGTGAAACTTTGTGAATTTCTGGATAGAAATCTTAAAAATCAATGAAAATATATAAAATTTGTCTTCTTATTTTTGATGCTTTAAAAATGTCTTGCTACACATGATGGCTTTGATTCAGCCATTTTCAACTTAATTAAATTCCACAGACAATGATTTGAGTAATTTTTCTGAATTTCTCCCCCCAAAAGTACAGAGATAACTAGTACCATTCTAGAAGCATAGGTAGAAAGTAACCCATTACATTCAATGGATATTTTAAGGTATTTGGACATAATTTCTTGAAACTCCAGTTGAAAAGGGCTCCATAAAGCCTAAGACAAAATATAATTTGAGGTTATGTCCATCAATAATAGTAGATATAATTGTTTATTTGAAGTAGGCACATTTAAGCTAAATAAAAATCACTGCTAACCCATTCTTCAAGATACCAGAAACATGACTGTCATATGGACTTACTAAAGACCCCATGATATTCCCTACATTAACTATGATGCCAGTGTTGGCATGCTTGATGTTGTCCCAAAGGCCCCTTAAACTATTTTCATTTGGGGGGATTCTTTTTTATTTTTGCTGTTCTGATTATTTTCTGCTGCCTTATCTTTCAAAAGACCAATTCAATCCTCTGTTTTATCAATCTCATATTGATTCTTCCTAATGCATTCTTTATTTCAGTTACTATATATATTTTTTTATTTCTGCCTGGTTCTTTATGGTTTCTGTATTCTTTTTTTATGCTTTTGAAGTTTTCACTAAATTCCTTGAGCATCCTTGTAGCTATAGTTTTGAACTCTGCATTAGGTAAATTGCTTGCCTCCACTTTATTTAGTTCCTGAAGTTTTCCTGAAGTTTTCTTTTATTCTTTCATTTGGGGCATGATTCTTTGTCTCCCTACTTTAGCTGCCTTCCTGTGTTTTTTCTTTGTGTCAGATAGAGCTGTTATATATCCCAGTCTTATTAGAGTGGTCCTTTATAGTTGATGTCCTGTGGGACCCAGTGTAGCTGGTCACCTGAGCCAGGTGCTCCAAGTATGTTCCTTGTGTGGGTTGTGTGTGTCCTCCTACTGTAGTTGAGTCTTGTTTTCTGTTGGCACATTAATGAGAGGGACTAACCCTCAGGCTGATTGGACATGAATACTTGCTGTGACTATAGTGGAGGGTTTGTTGTGCAGTGGCTGACCTTATAGAGCAGAGTTCTGATGCCTGCCAAGTCTGATACCTTTGAGTACCACTTATGAATGTGTTTGGATGATACTCTGGTGTGGTCTGAAGAGAGCTACTGGGTGTGTTGGTTTTGGAGCCTCTTGGTAGGTGTAGGCCAAGGTCTGCCACTGCCTATGCCCAGCCTGGGTCCATCTTGTATCTGCTGCAAAGTGATCTGCAGATGGCGACACTTGTGCTGGGCTTGGAGGTGCCTGAGAGAGAGGCTAAGCTTTGAATTAAAGCTGGCTGCAGCTATTACTGGGCTTGGGGCTACTTAGCAAGGGATACAGGGCCCACTGAGGCTAGTTTTGCTAGTTTGGGGTTTTTAACTTCTGAGAAATCTTAGGAAAGTCTATAGCATGAGGTAAGACAGGCCATTTCTATGAAAAAGCCACTGGGTTGAATCAGGGTCTCAGGGAATCAGCAAGGCAGGGTGAACAGTGTTAGCCTGAAAGAGACTTAGACATGGCACCTGTCTTCACCTGAAAGGAAGGGCTCAACAAAGGAACAATAGCTACTGCCAGTACTTCTGTCTGGGAGAAAGCTGCCCCTCCAGCCCCCTCCCTGAAGGCATATGTCCCTGCTACCCCAGAGTTGGAGTTCAGATGAGTGAGTTTATCAGTGAGTAAGCCCTTCATTTTCCTGAGCCACAATCTCCACTGGATTTCACAGCCAGAAGTTATGAGACTTCTCTTCCTGGAACTGGATTCCTGGGTAAAGAGCCTGGTGTGGGGCTGAAACCCCATGCTCCCCAGCAGATCCCTCTAGCCAAGATATTTCTCCTGATTTTTAAGCTCCGCACATGGGTATGGGACCAACCCATTCTGCATTTCTTTCCCTCCAACCAGTCTCCATGTGGCTTCTTCCATATATCTGTAGTTATAGGACTTCTTTTCTGCTAGACTTCAGGTGCTTCTCAATGACAGATGTTCTGTAGATTAGCTGTAGTTTTGATGTGGTCATAAAAGGAGGTGATTACAGTGTTGACCCATTCTACCATTTTGACCAGAAGCTCAGGGTCTGTGTATTTTTTTCTTATAGATTTATTATTCCCAATACTACTTATAAATTTGAATAGTATTAGTGGTAATAGTGCCTCCTTTAAATTTAATACCTTTGCATTTATCCAGGGCTTTCTGAGATTTGAGATTTTTCAAAGGCTATCACCCGCATTGTTAAGAGGTCTCCAGACTATGTAAAAACATTTTGACAAAAACATAAAAGACAGGTGCACAGAAAGCCTGAATTTCCATCTGTATATCTAGCATGCATTAGGCATCCATCATTTCTAAGTCATGCAAAGAAACTTGAAAGACAAACCCTAGACTCAAAGTGCCACCTAAAAGGTAAGACATGCAAACATATGCACTACAAATTAAGAGCATGAAAGTACTGTGCAAACAGTGGCCTGCCTAAAACATCCTGGGAACAAAAAAAAGGCCAAAAGGTCATTCCCATAGTTTTCCGCCTTAGTAATAGCAGTCCCTTTTAAATGTGTCATGCCATCGAGTTTCCAGAACATTTCAGATGCATTCCTTAATTTAATCCTTAGAACACACACATCCCACCACCTGCTCCTCTGCTTCTTATTTTTATTTTTTATCATTCTTTTTTTTAATGTATTTTATTGATTTTTTACAGAGAGGAAGGGAGAGGGACAGAGAGTCAGAAACATCGATGAGAGAGAAACATCGATCAGCTACCTCTTGCACATCCCCACTGGGGATGTGCCCACAGCCAAGGTACATGCCCTTGACCAGAATTGAACCCAGGACCTTTCAGTCCGTAGGCTGATGCTCTATCCACTGAGCCAAACCAGTTTTGGCTATCATTCTTTATTTTAGTGTTTAAGGTATTACAAATAGTAGTACATATTTCTTCTCCCCCTCCCCCCATTGACCTCCTCCTGGCCTCCCCTCTCCCCCCAACATTTGCAACCCCCCCAGTGCCTTGTGTCTATTGGTTTTGCTTTTATGCACCTAGGAGTGCATATATCCTTTCTGATTGGTGTTTCTGTTTTCTTGGGACATATTCCTAGAAGAGTATGTGTATTTTTAAACAGGAATTCTTTCCATGGTCACCAGAGTCATTTTATATAGAAGCTTGTGTCTGGCTTGTCTCCTTGACTGCAGACAGGACTCCATTCCAACCAGGTGGAGGACTATCTTTTATGTTATTCATTTAAAGATTTAGAAATCTTCTAAATTTGGTCAGGAATATGATGAAAATGAATGAGATGGGACTAGACATTCTTGCTGCAGTCCATTTCTAACATCATATAACCTCCCTGTGAGCTGAAGGAATATTTGCATTTAAGATAAGCATCTGTTAGTTTGGTCTCTCGAATTTGCTTTCATGCTCAACCCCATTCAGTCTGCATCTCCCAACTTCAAAAAAATACAATCTTGTTTTTGCTTCCCTTTCGACTTTAAATGGACATCGACCATTTTCACACAGAGGCTGTCAGCCGAGGCGCTGGGGGGGAAGTGTGTTTAATCTTGAGAAGGAAATAGAATGTATACATACCCATCAAACTGAAATGTTTCAACTGATCTTTGGCTTCTACCACCCGCACACGTGGTAACAGCTCCCAGACTTCGCTATGGATCCCCATCATCATCAGAGTCTTGCTGATGGAAATAATTGCTAAAGCTTTCCTGCTCTGTATACGTTAGTCCAGTCAAGCTACCAAGTAATCATTGTTGGGCTGCTGGTTCAGTCCTGTTTGCTGACTCAAGATAACTATTTCCTGACCAGTTTGTAGGGAGTAGGGGGAAAAAAAGTACAACCTAATTATTTGTTGGTCTCTTTCATTTCTACTGGCCTTATATGGGCTTTGGAGCATGGCCCAGTCACCGGCAGTTTCCACTGGTCCCTGGAATGGCGTGGTAGTTGATGGATCACTCACTGCAAAGTCATCTCTTCTTAGCCTAGGAACTGTATCACGGGTGCTGCCATGGACTCCAGGCATGGTGTTATTTGCTGGAGTGGTGTGTTTCTAGCAGAGTCAGGTAATTCTATAATTGTCTTATAATTTACTATCGCCACCCTCCTCAGATGTAGGTAGGCCCCTATACCAAGAAACTGTGCATGTGCTTTTCCCTCATAGCCTTTGAGAAAGGTCAAATCTTGTGTTATAGTTACATATATACCCAGTGACCTAAGAGGGAGAGAGGCCATTTGTATACTTTTACATGGTTGCTGCTACTAGTTCCTCCTCCCCTTCCCTCTTCCTCCTCTTTTCTCCTCCCCATACTCTTCTCCTCTCCTCTCCTCTCCTCTCCTCTCCTCTCCTCTCCTCTCCTCTCCTCTCCTCTCCTCTCCTCTCCTCTCCTCTCCTCTCCTCTCCCCTCCCCTCCCCTCCCCTCCCCTCCCCTCCCCTCTCCTCCCCTTCCTTCCTTCCTTCCTTCCTCCCCCCCTCCCCCCATATCCTCTTCTTTCTTTTTCCATGATTTCTGGGTTAAAAACTTAAAGCCCATGGACCCTCTGAACACTTGGTGCATTGTGTAGTTATATATAATAAAAAGGCACCAACAATGAATAAGAGTCCATTGTCTTTTTTTTTTTTAATCCACAGAAAGTATTGGTAATTTATTTCCCTTTTAGCCCTGGGGTCAGTACATAGATGGCTTCTCTTCACCCTTTGGGTTGACAGTTTTCTCCAGGTTGCTGCTAATGATAGGATAAAGCTCAGCATAGAAGGCCCTTAGGTCCAGCACCATGGCCCTGAGCTCCCTATAGGCTGCCTCATCTCGATCATGCACCAAGGCCCGGTAATCCATTACATGGGTCTCCTTAGAGGCCTTGGCCACAGCATCCCCACGTTCTGAGAAGTACTTGGAAATGGTTGTCTGGAAGGCTTCTACTTTGGTCTTGACTCCTTTCACCCTCTCCAGCACCTTCTCCTAGACTGCCACCCCAAGTCATTTCCACCCTCAATCTCGAGGATCAGGTGCTGGATCCCCGTGATCACCAAAATACATTTTTCTTTGAGAGTCCAGACTTCTGGCTTAACCAGGGCAAGCAGGGCCTGGAGCTTCTCATTCCCAGGGAGAAAGCCACACTTAGGGACTTCTTTCTTCTCTTGCTTATCTGTTTCCATCTCATCATCTTTGGGTGGAGGGTCTGGAATAGGGATGTCCAGCGAGGCTCGGAGAGAGGTCAGGTCAGCCACATTGAGGGAGTCTTCTTGCAAGAGCTGATTCAGGT
Source organism: Antrozous pallidus (assembly GCA_027563665.1). Lineage (NCBI taxonomy): Eukaryota > Metazoa > Chordata > Mammalia > Chiroptera > Vespertilionidae > Antrozous > Antrozous pallidus. The sequence continues at coordinate 17,599,553 of CM050518.1, read as the reverse complement.
GTATGATCTTCTGTGGCAAGAATCTGTACAGGAATTCCTCAGCCTACTGGAAAAGATTTTGCCTGAAGACATCCACCTGTTTGTGGGCTTCCCTGCTCAGGCGCACCCCACAAGGCTTGGCCATGCTGCTCCAGTTGCTAGATCTCGGGTCTCTGGGCTCGCTTCCTGGAGAGTCCATTGTCTTTGAGTTTTTAGGAATAAACCCAATAAGAATGCATAAATTCCAGACGTGTACTAGAGTTTTCCTAGCAACATTATTCATAATAGCCCAAACTGGAAATAACACAACTGTTCAACATTAGAATTGATTACTACTTTGTGCTATACATACCCAGTATAACAGGACAGTAATGAAATGCACAAAATACAACTACATACAACAACATGAGTGAATCTCACAAACATAATGTTGAACATAAGAGTGCATATTTTGGGACCTGACTCCAGTAACATAAAGTTTGAAACATTAATTTATGGTGTTAGAAGTCAGAGATTGAAAGGGGCATAAGAAGGCTTTTGGAGGGGGTGCTGGCAATGTTTTACAACCTGGTCAGGGAGCTGATTACACTTGTGTCTAGTTTATGTAAGTTCATCAGCCAGACACTAATCATTGTGCTTTCTTATATATACATCTTACTCTAATAATATGAGAAATATGAAAAATAAAAATACAAATCCTATGAAGACGGAACTCCCTCTCCACCCCCACAAACAAATTAGCTGTCATAGGACTTGTTGATAAGCACTACACTTTCTTACTGTACTTAGCAGTATCCTTTGGCCAGTAGGTCCCACCTCATCCCCCAGTTCTCAACTCCAAACTCATATTTCTTCCCTCTGTCTAATCCTACCTTCACAGATGTACATTAGCCTCTCATTCAACTCATCCTTTCTCCCAGGTTTTCTGAGGCTTTGGATCCATTGCTCTGACTGCTCAGGCAGGGCCTGTACAGGGCTGGCCTTATGCATCAGTCACATGTTGAGGGCTCTTGCTTCCTTTCCATATTCTTGTGGAATCTGAACTCCCAATATTATTTAACTCTTTTAGATGATGACATTGAGCATTCCTACTTAAATGTTAAAGTGGAAGAAGTATAGAAATACTATTTTGCCGAAGCCGGTTTGGCTCAATGGATAGAGCGTCGGCCTGCGGACTGAAAGGTCCCAGGTTCGATTCCGGTCAAGGGCATGTACGGTGGCTGCGGGCACATCCCCAGCACGGGATGTGCAAGAGGCAGCTGATCGATGTTTCTCTCTCATCGATGTTTCTGACTTTCTATCCCTCTCTCTTCCTCTCTGTGAAAAATCAATAAAATATATTAAAAAAAAAAAGAAATACTATTTTATAATCCCTTCATCAGTTTGATTTTTCTTAAGCTTTCTGTGATATAGTGAACCTATTGCCAACACTTCCTTGGGAGTAGTCATTGGACATTTGACCTTAAAAGTTTATTTTTCTTTTAAATAATTTTATTTTTTGATTACAGTTTACTTTTAATATTATTATGTATTAGTTTCCAGTGTTCAGATTATTGGTTAGACAATCATATACTTGGCAAAGTGTTTACTCCGATATTTGCAGTAGCCACCTAGCACCTTACATAATATTATCGACTATATTCCCTATACTGCACTTTACATCCTGGTAACTATTTTGTAACTACCAATTTGTATGTCTTAATCCTTTCACCTCTTTAACCCAGTCCCCTGACCTCCATTTCCTCTGGCAACTACCAGTCTGTTCTCTGGGTCTGTGGTTCTGTTTTAATTTTATTTGTTTATTTATTTTGTTCTTTTATTCCACGTATTAATAAAATCATATGATATTTCTCCGACTGATTTATGTCACTAAGCATAATGAACTGTAGGTCCATCTATGCTCTCACAAATGGTAATATTTCATTCTCTTTCTATGGTGGGTAATATTCCATTGTATATATGTGCCACTTCTAGATTATCCAATAGTTTATTGATGGGCACTTGGGTTGCTTTCATATACTAGTATGGTTATTGTAAACAGCACTACAATAAATATAGAAGTGCATATAGCCTTTTGAATTAGTTTTTGGGTTTCTTCAGATAAATACCCAGCCGTGGAACCACTGGGTCATAAGGCAGTTCCATGTTTATTGTTTTGAGTAAACACCATGCTGTTTTCCATAGTGACTGCACCAATCTGCCTTCCCACCAACAGTGCATGAGGATTCCCTTTCTCCAAATACTCACCAACACTTGTCATTTGTGGATTTATTCATGAGAGTCACTCTGACAGATGTGAGGTGATATCTTGGTGAGTTTTATTTGCATTTCTCTGATGATTAGTGCCATTGAGCATCTTTTAATATGTTTATTGGTTATCTGTATGCCCTCTTTGGAGAAGTGTCTATTCAAGGTGTTCTGCCCATTTTTAATTGGATTGTTTTTCTGGTGTTAAGTCATATGAGTTACTTATACATTTTGGATATTAACCTCTTATCACATGTATATTGGCAAATATCTTTTTTATTATTATTTTATTCTTTAAAGTATTACAAATAGTAGTACATATGTTTTCCTTTCCCCCTCCATTGTCTTCCCCCCAGCCTCCCCTACCCCCAGCACATGCCCTCACCTGCCCTCCAGTGTCTTGTATCCATTGGTTATACTTATATGCATGCATACAAGTCCTTCGGTTGATCTCTTACAGCCCCCGCCCTCACCCTCCCCTGCCTTCCCCCTGTAGTTTGACAGTCTGTTCAATGCTTCTTTGCCTCTGTATCAATCTTTTTCCCCTGTTTCTTTTCTTTAAAAAGATCTTGCATCTGCATATTGGAAATAAATATATAAGAACAAAAAATGTTTGAGTTTCAGTTTCAATGTCCAACTATTCTGAGACTCAGGTTCAATGTCAAATAGTTCCTTATGTATACATGTCATCAATGGTATCTGGATGGTGGACATATGGTGGCAGTGCAGGTTCCACCCTTTCTGGTTTGGTTCTGGACTGCCTGCAGTGACACACAGCTGCTAACTGCTAGAATGGCAAGGTGTCATCAGTGTCTTCCATCTCTGGACTGTCTTCGCAGTTGGAACAGACCTGTCAGTTCCTCTTTGTTGCAGGGATCCATATGGTTTTGAAGTTATTTTCTTTTTTATTTTTATTTTTTTTTAATTTTTATTTTTTTATCTTTATTGTTCAGTTTATTAATTACATTGTTTCCCCTTTTTATCCCCCTATAGCTTCCCTCCACCCTGTACCTATCCCACCCTCCACCCTCACCTCCCCCTCCCCACTGTCCTCTCCCCTTGTTGCTAGATTTTTGTCCAGTCTCTTGCTGCACTTCCCACAACCCTTTTCTCCCCAAGAATTGTCAGTCCATTCCCTCTCTATGTCCAAGTCTCTGTTATATTCACCAGTCTATCCTGTTCAACAGCCTATCAATTCACTTGATTTTTATGTTCATTTGTTGATAGATGTGTATTTGTTGTTGCTAGTTTGCACTTTTACCTTTTTCTTCTTCCTCTTCTTAAAGAATATCTTTCAACATTTCATATAATGTTGGTTTGGTGGTGATGAACTCCTTTAGCTTTTTCTTATCTGCGAAGCACTTCATCTGACCTTCAATTCTGCCTGATAGCTTTGCTGGATAGAGTAATCTTGGTTGTAGATTCTTGCTGTTCATCACTTTGAATATTTCTTGCCACTCCCGTCTGGCCTGCATCGTTTCTGTTGAGAAATCCGCTGACAGTCGTATGGGTGCTCCCTTATAGGTAACCAACTGTTTCTCTCTTGCTGCTTTTAATATTCTCTCTTTGTCTTTTGCTCTTGGCATTTTAATTATGATGTGCCTCGGCGTGGTCCTCTTAGGGTTCCTATATATTGGGGTTCGGTGCACTTCTTGGACTCCTAAGTCAATTTCTTTCACCAGGTGTGGGAAGTTTTCAGTCACTATTTCTTCAAATAGGTTTTCATTGTCTTGGCCTCTTGCTTTTTCTGGCACCCCTATAATTCGGATGTTGGTATGCTTGAAGTTGTCCTAGAGGCCCCTTACACTATCTTCAATTTTTTGGATTCTTTTGATTTCTTGCTTTTTCAGCTGAGTGGATTTTACCTCTTTGTATTTCAAATCGTTAACTTGGTTCTTGGGGTGCTCCAGGGCACTTTCAGGTCTTTGTATAATATTTTTTGTTTCAGTCAGTGTATGCTTAATTTCTGGTTGGTCCTTTTTCATATCCTTGAGAGTCTGTTTTATATCCTTGAGGGTTTCATTCATTTCCACGTTGGTCTTAATAATTTCTTTGAAGCTCTCATTTATATCCTGGAGGGTGTTGTTCATTTTCTTGTAGGACTCACTCATTTCCTTTGTGGTCTTGCTTATTTCCTTATAGGCCTCGATCTTTTGTTGGAACCTCTTAAAAAACCCTATAACCGTGGTTCTGAATTCCATGTCCAGTCGTTTTTTTTCCTCCATTTCTTTCACATCTGATTTCTTTCCATGTTGCTGCATGGTGGCTGCTTCCCTGAGTTGCTCAATTAGCTTTGTGTGGTAGACGTGCTACAAGGGACAGTGGCTCAGCCTCCCCAGTTACCTGAGGTGGATATGGGCTGCACAGTCTTGCTGAAGTTAAGTTCAGTTAATCGTTGTTAGCACTTGGAGGGTTGACCTCCAGGCCAATTGTCTGTGAAGCTCAGCTGTGCTCAGGTTGGGTGGGTGGAGTCTCCGGGCCAAGCAGACAGCGTCAGCTCCACCCTATGCGGCCCCAGGGACTCTGTGCCGGGGGCAATGGCCGCCAGCACCTCTGAGAGAGAGCCCCTGCGGAGCTCCACAGGTTGCCGGTTGCCGGGGAATTCAGACTTTCCCAAAATGAGTCTGCATGCGCAATGTCTCACCCAGGATCGTAAAACAAAGCAGTCTGATGGTTTTCCGAAAGAGAGACAAGTCGCGGTGTGTTCTCTGCGCCGTCACGCAGCCGAGCTGTTCGCGCGAGCTGCCTTTCCACAAGCCGGGAGACCTGGCAGCCCCCGAGCTTCGGCGTGCCCTCCCACTGTCCAGTTTTCACCCCGTGTGATAGTGGGTTCTCTGGACTTCGCCCAGAGCTGGAGAATCAGCCCAGTAGGACGCCTTTGTCTCCCTGTTCGAGAAAACTGGCCGGTTTCCAGCCGCCCGCCCTCTCCGCGGCGTACGCTCCAAACCTCTCTCCGGGCGAATCTTTCAACGCCGTCCGCTGCCGCTCTTCCGGGTCACAGTGTCTTATCTTCACTTTTATTTGTGGAATTTTCACTCGGCGAGCTTTCTGGTGATTCTGGAAGGTGTTTGTTCTTTCGTTAAGTTGTAGTATTAAAATTGCTGATTATGACGGCAAGATAGGTGTTTTGCCTCTGCCGCCATCTTAGTTCCTCCCTGAAGTTATTTTCTGAAAATATACAAACATATTCTTGACCAAAAGTTAATAAAGGAAATCTTTTCTGTAAATTAGACTTGGGATTCTTTTTATTTTTGTCCAAATGATTTTCCTTTGGCTTATTTTGACACCATGTGTGTTTTTCATGGGTGTCCTGCTATTGGAATTACAAATGGAAATTAATTTTCTGGAGTAAGAATTTTCTAGATGCAATTTACTTACAGGATATTTTCCTTACATGATATTACCCCACTATCTCCCCCCTTTTTTGATTAATGGGGGCTTTTGGAGATTTTATATTGCAGTCTTATTACTTTAAATTTTAATTTTTGCACAAAAATATGACTGCTTTAGGTTTTTTCCATGTTAGGCAATTTTACGATGAGATGAACTACTAATAGAAATTTTAGTTAATATTTTAGGAACAGCTTTTTGTCCAGTACAAATATCTTTTCCCAGTTAGTAGGTTAGTTATTCATTTTTTGATAATTTCCTTTGCTGTTCAAAAATATTTTGGTTTGATGTAGTACTGTTTATTATTTTTCTTTTGTTTTCCTTACTATGGGAGATACATTAGGAAAAATATTGCTGAGAAATATCAGAGATTTTACTGCCTATGTTTTCTTCTAGGAGTTTTATGGTTTTAAGTCTTACATTTAAGACTTGAATTCACTTTGGTATAAAAAGATGGTGTAGTTTTATTTATTTACTAGAGGCCTGGTGCACAAAATTCATGCACAGGGTAAGAGGAGTATCCCTCAGCCCAGACTGCACCCTCTCCAATCAGGGATCCCTCTCACAATCCAGGACTGCTGGCTCTCTACTGCTCACCTGCCTGCCTTCCTGATTGCCCCTAACCACTTCTGCCTGCCAGCCTTATCACCCCCTAACTACTCCCCTGCCAGCCTGATTGATGCCTAATTGCTCCCCTGCCAGCCTTTTTTGTCCCTAACTGCCAGCCTGTTTGTCCCTGCAGGCCTAGGCCCCCCTCCCCTCAACTGCCCTTCCTTGCAGACCCAGTCACCCCCAACTTTCCTCCTCTGCCAGCCTGGTCACTCCTAACCTCCCTCCCCTGCAGGCTTGATTGCCCCTAACTGCCCTCCCTTGCAGGCCTGGTCCCTTCCAACTGCCCTCTCCTACTGGCCATCTTGTGGTGGCTATCTTGTATCTACATGGGGGCAGGATCTTTGACCACATGGGGGCAGTCATGTTGTGTGTTGGAGTGATGGTCAATCTGCGTATTACTCTTTTATTATATAGGATAGAGGCCTGGTGCATGGGTGGGGACCAGCTGGTTTGCCCTGAAGGGTGTCCTGGATCAGGGTGGGGATTCCCTTGGAGTGTGGTGCGGCTTGGGCAAGGGCCTGTGATGGTTTGCAGGCCAGCCACGCCCCCCAGTGACCCAAACTGAGGTCCTGGTATCTGGGATTTATGTATCTTTTACAATTGAAACTTTGTAGCCTGGAGCGGAGCCAGGGGTGGCAGCCATTTCTGTTGGGTTTTATTTAAATTCTATAATTGAAACTTTGTAGCCTTAAGTGGAGGCCTGAGCCAGCCAGGGCAAGTGGCAAGCTTGGCTTCCTCCATCTTGGGGAACAACTCAAGCCTCCTGCTCTCTTTAGCTCCATGGCTGCTATCATTTTTTTAAATCTTCTATCACTGAAAGTTTATAGCATTTAGTGGAGGCCTGAGCTGGCAAGGGCAGGCAGAAAGCTTGGCTTCCTCTATTGCTGGAAAAACCCAAGCTTCCCTCCTGCTCTCTGTGGCTACAGCCATCTTGGTTGGGTTTATTTGCATGTTTGCTCCTGGTTGGCTGGTGGGCATGGCTTGCGGGTGTAGCGGGGTATGGTCAATTTGCATATTACTCTTTCATTAGATAGGATTTATTTTGCATGTATATGTCTAATTTACCTAGCAATATTTATTGAATAGACCAATTTTACTCTGTTGTATGTTCTTGCTTCCTTTGTCAAATGTCAATTAAACGTATAGGTGTGGTTTATTTCTGGGCTCTCTATTCTGTTCTATTGATCTATAGGTCTTTTTTTATGCCAGTACCATGTGTTTTGACTACTATAGCCGTAGGCTGTAGTTTCATATCAGGTAGCATGATACATCCAACTTTGTTCTTCTTTCTCAATATTGCTGAGGCTATTCAGGTTCTTTTAGGGTTCCACATAAAATTTTGGATTATTTGTTCTAGTTCTGTAAAATACACCATTGGTTTGTTTTTTTATAGGAATTGCATTGAATTTATGGACTGCTTTGGGTAGTCTGGACATTTTAATGTTAATTTTCCTTACCCATGAACATAGTATATGGCTCCAGTTTTTTCTATCTTTAATTTCTTCAGGATCTTACAATTTTCTGAGTATAGGTCTTTTACCTCCTTGGCTAAATTTATTTCTAGGTATTTTTAAATGAAATTGTAAATGGGGTTGTGTTCTTAGTTTACCTTTCTATAGTCCATTATTGGTATATAATAATGCATCCAATTTATGAATATTAATTTTGTGTTCTACAACTTCAATGAATTAACTTATCAGTTATAGTTGTTTTTTTTTTTTTGGTGGAGTCTTTAAGATTCTCTATATACAGTATCATGTCATTTTATAAGTAATAGCCATTTTACTTCTTCCTTTCCAATTTGAATGCCTTTTATTTCTTCTTCTTGCCTGATTGCTATGGCTAAGACTTCCAATATTATGTTGAATAAAGTGGTGAAAACAAACATCCCTGTCTTGTTCTTGATCTTAAGTGAAATGCTTTTAGTTTTTCCCAATGAGTATGACATTCACTGTGATTTTGTCATATGTGGCCTTAAAGTTTTGAAGAACAGGCTAAACATGTTTTCTTTTTGTGTTTAATAACTGTATTCTGTTCTTTCCTGATATAAGTTGTAGATGTCAGAAATTTGTCTAGTCCAGTGATGTTTCAAACTGCTTTAAAACAATTGTCAAAAGGCCTTCAAACACTGCCTAACTTAGAGGCATAAACACTGAAGACAGATTAGCGCAGAGTCATTGGGCAGCAGGGCCAGGGTTTTCCAGAGTCTCTGAGCTCCTCCCACTAGTTCCAGTAGTCAGTTCAGCATGGGGGCATTAAGGAGCTCAAATAAGAAGGCCACACATCTTGTCCAGTCACTTTATTTTACAGTTTTGGAAGAGTGAAATGACCAGTTCATGGTCATGATGGCCATAGTGACAGAGCCAGGTCGAGAATCTCTCCCTTCCAAACTAGGGATTTTATCTCTTCCACAGGAGAAATTCAATTTTTTTTCTCTTGCCTCAATATTTGCAATTCACATCTCCTTCCCTGCTTGTGTTTTGAGTTCTTGAAGTCCAACTTCTCCTCAGGCATCTGTTGTCCCTGTTTTAGGCCTACAGCTTTGTACTGGAAATAGGTGCTGGAGAATTAGCCAGGTACTGGGACTTTCCTCAAAGTCCTTGAGTCTTGGCTTCAAAGTCCAGGGAATCTGGAGAAGGTTCTGCATAGATAAAGGAGAGGACCAATGCAGCTCAGAATCTGGCAGAGAAGTACATACAGCTCATAATTTTCTGAATTAGTTGCATGATATTGATGAATTTGATGAGTATAATGAGTTTCATCTTTGAGTACACCTCTTATCTCTTTAAAAGTGTGTGTGTGTATGTTGTCAAAGTCCCATCAGCCAAAGACTTCAAGAACATACCTAGAGTCAAACAAGGTCAGATTTACTTAACTTTCCCCAAATTTAGGGCCCCTTCTCTGAAACCTTCTAAATTTATGATGCTCCACTACTGGAATTTTGTGGCTGCCTTTTCTCCATCACGTGGAGACCTCCTAGTGATCTGTTCCATACTGGAGGGAATACAAGGTGCCTCTTGCACTTTCCAGGAGTGTTTGCATTTTAACATTACTGTTTAAAGTGCTGCTGTGTTAAGCATGGCTTGCTGCTCTGCAACCACCATGTCACACTGCAGGAAGCAGAGACTGTTATTTGATTTAACTTCTTGCCTCTTGAGAGCTACACCTGAAGTAGCTGGCTTACTGCCAAGGTGGGTGTGGAAACCCCACAGAAATTTGAGGGAAAACTAGTCTGTAGCAATTTTTGGGACTTTTCCATAAGATAAAACAAGGAGGAAGAGCATGACTTTGGGGTTCAAAAAATTTTGGGTCCAAAGCAACCCTCTGGCTTTGATTCTGGGCAAGTTACAGACCCTCAGGGAGAGTCAACTTTTCTCTTTTGTAAATTAGGAACAAGAAAGAATAACCCCTTGGGGCAATGAAGAAGTTAAAAATGATAGTGCAGATCATTTCTTCTTCTTTTTAAAAAAATATATTTCATTGATTTTTCACAGAGAGGAAGGGAGAGGGATAGAAAGTCAGAAACATCGATGGGAGAAAAACATCGATCAGCTGCCTCTTGAACACATCCAACTGGGGATGTGCCCGCAGCCAAGGTACATGCCCTTGACCGGAATCAAACCTGGGACCTTTCAGTCCGCAGGCCGACACTCTATCCACTGAGCCAAACCGGTTCGGCAAAAATGATAGTGCAGATCATTTCATAGTGAGGTTCCAGGGACATCATCTGAGCTGCTTCAGTCCAGTGTATTGCTCTGTGGTACACCAGACCCACCAGTCATTTCTACAGTATCCCTGTACTATGTCAAACTGCAGAGTCAATGGTTATGTATCTGGTTAAGGGGTCCCAAGGTCTAAATCTGCCAAGGGGAAGCCAGGCATAAAAGAGCAGTGGTGTAAGGTAAAGCTGTGGCTTTTTATCACACCAATCTGTGAATATGTGGTTCATTGTTTCCAGAATGATGCAATTAGTCTTAATGACCTGCAGTTACTTTCAGCAATGATTTTTAAAAACAATCTTTTATTTTAAAATACAGTTGACATATGTTATTATATTAGTTTCAGGTGCACCCCAGTGATTAGACATCTAGGGCTTACTTCAGCAGGGCTCTGGTGTCTGTTAGTCTGCCCCTTGAGTATGTCACTTGTGGAGGTAGTTGGGTGGTGAGCTTCAACATGATCTGAAGCTGTTCACTGGGTGCATCTCCCAGGAGGTACAGGCCAAGGTCAGTCGTTGCCTATGTTCTGCCCAGGACCACCTGGCATGAGCAAAAAGAGATCTGCAGATGGCTGCTACTTGTGCTGCTAGTTACAGGTGTAGGGCCACTTATCATGAGGCATGGGGCACACTGAGGCCAGATTCTGCTTGTTTGAGTGATTTCAAGAAAGTTTGAAGCATGAGCCAAAATGGGTCATTCGTATGGAAAATCCACTGGAAAACAGCTGGCTGGACTTACAGGTTGTGTGGGTTGGGGCTCCAGAGAATCACCAGAGCAGGAAGCCTGTTAATGGAGACTCAGATATGGTGCCCATCTGCTGGATAAGTGAGGGGGTGGGGTCTTGGAAAAGGAGCATGACCTCTGCCATGTCTGGGAGAAAGATGTTCCCCAACTCCTGTCCTGATGCTGGACAATTCAGTTCCTCCCCATATATCCCTGGTGCCTTTTGAGCTAGAGCTGCCTCTGCACTAGAGCTCAGAAAAAATTAATCCGGTTAGTTTGTGCACAGGCCCTTTAAGAGGAACTGCCTGGGACTCCAGAACTACAATCTCCATAGGTTTTTCCAGCCAGAAATTATGGGAACTTCTCTTCCTGGCACTGGAACAATGGGCTGGGGGACCTGGTGTGGGGCTGGGACCCCTCACTCCTCAGGGGGGGTTCCTCCACAGCCAAGACATCCCTTCCAATGTTTATCCACCATAGGTGGGTGTGAGATCAGCCAATTTGTACCTCTACCTCTCCTACCAGTCTCCGGGAGAGGAAATACACCTCTGCCTGCATTTGGATGGTATATGTGAGGACGCAAAGTAAGCTATCTAGTGACTAAGAGGGAAAAGCAGAGAGAATCAGAGAAGATATAGCAGAGTCTTGACATGTTTCAATTGATGAATGGAAGTTGATGCCCACCTCTGAACATCTTGTTATGTGAGACAATGAGCTCCTTATTGTTGTACATACTTTCAATTGATTGTGGCAGATAATGCTGTTCACCTATGCAAAAGTATTCATTCAGATTTCTTGCTAAAAGAGTCACAATTGTGTTCATTTGGGAGGTGTTCCTCTCAGCTGAGGGGGCACAAAAACTGTCTGGACAGAGGGATGTAAAGGAAAGCCTTCCAGAGCACTCTGGGAAATATTTGTCTTCCAGAGCAAGAGAGGAATATGTGGGCAAAAGGTCTGCCACCCTGTTCCCCTTTGAAAACATTAGTTTCAGATCATATTATCTGATGATTGTGGCCATTTTCCTAGGACCACAAGAAGGTGCAAAGAGAATCACAGAGGAGGAGGCACCCCTCAGTGGCTAACCTGACCCCACCCACCTTCACTTAGGGTTCCCAATAAAAGCCGTTTAGTACCATTTTATTTGTAGCCATCAGTTGGGCTCTTCCTTTTTAAAGAGGAGTTGAAATGCTCAAGCTGAGTCCAGGTCCCTAGGGAGCTGGCCTGGAGGACAGTTAGATTTTCAGAGTGAAGCATATATTTTTCCAGTCTAAACAAAGGGGAGGAATTTCATGTTTTTAGAGAGAAAGTGAGGAATGAACCAAAATACTCAAGTGAGAGAACTGTCCTCATGGCTAAGGGCTTGCCAACACCTGAAATCCAAGTCTGTCTGGAACTGTGATCTGGCCATGGGTTGTGGCACAGGGGAGGGTCAGGAGGACAGGGGATCCCAGCACAGCACCTAGTGACCTGGTGCTATATTATGAATGTTGGGAAAGGGAAGGCACCTGTTGTCCCCAAGAGGCTGGCTACAGCCATCTTTCAATTCCTGTGATTTACTGGTGAAGGCTAAATTAGTTACTGATTTATCACCCAGTTCCAAAGCCCAGGCTACACCACCAGACTGGTGTGGTTTGAGGAAATGGCAGATGCCCCAGCTTAGAAATGTCTTAAAGCCAGGAATTGTTAATCATGTTTCTTTGACTACCCTCAAATACTTGATTTTTAACTTAATTCAACAAGTATTTGTTGAGCCCATAATTTACCCCAGACACTATGCTAGCCATTAGGGATTCAGCAATAAATATTTATGAAAGGAGATTTGTATAAGTAAATGCAAGCCAGTCCATAATCCATGAGGGTGTACCCACTGGGGCCTCTGTGCTGATCTGTCCCAACCACTAGAGGGCAGATAAGGAGCCCTTTAGCAAGAGCCTGTGCGGTCCCAGGAGACATCGCCTGGAGTCTGAGAAATTAGGCTCTGGAACCCACCTAAGACCCAAGGGGGGTGGGACTGGGGCAGGGGGAGGGGTTGGGAACAGTATACTCCTTGTCATTATTTCTGAGTAGAGTACTTGAGATTGGGTAGTGCTTTTACTTTCTTCCCAAGGCATTCTGCAAATTGGAAAATCACTCAGTCATGCTAATTGTGACAGCGTGAGACCTCTGTAAATCACTGCAGTGCCTGTGCTCTGAGGAATACTGCCTTTTAAGCTGCAAAAAGTCTACAATAATGATCTATTCCCAGCATGAGAATGCACTAGGGGGCTCCCAAGAGAATTCAACAGGCTCTTTTCCGTGGACAGTTTCTCCCCTACCTGCCCCATCTTGGTCTAGGGTGGTTATAAAAGGACTGGATTTTCCCCAGATGATGGATAGTGTGTGTGTGTGTGTATGTTGGGGGGAGGTATGTGAGGGATGGTGTGGGGAGATGGACTCTATTCAATGTCTGAGCAGAGCTTCAGATTGTACCAGTTTCTCAGTATTTGGGCACCTGTGGTTGAATAGCTAATGAAACAGCTCTGGGTATTGAGAAATAGTCACATTCCTCTATCTCATTCTCACTTGTAGAAAAAACAACTTTTAAGGAGGCTGGAGAAGGATGAGGGAAGGTATCAGGCATGGGCGACTTCAGCTGTTTGAGTTTTAAAGGTGATGCTTTATTTCTTCACCTTGAGGCGGGGTAGTCACCCCTGCTCCTCCCACAGCCTGCACGGAGCTTGGGCTTGGCATTAATTCCTTCCCTGCTCCTAGGACCACAGCAGCTCTCTGGCCCTCCAGGAGGACCACTTAGGATGGGCAACAGACTCTTTCCTCATTTTCCTTTGGAATGCCACCCAACTGCCTCTCTAATGGAACCACTCATTTCAAAACAGAAACAAAGAAAGTCAAACAAATGAGTTCCAAATGGCACATTCCTCAGTGGTGGCCACAGAGGATTCCCGGTGCGCACATGGGTTCACCTTACCAAGTCTTGGAGTCTGTCAGCTCCCCCAGTGGCCATTTACTTCCATTAGCAAATTGTTTATAGGTGGCTGATACCCTGAAAGGGAAAATCCCTGAGATAAACCCACCTCTGGGCAGCTGTTCAGAAGTCCCTGCAGCCCCTGCCTTGTAGTCAGCCTTCCACAAGCAGCTGAGACCAGACTGGTTCTCCCCAATAATGTGAGACCAAACCCAGGAACGTTCTGATTCAATAGAACGTGCTGGAAATGTCCTGTTGTTGTTGCAGGTGGAGGGAACAGCACCAGGTGTCTGACCAGAGGGGTCCAGCCAAATTTGGGTTCAGCAACCTCCATATTTGGTTGCTGAAATACTAGGAAAGAATTTAAAGTATAGACTCAATCTGTAAGAGAACATTTATTCGGTAAATCACAGAGGTGAAAGAAGTAATTCCTAGAATAAATGGACTTAGGAAACAAGTTATGGAGGGAAAGGAAGGGCCCTTGGATCTTGGGAGTGAGGAAGCTAATGGTAATGTGCCTGGGCGTGGGGGTTGGGGGTGGGAAAGGGAGAGGCATGAATGTGTTCCCTGGAGTTTGAGCCCCCTACGTCCTCAGTTCTAAGGGTGGAGATTTTAGGGGTGGCCCCATGGAATAATCTTAATGGAATATTCAGCAGTTTCTCTAGGTGTGTCCTTTTAAGGTTGTGTTCTCCACTGATTGATTGGCTGGTCCTGATGTCGGCTGTGGCTGGTTTTGTTGTTCATTTGGGCTTGGAGCTGAAATACAACTGAGGCCTAGATGATATCTTTAGGGAGGAAAGGTCAGGGGGTCCAAATAGCATGGCCAGTGATATGCTAGAGGAGGAAAAGTCAGTGAGAGCAAGGTCCCACACTACAATTGATTGTCCATTGGTAAACACTTGGGGCTTTCTCTCCTGATGATCTTCTGAACCTGGCCCATCGTCCTCCCTCTGCTCATGTCTGTGTAAATGCGTACAGCAACTTCATTATTTTGTTCTTGTGTTAAGGTCACATCTCATTTTGCCTCCTGTCCCCTCGGTATTGGCCCAGCTCAGAAGCAATGGGATAGGTCTTGGTGTCTGTCAATAGCTCTGCCTTCCCTTTGTTGTCTCTTCTCATGAGGACAGATCAGTGTCCTTCCCCCCTTCTGATCTGTGTGACCTGAATCTCCTCCATAAAGGCCCTATCTCTAACAGTCACATGGGGATGAGGGCTTCAACATTTGAATTTGGGGAGATGCAATTCAGTCCATAGCATGTGTATCACCAGAACCTGAATCAGGATTCAGAATCCTCCTAACATCCCAGAAGTTTCCCTAGTTCACCCTCCTAATCTCTCCAACAAGAAACCACTATTTTCACTTCTATCTCCTTCAATCAGTTTTTCCTGTTTTGAGCATCAGATAAATGGAGTCATGCCAAGTAGGAGCTTATGTGTATGGCTTTTTTTCCTCAACATGTCATCATGTGTACTCATAGTCAACTTATTTTTTTAATATTTTCTGGGTAATATTTCATTATATAAATGTACCCCAATGTATCCATTCTCCTATTGATAAACCTTCTATAAATACTCTTGTATATGACTTCTGTTGGACATAGATACACTTTCTCTTGGGAACATAGATTTAAGATTTCCATGCAGTTAACTTAAGCGTGTATGCATTGGCAAAACAAGTACATTTTAGCTATCAATAAAATGTGAATATCCCAGGTTTCAATCAATTGAAAGTACTAAGGGAACTTCATTAACATTAAGGAGAGGTGATCACTACAGACTCATGACCTTGAACCTTTGCTCTGCCACTTAAGCAAGGTTACTTAAGGCCTCTTTGCCTCAGTTTTCTGATCCGTAAAATGTTGACAATGATAATAGTACCTACTTCCCAGCAGTGGGTTGTCTATTTAACACCCAGAGAGGGTTGTTTTTAATACCACCTCTTCTGCTAGTATGTGACAAAATAATTTTCAGTCTTAACCATGTAGTAATCAATGAAAATCATTCATTCCTAATTTGGTTTTTAGTTTTTAAAAACAATTATGAACTTAAAAAGAGGAATTGAAATTAAATTTTAAAGATAGTATTCAAGTTTGGTGAACATTTCATGTAAGAACTACAGTTTTCACTCACCAAACAAAACTATTGTTCTGAAGCTCACACTCAGTGGCACTGTTTTAAATTTTAGTCACAAATGAAAACTCCAAGTTGTCACACAGACACAAAGTGACTAAAATTCTGTCTTGGTCTTCAGACTCACTGTGATGCCTCACCTCTTTCAGATCATTGCTGCAGCAGGCACATGTGGACGCACAGGGGCTGGAGACAGTAACTTTTGAACTAATTCTGGAAGTGAACGTACATTCAGTGTGCATGAGTTGGAGGCTGGCTCTGAAAATGTGAATTTTCCAAATGATGTTCCATGTGGAGTACAATGTCAATTAAAGGGGAGGTCATGAAAATGTAGTAATTTGAAGCTTATGTGTATATTACTGAAACTCGACAGTAACTACAGTAATTATTTCAAACATAGACCAATGCTGGGGAGGAGTATTTTAATCACTGAAGCTGTTCAGAATAGCTGGCTCATAGTAATAATAATAGAAAAAGGAGTTGAACTTCTGATTGAGGCTATTTATGCTCTAAATTTCTCTCCTGGCATTGCATCTGCTTAACTCTCTGTGCTAGGGTGGAGAACTCCCACTACCATGCTCCTGGGACTCCACTTTCTCCTGTCATTGACAAATACTTATGGAACACAACCATGTATAAGGCAGCACTTTCTACAGTGAGGCCAGAGAGGGAAACAAATGAGGTCCTTGACCTTCGAAACCTGTATTCTGAGAAGGAAAGAGGGGAAAGGTCATAAAAAATAAACAAGTAAATATACCAGATGTCAGGAGTGAGAGATGCTGTGAGCAATAAAAGAAAAGATTAAAGAAAACAGAGAGGATAAGTGGAGGGTCGTTTTCGAGAGATGATCAAGGAAGGTCTCTCTGAAGTGACATGGACTTCTAGGTAAGCAGAGTCCCAGCTGAGGGCAGAAGAAGTGCCCAATCCCAGAGAGAACATCCTGGGAACAGGAAAGGGGCCATGGTGCTAGACCAGGGTCAGAGTGGAGAGACGTAGGAGATGTGGTCATGACATTATGTAGCCAATGGTGAGGTCTTACTGGCACAGTGGGAATATTGAGTGCTACTCTGAGGGCGATGGGAACTTCATGGGAGGTCAGGTTCAAGCAGAGGATGGACTTGTTTTGGAATATTTTAGCAGAATCACTTTGGCTGCTGTGTTGAAGACAGGTATATGGCAGAGTGAGAAGGGCAAGGGCAGACATAGGAGATCAATCACGAATAGCCCAAGTATGACCAAGTATCTAGGATGGAGGTGTCTTAGACCAGGTTCTAACAACAGAGGTGGAAGAAGTAATAAAAGTAAGGCAGAGCTAGCTAGCTAGTATGTGTGTGTGTGTGTGTGTGTGTGTGTGTGTGTGTGTGTGTGTGTGTGAGAGAGAGAGAGAGAGAGAGAGAGAGAGAGAGAGAGAGAGAATGGTGGAGAGAGACAGAGGTGGAAGAAGTAATAAAAGTAAGGCAGAGCTAGCTAGCTAGTGTGTGTGTGTGTGTGTGTGTGTGTGTGTGTGTGTGTGTGTGTGAGAGAGAGAGAGAGAGAGAGAGAGAGAGAGAGAGAGAGAGAGAGAATGATAATGATGACCACCTATCTGGAAGGATGGGAGTGCTCCTGATTGAGCTGGAGCATGACAGAATACTGGGGAGGAGCAGTTTTATAAATGGTGTTAAAGGTGTTGGTTATTTTTATACTTATTAATTTGTATTATCTACCTCTACTCATTAGACTATAAAATACCATGAGGGCAGGGGATTTTTGTCTATATTGTTCACAGATGCATCTTAGTGCCTAAAATAATGCCTGGAACATAGCAAGTGCCCAGTTAATATGAGTGGAATAAATGAAGGAAGAATAAAACATATATAGAGGGCAGCTCATTGTCTGTTATTTTGCAAATTAAAGTCTATTTTTATTATATGTTTTTCATATTTTAAACAGCTAAGTAATAAAGTAGGTCATTCTAATTGAAATTAAAAAAAATTCAGAAGAATGCACAACAAACACAATGAAAATTCTTTACATGCTCTCCTCCTTCTCCTTTCTCCAGAGGTACATGCAGTTAAGTTGGCTTTGTGTCATTTTAAAGACAACTTAGTTATATATATATTTCAAAAATATATTTGTTTTTATTTCATTTCAGATTTAAATAGAAAGCAAAATGCAGGAATTTGTAGTCTTCATGTGGCCAAATATATCAATCATTCCTTCATGATACTGGAAATTTGTGTCTTACGTAAGATTTTCATAGCCCTTATATTCTGATCTTTTTATACATATTTTTTTTTACCTTGGGAGCTTTTAAATTTTTCCTATTTTTCTCTAGAGCTTAGACATTTACCAATATAGATCTAGGTGTGATTTTAAAGTTATTATGCTTAGTAGTTTTCATGCTCAAAATGCATGTTTTTCTGTAATGCAGATAAATATATATTAATTTTATTTGATTATATCTTTCTTTGCATTGTCTCTGATCCTTCCCTCTGGAATTCCTATCAGACCAATATTATACCTCCTGCATTTTTTTCCTACAGTCTCTCAGAACAAGACTCTTGTCTGGTTGTCTTTCATTCTTTGTTTTGACTACAAAGAATCTGCTATAAAAGAAAGACAGTAAATAAAAACATTTACTGGTCTGCTGCATGGCTTATCTGCTCATATACAATGTCTTTTGTGGGGTGAGTGTTAATTAAGAAATCAGCCATCTATTGATTGTGGGAAGACTTGATGTCAGCAGCTGGAGTCCATAGCAGTGGTCCAGGTGTTGAGAAATCAGTGTGGCAGTCGACTCACTGTCAGAGCATGGGAGGATTTTCACAGACTAAAGGCCAATAGACCTGGCCATACAAACACAATTGCTGGTGAAAGGAGGCAGGAAAACCCCTCATCCCAAGCCTACCATAGACCCTCTGGTTCAGAAATGTGGGGAAGCACGGGACTTGGTTGGAAAGTCTATAAGAAGAATTCTCCAAAAGGTTGGAGCCTCTTGCCAAAGGTGACAGCCCCTGCCTTGACTTTTCCAAATAAGTCTGAGCCCCTGGGTGTTTTACTAAAATCTTTATATTTAGACTTCAAAATGTCCTTGTTTATAAAGACACTACAAATACATACATTTTCTCAAGAATACTTGCCCTGTTGGTAGTATCTAAAGGTTAGTTTTAATTCAAACTATCTTATCTAATAAAGAGGGAATATGCTAATTGACCACCACACCTTCACAAAGATGGCAGCACCAACACCCAATTAAGAGGGAATATGCTAATTGACTGCTATGCCCTCAAAGATGGTGGTGCCCAAAGCCACAAGATGGCAGCACCCAGTCCCCTCAGCCCTGCTGAGGCAGCAGGCATGTGGCATGGCCAGGCTCACCCCCAGGTGGGTCCAGCTGCTCTGCATGCCTGCCTCTGGAGTCCCCCAGTCCCTTCAGACCCCCAGCTGCCCAAGGCCTGCCTTAAGCACAGGCAAGCCTTAGGTGGCAGCTTCCCAGCCACCCAGGGCCACCTGAGGATCAAGTAACCAGAGCTGGGCCGAGGCTTGCACTGCCAGCAATGGCAGCAGCAGAGGTGTGATGGGGCATTGCCTTTCCCTGATTGCCAGGTCACCTCCAGCCCCTGAGTGATCTCATACTATGACAGGGGCAGGCCGGGCTGAGGAATGCCCTCCTCTGGTGCATGAATTTTCATGCACCAGGCCTCTAGTTACTACAATAAAAGTCTAAAAAGACAGAAAAATGGGGCTGTCTGGTTCCTTTAGCTAGACAGTCCTTAAAGCCCTTTATTTCTCACAAAAAAGTATGCAAAAATAATCATTCATCCATTGCTCAGGTTCTGTTGGTCACTCCTGACACAGAAACTCATACTTGGGCTCACAGAAAGCCAGATCCTCACTTCTTTGTTGTGTGGGCAGAGCTTGTTTGTGACTAATATCGTTGGTAGAATCCATCCATTTCTGAGTTGATAGTATACACGTATTTTTTGTTACTGTTTTTCTTGCTAGTTTTAGTTTTGTATTTGTTTTGGTAAAGAGCCAGTTCAAGGGAAATAAAATGTTCACTTGATGTAAAAAGTATAAAAGACTTCATGTCAATTAGGGCCTCTTTGCCCTTGAAACTTACTTAAAATTTGCTTTGAATTTCAAATTCATGGCTTGTTAAAGTGCCAAGACCATCCCAAGATGTCCATGAGTTTCAGTGTGTTCAAATTCGGATGTCCCTCTTGGACTAGAGTCATTTACTGTGTTGCATAGGATATTTTTTCCTCCATGTGCTTGTCCAGGTGATAAACTCAATTCCTGCTTAAGTTTAAGAGTTATCTTTTCACAAAATACTGTATGATATTTCTTTAAGAGCTGGGGAAGATTGCCTAATGGGTGATACAGCAAATACTTTAGTCCTTCCAAACTTTCAGCCCCTAAATCTCCTCTGTGGCCCCTTTTCTCACAGCTTCACTGACTCCTCTCTCCTCACCCTCCCTTCTCCCAAATTCTTCCCCTCTGTTAGGCAGGGCCTTCAACTTCTGCTCCTAAATGAACTCAACACAAAACATTTCTGCCTCCAGGGCAAAGCACTGCTCCTCACATGATCCTTATCTTATGAGGCAGTTTGGGGTGTCAGTAACAATATTTTGTTCAGTTTCACATGGCTAGAAACTATACCTGGTGATTCTCTTTGAATTATTTTAGCATTCCAAAGATGGAAGGGACCTTAACATTTTCTGGCAACCTTAATGCAACTATCTAGATGTTTCTTTATAACCTCCCTCAAATACATTTTTGACCTATCATAGAGCACCCCATGCATAGCTGACACACCTAGGCAGTTATATTTCACATAACATTTGGCTTTCTGTTGTTTCTAGGTGTTTTTTTTTTCTCCAGAGAAGTAAACATTAATAGTATTTGAGGTGCAACCAGTAATGAGGAGCATCACTGTGGGGAGTGATGAAGAAAGTCAGAGGTTATCTAGTTGACTGGGAAGATGGTATATTCATTAGGAATTACATTTGGCTTTAAAAAAATAGGCGTCTTTTTGTCTCGTGTAACAGGACGTGTAGAGGTGGGCTTCCCAAGCTAGTGCAGCATATGTAGACACCACCCTTGACTCAGTGTCCTTCCCTCTTTATGCTCTTCCCTCCTTAGTGTGTGTCTCTGATCCTTACAATTGCAACATGGCTACAACAGCTCCAGCCATCACCTGCTTATATCTCCTTGGCCAGAGGCATTTGCATGACAACTCCCAGCAGTGAGAGGAGCGAGGAGATTGAGGTTTTAGCTCTCATAGATTCCACTGTAGAGGCAAGCAAATGAGAGGGGGCTGTAAGTGAAATCTGGGTGAGCTAAACCATAGGGTCTGCCATCCATCGAAATAGCTTTTTGAGATGCAGGAGGAAGCACGTGCTTTGGTGGGGAGGGTAGATTTGGTTTGGACCATATTGAATTCAAGTTGCTAGATTATACCAAAAGACTGGTGGTTGAGTCTTCTCCAGCCTAACACGTTTTACTGCTCCTTAATACAGAAGTTGCATAGCTAGCAGCCCTTGATTTGGGCTTGTCTGTTTGTAAACACTGCACAGGATACAACCAGGAAGTGAAAAAAAGAAGTCGAGACACAGGCCAGGCGGATCAGCCGGTTGCTTCTCTTTGATCCTCATAATTGGTCAGACAATACACACATGACCCACACAGAACACTGATAAAACTTAGTTCTGGGGCTTTTGTGGACTAGTGGCAAAGGGAAACCTGTTTCCCCCTGGATTATTGGTAGCTGAGGTATGAGTAGAGCGACTGGTGGCCACTTGACTGTTATATGGCAAGAGGTGCTGACACGATGATGCTACTCAGACGGCCCTGCATCTGCCACATGGTCATGGAGCTGGCATGATGGCATGAGCGATGAGAAGGCAGTGTCTCCAGGCACAGCTGGTGGCTTGACGCTTGGCTTTCCTAAAGCAGCAATGTCAAAATAACAAGAATGAAGACTGTTTAATTAGAAACTCTATATGCCTTACAAATATTTAACTATTTTTACAGAAGCCAGATGCAAAGATTTGAGAAAAATAATAGGCAACAATAGATAGCGCAACGTAGTTTTTAATAGCAAAACCTGGCACAAGTTAATACCTAACAACAGTAAAATGGGTAGATGAGTTATGGCATGCCCATGCATGAACATACCATGTAGCCTTTAAAAACTATGTGACAAACAATTTTATTGATAATAGAAAGTATTCATAATGTAATGTTAATACAAAATTATCTAAACAGTACGATTATGTTATTTTTTCTAAAACATCTTAATTTGCAGATAGAACAGATTGGAATGAAATATAGCAACATAAAATGTTTTCCTCTTGATGGGGAGATTATGAATGATTTTGACTTTCTTCTTTATTCTCCCTGTGAGTTTTTACTTTCCAGTGAGTTTTTACTTTCGTTACCAGAACAAAATATTTGGTGAAAAAGAAAAAGAAAAAGAAGCAACCTCTTTGGTCATCATTACAAATCTATCCTCAACAGTCACCCGTCCTTCCCTCCTCAGGACACACGGGGCATTCGACTATGAACTAGGGGTAGCCTACATCCAAATGCGTTGTCATTGCTGGATTATGGGCTTCTTGCTGGTGGGCACTACTCCTGTCCTTTCTGACCCCATGCTGTCCTGTACACACTTGGAATCTGGGACAGGCTTGCTGAGTTGAATTGCAGAGGGGCCTGATGTTAGTGCCTTAGCAGAAAGATCAGTGAAGAGCCTGCTGCGCGGAGGGCAGCTCCGGGATCTCTGGGAGCTGACATTGCCTCGAGGAGTACTTACTGGCTACCACGGTCCAGCATTGTGAAGCCCTCCGTCGGTCTGTCCAAGTCGTGAACCTTGATCCTGCAGCAGGACACGTCAACTGCTCCATAATGGCTGACATTGGGAACTGATGGAGGTAGGTGAGGGGATGGAGGATGATGCTCTGCGGTTCGGTCCCAGCGGAGGACTGGTGTTTTGCATGGAGCACTCTGCCAATGATTTTGGCTAGCAAGCTGTCTTGGCCACACAGAGGAGGACTGCATCCTTTTTGACTGTCCAGGTCAGATCGAGTTGTATACGCATCTGCCTGTGATGGAGCAACTGGTCCAGCAGCTAGAACAGCGGAAGTTTCGAGGCTGTGGAGCTTTTCTGGTCGATTCACAGTTTATGGTGGAGTGTTTTAAGTTTCTTTCTGGCATTTTGGTGGCCTTGAGCGATATGATCTCTCTAGAAATCCCACAAGTTAACATCACGACGAAAGTGGACCTGTTGAGTAAGAAAGCTAAGAAGGAAATTGAGAAGTTTCTAGGTCCAGACATGTATTCTTTATTAGATGATTCCACAAGTGACTTAAGAAGCAAAACATTCAAAAAAAATTGACTAAAGCTATATGTGGACTGATTGGCGACTGCAGCATGGTTCGATTTTTGCCTTATGATCAATCAGATGAAGAAAGCATGAACATTGTATTACAACATATTGATTTTGCCATTCAGTATGGAGAAGATTTGGAATTTAAAGAACCCAAGGAACATGAAGATGAGTCTTCTTCTATGTTTGATGAATATTTCCAATAACATCCGAATGAATAAAGTGTTTGTTAACATGTAAATGTGTATATGTGAAGAGCTTGTGGCTGAATCGGCAAAACATTTTTCCCAAAGGATGCAATACTAAAATGCTTATTTTAATAAGAAAAATAATATTTGGCTCTTTTATCAACAGCACACCTGAATCAAGTTCTTGATTATTTTGAAACTGCTGCTGTTTAAAGTGGAATCTTTCAGTGTTATATTTTTATTAAGCATCAATTTAGATTTTAAAAGTTGAAATTGAAATTAATTCACATAGATTTGTGTATAATGTAAATTAGCACCTGTGGTACAGTTAGAAACAGTCTATCTTTATTTTTTCTGTCTAGTTTTGTTATTTTTGAAGGTTTATTTTTCAAGGAGCGGGAATTATGGTAACAAAATATGTATATCTAAAGGTGAAAATATGTAAGGCTATAGATAAAACCATTGTTTATATGTAGCCCAAATTTTTACATGGAAAATGTATTATTTGTATAATTAAAAAATGAAAAGTGACTAATTTTAAAGATATGTATCCTATTTAATAATGATGGAATATGTTAATTGACCAAAAAAAAAGATAAATGAAGAGACAAAAAAGTTGAGAAGTCATCCTGAAGATGGTGATCTCTGGGAAGGGTGTGAGGGCATTTTGTTTTACCTCTCTGTGCCTCACTTTACTACTCATCTGTGATGTGGGAATAATAGTACCACTTTGGGCACACAGGAAGTGCTGCCGGAGCCTTGTTCCTACTATTAGATACTCTCGCTCAAATGCTGTCTTCTCCCAAGTGGCTGTCAACCCCATGGGGGAGACTGTGTTCCGTGTGCTCTGAAACTGTACTTGAGCTTGTGTTTGGGCGCCTCAGCCCCCTCCCCACATTCTGCCTCTTTTCAGCTCACCCACAAACTTCGTTACTCTCCAGGATCACAAAACCCTGCAATCAGGGATTTATTAAACGTTATATTCCCTTTGCTACATTGCACCTGGCAGGTACCTAATAAAATATATTTAATTAACTTTAAAATAATGTGGTTACTTTTCCTCCCAGATGCCCTATTTTTTTCTTTTTAAATCATAGCATCCTTTAAACTTCAGTGTAAAAACATTCTCTGCTCTTTATGGAGCAGTTCCCAGAGAAAGGCTCCCTCAGCTCTATGACAAAGGCCCAACTTTGGCCATTGAGCAAGAGGTCATTTGTCCAAGGCACACAACCATCAGGGGCCCCCTCACTGTTGGCCCCCCAGAAGCTAATCTTTAATATAGAGAGGAAGGAACACACTTTTTGTTTCTCATTCTCTGCTGCCCGAGTGTGGGTTAGCCATGTGTGTGCTTAGCTCCTGGGCTCTTAGTATACATTCTCCTGAATGAATATTTACTTATCATAAAATCATTCATGGCTCTAGGCAAGTTACCCTTGCTCCAGTTCCCTGGAGGTTCCATTTGAGATTACTTTCAGAGAATTAGTAGGGAGAAGCCCTTGCGGCATTCCAGAGCTAGAATCAGGAGCTGAGCCCAGCTAAATACAGATAACCACTAGGGATGTTCATGGAGCACAAGCTAGCCCCACATTTGAATTCTAAGTTAGTGATGTGTTCTATCAGGCAGCCCCATTCATTTGCTAGGCCTGATTGGTATCCTCCAGCCCAGAGAGAACTCAAGCAAGGTGAGAATTTACATGTAAATGATCCCCAGCATTTTTGGAACAGAAATGCAAATTGGCAATAACCATTTGCTCTGTTGATGGAGGAGCCTCTGTAGAAGGCTTTCTGTTTAATCTACAAACAATGTTTCCACGTTTGATCATGGGGTTCTTGCCATTTTTCATAATGGCATTAGAGCGAATGTCTTGCTGTGCATGACTCACAGGCTGAGTTGCCTGCCACCGGATGTCACAAATAATGCTGTTATTCAGAAGAGGAAAGATGCTACCAGTGGGATTGAGAAGCAATTTTTTAAATTAAAAGCCTTATTTATGTGTCCTCCAGAATATTCCAAGCCCCTCCAGGAGGAGATACAGTGCTCACTGTTTAGCTGGCTAAGTGGAGGGGGAAAAAAAGCCACATTATGTGTAATATCCCTGAAGACAAATTGCAATATTTATCTCCTTGCTTGATGTGCATAATTATCTGTGCTTAGAACAGAAAATGGAAGAAAAGGTTCAGTGAACACTCACCTGCGTGTTATGAATGATGTTGTTCCAAAATATATAAAGTAAAGGAGGAGGACTTGGGGGAGGGAAGGAAGTATGGTAATTAAACATCCTTAGGCAAGGAATGAGCCAGACTGCAGGAAAATCACCTGGACAGTAAGATCTCTCTTGTTCATCCTCTGAGTGATGGGTCATCCTTAAGCAGTCATGCTATTTCACCCCTGAACCACCATTGTATCCCAAGCGTTCAGGATACTGCAGCTCTGCCACGGAGAGGTAAACTCAGAGAGCACCCAGAGTCCTAGGGCCTACGGATTAAGGCTAATTCTCTGGGAGGTGTTTCATTGTTGACCTTGAGTGGGGAGCTGGGCAGGCCCACTCCACACTGCAATATGGTAACACAGGAACCCTGGGGCTATCACCCTAGTTTTAAAGAACTCAAACCTCAGGTCTCCATATGTAAACCTGGCCCCTAAACCTGAGCCTGGAAGAATTTGCTATGCAAGCGTAAATTCAAATTTGAATAACAAATTTAGATATTTTTAAGCCCCAAATTAGAAAGCGCAAATTAGGAATTATAAGAGCAAAAGAGTGAAAAAACAATTTGAAGTTGATGTTATTCTCATGGAACTGACCTCTCTCTTCCCAACACTGTATCTGTGCAGGTGCCTTATCTTTCCTGTCATACTATCTGCTCCTCAAAGACAGGTCTTTGCTGTATCCCCTTCTGCACCCTAGGGAGCCTAGCTGAGGGCCTTGCACAGCAAGAGAGCAGCCATGTGTGCTCCTTCTAAGGCTGTATGATCTGGGTCTTTGTGCTCATGTACATGGCTTTTTGCATCGTCCCTCACTGCATTTCTAATTTATGCCTTCTAATTTGTGGCTTCAAAATTGCCATAGGCAATAAATCAAAATTTAAAATTGAGTGTGTTCACATATATACACATATATAGTCAATTCTCATTATTTGTGGTAGTTATGTGATGTAGAGTCACTGTGAACGTTGCATTTACTAATATCAAACCATTATCCCTTGTGGAAATATGGGGTTAGGCTCCCAGAAGCCCCTAGTCACAACACAGAACAATCCAGAGCCAGGCAGATGGTCTGACAACATAGTCCAAATATGATCTACCCCTGACATTTTAAATTTGTGAGTCAGCAAGAAGAGACACCTTTTTTGTCACTTCATGTGAACAAGTCCTGATTAATTTATCCACTAAATAAAAAAAATGCCTTCTATTGTATTCTAGAAATGAAATACAATCAATGCTGTTTTATCTCCAATGACAGGAAGCTCTCTACATTTTTCCTAAGACAGCTTTTACGCAAGCAACCCCTGACACACAGGCACACAGAAACATTTATCGAGTACCAACTGTACACCAGGCACTGGAGTAGGCTTTGGAGATTATGCAATGAATACGACAGCCTAAACCTTCAAAAGCTTCATGGTTTTAACTCTCCAACTTTTAAGGAATTGCTTCTCTTAATGAGGGAAAAATAATTTTCTTCATGCTTCCTATTTTCACTTAGCTATTATAATAGTGCTGCATAAAAAACAACCATCAAGTCTTGATGACACACAGTAGCAATCTGCACATGGGCCTGGGGGCTCTGAGGATCCCAGCAGGTTCATTTTCATGTCTGGTTGGTCGGTCTAGATTGGCTTTCTGGGCACCTCTGCTTCCCGCAGGTGGGCGGGGATGGCTCAGGCTCAGGCTGCAATATCTCCCATACTCCTTGACCAATGAGCTAGCTATCCATGTCCTTTTCATGGTGATAGCAGAGTTGCTGCAGCAAGTCAAGAGGAAGTAGGTGAGGCCTCTTAAGACATAAGATCTCTCCCACCTATTCTATTGGCTGAAGCAAGTCACACTGACAAGTCCAAAGTCAAAGGGACAGAGACATAATCTGCCCCTTCCATGGGAGATTGCCAAGGCACATAATAAAGGGCATGAATATGGAGTGGGTTGAAGAATTGGAGCCAATAATGTAGCCTACTACACTCATTTGTTGGTTTTAGGTCTGCTTTCTAGTAATCCATTCCAGCTTAATTTGAGAATTAAAAATGGCTCCAAGATGAACCTGGTGATCTGGCTTGTTTTCTCCTCTAGACCTCACTTTCATCAAATGGGGAGGATAACAGGAGTCAGCTGTCTGTGAAAGGGCCCAGAAAGCTGTCATTGGTATCTCCATGATGTGTTGTTATCATGAGCTCTTTGGAGGCATGGCTTTGCATCATTCTAAGTGGCACTCTGCAACTTGGTAAGTTCCAGAGAAGCCAGTATTAATGGAAAGCATTAGGTGTGAGGTTATCTTGAACTTGTGTACTTGTTTCCACCTGGAGAAACTGTTTGCACCAGGCTAATTTTGATCATTCCTTTGGTAGGACTATGTTCTGGTAATAGGATTACACAGGCTTATTTATTTCCTTAAATGCCTTGCTAGGGAGAGATTGATTTCCTGAAAGTGAAGGCTGATGCATCTTTTATATTAAACAAATTTAACTGCATAAACTGGGAAGGCTATCAGAGTGGTGTGTTGATATGTGCTCTGGAAGAAAAGCCCTGGGTTTTGGTATTTGCCAATTTCTGTGGCATAAATATCCCCACCATAGCTGCTTTCAAGCTGCCAACGTGCTGATGTCTCTGAACACCGACTTGGGAGGAGATGCACTTCATGAGCCTGTTCCACCCCCACACGCCTGCACTGCTGTGCTATTGAGATGGAAAAAGAAGACTCATTTCCTGGGTGTGCCTAAGGGGAGAGGAGATAACATTTGCTTCCAATGTAGACTTTCTCAGACATTCAGGTCAGCACTGGGTCATTCTGGATAAAATAGAGTGCTGACAGAAGAGGCTTTCTCTGGGACAGGGCTATTTAAAAGTAATAGGAATACTGGTTTCCTTTCTACCCTGGTGCCTATACACCAGGCACTTTTCTCAGTATTTAATGTGCATTAACACAATCACTCCATAACATAATTTTGGGAAGGTAGGTGCTGTTGGAGAAGCTGAGCATGAACAGTTAAATTGTGTGCCTCAGGCCATACTAATTAAGTAGAGACTGAGATTTAAACTGGAGTCCTTGTTTGAAGTCATGAAATTCTCATCTTGGAACCTGGGAAGTTTAAAGTTGGGACTGATGATTCCTACTTGACCTCACATGCATGATTCTTGCTACCTGGCTGCCCTTGTTCACCTCCCCATTTGGCAAATGAACACTTCCCTTGCAAGACACAGGAACAAGCATCACCATATCCAAGGATGGTGTGCATGTCCCTGCCTGTTCTATGACTGCCATTTGTGGCCCAATCACAGGCTACATCAAGTGATAAGCAAATAGCTCACACAGCTGTTTTGTAAGTCTTCAAGAATTTGGGGGAGAAACCAAGATGGCGGCATAGGTAAACACCTAAACTGCTGCCTCGCACAACAATTTCAAAAATACAACTGAAAGACAAAACGGACATCATCCAGAACCACAGTAAAACTGGCTGACTGAAAATTGTACAACTAGAAGGAAAAAGAAACACATACTGAGAATCAGAGGAACTGCAAAGCCTAAGGTACGGAAACACGCACACATAGAAAGTACAGGGTGTCTGAGTGCCTGCTGGCGTGCTCTAGCAGGAAGGAGACAAAAGTGCCGGACTTTGCTGAACCCCAGTTCTGACTGCACTGAACCCCAGTTCTGGGCAAGACCCAGGGGACCCAGGCTCATACGGTGGTAATCTGGACTATAAGGCGGAATCTCGGGGGAACAGTGAAAGGCAGAGGTCTAGCGGTGCATGTGAGTTTGTGCAGAGAGGACAGACTGTTGACTGTGCCACTGGTTGTTCTGGTGGGAGGGAGACAAGAGCCCTAGACAGCGCTGAAACCCAGTTCTAACTGCACTGAACCCCAGTGCCAGGCTTAAATCTGGGAGTCCAGATTCATTGGGAGAGAGACTGGATGGTGTGGCAGCAGGAAAAACTCTAGGGCACTTTTCTCTCAGAGGTGCTTGCAGCAATTGCCTGTGGACACTGAGACCCAGGAAGCTCGTGGGGTGGGGATGACTGGAAGCCAAGGCTGTCAGCTCCACCCTGAAACTCCACTACATCCAATCTGAGTGCAGAGGCTTGTGCAATTCTGCAAGTCTTGTTGCATAAGGCTGTCTCCCAGTGTAGACACAACTGATCCTCACAGCCAATTGGCCTGGAGGTCAATTCCTCCCATTGATAACAATAACAATCAATACTTAACTGCAACAAGGCTGTACACACAGTCCACAAAGGAGTGCACCAAAAGTGTCCATGTTAGGTAACAAGCGAGGCTGAGACACCTAGCACACAAAGCTACCCTACCAACTCAGAGAAGCAGCAAAAATGTGGAGACAAAGAAATAGTTCACAAATGAAAGAAATGGAGGAAAACAAACAACTGGATATAGAGTTCAAAACCACAGTTATAAGGTTTTTCAAGAGGTTCCTAGAAAAGGCCGATAAATTCAGCGAGACCCTCGAGGATATGAAAAAGGATCAATTAGAAATTAAACATACACTAACTGAAATAAAATATTTTACAGAGACACAACAACAGACTAGAGGAACATAAGAATCAAGTCAAAGATTTGAAATACCAAGAGGCCAAAAACACTCAACCAGAAAAACAAAAAGAAAAAATAATCCAAAAATTTGAGGATAGTGTAAGAAGCCTCTGGGACAACTTCAAGTGTACCAACATCAGAATTATGGGGGTGCCAGAAGAAGAGAGAGAGCAAGATACTGAAAACATATCTGAAGAAATAATGACTGAAAACTTCCCCCACCTGGTGAAAGAATTAGACTTATAAGTCCAGGAAGCACACAGAACCCCAAACAAAAGGAATCCAAAGAAGACCACACCAAGACACATTATAATTAAAATGCCAAGAGCAAAAGACAAAGAGAGAATATTAAAAGCAGTAAGAGAAAAACAATTACCTACAAGGGAGCACCCACATGATTGTCAGCTGATTTCTCAACAGAAATTATGCAGGCCAGACGGAAGTGGCTCCTAGCTCAGCCCAGAGATTCTGCCCATCCAACCTGAGCATAGCTGATCCTCACAGCCAATTGGCCTGGAGGGCAAACCCTCCTAGTACTAACAACAATAATCTAGGCTTAACTTCAACAAGACTGTACAACCCATAAAGGGCTGCACCAAGAGTATTCACCTCAGGTAACTGGGGAGGCTGAGCCACTGTCCTCTAGAGGACATCTACCACACAAAGCTAATCGACCAACTCAGGGAAGCAGCCACAATGCAGAGACATGGAAAGAAATCAGATGTGAAAGAAATGGAGGGGAAAAGAACGACTGGACATAGAGTTCAAAACCACAGTTATAATGTTTTTCAAGAGGCTCCTAGAAAAGGCTGATAAATTTAACGAGAACTTCAAGGATATGAGAAAGACCCTTGAGAATATGAAATAGGACCAACTAGATATTAAGCATACACTGACTAAAATAAAAAATATTATACAAAGACCTAAAAGCAGTCTAGAGGACTGCAAGAACCAAGTCAAAGATTTGAAATATAAAGAAGCAAAATCCAGGGGAACTAAGATGGCGGCAAAGGTAGAACACCTATCTTGCTGTCATAATCAGCAATTTTAATACTACAACTTAACGAAAGAACAAACACCTTCCAGAATCACCAGAAAGCTCGCCGAGTGAAAATTCCACAAATAAAAGTGAAGATAAGACACTGTGACTCGGAGGACACACGGAGAGAGGTTTGGAGTGCGCACCGCGGAGAGGGCGGGCGGCTGAAAACCGGCCAGTTTTCTCGAACGGGGAGACAAAGGCGTCCCACTGACTGATTCTCCAGCTCTGGGCGAAGTCTAGAGAACCCACTATCACACGGGGTGAAAACTGGACAGTGGGAGGGCACGTCGAAGCTCGGGTGCTGCCGGGTCTCCAGGCTTGTGGAGAAGGCAGCTTTCACGCGAACAGCTTGGCTGCGAGAAGGCACAGAGAGCGCACCACGACTTTTCTCTCATTCAGAAAACTGTCAGACTGCGTTGTTTTACGACCCTGGGTGAGACATTGCGCATTCAGACTCATTTTGGGAAAGTCTGAATTCCCCGGCAGCCGGTGGAGCTCCGCAGCAGCTCTCTCTCAGAGGTGCTGGCAGCCATTGCCCCCGGCACAGAGTCCCCAGGGCCGCATAGGGCGGAGCTAACGCTGTCTGCTTGGCCCGGAGACTCCGCCCACCCAACCTGAGCACAGCTGAGCTTCACAGACAATTGGCCTGGAGGTCAACCCTCCAAGTGCTAACAATGATTAACTGAGCTTAACTTCAGCAAGACTATGCAGCCCATATCCACCTCAGGTAACCGGGGAGGCTGAGCCACTATCCCTAGTAGGAAGTCTACCACACAAAGCTAATTGACCAACTCAGGGAAGCAGCCACCATGCAGAGACATGGAAAGAAATCAGATGTGAAAGAAATGGAGGGAAAAAAACGACTGGACATGGAATTCAGAACCACAGTTATAGGGTTTTTTAAGAGGCTCCAACAAAAGATCGAGGCCTATAAGGAAATAAGCAAGACCACAAAGGAAATGAATGAGTCCTACAAGAAAATGAACAACACCCTCAAGGATATAAACGAGAGCTGCAAAGAAATGATCAAGACCAACGTGGAAATGAATGAGTCCTACAAGGAAATGAAAGAAACCCTCAAGGATATAAAGCAGACTCTCAAGGATATGAAAAAGGACCAACCAGAAATTAAGCATACACTGACTGAAACAAAAAATATTATACAAAGACTTGAAAGTGCCCTGGAGCACCCCAAGAACCAAGTTAAAGATTTGAAATACAAAGAGGCAAAATCCACTCAGCTGAAAAAGCAAGAAACCAAAAGAATCCAAAAAATTGAAGATAGTGTAAGGGGCCTCTGGGACAACCTCAAGCATACCAACATCCGAATTATAGGGGTGCCAGAAAAAGCGAGAGGCCAAGACAATGAAAACCTATTTGAAGAAATAGTGACTGAAAACTTCCCACACCTGGTGAAAGAAATTGACTTAGGAGTTCAAGAAGCGCACCGAACCACAATATATAGGAACCCTAAGAGGACCACACCGAGGCACATCATAATTAAAATGCCAAGAGCAAAAGACAAAGAGAGAATATTAAAAGCAGCAAGAGAGAAACAGTTGGTTACCTTTAAGGGAGCACCCATACGACTGTCAGCGGATTTCTCAACAGAAACGATGCAGGCCAGACGGGAGTGGCAAGAAATATTCAAAGTGATGAACAGCAAGAATCTACAACCAAGATTACTCTATCCAGCAAAGATATCATTCAGAATTGAAGGTCAGATGAAGTGCTTTGCAGATAAGAAAAAGCTAAAGGAGTTCATCACCACCAAACCAACATTATATGAAATGCTGAAAGATATTCTTTAAGAAGAAGAAGAAGAAAAAGGTAAAGATGAAAATTATGAGCAACAAATACACATCTATCAACAAATGAACATAAAAATCAAGTGAATTGATAGGCTGTTGAACAGGATAGACTGGTGAATATAACAGAGACATGGACATAGAGAGGGAATGGACTGACAATTCTTGGGGAGAAAAGGGTTGTGGGAAGTGCAGCAAGAGACTGGACAAAAATCTTGCAACAATGGGAGAGGACAGTGGGGAGGGGGAGGTGAAGGTGGAGGGTGGGATAGGTACAGGGTGGAGGGGAGCTATAGGGGGATAAAAAGGGGAAACAATGTAATTAATAAACTGAACAATAAAGATTTAAAAAAATAGTGTAAAAAAAAAAAAAGAAGAAGAAGCAAAATCCACTCTGCCAGAAAAGCAAGAAGCAAAAAGAATTTAAAAAATTGAGGATAGTGTAAAGGAGTCTCGGGGACAACTTCAGACATACCAACATCTGAATTAAGGGGTGCCAGAAAAAGAGAGAGAGCAAGATAATGAAAACCTATTTGAAGAAATAGTGACTGAAAACTTCCCCCACCTGGTGAAAGAAATTGACTTAAAAGTCCAACAAGCACACAGAACCCCAAACTATAGGAATCCAAAGAGGACCACACCAAGGCACATCATAATTAAAATGCTAAGAGCAAAAGACAGAGAATATTAAAAACAGCAAGAGAAAAACAGTTATCTATAAGGGAGCACCCATACAATTGTCAGTGGATTTCTCAACAGAAACAATGCAGGCCAGACGGGAGTGGCAAGAAATATTCAAAGTGATGAATAGCAAGAATCTACAGCCAAGATTACTCTACCCAGCAAAGCTATCATTCAGAATTGAAGGTCAGGTAAAGTTCTTCACAGATAAGAAAAAGCTAAAGTTGTTCATCACCGCCAAACCAATATTATATGAAATGCTGAAAGGTATTCTTTAAGAAGAGGAAGAAGAAAAGGTAAAAATAAAAATTATGAACAACAAATTTATCAACAAATGAATCTAAAAATCAAGTGAAATAAAAATCTGATGAACAGGATAAACTTGTGAATATAACAGAATCACGGGCATAGAGAGGGAATGGACTGACAATTCTTGGGGAGAAAATGGCTGTGGGAGGTGCAGCAAGAAACTGGGCAAAAATCATACACTTATGGAATAGGACAGTGCAGGGGGAGGTAAGGGTAGAGGGTGGGATGGGTACCGGGTTAGGGGAAGTATAGGGGGAAAAAGGGGAACAATGTAATTAATAAACTGATCAATAAAAATTAAAATATTAAAAAAAACAGATCCAGAGACAGAGAAGCATTGACTGTTAAACCTCAGAGGGAAGGCAGGGATGTGTGGGGCTAAGGATTTGTATGCATCCATATAAGCCTAATCAATAGACTCGGACACCAAGGCGTTGAGGGTATCAGTGGGGGGGGGATTGGAAGGGGTAATGGGGGATGAGGATACATATGTAATACCTGAATCAATAAAGAAATTAAAAAAAAGATTTTTGGAAGCCACTATTAAAAATCAAATTACAAAAACTTACAATTAAATATTCTTTTTTAAAAAATAAAGAGAGTAAATGCTCATCACTCATAACTTCCTAATTATTTTACTATGACAGATGCTTTTAGGGTTATTTTTTATGTTTTGCATCCACATAGT
The DNA here is from genome assembly GCA_027563665.1 of Antrozous pallidus. Taxonomy (NCBI): domain Eukaryota; kingdom Metazoa; phylum Chordata; class Mammalia; order Chiroptera; family Vespertilionidae; genus Antrozous; species Antrozous pallidus. The sequence goes on along the minus strand of CM050518.1, from coordinate 17,564,946 downwards.
GGGAATACCCATCTCATGGTGGCTCTTGGGCATCTTGTCCCAACTCTGTGTTCAATGACACAACATTGGCATCTCGAAATTATCCGTTGGGAATATTTACACCACAGAAATGGAAAAATATGCTACAAAACAGGGTTTGGTTTGCTGTTTTGTTGATTCAGTGGTCTTAAGAAAGTGATGGAGAAAATATTAATAATAGAGATTAAACTTAAATATATGCTATGCCTGTATTCGTTACATTTTGAGTAGCATAAAAAGACTCTTCTCAATATTTGTGAACTATGATTTATTTCAGCAAAGCAATTGTTCACATCATTGATGAACAAGTGACATTCCAACATACAACTTTGTATCATTTTTGTCTTACTTATTGATGTGAACACAAATGTCAACCAGCATTCATAATAGAACTACACTCATTTGTCAATGGCTACCACAGGTTGGCTACAATTTCAACAGTTAGACAAATATCAATGAAAGCATCTTTTATTTTCAGCCAAGATGGAGGAACAGGGACCAGATTTACTCTCCCACTTGAACCAACTTAAATATAAATAAAAAGGGTAGTATATATGGGAGATGGTTCTCAAGACACTGGACACCAGGCATTGAAGGATAGTGAGAGACAGGAAACAAGGTGAAATCCATGATTATTCAACACCCCCTCCTCCCACACACACACCCTCCAGTTTTCTTGTCTGGAGGGAGTTTCAAGGTGATGAAACAGGACATGGCTGGTTGGAGGAGTGGGGAACAGACAGAACCTGGGGGATTCCCTGAAGAGACAGAGCTGAAGTCTGTGGCCGAGGTGGTGTCACAGCAGAATCCCAGAGGTGGGAGACATGGTCAGTGGGAACCCTCCAGAGAGTTTCTCTCCAGTATTCAGCTGACTCCTGATCAGTGTGACTAGGTTAAATTTGCAGGATTATGCATAAGTAATTGTTAGAGCCTCTCTCTACATCAGTATAATGTACTAAAATAGAGACACGTATAGTTTAAGATTGAATGACACTTGCACATTTCAAAATATGGCAGATTAGATTTATATGTAAGTAGAAACCCTTTTAAGTAATTTACCTGGATAATGAAAGAACCAGACTTAATTTATTTATAGCACATCTAGGATGCAGCTAGACTTAAGGAGAGAGATAGATTGCATGAATTACTTTGTAATGTATCAACAGCTAATGAAAATCTTTCACACACACACATACACACACATGCGTACATGCATGGTATCAGCCTTGGTCAGGTAGCTGGAGCTGAGGTTGCTATACCTTTAGATTCAGACATGTGGACAAGCTGGACAGAATTATTATTTCTCATGGTATTTATTTAAAAGTGGTTTTTGAGACTTGCAATGATGAAGTTAGTGTGTTAATCACCAGGCCGGATGGGTGGTGAAATGGTCAGGGACAGACATGGCCACTAGGTTTGGGAGCACATTATCCCAGTGCTGTAGCCTCTGAGCTTGGGAGGGAGAAAGTTGGCCTTTGTCATTTCTGTGGAATGTTACTCTGAGTTTCTGCCTGCTAGAAATTATGCTTATACAACGCCTCTAAACTTTAGTAATCAAATTTGTGTGTAAAGGCAGAGAGAGACACAAAGACTATAAATCCTACTGTTACTAAAATTACCTTTTTCGGAGCTGTGTGCAAACTTGGCATATGTCTTTTCAAACATCCTCTCAGTTAATAGGGGCTATGTGGTCACTTCAAATGAAAATGCAGGCTCAGAAGTAAAGCCATTTCCCAAGATCTCCCCAACTCTCCTGCTGATGACTGTCTTATTCCAAAGCTTGCATTTTTAGTTTTCATGTTACATAATGTTTTCTAAGAAACAACACTGTAGGCCATTATTATATTACCAGAGGCCTGTTGCACAAAGATTTGTGCAATAGGCCTTTTTTCCCTTGGCTGTCGGCACCGGTTTTCCTCTGGCACCTTAGACCCAGGCCTTCACTCTGGCCACTGCCTTCAGTCTTCACTCCTGTAGCTCCCTCCGCCCCAGGCCCTTCCCATCATAGCAGGTGTCCCGCTCCACCCGACCGCTCCGTGCCTGCATGCATGCTGCCCAGAGGCCCAGAGTGGCTGTAGGTTGAGGCTGCCTCCATCTTTGTCAGGTTAATTTGCATATTCACTCCTGATTGGCTGATGGGTTTCATGAAGTGACAGATAATTTGCATATTTCTCTTTTGTTAGTGTAAATTCTTATGGTGCTTTACTGTTTAACATTTACACCATATGATTTAATTATTTGCACACTCAAAACCATTATGTGGCAAAAGTATCTTTGATTCCTTTGTGCAAGTGAGGAAACTGAGTTTTAGGCAGGTTGTATGTCTATCTGGGGGTGTGTGGTATGTGGCAGACCTGGAATAAATACTCTGGTATTTTTACCCCACATCCCAGTCTCTTCCCATTCTACCACAAGGAGAAGAATGTTCTTATATACAAGACCAGAGCAAGTTTGGTATGGTTTATTCAAAAGAATAATAATATACAGAGTTATTCTTGGCAGCAGTTGAAGGATGGGAAGAGGTTATTTCACACTCTTTGCAATATTCTCGGTACTGTTACCACTTCAGTGAGCCACTTGAAAGGAGCCTTATCTTACACTATACACAAAATCAACTCAAAATAGATTAAAGACTTAATTGTAAGACTGGAAACTTCAAAACCCTTAGGGAAAAAAAGATAAAAAACCTCATGACATTGGTCCTTGGCAGTGATTTTATGGATATGACACCAAAAGCACAGGCAACAAAGCTAAAAATAAACCAAACAAAAAAGCTTCTGCACAGCAAAGGTAATAACTAATGGTGCAAAGGCAACCTATGTGATGGGAAAATATATTTGCAAACCATATATATGGTAAGGGCTGATATCCAATATATAAGGAATTCATACAAACCAACAACAACAACAAAAAAGGTAACAATATGGGCTAGGGATGTGAATAGACATTTCTTCAAAGAAATGGCCAACAAATATATCAAAAGATGTTCAACATCACTAATCATCATGGAAATCAAAATCAAAATCACAGTGAGATATCATCTTACACTTGCCAGGATGGCAATTATATCCTATCTAATGAAAAAGTAATATGCGAACTGACTGTACCTCTGATCAAGCCATGCCCACAGCCACACCCACAAGCCAATCAGGAGCAAATTATGCAAATAAACCCCAACCAAGATGGCTGCTGCCATTGAGAGCAGGAAGGAGGCTTGGGTTTCCCTGGCAATGGAGGAAGCCAAGCTTTCCGCCTGCCATTGCTGGCCTAGGCCTCCACTCAATGTTATAAAGTTTCAATTATAGAAGATATGTAATCCCAACAGAAATGGCGGCAGCTGGAGAAAGAAGAGGCTAGGGTTGCCAGGGCAATGGAGGAAGCCAAACTTCTGTAGCCCTAGCCTAGGCCTCCACTCTAGACTGCAAAGTTTCAGACAGAAATGGCTATTGCCACGGAGTGAGCAGAAGGCTTGGCTCTGCTCCAGGCTACAAAGTTTCAATTGTAGAACAAAAATTAATTCCATATCCCAGGGCCTTAGCTTGGGTCACTGGGAAGCATGGCTGGCCTGAAAACCACCACAGGCCCCTCACCCAGGCTGCCCCACACCTCAAGAGAACCCCTACCCTGATCTAGGACACCCTTTAGGGCAAACCAGCTGGCCCCCACCCATGCACCAGGCCTCTATCCTATATAATAAAAGAATAATTTGCAGATTGACCATCACTCCAACACACAAGATCCTGCCCCCATGTGGACACAAGATGGACACCACAAGATGGCCAGCAGGGGAGGACAGTGGGAGGTTCCAGGCCTGCAAGGGAGGGCAGTTGTTGGCCATCAGGCCAGTAGGGGAGGCAGTTGGGAGGGACCAGGCCTGCAAGGGAAGGTAGTTGGGGGCAATCAAGCCTGCAGGGAGGCACTTAGGGGTGACCAGGCCAGCAAAGGAGGGAAGTTGGGGGCAAACAGGCTGGCAAGAGAGCAGTTAGACATCAATTAGACTAGCAGGATAGTGGTTAGGGGGTGATCAGGCTGACAGGCAGAAGCGGTTAGGGGCAATCAGGGAGACAGGCAGGCGAGCAGTTTGGAGCTAGCAGTCCTGGATTGTGAGAAGGATGTCCGACTGTCCATTTAGGCCCGATCCTACCAGGATCGAGGCGGGCCTAAACGGGCAGTCGGATATCTCTCGAGGGGTCCCAGATTGGAGAGGATGCAGGCTGGGCTGAGGGACAACCCCCTCTCCCCCGCCCTCTGTGCACAAATTTTGTGCACCAGGCCTGTAGTATATATATATGTAAAAGACAACCATTAGCAAAAATATATAGAAATTGGAACCCTTGTGCATCATTGGTGAGAATGCAAAATGGTGCTGCTGCCATGGAAAACAGTATGGAAGTTCTTTAAAAAAATTAAAAATACAACTACCATATGATTCAGCAATCTTGCTTCTGAGTACTTCTCCAAAAGAATTGAAATCAAGATCTCCAAGAGCTATTATTATCTTCATATTAATTGCAGCATTATTCGTAATAACCAAGATGTGGGATAACCTAAATGTCCATAGACATATAAACAGAAAAGAAAATGTGATAATAAATACAATGGGATACTATTCAGGCCATAAAAAGAAGGTGATTCATGCATGCAACAATATAGATGAAGCTTTAGGACATTATGTTAAGTGAAATAAGCCAGTCATAGAAAGACAAATATTGCATGATTTATTTATCTTAGGTATCTATCTAAAAGAGTCAAATTTGTAAAATCAAAGATTGGAACTTGGGGAGAGGAAAATAGGGAGTTATTTGTCAACAGGCATAAAGTTTCAATTAAGTTAAATAAGCTCTAGAGAGCTAGAGGACAACATTGTACCTATAGTCAATAGAATAGCTAGATCTCTGTTGTGTTCTTACCAAAATAAAAAAAAATTTAATGAAATAAAAAAACACCCTTGACCTCTCAGAACAAAGCCAGAATGAAAAACAAAAACAAAGAAAAAAGAATGGAGGAGAAAAGAATTTACATAAGTACTCAGATCTGGAAGGTTTTCTTTGGCCCCAAGCTTAAGAGCTGGGCCTTAGATTCAAATGATCTGGGTTACAGTTCTAGCAATACCTTTATGGCTGGGTGACTTGAGACAATTTACATAACTTCTCTGACCCTCAGTTTTTCTATCTGCCAATTGGTCATAACCATGCTTCACAGGGATATTGTGAGGTTTAAATAAGATGATCCATCACATAAAACACTGAACGTGGTCATTGTTCACAGAAGTGTTGTTTCTGCAACACATTAAGGCTGAGGCAGAGAGCGCTCTCAGGCAGGGTCACCTGCTGTCTCATGCGTGGTGTGTGCGGGAATGGTGAGCTCTGAGGGGATGTGGGGGAGGCGCCAGAAGCATGTTCTATAGCTGCGTAGCTGTACCCCATCAGGTGATGTGGATGATGGGGGCTGGTCTCAGAGTTGTATAATCCTGGGAGACTAGACTTCTGCAAAGCTGACAGGTGTGGGTGTGGAGGGGTTGTCAGGTGGGGTATTAGTGCCATGTGTCCTAATCTTCCCAGATGGCTGTCCCTGTAAGACCTGGACTACATCTCACTGGGGTTATGTGGTGCCTGGAGCTCTCTCCTTTCTCAGTCAATATAACACTGTGAACATTTCCTCATACCGTTAAACATCCTAGATTTCCCAGCCTCACACATGGTCCTCATTATTTTAAGGAGCGAAATTATTCAGTTAAAATTTATTTGGAGAATTTTGCAACTCTTAGGTGTTGAAAAATCTGAATAGGGAATCCCAACTATTTTAACTCGAAGGTAATAAAAGTTTAGGTTTAAAATATATTCTCCAATGTAAAAACTTCCCATCTTAATTGGCCTCAAGCCCCAGCACAAACATATCACAGACATTTAGAACCTGCCAAGCAGTACTGTGGTATCTTCACATCCTATTCTGGGAATCAGGACCCCTGAGTTCTAGTGATGATCCACTCCCTGTTATCTTTAGGAAAGATGCTGGACCTCTGAACTTAGTCAAAAGGAGGGGCTTGAGACCACATGCTTTTCAATCACCATTTCTTTCTTAACTTAAAAAAATTAAAAAATGCAAAATAATTTTTATTATGAGGAGTTAGAGATGCATGAGCTTTTAACTCACCATCCAGCTTAAGAATTAGAATTATAATAATTCCTTTGAAACCCCTATGGGCCCCTCTCATCCTAACCCCCTTTGAGGTAATCATTATCTTGATTTTATGTTTATCCTGACCTTGCTTTTATATACAGCTTTATTACACATATAATTATCCCCAACCAATATATCTAGTTTTGCATCCCCTTTAATTTTAAAATTTGATTCGTACTCTACATATCATGCTGAGTATTGCTTTTCTCTTCAACATTATATTTTTGAGGCTCTTGCATTTCGTTTTGAGTTGTGTGATTCACTCATTTGAATTGCTCTGTAATTGTCCATTGGATGGTTATGCCATGTATTTGTCTGGGTTTTCTTTTTTCTTCTATTTTTACTTTTTTTCTGGATTGTTTTTCTTTTCCTTTTATTTTTTTGAATAATTTTTTATTGTTGAAAATATTACATATGTCCCCCCCTCCCCACTGACCCCCTCCAGCCCACTCCTGTACTCTCCCCGCCTCCCCACCCCAATCCCAGGCCTTCAGCATCCTATAGTCTGTGTCCATGGGTTCTGCATATATGAATACAAAGTCTTTGGTAGATTACCCACCCACCCACCCTCCCCTGCCTTCCCTCTGAGCTTCCACGCTCTGTTTCATGCTTCCTTGTCTCTGGATTCACTTCGTTCACCAGTTTATTTTGATACTTATATTCCACATTTGAGTGCTATCATGTGATAACCTGTCTTTCTCTGGCTGACTGATTTCACTTAGCATGATTCTCTCTAGGTCCCTCCATGATTTTCCTTTTATTTCTTAAACTCTTTCAATTCATCTGGAAGTCGTGCACTCCATTGTTTATGTCTGTGACTTGCTGTTTTTCTGACTGCCACAGGAGTCTTTCTGCCTTTACTGGCTCATGGGATTAGATCAGGCCCACATGGATAATTCTCTATGTTGAAGTTAACTGTGCCATGTAACATAATATGATCAGGGAAGGATATCTGATCATGCTCACAGGCTCCATGGATTAGGGCAATACACCTTGGAAGCATCATATTAGAAATTGCACCACAGCTTGTGATGTTAGACTGACACAGTATTGCAGACATGCCTCTCTGTGACTGTTGAGGCTGGGTCACAAGAGCTACACTTGGACAATATTGCTTGGAGCCCTGGCGTGCCGAGTAAGAAATCAACTACCCTGAGGCCTCCATGCTGAGAGGAAGCCATGCCATCCATAGCAGTCACAGGTAGGCACTCGAGCTGGCAGTCCTGAATTCCAAGTCTCCCCAGCCAGGCCCCAGTGCTTCGAGGGAATTAGTCTTCGATGATCCAGTCCCTGCTGCTCAGACATTTCCAGTCTTCACATCTTCCCAGCTGAGGCCCCAGGCAGAGAAGAGTAGAAACAAGTCATCCCCTCTATACTCTATTCAGATTCCTGACCTGTGAATTGGGGAACATGATAAAATGATTGTCTTTGTGTCTACTTCGGCAGTAACCTGTTATGCAGCCATGGTAACTGAAACAAATCTAAAGATAGAAAAAACAATTACAATTTTCTCGCTGATGTTTATTGAAGAGCTGGGTGTGAAGGTGCCACTGGACTTCTAATATGTGATGAAAAACATAAGGGGCTAAATTCATTTTTAATGTATTTATTATTTACACTTAGCCTGTGCTGGACACTAAGCAGTGTGCCGGGGACACAGGTGCTAGACATGGGGGTGATGTCCCTTCCTTCCTGGAGCTTAGAGGCTAATGAGGGGTAACTGACAACGGAAATCCAAACCTGTAAACACAGGGTATCCCCCCAAATGTATACACACTTTAACAGCCGACAGCTCAGATTTGAAAAGAAAATGTATTTTAGTAAACACTGTCTTTATAATTATAATTAAAGTGTGTATACACATTTTTGGGGCACCCTATATTGAAGGTAATTTTAGATAATGATAATTCTTACAGGGCAAGTGAAACAGGGTGGGTGTTGAGTCCCTTGGTGACGGGGCAGAGGCCCTTCCTGTTGGGCAGCCAGTGAGAGGTAGCTCTGAACTCCACATGGCAGTTCTGTGTTCACACTTGAGGATTTGTTCCAATGTGATTTATATTAAGAAACAAGTTTTGAATTTTCTCATGCACAATTTCATCTTAAAACACTTTAGAGAAACACGGAACACTGCACCCAGCTCAGCTGAGCTGCGGGAATATACCAAAGGTATATGTATGAACCTCAAACATCTACCACCACCTCAGTTCAATATATGTGCTATCTGTCAGTCACACCCGTCCACGTCTAGTGATCCACCTCTGATTTCAGATGATGTCCTTCCATCCCATTCACAACCATTCACAAGGTGCAGCAGGCCCTTGGCATCCACTTCCACAAGCAAATTCTAGGCCTTTTTCAAGGTAAAGTGATACATTTATTGTCACATTGATGCATTTCTTAACCATGTACAGGTGTAAAACTATGCTACCATTTTTATTAGGTTACAATTGTTTAAACTTTTTATTGGGTTCTAACCTGTTTTAAAGTGTCACTGACATTTTTGGATGCTGTGCTCCTTTCCTCACATTTCCCCCACAAGTGGTTTGATTCGCATGATTTTGCACAACATGGTGATTTTTAGGGACACATAAGTTTTATTGTTGCAGAACTGACTGTCCAAGGGCTATAGGGATCCTGTGAAGATTTGGAGCAACAGGAACACCATCCAACAGGCAAAATCAAACTCGATGTGAATGAGGAACAGGGTGATCGAAGGGGCATGACCAAGGAATGAAAAGAGATTAAGGGAGACTGTCATGAGGACTTGGTGAGCAGTTTATATGGGATGGGACACAATGTAGGGGTTAAATACATATAGCATTAGTCTTGTTACAGGAGGAGCTGGATTGGAGAGGAGCAAGAGAGGGGAGATGGAGGTGGTCAGCTGTGTTTTCACCTTGCCTCCCCTTCTGGGTGGTGAGTGCCAGTCCTCTCTGGAAAATAGATTTCCTCAAGCAACTTAAATTCACTTTTTTCACATTGCACTAGGCCTAGGCCAGTGCTTAAGGGCTGACTAGGAGAAATGTGGCGGTAGGCCTGAATGACATCTTCACCATTATTGGTCCCACCTCCACCCTGAGAGGGGAGTGACTTACCTGTGTGCATTGACTGATTGATTGGTTGGTTGGCAGTGGATGAGGGCACACCATTTTTATTTCTTGGCGGAGCAATGTTTTACCTTCCTAAGTATTCCATGATACCTTCATTGAAGGGATTTGAAGAAATCTACCAGCATCTCTTCATAGCGTTAAGGATTTCTTTGGATGCATACTGGAAATTTTCAATTGTGACATTATTTTCAGTCATAAATTTTCTTCAATAAGCATTTTATCCCTTTGGAATAAGAAAAAGAAATAAAAGTTACTAAATAAAAGATAAAATGTAATGCAAGACTGTAATTTCCATAAGGAGAAACTGGGCATGTACAAATTGGATTACCAACCGAATTGTAGTAAATAGCTTTCTTAGGCTGAGCTGCTACTCCGGAGGCGGTGGCTTATTTGAGAGGTGATATCGGGAAGCACTAATATAGGAGTAGGGGAATAAAAGTGAGAGCAGAAGAAAGGCAAAAGCATTTAGCTTCCGGGGCACCTGGAGTTCCATCTCGCTGGGGACCTCTGAGGGAGAGAGAGGAACATGCCTAAGAGTTATCCTTCCTGAGGAGTGAAGGGGCTGGGGCACTTGTCCACAACTCCCATCTGCTAGTGGTTTTAGGCTGCTCCCAGAGAGTGTGAACTTCCTGGCACATCTATCTCCCATGTGCCCAGAAAAGGCTCTTAGCTAGGCAAAGATGCACAAGTGCTTGCAATTGGAAGGCATTGGATTGACACACACAAGAATGATAAGTGTTGAGAGGATGTGGGGTGAGTACCTGTAGCATCCACTGAAATCCTGCCGTTCTTAAGTACCACCCATCAGCTTTTACTTGCGTTTCTCTTCTGGTAAGCCTGGACTGTGGCAGGAAGGAAGCAGGAGTGGTCGAAATGTTGAAGGCCCATAGGGAAATTCTATGACTACGCTTATTGCTCCCCTTCACCTAACAGGTGCTTGAGTGTTCACTTAGAAAGCTGACCTTCCCTGGTGATGCTGGGAATATTCAAAACAAAAGTGAAATTCAAGTTTCAACATTAGCCCACTATGGTTGGTGAAACTGAAGAATGTAACATGAAAACATGATATCAAAACTCAGAGGCACTTACTTAAGAGTTCACAAGGCTTATTTATTTATTTTTTATGATGCATTTGAACTGTTCTGCATATGAGACTAGATTCCATCCACCCAAGTCTATAAAATCCCTCACAATTCATTTTATGATGTGCTTGTAATACTGCAAGCTAAATTATTTTCATGATTTGTTCTTTCATTTTGACCCCTCGGCTGAGGATTGTTTTCCCAAAATAGAGTTGCTAACTTCTTAGAGCCTATGACCACTATGTGTTAAATGTCAGTGAACCATGACAAATAAATACTATTTCCAGGGGCCAAGTAGATAGTTTCAGAGTTCTGGACCTCAGGAGCTCTAAGAGAAACATAGACTTTTAGAAGTAGTATCACAAACTTCCCATTTTATGGTTCAAGTTACTGACACCCAAGATCACCCAACTTGTGTGAAGTGGAAAGTAGAGTGAAGCTTCATCTCCTTCTGTGAAGATTGATAGGCATAAGTATTGATTGGCAGCCCATACTGATTGTCTGGGGAAAGATACTGATTCTATAATTCTGTGATTCATACGAATTGTCTCATCAGACCACAGGGTAGACTTTAATGGCAACTCCCTCTCTTTGGTCACTAAGACCTTTAGTGTAATGCCACCCTCTGTCATTTTCCTAAGATTTTTACTTTTCTCCTTCAGGAAAAATTGACTGATTCCTTAAGGATATTGCCAGTCAGCTAGGATAAGCCTTATATAACAGTTTTGGAGAGTTAGGGAGAGAGATAGACAAGAGATATCTGGGAGCCAAAACACTTACATTTTGGCCCTGTCTTCTTCCCATCACAGTGGAGACAACTTTGAGGAAAAATTAAACAGTGCATGTGAGGAAACCACTCTATAGTGAGATTGAGGTCATCAGAGATGAAATGTTCAGAGGGAATAAGGGAAGTTGAGTTCTTTAAGGATTCAAGCAAAGCATCAGCTTTGAGGTACAATGTGCCAGGGCTACCTGCTGGCTGGTCTAGGAGGGCAGGGGCTTAAAACCAGGTAAGCACGTGGTGGGTGGTTGTTCTGGGGCCTGTGCCTTGGCAGTGAATGTGCAAACAGGGCTGAAAACTTACAGGCCATTAAGCTAAGAAAATAACCTTTCAGCCTCCAGGCATTCATTGGTAAAATAGAAATAATCTTCATTGCCTTTTTATTTCTTGGATGGATTCGTTAGGATAAAATAGAAGTACATAGAACAGTGCTCTGAATGTAGGTGTTAAACAGATGTTATTCATTATCCATAAATCTATCTATCTATCTATCTATCTATCTATCTATCTATCTATCTATCATCCCCATCAACAGTAATGACAAAGTTACGACCAACAGACACAGCTTCCTGTTTCATCTCTTCCCTGAGGCTTGAATTTTCATCTCCACATCTAGCTTTGTGCTCTTGCTTTCCGGGGAATTTTGAACAGAGTTCTAGCTCACTTTCCATATCTGCTCCTTTAACTGCTTTGCACCCATGTAGACATAAGGTTCAATCCCTAAATCTGGTTACCCCCACCCAACCACTCACGCATGGTCTTTTTATGCAGACTTTACTGAAGGTTCAGGGGTCCAAGCAGCAGCAAAACTGTGCTATAGCAGCTTAGTTTCTAACTATAGCCATGCCCTCTCCTTTATTAATTACAGAATCTCAATTTTGTTTGTGGTGATAACATGCTCAAGGAGTATTCACTCTCTCAGGCTCCCTTGTTAGCTGTGAGTGTGACACAATTCTGTCTAGCAGGGTAGACTTCTGCTTTCCTAATTTAGACTTCTTTCTTTGCTGTTCCTGCCTAGAAAGTAAATGTGATGCTTGGAGTTACAGCAGCCACTTTGTGACTGTAACTTTTAAAAAAAGCACATGCTAAAGAAGACAGAAAGTTCTTAAGGACATTATAGGGCAGACAGACGATCCCTGAATTGACAACTTTGAAGTTACTATCTATCATGTGAGAGAGAAAACAAAACAAAACACTTATATTTGTTTAGACTAAATCAGATGCTTTACTAACATAAAGACAAATGCTATGCTACATCAGAGACTAAATTTTTCTGTTTTCTTACACTGGTCTGGCTATTTCTCTCTGTGTGGGATCCCACTTCTAAGATATCTTTCTTATCTTTTACTCCCAGCCCCACTCTGACTAGCAACTCTAAATTTTCACATATTGTTATCCAGAGAAATCCAACACCTTTCACACCTTTATTTCCCAGTTCCTTTGCTCCCCTAAAGATTCTATAAGACTTCAAGGTAAAAGGAGCTGTCCTGACATGAATTAGGACACTTACTTTATTTTCAATTAAGTTTTTTCCTATTTATTGAGAGTATTGTGGTGCCACTCTGGTTAACAAATTATAAAAATTTGGTGTGCACAATTATACAACACATCACCTATTCACTGTATTGTGTGTCCACCACCCCAAGTCATATCTCTCTCCATCTTAATTTATTCCCAGGTACTCTCCTCTACCTCCCCCCACACCCCCAACCCCTCCTCTGGGAATCGCAACAGTGTTGTCCAAGTCCATGAATTTTTTCTTTTTTTTTCTTTTTTCCTTTTAGCACTTTTACATTAGAAAAGAGAATTGATTAAAGCCAGTATTGTTCTATGTTGTATATATATTATATGAACTAGCCAGATAATTTATTACATACATATTTTTTATTTTAAATGAACTTGCTCTCTGAATGGACAGGCAATATGTATATAGAGAAGGAGGATTAGATTAAATGAGAGGACTAAGGAAGCATTTTAATTCTTAATTCGAATAAACAGGCAAGGGAATAAAAAATTTTTCTTAAAAAAAAAGAGAATTCACTATATCCTTAAGCAGAGCATGATAATAGCTGTGTTTGAAAAACACGACATATGTTCAGGAGTTCATACTACTTTGATTTTGCTCCACTGTGCATATAATTAGAAACGATCATTATCAATATATGGGATTCTTTAAAAATATTTGCAGTTTTCTAAGTTCATTATAGATTATATGTCTGCTCTTAGTTTCAGAGTTCACAAGAACTCATTTAATTTCAAGGCACAGGACTGGGTAGTAGACACCTCTGCTCCCAGGATTAGAGGAATTCATGGGCTGGAGGTTAGGGGCTGGGGTTCAGTTCAATCCACAGGACTGGCCTTTAGCTCCATTGGCTGATGAGTCATCGTCAATCTGATGTTAGAAGGCAGGCTCTGTGTGACTTCTGAGGCTCATGACCTTGTATTCCTGTTTATTAGTATTAATAACAATAACAGCTGGCTTTTCCTGAGCATCCAGACGGGCTAGTAAACTTGTGCAGGTCATGACTACAGTCATTGGTAAAGGGGCCTAAACTCAGGTAAATCAGATTTCAAGGCCTCTTTATCACTATGGTGTTATGATATATTTATCTTTTAGTTTTATTTTATGACAACCTTTCCATTTTGGAATAAATATAAATGTGAAGAAAAGTATGGGAGATTAGTTCCCATGTGGCTACTCCCACTCCTCTTCCTACATTGTCACTGTTTCCCTTTTACCTTTGAATTTTAAGATTCACCTTTTATACTATGAAAAATAAATTATTGCTTTCTCTGCATTTGTTTCCTTTTTTCCTTTTTTCTTTAACTCACAGCTTGCTGGTCCCTTCTTTTGAAGGGTACGTAGCATTGAAACATGGGGACTCACTCTCTTTCTTTCTTAACTCCTCTGGCCTGGGAAAGAGGGATGAAATGCCCAAGCAAACCAGACAAATAGCCTCCCATGGGCTCTGCCAGCACCTTGTGGGCACACAGAGGACTCTGCCATTAGGAGAACCCTGGGGAGTTTTCCAGTGAGAATGCCAAGAGCCGCTTTTCTGGAACAATACTATTTGCTTTAGATTATTTGTACCAACTTTTCAGCTGGAGACAAAGATGTGTCCATGAAAGCTAAAATAAGTAATACCACTTTGTTCTTATGTTGTTTATATAAAATGGCAAAGTTTATTAAGGACATGGGGACTCTTTGTTTTGTTAGTCCTCACTGGAGGATATTTTTCCATTGATTTTTAGGAAGAGTGGAAGGGAGAGGGTGAGACACAGAGAGAGAAACATCAATGTTAGGGAGACACATTGATTGTTTGCCTGCAACTGAGGTGAGTACCCTTGACTGGAATCAAACTGGGACCCTTCAGTCCCTGGACTGATGATCTGTCCACTGAACCAAACTGGCTAGGGTGCATGGGGACTCTTTGTCTTCTGCTGATGCAAGCAAGCAAGCTTGCATCAGCTATGTCTGGTGGCCGACACAACTCTACCTCTGAGCAAAGAGACTATTGTATTACTTATTACATGGCTTATTTTCCCCATCCCACCCCTTGCCATGTGTCAGTCATTGTCCCCAAAGACAGCCCACTTTTTAGCTAGGTTGGGATCTCATGCAATCTACACATTGGGTGATGGGCTCCAGCAGAGGGAGCGGCTCTGGCTCTGGGACAGATTGAATTCACCTTATAGCCAGAAATGCAATCCATATCCTCATGCCTCAGCCAGGCACCCAGGCTCTTCCTATCCTGTGGATTGTGTCCCAATCCCCTCTCTCTCTCTCTCTCTCTCTCTCTCTCTCTCTCTCTCTCTCTCTCTCTCTCTCTCTCTCTCTCTCCTCTCTCTCTCTCTCCCCCTCTCGGTATATGTGTGTGTACTCAGTTGGGGTGAGAAAAAGGGGTCTGCTCTGCTGCCCCCCACCAGGGCCTAGGAGGAGGGATGCACGCAGAAGGGAGTTTGAGTAGGGAATGCAACAATATGATATTCTTAAAAATGTGTGAGTTTAAGGCAAATCAAACCTTAGGCTTTATAGGACAGTACCCTTCCTTCTAGGCCATTCATTTAGGAACAGTAAGAAAAGTCAGGAGATTGTCCTATGTGGTTTTCCTATTCTGATCACACTGAAACTCTCTTTTCTCTTCTAAGGAGATAAGACAGTCCTGTTTCCTAACGTTCTGCCAGGGAGGGGATTCTACTCTTTCCCTGCTCCGCACTGTGGTATTTAGTAGTAGTTCACTACTAGTCAGCCAAACCAAGAATGTCTAAAAGCTTTCCCTGGGCAAATACCAGAAATCCATCTCTGTGGGGCACATGGGGAAAGCCTCATGATTGGAAAAATATAATAGCCTTCAACTGTCTCCTTCTACTTACTTCTGAAAATAGAACTTGCCCACTTAAAAAGTAATCCAGGAGTCCTCCCATGCCAATTTTCACAGTGATGCTGTGGGCAGAAACCCCAGGAGGTTAAACCTGGAGAAGAACTTGCAAGACAGCCAGCAGGGAAGGCTTAGCCAGACTGAGCTAGTTTTAAACCAGGCTGCCAGATAAGTGAGAAATGTGCGTGTACCTGTGTGTGTGTGTGTGTGTGTGTGTGTGTGTGTGTGTGTGTGCGCGCACACACACACACATGCATGTGGTGCTTGTCTCCAAAGAGCATCTGTATTTTGGTGGAAGCATATGCAGAGACTCTTGACCTTTGTAGAGACCTCCTGGCTTGGGGTCATATATGGTTAACATTGGCATTAGCATCTGTGTGTGGTTCTGTTTCTCAGGTTTGGGGGCTACTTTATTTAGTTTCTTTCCCTTTTCCCCTTCCTTTCTCCTCTTTCCTCTGTCCACCCCCCTCCTTTCTGTTCCTTGGAAGGGTTTTAGATGGGCTTCTAAACATCTGCCTCTGAAAAGCGGATATGCTCACAGAGCACATGATCATCACCTACAAAACATCTGCCACATGCCAGACCCTTTACATCAGTGAACATAAACCACACAGCCTACAGAGTGGGCACTGGTGACAGGTGATAACTGAGAAATTAACTGTAGCAGATGCTACTATCAGTGCTCCACACATAACCCCTAGAGTTTTTTCACCAATTTCATGCCACTCGGCACACATTCAGCCCCAACAGCCAGCCCCTATAAGCCCCAGAGGAAGTGGACAGGACTTGATGGAGCTACTGGGCCAGAAATGAGAGACATATGAGGAAAGGGCCATGGAACTGCTCCAGAGTCTTGGTTACAAGCAGAAACTGAGCTCAGTTAAATTAAGCAGCAGAAGAATTTATCTAGACTAATAAAAGAGTAAGATGCAAATTGACCATACCTTTGTGACCTCCAATAGCCAATCAGGAGCAAGTATGCAAATTAACCCAACAAAGATGGTGGGTTAATTTGCATGTGCAGGCATTCCACACTGTCCCAGCCACTCTGGACCTTTGGGCAGTGTGGGAAGGCAGAAAGGCAGCTCCGGGCCTGAGTGGAAAGGCAGCTCTGGGCTGGAGAAAAAAGGTGGTGCCAACAGTCAGGGGAAGGAAGGCTCATTCTTGCATGAATCTTCATGTATTAAGCCTCTAGTTGACTAATAAAATCAAAAGAAAAGCATGGAACCATGATCAGAAAATGGGGAGATGCTCAAGAAATTTAGGAGAGTGGACTCTTAGCCAAGGTCATGTCAAGGGGTAGCCAGACTAGGATGAGATTGGGTGCTAAAGGTTGTAGTTAACACTGAGACCTTGAATGCATGAGCTGACACCACTGCCACTCCCATCCTGGAACTGGAAGGCATGAACTGACACTTTTGCCATCTGTTTGGAACCTGGATGCAGGAGTTGATATTACTGCCCCTGTCATCCTCAAGCCTGAATACTAAGGCTCCACCACTGCCAGGTTGTGTCATATGGCCACGCTGGGATCCTGGCTGCTGGATCTGGCCCCACCCACCACTGCCACCTTAAATGCTGGAGCTTTTTCCTCTGAGATTGCCACTGGCATTGACACAACATTGAACATTCCTCTTTGGCTTTTCTGAAATCAGGCTCACACTTCACTTACCGAAGAGAATGAGCGTGTGGTCTTCTACAATTTACCTACTGGGAGACAAGTAATATCACACAGTACAGATTTTCATAGAGAAAGATGGGTGCAAATGCTGGTCAGAGCACGAACACCAACATTTATTATGGTCACTCGAGGGGGTTTGTTCAGATACTTGGATACATGAGCTGCCACCACATGCTTGACTCCATTTAACTGGCACCACCCAAGAACTGTCCTTGGATGTTCACTGAGACTTTCCTTCAATCACAGCCAGCTGGTCCCCAAATGTGTACTAGGTGGGATTGGTGCCTGCTTGTGCCCCAGGCTCTGTGTGGTACCCACCCGACGTAGGCCACCTACATGGACTGCTCTCCACTTATAAATCCAAGAGAATGCAATAGGGTCCAGGAGTCCTAATGGGATGATGGTGATGGTAAGGCAATTTCTATCACTTGAGCCAGGGAAGTTTGCCTGAACAGACCAGCTAATTTTTAAAAATCTTTTAATTATAGGGAATACTGAATATACAATGGTCTTTAATCCATGGACAATTCTGCTTCTTCTGTACTCCCATCCATATACCCCAGGCATCATATAATTTTATTTATAAACTGTAGATCCGGTGCAAGATATTTGTGAACTGAGTGGGGAAGGGGTCCTTCAGCCTGGCCTGCAGCCTTTTGTAGTCCAGCAGGCCTAAGCCACAATTGGATATCTTTAGTGCTGCCACGGAGGCGGGCCACTGCACACGCCAGCTGTCAACCCAGCTATTGGCTGAGCGCAGCTCGCCCTGTGGGAGCACACTCACCACCAGGGGGCAGCTCCTGCATTGAGCGTCTGCCCTCTGGTGGCCAGTGCACATCATAGCGACTAGTCATTCTGTGCTCAGTTGATTGGCATATTACCCTTTGATTATATAGGATAGTGCAGTATGTATCTGTGACATTTGAAGGCTGACAGTATACACAAGACCATCTCACTTCTGACACCCACTGCAAAATTACAAAGAGTATGAGCTTCTTACAGGCAAATAATTAAAATCAGCTGAGGACAGAAGTACATAGATTGGGACCCAGGGTGGAGCTTCCAGTTGTCTTCTCTCCATAGTCATGGACAACAATATGCACAGAGTACTGACAATGAGGGATGTTCATCTGAACCTTGGAGTTCAGGATTGTCCTTGGGGCTCCACGATAGATTGCCCACATGGCTGACTTATCTCCTGCCCCTTGAATTAATACTGCATGAGTCAAAATGCTACCACAAATCACAGTAGGGCAATTGTCTACACACCTCTGTCTCAGCTGGAGGCCCCATGAACTGCTACTTCTGTCCCTATTATTCCTCTCTTGGCCCGTTTCCTCAGAAAAATGCATAGTGAGTCATGCCACAAATGTGTGACTTTATTATCCTAAAGGCTAGGAAGATGCTATAACAGGGCAGTGTAGGAGGACAGAGTTGGCTCCATCCTGCACAAAGGCCTTCCTGACCCAGCCTTCAGAGAAAGGCAACCAAGGCTGCCCCCTCTCTCAATGTCTTGCCTTTCTCTACAGACTTCACAATCCTTGTGTCCCATCTCCTTCTCTTGGGAAATCCCATCTCCTCCTGGTAAGAGGAGGACATCCAAATACCCTAGGTCTCCCTGTGACTTGCAAACCCAAGCTCTTCAGCTCACCCAAGTGCAGATGTGGCCTCTCCTCAGCCTGAGCACTGTCCTCTCTGTAAGGGGGTAGGAGAGGTAGGGATTGTAGGGTGTTGCCTCCACCTCCAGTTTCATACCCCCAACTGATTTCCTCACTAGTTACTTTAGAAGCAAGGGCACTCACTCTTTTCCACCTAGAGACAACAAAGAAAGACATTTCTCCCTCCTCACCTGTATCTTCAGCATCACTGGGCCAACGATCATTCGGCCCTTTCAGAGCCTGGCTTATATTGTGCATGGTCCATATAGCCACAGCAGCTGCTCTTAACCATGTGAAACCTGTAGGCCTAACCTTGGAGAGCTTCTTTCTCACAGAAAGAGTGGGGTTCTACCTATCTCACTGTCCTGCTGTTTTATAGTTGGAAACCTAAGATGATGCAAGGTTAAGTACTTGCCCAAGGTTACACAGCTGGTAGTTAGCAAAGCCAGAATTTACACTCAGGTCTGTCTCTTCCCAAAGTCCACTCTCTCTCCATCCCCCACGTCTTATAAAATAAGCTGCAGACGCCTGAAATTAAGAAGAGAATCGCAGGTCAAAATCATTGACTTAGTTGTTTTTATAAAATGTATAGTTAAAAGGCAGGCAGGCTCAGGCACAGGTGGCCTGTGTGAAATGAAAGGTAAATAATCGAACATGGAGCTGCAGGGGGATGCTGCTTAACGGAAGTGGCCATGTAAGGCAGGGCAGGGATGCAGAGCAGAATGATCTAGAGACAAGCACAGTGGTTAGGAGAGAGAGAGGGTGGGTGTTGATTCAACATTACTGTTGCAAAAAAAAACACCACATTTTAAAAAATTTAGCCTGGGGAAATGAAACATGGTTCCAACAGAGAAAAATGAAAATTCAGATTTATCCTCTTCTGTGCCACCAAGTGACAAAATGAAAACCAGCTGCAGTGAACATCAGACTGATTAATTGTGTTCACAGAATGCTGATCTTTAAAGAACCGTTAGAAGCTTTAGGCTTTAGGAACACCTAGAAAATATACTTAAACATTGAACTGTGCCTCTCTGCAGTCTTGCTGGTTCCCCAACATGGGATTAGCATCATGCTGGGAACACAACTGGCCTGCCTACCACAGAGTTTTGTGCAGACATCCTGGGGGGGGGGGGCAGAGCAAGGAGGCCTCTGAGGAGGTGTGAGCAGGTGAAGACAGCTCAGTGGCTGGGATGGCAGACCCCTGAGTGAGGGGCACACTTACAGCTCTCCTGTAACACTACACAGGTGAGAGGGTTGGTGAATGTGTGGGGAGGATGTGCTTGGGGTGGAGGTGCTAAAATATATTTTATTTATCAAAAAGAAGCTATTGGGTAGAATAAATCATTTTTTTGGTGGTAAAGCAATCAAGGTCTTTGATTCCAGCTTCATTATTACTGACATTCTTCTGGGAGAATACTGTTTTGAAAGTAAAAAAGCCAATACGGTTCTGTTTTATCTTTATTGTTGAAAGTGTTATCAGTTGGGGGTATGAAACTGGAGGTGGAGACAACACCCTACAATCCCTACCCCTTCACCCAGTTCTACCCTGTCCCCAGGCCTTCACCAAACTATAGTCTGTCCATGAGTTATGCATATATGCATGTAAGTTCTTTGGTTATTCTCTTCTCACACCCTTTCCCTCTGAAGTTTGTCAGTTAGTTGCAGGCTTCTATATCTCTGGATCTATTTTGTTAATCAGTTTATTTTGTTCATTAGATTCCATATAGAAGTGAGATCATGTGATACTTGTCTTTCTATGACTGTCTTATTTCATTTAACATAATACTCTCCGGGCCCCACCATGATATCTCAAAGGGAAATAGATCCTTCTTTGTTATAGCTACATTAGAGGCCTGTTGCACGAAAAAATTCATGTAGTGAAAAGATTCCCTCCTCTGACTGTCCACAGGCAGCAGGGATCCCGACTGGCTCCCCCCACCCCCCACCCCTGGGCTGCCCACAAGCACCCAGGACTCGAGACCCTGGCCAGGTTCCCTCAGGCCCTGGCTTTGTCAGAAAGGACGTCTGGACATACCATATCAACCTTTTATTATCATAGATAGTCCCATTTGTTTATTTTCTCCTTTGTTTCCCTTGCCCTAGGAGATGTATCCGCAAAGCAATTGCTATGACAGATGTCTGAGATTTTGCTGTGTATGGTTTCTTCTAGGATTTTATGATTTCACAACTTACCCTTAAGTCTTTTATGCATTTTGAGTTTATTCTTGTATGTGGTATAAGTTGGTGGTCTAGTTTCATTTTTTTGCGTGTACTTGTCCATGTGTTGGCCCTTTAAGAGAGCGCCTGCATTTTATGCCATCACTCTCCCTGTTGGACAGAAACTCCACTGCTTTCACAGGTAGATATGTGAGCACATTTCCCAGTTCAGGTGCTCTTGGCTGGGGATCCCAGCATGGGATTCCCCAGAATACTCAGGGGAACCTCTAAATGTGAGATATACCTCCTGAATTTTGGCTGTTGGTTGTGGGAGTCCCATCAGCCCTCTGGCACTTCTGCACTTCCTACCAGTTTCATTGTGGCCTCCTCCTTTCATCCTTGATTATAAGAATTCTTTCCAGGTAGTCTTCAGTTGGTTGTTTTGGATGATTTTCTGTATTTTAGTTGTAATTCCAGTTTATTCCTGGGAAAATATCATTGTATCTCCCATGTAACCCATTGCCATCTTTGATCCTTTCTGTAGCTTTTGATATTTATATTGCTAATTTATGTTTGATAAGGTTTGATTCTTTAAGGCTGGTTCTGATTTCCTATTATTGTTTCTGGCCTCTATTTAACTTAGTCTGGAAGCCAGTGTTTTATAGCCTTCAGCTTCAGAGACAGTCACAGTCTTCAGTTCCACAGCCTCTTGGCTATGCATGGAATTGATTGGTCTCTGAAGTCCTTTCAGAGGTCTGGACTGTATGCCCTCAATACCGTGGGAGCCACAGATAGTTTCTATACTCATTGACACCCCTCCTCTCTCATAGGTGTGATGGGGGTTCAGGTATCAGGTTCCTCAATAATATTTTTATTACTATTCCTTCTATATATTTTTAATTTTTAAAAATTCATTTGTAGGGGGATGAAGGGAAAGGGAGAGAGAGAGAGACATCAATGTGAGAGGGAAACATCCATCGGTTGCCTCCTGCATGTACACCACTGGGAATGTGTCCTGACTGGGATTCAAACCAGCAACCTTTTGGTGCATGGGATGATGGCCAACTAATGGAGTCACACTGGCCAGGGCTCTACCCTTGTATATTACACAGCAGTCATTTTGCAGGTGAAATGGGAGTTGGAGATATTCATTTGAGAAGGAAGCTGCGATTTAAGGATATTCTGACTGATAGGAAATAGAAATTAAAGCCCCCAGAGAATTGTTAGAAGAAGTAGTGATAGGGAAACATGGTGCAATGTATACATCCTGACCCTCTTCCTGCACCGGGTTAAGGGATAACGCAGAATCAGAGTGACATTGGCCATGTTTCCCTCTTGGAGTAGGAGGTCCTCTGATGAAGCAAAGAAGGAGAAGAGAATTTAAATTTGCACTTTCAGGACACTTTGGTTCCCATGTGGCATGGTAAGGATCCAGGCAGACCCTGGAGCATCCCAGAGTGGAGAACCAGTGATAAATACTTAGGACCTTAACAGAGGTATTGCTGTATTGAGGCAAAGTGACTTGTAGACAAGACCTACAGGAAGGTCACCCAGGTTGGGGACTGAATGTGAGTCCCAAACATATTTCAGCCAAAGAGAAGGCTGTCTTGGAAGACCAAGTCTAGAGGACAGGACATCAGGCTCTGATGGGGCCCAGAAGCTGGGCCACAGTTCTAGCTTGCAATGCAAACAGCGTGCTTAGAGAACAGATGGACTAGGGGCCTCTCAAAGAGGGCAGAGGAGGCACAACTGTGCATGAATCTGAGATCCTCTCTCCTCCATCAACAGGAAGCCCCCTCATTGTATACCACCTAACACCTGAGAAGGAAGACAATGAGAAGGCTACACATTCATCCAAAACATGTAGGGGTAAGGAGACTTTTGGATGTATTGGTTCAGGAAGTCAACAAGATTAGACCAAATATAATGTAACCCAGATCTGGAAAGACAAAGCAGTGAGATGATAAAGAAATTACATTTTGTTTTAATGTGAATTTGGAACCTTGTCACATGGGAAAGCAAGTGGTGTGACATGAGTGTCCTGAATTCTTTCAAAGATTGAAGGCAAAACTGAAAAGTGAGGCCATTTGCCTCATTTCCTTGGAGTTCTGATGAGGGACTTGTACAGATAGGACCCTTTTGTACCTGAGCTCTGCATGGATCATAGCTTGAGCTCTGCTTAGAGGCAAGTGAGGGGAAGGGGGATTTTGGAGATGAGGGGGGAAGACCAGGTGTATTCTAGTTTAATGAATCTATGGTAGGTAACACAAGCTTCCTTTTCAAAAATGATCTTCAATATTGGTTTGACTACTACAAGCTGAAAAGTCTGCATGCATGTAACAAACAAGTGGTGTATGTATTGGCCAGAGTGAGGCATTAGGGCCTTGTGGTGATTGTGGCAAACTGAAGACCACATGGCATGTGCAACAATATTCAAATACATTTAAAAAATAAAATAAGACACTAAGCTCACTCAACAAAAGTGACCATTGGCAGCATTCGGGCTGCCAGTTTGTCTCCTCACTTTAACAGCTAATGATTAAGGCATATAATGTAGAAATAATTTTTAAACTGCTTGCTGTTAGGGAATGATTTCTTTTCTTTTCATATTTGTCACTTTATGAGCCATTTTAAAGCTCCAAGTGGTTTGAGGATCATACGAATCTCAGATTACCTGAGGAAAGAATGAGTTACTATTAAAAGCCCAGACAGAAAGAGGTGAGTTCGCAGCCTTTGAAATTGCAGTCTAGCATTTTCATTCACCAGGAGACACGGACTGAGAGACATTTTTACAGGTATTAAATTAGAGTGCTCCCCGTTGATTCCTGAATGCAGTAAAAAGCAGAAAGAGAACCATCAAGAAAAATAAAAATAAAAAAAATTGTGCTTAAAAGGGTTTCAGGATCAGAGGCCACTGGGTGAATGTGGACATTCTGCTTCCCTGCCCAGATTGCCTTGAGCTCTGTGGACTGTCGAGGCCCTGGTTTAAATTACTTAGAGATGGATACAATGATACTTGAGACTTTGGATCTCCTCATTTTAAGAAGCGGGTTGGGGTGTCTGAGTTGTTTGAAGGATAGTTGCATCTCTTCAGGTGCACATAGAGCGTTGTTTAGCTGATGTACAGGGTATGTGTAGGAGGCTATATGTGGAAGCTGAGTAGCCAAAGGGGTGTACTGTGCTCGTCACCAAGCTATTGTCCCCCAACTCCCAGCTCTCCTTTCTATCCTCTGCCTTATGGGCTTCAGCTGAGACCAGCCCTGCTCAGTCATCTGTTAGGCTCTGTCATCAGAGCATGAGAAGAGGATCACAGGCCAGAGAGGGAAGGGACCTGCTCTTTTGTGCTTCTTGCTCTTGTCAGCAGTGCCCCACCTTGCTTCTCCACAGGGGCATCGATAGTTTATTGCTATAGCAGCAGTTAGAGCTAGTTTGTAGTTCCAACACTCATAAAAACAGCGTTATTCCACTCAACTCGGAGACACAATCACCAGCTGAGCAGTGCTCTCTCCTCAGAGATCTTTAGTCAGCCCCACAGGGAAACCCCTCCAACTCAGAGACACCACAACCCTTCCAAGCTCAGCCAGCCACCTTGAGTTTTATCTGCATGGGACCTCTTCTCCAAGAATCTGTATTTTAATAATTCCAGCCTCTCTTCTGTGTTCCTCCAGTCCCCTGGTGGTCACTACTTCTTGTGGTCTTCCCTTTCATGATAGCTTCATGTTCTTGCCTTTCACTTCTCCAGTCCCTAGTTAACACCTTTCTATACCAAGTTGTCTTCATTTAATGAACCAGTTTCTGTCTTCTGGTGGGACCATGACTGATGGGTAAGCATTCAGAGGTAAGGGAAGAATGAACAATGCAGAATTTCTTATGTTTGTCTGTCCCCAGTGTAGGTTCATTGTTAGAAGTGTTAAAATAAAATTAAAATGAAGGCCGGATTTGAGGATTCCCTGAGCAGCCAAAACCATTTAATAAGTGAAATTTAATTTAGCTTATGCTACAGACTAAGCAAAACTTAACTTGAGCTGCTTCTTGTAAATGCCTCTGACAATTATAAAATAAACGCATCATGTCCCTAAGAATGGAATAAGATCATCACTTTTAACCAATGCCCTGCCATCTGGAAACTCCCACTGTAACTGCCAGTTGTTGCAAAGGTTAAACAACCTCTTCACCTCCACTTTATAAGCCATCCTGTGATGTCATGCTCCTGAGCTTCATACCAGTTTTAAATGTGAAATCTCCCAGTTTGTGAACTGTATGTATGTGCACAATAAGCTTTTAAGTACTGTTTTGATTTGGCAGTTTTTATGTTGAAATTTCTGGATTTTTGACCAGGGATACTTGATGGATGTTTCTCCATCCTGCTCCTTATCTGCTGCCTACCTGAAGGGGCCAGCTCACTTCCCCTAATGGGAACGCCCTCCCTGAGCACTGATGGTGCTCAGCAAGTGGCCACCAACAGGCACATGGCCCAGAGTGGGAAGATGGTTTCCTTCTCATTCCAGGGTAAGACCTGTCTTCTCAGGTGGTGCCTTCTGACCAATTAGGCCCATTCCCAGTGGTGTAAAGTGTGAACCCCCTCTAGATAGACACTCTCTCTATCCACAGGAGTGTGAGTTTACTGCCTGCCTCTCACAAGACCAAAGTGCTAGAACACCGTAGACCAGCATCTGGACTCACTGTGTTATCCAGGCTTTGGAATCCCAGGAGATGATGGCTGGACCACCCAGAATATGTTGGCTTTCCCCATCCAGCTCAGTTAAGTCTCAGTTTTCATGCAGTATGAAGTAAAAGCAGGCGTGCATG
This sequence comes from Antrozous pallidus, assembly GCA_027563665.1. Lineage (NCBI taxonomy): Eukaryota > Metazoa > Chordata > Mammalia > Chiroptera > Vespertilionidae > Antrozous > Antrozous pallidus. Next base: position 17,539,091 of record CM050518.1, on the reverse strand, counting down.
TGCTTATTAACTCCCTCTGGCCTGCTCATCAAAAACTACACAGAACTCCAGATGCACAGCAGTAAAGAAGGGGCAGCTTAAATCCGTACTGAGAACATGTGCATTTCTCTCAATTAAGCAGCGAATCCTCCAGGCATAGCTCTGCTAGAACATATGTAAACTTTACATCCCCAAGAAGAACACTTAACCCCTCGCTCCCATCATCCGCACTCAGGTTAACAGTGACCCTATCCCCTTAAAAACACTGGGAGGCACTTGATTTATATAAGCTCAACTTAAAGGGCCATGATATTGATTTTCTCCTAAGGGTGAAATCACATTCTATTACTTTTGACTCAGAGAGTGACTGAGGTCTTTAAATCACTTTTTCTCAGTTGATGGGGAAAATAAAAGTGCTTTTCTCCAATTTGGCTAGAGTCTGAGCCACTTACCTTAAGATAAGTGCAGAATTCCTTTCAAGGGAGAGCCATTCTGTAATTTAATTAAATAATAATAATAGGTGGATGTACTGTGTCAAATAATGTTCCCTAAAGTTCATGACCACCTGGAGCCTCAGAATGTGCCCTTATTTGGAAAGAGGGTCTTTGCAGATGTAATTAGTTAAATCAACATGAGGTCATACTGGATTAGGCTGTGCCTTAACCCAAGGATGGGTGTCTGTATCAAAGAAAACAGTTGTAAAGGTAGAATGCAGGTGACAGTGGAGGCAGAGGTTGGAGTGATGGGTCTAACAAACCAAGACTGCCAGGAGTTGGTGGCAACCATTAGAGGCTGGGAGAAACAAGACGGGTTTCTCCACTAGAGGCTGGAGGGAGTATGGCCCTGCTCACACCTTGATTTCAGACTTCTAAGCTTCAGAACTGTGAGAGAATAAGTTTTCATTGTTTTTAAAGTTCTTCTGTTGATTGATTTTAAGATAGAGAGGGAGAAAGGTAAATTTGTCGTTCCATCTATTCATGCATTCACCAGCTGCCTTCATGTATATGCCCTAATGCCTGGGGATAGAACCCACAGTCTTAGCACAACAGGACAATGCTCCAAACAACTAAGCCACTTGGTGAGGGCAATTTTTGTTGTTTTACACCACCTAATTTATGATAATTATTTTCAGCAGCCCTAGAAAACTAATAGTGTGTTTAACTTTGAAAGATGTTGTCCCCTTGAAAATAGTTGAACGTTTCAAGTTCATAAGCTTTTAAAAAGTTTTTTTTAACGTAAAGCTTAAAAAGTTTAGAACTTTGAATAATAATGAAGTAGACATTACAGTATCTTTGATAGGTGATTCAATAGAGAAGGTGAGAAAGAATTGAGGCAGGAAAAAATGTGGAAGGACAGAAGGTAAATGCAAGGAGAAAATTTTTGGTTTCGCTTTCTCCTGGAACACCCCATGATTTTCAGTTAATGAGTGAGGTGAAGAGTAGATTTTTGAAAATCATGGTATTGTGATCTTTTGCCAATTATCAGAATCTAGTATATGCTATAAAAGAAACAAGGAAACCAGAGTTGCTAACTCAAGACATTTGGGGACCACATGTTACATAACCATGTCTAGAGGAAAAAATATTTGTCCAGACCACCTCCATTCCCTGTTTTGCTGAGTGTGTTTACAGTGAGAAAGAAGCTACTAGATAAGTGTGGGACACTGTAATAAATCTAACCAAAAGTAACCTCACAGCATGTGGTTTGATTATAAATTCCTAATTGGGCAGATCCTGGTGGTAGTCATGTGCCAGGCAAATAACGTCTTTAGTGAAAAGTTCATCTTAGTGAAAAGTTCAGCAAGTCCTGTCCATTGTTTTTGTGCATCTAGGTTAACATACCTTTGAAATGTCATTTTTCTTTTTTCTATCCTTGTACCCAATCTTTGAGTAATGCCTCCATCAAAGATGCCCTAGTCCCCCAGAAACTATAAATATTCCTTTACATGGCAAAAGAGACTTTGCAGATGTGATATGATTGAGGCCTTTAACATGGGGAGATTTTCCTGAATTATGCAGGTAGGCCCAATCTAATCACATACATCTTTAAAAGCAGGCATGATTCCCAGCTGTGGTCAGAAAATTGGAGGAGGAGCCAAGGAATGCATGAGGCAAGGAATGCAGGCAGCCTCTAGAATCTGAAAAAGACAAATAAATCTGAAAAAAGCAGAAATCAAAAAGCAAACAAATGAACATATTCTTCTTATATTAGTCTGCTCAGGTTATGATAATAAAATACCATAGGCACAGTGGCTTGAACAATAGAAATTTAGTTTTTGTTCTCAAGGCTAGAAGTCCAAGATCAAGGTTCCCAAGTCACTTTCCGATGAGAATCCCCTTTTAGGCTTGCAGGTAGTGCCTTCTCATTATTAGGTCCTCATCTGGCCTTCCCCTTGGTATGTGCACACAGAGTGAGATAACTTTCTCTCCTCTCTCCTCTCTGGCTCTCTTGGTCTTCCTTTCTTATAAAGCCACCAATCCTATTGGATTAGGGGCCTACCCTTATGACCTCATTTAACTTTACCTCCTAAAATCCCTATCTCCAACTACAGCCACTTTGGAGGTTAGAGTTTCAACATAAATTTTTGGGTGAACACAGTTCAGTTCTTAGCACCCCCTAGAGCTGTGGTGGCAAACCTATGACACGTGTGTCAGCACTGACACGTGTAGCCATTTTCGATGACAGCGGCCGCATGCGATCACATACAGAGAAGTATGGGCCCGCAGGCCAAGAAGGACGTTTCATCCTCGGCTACTGCACAGCCAGGTGCAGTAGCCGAGGATGAAACACTTGCTGTAGTGTAGTGTAGACACTCTGTGCCGGAGGTCTGTAGGCCAAAACAATAGAACTCCAGCACAGAGTGTCTGGTTCTGGGACTTCTGGTTAGGCGTTAGGGGATCTTTGACTTCACTTCCAGCCGGGGGAGCAGGGCGCAGTGGAATGCCGCATGGGAGGCATCTCTGGGGGCCCTGTGATTGCCATTACCAGCAACCACATAACCACAGCAACCATCATCCATATACTGTTCTGGGGTGTCGTGGACTTCTAATTGACCATCATTACTGAGATAAGTGAGGGGGAGGCTGGGAGAGGCAAGGGCCTGTGCTATGGGTGCCATTTCCCACCATTAGAAATAGCGACAGCCATCTTAATTTATATAAGGAATGCCATTTTGCAGCATAGTGCAGACTCCATTTCACCACTATTACTGTTGTGCATCCTTATTAACCCCTATTTCTACTTATTAACCCTACCCTTTCCTAAAAGACAGTTACATGTGCCATCTTGTGGTCAATTAGGCTAGTTAACCCCTAATTGCCTGTAGGGCTAATAGGCTATCTATAATTTTATCTTCTGTCACTGCCCCCTGATGGAGAACCCAAAAAATAAAAAAATTAAGGTTAAGTAAAGGAAGTGGTAGTAGCAGTAGCCGACCCTTTCAAGAGACATGGACCGAGATGTATGGCATTATAGAAAAAAAATGGCAGATCATTTTGTGTTCTATGTACTGACATGGTAGAAAGCAGAATGTGGAATATAAATAGACATTTTGAAACTAAACATTGCCAGCTCTTGAAAAAAAGTGAGGATGAAAGGAAGGAATACATTTCCAGACAGCTACACCTTTATAAGAGCCAATCTAATTCCATCCTTACATTTATAAAAGGCTCTAAAAATCTAACATCTGCAAGTTTGAGAATTGCTCACTCCATAGCTCAGCATGGTAAAGCACTCAGTGAGGGAGAATTTATTAAATAAACTCTTTTAAAATGTGCACCAGTTCTATTTTACAATATGCAGAATAAAGATGTAATTATTAAGAGAATATTTGAGTTACCACTCAGTAGAGATATCAAAAAGACCAAATAATGAGACTGAACACAAACATACAACATTAATTAAAGAGAGACATAAGTAATTGTAAATATTTTTCGATCTCTCTTGATGAAACTACTGATGTCACATCACATGCTCAGTTGGCCATTTTTGGTCGATATTCTGTTGGTCTCACAATGAGAGAAGAGTTGATAAAGTTAGTATCAGTGCCAACAAGTACATCAGGAAGTGAGATATGTAAGGTTGTTTTACAAACATTCCGGGACCTAAGCATTGATATCTCTCAAGTTGTGTCAGTGACGACAGATGGGGCACCAAACATGGTCGGGAAAAAAGTTGGATTTATCAAGTTGTTTATGGAAGCTATTGGACATCCGATTGTGCCTTTTCATTGTACTATCCATTAGGAGATTTTATGTGCCAAGGCAGGATTCAACGACTTAAACGACTTAATGTCAGTTGTTATAAAAAGAGTTAATTTAATAGCTGCTCTCCCCCTTCACAAGAGAGAATTTTCTGCACTTTTACTGGAGGTTGATTCCAGTAAAACTGGAGTGCTGATGTATAATTATGTAAGATGGCTGAGCCGAGGCAAAGTTATTGAGTGCTTTGTGGAGTGCTTTGAAGAAATTATGGTATTTCTTAAAGATAAGGATGTGGGAATCTTTTCTAAGTTAAATGATGATAAGTGGGTCAACACCCTGATATTTTTTACAGATCTCTCTGTTCATACTAATGAACTGAACTTAAAGTTACAAGGTTTTGGCAAAAGTATTGATGTTATGTTTGGATACATAAAAGCTTTTGAAAGTAAACTTAAAATTTTCAAGCAAGATGTAGAAACTAAAACTTCTAAGTATTTTCCTCGACTAACAAAGTATTTTGAGAAGGCCAGTGCAGCTGTACAAAATTAAATGGAACCCTTGCATATAAAGTACTAGCATGTTTTAGACTCGTTACTTGACCACTTCAGTGATAGATTTAATCAATTTAGGAGCCTAGAACAGACCATAAAAATAATTAAATGTCCTGATGTAGTAGTCTACAGTAGTTTGGAATTAAATGGTTTCCAATGGATGCAAATTGCTGATATGGAGATGCAACTTGCAGAATTTCAAGACAGCATCTGGGCTCAGGTGTTTGTCAACTTGAGGTCAAAGCTTGAGAATCTGGAAAGGTGCTGCTTGGAAAATCAAGAGGAGTGCCACTACGAACAGAAAATTTGAAGTGCCTGAACTGATTACCAGACACTTTTAGCACCCTGAAAAATATAGCAATGGCTTTAGTCACAATTTTTCCTCTACGGACTTTTGTGAGACCTTATTCTCAGCATTAAATAATACCAAAACCAATAAAAGAAACAGATTGACAGATGAAGTTAGTAGCACTTGCTTGGCCTTGAAGTGTACAAAATACCAACCTTCAATTGAAGGTTTAGCCAATGAAAGTCAGCAACAAAAAAGTCACTAATAGGCAGGTTAGTTAAAGAATTCCCCCTCCCCCTCACTTATCTTAGTTCACGGCACCCCACACAAGTTAAATAATATCAAGAACAACAAAAAAACCCAACTGACAGATAAAGAAGTCACTAACCAGGTAAGTTAAATAATTAGTTCTTGGTTTATTAAATAGAGTTATATATTACAATTATACATTTTTGTTATTTAAACTATAAATATTGCAAAATTATGTTTTATTCTCGAAGTGACACACCACCTGAGTTATGTTCGTTTTTTTGGCAAATTTTGACACACCAAGCCCAAAAGGTTGCCCATCACTGCCCTAGAGTCTCCAGAAAAAAATGCAACCCTATTGATTTTAGTTCAGTAGACCTATATCAGACTTCTGACCTACAGAAATATTAGATAATACAATTATGTTGTTTAGCCACTAAGTTTTTGGCCATTCCTTACAATAGCAACAGAAACCTAATATACATCCTTAGTCCCTTTTATGGCATTTTTTTTTCATCTTTCATGAACTGGGTTTGCCATGCAAACTGAACTACTATGTGCTAGGCATTGTGCTATATACAATGTTGCTTGTCTTGCCTTTCAGCACCCACAATATAAATGGTTATATTTACTCAGACAAGTATTGTAGGCCTTAGAGGATGGGAATTGCATTGGTCATGACTCTGCTGTGTACAGTACTTAAAAATGTAGATGCTCAATATAAATTTGTCAAATGAAAAAATGATAGACTTTGATGCTCAGAGAGGTTACATAACTTTCTCAGGATCTGGGAATAATCTGTCTATCTAAATAAAGGCCATATACTTCCTACCACAAGGTGTAAGCCCCAAAATTACAGTACTTTGCATGTAATAGCAAGAGATGGTCACAGATGCTTTCATGGTTTTTTGTTTTTGTTTTTGGTAAGGACTGATGATATATTTTATTTCTTAAAATCTTTATTGCTAAGAGTATTACAGATGTCCCTCATCTCTCCCATGACTCCATTATTTCCCTCCACCCAGTTCCTTCCCCAATCCAGGCATTCACCACCCTATTGTCTGTGTCCATAGCAATGCATATATGCATATAAGATCTTTGATTAACCACTTTATACCCTCCCTCTGCCCCCCTTCCCTCTGAGACTCATCAGTTTGTTCTATCTTTTCATGCCTCTGATTCTAGTTTACTCATCAATTTATTTTGTTCATTAGATTTCTTGTTCATTTATTTTGATTTTTAGATTCAATTTATATATACATATACATGTATATATATATTAGGGGCCCAGTGCACGAAATTTGTGAACTGGAGGTGGGTGATCCTTCAGCCCAACCTTCCCCCTCACACATACTGGGAGCCCTCAGGGGATGTCCTACTGACCCCTCACTCTGGGCTGAAGCTTTAGGTCTTGGGCACCCAACTATCACCCTGCAATGGGGCCAATGGCTCGCTCTGCCTCGGCCACCTTGCCTCCGCCCCCCCCAGCCCAGGCCTTTGCCCTGGCAGCAACTGCCCAGCCCTGGGGGCACCCCACACTCTGCGGCCTCACACGTGCCTTGGTGGCCCCGCCCCCTGTCTTGCGCACTTGCCAGCCACCTTGGCCCCAACTGCCAGTGAATGCCCAGCCCCAATGCCCCCCCCCCCCCCCCGCGCTTGCTGGCCAGCTCATGCAGGCCTTGGGCCTACCCCGCACCTGATTAGATGGTGGGTGTGGCTGGTGGGCACGGTTTGTGGGTGTAGCAAAGGTATGGTCAATTTGCATATTACTCTTTTATTAGATAGGATATTTATTGCTATTTTATTGTTCATATTTTTAATCTTTTTTTTCTACTACTTCTTTCTCTTCTTAAGGAATACCCTTCAAGAGTTCATGTAATGCTGGTTTGGTGGTGATGAAAGGTTTTAGCTTTTTCTTGGCTGTGAAGCTCTTTATCTGACCTTCAATTCTAAATGATAGCTTTGCTGGGTAGAGTAATCTTGGTTATAGATCCTTACTGTTCATCACTTTGAATATTTCTTACCACTCTCTTCTGGCCTCCAAAGTTTCTGTTGAGAAATCAGCTGACAATCATATGGGCACTTCCTTGTAAATAACTAACTGCTTTTCTCTTGCTGCTTTTAATATCATCTCTTTATTTTTAACTCTTCACATTTTAATTATGTTGTCTTGATATAGATCTCTTTGGGTCTGTTTTGTTTGGGACTCTTTGCACTTACTGGACTTGTAAGTCTATTTCTTTCACCAGGTAGGGGAAGTTTTCTGTCATTATTTTTTCAAATAGGTTTTCAATATTTTGCTCTCTCTCTTTTCTCCTTTTGGCACCCCCATAATGTAGATGTTGGTATACTTGAAGTTGTTCCAGAGGCTCCTTACACTATCCTCATATTTTTGGATTCTTTTTTCTTTTAGCTCTTCTGATTGGATGTTTTTTGCTTCCTCATATTCCAAATTGTTTATTTGATTTTCAGAATCCTCTACTCTACTGTTGAATCTCTATAAATGACTCTTTACTTCAGTTAGTGTATGCTTAATTCTGATGGGTCCTTTTTCATGTCTTTGAAATTCTCACTAAGATTCTTGTCTCACTGAGTCCTTTGAAGCTCTCATTAATATCCTTGAGCAACCTTATAACCATTGTTTTGAACTATGTATCCAGTAGTTTGTTTTCTTCCACGTGTTTCCTTTGTGTCATGTTTCTTTGTCTCATTTTGTCTGCTTCCCTGTGTTTGTTTCTATGTATTAAGTATATTTCTTATATCTCCCTGACTTGTGTAGTAGGTGTCCCATAGGGCCCAATGGCTCAGCCTCCCCAGTCACTTGAGCTGGGTCCTTTAGGTCCTCCCCTGTGTGGGCTTTGTGCACAGTCTTGTAGTTGAGTCTTGATTGCTATTGATGTCACTGGCAGGATTGATGTCTAGGCCAGCTGGCTGTGAGGACCAGCTTGATTACAATGGAAGCTGCAGTGCAGGAGACACCCTACGAACATCCTATGCTTCCGTGAGGCTTTAATGTTCACTGTGCCTTCCCCTTGAGTGTGTCACTTGTTGATGTGTAGTGTTGTAATATAATATGATTTGAAGCTGTGCCCTCAGGTACACTGGGTCTGGGGCCTCCTGGGAGGTGCAAAGTCAGCCACTGCCTGGGGCCACCTGGCAGACTCTACAGAGAGATCTGCGGACGGCTGCTATTTGTATTGGGCTTGGAATTTCCTAGGTAAGGGCATGTCTTGGGCCTCTAATTAATAGGTTTGGGGCACACTGATGCCAGCTGTTGCTTGTCTGAGAGGTATTAGCAAAGTCTGAAGCCTGAGTCAGGACAGCCTGTTCATATGGAAAAGCTACTGCAAATAGCTTGGGTGGGGCTGCAAATTGGATGAGGTGGAATCTCAGGGAATCACCAGGGCAGAAGGAACAGTGTGGGCCATACTGATGAAAACTCAGATATGGCTGCCAGTCAGCTCTGAGACAAGGAAGGTCCCAGAATAGGAACAATGATCCCTGCCAGTGCCCCCATCCAGGAGAAAGCCACCCCTGAGATCCTGCCCCTATATATCCTATTCCTCCCTATATATCCCTGTCTGTCCCCAATCCATTGCCCCAGTACCGGAGCTCAGAGGAAGTGGGACAATGTAAGTTCATGCACTGGCCCTTTAAGAGGGACTTCCTGGGTCTCCAGTAGTCATAGTCTCCCTCAGCCACAATCCCTGCTGATTTTTTACAGCCCAACGTTATGGTTAATTCTCTTCCCAGCTCTGGAACCCTGGGATGGAGGTCTTAGGTGGGACCCCTTGCTCCTCATAGGCAGCCTCTGCATGGACAATTAGAAGAGAAATGGTGCCCTAGCCAGTTTGGCTCAGTGGATACAGCATCAGCCTGAAGATTCAAGGGTCCCAAGTTTGATTCCAGTCAAGGGCATGTACCTTGGTTGTGGGGACATCCCCAGTAGGGAGTATGCAGATGGCAGATTATCAATGTTTCTCTCTCAGGAATGTTTCTAATTCACTATCCTTCTCCCTTCCTCTCTGTAAAAAAATCAATAAAATATATTTAAAATTAAAAAATAAATAAATAAAATATATTTTAAAAAAATATGTTTGTGGGTCTTGGATCAGTCCATTCTGTGCCTCTGCCCCTCCTACCAGTTTTTATGTGCTTTCTTTTTTACTTCTATAGTCGTAGGACTTTAATTTAGGCAGCTTTCAGGCATTTCTGAAAATGATTCTTGTTTGTATTTTAGTTGTAATTTTGATGTAGTTGTGGGTGGCCACAAGTGCTGATGTTTATCTATGCCACCATCTTAGTTCTTTCTGATGATCTATTATAAAAGAGAGAGAGGTAGTTTTCTCCTCCTGATCTTGGATTCAATTTGGTATGCTTTGTTGTTCTTGTTTTTCCTTTAAATTTACCTTTATTGATGAAAGTATTACAGATGTTCCCCCTTTTTTCCCCCATTGATGTCCTCTACCACTCACCCCACCCCCCATCTTCATCTCACTATTATCTGTGTCCCTGGCTATGCATATATGCATATAAGTTCCCTGGTTAATCACTCCAATTTAGCTCTTATGAGGCAGATATTAATTATATTCATTGGATGGGTAAGAAAATCAAACTCAGCAAGGTTAAGAAATGTTCTCAAAGTTTTATGAGTATGTGTGGAAGAAATGATTTTAAAACCCAAGTCTGTTAGGCCTTTGTGAAGACAATGTTTATTCCATTGCCTCTCACTGTAAATGTACTATTTATTTTTATTGCTTGTGGTCACAAGTTGGGTAACTTATGAAAGTGGAGTCTATTGTTCTCTTTTAACATTCTAACTGTTCACTGAACGGCAGGAACCATATCTACTGCTTTCCTTTTATTCTCAGAGCAGCTCATTTTGAGTACCACATCACAGATGCAGATATCACAGTTCCTTTCAAGGTGCATGAATTTGTGCACTGGGGCCCTTAGTTTTGTTATAAAGAGCCACTCAGACTAGATGTTTTGTATGTAAATGTCATACAGGAGACATCATATGGGGGGAGGGGTAGAACAAAATCCACCTGGATGCAGACCATCCACATGGTCTGATGTTTAGGTTCCAGGGCTCTGCAGTCAGGCAGTTTGGCTTTGGCTCCCTGGGCCACAGCATTCATTAGCTGTGGGACTTGGCCAAGGTAAGCCACCTCTCTAAACCTCAGTTTCATGTCTCTAACAATACTTCTTATTCTCAGGTTTTATTTGTTTCTGCTTTGATTTGGTTTAGCTCTTTTGGGGAGTAAAGATTAAGTAATATAAATCTGAGAATGTGTTAGCATGAAGCCTGGGACATAGCAGATGTTTATTAAGTGTTATCTAGTATTATTATTATTAGTACAAAATGTAATATGTGTAAAGTACTCATTTGTACAATGTCTGGTATGTAATGAGCACTTAAAAATACCCTATGATATTTCAGGTATACCTCATTTTATTGAGCTTCATTTTCTTGTACTTCACAGATAATATGTTTTTTATAAATTGAAGGTTTGTGGCAACCCTGCATCCAGCAAGTCTGTCAGTGCTATTTTTCCAATAGGTTCAAATGATGGTTAGCATTTTTTAGCAATAAAGTATTTTCTAATTAAAATATATACATTGTGGCTTTAGACATAATACTATTTCACACTTAATAAATGACAATATAGTATAAACAGAATTATTGCATACACTGGGAAACCAAAAATTTCGTGTGACTCACTTCATTGCAATATTCACAGAGGTCTGGAACTGAACCCACAATATCCCCGAGGCGTGCCTGTATTGATCAGATGTGTTCACTGGCGTTATAAAACATTAATCCAGATAAGAGATAAGACTGACATGTAGAGATTTAAAAGCCATAGAGTGAGACTTTCACTTTCTGATCCAGCATTCCTGTCTTCACAACACGGAAAAATCTGAACAAAAGGAGAATCAGTAAACCTTCTTAGACTCAGGTCACAAGGCAACCTCTCCTTAGCCCCCAAATTGGAGAGATAGACAGATGGATACAGCGAATCATGGCTTCCTGGGAAGAAGCCAAAAATCCACAGGAACCAGCACTGAAGTAGGAATACCTCGTCTGTTGTTGATAAATTGCAGGAAGGCTCAGTGTGGACAGGTCTGAGAGAGAAAACTCCAGGTCTCAAGGGAGTATCCATACTTGAGTGGATTTTACTTCCAGGAGTCCTACCAAGTCCACACTGAAGATCAGAGAATAATCTTGCGATTTAATGTGGCAGGGATAAGGGGAACCATTTTGAAATGTGCCCAGAGCGATCTCTTCTTCACAAGGCTTGCTCTCAAAAAACTATTTAACTATTTTACTGGAACCTCACCAACCCGGATTTTGTTAAAGCCTAACCAACGTTGGGGGGGAGGGGAAAACCAGACAAATAAAAGCGAATTAAATCCAAAATAAGCAGAAGAAATAAAACAAATTAGAATAAAATTAACAAAATGGAAAACAGAAATTTGATAGAGAATATCAACAAAACCCAACATTGGTTCTTTGAAAAGATCAATAAAACTGTTAAAAACTTAACCAGGTTAACTAAGAAGAAAAAGAGATAAAACAAAAAGTTTAATGTCAGAAATGAAAAAGGGGTTATTAGTAATCCTATAGGACTTAGATGAAAGAATATTATGAAAAACTTTATACTCACAAAGTTGATAACTCACAAACTAGATAAAATGGACCAATTTCTTGAAAAACACAATCTATCACAATTTACATAAGAAAAAAGAGATAATCTGAATAGGCCTAGTAAATAAAATAAATAATAAGTTTTCAAAACAGAAAGCACCAGGCCCATGTGGGTTTGTTGGTAAATTCTAGCAAATATTTAAGAAAAAAATTATACTGATTCTCTACAATTTCTTTCAGGAAATAGAAGCAGAGTGAATCTTTCCTAAATTATTCTATGAGGCCATCATTACCATAATATAAAAATCAGACAATATATTCCAAGAAAAGAAAACATAGACCAATATTTCTCATGAACATAGATACAAAAATCTTCAATTAGCATATTAGCAAATTGAATTTAACATGTGAAAAAGAATTATACACCATAACGAGTGAGATTTATTCCAACTATGGCAAGGCTAGTTCAACATTTGAAAATCAATTAAAGTAATTAATCAAATATACAAGTTAAAGAAAAAATATGATTATATTGATAGATGTAATTTGTAAACTAGGAGAGGTGAGGTTTAATTTCTGTTTCTTCATCAATAATCTGTTTTTTATTTCTGAATGCTTAACATGTTATGTGTCTGAGCTATGCCTTTCTCCTGCTGTTTGTGTAGGTTAGGTTGTCTTTTATTTATTATATTTAGAATTTAATATCCTATCTGAACATCCCTCTTTCTTTTATCTCTGTGGTTTAGTCTGTATAATTTCTTCAATTGTATTTTCCATTTATTTAATCCTATTCTCTTTTGCTATGTCTAATATGCTATTTCATATGTCCATTAAGTTTCAAATCTTTATTCTTTAATTTTTTCTTTCAGTACTATTTAATCATTTAAAAATTCAGGTTAATATTGATAGTGTTATGTTTTTTTCCATTGTTTCATAAATGCTTTTATGTCTTTAAATATAAAAAAGGATGAAATCAAGCAGAGAAGAACATATGTGAGCAATCGAAAGTGATGCTTCTTGAGTTCCCTATAGAATGTCAAACTCTTGCTCTTGGGATTGCTGCGTTTTTGCCCTTCCTTGAGATTTGGGAATCATACTGAGCCTTTATACACCTCTTTATATTTGTTTGTTTAGACATCTCAACGTAGTTCTCATTATTTATCACCAAAAGAACTTTCTGATAACTTCATCTACTCACTTCTGAGACTATGTGGGCTGGACTCCTTTTTAGGTGTTGGGCTCTCTACTTTGCTGTTAAGATACATGGGATTAAGATACATGCTCAACATGAAATATTATAAGGTTGCTCTGTAAGCCCTAGCCACAGTGAATACTCTCAAAATGATCAATAGCTTAATTCAGAAAAACAATATTCATTGAAGATTGCCTAAAACATTTCTACTCCTGGATTAAATCATAACTAAAGAAAATTGAGGACTCAGTATCATTCTGGTTCCTCCTGATGATGATTTTACTACATAGCACTTTAATTTGGTGCTACAATCTATATTATTGCTTGTTATAAAAAATTAGAAGCCTGGTGCACAAAATTTCATGTATTGGGATGGGTCCCTCAGTCTGGCCTGTACCCTCTCACACTCTAGGACCCCCTCGCTCTTATCACCTGTCTACAGCAGAGGCTGGAGAGGCTCCTGCCATAGCTGCTATGCTTGCCAGCCAGTCTGGTGAGTGCAGCTGCGGTGGAGGGAGCCTTACCCACCTCCAAGGCAATGCTAAAGACCAGCGAGCCTGACTTCTGGCTGAGTGGCGCTGACCACTAGGGGGCAACTCCTGTGTTGAGCATCTGCCTCCTGGTGGTCAGTGTGCATCATATTGACTGGTCGTTCTGCCATTAGGTTGATTTGCATATTAGGGTTTTATTATATAGGAGAGGGTCTATGTGGTTAGTGGGTACCATGCTTTATTGTTATGGGTTCAGTTCTGTCTTCCCAAAATTTATATGCTGAGGTCCTAACCTTCAGTAGCTCAGAATGTGACCTTATTTGGAAATAATGTAGTTGTAGCTGTAATTATTAGCTTAATTAATATGAGGTCATTAGGGTGAGCCCTAATTCAATATGACTTGTGTCCTTATTATATTTTTTAAAGGAAGTTTGAACAGAGACATCTACATGGAAAATGTCATGTAAAGACGGAGGCAGAGATTGAGTGATACAAACCAAGGAACACCAACAGTTGCCAGCAAGCACAGAAGGCAGGCAAAAAGCAAAGGACAGGTTTTTATCACAACCTAAAAAGGAAGCAACCCTGTCAATACCTGGATTTTGGACACAATAAAATTTTTGTTGTTTAAGCCACCAAGTTTATGGTACTTTATTAGGACAGCTACATCAAAATAATACTGTGAGTCCATCAATTTTAGTTCATGGTGGTCCCTGGTATAGACTAGTGCATGAATATTGCTCTCTCCAAGCACAAGTGCTCGCATGCATGACTTTTTATGACCTGTTAACTTGAGCTTAACTTAAGTACACTCATGACTGCACTTAATATTGCATTACTGCCTCTCACTGAGAAGGAATAGTTCAGGTGCGCCAAGAAAAACACCAATGACTCATCTGTAAACTTTGTGTTATTTTAGAGATGCCAATGGGAGGCTGTCATCCAGGAAAAAAAAAAATCCAGTCATGCCTGCAGGGAGGCCTGGTCAAAAAAATGGTTGAGAGGTCACTAGATTCCTTGGTGGATTATTTCCCACTCTCTTTAATAGTCAAAGTAGCCATTTTCCATCCTCTCAGATAAATGCATGGCAACATAATTATTTGTACTAGAGGGGGAATTTCAGCAGCCCTCAGAGGGTAAGATCCTGGCAGAACACAGCGCTAAGCATGCCCTGGTGTACAAGAAGTGTACTGTTCTCACAACCATGTTCTTGGGTGGCATGGCATATTCTGTGATTGGGGTATGGTTAACCACAATGCTACTCCTTCAGTCCCTTTCATACAGTGGATTTTTAAAAATTACTTTTGTTAGGGTGAGCCTTAATCCAATATGACTGGAATTCTTATAAGAAGAGGAAATCAAGACACAAACATGTACGGAGGGAAGACAGTGTTAAGACCTGGGATGGAAAAATGGCCATTGACAGGCCAAGGTAAAAAATAACTTTCTATTGTTTAAGTTATCCAGTCTGTGGTACTATGTGATGGCATTCCTAGCAAACTAAAGCAGCACCATTCAATCAGCAGCCCCAGGAAATTGATTTTGACTGGTCATTGTCCATCAGCGCATTCATAGTCTTGTGAAAACAGTGGCTGTGAGGGAAATAATTGTTTGACTTTAATCTTCACCTGTATTAATGCCTTTATCATAGCTTCATGGTGGGCAGAGTATACTTTTCTGCCCCTTCATTTTCGCCTAAGCCATGTAGCTTCCATTGCTCAGTAGCATGTGGGCAGAATTAACACTGTGCAAGTTTTAAGCACAGGTTTTAAGTATTTTTCTGTGTTCCTCTCTTACACCCCTCTTTTTCTATGACAATAACATGACATACCTAGTCTTAAATCCAAGGAGGATGAGAAACAGGCAGAGCATATGCTTCATAGTTTGAAGTCGAAACACCCAGTCCAACCCAATCCAAATCAGCCCACTCACACCCAACTGAAGACATGTGAGTGAGCCCAGATGCCATTAGCAGAGATCCCTCTAAACAAACTTTGCGTACATCAGTAACATGTATTGTTAAATGGCAACAAAATAATGTGGTTGTTACACAGCATTTAGTGGCAATAGCTAACTGATACAATGAACATATGAGCTGAGATTATTTAATCAAAGATGAAAGCCCAAGTTTTTTTTTTCAGTGTTGAGAAGAAGTTACCTTTTTTTGCTCTGAAGGAACACATTTTGGCCACCACCTTGTGCTCAGAATATAGATGATGATAAGGACAATAAGGATGCAGAACAGGGAAATGGGGAAAAGTCTGTTTTCTTATTGGTGCTGATAATCCATGTCCACTAACTGAACATAAGACTTGGACTACCTTAGAAATTCATGGTCATATGAGCAGAGGCATTCCCTTATTGTTTAAGCCCATGTGATTTAGATTTTCCATTACTATGAAAATACAGATGCAAAACTTTTTCTTTCAGCTGCAACATGCAAAAAAAAAACCTTGGAAAGTGATCACCCTTGCTCTTAAAAACAAGGAAAATATTGAACAAGTTGAAAATAAACAAAATTTCTTAGGCCCATCAAAGACTTGTGATCAAAGACGATACCACCGCCTCCCAACACCAAATCTGGAGAGACAGTGAAGACAGAATCTGCGTGCTTAGAGCAGAAGCTGCTGGAGCCACAAATGGGTAAGGACGTGGTAATTTTGATGGACTGGAGACTGAGTGTGGACTAGCAAGAAAGTGAGAAACTTCTGGAGTCTTCAGTCTTAGGGGGAATCCTACACTTCTATGGATCTACTTCTAGGCAGTTCACCAGGTTCTTATGGTGAGAAGCTAAGAAAGATTCCCTCAATGGCTGCAGGGTGGTGGAATCTGGGGGCGGGAAAGTGCTGAGGGGAGAAGGAATCATTGTGAGATATGCCGAGATAGTTCTCCGTAGAAAATGCTTAATCTCCAGAGAGAATGATTTTTTTTACCAGAACCTAAAGAGAGGGAAAAAAGGTAAGAAACTCTTGTGAAGGTTACAGTCCAGGGAAATCGGTCTATTAAAGGCAGATTTAATAATACAATAATAGGAATGCTTCCTATCCTAGACACTCTATCCCCACATCAATAGGGCTTCAGTAAAATAACACTGACTTACAGCTAAAGGGCTACAAGGTTCAGATTCTGCTTAAGGAGCCCAAAGGCAATAGAAGAGACAGAAACAAAGACATAAAGTAAATTTGAAGCCTCTGACACCTACAGTTACAGCAAACATTGAACACTTAGACAAATTAGCATAAAACTTTGCACTAAAGTCTTTTGCCTCACTTCTTATTACCCAATGCATCATGTCCAGCTTTTAATAAAATTTTACAAGGCACACTAAAAGGCAAAATAAAACAGTCTGAAGAGAAAAAGGAAACATTAAAACCAGACTCAGATATGACATAGATTTTGAAATCATTAGAAGGGGAATTAAAAATAGCTATGATTAATATGTTAGGAGCTGTAATGGAAAAAGTCGACAACATGCAAGAATAGATAGGTAATGTAAACAGAGAGATGGAAACTATAATAAATAATCAAAAGGAAACCATACAAATCAAAAGCACAGTAAAGAAATGAAGAAAGCCTTTGATGAGCTCAGAGGCTAAAAGATGTTAAAGACATGCCATTTAAAATTCTCAAGCTAAACAAAATAAAACAACATAAAACAAAGCAGAGCAAAACATCCTAGAACTATGGGGGATTTCAAATGGTATAATATACACATAGTTGGAATGCCAGAAAAAAGACAAAAGGAGAAAAAGAAATATTTGAAGTAGTAATGACAGAGAATTTTCCAAAATTAATGACAGACACAGAACCAGAAACCCAGGGCTCAGAGAACACCAATGTAATAAGTACCAAAAAACATATACCTGGGTATATAATATTTAAACTACAGAAAACCAATGGCAAAGTCTTGAAAGAAGATGTGGGGTTCATCTCTAAAAAAAAAAAAAAAAAAAAAAAAAAAAAAAAAAAAAAAAAAGGGTAAGAAGTACCAAAAACTTCTCATCAGAAATCATGCAAGCAACAAAGAGTTGGTGAAATATTTAAAGTGTTAACAGAAAAAATATAGCATTCTATATCCAGAAAAATTATCCTTCAAAAATGAATAAGAAATAAAGACCTTTTTTATTTATTTAATTTATTTTTAAAAATATATTTTATTGATTTTTTACAGAGTGGAAGGGAGAGGGATAGAAAGTCAGAAACATTGATGATAGAGAGACATCGATCAGCTGCCTCTTGCACGCCCCCTACCGGGGATGTGCCCACAGCCAAGGTATATGCCCTTGCCAGAATCGATCCTGGGACCCTTCAGTCCGCAGTCTGACCTC
Source organism: Antrozous pallidus (assembly GCA_027563665.1). NCBI lineage: Eukaryota > Metazoa > Chordata > Mammalia > Chiroptera > Vespertilionidae > Antrozous > Antrozous pallidus. The sequence continues at coordinate 17,521,158 of CM050518.1, read as the reverse complement.
TATCCACTGAGCCAAACCGGTCTCGGCAAGACCTTTTTTAGTAAAACAAAAACTCTTTTGGTAATACATTGCCAGCACATCTGCCAAGAAAAAGTATTTAAAATTTTCTTTATGAAGAAGGCAAATTATATAGGTGAAAAACTTGAATCTATATGAAGAAAGAAAGAGCATCAGAGAAGGAATAAAAAAAAAAGTTAAAATATTTTATTCCTCTTACTTTACTTAAAAGAGAAAGTTTAAAGTAATAATGGTAACAAAATGTTGGGTGGTTATAGCATATGAATACATTAAAATTTAGGACAGCAACTTCATAGGAATGAGAGGGAATAATGGATCCTCTGTTGTTATAAGATAGTTCTATATTATGTGTCAAGTGATATGACATTATTTTAAGGCGAACTTAGATTAATTGTAAATGTATACTGCAAACTTTAGGGAAACCACTAAAATTCTTTTAATGGAATATAATTTGTATGCTAAGAGAGGAGAGAAAGTGAAATTATGTAAAATGCTCAATTAAATCCAGAGAAAGCAGTAAAGTGAAGGAGAAAGAAAAGAAACAAAGAGCAAATGCAATAAATAGAACAGTTACAAACATGGTAAATATTAATTTAAATATAGCAATAATCAGCAAATATAAATGGTCTAAATACACCAATTGAAAAACAAAGATTATCATAGTAGATCCAAAACAGGATTCAAATATACATTGTCTACCAGGAACTTACTTTAAATATAAAGGTAGGTTAAAAGTAAAGGAATAGAGAAAGATATATCATACTAATAGTAATAAAATAAGTTAGAGTAACTACATTAATTTCAGACAGAAAATGACTTAGAACAAAATATTTATCAGAGATAAAGAAGGGCATTACAAAATGATAAAGGGGTGAGTTATCCAAGAAAACAGAACAATCCTAAGTATGTATGCACCTAACAACAGAATATCAAAAAAATGTGTAGCAAGAACTAATAGAACTTCAAGGAGAAATAGACAAATCATTATTATATTTGATGACTTCAACACCAGTCTTTCAGTAATTGATAGATGGAGCAAGCAGAAAACCAATAGATATAGTTGAGCTGAACAGCACTATCAATCAACTTGACATTTATAGAACATTCCATCCAACAGCAGCAGAATACACATTCCTCTCAAGCTCACATGGCACTTCTACTAATATTGACCACATACACTGGCTCTTAAATTACACTTTAATACATTTAAAAGAATAGCTATCATACTAAGTGTGTTCAGAGACCACAATGGGATTAAATCAGAAAGCAATACAGAAAGGTAGCTGGAAAGTTCTAAAATAGTTAAAAATTAAAAAATTAAAGAAAAACTTCTAAATAACACAAGAGGTTTTTAGACTAAATGAAAAAATTATCAAAAATACATGCTCCTCACTGACACATCATCAGGTTTGCTTCTTAGAGAGTTGCTGGTGCTCTTCCAAAAGGAAAGAATCTTCTTCAGTGAAGCTGGTGCCCAGCCCCAGTGAAACATCTGACTCAATCACAGCAAGGACGAGTTCCACACAGAAGTGTCTAGGGCATTCAGATCGGCATCATTGGGCTTGAAGGGCAGGGACACTGTGATGAAAAGCTTCAGAGAATAAGGTCTTGGAGAAGGAAGGAGCTCATCCACATAGCTCATTCACACAGAATGTCCAAACATTTTTTGTTTTTTTACTATGGACACCCTAACAAAACTATAAACCTGTCCAGATCATAAAATTAAAATAATCTAAAAATCACATTGCATCCCCAGACAAGATCAGTCTAGTTGTTATTTAGGTATTTTGAGTTTAATTGGGTTCAACAAGAATGCTGGCATAAAGCGTAAGGATGCATTAAAGTTTAGCTTTTGCCTCAATATTGTGCTCTACTCTGCATTTAGCTTTGCCTGACTTCAAATTTTAGAGGTTTAAATAGCCAATTTGCCTATTTCACCACTCTGTTTTGCAATCCTATCTTTTGTTAGATCAATAATATGTGATTGCATAGGGGACACATATCTAATTAGAAGCAATCCCAGTAACAGAGTAAGACATGTCTTTTAGACTTATTTTTAATATTTGAATATTTATTTCCCAATATAGGCAAGCATTTTAGATGTATCTTGCAGTGAAAAGTCTCCAAATTTTAAAATTCTGTTAGTTAGCTAAAGTATAAATACATGTTTATTATTACAAGAGTAAAGTGTTGTACTAATTAATGATGATTGTGAGTCATTAAATGCTTATATACAAGTAGCATTTTCAATATTTTAACAGAGGAAGAGATTGATAATTATTATGAGTATTTAAGAAAGGGTACTAGCTAAGTACCTGTAGTATGATCTACCATGCCACCCTTTCTGAGCAAACAAATGTTTATAAACACTTGAAAAATAATCATTAGTCTTCTTAAGCTGCTGTAACAGAATGCCACAGTCTGGGATGCGAGAACAACAGAAAAGCCTTTCTTCTCTCACTTCTGGCGGCTGCAAGTCCAAGGTTATTAAGGTGCAAGTTTCTAGTGAGGCTCTCTTCCTGGCTTGCAGATGAACACCATCCTGCAGTGACCTCACGTGGCCTTTCCCCTAAGTGTGCTGCTGAAGTCCCTCCTCTCCATATCCGTGGGCACCAGTCCTATTGAATTAGGGCCCCATTCATTCTTACCGCCTCATTAAATCTTAATCACAGGCATACCTCACTATATTGTGCTTCATTTTATTGTGATTCTCAAATATTGTGTTTTTTTTTTTTACAAATTAAAGATAAGACCCGCTACCAGCAAAAAGGTCATGATTCACTAAAGATAGTTAGCATATTTTTTAGCAGTAAGGCATTTTAAAATTGAGGTATGTACACTTTTCAGACATCATTCCATCACACACTTAATAGACTATAGTATAGTGTAAGCGTAACTATTATATGCACTAGGAAACTAACGAAAACAACATTTGCTTTGTTGCAAAGGTCTAGATCCTTACAGATCCCATCTCCAAATACAGTCACATTGTTGGTTAGGGTTTCAACATATGAATTTGGCAGACACAATTCAGCCCATAATAATACAGCAGATCTTCAAATAACATTGTTTCATGCAATGTAACTTTGATGGAAAAAAAATAGATTTTCAGCCAGGGCTACTGTCTGTGAGGACTTTGTACATTTTCTCCATGTCTGTGTGGGTTTTCTCCTAGTGCTCCTGTTTCGTGAGGTGAACTGGCCTGCCTACATGTCCCAGTCTGAGTGAGTGTGGGCGTGGCACTGGCCTGGCAGTGCAGAGGCATCTGTCCAGAGGGCATTCCCACCTGCACCCTGAGCTGCCTGGACAGTATCCAGCTACCAGAAACCCTGAGCTGGAATAAGCAGTTTGGGGAAATAATCGGACTTGTTTTTATTACTCTTCCTTAAATGAATGTGTAGCTCACATTTATTTCAATGTTTAATATCAGAAGTGTTTTGGATCTTCATTTAGAAGTTTGGTGATGTTTTTATGAGCAGATATGCTATAGGAACTTAATTTAACTCTCACTTATATCAACTACTGTGGTACACATGGTTTCATTAGAAGTCATTAGCTTACAGGCACAATTTGCAAGAAACTTTTGATGATATTGAGGACTTCCTGTAATATCATAATAATATTAGGTAAAAGAGTAATGATATGTGTTTGGTATGCTGGCATCCATCGCATTAAATAAAATTAACTATATGAACTGTATTAATTGTTTATTATTTAATGCTTTATGAGCTATAAAAAAAGTATTATGAGTGACTTCACACCTCATGACAAATTAAAAGCAGAACTTCAATTTTGCCACCTCAACATTCCACAAGAAAGAGATCCAAAAACTCTGTGATAAAACATTTTCAGTCCAAATATAATAAAAAGAGAATGAAGAAATACTTTGAAGACTGTGTAAGAGCAAACATTTTGTTCCTACTTATAAAATTTAACAACAGAATTCCAAGTGCTTTAAGAAGAAAATTCTTCATAATTTTGAGTTAAGAGGAACTTAAGTTTTAAACATAAAAATAATTGTTTTAGATTGCAATCACTCTTGGTAGTTGTAGATCTTCATCTTTTGTGCAAAATTTCTTCTAACAATACGTTATAAAAATCTTTTACTAAATTATACAATGCTACCCTCAAAAAGGGTAATAATAGTTAATGTGCTGCTTTTATATTTTGCATCAGGCATTTGGACATGTGCAAGCACGAGGGGTTATTTTTACAGTCGATAGCAATGTTGGATGGCTTACTAAGAGATTTTTCTGTTTCTGTTGGTTAACATGGGAACCTGCTGAAGAATTATTTATAGAGTGAAAGTTCAGTGCAGGAAAGTCCCGTGCAGCTGACACTGGAACCTATGTAGCAAAAGCCGGGCATGAATAAGCAGCTCACAAACCTGTCAAATGTGCCCCATTCTCCAATTGTGTGTTCAGACATTAGTGGAGCAGTAGTGTGCCATGAAAGAGGGTCACTGGTTAGCCAGGCCCCTCACCTTCTTCAACCAAAGCCAGACTACAAAACAAGGAGATCATGGAACTGCCTTGTCAGACGCTCACACGAGACATTCACACCAGCCCTAGCTGGTTTGGGTCAGTGGATAGAGCATTGGCCTGTGACCTGAAGGGTCCGGAGTTTGATTCTGATCAAGGGCATATGCCTGGGTTGTGGGCTCAATACCCCAGTAGGGGGCATGCCGGAGGCAGCCAATCAATAATTTTCTCTTATCATTGATGTTTCTATCTCTCTCCTTCTCCCTTCCTCTCTGAAATTAATAAAAAATATTTTTTAAAAAAGGACATTCACACCAGATACAGATCGGCTGTGATGTGTTTAAAAGACTGCTTGGACAAGTAGAAGCTTTAGCACTGCTTTTTGAGGTATATAAAACCAATATAGACGGAAGCACTAATGACAGTTCACACATACAAAAAATCCACCATATTAAAGTACACTAGTCAGTGGTTTTCAGTATATTTAGAGAGATAAGCAAGCATTACTACTATCTAATTTTAGAACGTGTCATCATACCAAAAGAAATCCCACACTTGTTAGCACTCACTCCCTTTTCTCCTCTCCCCTAGCCCTTGGAAACCATTAATTTTCCTTTCAGTATGGATTTGATTTTTCTGCACATTTTATATAAATTGAATTATAAAATATCCACCTTTTTGTGTCTGACTTCTTTCTGTTAGCAATTTTTTAAGGTTTATCTAATTTGTAGCATGTATCAATACTTCATTACTTTAAAAAATATATATTTTTATTGATTTCAGAGAGGAAAGAGAGTGAGATAGAAATGTCAATGATGAGAGAGACTCATTGATCAGCTGCTTCACTCTCATGAAGTTCAGTTAATTAATATTTTTCATTGCTTGGGCTTTTGTGTCATATCTGAGACCAGTGTCTAAAACAAGGCCATGAAGACTTAGAAGCAATTATAATTTCTTCTAAGAGCATTATCATTTTAGCTCTTACATTCAGGTATTTAATTCATTTTGAATTAATTCTTATGTATGCTGTGAAGTTTGAGTTCAAATCCATTCTTCTTCATGTGAATATAGTGTTAATGCCTAACACTGGGCATTAAGCCCACAACCTGGGCATGTGCCTTGGCCAGGAATCAAACTGTGGCCTCCACACTCAACCATGGAGCCATGCTGGCCAGGGTACTTCATTGTCTTTTATTGCTGATTAACATTTAATGATAGGAACAAACCATATTTTGTTTATCCATTTGTTAGCTCATGTACAATTACCTTACTTCTCCCTGTGACTATTATGAATAGTGATGTAATGAACATTTGTGTACAAGTTTTTGTATATACCTAGAAATGGAATGTCTGAGTCCTATGTTTAGCATTTTGAGAACTGTCGAACTGTAGCCCAAGGCAGCTCCAGCATTTAACATTCCCTCCAGCAATGTAATAGGATTCTGATTTCTCCACATCCTAATTATTTTTTTTTATTGTCTGCATTTTAAAAATTATAGCCATCCTAGTGGGTGTGGAGTAACATCTCTGTGGTTTTGCATATCCCTAATGGTGAATGACATTCAGCATGTTTTCATGTTATTAAGGTCCATTAGGATATCTTCATTGGAGAAATGCTTTTTAAAAATATGCCCAGTTTAAAAGTGAATTATTTGACTTTTTGTGTTGATTTATAAGAGTTCTTTGTATATTATAGATATTAGTCTCTTATTAGCTATGATTTACAAATATTTTCTCCTATTCTGTAGGATTTTTTTTTTTACTTTCTTGATATAGTGCTTTGAAGTACAATTATTTTTCACTCTCATGAAGTTCAATTAATCAATATTTTTCATTGCTTGGGCTTTTGTGTCATATCTGAGACCAGTGTCTAAAACAAGGCCAGGAAGACTTAGAAGCAATTATAATTTCTTCTAAGAGCATTATCATTTTAGCTCTTACATTCAGGTATTTAATTCATTTTGAATTAATTCTTATGTATGCTGTGAAGTTTGAGTTCAAATCATTCTTCTTCATGTGAATATCTAGTTGTCCTAACACCTCTCATTACAAAAGCTGTTCTTTCCCTCTTTATACTACTTGGCACTCTTATCAAAATTAATTCACCATAAACATATGCAGGTTTATTTCTGGACTCAATTATATTGCATTAATCTATATGTCTACCATTATGTCAGTACTATATAGTATCAATTATTGTAGCTTTGTAGTAAGTGTTGAAACTGGGATGTGTGAGATCTCTATATTTGTTCTTTATTAAGGTTGCTTTGGCTATTCTGGTCCCTTTCATTTCCATGTGAATTCAAAAGGATATACTTTATTTTTAGAGCAGTTTTAGGCTCACAGTAAAATCGAGCAGAAGATACAGAGAGTTTTCATATATCCCTTGCTCCCCCAACACACTCAGCCTCCCTTTCAAAATCCTGCACCAGACTAGTACGTTTCTTTTTAATCTTTATTGTTCAGTTTATTAATTACATTGTTCCCTTTTTTTTCACCCTATAGTTCCCCTCCACCTGGTACCCATCCCACCCTCTGCCCTCACCCCCCTCCACTGTCCTCTCCCATAGTTGCATGATTTTTGTCCAGTCTCTTGCTGCACTTCTCACACCCCCTTTCTCCCAAAGAGTTGTCAGTCCATTCCCTCTCTATGTCCATGATTCTGTTACATTCACCAGTTTATCCTGTTCATCAGCTTATTAATTCACTTGATTTTTAGATTCATTTGTTGATAGATGTGTATTTGTTGTTCCTAATTTACACTTTTATCTTTTTCTTCTTCCTCTTCTTAAAGAATATCTTTCAGCATTTCATATAATATTGGTTTGGTAGTGATGAACTCCTTTAGCTTTTTCTTGTCTGCGAAGCACTTATCTGACCCTCAATTCTGCATGATAGCTTTGCTGGATAGAGTAATCTTGGTTGTAGATTCTTGCTGTTCATCACTTTGGATATTTCTTGCCACTCCCGTCTGGCCTGCATCGTTTCTGTTGAGAAATCCGCTGACAATCGTATGGGTGCTCCCTTATAGGTAACCATCTGTTTTTCTCTTGCTGCTTTTAATATTCTCTCTTTGTCTTTTGCTCTTGGCATTTTAATTATGACGTGCCTTGGAGTGGTCCTCTTAGGGTTCCTATATATTGTGGTTCGGTGCGCTTCTTGAACTCCTAAGTCAATTTCTTTCACCAGGTGTGGGAAGTTTTCGGTCACTATTTCTTCAAATAGGTTTTCATTGTCTTGGCCTCTCTCGTTTTCTGGCACCCCTATAATTCGGATGTTGGTATGCTTGAGGTTTTCCCAGAGGCCCCTTACACTATCTTCAATTATCTGGATTCTTTTGGTTTCTTGCTTTTTCAGCTGAGTGGATTTTACCTCTTTGTATTTCAAATCCTTAACTTGGTTCTTGGGGTGTTCTAGAGCACTTTTAGGTCTTTGTATAATATTTTTTATTTCAGTCAGTGTATTCTTAATTTCTGGTTGGTCCTTTTTCATATCCTTGAAGGTCTCCTTCATTTCCTTGTAGGACTCATTCATTTCCTTTGCAGTCTTGCTTATTTCCTTATAGGCCTCGACCTTTTGTTGGAGCCTCTTGAGAAGCCCTATAACCGTGGTTTTGAATTCCATGTCCAGTCGTTTTTTTTCCTCCATTTCTTTCACATTTGATTTCTTTCCATGTCTGCATGGTGGCTGCTTCCCTGAGTTGGTCAATTAGCTTTGTGTGGTAGACTTCCTACTAGGAACAGTGGCTCAACCTCCCCAGTTACCTGAGGTGGATATGGGTTGCATAATCTTGCTGAAGTTAAGCTCAGGTTAATCGTAGTTAGCGCTGGAGGGGTTGACCTCCAGGTCAATTGTCTGTAAAGTTCAGCTGTGCTTAGGTTGGATGGGCAGAGTCTCCGGGCCAAGCAGACAGCCTTAGCTCTGCCCTATGCGGCCCCAGGGACTCTGTGCCGGGAGCAATGGCTGCCAGCACCTCTGAGAGAGAGCTGCTGCGAGCTCCACCGGCTGCCTGCCCGGGAATTCAGACTCTCCCCAAATGAGTCTGCACGCCCAATGTCTCACCCAGGGTCGTAAAACAAAGCAGTCTGACGGTTTTCCGAATGAGAGAGCAAGTCGCAGAGTGCTCTCTGCACCGTCACGCAGCTGCGCTGTTCCCAAGGTCACGCGCAAGCTGCCTTCTCCACAAGCCTGGAGACCCCTGTAGCACCCGAGCTTCGGCGTGCCCTCCCACTGTCCAGTTTTCACCCCGTATGATAGTGGGTTCCCTGGACTTCGCCCAGAGCTGGAGAATCAGTCCAGTGGGACGTCTTTGTCTGCCCGTTCGAGAAAACTGGCCGGTTTTCAGCCGCCCACCCTCTCCACTGGCGCGTGCTCCAAACCTCTCTCCGTGTGAATCTTTCAACGCTGTCCGCCGCGGCTCCTCCGAGTCACAGTGTCTTATTTTCACTTTTATTTGTGGAATTTTCACTCGGCCAGCTTTCTGGTGATTCTGGAAGGTGTTTGTTCTTTCGTTAAGTTGTAGTTTTAAAATTGCTGAGTATGACGGCAAGATGGGTGTTTTACCTATGCCGCCATCTTGGTTCCTCAGACTAGTACATTTCTTACACTTGATAAACCTACATTGACACATCATTATCACCAAAGTCCACAGTTTACATTAGCATTTATTTTTTGGTGTAGTAATTGCTGAGTTTTGACAAATGTATGATGGCATGTTTTTACCATCATAGTGTCAAACAGAATAGTTTCACTGCCCTAAACACTCTGTGCTTTTTCTATTTTATCCTTCCCTCCATCGTGACCAATGTAAACCATAGTTTTGTCTTTTTCATAATTTAATATAGTCAGACTTATACAGTATGTAGTCTTTTCAGATTGGCTTCTCTTATTTAGTTTCATGAATTTAAGGCTTCTCCATGTCTTTTTATGTAGACACTAGAATTATGTAGGCACAAAATTCCTCCATGGGGGAGACAGGGATGTCCCTGCACCCTCTCTAATCTGGGACCTCTCAAGGGATGTCCAAATGCCTGTTTAGGCCCGATATTACTGAGATTGGGCCTAAAATGGGCAGTCGAACATCCCTCTCACAATCCAGGACTGCTGGCTTCCAACTGCTGACTGCTCACCTGCCTGCCTTCCTGATTGCCCCTAACCACTTCTGCCTGCCAGCCTAATCACTCCCTAACCACTCCTGGCCAGCCCTCAATTTGATGCCTAACTGCTACCCTGCCAGTTTGTTTGCCCCTGTCTTCTCCTGCAGGCCTGGTCACCCCTAACTGCCCTTCCCTGCAGGCCTAGATCCCCCTCAACTGTTCTCCCCTGCAGGCCCAGTTGCCCCCAACTTCTCTTCTCTGCTGGCCTGGTCACCCATAACTGCCCTCCCCTACAGGCTTGATTGCCCCAACTGCCCTCCTTTATAGGCCTGGTCCCTCCCAACTCCCCTACCCTGTTGGCCTGATCACACACAACTGCCCTCCCTTACAGGCCTGGAACCTCCCAGCAGTCCTCCCCTGCTGGCCATCTTGTGTCCACATGAGGGCAGGATCTTTGACCACATGAGGGCAGCCATCTTGTGTGTTGGAGTGATGGTCAATCTGCATATTACTCTTTTATTAGATAGGATAGAGGCCTGGTGCATGGGTGGGGGCCAGCTAGTTTGCCTTGAAGGGTGTCCCAGATCAGGGGTGGGTTCCCTTGGGGTGTGGGGTGGCCTGAGCGAGGGAACTATGGTGGTTTGCAGGCTGGCCATGTCCCCCAGTGACCCAAGTGGAGGCCCTGGTATCTGGGATTTATTTATGTTCTATAATTGAAACTTTGTAGCCTTGAGCAGAGCCAAGCCTCCTGCTCATTCTGTGGCCACAGACATTTTTGTTGGGATTTATTTATCTTCTATAATTGAAACTTTATAGCCTTAAGCAGAGGCCAAGGCAGGCCAAGGCTGCAGAAAGTTGGCTTCCTCCATTGCTGGGGGCAACTCAAGCCTCCTTTGTCTCTCTTATTCTGTGGCTGCTGCCATTTTTGTTGAAATTTACTTTCTATAATTAAAACTTATTTATCTTCTATAATTGAAACTTTGAGTGGAGGCCTAGGCTGGTCAGGGTGTGCAGAAAACTTGGCTTCCTCCATTGCCAGGGAAACCCAAGCCTCCTGCTCTCTTTGTGGCCATGGCCATCTTGGTGGAGTTATTTTGCATACTCACTCCTGATTGGCTGGTGTGCGTGGCTTGTGGATGTAGCAGAGGTATGGTCAATTTGCATATTGCTCTTTTATTATATAGGATGTCATGTCTTGATAACTCATATATATATTTTTAGTGCTGAATAATATTCCATTGTTTGAATATACCATGGTTTCCCATTCATCTGCTAAAGAATATCTTGGCTGCTTTCAAGTTTTGGCAATTATGAATACATTCAAGTGTAGGTTTTTCTGTAGATAGAAAGTATTCAACTTTTTTTTGGGGGGGGTAAGTAGTAAGGAGTATGATTGCTAGATTTTATGGTAAGACTATGTTTAGGTATATAAGAAACTGCTAAACTGCCTTCCAAAGTGGCTATCCCATTTTGTATTAACCCCAGGAATGAAAAATTAAAATTTCTATTGCTCCACATCTTGGCTAGCATTTGATATTGTCAATGTTTTGGGTTTTGACCATTCTGTGTAGTGGTGTCTCATTGGTGTTTTAATTTGCAATTCCCTAATAATGTATGGGGTGGAAAATCTTTTCAAATGCTTATTTGTCATCTATATATCTTTGGTGAGTTGTTGGTTCAAGTCTTTTGCTGTTTTTAATTGGGTTATTTGGTGTGGTTTTTGTTGTTGCATTTTAAGTGTTCATATATATTTTGCATAATAGGTCTTTGCCAAATGTGTCTTTCTCAAATATTTTCTCCTAGTCTGTGGCTTGTTTTCTCATTTTGTTGAAAGTGTCTTTTGCACAGCAGAAGGTTTTAATTTTAATGAAGTCCAGCTTATGAATTATGTTTTTCATGGGTTGTGTCTTTAGTATTATATCTTCTAAAAAGCCATAGCCATACCCAAATGCACCTATATTTTTTCTATGTTATGTTCTAAGAGTTTTACAATTTTTATTTTATATTTAGGTCTGTGATCCGTTTTGAATTAATTTTTTTGAAGAGTGTGAGGTCTGTGTCTAGATTTATTTTTTTATATGTAGATCTCCAGTTGTTATAGCATTATTTGTTGAGAAGACAATCTTTATTGCCTTTACTCCTTTGTCAAAGCAATTGAATATCTTTATCTATATCTATCTTCTATATCTATATCATCTATCTATATCTAATCTCTCTATCTCTATCATCATCTATCTACATCTATATCAACTATCTATAAATAGATATAGATATATTTCTGGGACTTTTACTTTTTTCATTGATATATTTGTCTATTCTTTGTCAATACTACATTGTCTTGATTATTGGAGGGTTATAGTAAGCATTGAAGTTGAGTAGGTCTTTTGCTTCTCTGTACAAATTTCAGTCAATTTTTCAATATCTACAAGAAAGCTTGCTGAGTTGTTTTTATTTTTATTGGGATTGCATTGAATCTATAGATTAAGTTGAGAAGAACTGACATCTTGACAATATTGAGCTTCCTATCCATGAACATATCATTGCATTTATATAGTTCTTTGATATCCTTCATCAGAGTTTTGTATATAGTTTTGTATATAGTTTTTCTCATATAGTTCTTATACATGTTTTATTACATTTATACTTAAGCAATTTTTTTAATGAATAAGGTATTACATATGTATCATTATCCCCACATTGCCCTCCTAAGCAATTTTTGAGTGCTTCAAATAGTTTTTCACTTCATTTCACTTGTTCATTGCCACTATACAGAAAAAGAAAACACAATTGAATTTTGTATATTAACTTTGAATACTTCAACCTTGCTAAGTTGCTTATTAGTTTTAGGAGATACTTTTATTTTCTGCATAGACCATCATATCACCTGCAAAAAAAGAGGCAGTTCCTTCTTTGCTTTTCAGTCTGTTTGCTCTTTACTTACTTTTCTTATTTTATTGAAGTAGTTATGATTTCTGTGTTGTTGAAAAGGAATATTGTAGGAAAGCTTCCAGTTTCTCATCATTAAGTATGATGTTAGCTTTAAATTTGTAGATATTTTTTATCAAGTTGAGAAAGTTCCATTCTATTCCTCGTTTACTGACTGAAAGTTTTTATAATGATAGGATGTTCTATTTTACCAATATTTTTTCTGCTTCTATTGATATGATCATGAAGTTTTTTTTTCTTTAGGTGATATGAAGGATATGAAGGATTTCTATTGATATGAAGGATTATATTAATTGATTTTTGAATGTTGAACTGACCTTGAATACCTGGAATAAATCCTCTTTGGTCATGTTGTATAATTCTTTGTATACATTCTTAGGCTTGATTTGCTAATGTTTTTTGGTGTGTTTTTTTCTTTTTTAAAAGAAAATTTGCACCTTTGTTCATAAGTAATATTAGCCTGTAGAGATATATATATATATTTTTAATTGATTTTTTTACAGAGCAGAAGGGAGAGGGATAGAAAGTCAGAAACATAGATGAGCGAGAGACATCGATCAGCTGCTTGTTGCACGCCCCCTGCTGGGGATGTGCCCGCAGCCAAGGTGCATGCCCTTGCCAGAATCGAACCCGGGACCCTTCAGTGCGCAGTCTAAAGCTCGATCCACTGAGCCAAACCCGTCTCAGCTAGCCTGTAGTTTTCTTTTCTCACAATGTTTTCATCTGGTTTTGGTATTCTGGTAATACTAACCTCATAGAATGATTTATAAATTATTCTTTGTGTTTTTATGTTATGAGATTATAGAGAATTGGTATAATTTTTCCTTAAATGTATGGTAGAATTTATCAGTTAATCCATTTGGGCCTATTACTTTCTGCTTTGGCAAGTTCTTTGATAGATATAAGTGTATTCAAATTGTCTACTTTCTTCCCTTGTCAATTTTGGTAGCTTGCGCCTTTCATCTATGTTATCTAATTTCTTGGCATATAATTTTTTTTATAGTATTCCTTTCTAAGTTTTATTTCTGTGGTGCTGGTAGTAATGTCAGTTCTTTCATTTCTCATTTTAGTAATTTGATCTTTCTCTTTGTACTGGGTCAGTTTAGCTAAAGGCTTATCAATTTTGTTGATTTCTTCAAGGAGTGGAATTTTGACTTCATTGAGTTTCCTCTATTTCTTTTATTTCACTTACTTTTAATCAATCTTTATTATTTTATCTGCTAGCTTCAAATTTAGTTTCTTCTTTTTTTATAGTTTCTAAAAGTGAGAGGTGAGATTATCTTATTTTTTATTTTTCTAAATATAAGCATTTACTTGTATACATTTCTCACTGAGCGCTGTTTTAGTTACATCTTCAGTAGTATATGTATTTTCACCTTAAAGTATTAAACATTTTTTTGTGATTTCTTCTTTAAACTGAAGCGTCCATCTTAAATAAAAACTGCTGCTTGAAAATTTAACCCTGCTATTTGGCTTCTGTAAATGCTTGCTTGCTTAAATAATAAGGAAAATAAGACCACTCCTACTTCAGAGAGGCCATTAAACCTTCTCTGGACAAAATTATCAGTGCTGGCATCAGGCCAAGCCTTTGGTTGAGCTCCCAAGGCACCAGCACATAGGGGCTCTTTAAGAATTTGCAAAGGGGGCCAGAAAAAGCCCATATTTGGGAGAAAAAGAAGGTAAAAACGTATAAATAGGGAAAGTTTCTCCATGTTGGGGCCCAGAATTTGAGAGTTTTCCTCTGGACCCACGCATAGTAATAAATGTAACTCCATCTATCTAAGTGTTATGTGGTTCTTTTCTGGTTTTCTGTAACAAACCATTTGTTATTTAGCAGTATGTCTTGTTTAATTTTTTTCGTATTTGAATATTTCCCAATTTTCCTTTTGCTATTGATTTATAGTTTCATTTCTTTTTGGTTGGAGAACATACTTTTTATTATTTTAATTCTTTTGAATTTATTTAGACTTGTTTTTATCCTAATGTATGGTCTATCCTGGATAATGTTTCAGGTGTACTTGCAAATAATATATTTCCTCATATTGCTGGGTTAAGTGTTCTATAGATGTCTGTTAAATATAATTGGTTTATAGTGTTATAGTCCTATTTACTTGTTAATCTTAATTCTAGTTGTTTTGTCAATTATTGAAAATGAGCTATAGAAGTTTCCAACTGTTACTTTTTATATGTCTATTTATCCATTCTGTTTTGTCAGTTTTGCTTCATGTATTTTGGGTTCTGGATTTAGGTTTATAATCATTATATCTTCCTGATGGGATGATACTTTTTTTTGCCATTATTAAATGTCTGTAACATTTTTTGTTCTAAAATATATTTCATTTGATATTAATATAGCCACTCAACCCTTTAAAAAGCCTTACGTAAGGATATATTTTTATTGATTTTAGAGAGAGAAGAAGGGAAGAGAGAGAAACACTGATCGGTTGCTTTTTGTATCCACCTGGACCACTGGGGATTGGACCTGCAATCTAGGTATGTACTGAACCTTTTGGTGTACGGGATGATGCGCCAACCAACTAAGTAACCCAGCCAGCCACTCAGCCCTTTCGTATACTGTTGGCATGCTATATTTTCCCCATCATTTTAATATCAACCTATGTATATTTTTTATAGACAGTATATAGTTAATTTTCTTCCTTTATTTTCTTCCTTTCTGTCCCTCTATGACTTTGGATTGGGATGTTTAATCCATTTCCATTTAATATAATTATCAATAAGGTAGAAATTGCACCTATCACTTTGCTATTTGTTTTCTATATGTCTACATTGTTTTGTTTCTCTATCTTTCATTGTTGGTGTATTTTGTGTTAAATGTATATTTTCTAGGATATTATTTTAATTTTCTTGTCATTTATTTTACAATTTAAATGTTATTTCCTTAGTGCTTGTTTGGAGGACTATAATTAACATCTTAAGAATGTGTCAGATTAATATCACCTTATGTTTAATTTTATAATTTTTTTTGCTTTTATATAACTCCATTCACTTCCCTCCTTAATGTTGCTGTTGTCATCCAAGTTACATCTTTATACATTGTGTGATCTTTAATGCAGATTTGTGACTATAGCTTTATGCAATTGTTTTTTAAGTTAGATAGTATTTTAAAAATATAATAAAACACCTTACATTTACAGTGAATTTGTATAACCTATATAGTTTTTTTCCTATGATTTTTATTTCTTCAAGGGAATTTGAGTTACTTTCTGGTGTCCTTTTATTTCAGCCTAGAGGACTCCCATCAGTATTTCTTGTAGAGTAGATCTGCTAGTAAATAAAAGTTTTTTAAAAATCTGGAAATGCCTTAAATTTTCTTTCTTCTTCAAAGAAAGTTTGGCTGGTGTAAAACTATTCACACAATTATTTTTCTCTCAGCATTTAGAATTTGTCATCCACTGCCTGCAGGTTCCATGATTTAAGATGAGAGATTAGCTATTAATCTTATTAAGAATCCTATCCCCATTTATAATCTCACTTCTGTTGCTTTCAATATTATTTTGTCTTTCAACACTTTCATTATAATGGGTCTAGACGTGGATCTCTTTGTACTTATATTGCTTGGAATTTGTTGAATTTCTTAGATGTGTAGATCAATATTTTTATCAAATTTTGGAATATTTCAGCCTTTATTTCTGTAAATATTCTATTTGTTTTAGTATTCCCATCTGGAATTCCTATTGTGGATATATTAATACATTTGATGATGTCATATATTTATGAGGCTCTATTCTGTTTTCTTCATTTTCTTTTCTTTTTCAGACTAGATACTTTAAATCTTCAAATTTCCTAATTCTTTCTTCCACCTGCTCAAATCATTTGTTCAAACCCTCTAGTGAATATTTTATTTCAATTGTTGTACTTACCTTTTTTATAGTTTTCTTTAGAGTTTTATACTTTTTTTAGTCCACTTAAAATAGTTGATTTGAAGTATTTGTCTAGTATGTCCAATAGCTGGGCTTCCTCGGGGACAGTTTCTATGAACTGCTTTTTTGTTTTTTTCTATTATAGACTATACATTTTTTCTTTGTATGTCTTATAATTTTTTGTTGAAAACCAGTCACACTAAGTAAAAATAATGTGACAAGTATACAAATAAGATTATTCTCTTTAAAGTTTGTTGTTTCTCTCCCTCCCCTGCTCTCTCTCTCTCTCTCTCTCTCTCTCTCTCTCTCTCTCTCTGTGTGTGTGTGTGTGTGTGTGTGTGTGTGTGTGTATTTTCAGTGATCTTTCAAAAATAATTATGCAAAATTAACATTCTTTATCATCTGTGGTCACTAAAGTCTCTACTTGGTTAATATACTGATCAACTATAGATTTGTTAAGATTTCCTTACATGCCTGGAAATAACAAGTCTCCTATTCTTTGCCAAGGGGCTCAGTATACATGTATTGGGAAATGACTTCAAAATTTAGCTAGGCAGTTTACAAATCTGTTTTAGTCTTCTTTTTTTACTTATTCAGAACTTCAAGTCTGTCAGAAGTGAGAACTTACAGGGCCTTTCAGATTTTTCCTTTGTATGGACATTGTCCTGGACATGCACAATAAATACCCTATACATGTATGTGGCTTTCTAGATTTCCAGTATCAGGAGTTTTCAAAGCACCTAATAGAGATCTCATTCTTCATTTTTTTATTTTTAAGCCAATTGATTGTCCTACTGTTTGTTCCCTCTGTTATTTAATGTGTCAGGCAGCCATGATATTAAACAATTTTCACTGATTATTTTCAACAAATTTCCATAGGCAAAAAACAATTTGTATTTAATTTACTCTAAGTCAGATTAAATAAAGAGACATCTTTCAGAGAACCACAAGGCATCTATATATATAAAAGGCTAACTTGACTTGTGCATGTGTGATGCATATAAAGCTCTCACTGGCACAAATCACACAGGAGGTGTTTCAATCTGTCATTGTCGATCGTGAATTTGGTTGACACTTCTTTTATAGAGAAAGGGCAAATAGCAATATTAAAATATTTCTTCTAATTAGTTTCCTTTAAATGTCCATAAATCTGTGCATTGAGACATTAGTATCAAATAAAGATCTTCTGCCCCTTCCAGTGGTTACCAGGCTGCTTGTTTTCACTGTGATTGTGATTTATTTGTTTTCAAGGATACCATCGCACTGGGAAGTATGGGTGGGAATAGAGCAAATTAAAATGCTACATAGCTCACTGCTCTTACTTAGCTTCTACCATTTTTTAAAATATATATTTTTTATTGATTTTTTACAGAGCGGAAGGGAGAGGGATAGAAAGTCAGAAACATCGATGAGAGAGAGACATCAATCAGCTGCTTCTTGCACACCCCTTACTGGGGATGTGCCCACAGCCACGGTACATGCCCTTGCCGGAATCAAACCTGGGACCCTTCAGTCCACAGTCCGACGCTCTATCCACTGAGCAAAACCAGCCTTGGCTACCATTTTTTTTCCTTGAATAAATGCCCCCTCCATTGCAGGAAGTCTTTGGTTAATTTTCAGAGTACTGAAAATGTTGATTCTAACTACTTTCCTTAATCTTCTCTTGGTTGTTATGCAGAGAAAGACTTTTGAGTGTTCTCACTTTTACAAAACTTTAAAGAGCCAGAAAACATTGCCCACATGGGATTTTGTAGCAATATAAAACATCTCAGTAATCACCTCACATGTGACAATTACTATAATGAAGAACTCACACGAAGATCAAAAGCCAAAGTCTTTATGCCTTTAATAACTGTGGGAGGTGTTAGCAATTCCTCCTACCAGAAAGTCGAAATTCCCTGATAATTGTAAATCACTATGAGTAATGATGTGATAGCTTGCACCTTAGAGAGAGTAAAGAATCTAGGGTTTTTATAAATGAGGAAATGAAGTGCGTGGTGCTTGTGACATTCTCCTACTCCTGCACATCTGGAAAAGCCAGAATTAGCTCCTGGCTCCTTTGAGGCCTGGTTTTGTAAAGGCAGTTTGAGCAAACAACCTGAGTTTGGGTGCCCCCTCAACTTGCATTCTGATGCATATGCTTGCTAACCCATAATTAAGCCTCAACACCCTTACCCTTTGTGTCCTGGCCTTGTAAAATCTGTTTCCCTGAATGCTTATCTTGCAGGGGACATAAAAGCCCCCACAGAAGATTAACTTATGGTGCCAGGCGGGTATTGGTTTGGTGTAATCTCTCTTCCCCCCTTACAATTGTCATAGGGGCTGAAAAAGCCAGTGAAAAGCAGACACTTGGTGCTATATAAACAGACTCCCACTGCATTGGGCCACACAGC
Source organism: Antrozous pallidus (assembly GCA_027563665.1). Classification (NCBI taxonomy): domain Eukaryota; kingdom Metazoa; phylum Chordata; class Mammalia; order Chiroptera; family Vespertilionidae; genus Antrozous; species Antrozous pallidus. The sequence goes on along the minus strand of CM050518.1, from coordinate 17,502,343 downwards.
TCTAGGAACTCATTCCCTTGAGTCATGCACCAATGCTTCTGCAATAAAGTGTTTTTTCTGAATCTTCTGATGCCTGGTTGTGTGTCCTCTGGTTGCCTGGTAATTTCTGCAGCAGTTTTGGCACACTATTCACACATAGTTCGGAACCAGAGATTATTGTCTAGGAAAAAAGAAAAGTGATTTGTTGTATGGAGCAAGGAGCTCCTCAGTGTCTTTAAAATTCCCCATAAATACAAAGAAAGTAGAATTCATGGTTTATGAAAAAACAAAACACAACACAACTCAAACTATGATGTTTTGAAGTTGGTGGTCACAAATAGCATCATACCTAATAGGTCTGTCCAAGGGTATGTTCATGAAAACAATTTCAAAGAATCAAGGACAAAAAAGAATTTGTTAATACTAATTAAATATGGATGGCTTTAAAAATGCAATATGTTTGGTTGTAAATAACTTCCTCATTTTGATTTATATATTTTACTAATGTTATGGACCACCCGCAAGTGACGACCACCAAGGAGCCAGATCAAAAATTTAAGAAGCCTTTATTATGAACTCGAGTCGGGCCCACGTCTCCACTGTCACAGCAGTGAGCAACCTGAGCCCCGAGCCTCAGTAGCAAGAACTTTTTATCTCCAATGCAGGGAGATTTGGCAATTTGTGATTGGTCGGTTTCACACAAGGAAAGGTAGCACAAGGTCAGTTACAGTATAGGGAAGTGGGAGATTTCAAATTCTGTTCCCAAGCTGGTGGGCCCTGTTGACCCGGTATCTGGCCTTTCGGTCTTATGGCAGCAGGATGTCCTTGGGCAAGGGAGGGTTGAGGAAATGTCATAAACAGCTAAAGGGGGTTTCTGTGGTTATGTCTGGTCTAAGCATGACAAACCACGTCCTTCTCTTCTATCCTCCTCTCCCCTCTGAGTTTGGCTATCACATTCCCTACTGGTCTTATCAGGGAATCAAATCCTTGATTCCTGCTGTCCCCCCTCATCATCCGAGTTTATGGGTTGGTCTTTGTGATTTTAAGATGGCAGCCCCCAGGTAAGTTTCACGTGGCCAACATGGTGGCTGCCAAGTCACACAGTCCAAAATGGTCTTTGCAGTCCTGTCCTGCCCTTACAACTAACACTAGATTTGAGATTATATAGATAGTTACTTAATTTTTCCATTCTTATTCTTTTAAAGACACAATTCTTTGTCTTATAATCCTTAGCTGTTAGATTCATATTTGGAAAGGTTGTAAAATTTTTCTATGAGGTCTTGAAGGTGGGTGTTGCACTGACATAGGCAGTTCATAAGAAATTCCAAGATAAATTAGAAATATAACTTATAGAGGGGTCCTTTTATTTTCCTCTTCCTATGCCTCATTTTTTTATTGTTTGAACACAGACCCCTTCCCACCTAATATTCCTAGCTGATCACACACACTTAAGGCTCCTCTAGCTGTTATTCAATACTTTAGGGAAATGGCAAGTAATGTTTTTTTAAACAGTTGAATACCACAGTAATCATTGTTGTGGACAAGATCTACCAATGAATGCTAAAATTAATGTGTAAAATTTTGTGGAGAAACAATTTTTTTTAGTTATAAAATATCTGCTTAAAATATTAACTCCAACTGCTCAAATTTAACAACCTCCAAATAAGACACATTCACATCACAAACCCACTGATATGATGCAGTGAGGACTTAGTATAATTTCATTGCCAAAAAAGCATAACCTCTTGTAAATCATGAGAAAACATTAGGCAGAACTAAACTGAGGAATACGCTAAAAAATAAACTATCAGTACTTTTCAAATGTGTCAAAATCATGAATAATTAGGAAAGACTAAAGAATTGTCAGAGAGTTGAGGAGGCTAATGCAAAGTGGGATCCTGGATATTAGATAAGAACAGAAAAAGGACCTTAGAAGTGTGGACGAAAGGGGTCACATGCTAACCTGACAGGCTCAGGGAAGGCCTTGCATAGCAGTCTTGCAGACTCAGAGACCTAAAGTAACCACAAGGATGGTCTGAAATTAAATTTTAACTAAAAGAAGTTATGGTGGGTAGTCAATTCCTAGGCAAGTATTTTCACTGACAGGGTCAACCTTTACCTTAACTGAGCCTATCTGTCTTTTTGCATCTATAATAACATACCCTTTGAAATGTCTGGGTAACTTGAAACTTCCCTTTTTCCAGACCCCTTGGGGCACAACCTAATGTACTGAGTGCCAGGACAGATTCCACAAATTCCTTCATTATTATGTTAAATGTTCCTGTACCCACCTAAGTATGTGTCTGTGGCATGCCCACTTGGCCATGGCATACTCAGCCCCACATTGGGCGCCTTATGTGCTGAGCCAGCTTAGCCAGGTTTGGTGACCCTGAGAGGGGGTGGTGAAGGATTGAGAAAAGACAGACAAGAGAAGAAAGCTGGGTCTGGGTGGGACGCTGACCTCTCTGATGGAGAAGCTCTTTGATAGAGAGCTAGCAACAGCGCCACAGCCTGTAAACCATATCTTTATTTTATAGCCATATTCCACGAGGCAAAGTAAGGGCGTGGTCAAGATGTTTACAAAATTCTCTGTGGGTTTCGATCCTACTCAATTACATGCACCTGAATTCTATCAAGCCCACATTACTCAGACACGTGGGGCCATGTGTTCGGACCATAGGTTCAAGCTTCCAACTGTAGCTCTTGGCTATACTTGTTCTGGGAGGCTCTGCCCTCCAAGCTGGGACTTACACATGGCATTGAAAGGACTGTGCCCTCTTAGTCCAAGGCTTGAATTTGTCCAAACACTATAGTTGCTCTCCACATGTGTCTATCGTTTTACTTTTTATCCAATCCCAGTGGTTTCCCTCCCCCACCCCCCTACCCCCACTTTGCTTTCTCCCGCCTCCCTAGTCTATCACCAATGGATTTCCTGTAAACCACCTACATCCCTTTCCTTTGATTACAATGTATAAATACAAATGTAATCCGTCAATCTCTGTAGCATTATCTCAGTTCTTTAAGTTCTGCTTCCCAGCATATGTCGACAGTTTGGCTCAAAGAAACTCACAAAATTCTTTACAGGTTTTAATGGTTTTTTTTATGTTAACAGAAGAAAAAGTGATGAAATTTCAATAAGGTTTGTAGTTTAGTTAGTAGTATACCTATGTTAATTTCCCAGTTTTGATAATTGTACTATAAATATCAAAGGTGATAACATTAGGAGAAGTTCATGAGGGGTTTATAGAAACTATGCTATTTTTTCAGTTTCCCATAAGTTTGAAATTATTTTAAAATTAAAAGTTAAGCCCTAACCGGTTTGGCTCAGTGGACAGAGCGTCGGCCTGTGGACTGAAGGGTCCCAGGTTCAATTCTGGTCAAGGGCATGTATCTTGGTTGTGGGTACATTCCCAGTAGGGAGTGGGCAGGGGGCAGCTGATCGATGTTTCTGACTCTCTATCCCTCTCCCTTCCTCTCTGTAAAAAATCAATAAAATATATTTTAAAAAATAAAAGTTAAAAAAAAAATTTTTATTTCTTTAATACTATTTGTCATCCCATTACAATTTTGATATTTTTGGAACACTTCTGAGGTTATGACTAATGCAGACAAGGAATGGAGACATTTTGAGAGGAAATAAGTATTGTATCTAGGCAGGGTTGTATTCTCAAATTCTCACACTGCTTTTTCAAAAGTTATACCCTGTTTTGTGTTTAAAACACATTAAATCGCTGGTGATAAACTAACAGATTACACTAGGCGTGGGATTTAACTTTGAAATTCTTCTTTTGAATATTATCTGGAATGCAGACACTTGCTATTCACAGATAAGTGTTGATAAGGCTGGAATTCTTATTCCTTGGGGACTTCAGAATTATTGCTTATAGATTACTTTTGTGGGTGAAACAAAGGCCACACCATAACCTGACAAGCTCATGGAGGGACCTGCATGGGAGTTTTGCAAACTCAAAGACCTAAAGTAATTACAAAGGATGGTCTGAAATTAAAACTTGAACTAAAAGCAGTTTATAATGGGTAGTCATGTCCTAGAGTCTAGGACCTAGACCAGTATCTTCCCTGATAAATGTCAATCTTTACCTTAAATGAACCTATTGTCTTTTTGCATTTAAGATAACATCCTTGTGAAATGTCAGGGTAACTTGTAACTTCCCTTTTTTAGGACCCCTCAGGGCACAACCGAATGCATCTGGGCACCAGAACAGAGACCCTAATTCCTTCACTGTTATTGTTATCATGTTAATTGTTGGTGGTTAACTATCCTGCACCCACCTAAGTAAAAGATGTGTCTATCATTTTACTTTTTATCCAATCCCAGAAGTTTCCCTGCTTTGCCATCTCCCACTTTCCTAATCTATCACCAATGGATTTCATGTAACCCACTTACATCTCCTTCTTTGATTGTAATGTAGAGAACAAGATGAAGAACTGCCTTCTCCGGAGCATTATCCCAATTGGTTGAGATTCTGTTTCCTGGCAATTGTTGACAGTTTGGCTCAAACTCTTTACAGGTTTGAATATTTTTATGTTAGCACTTTAAATGCTTAAACATTGGGAATTTGGTTTTGTGGTTTTCCATATGTAAGAGGTGTTTAAAAGCAACTGAGACTTTTTTTTTAATGGCGCATGTAAACTCAAGTGTTATAATTTATAGTTGGCCATACATATGGGTAGTTCTGAAGACCTAGTCATCTCCTCTATAAAAAAAGTACCAACCAAATCTATGCTTACTAATATTTAATGCGCATAGGAATTTTTTTGTGTGGATTTTGTCAAGATGCTGATTCTGAATCTGCAGGTGTGCTCTGGGCTAGAGATTCTACATTCCTAAGCAGCTCCCAGGAGAATCCATAGTCTGGCCCATTTTGAGTAACAAAGACCTAAAGGACTAGAAAAGAATGCTATGAATGAGTCCTGTCTTCTCAAGTCTCAATCTTCAGAGTAAGGGATTAATTGTAAACAAGTGAAATATTTAAATATCTTAAGGCAGTATGGCTAATAACGACAACCTGAGGAAATCTCTCCACTGAAACAGACACTTGGAAGCAGGGAGTGAGGCATGTAGTGCAGCAGTCATTTCAATATTAGACGTTGCCTAAGAAGTGTCAAGGGATGGCTGTTGATGCAAATTCAACACCAACAGGAATCCACAGTTTGGGCTGTGGTGAAGAAGGAAACTTTATTCAAGTGCAAATGGCTCAACTCTGATATAGCACAGCTGTGAGAACAGCACTATGGTAGGAACAGCTCAATAGTGTTACAGATCAATTATGAAGCAGCATGTCTGTGGAACAGCACTGCTGTGAGGCGGGCTTGAGGCCAGGCCACTCTCTGGTTACACAGCTCTGCTATGTTCTGCTCTGTATTGGTCTGCTCTGCTCCCAGCAGACATCTTTGGTGTTTCAGATCCAGCTGGGGAAATACCATCTTCAGTCTTCAGTTGAAAGGAAAAGTGGGCTCCCAGAGCCAGTTAAGAAGCTGACTTAAATAGACAGAAGTCCCCATCACTGATCTCAGATTGGTTCGTCTTCATGCAAATGAGGACTGAAATCCTAGCAGTTTGATTGGTCCAAAAGGTACTATCCTTTTTGGTGAGAAGGGAGCCTCTCTGATTGGTTGTTGAAGATGCTGATAGGGGATATATATACAGCTAGCTGCACAGCTCTGATTGGATGGGGAGAGCCTCAGTCTTATTGGTTGAAATAGAATAACATGAACTCTTCAGTACAGGCTGGCTCAGAAGGCAGGAGCACAGTGCAGGCAGGCAGTTCAGTGCAGGAGGCAGGCAGCTCAGTGCAGGCTTCTCCTTGAAGTACAGTTTGCATAAGAGGACCCTATGTAGAAATGGCTGCTTAGCTCTGTTTTTAAAATTTGAACATAGTTAGCCACCAGGAACGCTTTTTAGTAGGTATCTTCTTTCTCAGAATCCACAGTAGAAATATGGAAAGGAAAGACACTGAAGATTCAGTTTGAAATTAAGCTGAGCCAGTCACCAATCATGGGGAGGCAGGGTGAAGGAAACACTTATGTAGGCAACAGAAATCCCCTAGGGCCTAGAGCCTAGACGATGTCTACCACTGCCACCAGGGGGAGCACCACCACAGCTTTTCAAGTTTGGCAGTGTGACCTTTCAGTTTTCTCTCTGGGGCACTGGTAAAGGCAGGGTACAATAACTTGGGGCCCTGCCACTCCTTTAGAATATGACCTCAGCTCTCCCGGGGACTAGGACTTGGTGATGGGTCATGTGTTTACCACTCTCAGGAAGTTACAATTGGCAGCTGAGCTGGGCTTGCACTGAAAGAGATTCTAATCAGCATTTAGGTTTCGGGTGTTGGGGGAGAAGAGCTTGCTGTAGTTATCCTGGTAAGGACAGCGCAGGGTTGTTGAAGTGCAAAGAGCAACTGGACTTTGGCATCTCTTTCGCTTGTTCTGTATTTTCAAAATGTTTCATAGCTGCAAACATCCTTATGAGGAAAGGTTGCTGCCATCTTTCTAGTTAACAACAGGAAACTGAGGCACAAGGAAGAAATGGCTTGCACCTTAGATCTGTGGTTAGATTACAATCAAAAGTCCAGCTTCCTGCTGTGGCCGACGAAGGCGGCTGACCACCTGGATGACCTGCCCCTTCCCTGCAATCTTACTGCAGCTCCTTAGAAATGAGCCCCAGGGCAGAGGGCAGCCAGCGGGGAAATGCTGGGCAGTGTGGCTCCCAGAGTGGCCGTCCTGGAGTCCTGGGCCCAGTGTTTTCTCTCCCCCTCCCCCCCCCCCCGTCAAAGTTAACCATGTTAACTCCTTTCATTTAAGTAAACTTGTCTTAATGACTTACACCTGGACAGATTCTTTAATTTTTTTCCCTAATTTAAAAAATTAGAATAATAGGGTGTGCTGGTGCCAGCAAAGTAATTCTAAAAATATAAGAATATAAAAAATGGAAAGTTTCTTTTCATTCACTGATCCTGCAAACCCTGTAATACCACTTCCATCTAAAATATATATTTTATATTATATGTGTAATTTATATATAAGTGTATTTTTAAAAATATAGTTGAATGGATTTAAGAAAGGGAAAGGTAGTGAGAGATAGAAGCATCAGCGATGAGAGAGAATCATTGATCAGCTACCTCCTGCACACCCCACACTGGGGATCCAGCCTGCAACCTAGCATATGCCCTGAGCAGGAATTGAACCAAGTCCTCCAGGTTCATAGGTTGATGCTCAACCACTGAGCTCACCGGCTGGGCTACATATAAGTGTATTTATATATACGGATGGAAAGACACACATGATTTTGTTTAACTTGAAAAAAAATTATAAAATTTACAATACAGCTTACTTTTGCCACTTAAGATGTATACCATAATTTGCTGGGATGAGGTTTTGAAATTTTAAAGTGATAAAACATTTAGAGATCAATTTTCTTGATTAAAAACATGAAATTTCTAAGTTTAATATTTGTATGTTAAAATAAATAAGCCTCCAGGGTCCTCCTAGGGTTTTCCTGTCACACTGGGCACCCTCTCTGCCCAAGTTCACATCAACAAGATAAAAGCAGTGGGGTTTATGTGTTTTCTTTCTGAATGATTCTGAGAGGATGAACAAAATTGCTTAAACTGTGAATACTAGATTTTTGTCTTCTGAGGATTTAAATATCTAAATACCGTATTTTCCGGTGTATAAGATGACCTTTTAACCCAGGAAAATCTTCTCAAAATTACCATATTGAAATCAAATCTGATGTTTTTTAAATTTTTATTTGTTATGCGTTGGAAGAGAGGTAGTGTTATACGGCAAGTATGTCCCAAACTCTACATTTTAACTGGAAAAGTTGGGCGTCGTCTTATATGCCTAGTAGTTTTATATGCCGGAAAATACGGTAGATTCTTTCCATGCCCTGGATTATTATTTTTTTCTATCAGATTTAAAAAACAACACAGAACTCATGCAGAACAGGAGCCAGATACAGCCACAGGTGTGGGGTGTTTGCATAGTCTGTTTTTATTTCTTTCAAACACCCACAAAAGTCAATTTAAAATATTGACCAAAAGGGGCTAGATAATATATTTTGCCTTTTTAGATTTGTCCTTTAAGATACACTGAAATACCTATCTCTCTCTCTCTCTCTCTCTCTCTCTCTCTCTCTCTCTCTCTCTCTCTCTCTCTGCAAATCTCAAAACTTAACACAGAACAATCCCTGGGAGTTTGTGAGGAATGCAGGCTTCCAGGCCCCAGAATCCTGTTTTCCTCAGGATGGCCTTGGTCGTGGACATTCCTAACAAGCTCCCTTGTTCTTTATTAAAAAAATAAAGTACACGTTTCACTGAAAGGATGCTCCATGGCTCAGCCACGAACTGGGTGGGAATCTTTCCTGGTGGCACCTATTCTCTCTCTTCTCATTTAGAAGGAAAAGGGGATGGAAAGAATGCACAGGAAACGGATTGTGCTGACTTTTTCCACTAAAAGCTGCCTCCAATTTTATGCACACTTTGGAATTCTTCTATGCTTGTCTTAAAAAACTTGACCCCCTAAGTCTGCCAGTTGACCTCTTGTCCTGCAGTTACCCTTCGGCCCCTCCTTACACAGTGTAACCAGTTTGACAAGCAGGGGATGACTGGTTCAATTTCAGCTGAAGTTCCTCATAAAACTAGTTAATCTGGAAGGTCATTTGTATCTGATCCAGAGGCAGTGGTTTGGTTATTCTTGGCTTACACTAAACTTGGAAGGGAACTGAAGCATCAGGTAAAAAAAAAGTCTACACTGGTCTAGGCAGCATGAAAATGAACAAACCCCAGCTTTACACACCATCCTGGACAGATTTCACAGAAGCAAGGCTGAGCAAAAGTTCCTCTGTTTCCTTGAAGTCCAAGGACAGGCAACAATGACCTAGGCCTAGGCTGAAAGAGTTGGGAAGAGGGGCTGTCTTTGAAGGATTCTTGACGGGTGGGAGGTTGGTAGGAAATGTTCTAAGTTTTGATCTGGAATTCATGTAGGGTGTATACACCTAAACAATATCATGGCACTAAATGCTTAAACTGTATGCATTTTCTTGCATGTATATGATACCTTAGCAAATAAAAAAAGAGTTGCTGGACAGCTGTGAATATGGCAATGGTTCACTAGAAAAAAGAAATCTACAGTCATATCCATGTAGTGAGTCAAAATCACCAAACAAATGCAGACCTTTGGGCAAAAAGGAAATAAAAAATTGGAAGCTACTATAAAATAAGCAGTTTCTTTGAACTCTAGTTGTAAACTAAACACTTAAACTAACAGGAGCCCCAACTTGCAGACCTGGTGCCTTCAAATGCCTCAGATATGGAGTGTGGGATGAGTACATTCATAGGAGTGATTCCTTTGTGCCCTTCGAAATACCCACAGCTCAGAAATAGGCTGAAGGAGCAGTTTTACTGGCTTTTGATAAAGGCAGTGAACAAGAATGGGGGAGGAAATAAGTTGTCAGGCCTTCCTGGATGAAGTTGGGGGGTCTGTCTATATCTGGGTGACTGTGGATGCGTAGGGTGACATGCCAGGCGTGAAGAGCAGCGGGTGAATTTGTTGTCTCCCGAAGCTAGGCCATGACTAATGGGGTGAGGCCTGGATGTTGAAGTCTTCAGGTATGCCCAGAAGGGGTGCTGCTTCTGGGACCAGTCCAGGAACAGTCCATGGCAGAGTTCCTCCCTTTTATTCCCCCATCCACCAACACTTGGCCTTATTGTGTTTAAAGGTTATTTATTTATTTATTTTATGAACAGCTATTGGTCTTTCCTGTCTTGGGTTGGGCTACGTTTCCCTGTTGTAATGGAGCATCATGACCAGGAGGCATCTCACCAAAGCAAGTGGCTTCTCTGGATTTTTTTTCCTCTTCTCTCCTGGATGAGTAGTTGATCTGACACAAGTGGCATTGTTTGGTGTTATGGAGACACAGACTTGCTTTGTTATAGAATCCGCTCTGTCAGGTCTGAGCGCTGTGGGTGAGGGGAGGCAGGAGACCTGGAAATTCTGCAGGAGGGCCCAGCAGGTGCTGGTTGTCTAGGCCAATGGTCTGCAAACCGCAGCTCACGGGCCACATGGGCCTCTTTGGCCCCTGGAGTGTGGCTCTTCCACAAAATGCGACAGCCTGGGCGAGTCTATTTTGAAGAAGTGGTGTTAGAAGAAGTTTAAGTTTAAAAAATTTGGCTCTCAACAGAAATTTCAATCGTTCTACTGTTGCTCTGTTGGCTCTGTTGACTAACGAGTTTGCCGACCACTGCTGTAGGCAGAGATCAAGCCCCACTCTTCTTCCTGGTGGAGAGCTGGCCTGGGCTGAGCGCCAGTGAATGTGGTCATGGAAGGTCTTTTCTTCCTTATTATAAAGCAGAGGTTTGAGAAAGATCAACCACTACCGTGACTGCACACCAGGCCCAGAGTGTGCCCAGAACTGAAACTGGACTGTTTTCGGGAGGTCCAAACGGGCATGGTCGGTCACACCCGGCACCTAGCCCAGGGTGAGGAGGTGGCCCGTAAACATGCCAGCCTCATTTCTGGATTGAGTGAAGGCCTGAGCACATTTTGGGGCGATAGCTCTCTTTCCAAGCAAGCTAATGCTCAGATTATTAGGGCTGGAACTTTCTCCCTAAGACACCCTGAACAGAATGTGACACCAAACAGATTAAAAAAAAAAAAGAAAGGCAAAAGCTACCTTAGGATTGATGAGGATGCTGATGGTGAAGGATAAATAAATGGCACATTAGTTATGACAGGTTCTGCTTCTAACAAAACTCAGTTTCCCTGAGGAGCTTCCTGGGAGAGACAGGGCTCAAGTAACTGTTTTTCTTGGAAAAGGAGCCCGGTGACTGGGGTCTGGCCCCTTTGTCCACCAATGACAGAAGACTCAAGAGCCTACTTCCTATTAGGCCCACCTATTGGAGGGCGGGGAGAAGAGGAACTTCCTGACCAGAGAGGGTCTTCCCTCTTCTTCCTGCAGAGGAGCATGGCAGCATGGGGTCAGGAGCCCCACAGCCTCCATGCGGTCAGACTGCCCACCACAAGTCCCCAGTTTTCTTCCTTGGACTGTGGTTGGCTCCTCTGGGGTCTTTGTCTTTGCTGTACTTCAACACACCCCTTCGCTCTGAAATCTGTTAATATTGACTAAAAAATTTCTATGTGCAAAGGAGCAATCTCTCTCTCTCTCTCTCTCTCTCTCTCTCACTTCCCTCTTCCCTCCTGCCCCCTCATTCTCCCCCGCCCCCCACTTTTCCCTTTTACTGCAGGTACTGAGAGAATTTCCAGGGAATTGCCAATCCTTGCTTTCTCCCCCTTCTTGTTCCCTTCCTAACACTTCTCCCATCACCAGATTACACAACTCCTTTGCCTGTGGCAATTTTCCCCTGAGCTAGTGTTCATTCTCTAACCCAATTAGTTCCAGATTCTCTCTCTCACTTTTATTTTCCCTACCTACACTAGAAGGAGCAACTCCAGTGTATTTCCTGGTTAGTGGGATGAAAGGCAGAGTATTCTGAATTCCTAAACTTTCATTTCTGTGTCTCTGAATGTTTGATGAAGGTAATGCAACTGGAGAATCCTCCCCCCCGTACTCCCCCCCCCTCCCTCCAGCCCGCATGTACTTAGATATTTTTAAAACCCTTCTCTGTACCAAAGCACAGGGACAACCACATTGTGGAACATTGTAGAAAAGGTGCAGTCTGTGTCTGGCAAGATGCCAAGCTGAAAACAGGAGTAAGTAAATGATATGACCAGGAAGCAAACATCTTCCAATCTTGTAGGGTCAAATGGCCTCTTTGTGGAAAGGAAGCCACCTATGTCCCCGGAAGCTGTCATCTGGGAGGTCACTTGGAGGCTGTGGGTTCTCCCAGTCGGGAAGTGGAGAAACCTGTACAGAGGTTCCCCCCTGCCTCCTCACCTCCTAACACCTGCAACTAGATACCCCGACATGACTGGACTCTGTGAAGACAGTCACTTAGACACCTGGTTTACAAGTGACCCTTTTATTAAGAAGCTCTTTAGTTTTCAGCCTCACCAAAAATGTATCTCCTCAGGGCTGTGTCCACCAGCCATTCCAGCCAGCAGCCCCAGGTTACCTTGAAGCCAGGAAACCTGAGGAGGGTGGGTATGCCTGACATACTAGGTGTCCTCTCTAAATGCATAGCTTACCTTCTGCAGGGCTGTGGACCTAGCCAGGCCCTGGGAGAGTCAACCCCTTGGAGGCAAGGGAGTGGGGGTATTAGGGCTTTGACCTCAGAATTAGGGGCTCACTAAAGCTTCCCGAGGAAAGCCTGAAGCCTAGGAGCCTCCTCCCAACATTGGCCAGGGACCCCCAGGCCCCTCATCCAGAGACAGTACCAGCTGCCCCACTTCCCTGGCCCCAGCTTGAGCCTTTATCCAGAGTATGAAGGAGTGAAGTGCGGGCGCGGGCCAGAGGGGGGAGCCAGGACACCCCCAGTGAGCTAAGAGCCTCTCAGGAGCCCTGTTCCAGGTCCAGAGACTGGCGTGCAGGGGGATCCCCACAAGGGGGCGGAGGGAAACCCAGGAGGCCCACAGGAGGAGGCGAGGCGGAGAGCTGGGCGAGCGCAGCCAAGCGCGCTGCACTCGCGGCGCCCGCTGTCTGGGGAGAGGATCGGTAGTAAGCTCAAGAAACCCTGGGTTTCTCCGAAAGTTTCTGGTGAACCCATTTTCCCGGTGACCGGCTTTTCAGTGGCGGTTTGTGTTTCCCTTCCCCTGGCAGGAAACGATGGAAGGCTAGCGCACCGGGCTCCCTCCTCAGCTGTCTCCTCCCCACGCGCCCCTGTGCGCGGTGCTGGCCAAAGCTGGGCTACGTCCCACGCTGCCCCCCGCCCGCGCCCGAGCCCTGTGCTCTGCAGGCTGCGGGGAGTTGGTGCTCCCGCGCGCGGCGGCCCCGCTCGGCCCCGGCTCCCCACGCGCGGACCATGGAGTAGGCGGGCGGTCCCGTCCAGCGCTCCTGCAGCCTGTGAGGCCGGAGCCAGCCCGGGTGGCCTCGCCAGCCGGCAGGCAGACTTGGCCAAGCGGCAGGGCCTCCTTCCGCAGGTCCGTCCCTGCTCCTCCTCCTCGGTCGCCCCCGCCTCCCGGCCACCCCCGCCGCCCCCGCCGCGCCGCCGCCCGAGGCCGAACGCGGACGCCGAGCGTGGGAGCCATGGCGCGCGAGGAGGAGAGGGACCCAGAGCGCCGGGAGGCGGCGGCGCGGGCCCAAGACGAGGAGGAGGAGGAGGGAGAGGAGGAGGAGGAGGAGGAGGAGGAGGGAGAGGAGGGACTGAGCGATAGCGGCGACGAGGACCAAGACCAGCAGACCGGCAGCGGCGAGGAAGAGGCGAAGGAGGCTGCAGCGGCTGCCGGGCGGGAGCGCAGCGAGAACGCGCGGCTGCAGAGCGCAGGACTGCCTCCCGCCTCCGTCCCCGCCGCGGCCGCCCGCGACCCGAGCGGCCGCCGCCCGCCGGGGCCCCCGCCGGGGCCGCTGTCCTGCCTCCCGAGGATGCCGTCGCCCGAGGAGGAGGATCGCGAGCGTCGCCGGAGTCGCCGGAGGGACCTTCTGCTGAGCCAGCTCTGCTTCCTGGCCTTGGTGGCGCTGCTGCTCTGGTCGCTGTCAAGCATGCAAGAGCATAATGGTGAGTGCTCGCCGCCTGCCCTGAGTGGGCGCTGCGGCTCCAGCGGCTCCAGCGGCTCCAGCGGCGCGGGGCTCCCGGACTGGGCGCGGGGCGAGCAGGCTGGGCCAGGGGCACGGGTGCTGGGCACGACGAATCCCACCGCCCTTCCGTGGGGCTCGGGCAGAGAGGGGGCCCTGAAGGCGAGCGCCGCGCACGGAGTCGTTGGCACGCTGGGGGCTTGGCTGGCCCTGGGAACCCTTCCCCGTGTCTTTTGGAGGGACTCAGCCACAAGCTGGAGGGACTGTTCCCCTAAGCAAGTTGCCCCATAAAGTTGACCTGGTAAGATTCGCTACCTGTGCAGGCACCCACCTGTACACTCTTTGGGTTGAGGACATGAACAGGATGACCGGTTGACTGGTGAACACATAGTTGCTAATCGTTCTCCATATGGAACAGGCACAGGGTGGACCCGATAGCAAGGTCCATCCTGGCCGTTCCAGAACAGATGCTGGGAACTTCCCGATAAGAAAAAAAGTGTTGGCCGCTGGCTAGGGTTTGGGAATGGACTTGTGCTCTGAAACTAACCAGTCACTGGGAAGACTGATCCGTTTTGTGGATTTGCCGTTCTGGAATAAAGGGTTTGGACCCTTGCTTTCAGGGTGCCCTGCAGTGGGGCCCCCTTCCCACGCACAACTTTTGTTTTATCTTTGTCCTTGGCCTTCCTTGCGCTGAAATAGCTCTTGTGGAGAAATGTGCTCAGAACAGTTGTCCACGGAAAACAATTTGGACCCTGGGGAGCAGCTGTCTAAGAAACAGGGGAAAGACTTGGAAGAATAATTGTTGTAAAATGGTTTTATATCCCAGCCATTCAAGTGGTATGTTTCCTGGGGAAATAGTCATAGGAATAATTGTGAGAAAAAGCAGTTACAAACAGTGCTCTGGTGTTGAGAGAGACATTGCTTTAACACAAGGTGTTATGAAGCGCACAGTAAAGGCATCTGGATGTTGATGGTAAGATATTTTTAAAGGTGCCATCAATTAAGGGATCTCCCCCAAATTGGCTGGTCTCGTGCTTCGAGGGGAAAGCAGATGGTCCATCTTGGTTCAGGCCTTAGCAGACCTGTTGACAGACTTCATCATATATGGTAATATGAGAGTCGGCTCTGGTCTTCAGCGAAGCTGTTAAGATCCCAGGGCTCTCCCTATCGCTCCGATTCCAGGGTTGTCTGGCGATGGGGACTGACATCAGGTGGGGTTCTGCGCTGGGTGAGCGAAGTGGACCCCTCTCCCAGCGCAGAGTCAGGCCTGCCAATTCGCAACAAGAGGGTTTTTATGAACCCCGTTTCCATCTTAATTTCTCTGCCTCAAAGCCAGTCTGTACTTCATGCCACCTTTGGAAAGGGCCATTCCAAGTCAATTCGGTGCTGGCCATTTTTCTTACATGTCTGGGCTTTGTGAGTCACAGAGTTCTCCCCGCTTTCCAGGATAGAAAAGACATTTTTCAGGAGGGGGAATGTTGCCCATACAACTACATTCATCAGTGGCAGGGGGCTATACCTGGGATGTTTTGGGGGAGGGAGCGTTAGACACTCTGCAAACTGGAAACCTGGTGACTAGAATGTCGTTTTGAAATGGTTTCCCTAGCAGTGACATTTCTGTTCAGGTGCCAGTGATTCAGATTTAGTTCCATAGCAAAGCCCTTCCCCTCACTCCTTCACTGGAGTTCTCTTCTTCATACAATTCATATTCTTTTTCCATCTCTCCACCCCATACCATAAATATGGGGCTTAAGAAGACCCTCACACCAAGCACCTGAAGATAACAGAAAAACCTACAGTGTTAAGAAGATGCTATCCAACCTTCATTTATTTCCTCTAAATGCCATGCTAGTTATAATTTTGTGTCGAATCACCATTTTTTTCTATTACATATTGATAATTTTATTGCAGGATGTTCAGCAATATTTTGTAGCAAGGCACAGTTTTTTTTGAGAGAATTTTAAAGATACTAATTAATGTGTGTGAACCTGCAAGTGATTATTTTGCTTGGGAGGTTTTCATTCAACATACTTAGACATTTGAATAGCATCAGGCTGGAAACTTGGTGCTACTCTACCTAAGGGTCTTTTCAGGATGGAAAAAAGTTTGGAATTTAGCCTTTTTTAAAAGATGCTGTGACTTAGAGAGGCTGAGCGATTTGCTTAAGGTCACACAGCAATAGATGAACAGAGGAAGAAAACAGCCTGAGTTGACCTGTGTTGATCTGGCTCTTTCATGCCACCTCTGACCCCTGGTATTCATATCACCATGTGGTGCTGCTTTGTAACATTTATGTAACCACATAGGGGTACCTTCCTAAGGATCAAAGGTAATATTTTGATTTATTCACCTGAAAGCCATGCACTGATTAAGTGTAACTTCCCAGAACACTCTTTTCTAACACAGATTGACTTTTTAAAAAAATAAATAGGACAATCCTTTACTAAACCTAAATCAAGATTTGTGGCAGTTACGTTGCATAATGTTGTATAATATTTCTAATCCTATGGAATCTGAGATCCCTTTCTTGACATTTAACCAAACTCAGTATCGATTCTTTTCTGCTGCAATGAAACAGGAGCATTGTTAAATTTAGGTAGAAAGGGTTAGCACTGGAATCAAGAAAAATGTTAATTCTCACAACAACAAAGGAATAATGATAATTGAAATCTGGTGGTCTCTTAAAAGGCCGTCACTGTGCTAAGTGTGCTGTATAGGCATCACCTTATTTAGTCTGCAAACACTCTTTGCAGCTGTGTGAACCTTCAGCAGCGGAGAAGGAAAGAGCCCTGGGTGTCCCGTTTAGTTGCTGCCATTTTTGATTTCTGTTTTCAAAGCCAATTGAAATAAGTTGTCAGATTTGCTAACAAGTATTTTCTTTCTCTTTCTTTCTTTCTTTCTTCCTTTCTTTCTTTCTTTCTTTCTTTCTTTCTTTCTTTCTTTCTTTCTTTCTTTGGCAGTGAGGATGGATTACCTTTGTGTCTTGAGTTTTTAAAGTGTTTAATTATTCTTTGAAGTAAGGAAGCTGGTCATCTTTTTCTAGAAGTGGTGTGGATAAAGCACAGGGGTTATAATTCAGAAGTAACCATTCCCTGAGGATGGATAGGTGAACAGTGAATAAGAAAAATTATACATCTATCTATCTTTCTATCTATCTACCTCTCTACTTTTACATATACTAGCACATACACACATACTTTGAGATACTTTCTCTCCCAGTTACTATTGCTGCATAATAAACTACTCCACATGTATGAGTATAAAACAGTTGTTTTATTTATTTATTTTTTTTGCTTATGGATACTTTGGCTCAGACAGCATATGAAGGATGGCTTTTCTCTGCTTCATTATGTCTGGGGCCTCAGCTGGAAAGATTGAGAGGCTAGGTGACTTGACAGCTGGGTCTGCAGTCATCTGGCGACAATATCGCTCCCGTGTCTGGGGTTGATGCCAGCTGTTGGCTGGACTCTCAGCTGGGATGTCAACCAGAACACTTACATGTGGCCTCTCCATGTGCCTTGGTCTGAACTTCCTCAGAGCAGAGCAGCTGGGTTCCAAGATAATAAGGTAGG
Organism: Antrozous pallidus; assembly: GCA_027563665.1. Taxonomy (NCBI): domain Eukaryota; kingdom Metazoa; phylum Chordata; class Mammalia; order Chiroptera; family Vespertilionidae; genus Antrozous; species Antrozous pallidus. The sequence continues at coordinate 17,485,144 of CM050518.1, read as the reverse complement.
AGTGCATGGCATTTTTATGTCTTAGCCTCAGGAGTCTCATGGTATCACTTTTCTGTTGGTCAAGGCAGTGAGCAATGTCAGCCCAAGTTCAAGAAGATAGATACCGTCGCTTACTCAATAGAGGCGTGTCAGGGTATGGTGTAGGAGAGCATGTGAAAGGGAATTATTGGCGTGGCTGTCTTTGGAATACCAGGAATCCAAAGGCATAATAACTTATAAATAATTGTAGATATTTTCCAAGGTGAATAATAAATGCACTCCTACCTTATTCTCTTGGAACACACGTGTGTGTATATAATTTTTTGGAATACCTTACAATCATGAAAACATTGCTGCTCATGTGACTGGCATGGGATCCAGCGGTGAAAAGCTGGCTGCAGTGGAGTTTTATTGTGGATGTCAGTTGCAGACCTGAGAGCCCATCTTTCACTTTGTGGTTTTCCATTCTCAGAGGACCATGACCATGACCTTTCCATCCCTCGGGTGGCTTACAGGGAAGTCTTGCCAGATTCTCCAGCTTTATCTCCCCTTCCCATGCTTCAGCACTCTGGCCTTTCTTCTGCTTCTCAAAAGGGTGACACTTCTTCTGGCCCAAGGCCTCCAGCACATGCTGGTCCCACTGTCACCACTGCTGTAGTTAATCCTTCCGCCTTCACTTCCTGGCCCAGATCTTCCTGACCAGACGAGGTTCCCCATTTTGCTCTTTGAGGAGGCTCTATCCTCCTTTCATAGCATTTATCACAGTTGGCAATTATGTATTTCTTTCGTTACGACTTGCGTAATATCTCTTCTTCCCCAGGTTTTAAGGTCAGGAGGTCAAGGCCACTGTGAACTTGTCTCACCTTTGTGACATCTGTCACCCAGCCCATAGTAGCTGTTCAAAAGATATTTGTTAACCTAAAAGAACTCTTTTGGTTTCCAAACTATGGTGTCTGTGATAGTTCAAACTAACGTGTATTAGGAACCCACTGGCTGACACACACTTTATTTTCAATTTATAATTCTACCGCAAACCCAGTGAATTTCATGGGCTAACACTGAGTTTCAGAAAGGTGAGTGCCTTGCCCAGTGTCCTTTCACCATGGGGCAAGATTTGAAACCAAGCCCCCCTTGATCAGAGCGGCGGGCTGCCGTACTCCCTCACTTGAGAGGACATGGGCTTAAGAGACATGAATAGAAAATGGAAGTCACGCTGCCTTTTTCAGGCAACCGGAGAGTAAAGGAGTAACAGAAGGTTGCTTTCATAGAAGTGGTATTTTAGAAGCATTGCTTTTCAACTTTTTCTATTTTCTGCCTAAACACATATAGATGTGTGCCTTTCCTCCTGGCTTTTCTTAGCTGCTCATCAACCCAGATTTTTCTCAGAGATTTCCTCCACTTGAAAGCCTCCAACCTTGTGGGAAGATTTGTTTTTTTTTTTTTTACCCTGGAGGGTTGGCAAAGCCAAAGGAATTGCAAAACCAGCCATTTGTTGAGAATTCCACGGCCTGGTGGAAGTTGGCTGATAGGACACAATTTTGGCATCTGTATTTTTCTTTAAGGGCATTTCTTTTCCTTAAACAAAATAATTATTTTGGGGGGAATAATAATAGTACATATACTTTTATGGGGGGCGGGCACTGAGATATGGAGAGTTTAGAAAACATCTCTGAAATCTCACAGCAAAGGAGTGATTCTGCAGGGAAGGTAATTTTAATTTTTCTGGCCGTTTCTTGCCTTTGGTTCCTGTGAAACTCATTTCGCAATGATTTTGTTTATTATTTGCAGTGGCTTGAAGCATGCTGTTATTCTGTAGGATTTAAAATGTGAAGTATTAAGGATTCAAGTGGAAGAAGTTTTCTCTGAGAGAAGTGGGGATGGCCCACAATTTCTCAGACTTGAGCGAGACCATCCAGACTCTCCCTGGTGGCTAGAGATCTCATAGGGTCCCCCTGCCTTTCTCTCCTCACTCTGTGTGGTTGGGAGTGGTGATGCTCCTCATGACTGAGAATCCTGGGAGCTTCTCCATCCTCCATTGGTTTTTTTCATCCTGCAGCCACCTTTTCAAATTGTCCCTTTGCGGAACTCTTCTCAGTGGCACACCCTCAGTGGGTTCTGGCTGGACACAGGGGACTATGTTCACTCATTCAATAAACACCTGTGGCTTTTTGCTGGTTACCAAGGTGACAGAAGGGTCAGAGATGGACACCCAGAATATTGTCTTCGTGGTGTGCAGGCTTTAGTGGGTACAGGGATGTTGGTTAACTAATTTTCAAGCACCATGAGAGATACAGATGAGAATATAGCATGGCGTGGAAGAGGTGGTGGTCAGCAGAACCTGGAACCTGGGATAGAAAAGGAATCCGGTTGGTAAGGATGGGGACAAAAAGGCAAACTCATAGAAACATGGGCAACAAATACAGAAAGGCTATTCCCACAAAGAAAAGCAGTAGCGAGTGGCCATTAGATACAAGTAAAAAAAAAAAATCCTCAGTGTTCATTGTTGTCGGGGAAATCCACATTTTTAAAATAATGAAATGCTACTTTTCAATATCAGATTGGCAAAACTGAAAACATGAAAATATCAAGGGCTGACAAAGGTGCAGGAGAGTCTCATAAACTCCAGGTGGGCTGATGAATTGGTAATCAGACACCATGGGAGATGGGAGATGGCCGTATGATCAGGTTTTAGGAACAGGCTTCAAATGGAGCCATGGCCTTTTAATGAGATTGATGCGTAGAAAGGATGGAGTGGGATTAGAATGGCAATATGTAGATATTTTAGACTGTCCAAGTCAACACAAGGTGCTGATGTGAATCATGAAATCTAGCCATTGTTCCTTGCTTGTCAATCACTTTATTTCTAGGAGAGGGTGAACAAATAAAGTAAGCCATCTGTGACCTAGTTTGGGGGAATTTCACATTTGCAACTTTGTATTTTTCTCCTCATTTTTCCCTTTGTGCTTCAGCATTGTTTGACCTCAAACAGGAGTTATTTTCACTAAAGTGAGGCAGTCAGCTGGGGAATCAGAGCGTGTGTAGGGCAGGAAATAAGTTTTCTTGAGTAGGACTTTGATATAAGAACGAAGTGGGTGAGATGGGGCATGTGTGACCAGGAGAAACGGGGTGCCATAAGTTGACACTAAAAAGTCAATAGCACCAGTTTTTGTTTTTTTAAATATATATATATTAGTATGTACTAGTACTGTGGTCGGCAAACTGTGGCTCAAAAGCCACACGAGGCTCTTTGGCCCCTTAAGTGTGGCTCTTCCACAAAATACCACGGCCTGGGTGGGTCTATTTTGAAGAAGTGGCATTAGAAGAAGTTTAAGTTTAAAAAATTTGGCTCTCAAAAGAAATTTCAATGTTGATATTTGGCTCTATTGACTAATGAGCTTGCCGACCACTGTACTAGTATATCCTGTTTAATAAAGGGAATATGCTAGTTGACCATCATTCTGTCACAAAGATGGCTGAATCCACAGCTGAGGCCAAGTTCCCATAAGGAGCCTTAAGGAGCAATCAGCAGGGACCTGAGGCTACACCCTCCCCCACCCCCATGGGGCTTGACAGAAGACCTCAGGCTGTGTCCCCCACCCAGTGGGGGCTTGACAGGGGACCTCAAGGTTCACCCTTGGTGCTGGAGCAGTGGAACTCAGGCTGCTTCCCTGCCCAGCAGGGCTTGATGGAGAACCTGAGGCTGCACCCCCCTCCCAATGCTGAGCCGTGGGACCTGAGGCCATGCCCCTTACCCAGCAGGGCTTGACAGAAGATCTCAGGCCATGTCCCCCACCTGACAGAGCTTGATGGAGGACCTCAAGGCATGGCCCCTGCCCCAGTATGGGTTGGGGGACCTCAGGCTATGCCCCCCTATCCTGGCACCAGACTAAGGGACCTGAGGCTATATCCCCTGCCCAGCAGGGCTTAACAAGGGTGAGACTGGAGGAATCTGGATCTAACCCAGTGGGGGAGGTTGCAGCTGGGTCTGGATCTCATGTGATTTTGAGGTGCATGTGGGTGGGTGGTGGGGACTTGACTCTGGGTCCCATGGTGAGCCCTAGACTCTGACAGAAGGAAGGTTTTCATATACGTTTTACTAATTTTCTTTCATCTCTGACACTTCTATTATAGAGAAAGGGCAAATAGCAATATTAAATTATTTCCTCTAATGAATCCCCTTTTAATGTGCATGAATTTTGTGCACTGGATCACTAGTGTGTGTGTGTGTGTGTGTGTGTGTGTGTGTATTTCAGAGAGGAAGAGAGAGGAAGGGATAGATAGAAATATCAATGACAACAGAGAATCATTGATAGGCTGCTTCCTGCACACCCTGCACTGGGGATAGAGCCCACAACCTGGGCATATGCCCTGACCAGCCATTGACTTGTTTCATATAGTGCAGATGGGCTGCTGAGTTGGTACCCAGGTCAACGCTCACCCACTGAGCCATGCTAGCCAGGCAATAGCACCACTTTTAAGCGAGAATGTGAAACATTCATTTATGGAATTTTGACTTTGATTTCTGGCAGGGCATGTAGGTGGAATATAGTGAACTGTGGAAAGCTAAGATTGTAAGCAATTGCAGCTACACTTAATCTGTGAGTAAGATACATAAGGGTGAGAATTGTACCTTTGGTTAGGTCCAGGGGTCTCGGTCTTCTCTGCACATTGTGATCACCCCAGGTTGTAACTTTAAACCTTACTCTTGGCTGGGTCCTGTCCCCCAGAGATTCTGATGAGATGGTCAGGGGCACAGCCTGGGCATTGATATCTATATCTATATCTATATCTATATCTATATCTATATCTATATCTATATCTATATCTATATATATATATATATATATATATATATATATTGATTTCAGAGACGAAGAGGGAGAGAGAGAGATGAAAAAGCAATGATGAAAGAGAATCATTGATTGACTGCCTCCTGCACGTCCCCCACCTGGGATCAGGCTTGCAACCCTAGCATGTGCCCTGAGCAGGAATCAAAACAACTATCTCCTGGTTCATAGGTTGATGCTCAAACACAGCCACACTGGTAGGGCGGCATTGAGATTTTTTGAAAGTGAGGCAGATGGCTCCAACATGCAGCCAAGACTGGCACCACTGGGCTGTGTTAGTGTTTACCTTACATAGCCACTTCAGTGTCGGGGGTCTTCACAGCTGAGCTGGGAAAGATACTCGGCTTAATTTTTATGTCCTTAACATGAGGTGATATTGGTCTGCTTGGTTTCCAAGACATTACCACTCACTGAAGCCCAGACTTTCCTCCAGTTGTCTTCATCTCCTCTTCATATAGACAGTACCCTTAGATCCTCTGTCCAGTTCTCTTTCTGAAGAAATCTTTACTACATTTTCTGGCCTGGTCTAGTCTGGAGAGGTTGCTGGTTAAGTCTGTTGTCCAGTTGTCACCGTGAGCTCCCCCTCCAGCTTGCTTCTTCCTGCATCCCTTCCCCCACATCACCCTCCCTTCCCCCTGTGTTGAAAGCTCTGTTTCCTGAAACTCATGTATTGGTTTTTCCTGGTTTTGTGGTATACATATTTGGGGATCACATATTACACACTATAAGTACCTCCTAAGACAGGGGTGTGGAAATAAGGAAACAAAGGTTTCAGACATTGTGGGTTTGAAAATATACTCATTCTACCCCCACATTTAGACAACAGTGAGGCTGGGTCAAGACTTTCAATTAGAAAATCTTTACTTTTTCCATCAGAATTTTGAAGGCGTTGTTTTCCTGTCTTCTAGCTTCCAGTGTCACCTTGCCTCTGAGAAATCAGATGCTGTTCCAGTTTTTAATTTTTTTGAGTGAGATCTGTTTTTCCCTCTAAGGATATGTGTGCTCTTTGCTTTGCTCATAATGTTCACTAAAATCATGTTTATGACTGGTATAGTTCTGGTTCATACATTTTCTTGGCCACTCACCTGGTTCTTTTAATCTGGAAGCTTATGTCCTTCATATCTATGAACTTGTCTTTTTATGATTCTCTCTGTCTTAAGTTCTCTTTTCTCTCTTCCTGGATTGTCTGTTATTTGGATGTTTGACTTCCTGGGTTGACTTGATTTTCTTATCCCTCTTACCCTTTTTTCTTCTTATCCTTTTATTCTAATGTCTATTTTCTTAATTATATCTGCAAATTCTTATATAGAGCTCTTATTTTCTGCTGTTATCTTTTTTTTATTTCCTAGAACTCTGTTTTCCTTTGGAAGTTATTTTTAGTAGCATCCTGTTCTGCTTCAATGATACAGAATCATCTCTTATATCTCTAAGTTATTGATAATGTCTTTGAAGTTTTCCTTTCTTTGTATAGAGTCTGTTTCTCAAAGTTGCTGTTGTCTATTTACTTTGTTTTGATTTTCATATGATGTGCTTTCTTTGAATGTCAAATGATCCTTGGTGTCTCCTCATATTTAAGTGAGGCCATTAAAACGATGATTGGAAACTACGAGGAGGAAAGTCTGTTGATTGTGTTTCTGTAAGCTGAGCCGACTGGCCATGTCATTGGGTGTCCTCTGCATCTCTAGTTTTAGTTCTTTATCAGGGGAGGGTCAAATTTCCCAAGCAAGGGTCACCCAGTGCCCTGTCTTGAGGGAAAATACATGGTTACTTCTAATGTCCAGTGGGAGAGGAAGTTGGGTAGGGTGGATATTTGTTAAAAAGAAACGCACTCCTGGACTCAAGACTTTGTCTCAAGGACAGCTATGAGTAAGAAAGAGCTGCAAAAAAATCTTTTTTTGGTTAATCCTCACTCTAGGCTATTTCTCCATTGATTTTTAAAGAGAGTGGAAGGGAGGGTATGTGTGTGTGTGTGTATACACACACACACACACACACACACACACACACACACACACACACACACATACACACGGCCCAGTGCATGAAATTTGTGCACGTGGAGGGGAGTATAAGGGGGAACACTCAGTCTGGCCTGCACCCTCTCCAATCCGGGACGCCTTGGGGAATGTCTGACTGCTGGTTTGTGCCTGTACTTTTAATACATGACAGCTCCATTGTTGTTTCTTTTCATGCTTAAACCCATTGGAATTAGTAGGCATTCAAAGTGTGCATACATTTTGGGAGACACCCTGTATATCTCTAGTCAGCGGTGAAAGGAACCAACAGTAGTTTGGAACCCCCAGACAGGGGACCTCACTCACTCCCATGTGTCTCCCACTCCACTTTCCACCTTCGCAGGCAGCAGGCAAATCAATGTTTTCTCTCATTAACTCAGAAAAGCACGTCCCTGTAACCCACTGCCCGGCAGAAGTGCACTAGACCTCAAGCCAGCCAGGCTCGGTAAGGACGCCTTCGCTTATGGGTGCCAGGACCCAAAGTGCACATTCCTCTTCTGCAGTCGCTCCGACTATCCCAGCATTTCACTGAGAGGATGGGACTTCTCACCTCCTCTGGGTTCCCGATCTTGAACTCTGACCAAAGGCACCTCAGCGAGGGCCGTCCACGTCCTCCAGGTGTGTCTGTCTGTACCTGCTCCCGCTCACACCTGCATTAGCCCCATGGAGGCAATCTCGTGGCCACACTGGTCTCTGCAGGAACAGGGCATCACCACCCGGCCCTCTCACTGTCTTCTCACAGGTGCCCACCATCAGCACTCAGAACACCCAGACACTTTCCAAAGGATGTGAGCATGCCAGAGGGGATGTGCACGCGTCCTGTGGGGGATATAGGCATGCTGGGGTTGATGGAAGTGCTGAGGAGGAGAGGTTGGGGGGACTGGGCACACCATGGTCTAGGAATGTTGCAGGTGTGTGTGGGTGACAGTGCGCTGGGGGGACATTGGCTCACCATGGGGGAGGGGAGGAATCTCGCACTGCATGGGAGGCCTGCAGCTGTGCAGATCTGCAACCCCCTGTGGAACAGCCAGGAGGACATCAATCTGGCCCGCCCCGGTGGCTGACCCAGCGATAGCACACCTTCTGGGCCAGGAGGTGGGACTTGCGCAGCCACTCCTTAGCATTGCTGACCTGCAGGCGCTACTTCAGCTCAGCCTGCAGGCTCTACTTGGCGAGCTCACAGCTGGCACCACAGTCATGTGGGGAGTACTGGCTGCCCTCTGCCAGCCCACCTCCCCCTCCCAGAGGCTTTCTGCTCACTGCCCACAGGCCCAGAACAGCCTGGGTGCGGTGGGACTCCTGTGCACACTACCCACTGGTACAAAGTGTGCTGCCCACAGCCGCTCTGCACCTGCTGCCGATGCCTAGAGCGGGCTGTCCAAGGTGATGAAGGCAGGCATCTCGCCTCGCCCCACCCACCAGCCTGTCCATGCCTGTGCCCACTGCCCACAGGTCCGGGAAGGAGCGCCTGGCTTCGCCTTGGGCAGTGCAGCTCTGGGCCAGCAAGTGGGCAGGCCCGCACCTCCACACACTGCTCACCAGCCCAGAGCAGACTGGGCTGGGTGGATGCCTTACTTTGTCTCCACAAACCCATGTTCCAACCACCCCCCAGCCTGGCCCATAAGCCTGGGGCATTCTGGGACCCCAGCTGCTCAGGGCCTATGTGCCTGTGTATGGTGGGTTAATTTGCATACTCCTCCTGATTGGCTGGTGAGTGTAGTGGATGCATGGTCAATTTGCGCGTGTGTGTGTAAAAAAAAAAAAAAATATATATATATATATATATATATATATATATAGAGAGAGAGAGAGAGAGAGAGAGAGAGAGAGAGAGAGAGAGAAACATCTATGTGAGACACATCGATTTTTTTGTCTCCCACACAGGCCCCAACTGGGGCTATAAATGGAACCTGCAACCTAGGTACCTTCCCTTGATGGGAATTGAACCTGAGATCCTTTGGTGCTCAGGCTGATGTTTTAACCACTGAGTAATACTGGCCAGGGCTGAATAATTTACTTTGATATATTGCAAGACCATTAAAAGTTATTTAAGTCTTTCTTTGCCTCTTCCTGTCTTCTTCCTGTCTCTCTTTTAGCTCTGATACACATGAAACTGGTAAGAGTTACTGCCCACTGGGAGGGCTAGTAGGTGGAAGGTGAGTTTTCATCATATCCTTCTTTTTAACTGAAATTTGTTTTGAGCTAGTTGTGGATTCACATGCAATGGTGAGAAATAATAGAGGGATTCCTTGTAGTTTTCCGCATTTCCTCCAATGATAACATTTTGCAAAACCCTTGTATAATATTATAACCGGGGTAGTGACATTGATGTAATCCACTAATCTTATTTATATTTCCCCAGTTGTGTCTGTACTTGTGTGTGTGTGTGTGTTGAGTTCTGTACAACTTTATTTTTACTTATGTAGGTTCTCACAACCACCACAGTCAAAATATTGGACAGAGTCAACATCACAAGGATAACGAATGTTGCCCATTAATAACCACGCACTCTCTGTATACTTTAAGTAATTCCTACCAGCTATTCCAAATTAAGTTAGTTTAGAAGTTCTAGCTTTAAGAATTAAGTAAAATACCATCACCAATAATGCTTCTCTGCACGAAAGACTGCTTATAATTCGGCAGCAGGGACATGAGTGTAGGTCAGTGTACACTAGTGGAGTTGGGGCACAGGGAGTTATCTCGATCATTGTTTTCAGGTGTTGTGACCTGAGCTAAGTGCTAGATAAAGGTCAGGCATGGCTAGGTAATAGTTTCTCTAACGAACAATTTTTTTTCTATTATTTACACATATTTCTGAGTGAATCCTCCGTGAAAATAGTTCATTCGGGTCATTTGTTCATTTAAGCAGTTGAGCCATGCTCCTGCAATATTGCTTTCACGGTGATTCATTTCCTAGAACAGTGATTTTCAGCCGGTGTGATGCAAGAATTTTTAAATCATGCCATACCTGACTATTTAGTCATGGGCACTGACTTTTTCCCCTTCAGATTGTCAAATAAAAAAATGACAACAGCTAACAACAATAGCCATCTGGTGTGAATGAATAAAAATTATATCTATTTTGTTAGATTGGCAAAAAATATATTTTTAGTGTGCCACAGAATTTTAATAATTGGTTTATGTGTGCCATGAAACGAGAAAGGTTGGAAATTGCTAGCCTACAATATTAGAGATGGAGATGTAGAGACCATTTTATCTTTTCTTCTGATCCTATGTTTAAGGGAACTGATGTGAAAAAGAATTGAAATAGGTCAGAACCCAGGTTTTCTGACTCTGTGCTTAGTAAATACTTAAGGAAAAAAACAGTAGAAAATTAAGGTTAGAGATATATTTAGTGCAAATTGTCAGTGAAAGTATTTTAAATTCTGAAATGTTTCTGAAGAGCTGGGATCTTGCTGGGAATTTTTTGGCATGCACAGTCATTAGATGGAGAAAATTGGAGAATTTCAGAGTGAAATACTTCTTGTAAAAAATGAGAGATTTGTTTATACAGACATACTGGCTTTTAGGATATACTTAGCTTGCCTTAGGAGAAAATTAACATCATCGACTTACCTTCTACCTGAGCAGTGACCTCACTAGCATGAGGATGGTGGGTCATTTTAAAAACGAGTGCCCATTAATTTTTCTTGTTACAGGCCTTTGCGCTTACGAGATTTTAAAAAATTTAAAGCTCTAATGTTGCATTTCTAGTCTGTTATCTGAACATCAATTCCAAGGAAAGCAAAGTTTCCTAGGACCTACTGACCCAGGCTTTGGAATTTGGTGGTATGTGCAGGAAGAAAACTCACTGCACCTATTTTAAATAAACTTGGGCATGAGGTCAGGCCAATTCCAGTCTTTCCCAACATTGCAGTATATGTCCTTCCTTATGTATTTTTAAATTGGTATCCTATTATATATAATGCATGGGATCCTGCTTTTAAAATAAAAAAAAATAACACAGTAAAATTAACTGACAGGATACAGAACAGAAATCCACTCCCCACGCAAGTCCCTCAGACTATCTCTTTGTAATCACACATAACCCTTTCCTAACACTTGATTTGTTCTCTGTCACTATAGTTTTATCCTTTTTTAGGATGTCATACAAATGGGATCCTACAGTATATAATATTTTGATACTGGCTCTTTCACTCACCATCATGCCTCTCGGATTTATCTCCATTGCTGCATGCATCAGCAGTTCATTTCTTTTCATGGCTAAGGTATATTCCATTATATAGATGTACAACAGTTTACGTACCCATTTACCTATTGGAAAAACATTTGGGTTGTTTCTGGTTTTGCTATTTATGAGTAAAGCTCCTATAAGCATTCAGATCCAAGGTTTTTAATTTCTTTTTTGCCTTATTGCACTGGCTAGGACTTCTGGTACAATGTTAAGTTTGAGTGAACAGCCTTCCCTTGTCTCTGATCTGAGAGGGAAAGCCCTCAGTCCTTCAACATAATTATGGTATTTGCTGTTGGATTTTTATACATGTACTTTATCAAGCTAAGGAAGTGTCCATCTAGTCCTAGTGTGCTGACAATTTTTATCAGATGGATATCAAAGTTTGTCAAATGCTTTTCCTCCATCAATTGATATGATCCTGTGGTTTTTCTTCTTTAGATAGTTGAAGTGGTGGGTTATATAGATTGGTTTTCAAATACAAAATCAGCCTTGCATATCCTGGATAAACCCCATTGATCATGGTGTGTTTTCCTCTTGCTGTTTCCTTGGATTTGAATTTATCATATTTTGTTGAGGACTTTTGCATCTGTGATTGCCCAGGGCATTCATAGTTTACTTTTCTTCTGTTTGTTCGGGTTTGCTGGCCCCATAAAATGAGTTAGGAAATATTCCCTTTTATTTTCTGGAAAAGATAGTGTGGAATTGGTGGATTCTGCTATTTAACTTATAAACAGTTCTCCATGGCATCAAACTTAAAAAATAATTTATATATGCATAATATAGTGCATATTACAATTATTTTTTTAGTATTATACCAAGTGGCATTTATTTTTTATTTATTTTTAAAATAAATCTTTAGTGTTCAGATTATTACAATTGTTCCTCTTTTTTCCCCCTAAAGCTCCCCTCCACCTGGTTCCCATCCCACCCTCTGCTCTTACCCCCCTCCACTGTCCTCATCCATAAGTGTACGATTTTTGTCCAGTCTCTTCCCGCACCCCGAGAATTGTTAGTCCACTCCCTTTCTATGTCCCTGATTCTATTATATTCACCAGCTTATTTTGTTCATTATATTTTTTATTCACTTGATTTTTATTTTTATTTTTTTAAATATATTTTATTGATTTTTTACAGAGCAGAAGGGAGAGGGATAGAAAGTCAGAAACATCGATGAGAGAGACATCGATCAGCTGCCTCTTGCATGCCCCCTACTGGGGATGTGCCCGCAGCCAAGGTACATGCCCTTGCAGGAATCGAACCTGGGACCCTTCAGTCCGCAGTCCGACGCTCTATCCACTGAGCCAAACCGGTCTCGGCTATTCACTTGATTTTTAGATTCACTTGTTGATAGATATGTATTTGTTCATAATTTTTATCTTTACCTTTTTCTCCTTTTTTCTCTTCTTAAAGAATACCTTTCAGCATTTCATATAATACTGGTTTGGCAGTGATGAATTCCTTTAGCTTTTTCTTATCTGTGCAGTTTTTTATCTGACCTTCAGTTCTGAATAATAGTTTTGCTGGGTAGAGTAATCTTGGTTGTAGGTTCTTGCTATTCATCACTTTGAATATTTCTTGCCACTCCCGTCTGGCCTGCATAGTTTTTGTTGATAAATCAAGTGACAGTTGTATGGGTACTCCCTTGTAGGTAACTAACTGTTTTTCTCTTGCTACTTTTAATATTCTCTTTTTGTCTTTTGATCTTGGCATTTTAATTATGATGCATCTTGGGGTGGCCCTCTTGGTGTGATTCCTTTTGTTCGAGGCTCTCTGCACTTCCTGGACTTGTAAGTCTATTTCTTTCACAGGTGGGGGAAGTTTTCTGTCCTTATTTCTTCAAATAGGTTTTCAATATCTTACTTTCTTCTCTGGCACCACCATACTTCTGATGTTGGGACGCTTGAAGTTGTCCCAAAGGCTTCTTACACTATCTTCGTATTTTTGGATTCCTTTTTTCTTTTTTCTTTTCTAGTTAGGTATTTTTTTGCTTTTTCGTATTTCAAATCTTTGACTTGATTCCTGGGATCCTCTAGTCTGCTGTTTAATCTCTGTATATTATTCTTTATTTAATTCAGTAAATGCTTAATTTCTAGCTGGTCCTTTTTCATTTCCTGGAGGGTCTCACTAAATTTATTGACGATTTCTAGAAGATTCTTGAAAAACCTTATAACAGTGTTTTTGAACTCTATATCTAGTAGTTTGCTTTCCTCCTTTTCTGTCATTTGTGACCTGTTTCTTTGCCTCCACATTTTGGCTGCTTCCCTGTGTTGAGAGAGTGGCTTTATGTGCTAGATGTCCTATAGGGCCCAGTGGCTCAGCTTCCCCAATTACCTGAGATGGACTCTCTTGGTGCACCCCTTTGTGGGTTGTGTACACAGTCTTGTTGTAGTTAATCCTTGATATTGTTGGTATCACTAGGAGGAATTGACCTCCCAGCAGTATCTATGCTGGGAGAACTTCTGTGCTGGAGATACCCTTATGGGTCAAGACTTGCTTCAGTGGGGCTTTGGTGCTCACCGAGTTTGCCCCTTAAGGGATCCCTTGTGGATCTGAGGAGTTGTAATCTGAATAGTCCCACTTTAACCATTGGGTGATTCAAGGAGGTGTTAATTTAGCTTCTGCCTGAGGCCACCCAGCAGGAACTATAGAGAGATCTGCAGATCCTCTTCTTTGTTAAGGTTTGGAGGTGCCCAGATGAGGCCCAGCTGTGAAGCAATGCCAGCTGATGTGGTGCCTTAGGCCTTCTTTTGGTGGCTCTGTGGCTCTCTGACCCAGCTGCAGTTTATTAGGTAATTTTAGGTTGCAAAGGGCCAGGCCATTTATATGCAAAAGCCTCTGTGCACAGCTTGGGTGGGGCGGTGTCTTGTGGCAGAGCAAACAGCAATGGCCGACTGTCAGCCCTACCCTAAGAGGCCCCCAAGTCTCAGTGTCCTGCGGTAACCACTGCAAGCACCTCTGAGAGAATGCCCTCGTGTTTTGGCCCGAAGCCAGACAGTCTAGTTTTTCTCCATATGAGTCTGGGTCCCCAGAGTCACTTCAGAGCAGTTGGGAGCTTGTGTCTCCCTCCAGATTGAAAAAAAGACAGCCACGTGATGGAATAAGTACCATTATTATCTCCATTTTACATTCAAAGAAAAATAAGACACAAAGAGTTTAAGTAACCTGCTAAAGCTCACAAAATTTCTACAGGGCCAAGGGGGATTTGAAGTCAGGCTGTTTGATTCCAGAACCCACGAACTTAACTATTACATTACATCATCTGATTAGATCCTAATTTATTTATACAGGTCTCCATTTGTGATAATTAGGAATTTTCAATATCCTTACTATGATGAATGTTCTTATGTTAAAATCTTTGATAATCTCTGATATTTTCTTCAGGGTGGATTCCTAGAAGTGCTATTCAGTGTCAGAGTGCATGCCCGTTGTCAAAGCTAACACATGCTTTCCAGGAAGCTGAACAAATGAGATATTCCAACAGCAAGGGTTGAGAGTGCTCAATTCAGTGTTCTCTGCCAGAATAGAATAAGTATGGGTTTTTTTTACATATTTTAAATTCAGTTTGATTGCAGAGAAATGGTATCTCAGTGCTTTAGTTTGCCTTTCTTTTTTTTTTTTTTCCTAGGGAAGCTAATTTTTAAAAAATCTTTATTGTTCAGTATATTAATTACATTGTTCCCTTTTTTTCCCCTCCTATAGTTCCCCTCCACCTGGTACCCATCCCACCCTCCGCCCTCACCCCCCTCCACTGTCCTCTCCCATAGTTGCATGATTTTTGTCCAGTCTCTTGCTGCACCTCCCACACCCCCTTTCTCCCCAAGAGTTGTCAGTCCATTCCCTCTCTATGTCCGTGATTCTGTTACATTCACCAGTTTATCCTGTTCATCAGCTTATTAATTTACTTGATTTTTAGATTCATTTGTTTATAGATGTGTATTTGTTGTTCCTAATTTACACTTTTATCTTTTTCTTCTTCCTCTTCTTAAAGAATATCTTTCAGCATTTCATATAATACTGGTTTGGTGGTGATGAACTCCTTTAGCTTTTTCTTGTCTGCGAAGCACTTTATCTGACCTTCAGTTCTGAATGATAGCTTTGCTGGATAGAGTAATCTTGGTTGTAGATTCTTGCTATTCATCACTTTGAATATTTCTTGCCACTCCTGTCTGGCCTGCATCGTTTCTGTTGAGAAATCCGCTGACAATCGTATGGGTGCTCCCTTATAGGTAACCAACTGTTTCTCTCTTGCTGCTTTTAATATTCTCTCTTTGTCTTTTGCTCTTGGCATTTTAATTATGATGTGCCTTGGTGTGGTCCTCTTAGGGTTCCTATATATTGGGGTTCGGTGTGCTTCTTGGACTCCTCAGTCAACTTCTTTCACCAGGTGTGGGAAGTTTTCGGTCACTATTTCTTCAAATAGGTTTTCATTGTCTTGGCCTCTCTCTTTTTCTGGCACCCCTATAATTCGGATGTTGGTATGCTGAGGTTGTCCCAGAGGCCCCTTACACTATCTTCAATTTTTTGGATTCTTTTGGTTTCTTGCTTTTTCAGCTGAGTTGATTTTCCCTCTTTGTATTTCAAATCTTTAACTTGGTTCTTGGGGTGCTCCAGAGCACTTCTAGGTCTTTGTAAAATATTTTTTATTTCAGTCAGTGTATGCTTAATTTCTGGTTGGTCCTTTTTCATATCCTTGAGAGTCTCCTTTATATCCTTGAGGGTCTCCTTCATTTCCATGTTGGTCTTGATCATTTCCTTGCAGGTCTCATTCATATCCTTGAGGGTCCCGTTCATTTCCTTGTAGGACTCATTCATTTCCTTTGCGGTCTTGCTTAATTCCTTATAGGCCTCAGCCTTTTGTTGGAGCCTCTTGAAAAACCCTATAACCATGGTTTTGAATTCCATGTCCAGTCGTTTTTTTCCCCCCTCCATTTCTTTCACATCTGATTTCTTTCCATGTCTCTGCATGGTGGCTGCTTCCCTGAGTTGGTCAATTAGCTTTGTGTGGTAGACTTCCTACTAGGGACAGTGGCTCAGCCTCCCCAGTTACGTGAGGTGGATATGGGTTGCACAGTCTTGCTGAAGTTAAGCTCAGGTTAATGGTTGTTAGCACTTGGAGGGTTGACCTCTAGGCCAATTGTCTGTGACGTTCAACTGTGCTCAGGTTGGATGGGCGGAGTCTCCGGGCCAAGCAGACAGCATTAGCTCCGCCCTATGCAGCCCCAGGGACTCTGTGCCAGGGGCAATGGCTGCCAGCACCTCTGAGAGAGAGCCGCTGTGGAGCTCCACTGGCTGCCAGGGAATTCAGACTCTCCCCAAATGAGTCTGCACGCCCAATGTCTCACCCAGGGTTGTAAAACAAAGCAGTCCTACGGTTTTCTGAATGAGAGAGCAAGTCGCAGAGTGCTCTCTGCTCAGTCACACAGCTGAGCTGTTCACGCAAGCTGCCTTCTCCATAAGCCGGGAGACCCCTGCAGTGCCTGAGTTTCGCTGTGCCCTCCCACTGTCCAGTTTTTACCGCGTATGATAGTGGGTTCCCTGGACTTCGCCTAAAGCTGGCGAATCAGTCCAGTGGGACGTCTTTGTCTCCCCGTTCGAGAAAACTGGCCGGTTTTCAGCCGCCCGCCCTCTCTGCTGGTGCGCGCGCTCCAAACCTCTCTCTGCGAGAATCTTTCAATGCTGTCTGCCTCTGCTCCTTTGAGTCACAGTGTCTTATCTTCACTTTTATTTGTGGAATTTTCACTTGGCGAGCTTTCTGGTGATTCTGGAAGGTGTTTGTTCTTTCGTTAAGTTGTAGTATTAAAATTGTTGAGTATTACGGCAAGATAGGTGTTTTACCTATGCCGCCATCTTGGTTCTCTTAGGGAAGCTAATTTTTAAAAAATGCTTATTGGTCTCTCATATTTCTTTGCTTGTGAGAAAAATTTCTTCATTTTTTTTTCTAACGGGACAACAGTATTTTTATACATGATTTGTAAGAGCTATATTGTATATACTAGTATAAATATCTTATCCTAATTCAGAGGTTTTGCTCTTTTCATTTGGCTTACAGAAGATTTTCATTTTTTATCTAGCCAATAATTGTATTTCTTTTCCCTTGTACTTATTTTTTCATTTTTTATTTCTAGATCCAAGATCTCAATTATATGTTAATTTCATATAATCCTTCATGTCTTTTCCCTGTTTTATGGTTTAATTAAAAAATTTTAAACTCTGCTCATTTTGATTTTATTTTAGCATACAGTTTAAGTCATATGTATATGACTTAAACAGATGAACAGGTTTAACAGTTAAATTGCTTATTTAAGAATCTTTTCTTTACCTACACATTTGTAGTACCACCTTTATTTCATGCCTGTTTTCTTATGCACAGAAGCAGTTTTGTGATGTCTAATTTGTTCTGCTTACTCATTAATTGTTGTAGTTTATTAGCTTGTTAATTATCCCATAGAGCAAGACTCCTCTTGTTTTTGGGAAGAACTCTATTTGCTATTATCACTCATTTATCCTTTCAGGGGAACTTTAGAATCTCTGTCAAATTTTGCCCAAATGCCTCTGGGTTTTGACAAATCTATTTTGTGGGGAAAAAGGCATTTTATTTATTTTCAAAATATATTTTTATTGATTCCAGAGAGGAAGGGAAATGGAGAGATAGAAACATCAGTGATGACTGAGAATCATTGATTAACTGCCTCCTTCACGCCTCCTATTGGGTATTGAGCCCACAACCCTGGGCGTGTGCCCTTGCTCAGAATCAAACCTGGGACCCTTTGGACCATAGGCCACACTCTGTCCACTGAGCCAAACAAGATAGGATGAAAAAAAAGGCATTTTACAACATTGAATCTTCTCATTCACAGTGTGCTTTTCATGTGATCCAAGGTTTTAAAAAAATCAGTGGAGATTCATGATTATTTCTCTATCTCTTGTTTGTATTTGTGAAAGTTAATCTAGTATTAATTCTTTATTGATCTTATTGTTTTATTCTTTATACATTCTTTTAAATATTTCTTTTAAATTTATTCTTAATTTTATTATTTATATTTTATTCGTGTTTTAAACTTACGAGAAATAAAACACATATATTATACAAACCAATATCTTGTGTTTTTCAGTAATTTGCTATTATAGGCAATTTTGAAATTCAGGCTGTAGTTGAATAGCTTTTCATTGCTGGCTATTAAGTTGCTCACTTTCATTATGCTGTGGAAGTTTTCTTTAATTTCTAGTTTTCTAGGTTTTTTAAAAAAAAATTAGAATGGATGTAGTGTGTGATCAAATGCCTCATTAACATTTTTGAAGTGCTTAATATAACATAATGTACATAAATATCTATTTTGATCTGCTCCTGAAGTAAGTCCTAGATATATACTTAAAAAATAATGTTAGATTTGATTTGTTTGTATTTTCTATAAAATATTTGCTTTTGTATTCATGGCAGATATTAGCATTACACTAACTTTACAAAACAAATAGATGATTTAGATACTCTTCTGTATTCTGGAACATTTTATGAAGCATGGGGATGACCTGTAACTTTAAAATTCAAAAGAACACTTACAGTTCTTCTTGGCCTGTATTTTTGCAGCTAATTTTGGACAAACTTTTCAATATATTTCATTGGTACGTTTCTGTTTAGGTAATTTGTTTTCCCAGGGAAATGCCAATTTCATTAAGGTTTTTCAAATGAAGAAAAATATGATTGCATTTTGAAATTTTAACTTGTTCTTTAATTGTGAGCCAAGCTTCTGGCTGAGCAGTACTTCCCCTGTGGGAGTGCAATGACCATCAGGGGCAGCTCCTGCAATAAGTGTCTGCCCCGTGGTGGTCAGTGCACATTATAGTGACTGGTTGTTCTGCCATTTGGTCAATTTGCATATTAGCCTTTTATTATATAGGACAGTTCTTCAAAATCTCTCTAAATTACCTTGTTTTCTTTTCTTTTTTCATTTTAAAATCTTTATTGTTCGCATATTAATTACATTTTCCCTTTTTTTGCCCCTATAGCTCCCCTCCATCCGGTACCCATCCAACCCTCTGCCCTCACCTCCCCAACACTGTCCTCTCCCATAGTTGCATGATTTTTGTCCAGTCTCTTGCTGCACCTCCCACACCCCTTTTCTCCCCAAGAATTGTCAGTCCATTCCCTCTTTATGCCCATGATCCTGTTATATTCACCAGTTTATCCTGTTCATCAGATTTTTAATTCACTTGATTTTTAGATTCATTTGTTGATAGATGTGTATTTGTTGTTCATAATTTTTATTTTTACCTTTTTCTTCTTCCTCTTGTTAAAGACTATTTCAGCATTTCATATATTATTGGTTTGGCGGTGATGAACTCCTTTAGCTTTTTCTTGTCTGTGAAGCATTTTATCTGACCTTCAATTCTGAATGATAGCTTTGCTGAGTAGAGTAATCTTGGTTGTAGATTCTTGCTATTCATCACTTTGAATATTTCTTACCACTTCGTCTGGCCTGCATAGTTTCTGTTGAGAAATCTGCTGACAATCATATGGGTGCAGCCTTGTAGGTAACTAACTGTTTTTCTCTTGCTGCTGTTAATATTCTCTCTTTATCTTTTGCTCTTGGCATTTTAATTATGATGTGTCTTGGTGTGGTCCTCTTTAGATTCCTATATTTTGGGCTTCTGTGCACTTCTTGGGTTTTCAAGTCAATTTCTTTCACCAGGTGGGGGAAGTTTTTAGTCACTATTTCTTCTAGTAGGTTTTCATTATCTTGCTCTCTCTCTTTTTCTGGCACCCTAATAATTCGGATGTTGGTATGCTTGAGATTGTCCCAGAGGCTCCTTATACTATCTTCAATTTTTTGGATTCTTTTGGCTTCTTGCTTTTCCAGCTGAGTGGATTTTGCTTTTTTGTATTTCAAATCTTTGACTTTGTTTATGTGGTCGTCTGGACTGCTTTTAGGTCTTTGTATAATATTTTTTGGTTCAGTCAGTGTATGCTTAATTTTTAGCTGGTCCTTTTTCATATCCTCAAAGTTCTCATTCATATCCTCAAAGGTCTCATTAAGTTCATCAGCCTTTTCTAGGACCTTCTTGAAAAACGTTATAACCGTGGTTTTGAACTCTATGTCCAGTCATTTTTTTCCTCCATTTCTTTCACATCTAATTTCTTTCCATGTCTCTGCATTGTGACTGCTTCCCTGAGTTGGTCAATTAGCTTTGTGTGGTAGATGTCCTCTAGGGGACAGTGGCTCAGCCTCCCCAGTTACCTGAGGTGGATACTCTTGGTACAGCCCTTTATGGGTTGCACAGCCTTGTTGATGTTAAGCCTAGATTATTGTTGTTTGCACTAGGAGGGTTTGACCTCCAGGCCAATTGGCTGTGAGGATCAGCTGTGCTCAGGTTGGATGGGTGGAGTCTCTGGGCTGAGCAGGCAGCCTTGATTTCCGTCAGCTCTGCCGTTTGCGGCACCTGAGTCTCTGTGCCTGGTGGCAATGGCTGCACGCACCTCTGAGAGAAAGCTACCTTTGAGCTCCACCTGCTGCCAGACAATTCAGCCTCTCCCCAAATGAGTCTGCACATCCAAAGTCTCACTCAGGGTTGCAAAACAATGCAGTCCAGTGGTTTCCTGAACAAGAGTCCTCTCCACAAACTCGCAGACCTCTGCTGTGCCCAGATTTCAGCGTGCTTCCTTACTGTCCAGCTTCACCCCGTATGAGTGTGGGTTCCCCGGACCTCGCCCAGAACTGGGGAATCAGTATAGTGGGATGCCTTTGTCTCCCTCCCGATTCGAGAAAACCAGCTGGGTTTGCAGCCGCCCGCCCTATCCACTCGTGTGCTCACAGCTCCAAACCTCTGACTCCGCACGTATCTTCAGCACTGCTCTCTGCTGCTCCTCTAGTCACAGTGTCCTATGTTTACTTTTATTTGTGGAATTTCCACTCAGCCAACTTTCCAGTGATTCTGGATGATGTTCGTTTTGTTGTTAAGTTGTAGTTTTGAAATTGTTGTGTGGGGCAGCAAGATAGGTGTTTACCTATGCCACCATCTTGTTTCCTCTGCCTTTTCTTTTCTAATATATTTAATTGCTTTATATATGTATATGTATATTTATTTTTTAAGGAAGTGAGTTTTAAAAAAATATATTTTCATTGATTCCAGAGAGGAAGTGAGAGGGAGAGAAAGAAACATTAATGATGAGAGAGAATCATTGATTGGATGCCTCCTGCACATCCCCTACTGGGGATCAAGCCCATAATCCAGGCATGTGCCCTGATTGGAAATGAACTGTGATATCCTGATTTATAGTTCTACACTTAACCACTGAGCCACACCAGCTGGTCTATATATTTTTGTTCTTTCTTGCTAATGATGCATATGCCTTTAAGGACTACTTTAGGCTCTCCTTCTAAGTTTTACAATGTCATGTAATCATTATTGTAGTTTTCTAATAGTCTTGTAATTATAAGTTTATATTTTCTGTGCAAATAATTATTTAGGAGAGTGATTTTTTTTAATTTCTAACTTGTCAGGTTGCTTTTATGTGTATATTTGGAAATACCATTTATAATTTTCTTTCATTTTGTCCAGAGAATATTACTTTTGATTGTGTTTTTGCTTTTTTATTATCTTGATAACTATTTATTCTCCCTGTTCATTATGTAACTAGAAGCCCAGATGCATGAAGATTTGTGGTAGAATGGGCTTTCCTTTCCCTGGCTGTCGGCACCACCTTTCCACTCCAGCCAGGCTCTTTCCACTCTGGGAGACGCCTCTTTCTGCTCAGGCTCTGCATTCCTGTGCCGCCCAGAGACCCTGAGAGACCTGGGTTGAGGCAGAATGCTTGTGTCATTGCCATGGTGATGACACAAGCATCCTGCCCCCATCACTCAGTGCCTGTGTATGCAAATTATCTGCCATCTTTGTTGGGTTAATTTGCATATCACTCCTGATTGGCTGGTAGCGTAGCAGAGGTATGGTCAATTTACATGTTTGTCTATTATTAGGTAAGATTGTTTTAAGCATTTCCTCTTCACGTTTTATTTTACTTATTTCATTTTTAATTAAATTTATTGGGGTGACATTGGTTAATATGTTATATAGGATTTAGGTGTGGGTTTCTACGTTACCAGATCTGTATATTGGACTGTGTGCCCACCACCCAAGTCAAATCTTCTTTTGTCCATATATTAGGACTCCCTTCTCCATCTACCACCTTCCCTCTCACAACCACCACACTGTTGTTTATATTTATGAATTTCACTTTTATATCCCATATATGAGTGAAATCATATGGTGCTTAGCTTTATCTGACTGATTTCACTGAGCATAATATTTTCAAGACACCTCACACCTGTCAGAGTGGCCATTATCAACAAGACAAGCAGTAAGTGTTGGAGAGGTTGTGGAAAAAAGGGAACTCTCATTCACTGCTGGTGGGAATGTAGACTGGTATAACCACTATGGAAAGGAGTCTGGAGATCCTTCAAAAATTAAGAATAGAGTTACCATGTGACCTAGCAATCCATCTCATGGGTATATACCTGAAAAACTTGAAATGATGTATTCTCAAAGATATACACCTCTAAGGTCATTGCAGCATTATTCACAGTGGCCAAGACATGGAAACAACCAAAGTGTCCATAGAGGACTGAACAGGGAAGATGTGTACATATACACAATGGGGTACTACTAAGCCATAGGAAAAAATTAAATACTGCCATTTGCAACAACATGGATGGACCTTGAGAATATTATATTTTTGCATTTTTTGGAACATGAACTGTTTGTAATTCTGATAGCCATTTGTATGTCTTTTATGTCTATCACCTCTTTCCTCATTTTCCTTTTTGACATTTCCCCTTTATTCTGTAAGAGTCTCTAATTTTTTTTTCTCCTCAGTGATTTGATTTTCAGTACTTTGGATCTGTTCTACTGTCTTATTTTTCATTTAGGTTTTGTTCATTCATTCTGTGTTTTTTTTATATATATATATAACCAATATCATATCTGATCCTCTTCCATATTAGCCAACCTCCACTGTTGTCTTAGCCTTGCTGTCCAGTTAACATTTTTCTTCATATGGCCCATGTTTTCTTGCATCATTGAGATTGCAAAATAGATTCTTTCTAAAATTCTACTTTCTGTACTAAATTACTTATGGAAGTATAAGATTCTTCGTGTTTATGCCGCAGATAATTTTCAAAGCTTTTTTGAGTTGTCCACTTTTGAAAGAAAAGATCCAGGCTGTGGGGGTTCCTGTTGTGGGGTGGGAATGGAGACTGAGAGACTGCGTACATGAGAGGTTTGAGAACTGAAAGTTAAAATGAGATTCATATGACATTCTGAGCTGGAGATGAGGTAAGGTGCCTTGGGGCTTCAGAGGGAAGGAAGGTCATTGTAGGATGACAAGAAGAGCAGATGTTCAGTGATTAGTAGTTTCTCCTGCCTTATAGATAAGTCATAAGAGGTTATTTCTGGTGACCGCTTTTATTGTGGGCAGTGCCCCTAATTTGAATTAAGGAAAAGGTAAAAGCTTTTCTCATGAGTCTGCAGGGTCTTGATTGCCTTCAGCTCAAAATAAGTCCCATGCCAGGATGGCACATTTTGGGGAGGCCTGTTCTGAGTCCTGTCACTGAACAGACTGTCCAGTCCCTGCAGAGTACTCACCTTGCCACATCCTTTCAGGTTACTGTTAGCATGTCTTCAGTTCAAGGTGTGGTTGTTGTTCATGGTCCTTGGCTAAATTCTGTTTGTGTTGTGTTTTCGGGAATGCCTTAGCTTGTCTAAGAGGGGATATCCTGCTTCTGCTGCCTGGTAGTTTGAATATTTAGTTGGAGCTTTATTCATATAATTTCAATCATTTCATAGTTCTTCCTAAACTTCCATCTAAAGAATGTGCATTAAAATCTACTACCCCAGTTTGTATTCTTCCCATGATTCTTTCCATTTCTCTTCTTTTCTGTTATTCTCCAAGAGGCAGTACACTCCCATCCATTCGCCCCTTTTCCTTGTTTGAGATGCATTTCCAGGAATTGGAGTCTCTGAATGGATGGGTATAGAAAGATGTATTCATGGGGTGGGAGTGCCCTTGAAAGCAGTTCCTTTCAGCAGCGTATTTCTGAGATAGGGTGTTCACATCCGGGCATCAGTATGCTCTCCCACAGTCCACATCCCATTCTTATGTTTCAGCAGCTCATCTACATTCAGCCTCTTTTATGCATTTCTACATTTCTTTCAATGGGAGTGCAGGAAAGAGTGAATCACATGCCACTGGGTAATTCCCATATAGTGCCCCACGGAGCCTGCTCAGATTTTAGCTTGAAAATTTTAGTTTGTTAGAAAGAAGAAAAATTTAATTCATGGATAAAGAAATTCAGAAATAGCTTAATTGTGTTTTCCAGGCTCACACTTCTTTCAAGCATTTTTAACTCAACTATCTCCACAGAACAATGGATCAGGTTATTATTTTCCTCATAAAGTGACTTCCCTAGAGTCTCACAGGTAGACAGTGATACCCTCCACTGTGCTAAAACATTTCTGAGGAAAGAGATGACTGAATGTTTCCTATCAGGGAGTTCAAGAGGAAGCCCCCGCCCCCCCCACCCCCCCCCACCCCCCCGCCCGGTGGTTGCAGGACCCAGACACCTTTGAAGCTCCCCTCAACTGAGTGCAGGTCCTAATTCCTGCAACCTGGAAATGTTATGTTACATGGCATGTGGGAGTTAAGGTTGACATGTGGGAATTAAGGTTGCTGATCAACTGACTTTGAGATTGGGACATTACCCTGGACCACCTAAGTGGGCCTCTTGTAATTACAGGGATCTTAATAAGAGAGGGGAGAAGGCAGGAGGGCCAGAGTCAGAGAAAGTAATGGGATGCCAGAAGCAGAGGTCAGAGTGATAGGGTTGCTGACTTTGAATATGGAAGGGGGCCATGGGCCCAGGAATATGGGCAGCCTCTTGGATCTGGAAAAGGCAAGGAAATGAATTTTCCCTCTGGAGCTTCTAGAAGGAACGGAGAGCCCTACTGATACTTTGAATTTATCCCAGTGAGAATCCAGTTGGCCTTCTGACTCCTAGAACTGTCAGATTTGGGGTTGTTTTAAGCCAAGTTGGTGAGGATTTATTATAGTAACAATAGGAAATTCAACACTCAGTGTATCAGATAGTGCCATGGTCTGACCCTGGAAAGCAGAAACTGGAGCAGGCAGGCATTTCTGTGAGGAGTTACTGGGTTATAGTTTGATGCGCTTTATGTTCATTTTCTCCGTGTTGCTGTTACCCTGTCCCAGGGAGAGTGCCAGCTCCCGGGAGCAGGAACTTCATCTGTTGTGTTCACTGCCTTATGCCCAGTGCCTGGAATGGAGGAGAAACTCCATAAATGTTTGTTGGATTATTACTTTCTGCCCAAATGACATTGTACCAAAATAATGGAACCTAATTTGCATCCTAGATGGAATACTGCCAACTAGATTAGTTATAGAAATGAAAAGAAAGAAGAAAAGGAGTTAAAATTGTGCCACCCTCCAAGATATATTGGGTCATATGCAAAATATTTTTTATATAAGTAGTTCATATTCCTCAAACACTGAATGACCCTTTCATAAAATAAATAAGTGATCTTCATAAAATAAATATGATGTTGTAGGTTGCATTTTGACTTACAATATGATGTCCCATGTTGCATGTTTGTGACTTAAACACATTTTAAATACATGTTTGCCTGTCAGGTTTTTATAAATACCATTTCACAAGCTTCCTGGCATTCCTGACTACTTAGAACACACATATATATGCAATATGTAATTAATTATTTGTTGTTGGTTACTTAAAATATTATAGGGACTTAAAATATTTGATGGCAACTAATTAAACTCCTTTGTGCTCCAAGTCTGTTACCAGTCACTGTGACTCTCTAGTGAGCACCTGTTTGCAGCAATCCCACAGGCCCGGACTAACTGGCAGAGATGCTGAGCATGTTCGTGGAGTTATGGGGCTGACGATGGCTGTTGTATTTGTGCTTAACCTATTCATAAGGCATGCCCTGCCTGTCATCTGTCCCCCCCTTTATTTCTTCAACCTCAGATTCCTCCCCCCTAAAATATTCCTCCTCAGAAATCTCTAGAAGCCCTGCAGCAATGGGAGACAAAAGCAGAGAAGCGCCAACTTGGAAAGCAGACCAAGAGGTGATGCATATCCGATGAAGGCATCTCCTTAAAATACTTCACGTGATGACCTACACTTTTTAAAATACACATTTTGTTTCTCTTCTCTTGACAGTTGTTTCAGTTTTCCTTCATGCTGACTGCTCCTCTGATAACAGAATAAGAAGGAAAAAACAGTTTGAACTGTTAACTCAGTTTCTCAAGAGCAAGGAGACGTCGGCAGTGGGGGCGGGCCCCTGGGCTCCCTCTGGTTGTACGGCCAGCAGTGTTAACTGATTACAAACAGCAGCTCTAAGCCCGGGAGAAGGATGTCCTCCTCGAGGCAGATCTGGACAGTTGTTTTGCCTAAGATGGCAAGAACATCATCATCGTTCAATCTAGAGCCAAGAAAACCATAAATGGACACAGCTTGTCCTGCCTGGGGAGAGATGCATCTGGAAGCTTCCGGGGTGCATAGTGTGTCTTGATAGCTCTTTAACCCTGGTGTTTGTTTTTTTTTTTTTCCAGTGTTTTTTAGCCCGTTGGGAAGTAGGGAAGGAAGGGAAGAAGGAGAATGGGGAGATGAGAGGGATGCAGCACGGAATGAGGGTTTATTTTAGGAGACACCAGGAATGAAATCTTTTGTGTTGACACTGTGCAGGACTGCTCCGCGTTGTTCCGCCACAGAGGACAGTAAAACTTCACGATCCTCCTGCATCTTTATAATTTCTGCCATGAAAATATTCATGGATCCCTGGAGACTTGGCTTACACTTCCCGTAACAGGAGTACTGGACAGTGAGTCTCGAGGCAGGGATTCTAGTTCTAGTCTTGCTGGTAATCTGCATGTCTGCCTTTGTTCTCACTTTTCTCATCTGTAAAAACGTGAGCATTTGTGCTTCAATTGTCTTTACCTTGGCAGCACTGACACTTTTTAAAATTGTATTATTAATTTTAACTCGCTAGCCTTCTGGAAGATGTTGGAAACATGCTTCCCGCTCCTTTACAGCCAGGCCAATATGATTTTGCCTCTGAGCATGCCCTGAATCATTATTCATTTTTTTGTTTCATGAGAATTACTCTTACAAATGCGATTTTCTGTTGGTTTCCCAGAGCCATTGGAATTGCACAGCTCGATGGACTGCCTCTGCAGGTCATACATTTCTGCATGTAGTAGAAGCCAGGGATTTTCAGAGTGAGATCTTTGGATCAGTTACATCAGGATCACCTGCACCGCCCGCCGGTGAGCTTGCTAGACATGCATAGTCATGGCCCTACCCCAACCTGCCGAAACGGAGTCTTTGGGGATGGAGCCAGGAAGCCTTGTTCTAACAAGGTCTCATGTGGAAGAAGTTTGAGAAGCAGTGCTGTGAGCATGGGAACAGGCAGGTGCTATGATGTTGCCCTCTGCATGTGATAAAACCCCAAGCCTATTGTTTGCTCCTTGAATGACTACTTCCAACAGACCTAATGGGCTTCATTTGGGATGCTAAGATAGAGACCCTTTGGTACTCAGGGAGCTACTGCTGCTCTGTGGAGGGCCTACAGATGTTGAGAGGGGATGGGATGTTGGGATAGGAAGGAGGAGGGGATTCTCTTCGTTGAGGGATGGTATCTGGCTTGCTCCTCTCAGGCTCCCGGAGATGTTGCCTTTGCTGATTTCCAGAGGAGCTGCAAGGGGCCCAGTGGTTCTCAGTATCAGTCATTGATGTAAGAATTAACCACAGAACTGTAATTACAGCCATTTCTTAGTGTGGATGAGGTCACGCACACACGCACTCTCACATTGTGGTCATCCCTCCTGGTAGAGGGTGTCCTGAGGTTTTTTTCTCTTCAGCCTTAGCTGAAGTCCAGGATTGAGGCACCAGCAGATTTGGGGTCTGGTGAGAGCCCTCATCCTTCTTCTCATTGTGTCCTTACATGATGGAAGGGGTGAGGGAGCTCTCTGAGGTTTTTTTCTTTTAAAAAATATTTTTATTGACTTCAGAGAGAAATGGAGAAACAGAGAGTGATAGAAACATCAATGATGAGAGAGAATCATTGATCTGCTGCTGCCTGTAGGCCTCACACTGGAAACTGAGCATGTATGTGCCTTGACCAGGAATCGAACCATGACCTCCTGGTCTGGAGGTCAGTGTTTAACCACTTAAGCCATGCTGGCTGGGCCTGAGGTGTTTTTTTGTTTTTTGTTTTTTTTATAAAGCACTAATCCCAGTAATGAGGGTGCTGCTGTACTGACCTGTGCACCTCTCAAAGGCTCCATCCCCTTATACCAGTAGTTGGCAAACTGTGGCTCGCGAGCCACGGTTTGCCGCTTTGTTAACTAATGAGTTTGCCAACCACTGACCTAGACTCTCGATTCCACTAATCACAGGCTGTTGTTGTTCCTTGTGATTAAGCCCCTATCCCAGTGGTCAGCAAACTGAACCAAATATTAACAGTACAACCACTAAAATTTCCTTTGAGAGCCAAATTTTTTAAACTGAAACTTCTTCTAACGCCACTTCTTCAAAATAGACTCGCCCAGGCCGTGGTATTTTGTGGAAGATCCACACTCAAGGGGCCAAAGAGACGCATGTGGCTCGCGAGCCTCAGTTTGCTGACCATGGCCTTATACCATTACGTTGGTGATTGGGATTTAATATCTGAATTTTGGGAGGAGCACAAACCTCAGACTAGAACATAAAGTTAGACTGAACTCTGAAGCCTGCACTTTCAAGATTTCAAACTTTGGCTACAGCTTGCCTCAGAGCTGGAGAGCCAGTTCCACAGTCCATAGGGTCAAGGGTGTATATGAATTATAAGTGAATTTAACACAATGTACCATTGGGTGACAAACCATGTGAAGTGACAGCTTTGCTCATTCTTTCAGCAACAGTTGAGTGCTAATAGTATGACAGGCCCTCAAACATTTAATCACACCTTTCTTTTAAGGCCTGGCTCAACTTCTACATCCTTGACCCTTTTACTCTGCCTAATGGTGAACTTTTCTTTTTTGACTTTATCTGTAATTTAATTTGCTGTAATTCAACTGACATTTTCGGTGGAGATTTTATGTTGGTGTCATATGGAGCTAAATAAGAAACAGTCCCTCCCCAGAAGGCACCTAGAGTCTATTAGGGAAGAAAGGTATGTGTAAATAATAGATTTAGATTCTGATGCCACCTGCAAAGTACCCTTACAAAGAGCCAGTGGACTCCTCAGGAAGGAGATACCAGCTCTAGCTGGCAGCATTGGGATGAAACACATACCAGACCTGGCTCATGCATGAACCTTTTAAGATTAATTGTTATTAGCAAAGTAATTCCAGGGTTACTTTCTGCTGGTGAAATTTAAGACATCCCAGATACTGCCAATGTTCTCTTTGAGTACCTATGGCTTATCTCCATTATCTATGGCCCTGTCCAGAAGCCACACCATAATCAGTTGGGCATGTCCCAATTTATGTACATTTTTATTTTAAACTAGAGGCCTGGTGCACAAAATTTGTGCATGGGGCAGGGAGTGTCCCTCAGCCTGCTTGCACCTTCTCCAATCTGGGACCCCTCGAGGGATGTCTGACTGCCCATTTAGGCAGTTGGACATCCCTCTCATAATCCAGGACTGCTGGCTCCCAACTGCTCACCTGCCTGCCCTTCCTGATTGCCCCTAACTGCTTCTGCCTGCCAACCTAATCACCCCCAAAACCACTCCCCTGCCAACCTGATCACCCCCAAAACCACTCCCCTGCCAGCCTGATTGATGCCTAACTGCTCCTCTGCCAGCCTGTTTGCCCCTAATTGCCCTTACCTGCAGGCCTGGATCCCCCCAACTGCTCTCCCCTGTAGGCCTGAGTTCCCTCCAACTGTCCTTCCCTGCAGGCCTGGTCGCCCCCAACTTTCCTCCTCTGCAGGCCTGGTCCCTCCCAACTCCCCTCCCCTGCTGTCCATCTTGTGGCGGCCATCTTGTGTCCACATGGGGGCAGGATCTTTGACCACATGAGACAGCCATCTTGTGTATTGGAGTGATGGTCAATATGCATATTACTCTTTTATTAGGATAGAGGCCAGGTGCATGGGTGGGGGCCAGCTGGTTTGCCCTGAAGGGTGTCCTGGATCAGGGTGGGGGTTCCCTTGGGGTGTGGGGCAGCCTGAGTGAGGGGCCTGTAGGCTGGCCATGCCCCCCGGCAACCTAAGCAGAGGCCCTCCTATCTGGGATTTATTTATCTTCTACAATTGAAACTTTGTAGCCTGGAGTGGAGCCAAGCCTGCTCGCTTAGTGGCAGCAGCCATTTCTGTTGGATTTATTTATCTTTTATCATTGAAACTTTGTAGCTTTGAGTGGAGGCCTAGGCTGTGGGGAAGCTTGGCTTCCTCCATCACTAGGGGCAACCCTACTCTCCTGTTCTCTCCAGATCTGTGGCTGCCGCCATTTTGGGGGGGAATTTATTTAACGTCTATAATTGAAACATTGTAGCATTGAATAGAGGCCTGGGCCAACAAGAGCAGGTGGAAAGCTTGGCTTCCTTCATTGCCAGGAAAACCCAAGCCTCCCTTCTGTTCTCTGTGGCTGCTGCCATCTTGGTTGGGCTTATTTGCATATTCTCTCCTGATTGGCTGGTGGGCATGGCTTGTGGGTGTAGTGGAGGTATGGTCAATTTGCATATTACTCTTTTATTGGATAGGATATGTGGTATTTCATTGTGGTGAGATGGTATCTGTACACTTGATTCTGTATTTTGCTTTTTCTCATTCAACAAAGTATGTTAGAGATTGACTTACCTTCTTTATAA
Organism: Antrozous pallidus; assembly: GCA_027563665.1. Lineage (NCBI taxonomy): Eukaryota > Metazoa > Chordata > Mammalia > Chiroptera > Vespertilionidae > Antrozous > Antrozous pallidus. The sequence goes on along the minus strand of CM050518.1, from coordinate 17,454,229 downwards.
TGCTGGGATACTTTCTCAGAATGTCTTGTGCACCCTCAGGATATTCCCGGTTCCCCTCTTATCACAGGGAGCTGCCTTTCCCAGTTCCCCTGTTCTCTGGCTTCCAGGCAGTTCAGCCAATAGTGGGTACAAGATGGGGAGAAAAAAGAGGGCATCTCCTTTCCCACCTCACTCACATTTTATGCAGCCTCCTGGCTGTGACTCCATTCCTGCTGGAAGCGCCTCCCTGCATGGCCTGCTAACAATATCTCCTTTTGTCCTTTCTACCCAAGGGATGGTAACAGCTGCCTGCTGTAGCTATTCTCTGGGTTGCCCCACCAGCCCATTTGGCTCCTAAGCTATTTTATTCTATCAGTACAGCCAATGCCTGCATTAAATTCCCTCCATTTGAAATACCTGGTGTGGCTTGTTTTCCTCACTGGTCTCCGGCTCATTCATATGGACATACCAGAGACGACTTTGCTTTTTGCTCTATGTGGTGGGCAGTTGAGGTGTTTGCATTCCCCCACCATGACATCACAAACAGTGCTGGAATGAAGCCTTCTTGCACACAACTCCTGTACCCAAGTGTGACAGGAGTTTCTTTGGGTGACACCAAGCAGTGGAGTCACCATATCAGTTATTCACCTTGAAATCTCTTTAGGTAGATTCTGAATCTCAAATGCGTCCAATTCTCTGCAGTACGTAGTGAATTGCTCTGTAGAGAGAAGATTTGTTAAGTAGCTCTGAGTGAGTGAGTGAATGAATGAATAAATGAATTTCTGTTAGGGACAGAAATACAATATTGAGGACTAGCTATTAGGAATAAAATAAAAATATTAATCATGTTCTGTTAACCATGACTGTTTTGTTCTGGTTAGAGAAAGTGCATTCTAACCTGGCTGGGAGTTTTATGCCCTGGGACATGGGAGCTAATGTTGGAATGTAGTCCACCCTCCTGTCTGAAGAACTGCTTATCATTATGGAAAGAGTTAGTCTCGTGACTTAAATAATCTAGTCCTGGAGGCACCCACTCTTTACAACCTCCAGCCCCTATTGCCTTTGATCTGTTCCCAGGGTGCCTAGAGGTGCCCATCCTCTGTGACCCTCACCCCCAGCCTGCATGACTTGTAACCTGTAAAGATTATCCTGTGCCTATTTCTCCATACTTGTAATTCCTACTTCCCTATGTAATCTCTTGTCCTTCTGTCCAATATAAGCAGCTGGCTTATGGGAAGAGGGAGAGCAGTTTTTTGTGGCTGACCTGCTGCTTTCCCATACCGCTGGCATTATTGGAATAAATGCACATATATGATTCAACCTCGTCTCTGTTTCATTGGCTGAAGTAGTGACAGGCACCTGGACCCATTGGTTGTCTGGTTACATTTCCATTTGCCAATAGAGAAAACCATGCCTAGTTCACCTCAGATAAAATACTTTCAGGCCTTTTGACTGTCCCATACCCTGTTCATCCTGGAACAGAAACAAGTTATTTAGGTGGCCCCTTGCCTTAGATAAGTTGATGTAGGGTCCCAGACCTCTAGTTTTTTGTTGTTGCATTCTTAAACAAAAGACATTTATTTTGTCTCAGTTCTGAAGGCTGGTATTCCAAGATAAAGGTTTTGGCAGGGTTATTTTCTTCTCAGGCCTCTTTCTTTAGCTCCTGGCTAGCTGTCTTCTCCCTGTGTCCTCACATGGTCTTCTCTGTGCATATCTGTCTCTAGGTTCACATTTCTCCTTTTTATAAGGTTACCAGTTGTATTAGATTAGGGGTAATCTCATCCTACTTCCCTGTGACCCCGTTTTAGTTATTGACTTCTGTTATGACCAACCTTATTTCTAAAGGCCACATTCTGCGGTACTGGAGGTTAGTATTTCGACATGTGAGTCCTGGGGGACACAACTCAGTTCTTAACACTGTACAAGTGTCTGCAGAAGCTTGGGGTCTCCAGTTCTTCCTTGAGAGTCAATAGGCTGGTTCATATTTCATTCTATGCTTCTATACTCTCCTTCCCAAATGCCTTTAGATTTAAAAAGATCTTAAAATGATCATCAAGGATATACGGAACCTCCATAGACAGGGATGGGTGTGTGGAGAAGGAGGAGGGGAGTCTCTTGGGGAAAGTGAACATTTATAGCTCAGTGTCTGCAGGTTTCTAAACCTTACGTTTTTGGTTAATAGTTGAGCTGGTAGAGTTTTCCTCTTCTTCCCTAGGCTTTCATTCCTCAGGGAACTGCCCAGATTCCTGACACTTCCCAATCCTGCAATTAACTTTAAAAAGTAGTATCAGTTATACTGTGTAGCACTTGGCCTAAAATGAAGATATGAGAAGTTAGGGCAATGCCAGGAACATTTGATGGGCTTATCCCTTGTAAACACACTCGGCAGGAGGCCCATTGTGCCCCCTTTCAGGTGGATTCCTTAAACTTTGAGTCCTGAAATGCCCCAGGTTTCTCCTGCACCAGATGTTCATTCGTTTTCCTTTCTCTCTTAAAGCAAAGCTCTCTCTGGGGTGGAAGGAGCTGATTAGAACCAGGAATTATAGAGCCTGCTGTTGCTGGCCAGGCAGGCACAGGTCAGGGTTCGACCGTGGATGGAGTGGTCAGGATTTGGTGAGCCAGCAGCACCTCTCCTGCCCTAGCTGCCTGCCTTTGCCCGCTTTGACATCTGTAAGTCATCCTGAAAAAGAATTTCATGAGAATTACCATCAACAGAGGCCTGGTCTGGGGTTCCTTCAAAGTCACGGCTATTTGTACTCTCTAGGCTTCAACATCTGTTTGTGTCACATGCAAGCTCAGCTTGGCTCCAGTCTCTGAGGCATTTGAACCCTGGCAGGGTCAGGCTGAAATTGGGGGTGTGAATTTGATCCCTCACACATTCCTTTTGTGTGGTACCCAGGTTTCTCATCTGTGTCTTGTCAGTACACATGCATCAGCATGCACATAAGATGTTGACATCATAAGCATCAGTGTATGGCTGAATTCAGCTGGATTGAGAATGGGCCCTGTGAAAGAAAAGTTGGGCAGAGTGGTGAGATGCGAATCAGACAGCTCTCACTGGGTTTCGGACTCAGTCTTCTCACCAACTCCCCACCCTTCCCCCCCAAATCTCCCTCCCACCAGGCTTGAATCTTGCTTCCTTTGATATCACTTAAAGAGCTTAAGCCCCTTTTACATTGCCCTGCTGACTTTTCTATTTCCAACCCAAGTAGGAAAAGACCAGGATGGTTTCAGTACAAAGAGAATATGATTCATTTTGTCACTTTTCAACACTTTTTTTTAAGGTTTAATATATAGAAATAAAAGTGCATCTCTCATAAGTGTAGAGAGCTTGGTGAATTTCCATAAACTAACCAGTAGCTCCAGATTAAGAAGCAGAGCAGGACTTGCACTCCTGAAGGCCCTCATGGTCCTTCCTACCCCCCCACCTCTGAGAGTGATCACTGTCCCAGCTTCTGATGACTTAAGTCAGCTTTGCCTGTCTGTATGTTGTTTCAGTGTAACCCATGCATATATTCGTTCGTTGAATATTATGCTTGTGAGAACCACCTTCATCATTTTGACTGGTTATAGACTGTTATCATTATCACTGTTTTATTGTGAGAATTGATGGATATTTGAGTCATTTCCAGTGTTTGATGTTATGAGTTGTGCTGCTCAGACCATTCTCATATGTGCCTCTCCATGGCCACATGTGAATTTCAGTTAGGTCTGTACACTAGCGGGGATGTCTTAGGATGTGCCCATGGTCGGCTTTAATAGATCCTAGTACACAGTTTTCCAAAGTAGATCTACTTATTTAAACTGTAACTTGGATTTTAAATCAAAGTGGGCAGTTGAGTTCTAACTTTGTAGTCACATCTTCTGGATTGAAAGGCTTCATGAGCAAGCAAACTCCAGCCAAGAGAGCCCAAGCCTTTGGAATGGAGAAGTTGCCTCGCCATGGAGTCTCCACCTTTCTTGAGTGTCGGATTCCTGCAGCAGGCAGAAGTTGTCCAGATAGGAGATACTCCAGAGGCACACAACTTGCTCTTTCCAGGTGAAACAACAGTAACAACCATTACTTCTATTGTTCGTCCTCCTCTGTTTCTCTTTCTGCCTCCTCCTGCTAGAGTTCTTTTTCTTTTCCTCTATTCCTCTTTCTGCCGCCTCCTCCTAGAGTTCTCATTCTTTTCCCTCAGAACATTATACATGCACACGCACACGCACACGCACACTCACAGCCTTGCCTGTGGGAGGACCAGCTCCTGAGGTAGTAATGCCGCCCCGGAGTCACTGCGTGCAGAGAAGTGTTAATTATACGGGAGAAAGTGTGATCACAATAACTGGAGTTCCATAGAGGAAAGCGTATTTAAGGAGAGGAAATGCAGTAAGAACAAGTCTTCCCAGAATCCCTGTGTCTGTGGCCAGGCCCGAGAGACAGCCCTCCCACACTCAGGTTCCTGTGTGGTGTCCACAGTCAGCCAAGTCCACAGACGGAAGAGCAGCAACAACCCTGAGACCCTCCGAGAGGACGAAGTCACGACACCTTTTCTAAGCAGCAGACTGCCTTCCTCGCCAGCACTCCTTTGAGTGGGGGTCACCCTGCCAATTCCTATAGTTCAGGGCTCCACTCCAGGCCAAGATCCCACTGCGTGAAGTAGAAGGCCAGGATCTGCCCACCTGGCTGCCATCCCCATCCTCCATCAGGTACCATTTGGGGATACTTTCTCTGGGAGTGAAGGCTGTATCCCAAGTGACTGTTTGCTCATGTGGGGTCCCATGGACAGGTCCCATTCTCATGTGTGCCTTTCCACGGCCACGGGTGAATTTCAGTTAGGTCTGTACCCCAGTGTGGATGTTGAGGCCCAGTTCTTGGTTGGACCCTGAGGCTCCTGCTGCCACCCTGAGACCCCTGAGAGTTCTGTCATGATGGCTGTGTCTCCTGGGAGCCTATGAGTGAAAGAAAGCATCTGTGGGGAAGTTGACTGGACACCACCCACCTGGAGTTCTGTAGGCAGCCTTGCCACTAGTCCAGGGTCCTGGACACAACAGGGTGTCCCAGAGAGGTGCCAGCCTATTGGGAGTGAATGCACAAAGCAAAGGCATGTGACCGAGGCAGCCTGGCCGGGTTTTATGTTGCCATCACTTCCCCTTTCTACCCTTTGGCTGAGTGCAGCCTCTCTCCTCTAACGCTGCTATCCTGGGTTGGAAGGCTGCCCCTCAGTTCTGTGGCCCGAGCCGTGTCAATCCTGTGGGGCACTCTGAGCCCTGATCTGGGAGACAAACAATTTGGGGTCATCCTTCATCTCTTATCTGCCCCCACCCCAGGGACCTAATGGAGACAATCAGTTTAACAAGGTGTGAAAGTGGTGGCTTCCAGTCCCACCCCCCCCTCCAATGCTATTTTCTTCCATCCATCTAGTGTCTTAGAGGGTTCTGTTGACCATAAAGCCATATTAAGAAAACATCAATCAGTTCATTCCCCCCTGAAAATCATCCGAGTTTCATGCAGCTGCTGTTTTGGGCTTTCAGTCACCTGCAATGACTGGAGCTGCCACCTGAGTTGATTCATTGCAGCTGGAAGCAGAGGCAGATGGCATTTCCATTAGCCGTGGCTGCCTTAATTCAAGTAGATCTGAGGGTCCTGTGATTTGGAACTAGCATGCAGATCCTCAGTACCACGTTGTCTGTATGTCCTACCACTAGATACGGGTGGCTCGGAAAGGTGCCTTTGCATGATAAAAGTGGATTCTTTCAGGCACTTTCCCAATTCTAGGATGCTCCAGGGATAGTAACACTCTGTCAGTGGTGGGCTGAACTGCGTGTGTGCTGACGTGCAGACAGGATCGGAAGGCCAGCGAAGCCGGCATCGCATCGGCGCTGCCTGCAGCAACTCCTCCCCCATTGGGAAGGTGTAAATGAATAAGGAGGCATAAACCTCTTTCTGCAGGGTGTCCACTATCTCCTCCTGGCAGAGCCTGATTCCTAGGCAAGTGAATTATTGAGGGAGAGGCTAGATAAAGCCGGATAGATGTGGAATGAAAGCTAAGCTGGGAAGTCAGCCGATCCCACAGGGAGCTCCACAGCCACATCCGAGTTGCTTCTGTCTGGGGAAAATGGGCTTCCTTTCGTACCACCAGTCAGCCACTCACTGGCCACTTGCTTCCTGTGGTATGGGAGGCAAGTGACTTGCCAGATGGGCAGCTTCTCTTGAGAAGAGGCAGGTGAGAACCATTAGCAGCCAACCCTCATAGCACTGGGGTGGTGTCCTTGAGATGAGGGGGATCTGGGCAGGCATCGGTAGTGGTCACCACCCTGCTCACCTGTACTGGGGTACAGACCTAACCTAGTTGCTTCTCCCAGCTCTTGTCTCTATAAACAGGGCCCTTCTCGACCCACCATTTTGGATCATGCCACTTGAACAGATGTGTGTGGACCTGCTAGGACCTTGCAGTAGGTTTTGGGGTTTCACACTAACTGGATCCAAGAAGATCATGCAGGTGGGCAAAACTGGGCTTCAGAGATGTGGCTGTGAGATCAGAGGGTTTGGGGGACTTCAGAAGTCTAGGGAGGCATTCCTGTTTGCCAGGATGACTTGTTCCTGTTGAAGATGACTTCGTGTTTCTACTTATATGAGCTTATTCCATGTGCTCTGAGGTAGCAGGATCTGTGCATATGCCAAGTGCTGTCAGGTACCACCAGAACCACAGCCCCATGCTGTCAGTATCCCTCCACCCCACTTCGATGCTGTCATCTCTCTCAGGATGGATGGCCTGGCTCCTCTTTGTGCCACCACATGTCTCCATTCTTGTGGTGAGGCTGTTAGGCAGGGAAATCTCACCTGGTCTCACTCAGGTGGAGGCAGGCATACCGGGTCTGAATTCTTCAAGATGGCAAAGTTGCTTGTGAGTAGATTTACAGAGCATGCCTAGGGTTCTCAGGGCTGGCATTGATGAGTGATTAACAATGATTTATACCTCCCACTTCCTTTGATCTTGTGTCAGTCCTGCTTGTGGCATTTTTTGGCTCTATCTCTTCTTGGCCAAGGTGCTCCTTCCAGACTCGGTGGTGGCTGTGCATTCAGAGCTTTGGCACACTTCGGTCGCATTGAGGGCAATTGTGATGAATAGTGAATTAGCGTCTCCAGACAATGGGGGTCATTTTACTGTAGGATGGGAAAAGGGTGCTGAGAAATGAATGTTAAGGGCTGTGGAAATGCTGAATAATAAGTGAACTTGATCCCACCAGGCAGTAAGATCTGAAAGGCTCTCTCTGATTGACCCAGTTGTATCTTCGAGGTCCCTAGACTGGTACTTTGGAAAAAGTGATTGTCTTAAGCATCGCTCTCTGTGCCTCAACACTATCAAATCCCCTGCATAGACTGCCATCTCAATTGTTTTTAGAATAATAACTGAAAGGATTTCCTGGTAAAGGCAGAAGAGGGGAGATGACCTGTGGGATTGTGAACGAGCATACTGGACACCCAGATCCAAGAGAAAGGTTAATTTACAACTCAGAAGGGAGGGGTGGTCACTTAATCTGAAACCAGTCTGCATGGGCCCTGATGGGAGTAAATAAAAACCCCAGGTTTTGTAGGTGTTTCAGCTCCATTCATTCATTTACTCATCCATTGAGTCAACAGACAGGTGTGGGATGAGGCCAGTGTTACTGGTGTTGGGTTTGAGATGTCCCATATAGATTGGGGTTTGGACCACAGCAGTCTGCGCTGTGGGAAGGGACAGCTCCTCACTCTTAACCCAGGACTGCCCTGCAGGCAGCAGGGATTGTAGCTGGCATTTTCCACATTTCAGTGTTTGGAAAATATGGGTCTGTTTTTTATTTCCTCTCTTATTCCTCATGGGGACAGGTTTCTTCACTCCTTGTTAAACAATAATTTTCAGAAACGGTACACCTTAACTTCCATACAGATATAGGAAGAACACATTAAAGATTTTATTTAACTCATGATGGATGAGGAAACTGGTAAAATGTTACAAACATTTAAGGGATAATCCAAAGGACAAATCGACTTGTGTGTAGATCAGGAATATTGCAATGAATGTGCAAATTTGGTTTCTTCCACAGTTTTAGAGAGAAGTCCATTGAGCCTACTGAACAAAATTTGCATGTGTAGAGAATAAGTATCAATGCCAAGAAGTATAAAATAGCTCAAGGGCAATGAAAAGTCAGAAAGGTGTGTCCTAGAAAATGCTTAGTTTTTTTTATTGTAGTGCAGATTTCCCCCTAAACTCTTCTTTAAAAAATGCAGAATGGTCTAAACATTAAAGTTGCTCAAAAATGGCATATTCTTTCCTTTTTAATGTGCAATTAGCAATGATAAAATGTTTTCTGTGGTTATTTTGAGGTACTTTAGATCTGTTTTTATGATACTGAAGCAAGGTCATTACTCTCCAAATAACTTGTAGAACTATTTTGGAAGAGAATTAATGCTACCCTCTGTAGTTTCCCAGGACTTACATGAATGTGTAGAAAGTATGATTTATAGGGTTTATGTGTGTGATTTACAAGATCTCTGACATGTGAATAACATGGAATAGTGAATATGTGGACCAGAAATGAATTGGCTCGAAGTACACATTGTGGAGTGGGGGGTGGAAGGTAGGGGAAAAGGATGCTTGCAGATAATTCCAGAACACAGTTCCCTTCAAAGTAATTGGGAATTTCTTCTTGTGTTAATTTTTAACCTCTGAAAGTTTTGAATAATTAATTTTAGCTGACATTTTTCACAGTTCAAAAGAATCTGAAATCCTACAGGCCTCTATCGTACCTGCCATTCTGAAGTTTATCCTGAAAATGTGTGTAGTCATTATGAACAATGGGAGGACTAGGGAATTTAGGGCAGGATTTAATTTACAGAGCCACTTTTGGCTTGTTGTGAAAATATTTCTTCTAGATCCTTCTGTAGTCCTTGACATTACTGACCCATCTCTCCTGTTGGACCACATCCCTTTTTCCTTTGACTGTCTATAGTACTTGGTTTTCATGCCTGGGGCTGCTTTCTATCTCTTTCACTGGACCCTTTCTACCTCTTAGTTTTTCCTAGGTTGCTGCTCCCCTCTTTGTTTCTCCCACCATTACTTTCCCCTCGACATAACATCCTCTTCCAGAGAATCAGCTACCACCTCGGTTCAGATAATCACAATCTTTATTCCGCTTCTGAACACCTCACCGACATCCCCAACTGCCCTAGGACATTTCCAGCTGAATAATCTTAACGCTTCATGCTCAGTATATTTAACATGCAAACAATAAAATTTCTCCTAATGAAATGTAGCTCATTTTTGAACTTTCATCTCACCCACTTACCCTGTCAATTCTTTCTTCTCAATAGTTCTTCTATCTGATCTTTCCTGTCATTCAGCATAATCCAGGCCTTCATCCCTTTATCCTCTCATCAGTGAGCCTTTGCCATAACTTCTGCATCAGTCCTAATCCAGTCAGTATTCCTTTAGTGTGTGGATGAGTGGATACCCTGAGCCAGGCCTGGACCCAGCTGTTAGGGTTTCAATGAGGAGAGTCTGCTGAGAAAACAGGTAAACAGATATCATTTAGTTACTCACACTGGTGAAGGTATAATCATAAATGGAAATAAGTGCTAGAAGGAAAGTGATGCGAGAACTTGTAATGGGAAACCCTAATTAGTCTGGAGGGTAGACAAGACATCTCAGCAAGTGATCACTGAGGGAGCATCTGAGGAATCGGTAGGCACTAAGTACATGAAGGTGAGGTGGAGGGGGCGAGTTTGTCAAGTGAGGAACCTAGTGTTTACCAAGTCCTAGAGATGGTTGGAGGTATTAGAGAGACTGAGCATGAAAGACCAACGTGCTATGGGGATGTAAGTGAGGGGCACAGTGATGTGGGATGAGCTGGGGTGGGAGAAGGATAGGCAGGCTGATGCTAAGTTGAAATAAGAATTCAGGTGTCTACCTGGATGGACCTTGAGGGTGGAGAAAAAGAGAGAAAGGAATTCAGGCAGAGAAAGACAAATATGGTGTGATCTGACTTATGTCTAAGAAAGCTGAGCTCATAGAAGCAGAGAGTAGAATGGTAGTTGCCACGGCCTTGGGGGAGGGGAAATAGGGAGATCTTGGTCAAAGGGTGTAAGCTTCCAGTCATAAAACAAGTAAGTTCTGGGCATCTGATGTACAGCAGAGTGACTACAGTTAACAGTTTTGTATTTTCTACTTGAAAGTTGATGTGAGAGTAGATCTTAAATGTTCTCATCATACACTTAAAAATAATTATGGGAGGGATTGGATGTGTTAACTAATGCTGGTAATCATTTTGTGTATCAAATCATCACATTGTATACTTTAAGTTTATACAGTGTAATATGTCAATTATCTATATATCTATATCTATATCTATATCTATCTATCTATCATCTATCTATCTATCTATCTATCTAGCGCTAGCGAGCGCGCGCCAGGGTCCGTAACATCCAAAAAGATTGAAGACTCGGCCAAATGCCAAGTTGGGGGTGGAGGGGGAGTGAGGTCATTAGCCTCTGGCCCTGGCAGGCCAATGCCTCAGCGGTTGACTCCAGCAGGACCTGGGCCCTCCCCTCTGTGGACCAGAGCTCCTTTTCCTAATACCGCATTCCCAGGATCTCTCAGACCCATTTGTGGAAGTCAGGAAACACTGTGTATGGTCATCTGCCCTGGGGACTCCCAGGGCTGACAGCAATGGTGGGCTTCCGTGGAGTCCCCTCTGTTACGTGATCCAGGATCACTACATCCTAATGTTGACTCTGGAAGGACTTGCGCCAGTCCTCTGTGTATCTGAGGTCCCGTTCCCTAGACTAGTGGTCGGCAAACTCATTAGTCAACAGAGCCAAATATCAACAGTACAATGATTGACATTTCTTTTGAGAGCCAAATTTTTTAAACATAAACTTCTTTTAAGGCAGCTTTTTCCAAATAGACTCACCCAGGCCATGGTATTTTGTGGAAGAGCTACATTCAAGGGACCAAAGAGTCGCATGTGGCTCTTGAGCTACAGTTTGCTGACCACGGTCCTAGAGAAAAGAATATGTCCAAGAGGCCTGGGGGAAGGCCTGGAGAAATTTTGACATGGTGAAAATGACCAGGAGACCAGACACTTCTAGCACAGTTATGTAACAACCAACCTCATTCACCAAAAGAAGGTAAAAGAGGAAGAAGCCCTGTTAACCCAGATCCAGTGTCCAGGATGAAAGGACCATCCCCAAACTTCTCCTCTTCTTCTTTAGTGGCATATCCGCAAGACTCCATGGTCTTGCCTGGCAGATTCTATCCTCAACCCATACTTTTCCTTGTGAAGACTTTTTTCCCTTTCATCCCAGCCATTTCCCCACAAATCAATGGCCTTCTGCGCTCACTCTCTTGTCCTTCCAGGTACTAAAGACATCCATGGGGGTGAAAAGATGTCTCTAAGGGAGTTCAAGGAAGGGAGTTCCAGGAAGGGAGGCTTTCCAAAATTTCTACCCCTTCAAGAAAACCTATGAAAGCTATAAAGCCAACAATATGTGGCCATTATCACAGGGAACTGAATAAAAATGATTTTAAAAAAAGGCCAAGAAAATGTGTAAAAATTCACTACCTTGAGTGGTAACTTGGGCAGTTAGTATCTTCAGAGCAAGGCCAAAGACCTCAAAACTATGAAGTTTCTGAAGTCTGGCCCCCAGGAAACGCTGACAGTGTGGAAGCCCAATTTTACACCTACAGGGTACATCAATAGTGATGATTAAAATACAACTGATAAGTGGTTCACTTCCAGTGTAAGCATAATTTGCGGACAATTTTTATTAAATTTATTGGGATAACATCTATACTAATACTAATAAAAGGGTAATATGCTCATTAGACCAGGAGGCTTTCCAGGAGACCTTCCGGACGTCCTTCTGGACAAAGCCTTGGTGGCAGGGCCATGGCAGAAGCAGTTAGGGGTGATCAGGCCTGGAAGGGAGGGCAGTTGGGGGCGATCAGGCTGGTGGCAGGAGGAGGGGTGGAAAAAGTTGTGGACAAGCAGGCTGGTGGGGAGGACAGTTGGGGGTGAGCAGGCCGGCAGCCAGAGTGGTTAAGGTTATCAGGCAGGCAGGAAGGTGAGTGGTTAGGAGCCCCCCACCCTGAATTGCTAGAGGGACATCCCTGGAGGGGTCCCAGATTGGAGAAGGTGCAAGTATAAAATATAAGGTGCTGAGGGACACCCCCCCCATGCATGAATTTCATGCACTGAGCCACTAGTATCTCAGTGAAGTGGGGGGAAAATAATGTAGGTGTGTGTCCTCAGAGCAAAGGGAAGTGTTTGAAGGCTTTTAAGCAGAGAGGGAATGACATGACCAGATAAACCTTTTCAAAAGCTCGCTGTGACCTGAAAATCACAAGGCAACCTGAAAATCCTTACAAAAGGAACAGGAAACGCTGGAAAATATCATAGCCCACTGAACTTACTAAAGCTATGAATAAAGAGAAAGCTGCATGCCCAAAGAGCATGGTCATTCTGGCTGCTTCCCCTTCCCTGGTGGCCAATGCCCATCTCAGTCAACAAGGGATGTGTCTTGAAGGACCACACAAGGACAGAGCACAAGGCTGGAGGTAAAAGTGGATTGGGGAAGTGATTCAAGGCCTTAACATGAAAGAGGAACTCTTCAATCAGACCATACAATAAATCTACTTACCACAAAAGAAAATGCTAGGAAGTTTGTCTCTTTTGACCTGGGCTGTGGTTGGGGCTAGGGCAGAGTTTCCTTTAAATATATCTTATTATTACCAAAACTGGTTTGGCTTAGTGGATAGAGCATCGGCTTGCGGACTGAAAGGTCCTAGGTTCGATTCCGGGCAAGGGCATGTACCTTGGTTGCGGGCATATCCCCAGTTGGGGGGGGGGGGGGTGCAGGAGACAGCTGTTTGATGTTTCTGACTTTCTATCCCTCTCCCTTTCTCTCTGTTAAAAATAAGATATGTTTGAAAAAAATATCTTAATGGATGTGTCTCAAGTGGGTTTGGGAATCTTCTTTATACCACTTTCATGGTCCTGAAAGCCCAGGCCAAGAAATTAACGTAATAATGAGTCCTACCCTGGGAATCATCCTGGATTCCTAGAAGAAGCATCATACTTCTCTCTGAAATACTAAGTAGAATTAAATCCTGAAGAATTTCATATAATAGTATTCCATTATATGTACATAAATATAAAAGTTTGAAAATCATTTAGATTGTATAAAGTGATACTTTATACAGTTGTATAAATATAGTTATTTTGGGTAGTGTTCTGAAAAACATTTTGTCTTTACTTTTGCCAAAAAGAGTGAATATAAGGTGGTGCAGCCTAGACCAGTTTGGCTCAGTGGATAGAGCGTCGGACTGCGGACTGAAGGGTCTCAGGTTCGATTCCGGCAAGGGCATGTACCTTGGCTGTGGGCACATCCCCAGTAGGGGGCGTGCAAGAGGCGGCTGATCAATGTCTCTCTCTCATCGATGTTTCTGACTTTCTATCCTTCTCCCTTCCGCTCTGTAAAAAATCAATAAAAAAAAAAAAAAATAAGGTGGTGCAAAAGTAGGTTTACAGTTGTGAGTATGTGAAAGGCAGAGTTTATTCTTGTATTATTATTTTTTATTGTATTGCTTTCCATATAAACAACTATAAATCAGCTTTGGCCCCACCTTGAATATTGGTTACAATTTAGTTTTATTAAGTTAAATGTACATGTTAAAAGTTATAGGGAGCCCTAACCCGTTTGGCTCAGTGGATAGAGCGTCAGCCTGTGGACTCAAGGGTCCCGGGTTCGATTCTGGTAGAAGGCATGTACTTTGGTTGTGGGCACATACCCAGGAGGGAGTGTGCAGGAGGCAGCTGATCGATGTTTCTAACTCTCTGTCCCTCTCCCTTCTTCTCTGTGAAGAATAAATAAAATGTATTTTAAAAAAGTTATAGAGAATTGATGAACTAATATTAGGATATATGATTTCCAAATTGATAGATGGGAAAAATTAGTATTCAAAGGCCAATCCAAAAAAAATGGAGAAAAGAAAAAATAGAAGAGAAAAAGAAAGATAAATAAAAGATACATAATGAGAAGGTAAAAATAAATTCAAATATATGAATAATAATAAATATAGATAGATCAAAGTCATGTCAAGATTTTGAGGTTAGATTAAAAAAATCATTGATATGCCATTTGTAAGGGATACATCTGCAACATAAAGACACAAATGGTTGAAATTAAAAGGATGGGAAAAGATGTAGACTAATACTACTCAAAAGACACCTTTGGGTTAGATAAGATTATATAGCCTATAAAGTAGATTTAAACACAAAAATTATTATTTGTGATAAAATGTCAGTATTTAATAGTAAGTGATACCATGAACTGGGAAGATATAACAATTCTACTAAGCACTTTGTAAGGTAATATCAAAATAACATAAGACAAACTGACTTTTCAAGAAGAAACTAAAACAAACATAATGTTAAACCATATTGAGATATAATGATGCAATTTTCTTAGTAACTCACAGATCAAAGAATAAAAAATCATTAAGGATATAGAGGATTTGAACAAGTTTGAACTTATGGACATATAAAACATTACACAACAATATCTAATGAACATTTCCAACATATATAAAATAGAACCCATATAAAAATTCCTCTTGTATCAGGCCTTAATACAAGTTTGAAAAAAGTCTCAGAATTGACATCACACAGATTAAATTATTTTATCACAGGAGACATTTCTAACCTTATTACATACAGTATGCTACATTATTTTACATTAATATTGGTTTCAGGTATAGTGTTAGGAAATTATATACTTTACAAAGATTTCCTCAAAACATATCGATGCATATATTAGTGACTATATTTCCTATGCTGTACTTTATATCCCATGACTATTCTGAAACTAAAAATTTGTACTTCTTAATCCCCACACCTTTTTCATTCATCCTCCAACCTCCCTTCCTTCTGGCAACCATTAATCTGTTCTCTATAGCTGTGAGTCTATTTCTATTTTGTTTGCTTGTTAATTTTGTTCTTTAGATTCTACGTATAAGTGAAATGATGTATTTATCTTTCTCTGACTTACTTAACTTAGCAAAATACCTTCTAGAAACATCCATGCTGTAGTAAAAGATAAGATTTCATTCATTTTTTATGGCAGGGTAATATTCCATTGTATATAGCACAATCACATTTTTATCCACTTGCTATGGTTGGGCATTTGGTTTGCTTCCATTACTGGCTATTATAAAGAACACTGCAATAAACATAGAGGCGCTTATAATTTTTCAAAGTAGTGTTTTGGGTTTCTTCAGCTACATACCCAGAAGTGGAATTGCTGGTTAATAAAACAGTTCTATTTTTCATTTTTTGAGGAACCTCCATATTGTTTCCATAATGGCTACATTCATCTGTATTCCCACCTGCAGTGCACAAGGAGGGCTCCCTTTTCTCCAAATCCTCACCAGCACTTGTTGTTTGTTGATTTATTGATGATAGCCATTTTGACAAGTCTGAAGTCTCATTTACTCTGGTTTTAATGGCATGTCTCTGGCATGTCTCTGATGATTAGTGACATCGAGGATCTTTTCGTATGTCTGTTGGTCCTCTGTTTGGAAAAGATTATGTTCAGGTCCTCTGCAATTTTTAAATTGCATTGTTTTCTAAGGACTGAATTGTATGAGTTTTTAATAAATTCTGGATGTTAACCCCTTACCAGAGTGGAAGGAAGGGGGAGAGACACACAAAGAGAAACACTGATGTGAGAGAAACATGACTGGCGCCTGCTGCATGCATCCCTACTGGGGCTGGGGATCGAGCCTGCAAGCGAGGTACGTGCCCTTGACTGGCATCTTACCTGGGACCCTTCAGTCCAAGGGCCAATGCGCTAACCACAAACGCTAGGGCAAGTGCTTCATTTCTTTGTAAATAAAACAAACTCACCTGGTGTATTTTAATTAGTACTTACAGTGGGGACTGAGCATATTTTCTTGGCCCTGGCTAGTTGTACTGTTACTTTCTGAGATTGGATCAGCTTCCAATACTTTATCTTTTACACTTCCCATGAGTTCCTTCCATGTGAATTTTTTTTTGCAGGGTCACTTTTTCTGGGACATCTTCATCTGATTACTTTTTTTTTGGTCACAAACACTTTTTAAAAAATTATGCCCATAAGTTTGTCTTCACTGAGTTCATCTGGCTGCGCATCCAGAGTCTCAGAACTGCAGCAGCATCAGGCAGTGTCTTCTCCAACTCCATTTATGCTCTAGTTAACGTTTCCCTCCCAGGGTCACTGCTTTCCATTTCTTTCTTTTACTTTTATCTCATCAGCCAGTTCCTTACTCATCTTGTAGAATGTCACATGGGTCTGTCAGTGGGCAGCACAGCCACATGACTGCAGTCTGTTGTTCACTGAGTCCCTGATGCAGTGACTGGTTGTGGCAGACTTTGAAAATATCGATATGTTGGTCACCGGTTGTGGTATGCACATTATTTACATAGTGATTGTAGACTGAGAAGCTGTCAGTGGGGTTTGTTCTTTAGCATTTTGTCCCGGGGAATGGTCATGGTAACAGAAACTTGAACCCTGTTTTGGGGGCCCTAGTTTTATTCAACTAAATGGTGGCACCTGAAATTGGTGCCTCTCAGACTATGCAAAGGGAGGGCTGCCTGTTTTGGGCAAGCTTGGAAGGTTATTCCTCAGGGACAGAAATAGCACCCCTAGATCTTTAACATTTGTCCCTTGTCTGATCTGAAAGGCAACCTTTCCTATTTCTGGTTCTCAGACATTGTCTTGTGCGCATGCCAAGTGTCCGGGGGGAACACGTGGGGGCCAGCGTTCATTAAGTCATTCGACAGCTATGCGCTCCGTATCCATCTGTGCTGGGCATGTGCTAGGCTCCGGCATGTTTGCTGGCAACTTAAAGTATCTTAAATTGCTCTCATTTTTTACTTTTGGCAGCTAACTTTCCAGCGTATTTTCCAAACCACCACTTACACCATTTGCACAAGGCTTTTAAAGTGACTTCTCACTTGCACAAGTTTCCATTGTGTCAATTGCTGGGATACACATGCTTTCAGAAGCATCAAGTTCCTGGGATCGGGATGTGGTCCAAGTCTGGGCATGCCATATGGGACAGTCCCTTTTCTAAACAAAACAATCAACTAATGGACACAGTCTAAATTTGCATAGTCGCCAGTTAATTACTTGAAGCATGTGTCATCAAAGCCAGTCACATTTCTTGCTTTTCCTTCCTTCAGTGTTTTTAATAAACCTGGAAATTATGGCCACCATACTCTAAACGGTGTGTTATGGTTTATTTTGGATCCAGTGTCTTTGCCTGGAGGGTTAAATTTCATTGAAAAACTACTTCAACCAAAAGGCGAGAGAAGGTAATGATCATAAAGCTTTAATAATTTTTAATCCACTGGAGATTATTCTCCATTAAATACATTAATTAGTTTTGGCAAATAATGTATTTCACTTAAGAAATTCAAAATACTTTTGATGAAAAACTATCTGGCTTCCAGTGGTAAAGGGAACCAAATGCTTATTAAATTAGAAGTGTGCCAAGAGCTGTCACATATCATACACAACCTCATACTAGTCTTACAGGCTAGGAACCAGGGTCTGCATTTATAAGGTTGAGGAACCTGAGGCCTAGACAGGTAAATTAAGATGCCCAAAATTCTTCAGTATTAGAGATGAGTTTTGAGTTTGTCTGATCCCAAAGTCCTTATTCTTTCCCATATAGAAATGATTGTAAATGCTTAGGCATACTGGCTACCACTCTTTATTCCTGGTCCCATTACAGACATTAATTGGTTACCTATTTATTCTCTTGCCTTATACCATGTTGCTACCCACGAAGAAGCTGAATGGTGCTCACAATGGAAAGCCCATTTAAGCCCCTAAAAGAAAGGTAATTTGAACAAAGAGATCGTAGGGATGACTGATCGAGGAAACACTGCTACAGCTGTTGGTGGGCAGCTTTTAGGCCAGTTTGGCCACTCACTCCTGTTGGTCAGAGGCGTCCCTCCTTCCTTCTAGCATTCTCCTGTGCCCACTATTTCTATATTTGGATGACTAAGAGAAAGCTAACGTGTTCCCCGTGGAATACGCCACAGACAGGAAGAAAAACAATTGTGAATTTAAATCCTGTCTGTTTAGCCTCTGCCTTGGTTTGGTTTTCCCAGAAAGCAGACCCTTAGACATGGACTTGGTTGCAGGCGGTGATCCAGCACTTGCTCCAAGAGAGGGAATGAGTAAAGAGAAAAGTTGGGGGTTTGGGGGGGGGGAGGCCTGATAAAAAAAGTGCCTTCTTAAGCAGAACACTGCTATGGGCAACTGGGGTCAACCCTAGATCTCTGAGACACCATGTGGAATATGCCTCAGAGACAGGAAGCTTGGGTATTTATCCACCCAATCCAATTCCCTACTGGTACAGGGCTGTTCACATCCTTCCCCTTCTCTGGAATTAAATCTTCTGTATCTCTCAGTTGCTTCTGTGCTGGTCAAACCCCATATCCTGACCCTTAGTGCTGGAGAAAGCCCTCAGGAGGAGAAGCTGGGATATGCAGGCACTGGGGTGGGGAAGCTGTGAGCAGGACGTTGCACTAGGGCAGTGGTTGGCAAAATGCGGCTCTCGAACCACAAGTGACTCAGGAGCCACGGTTTGCCACACGGTTGACTAATGAGTTTGCTGACCACTGCATTAGGGGCACCCACTAGGGGTCCTAGAGTATGGCTTCTCCAAGGGTTGGCCTTGCTGGTTTCTCGTGGGTGATTTTCCCAGCTGGTGGGCAGAACGTTAAGCTGATCCCACTTACCTCACTTTATAAAGTCACCCAGATTCTTTCTATTTTGAATGCCTAGTGCAGTGATGGGCAACCTTTTGAGCTTTGTGTGTCAAAATTTGCCAAAAAACCGAGCATAACTCGGGTGGTGTGTCACTTCAAGAAAAAAACCCATAATTTCATGATATTTATAGTTTAAATAACAAAAATATATAATTGTAATATATAACTGTATTTAATAAACCAAAAACTAATTATTTAACTTACTTGCTTAGTGACTTCTTTGTTCATTTGTCAGTCGGTTTCTTTTGTTGGTCTTGATATTATTTAACTTGTGTGGGGTGCCATGAACTAAGATAAGTGAGGGGGAGGGGGAATTCTTTAACTAACCTGCCTATTAGTGACTTTTTTGTTGCTGAATTTCATTGGCTAAACCTTCAATTGAAGGTTGGTATTTTGTACACTTCAAGCCAAGCAAGCGCTACTAACTTCATCTGTCAGTCTGTTTCTTTTGTTGGTTTTGATATTATTTAACTCTGAGAATAAAGTCTCACAAAAGTACGTAGAGGAAAAATTGTGAGTAAAGCCATTGCTGTATTTTTCAGGGTGCTAAAAGTGTCTGGTAATCAGTTCCAGGCACTCCAAATTTGCTGTCCATAGTGGCACTCCTCTTGATTCTCCAAACTGCACCTTTCCAGATTCTCAAGCTTTGACCTCAAGTTGACAAACACCTGAGCCCAGATGCTGTCTTGAAATTCTGCAAGTTGCATCTCCAAATCATCAATTTGCATCCATTGGAAACCATTTAATTCCAAACTACTGTAGACTACTACATCAGGATAATTATTTTTATGGTCTGTTCTAGGCTTCTAAATTGATTAAATCTATCACTGATCTGGTCAAGTAACGAGTCTAAAACATGATGGTACTTTATATGCAAGGGTTCCATTTCATTTTGTACAGTGCACTGGCCTTCTCAAAATACTTTGTTACTCGAGGAAAATACTTATAAGTTTTAGTTTCTACATCTCTCTTGAAAGTTTTAAGTTTACTTTCAAAAGCTTTATGTATCCAAACATAACGTCAATACTTTTGCCAAAACCTTGTAACTTTAAGTTCAGTTCATCAGTATGAACAGAGAGATCTGTAAAAAATATCAGGGTGTTGACCCACTTAAAATTATTGAGCTGAGAAAAGTTTCCCAAATCCTTATCCTCAAGAAATACCTTAATTTCTTCAAAGCACTCCACAAAGTGCTCAAGAACTCTGCCTGGGCTCAGTCATCCATCTTACATTATTGTCCATCAGCAGTCCACTGTAGGTGGAATCAACCTCCAGTAAAAGTGCAGAAAATTCTCGCTTGTGAGGGGGGCGACCGGCTATTAAATTAACTATTTTTGTAACAACTGATATTAAGTTGTTTTAAGTCGGTGAATTCTGCCTTGGCACATAAAACCTCCTGATGGATAATACAATGAAAAGACACAATCGGATGTCCAATAGCTTCCATAAACAATTCCACAAATCCGATTTTTTTCCCAACCATTGGTGCCCCATTTGTTGTCACTGACGCAACTTTAGAGATATCAATGCTTAGGTCACGGAATATTTGTATAAAAACCTTACATATTTCACTTCCTGATGTACTTGTTGGCACTGATACTAACTTTATCAACTCTTCTCTCACTGTGAGACTATCAGGATATCAATCAATAATGGCCAACTGAGCATGTGATGTGACATCAGTAGTTTCATTGAGAGATCAAAAGATATTTACAATTACTTATGTCTCTCTTTAATTGATGTTGTTCATTTGTGTTCAGTCTCATTATTTGGTCTTTTATGATATTTCTACTGAGTGGTAACTCAGATATTCTCTTAATAATTGCATCTTTATTCTGCATATCAGGAAATAGAACTGGTGCACATCTTAGGAGAGTTTCTTTAATAAATTCTTCCTCACTGAGTACTTTTCCATGCTGAGCTGTATAGTGAGCAATGCTCAAACTTGCAGATGTTAAATTTGTAGAGCTTTTTATAAACTTAAGGATGGAATTAGATTGGCTCTTATAAAGGTGTAGCTGCCTGGAAATATATACCTTCCTTTCATCCTCACTGTTTTTCAAGAGCTGGGAATGATTAGCTTCAAAATGTCTATTTATATTCCACATTCTCCTTACTACCATTTCAGTACATAGAATGCAAAATGATCTGCCATTTTTTTCTATAATGCCATCCATGTTTCTTGAAAGGGTCGGCTACTGCTACTACCACTTCCTTTACTTAACCTTGGTTTTTTATTTTTTGGGTTCTTCATCAGGGGGGCAGTGACAGAAGATAGAATTATAGATAGTCTGTTAGCCCTGCAGGCAATTAGGGGTTAACTAGCCTAACTGATCACAAGATGGCACATGTAGCTGTCTTTTAGGAAAGAGCAGGGTTAATAAGCAGAAATAGGGGTTAATAAGCATGCATAACAGTAATAGTGATGAAATAGAGTCTGCACTATGTTGCAAAATGGCGTTCCTTATATAAATTAAGATGGCTGCTGCTATTTCCAATGGTGGGAAATGGCACCCATAGCACAGCCCTCGCCTCTCCCAACCTCCTCTTTACTTATCTCGGTAATGATGGTCAATTAGAAATCCACAACACCCAGAACAATAGATTGGATGATGCTTGCTGTGGTTATATGGTTGCTGGTAATGGCAATCACAGGGCCCCCAGAGTTGTATCCCCTGCAGCATTCCACTTCTCCCTGCTTCACTGGCTGGAAGTGAGGTCAAAGATCCCGTAACGGCCTAACCAGAAGTCCCAGAACTAGACGTTCTGTTGTTTTGGCCTGCAGACCTCCAGCACAGAGTGTCTACACTACACTACAGCAAATGTTTCATCCTTGGCTACTGCACCTGGCCGTGCAGTAGCCGAGGATGAAACGGCCTTCTCGTCATGCGGCCCCATACTTCTCTGTATGGGACCGCATGTGGCTGCGTGTTATCGGAAATGGCTACGCGTGTCAGTGCTGACACGCATGTCATAGGTTCGCCCTCATGGACCTAATGCTGTGGGATGTACAGACTTTAAATAGCCTTTCTCTATGGCCAGGCTACATTATTAGTGGTTGCAGCCCAATAATGTGGATTTGAAATTTATGGCGATGGTTGATTCCATCAAAGGCAACACAGAATGCTCTGTATAACTTCTAATAAATTCCTTGTTATCTTTTATAACCATCTCGGGCAAGCATTATTTCTCTCGGCTCAGTGGGCTATGTCAGTCAGAGCGAATGTTCCTCTAGACAGCCATGGCTTGAACGTTGAAGAATGTTGGGGCCAAAAATCACTAGTTTTGAAATGGAGCCAAACAGTTTTCAACAGCAGAAGGGGCAGCGTGAAGTCAGATGACCTCTGCAATGAAGAGATCCTTAGCTTTGGGATGTCCCTGAAGTTGTTGGTAGCAAGATCTTTGCTACCAAAGCTTGGAGTAAGAAGAAAAAGCATTTGGTGGTGACAGGGGAACAATATATTTGCAGTAATAGGCTCTAATTAACCCTGATGGCTGATTTTAATTATTGCTGTCATCTGTTGAAGTCAGCTAGCTGACAGAGTGGGTCAGTTTCATCTTTTCCAATAGGCAGATACTCAAAACATTCTTTTCCCCCTTCCTACCTCTCTCCTTTTAGCTTAAAAAGAAGCCTAAAATTAGAGTGGGGGGCACATTTTTTGAGAACCTCCTTATGGTTTCCCTTGAGTTGTCTTGGTATATTTTTTTTGTATGTGTGTCTCTCTGGATTGTGTGAACTTGGCAGAAAACAACATTTCTTATTCAACCTCCCATGACAAACTTCTTTGGGTCTTCTTGTAGAGTTCCTATTATGGGGGAGGGTCAACATATATTTAGAATAAATGTGTTGATAGTTCTGTGTTAGATAGTAAAGAGAAACAAAGTGGTGGTACTTGATTTCACAATCTCACGGTAGGAGTTGTGTGTGCATTTAGATTTAAATAATTATGCAAGAGGTACTCTGCCTCTTGGAGTTAAGCAAGATCATGTGGAAACATCTGGAGCAATTTCTGGATGCTTGGTCTCCCATGGGATTAAGCAATAGTGCTGGTCCTAATATGCCCCCAGGGCTGCAGACAGAATAGTATCACTTATAGAAGGTATCCTGGCATTTACCCCTGTGGTGCAAGGGCTCATCTGCCCTTTCCTATAGGGGTAGGTGGAGGAAGGGAACAGACCTGAAGCTTCACATCCCCTGGGGGTCTATCCGGATGTCCCAGGGCCCAGGTCATGTACTGGAAATTTCAATCAGTGACCTAACATGTTGAGTGTAAATGACCTGCCATTGTTAGTTTTAGTCATCAGTCACTTTTAAGGTGTTTTCACTACAGGAAAATCATGAAATTATTTCAGATTTCAGGATCTGATGCAGGTGTGAATGGAACATACTAATGGATCCCTTGCCACATATCATCCTGGCACAACCCCTGGGCCTTCACTCTTCCAAGCAGTCAAGTTGAAATCCTCCGGACCTCCACCTAGTCCTTTAAGCCATATAGTCTGGCATTTGCTTCTCTAATTGTTTCTTGGTGGTTGAGTCATCAGAGTCTTTAAAGGAATAATGTCTATACATCATTCTCTGTGTCCTTCCAAGGTCTTGGCATGGGTTTGATCATCAAGGAGCTGTGGGAGGTCATGCCTCTGTGCCCTTCCTTCTCCCCAACTTCCCCTCTAGGCTCTCATCCTCATGCCACATCACCCTTGTTGAGTATCTACTGTGTGCCCAACCCAGTTTGGCAAGAAAAAGAGCCAAAAGAAGTGTATGAAATGTTTCCTTCCTCAGAGAGCTTCTGGAATAGATGTAGAAACAAGGCATTCCCATGTGAGAGAAACACAAGATTAGATGTACCAGAGTTAAATGTGAGTTAAGAGCAGCCCAGAAGCAGGAAGGCAAAGAAGAAAAGGGACTTGAGTATAGAGAGGGAAGGTGTCACAGAACAGGAGGATGCAGGCCAACCACAGCTCCAAGTGTGGTTTGAATGTGGCTTACCGGGAAACATTATGTTGCCTGGGAAACATTATGTTGCCTGATAAGCCAGGGGCCTCACTGTCCTCCTGCCATGGCCAGGTCTAGTGCATATGCTCTGTGTCTATGCCGGAGGGCCTAATGAAAGATAGTTGTGACTTGTGGGGACTGTGGTGAGGACAAGGGAGATTTCCTAGACCAAAGGGGAGTAGATCCTCTCCTAAGTGTCCACCCAGCAGGATTCCATCTCATTTTGCCAGGTCTAATGGTTTTTCAAGAGAAGCTAGCTTTTTATATGAAACTAGAGTCCTGGGGCATAAAATTCATGCATGGGGGTGAGGTGGATCCCTTAGCCTGTTCTGCACCATCTCCAATCCAGGACCCCATGAGGGATGTCGGACTGCCGGTTTAGGCCTGATCCCTCTCACAA